>LR990299.1:5346666-6595833 GCA_905147355.2 Apotomis turbidana | reverse complement strand
GTTCGACTTGACTGAAACTACTGTCTTATTTATTTGGTTTTCGACAAATATAGGACACAATCTGTACTTTAGCTCGCGCTAGTAGACTTGAGGCCATAGATTGCTCAGTGATACCACAAACCTTATGTCAACATGTTTACTAGAAAATGTAATCGCTTGACTGCTAGGTCAAAGTAGTATATTCTAGAGAAAAATATTTTATGAACAAATAAATGCGCGGTTGCCTGTTTCTTAACTTCACTAATACTTAGTGCTATAGGTCCGACCTCACCATGATGCCGTCCCGGGCAAACATCCGTTAATCAGACATTAATAACTAACAGAGCTTTGGCTCTTACCAATTACGAAATGTTGGAATATTGTTAGAATCCATATATCAACAATCACAAGGTAGAAACTGTGTAAAATATTAGGAAAACTTCAATTTTTTTGATAATTTTAGTCTTTAAAATTCTGATTTTGATAATCCCTGAGTTTAAACATGTTTACGATTTAAATAGTCTATGGCACTCAATCCTCGACGCGCGAGCTACCTGGCTGTAAGAAGTGAATTGCATAAACGATAAAGTGAAGACATATTATAAGGTGTACATTAGGCTAGGTGATACGCTTGGTTAATAATTAATTACGTTTAGATGGAAAGTTACACAGGGTAACTTTGACACCTCTCGTGTAGTGCTAAGGAAACAGGACCAGTGCTATGTTGTGTATTCAGTTGGTTAACGCGAAGAAACGTATATAGTGCAATGGCATGCAGATTCTATTATTTTGTTTTACACATTAATTACGTTTCATAAATTTTGTAAATAAGAGCGCCCGCTCTCGCTTGCTCGTTCACTGCTGTAAAGTAGTGCGGTAAGATGTGAATTTTAACGTATTTACATAGAGGTCGCTAAGGTGTATAAACAATGCAAAGATCGACACACAAAGCATAAAGAAAAATTCGACCATTCGTTGGACCGCTAATCCAGTGATCCCGGGTTCGATCCCCGGTCTCTTCAGCCAGGTTACGCATTCCAATTTACGCAGTACAATTAAAAAAAAAGATGGTGGTGTTAAATTAAAAATAATGAGACATTATATATTTCATTAATTTATAACTAACCTCTGTCCAATCACTTGGATGTGCGCCTATAACGGACTAAGGCTCCTGTTCACTGACGCGAAGACTGTATTTAAATCTGAGAAATGTTTTTGGTCCATTTTACACAGCTCTGCTCCAGTAGACAGGCTGCCTTAATTTTGCTCCGCTAGCGAAGAACACATTCATACATAATATTATTAATAGTGAGCCAAAAAAGGTTAAGGTTATTTTCAAACCCCGGGGATTTTGGGTGCACGATTGATATGCACTAGGGCGACAGTGGGCATGGGTATGGTTATTGTAAACAATGATACAGTTTAATTTCGATAATCCGGCACTATGTTTCACCGAGTCCACCCGTAATACGCCGCTTAATTAAACACGCGGCCTATGCATTCATAAATACGAGTTTATACCAACCTCATCCCATATTCCAGTAATCCGAATGTTCCAAATATAAGACGGCGCAATTGTGGCCGCCGCACTGTCGGATTATCGAAATTGTACTGTATCTATAAATATATAATAGACACCATTCAAATGTTTCAAACAGGAAAATGTCCAAGTCGTCAGTGATACAATTTAAGACCATAAAATGTCTGTCGTCAAGTGATAATTAGACCCCCGATTTTCGTCGCAGTCTCGTGACAATAGGGTAGTTTGGGGAGTAAATGGACCTGTGTTAATTAATAAAGAAAAACTAACAGTTTTTAACCTAATAAATTTTACGATTTTCTTTTTCAATGCATTTGTCTTTGTGTATGTTTATACATTTCAATAATTTACGACAAAAATTACATAATTAATTGATCAATATTATTTTTTGGTATATTAATGCAAACCTAACATTTGTTACGGAGAGTCAGTTAACGATAGAACAACGTCGATAAATAAATCAATTGACAATTGACCTATAGTTAATATTAACTAAAGAATATTAATTAACACCGGTCCGTTTACTCCCCAAAATACCCTATGACGTCACCGCGACAAATGTCCGGGGTCTAGTGATAATTGCCTTAAAACTTACATTACAACCAATGTAGTATATACGTTTCTTGGTAAATGCATTACAGTATGTAATTCAGGGGTTATTCATATTGTAATCCCGGAATACATCATGTTACTGCACTGTATGTGCAGTGATTTGGCTAGTACAGAGATTTTCACAACGTTTAACTATAGTAAATGTATCTATTTTCTAATTTAACTTTTTCAATGTCACATCTAATACGAAAATAAGTACTTTAAGTATAATTCTAGTATATATGCAATTGGCATTGAAAAGGATAAAATAAGGTGTTCCAACTTGCATTAATAGAAAAGTTCACATAAGCAAGTTGCGAAAATATGGGTGTGTATCTTAAACAAAAAAATACGATCGAATTACAGTGGTCTAAGAACGTTGTTGTATAGTTTGAGAAGTTCGCTTCTCTCATAGCCTTTGACTTTACGTATTTTCTTATGATAGATATCCGAATCCCTTCAAATGTATGCAACGGTGACTGGCATTGGATTGTGTTAATATTACGCTTATTATAAAGAACAATGCATCTCTATTCCAGAACAACCATTCATTTTATGTCCCCACATCCATACTCAATGATTACAACGATATACAACATCACAATACTCAGTGGGAAGCATTTGCAAGATTTTAATCAGCTTTTTTATGTTAACTATCAATAGCTACTCGCAATGCATCTTGTATTACTAGGCATGTAATCCTCGGCGCGCGAGTGATCAAACAAAGCCAATGGTGCCAAAATAATGTGAATAACGCCAAATGAACTATCGGCCGGGGGTTAACATGTCTCAGTGTTAAGTAAATATATAGAACTTGCACATATGCAAAGATCTCTCTAAGAATCTCTTTAGCTTATCTATGGATTTGATATATTTTGATATAATATAGTGTCACGAATGTATTGGTTGGGATCTTTAAACTGCTGTATGTCGAGCATACGATTTATTTGCGAATGTTCACTTGTAAGGTTAGTCGGGTTTAGTGCGCTTGCGGCAGCCAGCAGAGCATGCGCGCATGCCATATCGAAAAGTAGAGATCTAAACGATTGATTTAAACACTCACGAATTTATGAGATGCTTACAGGTAACAAGGGAATCGGGGAGTATTATGATTATGATACATCACTGGCAACACAGAAACGGATTGATAGAACCAACCAACCAATCATAGCGTGATGATGTCAAAAGTTTCGCCTGTGGTTCCGGAGTTGCCATTACTTATTTTCTTATACCATGCTTTTTAACTTTAGCGTTAGTAGAATATCTCTACGTTTCGATATTTCGATATGGTATTGCACTTGTACCGCTGGCTCAGTTCTCCCGACCGACCTTAGTCGGTTTGTAAATGCCATTTTGGTTATCCAAGATCAAACTTTGTTGTCACTGCCTTAGACTGATGTTTTCAATAAATTTTAGAAGTTGTATTGTGTTGAGGGAGTAAGCATGCCGTTAGGGAGTAGGTGTAAGCTATGTCTAATGTTGTTATTATTCAGACAACTGTATTGTTGTTGTAAATTATTTGATTGAATTTAATTTAATGAACGATGTTATGTAAGACACTACATCATAAGATACATAAGGTATATACTTGATGTGTGATTTGATTTTGAATGACTTTTACAACTCTATTTTTCATTTGCTTTTATTAAAATGTTTTAAGTAGTTGTAATTGATATTGATAATAATAAGTTTACAATGTGGAGATAAACTTTTAACAGTATTTTCTGATTATGACAAAAAGTGATATAATTTATTGAGGCTTACATAACTATGGAATATGAATTCGAGAAGCATCAATTTGTCTGTTTGCATCGTATTAGTGGTTATGATAAACTAAATAAATGCTAATAAATTGTTTCTACGGAATGTTTAAAAGTAACAATGTTTTGTCTTTTGTAAGAGTAATTAACCGTTTTGGTGCATTTTAGATTTTATTGTGTAAAGTATCATCCAGTTTCCATTGATGTACATACGAACATATTATTATAAAGATTGATGTTGTATCAAGTATCACGTCTCTTCAGAGGTGCACTACAAATGTAAATAACGCCCAAATTGACATTCAGTATCCACAAAATTGGGAAAAAGCATTTAGTATTTTTATGTAAGTACTGTGAAAGAATATCGACTGCAATACCTAATAAAAATATTAGATGGAAATAAATAAAGTATTTTATTCTACATGCCCTCAAAACGATAAGGGTAAGAATTGGCATATCTCTAAAGACATACAAAGACGTACATTCAGCAGCAGAACTTGCTACACACGCAAGTGCTCAAAATTATACACATAGAGTAGAATAGAAAAAAAGAAGGGTTGTGTGAATCGTCATGAGCATGTTATTCTGCTTAGCTACTTCTGCCGCTGACTGTACTATTGGATAAGGCTACAATAGGGATGACGAAAAATGGCTGTTGCTCTAAACGGTTCGGTTGTGATAGTAAAAAGCAAAAGGATTAACATCAACACACAACTTGTTATTAATGTATGCCACACTCCTCTGAATTTGTCAAATATTTGTATGGCGTCTCTTTTGAATAGAATAGAATTGTTTTATTTGCTAGAATACTACAAAACATGTGGTACAAGGTACAAGATCTAAAGGTACATCAGTAAAGTATTCTGTCGAGGAATGACATGCAAAAATGTGTTTATATTTAACAAACAATCATGTGAACAGCATGCAAAAACATATTCTAAGTACTAGACAACAGGTCAATTATGCACAATTATTATTTTGTTTTCTTAGTTAAAGATTAAGTTCTGATGGGGACTCAATGCGCGTTAAACAAAAGGGTTTTTTATGTTACAGTTATAATATTTGAGAGGTCTCTATCATTAGGGAGAGCCAATAAGCCATCAAAATATAATCAATTCACTTACTGTAGTGGAAAAATGTGAGTTCAAATTATATACCTTACTTTAGGATACAAAATTATGTACTGGCTTTCAATCAGCCTCAGCCTGTATGTACAAATCGGGCAGACACAAAAAGTAATGGAATACAAATATTTGACCAACTAAGCAGTAATTGTACTTTTATCTCCGTGCCGTGAGCTCGGGAGCGAACAGTGCCGAGCTCACCCACACAGAGCCAATGTGCATGTACATCTACTCACACAAACATGGCTCACCCGCGCTCGTGAGATAAAAGTACTTGTGTCAAACTTGGTGACTGGACTTGGGAATATCCAGTTTAACGTATGAGATAAGGGTATGTCAACATTTTTATGGTAAGAATGCCAGTATTTCATTCCAGGTAACCTGAGCTGATAAAATTAAATGAAAGCATGTAATTTTTCCAGTTAAATCTATTTATTAGCTTCAATTTCTTTATTGGTGTCTCTTTTCTGAATGAACCTCAGCTGCTTCTTCCTCATCCTCTTCAACTTGGCCGAGTTTGTGATTACCTGGACCACTTCTGCTTTGGCTTTGTTTTCAGCTGATCGTTTGATGTTCTCTCTTCTCCTTTCTTTTCTGGCTGCCTCTTTTTGTTTCAGTTCTTCTAGAACTTGTCTTGATAATTCCTTAGTCCTCTTCAGCTCTAAGCGAAGAGCAGTCTTCTTTTGGAAATCTTGTGTTAGCCCTTTTGTTTTATTTACTGTAGCGAATCTGCAATTTTATAATGGAAGTTTGAATTAGAAAAAAAAGAAGTAAGCTATCAGATCAGTATACCAAATAAAAAAATATATACAATTCACACATCCCATACTTCACTTTGTTACATATTAAATCAAAAACCAAGTCAATGGTTATGAAAACCAAAATATCACTATTTGTGGAGTTCTTTTGAAATTTGTACACATCAGACATATGGACACAACAGATACTGATGACATAACATAATACCTTTCTTTCTGCGTTTTCCAAAAGCGCCCAGATTTAGGAAGTCCCCTCATTCCTTTATTTTTTTCTTTCTTAACCGGATTCGGCGAAGACTTGGCTGCTTCATTATCAACTGTGGTTTCAGGTTGCTTTTCTTGACTTTCCTTTAAATTTTGAACTATAGAAAGAACCTGATCCTCTACTGCTTGTGCCATTACGAAAACTTTTTATACCATCAATATCAGAAAATATCCGTAGAATAATCTACAACTGAAAATAAACACACGTGGAAATCGCAAAGACAGAAATCAAAAGACTTGTTCAGATTGTCAATTTGACAGTGCCATGCCATGCCATACCATTGCGTTGACAGCTGACAAGCGAGAGGTGTTCAAGTCACAGTTTTAACCGATGATAGTCAAGGGTTGGCTAACCTGTTTTTGCTCGATCAAAAAAGTGAGGAAATATATGAGGTGATTGAGGTGTAAAACGACTATATCATAGGAAATTTCTGAACGTATGAAATAAAATAATCACAAAATGAATCATGTCATGTCTGTCTGTCAGATAAATTTGTGATAGAGAACGAGTGTTCGGTCGGTTGAGTGTCGATCGCGGACGGGCGATTAAAATAATTAATATTGTTTTATATACGTTATTCTTGGTTTATGTCCAGATAATTGTTGCTAGTCCGATATTGTGTGGTGGTGGTGGTGGTATCGGTAAGTGTTTGTTCTTTGTGCGTGTGTATATTTAGTGAAATATTTGTGGGGTTTGTTTCTATTTGGAGGGTAGTCTGCCAGCATCCTCATGAATGAGGATGCTGGCCTGGACGATCCCGGGGAGGGGAATTTCTTCTCTGGGTTTAAAAATGTTAGCTTAGCTCAATTTGAACACTTCGAAAAATCTCAGACAGATACATCTACCCCCATAATGACAAAAAATAAAAATTCGAGGCAAAGGGCCCGCGAAAGAAAGCAAAAAGTTAGGCATAGCACTTCGCGATCCCGTTCTAGGACCCCGCCTCCGACGAGGCATTCGGAAGACTCGGATGTGGAAGGAGGATTGCAATCGGCACACGATTCCCAACTGCCGTTAGGACAAAAATCTTTGCAGCAATCATTATCGCCACCGTCTCCTCCGGCACATCTTATAACGTCACCCCCAGATGAGCAAATGGACTCACAGACTCCATCTTCCCCTTTTACTCCTATCGGACGGGAGCGGTACAGTCAAAATGATCAGGGACCATTTGTCGTACACGTGCAGAGAGTAGAGACGGCTCCGGATGCTGGCACAATTCTACACCCGGTGACTTTGGGGCTCTTTTTACAAAAAAGGAAAAGAGAGTTCCCAAACATTATCGATGGCACTGTCAAAAGGATAGGGCGTAACCGAGTGTCCATCAATTTTCATTCAGGTGAGGATGCTAATTCATTTATAGATTCGCCTACATTGGTACACCACAAGTATAGGGCATTCTTACCCTCTTTTAATATAACTCGGATGGGACTGGTTCGGGGGGTGCCAACGGAATGGACCCCAGAGGAAGTGCTGGAAAATATCCAAGTTCCGACGGGTTCTGGTGGTGCCCGCCCCTTAAAAATAAGACGGCTTAATTATAAAAAATCAAAACCTGATGGCTCTTATTCCTGGATGCCTTCCGAGACGATAGTTGTGACATTTGACGGTCAAACCCTACCACAACGGATATTTCTCTGTTTTAACTCCCTGCTCGTGGAGCAGTATCAGTACCCCACTATCCAATGCTTCAGGTGTTGTCGATTCGGACACACCAAAGAAAAATGTCGGTCACTTCCTCGATGTTTTCGATGCGGCGAGTCTCACACAGGGGACTCCTGTGATGTTGACGCACAAGAGTCATACTGCTGTAACTGCCCTCGGGGATTGGGAGCGGGTCATTTTGCCACAAGCAAATCTTGCCCAGAGTATAATCGGCAATTAGCAATTAAAAAAACAATGACCAGCCAAAACATCTCGTACACAGAGGCATCAAACGCACATGGCAAAATTTTCCAAAAATCTTATGCAAATGTCACAGCTATCTCCCCTCAGACTCCACCTCAGGTCAATACGTCCTATACAAAAACCGTTTTTCGTAATCCCCGATCCCCACCTTCATTGGCAAAAGGATACGACCGAAAGGCTCATGAAGCAATAATTAGGAACCCTAACATTGCATCTAGTCCAGTTACTCAACAACCGCCCCCAAAATCAAACGAGGACCTGATTAGCGAGTTGCTGAAGATACTCGTTTCTCTTATAAAAGTTTTCTCACCCTCCAGCCCTCTGGCTGATTCTTCTCTGTTGTCCCACGTTGCCCCAATGATTTCTTCTTTCCTATATCAATCTAAACATGGACTTAACAGTACTACAGTGGAATTGCCGTAGTATTACAAATAAAAAACAAGAGCTCATTTATCTGACTAATAGATTCAATCTCTCCGTTCTAGCCATATCAGAAATATGGCTAAAACCCGATTCTAATTTTGTTTTACCTACTTTTGTTTCCCTTTTGAACTGTCGGGCAGATGGACGCGCTGGATGTGCCTTGTTCATTAGGGACCATATTACATTTTCTTCTGTGCAGATCCCTTCTCACAGCGATACTTTTCATACTACCTGTGCACGTCTAGAAGGTATTACTTTTTTGTCAGTGTATATTCCGAGTCCCTCACTAGAGATTATCAAGGAATTGGAATTAGTGATTAAAGCTCTCCCTCAACCAGTTATTATATTGGGCGACTTTAATATTCACCACACTTTGTGGGGATGCGATGGGAATGACACTCTAGGTGAAAAGTTTATAGAGATTCTTGATTGTAGAAACTTATGCTTACTAAATACTGGGAAACCAACTCTGCGCGGCCTGCCTAATCAAAATACTAGCGCTGTTGATCTGTCTTTATCTTCCCCCGTACTGGCTTCTTTTATTTCCTGGGAAATTTTAAATAGCACCCACGGCAGTGATCATTTTCCCATCCTCGTAAGCCTCCCATTTTTATCTGCAAAAAGGCCAGACATTATTAAACCCTTGCTGAGCTATAATATAAATGGAGCTGATTGGGATAGCTACAAAACGTGCCTTGAGAGTGAAGTTAACAGTCTTCCTCCCATTACTTCAGACTCTATTCAATTTTGTTCCGATGCATTAGTCTCAGCCGTAAAATCGTCAGCTGATAAAGTTTTCCCCCTTAAAAACACAGCAGTTGGTAAGTTAGCTTCACCACCATGGTGGGATAAAGAGTGTACACAAAGTGTTAAAGAAAGGAAAAATGCAGAAAAAATTTACGCTGCCAATATGTCTGCAGAAAATTTTCAAAATTTACTAAACGTATTGGCTGAAACTAAATCTTTACTCAATAAAAAAAAATCTGATGGTTGGAAAACATTTTGTTCATCCTTAAGCCCTTCCACCCCGGATACAGTAGTATGGAATAATATTCGGAAATTTAGGAGAGCATATAACCCTCGAAGCTGTTCCTATCCTAGTTCACTCGTTTGGGCCGAATCTTTTCTATCCAATATTGCTCCCCCTCATGTCCCGGCCGTATCCGATTCACCCATTGGTCTACTTAACAATTCCTCATCTGATCCTTTAGATCAAGTGTTCACAATGCTAGAACTTAAAAATGTGTTGGGATCATTGAAAGACTCAGCCCCAGGGCATGACGGGATTACATATTCATTTATAGCTAAAGCTGGTGAAAAGTTTTTGAAATATTTCCTTGACCTAATTAATTGCATTTTCATTAAAGGCCACCCGCCTGTTTCCTGGAAGTCACAACTAGTAATGCCCATATTAAAGCCAACTAAAGACCCCAATGATGCTCGATCGTATCGACCCATTGCTCTCTCCTCGGTATTAACAAAGATTCTAGAACATCTTGTAAAAAATAGACTAGAGTGGTTTTTAGAGAGTAAAGACTTATTGGCAAAATCCCAATATGGGTTTAGAAAGGGAAAAAGTACAATGGATAGTTTGAGTATTTTCACTTCTGATATTCGTCTCGCCTTTGCAAACGGTTCATCAGTGGTTGCTGTCTTCTTGGATGTGGAAGCAGCCTACGACAATGTACAGCTCCCCATTCTCAGGGACAAACTCCACAAGCTGAGAATCCCGGTGAAGCTGGCCTGCCTTGTGGGAAATCTCCTTTCAGAGCGATGGATTACTTTTCGGGGGAGGGATCCCCTAATTAACCCCTCAAGAATGGTGTGGAAAGGCCTTCCTCAGGGGTCGGTCCTAAGCCCTTTACTGTACAACATCTACACTCATGATTTGGAGGCCTCAGTCCAAGGATGCCACATTTTACAATATGCCGATGACATACTAATTTATTCATTAAACAGTAATATTGAATATGCCACTGAAACTATCTCAAACTCCCTAATTTCTTTAAACTCCTGGCTAAATAATAATGGTCTATCGCTTTCTCCTTCAAAAAGTTGTGTAGTGGTTTTCTCTCGTAAGAGAAATATACCCATCATTAGAGTCACCATTGGTGATTCGGAAATACCGGTGCAAACGTCGTATAAATTTCTTGGACTTATCTTGGACCCTAAACTAGACGGTGCCCTTCATTTTGATTATCTATTAAAAAAATGCGAAAGGGGTCTAAACACCCTTAGATGCTTATCTGGCGTATGGTGGGGGGCTCACCCCACCTCCCTACGACTAGTGTACAATGCCATCATTAGAAGTGTACTGGATTATGGCTCGTTTCTTCTTGAACCAGGAAACAAATTAGGACTTAGAAAATTGGATCTCATTCAATTTAAAGCATTAAGAATCATTTCCGGCGCAATGAAGTCTAGTCCTACCAACGCTTTGCAGGTAGAATGCGGTGACCCCCCTCTTCATCTTCGTCGTCAGTTTTTAGCTGACAGCTATCTTTTTCGCTCTCTTCAAATTTCCCATCATCCTATAATACATCGTTTATTTGATCTAAAAGAAGTATCCTGCGGAAATAATAAGGGACCACCTTGCCTTGTTAAAAGTCTCCTTAAATTTCAATCTCTTAAAGACCCAGTTTTTCATTCTTCCAAAATTCCTCTTTTTCAGTTTAATTACGAAACTATCATTCTGCGCCCTCGCGTTATTCTGAACTTCGATATTACCCATGATGATCCTCATGCTGATGAGTACCTTCGCCAAATTCTTTCCCGAGGATGGCATGACTGGAATACCATATATTGTGATGCGTCAAAGTTATCTCCAACCGGTTGTGTGGGTGTGGGAGTTTTTCACTTGCAATATGATATTGTCCAAAAAGTGAAATGCCCTCCTGAAACCTCGGTATACACTGGGGAATGCATGGGAGTTCTGGAAAGCGTAAAATACGTCTTACTGTTTAAACTGAAAAAGACTATAATTTTTTCTGATTCGCGTAGTTGTTTGCAAGCTTTGATATCAAACCCTTTCTCAGTCAAACTCCATAATCCTATAATTTACCAAATTAAGGAGCACTTGTTGATTTGCGAAAGGGAAGGATATGAGGTTCTATTGGTATGGGTTCCAGGCCACGCTGGAGTTTTCGGCAACGAAAAAGCAGATCAAGTCGCCAAGGAGGCAGTTGTGTGTGGTGACAAGGTCCCTTTCCGTAATTACTGTCACGATTTAGTCCCTTTAGCTCGTAATTATTTAATTCAGGCGTGGTCCGCCTCTTGGAGGTCTTCTAGCAAAAAGAGAGGAAGGATTTATTCGTTAATCCAACCTTCAATACCACGAAAGCCCTGGTTCACAAAGGTGTTCCTACAAAAGGAGTTCTGCACGACCATAATACGAATGAGACTAGGACATTGTTGCTCCCCTTGTCATTTAGCCAAAATTCACATCCGGGACTCCTCTCTGTGTGAGTGCGGGCTGGACGATGGGGACCTCAACCATATTTTTCTTTCTTGCCCATTACTCAATCATTCTTATTTATATAGTCAGCTTATAAGTAGAAATGTACCATTCCCAACTCGTGTCTTAGATTTAATACAAAATTTTGACAAAGACATTCTCTTAGCCTTGGGAAAATTTTGTGAGATTAATAAGTTAAAATTATAATATATTCAACTATATTATTCTCAATAATGATTGGTGTATGTTCTAATTAATACTAATCCCGTAGTTGTGTTTTCGTTAATCTAATCTTACTAATTATACTAAGATTTCCTTTTCAGGACTAGCAACTTGTTTTTTTTTTTTGTAAGTTAGTCGCGTTCGAGTGCGTTTGTTTTTCCTCACTAAATCGACATGACACTGGCTTAATCTATCGACATAGCCATAAAAAAAAAAAAAAAAAAAAAAAAAAAAAAAAAAAAAAAAAAAAAAAAAAAAAAAAAAAAAAAAATTTGTGATATCGGTTTAAACTTCTCAGAAATTTGATCAAGATCTTTATAAATATAGTATTTATAGTGCCTTCAAAAAGTGAATTGCTAAAACGCTGTGAAAGTGTGAAATCATTATTTAGTAATAACGAGAAGGTGTTATTCCTGGCGGACTATTGCATTTAAGGAAAACTATACGGAACTACAAAAATGCCTGTATGTCGTGTTGGAATTACAGGAATGCATACAAATTTTGTTATTTTTAGTATTTCCTTAGGTCTTCATTGTGAACTTGGTTTACAGGCGTATCACTCGACGTTAACAGACTACACTCAGTCCATCGGAAACTTAGCCCTGCTGCCGCTGCGGTCGGCCACCCGCGGACCCGCCCCGACCAATGCTAAGTTGGAACTGGATATTATAGATGAAGCACTTAATTACTTTAAGGCCAATGTATTTTTTAGGTTCTATGAAGTCAAGGTTAGTCTTGCTGTCTTTTTAATGTTCTCAGTTTATATTACTACAATTTCTAAGCTTTTTTTTTAACTTAACAGATAGTGTTATATTGTTGCTGTAAGATACTTATATTTTATCCTCTAATTTTACTAAGTAAGTTTTCTAAGTCCGTCTATGATGGTGTAAAACATAAGTTTGTATCTTTAATGCAAGCTTTAAAAATAAATGTCCCGCCAAAGACAAAGCTCTAGGTCAGCCTTTGCAAAAATTTACATGGACATCCAATTCATAGCATTCATGAAGTTTACAGTTTTCTTGGTATATGATATGACACACTGTCACTTACTGTTTGCAAATAAAAACATGATTAATCTGTATTTTTTGTAGTCTGATGCAGACCGGGTGCTGATTTACCTTACCCTGTACATCTCGGAGTGCTTAAAGCGTCTCCAGAAGTTTTCCAACAAGAACCAGGGTCAGCAGGAGATGTACATGCTGGCCATATCCAAGTTCGACATTCCGGGGGAGGCTGGCTTCCCGCTTAACTCTGTGTATGCCAAGCCAGGCAGCCCTCAGGAAGCTGGTATGTATTTATTTGGTTATTTGTATTAGAATGGATTATAAAGCAGAGCAGTAATAAACTAAAACAATTTAATAAGGATATATTGTACATATATACATTTCATTTTTTGAGTCATTATATATTTATTTATTTATTTAAACTTTATTGCACAAAAGAAAAACTTAACGTACAAAAGGCGGACTTAATGCCATGAGGCATTCTCTACCAGTCAACCTTAGGGCAAAGCAGAGAAATTGTAGGCGGTTAATATATCAAGGTTGACAACCTTAATCAACCAATGGTTACTGTGGATTTATTGTAACAAAATGGGACATGATGACATTCAAAAAGTGTTTATTTAATTGGGGACTCATCCCTTCAAGACCATGAATGTAACATCACCTTGAAATGTCTAGGTAAGTAAATAAACACCCTTTGAAAACAATTGTCCGGTTTCATTATAGTGTGTGAAAATCAGGTCAGTTTAAATCAGTATATGTATACATAAGTGCTACAGACTACACTCGGGATCCCATAAAAATAAGCACACACTAAGGGAGGCACAATCTGGGGCATTGGAATTTTTGTATTAATAAAAAAAAAGTTAAATTTCTCACATAGGGCCATGGCACTCAGAACTCAGGGGGCACAGGGGCCTAATACTAAGATGAATGCGTTACTACCATTTTGCTACTTTCACATATAAATAGAATAATGTTGATTTGATTGCATACAAATAAAATTATATAGAAGAATATATGATTTAATAGAATGACTTGACATAAACTACTGACGTTGTATGAAGATGCATAAGGTGTATTTCAGTGTAGGTAAATATAGTAAGGTTATTGTAATTGTCTGTTAATATGTGGAATTATATAATAATTGTATGAAGATGCTAAATAGGCTATTTATTTTGCAGATTTGATGAGGCAGTACTTACAACAACTGAGACATGAGACTGGAGCTAGAGTCTGTGAAAAGGTATGATTTTAGGTTTTAAGTAAATTAATACTATAGTATTGGAGGCCAAGACCAATATGAGTTTGTGCCCCTTGACTCACCACTTCCCCCAGTCACGAGCTTGGAGGTTGCACAGATCTGATTTGAACAACTATCCAGCGAGACCTGGAGCGGCCAACTGGCGTTTGTCCTATTGGTCATCACAGGACCCAAATAGTAATAAATAAAATATGACAAATTAGTCTAGTCCCAAATAGCTGGTCCAAGCAATGCTTGTATATTAAAACCTTTTGAACGCCAAGCGGTGAAGCAATACACCGCCATTGACGTCATTTCAAGAAAATAGAGAGGTGCTCCAAAATCAACAAGGATTGAAAAACACTTAGTGATTTGAATTACGAAGTTTTTAATGAAATTTTGATGTCAGTGCACTGGCACAATTTTCCATCAACGTGATTTGCCGACTTTGACGCTCAAAAGGTTAATAACCTAAGACTTACGGTTACCTATCTGAAACGCTCATTTTTGTTTCCCGCCATCTGTAACGTTTCGCCAATTTCCATGTATCCGAAAGCAATTTCTTTCAAAAACTAAATTTTTCAGAATAATTAGGTATAATACAAACCTATCCTAATGGGTTCCTTAAAACAATGTTTATAAAATCTTGAAAATATTACGGGTTTCAGGAAAAATACATTCGAGCAAATGAAAATTTGGCGAACCGTTACAGATGGGAAACAAAAACTAGTGTTTCAGATAGGTAACCATAAGTCTTAGGTTATTAACAGATGGGAAACAGTGTTTCGAAGTTGTGCTAGAGTTTCAATACACTTAACCCTTTGAGCGCCAAGCGGCAAAGCAATTCACCGTGCCACTGACGCCAAACAAAAAAAAAGTGCTCCAAAATCAACAGAGATTGAGAAACACAGATAGTGGTTTGAATTAGCATGTTTTTGACAATTGAAATTTTTGACGTCAATAGGCGTCGTTGGCGTCAGTGGCACGAATTCCTGATGACGTGATTTGCCGTCTTTAGCGGTCAAAGGGTTAAAAAGAAAATTTGCATTATAATGATGTCTGGCGGTAAACAGGTTAATAATAATAAAAAAATATGGTTCCAGGTATTTGCTACGGAAGACGGCAAGCCCAGCAAGTGGTGGCTCTGTTTCGCAAAGAGGAAATTCATGGACAAGTCTCTCTCCGGCCCTGGCCAGTGAAACAACAACTACTGTTGAACATTTAATTTAATTACTTACAATAATTACAAGCATTTATGTTACATTTATCATGGTTTTTAAACACATTTATTTTTTCTGTATAAAAAGTGCACAGAAACTTAATTTATACATGATTTTCTTATAAATCCTTGAATAGTATTATAGCAATAAAAATACTGAATCCAATATGCTTTGTTTGATTTGTGCTCTTATTGGCAATATCTAATTCATTATTATTATTATTCAGTCCTAAAACCATTCAATACAGATAATTGACTTTAATACCTTGTACAGATAGCTTCCTAAACAACTTTATAAACACTGTTGTTACTTAATTATTTGTATATAAAACTCTATCAAATCGTGAAGCTTAAGTCTAAACCTAATATTTATAAAATTAGCTGACTTATTTGCAAGGGCACTCTATGGAGTATGGATTATTAGGGGTCTCATTGCGCAGTTAAGAAAGACGTAATCTTTCTTGATATTGTTTCTTAGTGATATTGTTTAACACAACTTTATTAGATATTAAGATGTTTATGTAAATACTGCAATGCCCTTTCAGGGTGTCAGGTATAGACTTCTGTACACTATATGAGAGCAATAAAGATCTTTCTATCTAGGTATGGTAGGGACCCCCCACGTGAGACTGGGCACGTGCCCAGCCAGAGTGCCCAATGGGCAAGTGGGGCCTGCTTATTTGAGGTAGTTTAGAGTCCGTATTCCTTGATGAGCTGCCCAGCTATCACGAGCCGTTGTATTTCGGATGTGCCCTCGTAAATTTCAGTGATTCTTGCGTCTCTGTAATGTCGCTCCGCAGGCATATCTGATACGTAACCCATGCCGCCGAGGATCTGAAACGTGGAACAAAAAGGTAACACACTTCAATTCTCATTTTCCTAGGTGAATGGGGTGGATGAAAATTTGTGTCGATTTTTTTTGTTTTTATTATTACGGTTCTGTAGAACACCACAAGGTAATGTATAAGACCCGTACAAGGCGCGAAATATTTATTTTAATTTTGTTAAAGCTATAGCCTTTCTTTCTAGAAATTTTCTATCTATAAAAATTTCAAGCTTTTTGAAATTCTTTACATCCATTGACTAGCTAGGGAGTAACAACATAAACATACTTAATTGTAAAAGCAGTAGTGTTCTAAATCATGCTACAAGAGAAGCCTTTTTGACAATCGTGTTGGCAGTTACATTTTAATGTAATGTTTTCGTAAAGTGTTGTACGTGCACGAGTTCGTGGTGAATACATAAAGATAACAAACTACGAAGATTACCTACTTTGACGAGAGTAATTGAAAAAAAAAAACAACATAAAAGCATTATTACATCATGTCATAATCATGACCCACTCTAAACCTAATAGTCCTAGAAATGAAGCTCTTCAACTCAAACTTAATTTATTTCATAGCCACACAAGACATTCTTGCCAACCATCTTACTATAAGCTCAAATAGCAGTCGTATGAAAGTATGCAGAATGTGATTTAAACTGAGTTTGGTTTTGTGATTCAACATTTTACAAAAGCAGATCATATACTTTTTTATTATCATCGTAATAAACTAGGTCCAAGTTCGGTCCTTCAGTCTAGTCAGAATATGACGAAATAATGATCGTGTTTAGTTGGTAGGTTTTACTTGTGTACGATCCACTTAATAACTTAATGCCTAAATCCATAATACGGTCTAAAGCTATATTTCAATTAAAGCAATTTGAACTATTGGTAAAGGCCCTAGAGTTGATAATCCGCTGCATGAAATCTTTATCTACGCAGGTAGCTTCCCTTTATGATGGACGATAATGACCTACAAGACCAATACAATCTTAGAATAATAACGCCTAGAAGGATAGTTTCTTACGGCCGAGGCGCTGCACGTGAGGCATAAAATGGATTCATGTAGTTGTGAACAACTCGTATTTACACGCGGCGATACGCACACAAACAGAGCAATAATGTTGCTAGCGCAATCACATTCCCCTGAAATTTGGGGTATACTCTTGCCAGTGGTGATTGGTTACATTCTAAATTTTAATTGAATAATAGACCCGTTGTTGACTTCAAACACTGTTAAATACATTAAACAAAGGTTTTTTATTATTTACTATTATGTATTATTAATTTGCAATGTCAGTTGAAAATAAATAAAATCGTTAATAGTAGGTATGGCCAAATCCTGAAACGGCCTGAAATGACTTTTCAGCCAGCTGTAAACGCTTCTAAAGCACTTTCGACGTTCGAAGTTTTTGACCTAATCCATCGGCGTAACACTTTTATTTGCACAGTCGTCAACTCATCATCAAGACATTTGTAACGAGCACGTCGTGTTTTTGTGTAATTTAGGAGCTACCTACTATGGCCTCCTTCCGTTCTCATCATCAGACCAGCTTGGTAGTACCATAACAATGCATTGTCACTTGATTTAAACAGGTGTACAAAATTTAAACTCGATTCAAATTTGATTTGCAATATTTGACCCGGACATACTCAAACATACACGGCCAGTCAAATAAAAGCTTGATAAAAATCAAGTGATTTATCTTCTTAATTTTTCATATTTGTATTTTTAATTATAGACTCCCAAAACATAAGTCAGTATATCGTCAGGACAGAATTATGGGTAAAAAAAAACCCTTACACTGGAAACACTACGTTGTCATGCCGCTTATAGAAAATATGAAGTTTTGATTACTGTTTTACGTAAAAATACGAGTTAAAGAATAATATTTACGAGTGAAATGTTATCTAAGCATGTTTATCCTTTTTATCAGTTGCATTGTGAAACCCTATCACTGCACAAACCGCCATAAAAATTGAAAATGTGGGAGCTCTTTACACCTGTCTCGCGTCCTTGCAACTGACGAGCCGATCGGCGCTTTAAGCCATTTCTGGCTTACTTTTAGTGGCCTCACCGTTGCGCGTGAACTGGGTTTCTAGGCGTTATTATTCTAAGAATACAATAGACAGAATGGCATAACGTGCCTGAAATGGATCGTACACTAGTAAAACCTATCAACTATAACCCTCTCTGACTGACGGTCCGGACTGGTGAAAATTATAATGAATGAAGGCAAACATACAGTCCAGAATTATGGAATAAACTAACGCCAGAATGAGCGTGTAATGTCTTAGGCCGGCCACCCACAGTGTGAATTCAGAACGGAGTGACGTCAGAAAGTCTCTCTGTCTCTGTCTGTCATTCATATGGCGATGTCTCACTTGTTGACGTCACTCCGTTCTGAATCCGGATCTGAATTCAGACTGTGTGTGGCCGGCCTAAGACATTACACGCTCATTCTGACCAGACTGATGCACTGAACTAATGGCAGACTGAGCGTATAACTGGCGTCTTACGAACCTGAATGCACTGATGGGATAGATACGTAGCAGCTTCAGAGGCAGCTAACTTAGCCATGGCGGCCTCCTTGGTGAACGGTTGCTTGTTGTCCTTCAGCCACGCGGCGCGCCATGTCAGCAAGCGCGCCGATTCAAGCTGGAGAGCCATGTTCGCCAGCTTGCTCTGGATAGCCTGTAGTTTCATTATTGGCTTGCCGAACGCCATCCGCTTTGATGCGTATTCTATGGCGACGTCTAATGAAGCCTGTAACAATGTGTTGTGGTTAAGCTTAGTTGTTTAATGCTGTTTCTCCTTATACCTGGGGTGTCCTCTGTCTCTAGATATGATTAATTTTATCTGCTTGAAATGAACTAAAATTACTAAAACTGTCTTTGTTAATAAAATGTAGTTGTAAAAAAAGAATAAATCTTGTGACAACTGTTTGATAAACTAATTAAAATTTACATTGCCAGGCTTGATGCCCAGGGTAAACTTAGTGTATACTTATGCAATGTAGGTAACCTATTTCAATAAGGAAGATTGTAGAACTTAATAAAATAAAAGTAACAAATTATTTTTCAATCTGAAAGCTCACTTTAAAATATTTTGCTTGACATTGAATTTTAAAGGTCATTCAAACATAATGTTTTTTTAAGAAAAAGTTTAACTATTCATTAAATGTTACATTAGAAAGTGATTAGGTACCTGTGCTATGCCAAGTGCCTGTGAGGCAATACCAATCCTTCCGGCATCCAAAGTCATCATGGCAATCTTAAAGCCCATGCCCGGCTTGCCCAGTAAGTTCTCCTTCGGGATGGCACAGTCTTCAAATATTAGAGAACATGTTGAGGATCCTCTGATACCCAACTTATCTTCCTTTTTTCCTAAGTCTAAGCCTTTGACAGGCTTTGGTATTAAAAATGCTGAGATTCCTTTGTGTTTTAAACTCTTGTCGGTGGTTGCGAAGAGGACAGCAGCTTTGCTTTCATATCCATTGGTTATCCAGCATTTGGTTCCGTTAATGATCCATTTGTCCCCACCATCTTTGGCTGTTGTTGAGGCTGCCCCTGCATCAGAGCCATTGCCAGGCTCTGATAGGGCAAAACAGCCCACAGGATCACCTTAAAATTAAAACTAAAATTATTAAAATATTATTTATAATAGCAATTATTTAATTTTTTTTATGTCAAAATCGCCTAATAGAAAGCGACTACCGTCGCCCATAGATAAATACTTGCAACACTAGAGGAGTCACAAGTCGTAATTTCGTTAATGATATTCAGGACTTGATTTAAGAGCCCTTAAACCTTTTAAAAATTATTTTTTTCATATTATGTTATGACAAATGTATTGATAAGTTCAACCAACTTTTAGAAGTGAATAATACTTTTCCCCTGAGTTCTAGGTAGTAACATAGCTAGGTATTTTATGATTTTAATGCGTGGAGTCGAAAATAAGTTGAAAAAATTAATTTTCTGCATGAATTTTGTCAATTTCGAGTAGTTTTTGAAACAAAAATTATCAATGATAAATTCAAACTGTAGGTTTCAAATATATACCAATAAATCATAATAGCCCTGTTCTAGCTAGTAACGTCAATAATATGTTAAGTAACATTTTTGATCATAGAAAAAAAATGTCTAAAACAATCAGCATTTTAAAAGGAATAAGGCCTCTAATTTATACAGAAGAAAGCTATTAATAAATAAAAAAAAAAACAGATTTACAGAATTATTTAGAAGTGTGTATGTTGCCACAGGTAAAGCTGTAAGAGGACCCTCATAATAATAAAAACAATCATCATATCAGCCGATAGATGTCCACTGCTGGACAAAGGCTTCTTCCAAAGTTCTCTTCACATTTTCGCCAACCAGCTTGCCAAGCTTGGCGATTATGCGAAAACCCCCCAAAGTGATACAAACAAAAAAGATGCGATTTACCTGTACAGAATGGCGTGACAAACTCCTTTTTCTGCTTATCATTTCCAAAGTGCAACACTGGCCCCAGATATAGTGAGTTGTTGACAGACATAATAACGCCAGCCGACGCACACCCGCGGGAGATCTCTTCCAGTGCTATAGCATACGCGAGGTAGTCCAAGCCTGCACCGCCCAGCTCTTCTGGTGTTGCTATGGCCATTAGACCTAATTCGCCCATCTTCTTGATGGCATCTCCTGGGTACAAGTGCTCTCTGTCGAATTTAGCTGCATTTGGTTTCAGTTCACCCTCCGCAAAGTCTCGGCAAGTCTTTTGTAGCATTTGGTACGTATCGGACAAAGCTGACAGCGAAGCTATACATCTTGATTGCCGAATAGGAGCTACAATTACATATAAAAATACTAGTTAGGAAAAAGTAACCTGGGATTATATACCTAGAAATAATGTTTATGATTACAAAAAAAAATGCAGGTAATAATATTTAGAATTGAGACAAAGCTTGACGGATATACTTTAAGACTTACCAAATACAGGAACTGATTTGGCTAACACGCTCAACATTTCAATCAATTATTAATCTTTTAACTAAAACTATATTTTAACTAAAAGTTAACGAAAACAAAACAATGATAAAAAGTACTTTGAACTCTTTGAAGCTGTCAGTCTAATTAGTTCTTAATTTTCTTCCGTCAGCTTTATAACATTGTATAAGATCAAATATAAAGATCATATAAAATAATTTATGTATTAACAATTATAGACTTTATTTGTACAATGCTAATGCTGATTTTTAAAAACAAACTTTAAAATGTATGTGCCCTATTGTTAGTTATTGGAGTATTTTTTTTTTACTTTGCAACCCTACGGCAGGTTACATAAAATTGTGGAAAAATGGTATCAAGGTAGGTACTTATTTAGATAATTTAATTTAGTTATTATTGATTCTTTTTATCATTATTATTGTAAAAAGGATGCTGTATAATGAAGGAAACAATCGTTTGCATTTGAAGGACAACTTTTCTTAGGTAGGCAACATTCACAAATGTCCGTCAGCTATTTGTCAAACAAAAACATCTCGATAACACGAAA
This sequence comes from Apotomis turbidana, assembly GCA_905147355.2. NCBI lineage: Eukaryota > Metazoa > Arthropoda > Insecta > Lepidoptera > Tortricidae > Apotomis > Apotomis turbidana. The sequence continues at coordinate 6,573,990 of LR990299.1, read as the reverse complement.
AAAATAATAATTTACAATGATATAATGGAGATATTATTAAGATTTGTACCAACAAATACAATAAGATTAACCGCATCAAGACTTTTAATAAACCAAGTAGCTCATTACACTAGGTGAGCATATTATTGTTCGTTTTTATAATATCCAAGGATTACGTACATAACCTCTCATTTTTAATTTTTAGATTGGCTGAAGTTGGAAAACTCGAAGCCCCGAAGACTTCAGGCAAATATGACACCGGGCAGTTAATTTTACATAAAGTATTCGGATACAGAGGAGTGATACTGTTTCCTTGGCTTGCTAGAGTCTATGATAGAGATGCGTCCAATAAGAAAGAAAATCCGGAAGCTTCAGGCTCCGGAGAAGCTTCTGGGGACACGCTCTCGAATGTGGGCAAAGAGGTCAAGGGCAGGACCCACACCTTCTACCAGGTGCTCATAGACACAAGGGATGCGCCTTACATAGTAAGTCTATTTACATTACAGCTACTGTACTTATTATCCCTTTAGCATGGCTTTAAACTGGTTGCGTTATAATTTATGTAAGTCCTCATTCAATGGTTTACATCTCTATTTTGAAAAAAAAACTTGTATCTCTTATTGTCGATACAGTATAACATAACTAGTAGGACAGTATTGTACCTAAATATTTTTTGCTATTTAGGGAATCTGTTCCAACATGCACATTGCACATAGGGTAAAATTACCAAGGCTAGTTTGTATATATTTTAGAACAACCTGAGATATTGAAGCTTTTCTCAAAGGTAATATTCTTAAGGTGCGTACGCAGAGCGGCTCGGCCTGAGGCACGCTCACCCCGAGTGGCGAGCTGCTCGTGAGCAAAACTTTAGCACATTTTACGCTCGCGGTGAGCCGACTTTGTGCGTTGTACAAAATGGCGTCGGATAACAGCTGCTGCTGCGTTTATAGTAATTCATCGAATAAATGTCCTCGGTGGTGGATGAAACAGTTATAACGTATTAATTGTAAATTATAAGTAAATACCAGCAAACCTAGGCGCCGTCCGCAATGACAATTGACAAGTCAAAACTTGTTCGCGCGCGCTGCTCGCGGGCACGCTCGGATACACGTCCACATCGACCGCTGACGCAGTACACGAACTAACCGATAGAGTAGTGAAGAACTTAGGTGGAAAACAAAAAACCCTAGCAATCTTCCTTGACCTAGCCAAAGCCTTCGACACCGTCTCTGTCCCCATCCTTGTATCAAAGTTAGAAAGGCTCGGCATACGCGGTGTTCAGTTGAAACTCTGAGAGCTACCTGACCGGTCGCACACAATGTGTCAAAATAGGTGATAGCGTTAGTGACGACGCCAATGTGACGCATGGCGTCCCACAGGGCAGTATCCTCGGTCCTACGCTTTTCTTAGCATATATTAATGAACTCTGTAACTTCAATCTGACAAACGGTAAGATCATTACTTATGCTGATGATACTGCCTTGATATTTCATGGTAACACATGGAACGACGCCTTTCAGTGTGCACAGAATGGTCTCAACGTAGTAACGTTGGAGTAGTAGGGCCTCGTACTGGAGTAGTAGGGCCTCGTGCAGGGTCCGTCCGGGTTGTTACTACCGTCTTGCCTGCTAACCCACCGCCAAACAGCAATGTTCGCATTGTTGTGTTCCGGTGTGGGGGTAAGATAGCCGGTGAAATTACTAGCATAGAGGCATTCTATCTTCGTCCTCCGGGTAGGCAAGCACTTGTGACTCCTCTGGTGTTGCAGGTGTTTATGGGCGACGGTAATCGCTTTCCATCAGGCGATACGTTTGCAAAGTAACAAAATGGTTGTCAAATAATGTTCTAACCCTTAATACCCAGAAAACCAAATACGTCACTTTCTCCTCGAAAAGTGACAATCACGCACTTTCATTTTCATTTTCGACGCATTCCATTATAGCACACTCATGTTCAAACAATGAACTACATAGTTGCCACTGTCTAGAACTGGATAAAACATCTCATATTAAATATTTAGGAATCATGCTCGACCACAACCTTAACTTTCAGCTCCACATTGATTTACTCACGGCTAGAACGCGAAAGCTGATATTTATTTTTAAAAATCGACGTCACATTGTCGACTCAAATATAATAAAAATGGTTTATTTTGCTCTGGTTCAATCCATTCTTTCATACTGCATCTCCTCTTGGGGTGGGGCACACAAAACTCACTTGCTTAAATTGGAACGTGCCCAGCGAACAATACTTAAAGTTAGCATGTTTCTTCCATTCCTCTACCCCACTTCAGACCTCTACAAAAAATGTAAAGTTCTAACAGTTAGGCAACTCTTCATCTTACATGTTATACAGAGAAAACACTCGATGTTGACTTATGATCCTCGTAACTTGACAAATAAGCGCCGCAAGGACTTGATCTGTCCACTCATAAAATTTAACACACGGTTTGCCCAAAGATTCTTTTGCTTCCTTGGAAGTTTTCTATATAATAAAGCCAACAGTGTAGTTTCTATTTACTCCAAAACAAAAACATCCTCAAAGAAGTGTATCACGGAATGGTTGCTCAGTCTCGATTATAACAACACCGAGAAACTGATTACCCGAATTTCGTAAAGCTCCGGCTTATTTATTTATAGTACTAATTATTTTCACTCGTAGGTATTTATTTATTTATTAATTGTATATTTATCTGTCTATTTATTGTAAATCTATTTATTCTGTCATTATTTTTATTAATTATTTTGAACAAAGGCATGTTTAATTGTACTCTAAATAATTCATTGTTATTACATAGTAAGTTATTAAAAGTGTATTCCTTTCCTAAAAATGTTGCTATAGATATCTGAGGGTAGGACCTGGTGACCTGACATACAGGTTTTGCCTAGTTCGGGCACCAGTTTCCACCGCACAAGTTATTATACCTACTCATAAGCTCATTAATATTATGTTTTGTTAATCTAGTTACTGTTAGTATTACTACATTGTACAAACTACTTGTATACTTTGTGGTGGAGAGAATAAATACTTTTTCATTTTCATTTTTCACATTACACGAGGCATGCACAGACACTGAGTCGCCTTTGAGCACGGTCAAAAGACCGCCGCCGGCCGGCTCGCCGCGAGCTGCTCGCTTGCTGCTCGCGCGCGGCGCGTGAGGCGCGTACGCATTTGAGCAAATGGGCGAGCTGTGCGTGCCTCAACCCGAGGCTGCCTCAAATGCGTACGCACCTTTAGGCTTACCTATTTTTTGTTTCTATGCCAAGTCATATATTATTTTCTTACAAATATACCTTACATTTGTATAAGTAGGTACACATATACGTTATAACATTCAAATAAAGTTTATAATATCGCTTACAAACCGACAGTAAACGGTGTCTTCAATGTACCCTAACTAACTACTGTATTATATACCTACTTATACTTAAGATGAATAGTGATGCGGACCGAACCGCGTGACCTTGCCACTATTATATAAACCTCCCGGGTTTCCAAAAGTGGCAATACAACATTTAAAACTTTGTAAAAAAAAACTGTTGATTTAAATAAATTAAAAATATATATATATATATATATATACTTATGTAAAATGAATTTCTTCTGAACACTCCTTTAAAATCCAGGCTGTAGCTATGGGAATTATAAATGTTGGTGTTTGGCTTACATTACGATATTAAATTGTTAATTTTTGGCTGTGCAAACAAACATTGACATGAGACCTGAGTGGAAGAAGAAGGTACTAGTCAAAGTGATTATAACTCTAAATGTTTGAATAACTATTAACTAAAGCTTATTGTTATGTGGTTTTGCCTTACACAATTTTTAACAATCTAATTAGAAAACAACCATACATATTTGGATTATTAGATAAGTGGTATAAAAATAAAACTACCCCAGACACCGACAGAGCCCGCCAGGTGGGCGCTTTTATAGTACTATCCACCTGGCAAGCTGTGTCGGCAGCTGAGTAGAAGTTCCAAGCGCCCACCAGGCAGGTTGTTGGTTGTGACAGTGTTAATCGTTAGCTTTTATCTGATGATGGACCCTGGAAGCCCGACCCTGGAAAACCGCACATGTCTATGTTGAATGTATCCTGAGATCCATTACGGGCTTCCAGGATCCATCATCAGGTTTATTTTATGATACCGGCTCTAATTGCTCATCAAGATAAGTTCAAATTCGAAAACCGCACATGTCTACGTTGAACGTATCTTGAGATCCGATTCATTACGGGCTTCCAGGGTCCATCATCAGGTAAATTTTATGATACTCACTTCACTCACAAGTGATGATTCAGGATGAGTCAAAAAGTGAAAACGGTTTGCTTGTATTCAATTAATTAGCTCAAAACGAAATATCAAAGGAATGGGTCCACCGAGCTCGTATATTCCCGGGAACAATGGGAATTTACTTGGAATATTCCCAAATGGGAATTTACCGGTAACGGGAATTTCTCAACTACACTACGTTGCAACACGTTCGCGTGTTATGATGAGCAACTACGAAAAAACTACGTTGTCTTGAACGACCATTTTTTGATATTTCTGTTAACTTAAACACCCTGTAGCTCCCAAAGTATTGATCGTAGAGTAAAAATGAATATGACCAAATTTGTAGGGAATTTTATGTGAAAACTTTTGTCAGAAGTAATCATAATGCTTAGATTTCTACAAATATTTGAGATATGAGCGAAAATCAGAAAAAAGGTACCCCCCTACTCCGTTAGCACAGCCCCCACCCTCGAAGACTTTTAGTATGTTCATCTAGACACCATAAGGTATAACTGTACCAATTTTCAAAACTACACGAATTATTTCCCCTGATTGCCCATATTCGGCTTAATTTGCTTAAGCTATTATGACCACGATAAAAATAGACTGTTTTGTTAGAACAAATTTCTTATCTGTAAAAATTTTATTATTGCTAAATAATAACATCGGTTTCGATAATATTATTCATTGAAATTTTGAACATCTCTGAAAAACAAAGAAATTTGATTTGACCTCTATTTTAATATCAGTCAAGATGACGTTTAGTTCGAAATGAATTGTCAATTTGCAATCAGAAAAATGTCGCACGTAAGTAAGATATCGAACGATATTAGTTGGGGCCGACTCTAGTTTGTCTCTGAATTAAAAAAACTAATACAGCTGCCAGAAAACTTCATTACCGCCATTACCGGGTAAAATTTGTCATAATGTACGGCTCCTGAATGCATCATGGAGGCTTATGATATGTGGGTAGATAAAGTAGTGTATGTAACTGTACATAATTAGGCATTAAAACACTTGTGTGATGTTATTATGAAACTTGCCTTCGGCTCGTTTCATAAACCCACACTCGTGTTTAATACCCTTCTTTATGTACAGTCACATAAACTACTATAATTGTTGGTTTTTACTAAATGTTGTGTTGCATTTGATGTACTTTTGACTGATTTACTTTTAGGGTTAATCATCTGGGGGCACGGAAGTGCCCTGTTAAAATGATATCAATGAAATTAATCTTAGTGGAAATAATGTTAGTCAGTATACCTAGTTTTCAATTAGATTTAATAACTCTCAGTTAGTCTACTTTCCAATTTACTGTTTTGAAAGAGTGTTATAATGAATTAATGATTATGATACTAATTTATTTTTGTAATCATATTTGGAATCAATTTTAATTTGTAATTTATTATTACAATATAAAGGTATTATAAACCAATATATTAACTCAATTTTACTTTTCTCTATGAATCCCATAACAGGTCTTTGTAAGCAATTTAGGTTTAATATACCTAAACACTAAGTGATTTACAAACAATTAATATATCTTGCACCTCACCATACAAAAATATATGCTACGGGATTGTATTACTTTAGAGTTGACTGTACTTAAAAATACGCTGACCTTTAACCAGAATGCCTTATTTTGCAGCGCGCTCAGACTGAGGCGGTGACGTTCCTAGGCAACCAGGAGTCCTCTCGCAGCCTGTACGCGATCCCGGGGCTCGACTACGTGGCCCATGACGACATCATGCCCTACTCCTCCGTCGAGCGCGTGCCGCTGCAGCACGAGCTGTTCGACAAGTTCCTCATGCACAACCCAGACAAAGGTCAGTCCGTAGAGTGTTGCTAGGCAACCAGGAGTCCTCGCGCAGCCTGTACGCGATCCCGGGGCTCGACTACGTGGCCCATGATGACATCATGCCCTACTCCTCCGTCGAGCGCGCGTTCTGAACATGAAAGACTAAATTGTTAGGTTAGGTTAGATTGTAATGTATAGTAAAAATTATCTAAGCTAAGCTAATCCACTTACCTACATTCACAATAGCATTGTGTCTAATACAATCCTATCTGCTTTTGTTCTCGTAAGCGCCAACCAGTTACTTACAAAAAAATGTTAGAACTACATTGCGTGGATATTGAATTTTCAACCTTATTCCTTGTTGAATAGGTTTAAAATGTTTGTTGACGAGAGTTCATAGTCCTTTTTCAAGAGAATACGTTCTTCTGGAGAGTCGGACGGTTGTAAAATTCCAAAAAAGTTATGATCACCGTTAGTGCATTTTGTAGTCTAATGTCCAAGGAAATAGAGTCGATAATCTATATTAACATTCCAAGGTGGTTACAATCTGCTTTTACTACGAGCTCGTTATCTTAATTTGTGGTTTACCAGTTGTGGTTTGTTCAATGGTATTCAGTTCTTAAGTGGATTAGCTTAGCTTAGATAATTTGTACTATACGAAATTATTATTTTCATCATCCACACAAACGATTTCTCCCTGTTGATAAGATTGTGAATAAAACGAACTATTTTTATTTCACGTCTGCAGATCCGCCGTTCATAGCGCAAGAGACACTTCGGGCATGGCAGAAGAAGAACCACCCCTGGCTGGAATTAAGTGATGTTCACCGAGAGACCACAGAAGGAGTGCGAGTCACAGTTATTCCATTCTACATGGGCAGTCGCGAGAGCCAAAATTGCGCCGTCTACTGGGTACGTACTGCTTATACAATAAGGGTGAAAAGAAGTCCTATCATGCATAGAGTACTGTTGCCATCTCTGGGGTGGGTTTGTTAAATAACAAATGGCTACCGCGGATTAAATTGACAAACGCGCGAAGAAGCTCATTGGCGACCCTGCCTTAGTTTAGGTACAGCGCCTTGAACACCGCAGAAGATTCGCCTGTTTATCGGTTTTCTACACGACTTTGGAGAGTGCAATAGGAATGCATGAACTGAACCCACCGTGTCCGTTCCGACATCACAGTACTCGGCGCGGCCTTGGGTTTTTTTTTTTTTTTTTTTTTTTTATTTATTTAATTAAAACAAGGAACTTAATATCTATTACATAATATACGGTGGGCGAAGACCGCGCACGGTTTATCTGCCACCGCGTTATCTCTCGCTTACAGCCTATCTCAATATTTTATACTTAAACTATTTATCATTATCATGCAAACCGTACACCCGACTTTATCGCCTTACAAATAAGGTTGATTTGAACAAAATGGACCAAGATATACTCTTAGGATTAATGTAAAATTTTATATCTGGTATTAGGTCTTGTTCCATTTTGGTCAAGTCAAGCCTAGGTTTGATTATACTTATTTAAAAATGAGGAGGAGAAACGGAATATTCAATGGAGTACGTCCGGGCTGGCCGCCACCAGCAACGGCGCGGCAAGGCGGTGGTGGGGCCGGAGACGTCATGTTACCGCCCCCTCCCCCGCCCCACGACGTCCTGGTGACAAGCAACCCGGGCGCTCCTTACAAGATGGCATGAGCATATGTTTTAATGTTTCTTTACATTCATCCATAACCCTTATGTTGCACCCTTATGTTGTCGATATACCAGTGATTCGTACGAAACGTTTTGAGTCTACTTTTCTTATCAGGACAGCAAAAGAGTGGAACTACCTTCCTGCGCTACCTTTTCCCTGAAAAGTATAACTTGGATCTCAAGTTGAGTGAATAATCATCTTCTAGGCAACTTAGGTCTGCTCATGCTCTTAGGTCTTATTGTCACTTATAATCAGGTGTGATCAAAATCAAATACTTGGCTATATGGAATAAAAATAAAATAGAAATGTGGGTGCAAATCCACGTGGTAGTCATACCTGACTAGAGACCACGCCTTTCAATGTCGACCATTTCATAAGCAAAATCACAGAAATAACGAGAAATAAAGAGTATAGACGATACGATAGTGATACGAAGCCGGCAAGCCCTTACGGCTAGGCATGTATAGTGCTTTTCTCAAACATATTCAATGAAATAAAAAAATACCACGCTCAAAAAAATATATAATTTAGCTGTTTAGCCTGTTCATGAACACAGACGCTGTTAACCCTTTGACCGCCAAAGACAGCAAATCACGTCATCGGGAATTCGTGCCACTGACGCCAACGACGCCTATTGACGTCATAAGTTACAATGGTCAAAAACATGCTAATTCAAACCACTATCTGTGTTTTTTAATCTGTTGATTTTGGAGCACTTTTTTTTTTGTTTTGTCGTCAGTGGCACGGTGCATTGCTTCCCGGCTTAGGCCTTCAGTTTGGTATAAAAAATCCTTTACAGTTCTGTCGAGTTGCTCCGCCCGAAATGTGATACTTCGTAGCCTGCTATAACGCACGTTATGACGATATTTCATTGCATGTTTGAGAAAATATAGTTGCTGTAACACGCCTTGCTATTGCACACTTTTACTTAGTTTAGCCGTCAATAACTAACTGTTAAAGTATGGTGAAAGGGTACCTTTTTACATAATGACATATTTCCGAGGCGTCGGTATAAAACCTGTCGCAGGTCTGCAAGCAGCTCGAGGGTTACTTTCTAATAATGTTTTAAGGAAATAATGTTTTGTATTCTGGGTTTGAAACTGGGCCTACATTAAATAAGTATTAACTTGTACAGTGGCGGTACTGTATCCGTCTAGAAAACCTTGGCGCGGCGGCGGTTCAGCTCCGCGAGCGGCACTGGCGTATCTTCTCGCTCAGCGGAACCCTCGAAACCGTGAGGGGACGAGGAGTGGTGGGCCAGGAGCCCGTCCTGGCGCGGCACTCTCCAGCCTTCCAGTACAGCAGCCACGTCAGTCTCCAGGCGCCTTCCGGTCACATGTGGTGAGTAGAAGACGCGAGTGTATGCTAACCACTTAGCGCCTATTTGCTTCCCCATGCCTTCTTATGATTTGTTCCTGATTCGTCGGATTCTTGTTTGGTCGGATTCTGATTTCTTGGGAATTATCCATATAATATATATTAAATCGATAATGCATTGAACCGTTTTTACACGACTACCTATCCGAAAAGGAAGATTCACACATTTTATTGAAACCACTAACCACACATAAAAAAAAATGTTGCCTGTAAAGTCGGTTTTACGGGCGAAGGAAGATTTTACGTGACAACGTCTTTTTCTCGGTAGAATATTTATTTGTATCATATCCATTCACAATTTCCCTAACAACATTTTAAGTGTTACTTTCTGAACGCACCCATCACATGTGTCATTAATGTCATTATAGTGTCTTTATTTTACATGTTTTAAATCTAAATATGCGATAATCAGACTATTATGCATGTATGTTGTCGATTCCAAACCCTTATTTAGTCTAGATCTACATGTAATTATTCTAAAAATACCGAACCGACGGAACAAACATCATATGTTTGACAGGTAAGTACGAACAGTTTGTATTTGTATGGGAATATAAAATTATCGTTTTTATTATTTTCCACTCATTTATTCTATATTTTCTCACCGTTTAAACCTTCCCTTGACTTCCACGAATATTTCAATACTAAAATTAGCCAAATCGGTTCAGCTTTCTCGAGTTTTAGCGGGACAACCGGCCCTCCTAACAGACATGAGCGGGCGTTACACTTTTTCATGAGTGACTCCGAGACGCAACCTAATTTAACCTTTTCCCCGCTTTGAAGCAAAGCAAAGCACTGCCACTTACACGCCACGTAAAGGTTTGGACAAGAAAATATAGGGATTCCAAAAGCGATATCGATGTCCGATTATTTTTACGTAAAAGTGCACCTCAGACTCAGTATAATATTATTGAATAAAAAGTACTTAAATTTACATAATAAATCATTATTAATAACATATTTGATCTTGAAATTCACTTAATAAATCGACTTTAAAGTGTGATAATATGAGAAAACTCAGTGACCGAGTTACAACACTATCCGTTTGACTAATGAGGGGATGACGTCACGCGTGGACGTCTCCAGCCGACACGGGCGTCAGAGGCATTGGTAATTGTTTTAATTCTAAAGTTGGGAAGATGCGTTATTTCTCCTATCGATACTTTTAGGTAGGATAGTAATAACTCAAACTGTAATAATATTTAATCTGTATAGAATACTTTTTATTGCGTAATGTTTAATAAAGGTTAAATTTGTACAAGCTATTTAACTTCCCTGATCCTTATGTTCAAACTGGAATCAATTTCAATATAAGTGTATGTAGGTATAAAATAGGGGTCTATATCTGTTTGTCTAAAATTTTTTGGCCGATATTTTTTTCGGCACATATTTTTTGGCCTAATAATCTTTGGTCGATGGTTTTTTAAGTCGAAAATTGTTTGGCCGAAATTGTTTTGCATATATTTTTTTGGCCGAAAATGGTTTAGTCTAACATTTGTATGGAATAACATTGTTTGGTCGAATGTATTTTAGGCATAAAATTGGTATTCCGAATATTGGTGTCAATAATAATCGCATTCAAACTGTCGCATTTATTAAATAAATATTACTTAGATTTTGTTGGGGACGCAGTTCTAACCTAACCTATTAACCTACTGTTCTGGGAGCGCCTTATTTTTGTCAGGGACGCAGTTCAAACCTAACCTAACCTACTGTTCTGGGAGTGACTAATGTTTGTCGGGAACGCAGTTCTAACCTAACCTAACCTACTGTTCTGGGAGCGCTTTATTTTTGTCAGGGACGCAGTTCTAACCTAACCTAACCTACTGTTCTGGGAGCGACTAATGTTTGTCGGGAACGCAGTTCTAACCTAACCTAACCTACTGTTTTGGGAGCGCTTTATTTTTGTCAGGGACGCAGTTCTAACCTAACCTAACCTACTGTTCTGGGAGCGACTAATGTTTGTCGGGAACGCAGTTCTAACCTAACCTAACATACTGTTCTGGGAGCGACTTATTTTTGTCAGGGATGCAGTTCTAACCTAACCTAGCCTACTGTTCTGGGAGCGCCTTATTTTTATCAGGGACGTAGTTCTAACCTAACCTAACCAACTGTTGTGGGAGCGCCTTATTTTTGTTATGGACGCAGTTCTAACCTAACCTAACCTACAGTTCTGGGAGCGACTTATGTTTGTCGGGAACGCAGTTCTAACCTAACCTAACCTAGTGTTCCGGGAGCGACTTATTTTTGCCAGGGATGCAGTTCCAACCTAACCTAACCTACTGTTCTGGGAGCGACTTATTTTTGTTAGGGACGCAGTTCTAACCTAACCTAACCTACTGTTCTGGGAGCGCCTTATTTTTGTCAGGGACGCAGTTCTAACCTAACCTACTGTTCTGGGAGCGCCTTATTTCCGTCAGGGACGCAGTTCTAACCTAACCTAACCTACTGTTCTGGGAGCGCCTTATTTTTGTTAGGGACGCAGTTCTAACCTAACCTAACCTACTATTCTGGGAGCGCCTTATTTTTGTTAGGGACGCAGTTCTAACCTAACCTAATCTCCTGTTCTGGGAGCGCCTTATTTTTGTTAGGGACGCAGTTCTAACCTAACCAACTGTTCTGGGAGCGCCTTATTTTTGTTGGGGACGCAGTTCTAACCTAACCTAAACTATTGTTCTGGGAGCGACTTATACTTTCGCTTGCTCGCTTCAGCATATGGGTTTTTAGGAGGTTTTATGTTAGGCTAAAGAATAATTATACCTAACAATATTATACTTTTAGCCTTTTAGTCATAATAAAAATATACTAAACAATTTTAGGTCAAACATGGTTTAGGACAAAAAATATGTATGCAATAAAATCTTTATGCTAAAGAATAAGTATACCATTAAATATTAGACCAAACATTTTCGGCCAAACAATTTTAGAAAATAAAATTTTAGACCAAGCGAAGGGCACCCATAAAATAGTCGTGAAAATTATATGTGCCCATTTTTATTTAAAGGAAGTATATCCATAAAATTACATAAATAAAGTGGTCCCATAAAAACAATTTTTACTTAAACAAAGTTATGAAATATCGTTGGCGGCCACATCCCTATGCGAAGGCTCGCGCCGTCTTGGGCGTTGGTAACAGTAGCAGTTGCTGTATAAAATCATAGAAGGAATCAAAGTTGATTTATTCGAGTTTTTTATATTGTATTGTGTTCATAGATTCGGTTTTAGAGTACGTATTGGGTAGGCTTAACTTCAACCAATAATAAAAGTCCGTATTTTTTGTATTAACATGTAATTTTGCGCTCCAATTTTACGACGGCTGTGGCCGTCGTGGCGTCCTGGGCACGACTTTCCGTTGACGGCTGTGGCCGACTGTGGCGGTGAATGGGTTAAGACGTTGTCACGTCAAAAAAAACACGGAACCAAATAAACTATCACTAACTTTTGGACGTCATACTATTTTTAATTGTACAATAACTAAAAAGAAGACGTGTTTTGACTACTGCTTTTTATGACGTCACATGCCTGTATCATCATAGAAGCTTCATACTAACAGATCGTTTTTGACATTTCATAAAGAGTAGCTGATTTGAGCTGTCATCAAATACCGTATTGCATAGTTTAATTTGATATAAAAAATCCGACGAAACTAGAATCCGACAAAACAGGAATCCGGTGAAACAGGCATACGACGAATCAGGAACAAATCCTTTTTTATTGCAGATGAGCTTGTAGTTTGATAGTTTCAGACATTACACATGCACGCTAGTGAATACTGACATTTACACCTATATAAGTTGCAATCGTTTCAAAACGCGCTAGACATTTTGCTATATCTTATTTTTCCATTTCGATAATCATAAGATTTCACTGGCAGTAAAATTTTGTATTAAATCATCATTATCTTATCAGCGGAAAGATAAAAATCTCTCATCCAACGGTTTCTAGAAGCATTAACTACTGTGTTGTATATGAATCAACTTTACAGAACCTATAATGTTTAAGTTGATAATAATCTCTGAAAAAAGACTTCTTAGGGATATAACATGTGCTAACTATAGATAACAGTTAAGATTCATTTGTACAGGGGGACGTTCCGCATGGAGCGCGAAGACGGCTACACATTCGACTGCCGCATCCCGCCGTTCTCGCTGGAGAGCAAGCCCGACGACGCTGCGCCCGCGCCGCCTGCGCCGTCCGCGTGAGCGCCGACACGGCCATCCTGACACGCCAATACTTGGCGACGAGGGAAGCAGAACTAGACGATGTTATTTAGTTTTACGCCGTTCGTTTAAACTATAGTTCTTAGTCATTACTTTTGATTATACAACGGTTACATCAACTTCCAAATTTGCTTACTTATCTAACGAAGAAATAAATAACTGAAAATCACTCAAGGTTTCTTTGTTAGAATTGCTTGTCTTGAGATTAAGTTAAAATTAAATACTCTGTGATAGTATAAAATTCATTATATTTCGGGACACCGGTCTCCTAAAAGATGACCTAGGTATTTATCTTAAATTTACAAAAAAAAAAAAAAATGCTAAATTTGTCTGAATTATTCTGCTTCTCGGATTGCTAGAAAACGGAACGGAACTGTAACATTGTGATTGTGACTCGACTATAACACTTTCAGAATTGTACTTACGTAAGTAGTGCAATTTGAGATATGGAAACCTGATAAACGAAATTCCGGTTAAAGTAGCTGTATAAAGTCATACATTAGCTGAACAATATTTATTGTTAAATTATTTTTAGAATCCCATATTAAGTCAGTTTTCTATATAATAGTTCCCTTTTGTTATAATAATAACATGACAATGATGTTCCATTATTAGATATTCCCAATAGTTATAAATATAATATACCAGCGATACCCTACACAAGGGGATCATACAATAATTTTAATTGCATTAATTTTTCGGCGCGCTTGAGTCGCTCCACTGATGTGATGAACTAATTATAACTGTTATCACAATGACGACGAATATTCTAGACAATTCTTAGAAACTAAGCGTGGCGCTGTCCTTAAAAGTTTATTTTATATGTATTGTAATTTAATTATAGTATGTATAGACCTTGTTCATTGCATCCCCTTGTTGTTTGAAATTCTTAGTCATCTTTAAATAAATACATAGATCTTTATTAAATTACAGTATTGTGAACGTTTTATTATTATTCATATTGAATTGCCCGTGGTGTAGAAATAAAACATCAAGTATTTCTAAGAGGTTTTAATGACTCACAGAAATTCACTAGTTTTTGGAAGAATGCATTCTTCATTGCACTATACACATTCGTTAAAGTTGTACAATACATTATTTTGTACATAACAATTTTACAAAGCTAAAAAAAATAACGATCCCTAAAATAAAGTAAGGCCAACACGTTAGCACATTTGGATTGGAAGGATAAATATTCCCTTGTGACAGCATTCGTATTTTCATTTGCATTTGGGGTACCTTACTGGCCTTACTTAAAACAAAATTATTTAAAATATCCCGCCAATGACCGGTACAATCCGGCAAACGAGCTTTATTATTATTATTCAAGATGCCTTCACCACATATGAATATTATACAACGTACATAACCAATTTGTCACTGACAATTTCATTCAGCGCAATCGGTCTGTCTTTGTCGATGCTGTTATGACTCGTAGAATAGTTAACCTGCTCACCGCAAATCATATGGTGATAGCGCTTGAAATTCCCTACACGTTACCGACTGCATAAAATGACAAAAATCTACTAAGGCATTGAAAATGTAATTTTGAAATAAAGCACAATTATTTTGACAAATTTGTTTTCTGACCTCGCGCGTAAGGCACCCCCTACCGCCTATATTTTTTGTCCTATTACAAAACCTATGACCCTCTTTTTGTATTTTTTTTTCTGAACTGCAATCGTTTGAACTATCTAACCCCGATGAGGCTTGAATTATGGAACTTTAGTGGTCTTTGTCAAATTAGTTTTAAACACCGAACACGTTAGAATTAAATAAGTAATTTGACTGTTCGACAAATACAGACGCCGATTGGAATCTGCAGTATATTTGTTAATGTACACTTTGGTTATTGGCTTAAGAAATACGAAGGCACTTTCATTTCCTCTGTCAGATTTCTTTGGCAAAAGAATAATGCATCTAATATTATTTATCACATTAATGCTCGTTATTTTAAATATGTAAAGCGGATCGTTGTGGATATAAAATATAGTTGTTGCTATTGATTATTTTATATAATTGAACATGATTAAGGTTGGGTCACATATGGAACAACGTATTTGATGCACAGAAATTTTATAAAAATACAATGTATGTGTGATTTCATGTTTTACAGGGTGGAATTTTTCTATGGGCCCTGGAGGGGGACTACCTTAAATCCTTTAGTTAGCTCATTTTACTGAAAGGAAACATTCCTTTATTTTTAAAAAGAAACAAAACTGCATTCAAAGATTTTCCAAAATTTGCTTGCCTCAACCGGGAATTGAACCAACTAAAAATTAAAAAAATAAGCCCTCGATATTTTATTTCACGAATCGCTAGGATTATAGTTCAGGATATAATTTGTCTAATAAACATTTGGTCTTTGAAACAAAAAAAGTGAAAACTACTTAGTATTCATTTTATTTTATCATCAATATGAAGAACACAAACATGGAACATTTTTTAACATAGACTGATATCAAAAAGAAAAGTTATCAAAGAAAAGTTAACAAGGTACTTAAAAATAAATTACATTAGCAAGCTTGTACTTCATACGATGTCTAACATGTCATTTACTTATTACAAGTGAACAGTAGTCGTCTTGTTAATAAAGAACTTGTAATAAGTATTAAATTTCATGGAATCTCGTAAATCAGATGAGTGCTAAGGCTAAGTTTACTGGATAAATTTTATCCTTAACAATAATCCTACCGATTCTTGAAATAAAATATCGAGGGTTTATTTTTTTAATTTTTAATTGGTTCGATTCCCGGTTGAGGCAAGCAAATTTTGGAAAATCGTTGAATGCAGTGTTTTTTTTAAATAAAGGAATGTTTCCTTTCAGTAAAATGAGCTAACTAAAGGATTTAAGGTAGTTTTCCTCCAGGGCCCATAGAAAAAATCCACCTGGTATAGTTCTACACTATAAAGCTAAATATTAATTAAACACATGTTTAGGGGAAATAGCACAAAGATATATACAAGGTTAAATTTAATACTGAATGAAAATGACATTAATATATTTAATTTCGTAAATTAAACAACTATAAACCTATTTTGTAGTGTCAAAATATATTAGAACAGGTCTTTTCCCAATTGGCTTAAATCTATATGCGGATTCGTCTTCTTTCCTTTTGCGGAGTTCATAAAACTTTATTTAATATAATCCACAAACTTTATTATTTAAGTAATAAAGCACATTTGATGCGTTTGAATCGCGTCATATGTAAGCAATAGGATAAAATTATGAAATATATGGTAGTTCAACTACCTTTTATTAAATTATCATCGGCGATTGTTCCTAATAGGGCCAATTTTTACTTTGTTGTTGATTTCTTTTTTTTTTTCTCAGATTTCTATAAAATTTGGTAAGTTGGTAAAGTTGCTTATTCTGACCATGGTAAGTCCAGTTTGACGCTATGTCCTACGATTTTTTCTCCGTTCAGTTACACAAAATATATTACATAAAATGGCCATTTATTTCTTTGTCGAATCATTTATTTTTTCACATCAAGCTCCTCGTGTTGTACTAAGTTTTAGTATAAAATACGAAGTTTAGTTACGCAGATTTCTATACATTTTGTGTAACTGAATGGAAAATTTTGTGAGACATATCGTGAAATTGGATTATGGTTAGAATATCCTTATTACCAGGGAGCGAAACTTTGGTGCCGGTGACGTCATTATGACGCAAAGTCGCATATAGGATGTTTTATTAAAACAAAATTGCAACACATCAGTGATTCTTTATAATGTAATAATGGTAATATAAATATTATTGTTTATTTATTAATGTTTGGTATTTATACAAAAAAATAATGTATATATTAAAAATAGACGAATAACATTTTTACAGCATAATGAAATTCTAACAAAACTTTTCTTCGAGTAAATGAAACAACAAAACAAAAGTTTCGTTGGATGACGAAGTATGCAGAACGCTTATTGTTCAAACATAATAATCGCATCTTCTTTCTTATTTACATGTAGGAATAACGATGTACGAACTTTTGGAGGTGATACAGGAGACTATTTGGAAGAGTTTGAACCCTGTGAGTATATACTTTAGTCCGATATGTGAGTGTTTTTTTTAAATCGAGTTTTTCCAATTTTATTCAGTGCGTACCAAAATTTTACATGAAGAGTTAAATTTAAACTAAACTATGCAATATAATTGACATGTATACATTTCACACGTACATTCAGGGCAATATAATTCTCGAACCTCTCGCTAGTTATAAATATGCCAATAAGTTGTCATTTGATTAGGTATCTATAATCTAAATAAAAACACTCTGTATGTAGCTTGACGCCATACGTCTGTCATCGGCACCAAAGTTTCGCTCCCTGCTTATTACTTTACTAACTCACTAAATTTAATTGAAATCAGGAAAAAAAAGAAATCGACAACAAAATAAAAATTGGCCCAATTATGGAATATCGGGCCGTAACAAATAGTGGTGGCAATTACCGTGCCAGTTGTATGATGAGCGCGGCGCACATCTCGAAGAACTCCATAGTGTGATGTCCTTGTGGCTGCTGTAGCGGCTGGAGCGCGGCGGTGGGCGGGGCCATGGGCGGGGGCGGGGCGAGCGGCGACGCCAGCTCCTCCTCCGCGTCCTCCTTCTCGCCCGACAGCGACTTGAAGTCGAGCAGGTACGACTTGTAGTCCACTTGGTACAGCTGGAGCGACATTTTCACGTATTTTGTCGTCATTTTGTTGAGCGTGCGGACCCTGTGGAATTAGATTACTTTGATAGATACCGAGCAGTTGGACTCATTTCTTTTCTTTTTCAGGCTCGACATAGAAAAATCTGTGCAGCCAGCTGACAATTTTGTGCGCGGGCTAACCGGATGAATGATGATATTCATGATCATATCACAGTAAAAAAAACTTTAATGGTCATCGATGTTTCCGTGCGATCGTTATGAAAGTATTTTTATAGGTTCTTGGAGACAGATAAAAAAAAAATGACATTTACTTAAGGCTTCAAAATGATGGACCTAGCTTTTTTTTATTAGGACAGGTGTTTAAACCCATATATGCCCATGGTTCCACCATTTGGGGTCGGCCTTAGTTGTGGTCGTAATTTACTCGATCGCTTGTTACGATCTCAAATATCGCAAAATTTACCCATACTCCAAACAGTACAATGAGCTGCAGAATTGCATGGCCCATTTATAGATGAATTCATTCATAAATGGGCCATGCATTTGTGCAGCCTATAATTCATTCGGACGGTAATGGGCTAAGCCGTTGTCGCTGTCCGAGTTGAAGTGATGATGAGGTACCTGACGTGGTAGGGGTTGATGACCTTCCACTCGTAATCGAGCGCCTTCATCGCTCGGAACACCTCCAGCATGATGTCGTTGGGCTTGCTCTGTGACCGGATTCCCAAGTGCCACTTAGCTCTGTGGAAACGAAATTACTTTATGCCAGTTATCATAAGTTTATATTTGTAGTTGTATCGTGTTACGGTACAAGCATAGATTATATAATACAATACTAGTACAAGTAATCTCTTATTAATACATTCTAGAGTCAGTACTAAGGCTTTTTCGGCTACTTTTTGACAACACCCTGGTGATATTTGGTGACGTTCTTTGGTAACCTCGATATCGGCAACCCGGGTGTAGCACCGCGAGGTTTATTCCATTTAGTCCTTCAGCCCGTCTAGCTCAACTATGCTTCGCGACTCTTGTCGCGCGGCATAGCGTTACCTGTCACTCTCTCCCAGTACTGCATAGAAAGAGATAGATAAATATCTCGAGCGAGAAAGAGTCGCGTATCACAGTTGTGCTAGAGGTGCGGGTCAGGTGAGCTAGATATATAACACGTCTCCCTCCCTCACCTCTTGACGGGCGTGCCGCGCGCCTTGTCCTGCTGCGGCACGGCGGCCGGCGACGTCTTGTCGCGGAGCGGGGCGATGCGCTCCGGGTGCGGCCGCCCGCTCTCCGTAACTGCAGGGGGAGAGTTGCCTGAAATTACGAATTATCCTTCATTAAGAAAAATAATAACAGAACAGTTATTATTATGTACGACTGGTACGACCAAAGCGGTTGTGTACGTTTCACATATGCGCACAGACGACCGCGGGGAAGGAGCGGGGCTGGGGGCAAGCTCAGCTGATCGGTCAACGCCCGCGCCCAACCGCCGTCACTTGCCTACATTTTTTCATACGAACGGACGTATAGACTGAGTGATCCAAAATATTGTAATATTATATTATTTGCATTATATTTGCATTGAAGAGTAAGTCATCTTTTTATTTAAAACAAAGTTCCTATCCTGGATAGCGGTGATTGCATTTATTGGGAGAACGAGTGACACAACTTCATACATTTTCAATTCTCAGAAGTGCTTTTAGCTGAACTTAATGTGAATGCCAACCAATAAGTTATCTAAAATTTCATGACTATAATGCAATTTAGTATGTATTCGAATGCTATTCATAATATTCTCACTGTATTTTTATAAGATACTAGCTTTTGCCCGCGGCTTCGCACGCGTAAACACAATATCATACGTTCACTACACTTATTGCGAGGCCAAAGGCCGCCCACCCCCTTAATATAAGTTGAAGTAACTTAATGCGAGGCCGAAGGCCGAGCTCCGCGTAGCACCGCAGGTGCGGAGCGTCCCAAGGAAGCCGCCCACCCACTTAATATAAGTTGAAGTAACTTAATGCGAGGCCGAAGGCCGAGCTCCGCGTAGCACCGAAGGTGCGGAGCGTCCCAAGGAAGCCGCCCACCCACTTGATATAAGTTGAAGTAACTTAATGCGAGGCCGCAGGCCGAGCTCCGCTTAGCACCGAAGGTGCGGAGCGTTTCAAGGAAGCCGCCCACTCACTTAATATATGCTGAAGTAACTTAATGCGAGGCTGAAGGCCGAGCTCCGCGTAGCACCGAAGGTGCGGAGCGTCTCAAAGAAGCTACCCACCCACTTAATATAAGTCGAAGTAACTTAATGCGAGGCCGAAGGCCGAGCTCCGCGTAGCACCAAAGGTGCGGAGCGTCTCAAGGAAGCCGCCCACCCACTTAATGTAAGTTTAAGTAACTTAATGCGAGGCCGAAGGCCGAGCTCCGCGTAGCACCGCAGGTGCGGAGCGTCCCAAGAAAGCCGCCCACCCTTTTAATATAAGTCGAAGTAATTTAATGCGAGGCGGCAGGCCGAGCTCCGCGTAGCACCGAAGGTGCGGAGCGTCTCAAAGAAGCCGCCCACCCACTTAATATAAGTTGAAGTAACTTAATGCGAGGTCGAAGGCCGAGCTCCGCGTAGCACCGTAGGTGCGGAGCGTCCCAAGGAAGCCGCCCGCCACCCACATAATATAAGTTGAAGCAACTTAATGCGAGGCCGAAGGCCGAGCTCCGCGTAGCACCGAAGGTGCGGAGCGTCTCAAGGAAGCCGCCCACCCACTTTATATAAGTTGAAGTAACTTAATGCGAGGCCGCAGGCCGAGCTCCGCGTAGCACCGAAGGTGCGGAGCGTTTGAAGGAAGCCGCCCACTCACTTAATATATGCTGAAGTAACTTAATGCGAGGCCGAAGGCCGAGCTCCGCGTAGCACCGAAGGTGCGGAGCGTCTCAAAGAAGCCACCCACCCACTTAATATAAGTAGAAGTAACTTAATGCGAGGCCGTAGGCCGAGTTCCGCGTAGCACCGAAGGTGCGGAGCGTCCCAAGGAAGCCGCCTATTAAGTTACTTAAACATATGTTAAGTGGGTTGGCGGCTTCCCTGAGACGCTCGTGGAACTCGGCCTACGGCCTCGCATTAAATTACTAAGGGTTTATAATGTAACTTAGCACCGAAGGTGCGGAGCGTCCCAGGGAAGACGCCCACCCACTTAAAATATGTTCAAATAACTTAATGCGAGGCCGCCCACCCACTTAATATAAGTTTAAATGTGTGAGCGGCTTTCCTGGGACGCTTTGCACCTTCGGTGCTATGTGAAGCTCGGCCTACGGCCTCGCATTAAGTTACTACTTATATTAGTGGGTATGCGCCTTCTCTAGGACGCTCCGCACCTTCGGTGCTACGCTTGTGAACATGATCTTCGTTTAATTAAAATTGAGGCAAGACTTACGTTTAAAAAATCTTTTTAATATTTATTGTCTATTGTAGATTTAAATAACTTAATGCGAGGCCGCCCACCTACTTAATATAAGTTGAAGTGTGTGAGCGACTTCCCTGGGACGGTGCTAGTGGAGCTCGGCCTACGGCCTCGCATTAAGCTACTACTTATATTAGTGGGTGGGCGACTTCCCTAGAACGCTCCGCACCTTCGGTGCTACGCTTGTGAACATCATCTTGGTTTAATTAAGATTGAGTCAAGACTTAGGTATGTTTAAAAGATCGTTTTTAATTTTTATTGTCTATTGTAGATTTTAAAAACTTAATGCGAGGCCGCCCACACACTTAGTATAAGCTTAAATGTGTGAGCGGCATCCCTGGGACGCTCTGCACCTTCGGTGCTACCAGGCGAGGCGCACTCCGTGATTAACGTTTCCCGCTACAAGTACATGCCGGTGGCCTCATGCATGGTGCCTATTCAGTGGCTGCCACGCACTGTCTCGGAACGCACGTACACGAAATTCGCGCGCACGCTCTTCCGATTTATGTACGTCGCAAGTGAACGTTCCTCATTCATCTGTTGATACCAGTGTTATATTATAATATAAAGTGTTTAAATGAGTAAAAAGACAGCGAAAAGATATTGTATCGCAGCGGGTTGTAGGAACAATGATCGAAATTGGAATCACGCGTTTTTCGTTCTCCCAACACGTCCGAAGGATGCCGATAGGTAAGAAAATTAACATAATATATAATAAGTAGTTACTGAATAATAATAAAAAACATATTGCAGGTGTATCTACTTCCATATTTAACACTGGTTACTCAGATCAATTTTAATTGTTAAGTACTTATGTAACTTTGAATTGATTATTTGCTGATATTTGTCAATTTAAATTCTAGTAAAATATATAAGTATGTCTACTACTAAATCAACAATCATAGAGGTTTTTATAATAATATTTGATATCAAGTTTGTAAAATTACTTGTAAGTAATGAATAAACGATTGAGTGATAGTTTGATAGGTGAGTATATAAAATATATAAATAAAGAGTTAAAAGAAATGTATTGGAAGAGATCCCTAATAGGGATAAGTTCGCCTTTATACATGTTTTATTTGTAACTAGCGACCCGTCCCGGCTTCGCACGGTGCGTCCGTGCGTATTTTTAAAGATCTAAGCATACCTACATAGGGGCAGACAGACAGACAGCAGGAAACGACTTTGTTTTATACTAGGTGTGTAGTGATGAATATATATGAACAAATAAATAAATATCGGACAACTAAGCAAAAACAAAATGAAGCTCAAGAATTTAATTGCATGTTAAGGTAACGCATTCGTTGCATTATTTTATTATATTATACGTATTAAAATGTTTAAAAATAAAGCTAAAATGTTTTGCGGCCTGGTGGTGGATTCAATTCGTCGAAATTCTGTGATTGATTATTTTATAGTTAAATAATGAAATAATAAATATGTATAATGTATGAAGAATATAAACATATTACTCTCTATATTGAATGCAAGAAATAAATGGGAAATACATTTTTATTTTTAGTCGTTGACAGCCCTCGCTCTCGGCGACGCGGCAAGCGAGCCAATTCATTTTTACCGTTGGCACGCAGCTTTAACGTTCCGTTTGGCTTGCGCTGGGGACGACGACTTTAGAAGGGCCATAAATCATATTTTTTCGGCTAAAAAAAGCGGCTTTTGTAAAGATCAAAGTAGTGTGCCTTCTGTACTTGTACTATTATCTATTCTGTGGTGCTACGTAGAGCTCGGCCTACGGCCTCGCATTAAGCTACTACTTAATTTAGTGGGTGGGCGACTTCTCTAGAACGCTCCGCACCCTCGGTGCGACCATTGTGAACATCATCTTGGTTTAGTTTAAATTGAGGCTAGACTTATGTTTATATATCGTTTTGAATATTTATAGTTTATTGTAGATAACTATTCAAAGCACCTTGAAAAATAATTCGCTCATAGTCCTACCTGAACATATATTAATGACATCTATTAAGATGACAATAAATTATTTTCATCTACAATGGCACTAATACTAATATAATAATATGACCTGTCATAATAATTTCCTAAGTAACGCCATAAGATTCAGGTGCCAACTTAACTCAATCGAGCGTACGTCATTAATGGCGACAGCACCACTGAACGTATACGTGATGGCCTCACTGTTTTGTTATCCGTGGTATAATGAATAAGGAAGCAAAGGAAAATGCATGAGATGACACGGTTTTTATTTCAGTAGGTTCTGGGTTCAAATCCCGGCTAGGTGAAATCCTTTCTACAATGTAAATGTAATAATTTTGTCTTGTCTCGAATCATGGTTGTTTTTCATACAAAATGCATACATTGTCGAGCAGCAACTCAATAACTGATACACTGCTGCTTATATTAGGTATGCGATCAATATTCAACAACTTCGGTAGTAATTCTCGAAGTCCAGGTTAACCCATCACAGCTACACCCTAGCTTGTGCCGAATCGTGGTCACAGGCACGCAACGACGTGTGTGAACTCTTGGCCTTGGTGTGTCGAGGAGACCCATCAATGGCTCCGAAACTTTACTTGTATGGAGCTGGTTTTATTAACTCAGGAAAAATCTTAAGAGCGCGATGCAGCCGCTAGTATGGAGATTTTGTCAAAGCAACAACGCCATCTAGCGGAAAATTGGGTCATTGAGAACAAAATCTCAACACACCGTTAAAAACAAAAAATTAATGATATATTTTATTACTTTGAATAAATTTTATATTTAAAAAAACTGCATAGATGCAAAATTGTGGCTAAATATATCGTATATTTATCGTTTATTACATTTTGCTACTTTATTAGTAAGTTAGGCCAAACACAAACAATACAAAAAAATGTGGGTTGTTAAAACATAGGTATTTAAAAATGTATTTAATTTACTTAAATTGATTCGAAATACTTTTATTTCAATTACACTCGATAATATGGCATTAAAAAATCTGTTTTATTCATTAACATTTTTTATTGCGTCTCCGGGCTTTTTTTTGGTCAATACTTACAAACTACAGAAGAATATAATTGCATATTCAATAAAAGAGCATTAGTTCCTATTGTCGCAAATTGTGTTTTTAAAGAAATGTATGTTTTTTTTTTATTCATGAGACAATTTACAACGAACATTGCACTCATATTTTCGTCTGTTGTTCGACAATTGGCGCCATCTTTTCTATCTAACTAACACGGTTTCCGTAACTCAACGCCTCAAACAACCTTAACCTTATTGTTAATACCGGTGCGCGGTGGGCCGCGAGGAGGTATTATTTCGAATTCATACTTTTTAGTTTTTGTACACGTAAGAGCCACGCCACGCGGGGGTCGCGTCGTTCTAAATTCAAAATCACAAACGCTGTCATTATAAGGTTACACATTGTAAGGAAAATATTTCATCGAATTTATGTTTTCAGAGATAAATATTAATCATTCAAATAAAAAAATAAACATATTAAAACGTGTATTTACATGTTTATTTTAAAATAACTTTCATAATATACGTAAATTGACATTTTGATTGAAATGACATCCTCATACTTTTATTATCTTAATTTAAGAGACTCGATATCAGATCAGATATGACATCGAACCTCTTTATAGTGATCTAGAATGTTCTTTGAGCACATATATTAATTTAATTATATCGACATCTTTTTTATCGATATCCTATCCCTAGAACGTGCCCCGAGTTATCCTAGGTATGTTAATCATAATAAAAAGTATCCTATAACCATCTTTGGATGTTCAGCTATTCCTGTACCAAAATTGGTAACTTTTTATCCAGCCGTTTCGGCGGTATTAGAGGACAAAGGTTTTTTTGAAAACAGATGGCGCCAGGTTGGCTTGGCACCGCGCGCCCATACGAAACAAATGACGATCCTGCATCACGCTATCGAGATTTTTCCTGAAATCATGACCTCCCTCCATAGAAAATTAATTTTCAATACAAATTTTGGATTTTATAATAGTACAGATAAAGATCCATATTGCGATGATTTGTTCCATATATGGAATCAAATACTTGTTTTTAAGTTTTAAATCTGAAATGATGAAAAATTTATGACAGACAGAAACAAGCAAATATATCACACGTATTGGAGATCATGCTACTACTATAATATCATGTCATGTTCAGAGGGTCCACTCACTGGCGACATAGAGGTCCTTGATCTCGGCCTTGGCGGCCTCGTCGGCGATGCGCTTGTTGTGGATGACGAGGTGGACGATGCCGAGCTGGTCGTGCGGGTCACTCGCGTTATGCACCTGATGTATTATGTGACCCTGTAGCGACTGGCGACGTAGAACAATATGAACAAGGTCTTGTTCATCTTGTTGTTGTGAAAGGAGTGCTCCTTTCATAATAGCCTCGTACTTCACACGCTCTTGTGTATCCACCGCATCGTATTTATAGTAGATTCAAATTTTCGCACGGTGCAATTTATAAGAAGTGTCTATATTTGGCTGACCTAATATGTAGGGTTGTCGCTCTCTAGTATCATAGATTCCCAGGTGAGTAATAACATTTACGCGAATTAAAAAAAAGTCTGTTCCATATATGTCACTAGTTTCTTAATGTAACTTACATACCTTCATGTGTGTAAAAAGGGGGCTATCTACAAAAATGTCAAGCGTGACTCCTGGAAATAGTATTATTCGGTAGAAAGTACTCACTGGCGACATAGAAGTCCTTGATCTCGGCCTTGGCGGCCTCGTCGGCGATGCGCTTGTTGTCGATGACGAGGTGGTACGCGATGGCGAGCTGGTCGTGCGGGTCGCCGCTCAGCAGCGCGTTGTGTACTTCGTGCTCTTTCACGCCGAATTTGTCGCACACTTCGGTGATAGCCTCCGTGTCTATCACGCTGCTGTCCTGTTGATTGAATTAGGGAGTTGATTTTTTTCTATACGGTTCTAAATATACCAGGTAGATACCCACTATCTCCACGATAGGGGGCCGATTATGCAGTACGAGGGCAAAACTTTGACATTAAATGGGTTTAATACTATATTATACATATACAAGGTTCGGAAATTCGGACCGATACTTACCTAAAGTTGACAAAATCCTATTGCTCTCATTCATCCGTCAAACAAAGCTGCCTATACCTACGACCGAATTAGAAAGCCGCCACCAACGTTTAGGTAAATATCGATCCGAATTTCCGAACCCTGATTATATACCTAGAGTGGTGAGTTCGTGAATGTCCCAAATCGCAGGTGTGTTTGTGGCTCGAACCGAAGGTGTGGGCCATAAATATGCGATCTGGAGCTTTACGAATTGCCGCCCGTGATTTGTCTAAAGTTTAACGTCTTGGCTTAGCCAGGAAGCGAGATTTTCTCCCCGCGTAGCTGGCAGAAAATTCCACTTACGGCCTCGGGTGACGTAGATATTATTTGAAAAGGGCTTGTGAGTATCCTATGGGTATTTATCCTAGTAATGACGATCAGTTTTCTTCAATAGTATAACTAAATTATCTAAAGGAGTGCAGATAATTTACTACGTCATACGAACGTTAACACCACTTCAGGTTGATATTAGTTTCTGAAACATCTCAAGTCCTGAAAGTCCCTTAAACTGTAAAGGTTGTTACATAAGCAGCGAATTAAACTTTTGCCCAAATAGGTACTCAAATAAGGAAGATGCTAGCCATGAATTTGCTGTTATATAACTTTTATATATCCTTATAATTATTATAAACGGTTTAAAACTTACGTAAAAATTGTCAGGAAAGGAAATTGTTTTTAACTCGAATGGAGCTAACCGTACAGCCCTGCGGTCAGCAAATAACTATAAATTTTTACATGAGTTTTAAACCGTTTCTAATAAATTTTAGAGATATCTCACGAAAGTTTAAAAGATTAACAGACCATTATTACCTGCTCAACAGGCGAAGGGAAGAGGTACCCTGGCAGATCCTTCTGGAACCACTCATGCTTCTTCACATCCTCGATGCTAGCCCTCTTCATCGGGTCCACCTGCAGCGTGGTGCACAGCAGGCTGACCACGCTCTTGTTCAGGTACTCGGGGATGGGGAAGATGCCCGACTTGATCTTCCGGAACAGAGTAGGCACGTGCTCGTCGTCGAAGGGGAGGGTTCCGCACAGGAGCGCGTAGAGGATGACGCCGCAGGACCACACGTCGACCTCCGGCCCGGCGTAGAGCTTGCCCGATATAACCTGAAGGATACAACAAAAAATTGACACTCTGGGCAGATGATATTGTGCAGTTAGCAGGTCCTAACTGGATATGGAGGGCACAGGACAGAAATGTATGGAGATCTCTAGAGGAGGCCTTTACCTTATAGAGGGTTCTAGTGCGGTGTTAAAAAATAATAATAATAATAGTAATATATCAACTTTAGTCAATCACGAAAAAATGTCTTAAGCTTAGATCTGTACAGCATTTATTGTATAAATTTGTAAATTTGTTTCTCACCTTACTCAGAAATAAAGGCTTTTTTATTTTTATTTATTTTATTACATAGAAGGCTTAAATAATAATAATAATACAACAAAAATATACTAACTATACAGTTGTAGATTTATGCGCTAGACTAGATATCTGCTGGTAGAATCTAGAAGGAGACAGCGTAAACCTACATTGAGAGCTGCATTCACGAGGTCCTCAGGAAATCGCTATCCATCATTATGTTGCAAGACCAATATGTTGGAGAGACCAGTCTGCGGTCTTGACATGCATATTATGGATGTTATGATCCAAAAACAAGTTTCTCGGCTTCTGATCTTGGTACACGGTCATGTGACAGTGCGAGTAGATATCAGATGTCTGCTGGAAGAATCTAGAAGGTGACAGAGTGACCCACCTCGGGAGCAGCGTAATTAGGCGAGCCGCACGAGGTCCTCAGGAACTCGCCATCCATCATCATGTTGGAGAGACCGAAGTCTGCGATCTTGACGTGCATGTTGTGGTCTAGCAACAGGTTCTCCGGCTTCAGGTCCCGGTGCACGATCATGTGCCGGTGGCAGTAGTCCACACCCGAGATGATCTGCTGGAAGAACCTGGAAACAAGCAGTTATGTATGAGCTGATGAGTACTAACAATTTTGGTATTCTATCATTTATACCTTTTCTTGATTTCTGACCTATTTAAGTTAAGATAAAAAGTTAATATTTAACCCGAACCTGCACTGCCAATATCGGCAGAAGTCACGAAAGGAGTTATAGCTAGGCTAATGGAGGAAGAGGCCAATAGACAATGGCGAGAGACAACGGACTGTCGACAATCGAAGATGATCCTAGGAGGCATAAACAGAAAAAGGACCAGGTATCTACTGGAACTAGGTAAGAAAACTCTCAGATTATTAACAGGCATAATCACGGGACACAATAGCCTTAACAGGCACCTACATATTATGGGTGTAGTAAGTGATCCATACTGCTCGCACTGTGGCCAGGAGGAGACGAGTAAGCATGTTATAGCAGAGTGTGGCATGTATGCGATAATACGCTATAGCATCTTCAGAAAAGATAAACTAGAAGAGGAAGAGCTGAGGGACATTAACCTTAAAGATGTCCTTTCCTTCTGCAGGAGAACAAGGAGATTCGAGGAAGAAGGCTGTATGGGAGCGCCGCCGGGACAGTAACCGTTGGCTCCAATTGGGAATTGGGCTGAATGAACGCAGTCAAGCGATCGACAGCCCGCCTGTTTCCGGCCGGGCGTCCCTACACCAATCAATCAATCAAATCAATCAATCAAATATTTAACTTGCTGTTTAAGTGTGTATGTAAAAGTGTACGTTTGAAGTTTGACACCTTGCAAATACATCTTTATAAAACTATTTTGAAGAAGAAGTATAATTACTAGTGGCTGTGTGAGTGTAAGCTGTAATTTGCTGAAATTTGTCTTTTTTCCGTTTTCAACCCGTTCTGCTATATCGAAAAATTTAATCAACATAATAATCTATATATTTAACGAAGCTACTTACAAAATTTCATGAGAATCGGTTGAAAGTTTTTAACTCTAGGCGAGAACATACCGGAAATTCGGACAAACGTCCAAACATACGAAAACATTCTAGCCCAAGCTGAAATGGACACGCTTTGTGTTGCTTGCTCGGTCAAATATATTTTTGGTATTGCAGCAGATATCTTTCACCTGAAGATGATGGGGAAATGTAAGTAATTGACATCTAAATATTGTCCGTTGTCATTACCTGCGAGCCTCATGTTCCTGCAGCTTGCCACGCTTCACTATGTAGTCAAACAACTCCCCACCAGACACATACTCCATAATCATGAAGATGTCTGTGGGAGTGGAAATCACCTGAAACACAATTATAATTATTAAATTTATAATTTTTTTATTGGCCATAGAGTAGATATTCAATTGTAAAACAGAGACTACTAGAGAGCAGATTTTTGAAGTAATTACCTATACTTCCAATTATTAATCCATCATAATAATTTAGTAGTTATTTGGTGCATCTTATCAGGCCTGGTAACATGATGATATGTATCGCCAATGTAAAGCATTTATCCATAAAAGGGACAGAAAGCTTCATGCCAGTAAAGGATCATCCTAGCCCAAATAATCAAAAAGATTATTATGTAAGTAGGCCACAAAGGTACTTTTACAAGTCTGAATCTACCAGCATTTCACAAGATGATAGAGCTGTTGAAAAGAGAGCTGGAAGAAACTCAACAGTAAGTATTTTTTTTGTAAATTATACTTAAAATGAAAGAGAGTATAGACTTGTTCGCCATCAAAATTGAATAAAAATACTTTTTATTATGCTTTCAGCTAAGCTGATCCAAATTAAATAGCAAACCACTAATTTATAAATTAAGATCATCAAAGGTTCTTTGACAAAGAAATAAAGTTGTCAACAAAGATGCAGTGCATTCACAACAACAATCAGAAATTTAAATAATTTTCGATTGTTTATATTCGAGGTCATGGTCCTAACCTTGCATAAATTTTGAATGACTCATGTTGACATTTAGGCTAATCAAAACACAGTATTTCCGTAATAATAGTCATAACAATACAAACAGTTAAATTTGGTTATATCCTCTGATAAAACTGGCATTTGCTAAGGTATAATGTTAATGTTTAAATTATTATGTCTTACTTTGATGTAATTGTTACAAAAGAATCACTAGATATGATGTTGTTTTTGTTGATACATAGGGTTGTTAACCTTTTGAATGCCAAAGAGCTGTGGTCGACATTGAAGTCGGTGAATGACTACTTCAATGGTCAAAAACTTTGCAATTCAAAACACTACAAGTATTTCTCAATCTCTATTGATTTTGAAGCACTTCTTAATATTTTGCTCTGACATTAGTGGCATGGTCAATTGCTTCAACGCTTAGATTTCAAAAGGTTCATGCACTTTTAATTACAAAATAGTATCATTACCTGGTACAGTTTGATTATATGGGGATGCCTAAAGAGCTTGAGGTTCTGGATTTCCCGTCGGATCTTGCCAACGACATCCAAAGACTTGATTTTCTGGCGATTCAAGATCTTCACCGCGACCTTGTGTTTGGTCAGCTGGTGCTCTCCGATCTTGACCTTCCCGAACGTCCCGACTCCCAGCGTGGCACCCAGGGTATAGTGCCCAATCTTCACGATGGGCTGCACCCCGCTGGCCACGGGTTTGTCAGGCTTTTCAGACATTTTCACCAACAAAACTGTTACGTGATAATAACCTCACATATGGGCTCGATTTTTTAATCAAACACCGATTTTCAATATCATTGCACTATTTTGCTTTTAAATTAAAACGCAATTACAATATATACAAAATATGCAGGAAAGTCAGGAAACACGAGATGAGTAATTTTTTGACAGACTTCACGGACTGTCAACAAATAAAGTGTCAAGTTGGAATCGAATTTGAAAGTAGGGTTCCGCAGTAGAAATTATATATGTCAAAAAGTAAAAGATTGGCATTGGCATTTCCAATTGCAATCCATTTTCCCGTACTTTGACAAGTTGCTTTGATTACAAAGAGTGACGCTTGTGGTTGTATATATATATATATGCCCGTGCGTGGAGTAGGTATGTTTAACTTTATAGATAGATTTGATTTTTTTATTTTAGCTACGGCATATATAAGATATTGTGTTTAATTGATCATATCACATGCAGTTGTTGTTTCCTACCTATAAACATATGTGAATAGATATTATAATATTATCGCCACAATAAGATTTTAATAGCAGAGTAAACCCTCAGACTTATTCACATGAAAAGTAATGTCATTTTAAGGGGGTTCTAAACGGGCCATATTTTGCTGCAATTTGTGGCCCGGCCATTATTTGCATCTTGCTCTACCGTAGGGTGTCAGAGAAGGACGGCCATAGTTGCTGGCCAAAAGTTGCAGCAAACCACCAAAGAGAATTAATCACTACTGACTGAGAGAACCCTGTTAGTTTATTTCATGTTTATTTTGATACAATATTAAATAGATGCGTTCAGTTTAACTATGTGTAACGCTGTTCAAGACTTCAAAATATAGAAAATATCGAGAATTTTATTGATGGTTACTTGTTTATATATTACTTCTGAGAATTAAGTAAAACAATGAATTACCTATTGATTGATGGTATTGATTTTCAATAAAAAGTACAATTAAACATTAAAATCTAAAGCGCTTCATGAGCTGGCAACTCGAGTATCGCCGAACAGCGCAGCGCCCCGCCCCCTTCATTCCCCGCTCCGCTCAGCGCTCGACCATAGCCTACTTTTTGAGAGGAGCTGTCGTAAAATATCAATATTTTCGGATTTTATGTGTTATTTACTTGATTTCTGTGAAACTTTGCATCTTCAAGATGGACAAGTGTGGAATATGCAATAAGCCTGCAGTTGTAAGTGTCCGATTGCGAATTCTGTGCCATCTTTTGTGTTATTCCATTATTTCTTTTTTTGTTTTCTTTGGATTGTTATAAAAATAACGCCTTTAGAAGAACTTTCTGCTGGTTTAGCATCACTGTTATCGCTTTTAAGAGTGTATGATATGTTGTATAGAAGAGAAAACACATTTTGTGCAGTTCTTTTTGTCCATGAACGTAAAAAAACAGCTCAAGCCTGCCGCTCATTTTTTTTTATTTCTTTCCTGACCTGGCCGTGTGTTTTTTTACGTCTGGCTCAGCTCCGTATAAAAAACGACTAGCTTGTTTTTTTCTGAGCACGAATAGGTAGTGACTTGCTTGCAGTTGATATTAACCAACATTGGCTTGCTAATGTAACAAAAACAACTAGTTTTTTCCAATGTTGTTTATTTTATATTGGTTTTCGTTCATTATCTTTTGAGTACTTTTTATTTTAGTTTACATCATACTAAAATCGTGTTTATCAACAATTGATATTTAGGTTTAAATCTATAAATATGTGTGTATAATATTTTTATAGATATTTTTTTTTGCTTTAACTCATAAATAACTTTCTTATTTACAGCAATTGTTTGAGACGGGTAAGGATGGAGTGTATGCCTGTTTTAAGTGCCAGCCGCTGGTCCCGGAGGTGACCATAGATGACAATATCTCGCCAGAGGATGCTACTGACCCACTTGAGGTTTCAGAGGTAACACAATTTGAATTTGCTTTGCTTTTGAATAAGACAGACCTGAAAATTAATTACTCAGCAAAAATGGTAGTAATCTTAATTATGAAATATTATTAAAATAAACAAGTTATTTAAAAAAATATGATAGCTAAAAATTCAAAACCTATATAAAGCAGTTATTTTGTGAACTCTGCATCAGTACAAAAAGATAACATACTAAACTATACAATTATATCTATATATATAAAACTCAAAGGTGACTGACTGACTGACATAGTGATCTATCAACGCACAGCCCAAACCACTGGACGGATCGAGCTGAAATTTGGCAGGCAGATAGATGTTATGACGTAGGCATCCGCTAAGAAAGGATTTTTCAAAACTCATCCCCTAAAGGGGTGAAATGGGGTTCCAAAGTTTGTATGGGGAAACAAGATTAGTTAGACTATTTTATTCGAAACTTCACAGGAGTATTCCTAACGATAAATGAGTAAACACGTGTTTCAGGTTTTTTGAAAATTCAACCCCTAAAAGGGAGAAATGTGGTGACAAAGTCTGAAAATCAGCATGGGTATTGTTTTTATGGTTTATCGGGTCGCTGATTACGAAAACCGCAACGATTTTAAAATCCAACGTGGCGGACGTGAGTTACCATCTCCCCTGTTGGGGTGAAATGGGGTTGAAATGTCTAAATACTAAACCGCTGGTTCTAGAGAGTTCAAATTTGGCACGTAGGTTCCTTATAAGGTGTAGGGGTGCACTAAGAAAGGATTTTTCAAAACTCACCCCCTAAAGGGGTGAAATGGGGTTCCAGAGTTTGTATGGGGAAACAAGATTAGTTAGGCTATTTTATTCGAAACTTCACAGGAGTATTTCTAACAATAAATGAGTAAACACGTGTTTCAGGTTTTTTTAATTCAACCCCTAAAAGGGAGAAATGTGGTGACAAAGTCTGAAAATCCATTAGTAATGCTTTTATGGTTTATCGGGTCGCTAATTACGAAATCCGCAACGATCTTTAAATCCAACGTGGCGGACGTGAATTAACATCTTCCCTGTTGGGGTGAAATGGGGTTGAAATGTCTAAATATGAGTAGGGGTGTATTTTTTATGGTTTGTTGGGACGTTAATTACGAAAATGCCACCAATTTTGAAATTTTATTTGTGGTCATGAAAATTCTTGAAAGCATTTGCGCCAAATTGCAGTAGTTTTGCAGAAAATCGGTTGTAACAGACGGACTGACAGACAGCTACACGTGATCCTATAAGGGGGTTCTGTTTTTGCTTTTGAGGTATGGATAGAGACCCGCGTTATCCTAATTGATTAAAAAAATTGTATTTGGTGGCATCTCGATCGTCGTCAATCGGTACCTATAGGCGGGCGGCGCGTTGGGACGGGAGGAGTAATGATCGGGAAACTCCCTGCATCCGTAATAAATACATTCAAGCTTTTCAACAATTATGTTAAGTCATTTCAGAATTCTGAATTACGTTTATCTGGCTCAGAATAATACATTTTTCATTCATCAACGAAGAGAACCTCAATATCTTACAATAGAACATGACGTAACTTAGAACATGGCTTAGAATCATTAAATCAATCTCGAATATCACAAGTCAATAAGCGGAGGCTCGGGACATTATAAAAGCTTTATAGGTACAAATAAAATGCACACATATCCCGGTGTCTTAGCTTCACTTCGAGTTATGGATTTTGAAGTGAACTTTATTTGGTACAGTAAAAGCTGAGATCGTTTGATTTGAGTGCTTGAGTTTTCGGTTTGATTTGATAAAGTGGAGTTATGATAAAATAAAAAGTATTTCCCAGTAATATTAGAAAAGCGAAAGTCTGTGTATGTTTTGTTACCTATTCACGCTAAAACGGCTGGACGGATATGCATCAGGGAAATGCAGATTGCAGATTATAGCCTACTTTAAATCCTGAAAAAAAGAGCATTGTTCCCGTAGGATGATGTATATTGTATAGGCACGCGAGCGAAGCCGCGGGTTAATGCTAGTTATATCAATAAGGGAATATTCTGTAATATTACCTACAAATTAAATAATATTTTGGAACTGTAAAGATTCAAAAATGAATAAACATTGCTGCCAAGTGCAAATCTGACAAAAGAAAAGATACTTAAACTCGACTAAGGATACCAAATACCAAGTAGTATATTTGTGCCAATGTAATACTACATACTGTCCAAAAAAATATAAGCAAAAATTAAATTTCAATGCTGATTTTAGACTCCTAAACTAAATTTGGCATTTGAAATTACATACTTTTAACTTACTACATTTGTGATGCTTCCTTTCACTGGTGTTCAAAAGATTGTATACTAAAATCGCTAAATATCAAGTTGCCCTATTTTCTATTGAGCAGTTTATCCATTACACTCCCACACTCCAACTTGGCTCATAACATCTTTGAAATTAGTTCCAATTACCTGTCATAAACATAGAAATGTTTTCTAATGAAATCTATTAGTTTAGTACTATTATTTCCTGAGATCTTAAAAAAATTGGGCAAGTGCGAGTCCGACTCGCGCATGAAGGGTTCCGTACCATAATCTGTAACAAGTTTGTTGTATGGGAGCCCGCCCCCCTTAAATATTTATTTTATTTTATTTTTAGTATTTGTTGTTATAGCGGCAATAGAAATACATCATCTGTGAAAATTTCAACTGTCTAGCTATCGCCGTTCTTGAGATACAGCCTGGTGACAGACGGACGGACGGACAAACGGTCCCGTTTTTACCGTTTGGGTACGGAACCCTAAAAATGAAAAGAAAACAAAATAATTCAATAAGGGTTCCATTTTGTTTTTGTATGGTTAGAATTATAAATGAAGAAGCTATACATAGGGTTAGTGCACAAATCTCGCGAGGTGTTTTCGGCTACTTTTTGAACCTTCCCCTCTTCCTATTTGAAATAGACTCGTGACTCGCTATTTTGAAGTATTTAACGTGTAAAAAAATATTTTTGTCCAAACCGAGAAAAAGTATCTAAATACACGTGACGTCTTCATTTCATAATACCCCTCCCTCCCCCAACGTGATCTGTCGTGATTTTGTCGTGACCCCCTATGGAAACTCGTGTGATTTGTGCACAAGCCCATGTATGTTATATTTTGAATTAGGTAGACAGTGAAAGTACTAGCCTAGTTTTAGCTAGAGTTAAATCAACAGTTAATAGAAGGAACCCGCAACTTCGTCGAAGATGGCTCTATAGTCTATACCTCTGGCGTCGCGTGCCCATACAAGCCCTTAATCGCGCTGTTAAGATTTTCCTGAAATAATTACCCCTTTTCTTGTGTGCTGCTCTGTGGCGGCGCCACCATAATGGAAATCAATTAATTATATGGTGAAATGATGTACGTTGAAGGTACACCATGTACGAATGATGTTTTTGGCTGTACCTGTACCAGGGAACGAAATAATGGACATTGATTATGGCGCCGCTGGGGAGCATACTCTGCAGCGACGCCACGGAGAATTCCTAGATAGAAATTACATTAGCTATTATTTTCTTATGGAAATTGATGTACTAGTGCTATAGATGTTAAAAAAATATATTAGCCGGTTTACACTCACGTCAAATTGACACGTGGGCCCGTCGGGCCGTTCCTCACGTGAGTGTAAACCGCATAATACCTACAATAGTTAAATACGTATCGACGAAAATTTTAATAAAAAAAAATTGTTTCTTTTTAATATCAAAGATATAAAAAGTAGGTAGATTGTTTTTGGATAATCCCAGTTATGACTCACACTCAAACTTGTTGTCAGCAATACAAGGATGGCGCCAAGAAAGTTAGTATACGCACAAATTCTTGAAATTTGGCACAATCATTATGTTATGTCTACTATAACATGTAGCAAAATTAACAAAACAAATAAACTTGCTTAGTCAACAAGACGTGAACAAATAGGCCTAAGCTGTTAAAAGGGTGTATCTCATTTGAAACATTATTAAATTCAGTCTTAAATCTACAATATGTAGTTTCACTTTAGTACTGATAACCACAATATTTAGTACCCAGAAAAACTGCTGAGGTTGAGGAATTAATTTTGATGAATTAAAATTTTAACTTCTTAATATTCTGGAATACTAGCAAGTAGTAGTGTGTAGTACTCGGTCATACTCATACCTGTGTCAAAAAAAATATAAAAAAATTGTTTGTTTTTTGTAGGCGAATTCTCGCGGTGAGAAAGCACCCTTATATAACTTAATAAACTTTACATATATTACTTTCTTCTAAGCTTCTAAAGGCTCATTTAAATGGGGCGAGAACTCTATCGATCATTGCTGAGTTAGATTGACCAATTAAACTTGTACATTGGTAGCCCGCTATGTAATGAAACCTTAGCAACGGTGCGAGTTCTCGTCTCCTGTCAAAATGGGCCTTAGGATAGGCCCCAATAAACAGCGTACCTATACAAATTACGAATCCACTTCAAAGCAACATCAAAATTTGTATGGGAATGCTGAGACGACGCCGGTATTATGGGGTCTGTCTTACTGTTGTACCGCAACAAGAGGAGATACACTCCTTCGTGATATCTTCCTGGCTCAATATTACAGTGTTATATGTTACATTTTCAAGATAGTTAAAACTTGATTTTATGGCATTATGAACATATACATTATGATATTATCAACAGATTTTAATAGTGAAATCCAAAGCTTTGTAATATTTATCATGTATGTGTACGATGCAACTCTAAGGCATATAAGAAAGTAAGCAACTGGCTATAAAATTCAGTGGCTAGCGCATCAGTTCGGTAGTCTAAGAGATAAGATGCCCATGTTGTCTCGGAAAGCCCTTGGAAACCGGGTTATCCCTGCACAAATCAATTCAATTCAATGTAAATATCCAGTAACATTGGGAATTAATTTGATGTGCTAGCACATAAGCCCCTCGACTGTACTCTCGTACTGGTTGCAGGAGAGCACTGAGAATGACGGCTCACTGTACTGTGGCATTTGCCACAAGACGTTTCAGAAGAATATGCAGCTGCAGAACCATATGCGGAACCACCGCGCCGAGCGGAGGTTCGTCTGCACCTACTGCAATAAAGGTACGGGACCCTGAATGTTGATTATACTTAGTAGTTGTGTGGTGTCCATATGCGGCAATGTTACTTTCCTAATTTAGTCACTGACGAGAGGGATGCAGCAATATGTGAGACAGGTATGGAGGTAACTCCATTTCACTCCTTTATATGGCTGCATCCTTCTCGTCAGTGACTAATTTAGGAAAGTGTAATTGCTGCCATAATTTCCGAGTATTGCCGTCCTAAAGTAAAAGGCGAACTTTTTGTATGGAGCTCCATAGCAAAAGGTCGCCTTTTACCTTAGCATGGCAGATTTATCATCTATAATATTGGTATTGAAGAAGACTAACATAACTTCGCCTGCTTAGCTTG
The DNA here is from genome assembly GCA_905147355.2 of Apotomis turbidana. NCBI lineage: Eukaryota > Metazoa > Arthropoda > Insecta > Lepidoptera > Tortricidae > Apotomis > Apotomis turbidana. The sequence continues at coordinate 6,535,584 of LR990299.1, read as the reverse complement.
CCTAGGGAGTTTTGATGCCACGCTACTGCTAAAGTAAGGACGTAAAGCACGAAGAATTTCGTACATCGTCATTATCGCTCGCGGTTCACCGGTCAACGCCACAGCGTAATTATGCGTGTGCAGTAGGTACCTATAGAGATATGTAGGTAATGGCGAGTCAATGTACAGAATTATTCGTGCTTAGCGTCCTTATTTTATTATTCTACGAAACAGAACGTGCTTTTACTGATTTAAGCTTAGTTCTTAAATAATAAAAATAATGAGGATTTTTTTTTTGCCTTCAGCATTCTCCCAATCGAACAATCTGCGCGCGCACCTCCGCATCCACACCAATGAGCGGCCCTATAAGTGCAACGAGTGCGGGAAGGCATTTACTCAGGTATATATTATATTTTTTTCTACTTCAGTACTTTTTCTGTCATTTATATAGTTACTAACTCTAATATAAAGACATAAATTATGAAAGCCTGTAAAAGTCTATACTCTATTGCCCAAAAAACACTGCTAAACGATGTTATAATGTCGCCAAAAAAGCATCACTTAGTACCACAGATTACAAGATAAACAGCTGCATTCACAGAATTTGCAATTAAAAAAAAAGCTTATTGTACTACGGCATTGCTGCCAACTTAAAAAAAAAGTTTTATCTTCAGTGCATGTATAAGTTTATATTTTTTGACAGATGGACGTCAATAAAAAAAAGCTTATCAGAGACTATTTTTTCTTAATTTTGTTGATTCCGAGCGGGAACATGTCATTAATCATTATTTTCTTTGTTGTTTATTTGCATTTTATTTATGAAATGTCGAGTCGTAGAAAAAGTGTTGTATGCAACGTTGTATAAGTAGGTCAAAGAACGCTCGTGGCATCTTTCTTACGATGTTCGCTACGCTCACATCGTAACCCATGCCGCTCGCGTTTTTTGCCCCCTCTTATACAACGGTTGCATAAAATACTATTGTTTGCTCTGTGACCAGGAAAAGTTGTCACCTGTCTTTCTTGCTTTTATTGAAAGAAAAGAGACAGTAAATTTTGTCGTGTGACAAAGAGTCATGCCACGTGAGAGTGCATATTATCTTTCCTTCTTTTTCATGGAATTTTAATAACTATAAGCTCCACGGTGATTTTCTCATAATGGCATATTAACAAGAACCTGATCGAAAAAAAGGCTCCAAAAGAAAGTGCACAAAGTATAGGGGGATTGTACTTCTCACAACAGCGTACAAAATCTTTTCTAATGTTCTGTTAAATAGACTTGAGCCGCATGAGGAAAGGATCCTTGGGGACTACCAATGTGGTTTTCGCAGAGGCCGTAGCACAATAGATCAGATTTTCCTGCTCAAGCAGTTAATGAAAAAGAGGTGGGAGTACGCACAAAGCGTCCATTCCCTATTTGTGGACTTTACTAAAGCCTATGACTATGACAGTATAGACCGGGCCCTATATTCCATTCTTGTCAATTTTAACATCCCCAAAAAGTTAGTTGCTCTAATCGCAACAGCGACTAAAGAGAGCAGGATGATGGTCCGAGTGGGAGGAGAGCTGACTGAAGAGTTCACGGTGATGACCGGCCTAAAGCAGGGAGATGCCCTGTCACCTATGCTTTTCAACTTGGCTCTAGAACACGTGGTGAGGAAAGTTCTGGACCAAGACATAGGATTAAAGTTGGGTGGAAAGCATAAGGTGATAGGGTACGCGGATGACCTAGCTTTATTAGGGGAAAGCCGTGAAGAAGTGGTGAAGGCAGCTAGTGTTCTGGAACGAGAGGCGTCAAGGGTGGGCCTCAGGATTAATCAGTCGAAAACCGAATACCTCCACATGAAACGCTACAAAAACACGCGTGCCCGACGTCATAGCCTTCATGTTGGGGGTACCGTATATCCAGGAGTTGACAAGTTCCGGTACCTTGGTTGCACTATTACGGACACCAAGGGAGGAAGAGATCCAAATGCGCATTCAAAATTGTCTACGGTGTAGTGCAGCCCTCCATAAGGTCTTAGTGTCCAAGCTTCTTATCAAGAATACAAAAATACGCATTTATAAGACTGTCATAAGACCCATCCTCATGTATGGCTGTGAAGCTTGGACACTGACCCTTAAAGAGGAAAGTCAGCTCCTGGTAGCAGAACGCAAAGTACTTCGGAAGATCCTGGGGCCTACTAAAAGGAATGATGGTACGTGGCGCATCCGAACTAACGCCGAGATTGAGGAGCTGGTGGCCGAGCCGAATATTATCGGAGAGACAAAGTCCCATAGACTTCGTTGGCTCGGTGACCTACAAAGAATGGAAGAGGATCGTGCGGCAAAAAGAGCATACTTGGGGCAACCAACCGGTCGACGACCGGTTGGTCGTCCCAGGTACCGCTGGGGAGACGTGGTGGAGGTGGATCTGCGTAAGCTTCAAGCCGAAAACTGGCAAGAAACTGCGCAGGATCGGGACAAGTGGCGTACTCTCGTTTCGGAGGCCAAGATCCTCTTTGGGTCACTGAGCCAAAATAGTTAGTTAGTTAGTTGATCGAAAACGCATAGAATTGAGTTTATTTATTTGGATAAGTCAATTGCCCATTTCGTTGTTTTACCGTAAATTTCTAGCTGTAGGCCATAACTCTTGGATGGGCACCTAAATGTCGAGAAAAAAAAAACACGAAAAAAAAGGTCCGCGCAACTCAGCTAATACATAAGATAATGGGGAATTTCCAGCACGTGCACAACAAATGCGATGCAGATAAAAATAATTGGCTTCTTTGTCTTTATTAAGGGATGGCAGTTTATTATTGTTACAGTTGGGCTTTGGCTTGGTTTTTTTGTCACTGCCTTAGCACAATAAAATAAAGCTCTTTGAGTCCTCATCATCAAAACGAAACCTTATTTAGCCCTTACAATGAAAAGATGTGACTTGACAACGACTCTGTCCAAGTGATGTCGTTAAGAGAAAAATCGGAATCAGGTCATTCATGCCGCAGAATAAATCGTCGCGACGCAAGAATAAATCAAGTCGCCGTGGAGAGCTGAAAAAAGAGAACCTAATTTAATTATATATTAATCTGTGATTGATTATTTCAAATAAAATTTCGTGATTGCGTGTACAAAATAAATAATCAGTATACAAAATAATACAAGAAACGAGGTAACGACAATTTGGTTGCTATCATCGATAGACTGGTAGTTCAAATTAAAATTTTCAAGTCTAACGGCATTTTGTGAGCCATTTTGGCAACATGACTTTTCCGATGTAAAAGAGCCTGCTGAATTCGATTCTGAATGTTGCCAAGCCGAATTTTGTCCCCTCCCCCCATTTCACTTCAAAATATGTCCCTAATCACGGTTTTTACGGTTTCAAACAAAAAGTATTACAGTTTACGTAACTGTTTATGTAATGATATTTTATCGATAAGAGGCCTTATTCCTTTTAAAAAAAAAAATTCATATCATGAAAAATGTATTGATAATTTCAACCTACATTTTGAAGTGAATAATACTTTTCCTCGAGTTCTAGGTACTCTAGGTAGTAACATAGCTATTTCATGCTTTCATTGCGTGCAGTCGAAAATAAGTTGAAAAAACTAAATTTCCGCGTGAATTAATTGTCAATTTCGAGTAGTTTTCGAAACAAAAATTATCAATAAAAAATTCAAACCGTAGGTTTCAAATATATACCAATAAATCCCAATAGCCCTGTTCTAGGTAGTAACATCAATAATATGTTAAGAAATTTGTTTGATCATAGAAAAAATGTCTAAAACCATAAGCATTTTAAAAGGAATAAGGCCTATTAATTACTTCAACACCGTGATAAGAAAAAATATAACATGAACTCAATTGTATCAAATAGAAAGTAAAAAACGTTTATAGATACTTAAAAAAACCACCATGCCGTTGCTGGCTTTTTTATGAAATTCAGTAGGTCGTGCAGATTTACGTTATATGGACCTGTCATGTGTAAAACGTGTGTTTAAAAAAACAGACTTTAGCTGGTGCTGCCCGAGGATGAAACGAATTAGTAACCTTGGTGACGCTTGCAGGTGACCAACCTGAACAACCACGTGCGCCTGCACACCGGCGAGCGGCCCTTCGTGTGCCCCGAGCCCGGCTGCAACAAGGCTTACGCTCAGGTATGATCATTATGTTCTTGATTACCTGCCCCGCCAACATCGAAGACACTTCACTCATTCATTTACAATTTAATCGTAATCATCAGGGTTCGTAAAATGAGAGCAAAATTCATCTAAGTGCTTGGGTCGTCACGCCCCCAGGCCAAAAGTATGGAAACAAAGTTTATTCCTTGAATATTTAAAGTTTCCAATAATTATTCCTTGTGTAAATGTCAGTAACCGTTAGGCCACCCCCAAGAGATAAAACAATAGAACATCCACTATTAAAACATCTGCATATTGTAAAAATATATATACATATATATACTTACCTAACTACGGGACAAAGTGCATGTTGTCGTTTTTTTAATGCCTTTCTACAAAATGTTGCACCGGCAATTTTCATAAGGAGAATTTGCGTTATTGACTTTTAAAATGTTTATAATCATTTTTATATTCTGATTTTGTAAGTTATTCCGTAAGGAAATCACAGGTTTGTATAGTAATAAAAGCTTGTTTCCATACTTTTGGCCTGGGGTGTACGTCATACGTCATTTCAGTCATTTCAATCAATTGATATGTTGCTATGTAAATGTGTTAATGTTTTGCAGGTGACGAATCTGAACCAGCACCGCAAACGGCACATCGGCGGACGCAGCGTAGAAAGCACCTATGATTGTACTATCTGCGGCCAGCAGTTCCAACAGCGCAACCACATGTACTCGCACAGGTAATTACGGATTAAATAAACGTGCGTGTATAGTGCAAGAGACGTCTCCTTTTAAGAGGCCTTATTCCTTTCAAAATTTATTTTTTTCATATTATGACAAATATATTGATAATTTCAACCAAATTTTTGAAGTGAATAATACTTTTCCCCGAGTTCTAGGTAGTAACATAGTTATTTCACGCTTTCATTGCGTACAGTCGAAAATAAGTTAAAAAAACTAATTTTCCGCGTGAATTTTGTCAATTTCGAGTAGTTTTTGAAACAAAAATTATCAATGAAAAATTGAAACTGTAGGTTTCAAATATATACCAATACATCCCAATAGCCCTGTTCTAGAAAGTAACATCAATAGTATGTTAAGAAAGATGTTTGATCATAAAGAAAAATGTCTAAACAATCAGCATTTTAAAAGGAATAAGGCCTCTTAACGTATCTTCCGCCATGTATGGTAACTAAAGTGCTTGTTTGAGATAAGCACAAATATTTTATAAAAGTAAATATTTTTTAATTTTTTTAATATTCTTAACCTGTAATTTACAATTAATTTAAAACCTTGTTTTTAATTATATAGCGGGTAACGCAGTGGACTTTGATGTCCTAAGTAATTTGAATGAAAATCAGGCATTACCACTGCGTTACCAGCTTTTTACGTCTACAGTAACGAAAGTGAAGGCTAATTTATAAATAGGTGTAAAAAAAAACATGAAATATTGATTTAAATTTGAAACAGAAAAGTGATTGTATAAATAACCCTTGTATTACAAACTATGTAAAATGTATCCCTGGCTTCGCCGTCGTTACCGTAACTGTCACATTTGTAATTTTTATAATAGTACATTTACATTACACACCTAGGGCGGTGAATTAGTGATTGCCCCTGATCGCAGTTGTTTGTAGTCTGAACTAAATGCAATGGCCACAAATATACGCTCTGGGGCTATACGAATTACCGCCCGTGGTTTGTCTAAATATTTACTTCCTGCCTTGGGCAGGAACGGACTAGGGTGACGTAAACCTATTTGCGTTACGTTTTTGCAGACGCGAAGCCCACTACGGTGCGGGCAGCCCGGCGCGCGCGCGGCCCGCGCTGGCGCCGCACCTGTGCAAGCTGTGCGACAAGCGGTTCGGCACCGAGCGGCAGCTCGTCGCGCACGTCGCCGACCACGTGGCCGCCGACCGGGACGCGCCCGACGACGACGACAGTCAGTATCGACACATTCCATGCTTATCTCGAATGGAGGTTTTTTTTGCTGATCGACAGCGCTAAGTCTGTACTAAAATAATCCAGAAACCTCGTAATAACCGCCCCAAAACGATGGCAACTGAAAATAACCAGGGTTGTCAGGCTCTTTTATGGACACTTGCTTTGTCAGTTAACGGTAATTTGTTGCTTCCAGGCCAGGGCACATTCGCGTGCGTGTTCTCGTCGTGCGGCGCGCGCCTGTCGTCGCCGCGCGCGCACACGGAGCACCTGCTGCGCGCGCACCAGCTGCGCGTCGCCGCGCGCCCCGCGCAGCCCGCGCCCGCGCCCGCGCCCGCGCCTGCGAGACGAGGCCGCCCGCCCAAGGTCAGCTATATATACTACCCGCGCACAACACATAAACTTGTACAAGCTGATTTTCCTCCAACAATAAACTTGCACTTTCTGTTCCGGTTCCAAAATGATAGAAATTAAATTAAATAGGCACTCCAAAGAATGTATTATCATAATTCGCACGTTGTTTCAGATTATCAAAGTCGAGTCGATGGTTGACATAAAAGATTCAATATTCAACGATGTGAGTATTTCATTGTAATTATATTCTTTTTGTTTTCATATATAATAAAATTAAGTTTGTGATTTAACCGTAATTATTCTATTTGTTACAGGTGAAAATAATAAAGGAGGGATCGCAATTTCTGCCTAAATTAAAAGTGCAGAGTTTGTTCCAGTGATCCGTTGCGGATCAGTAACACAGGGGACACGGTACCGGTGAGTGAATAGACCACTGGGTGGTTCGCAACGCAGTGGACATTGTTCTAGTGAGTGAACGAACCGCTGGCTGGTTCGTAACACAGTGGAGTAGGATTCTTAACACAGTGGACTTGTTTTAAACGTTAAATAGCGATAAGCGTTACATATAAAAATATGGACCTTGTTATTGTAACTTTGAATCTAATATAGAATTAGAGTGCGGATACCAGTCTGGAGTGCTTAAATGTTCAACTTTATGGCCGTTTATATTTTGTAATCAAATACAATTATTATAAATTTTAATAAAATGAAACATTCTGATCATTACGTTTCTGAGGTAGTTTTTGATTTTACTAGTATTTCATATGGACTTGGAGACCTTTCGTATAATTTTTTCTGTCCTAAATATGTAACAAGAATTATGTACTTAAATACATATATGTATGTAAAAAATAACGCTTACGAGACAAGATAAAGAATGTAAACAAAGTTAAAAAATAATTTCCGTTGTCTTTCGTTCATCTTGAGCCCCAAATCAAGAACCTCGCAAAATATCGTGTCTATATCTTTCGCTTTACTCGTAATACAATCACAGTTTACATTACTTGTATCGTCGTGTAGGCTTTATTATAGATAAGAATATAGCCATACCAGGCCTCACAGACTACGCCTTTTACGTGGATAATATTTTTAAGAACTCCTTTGTATGAATAGTTGCTAATAAGTGGCCACGCCATACCGAAGGAATGCCCTTGAACCACATAGATATGAATTCCTGTGTCTGTAATTGTGCTTCTTTAAAAAAAAATTGTTCCCACCAAGTGGTGTTATCTTCAACATTGAAAATACGTTCCCTTTTTGTGGCACAGATGTAAGACTCAACTATAGTTTTCAGTTCGTTCTATCGCTAAGACGTTTAGTGGTAAAAGCATCTCTGACTGGCGTAGTTATGATCGTAAATGTAAGTATTAATTTACGTTAACGTACTAATGCTTAACGGAGGTGGAGAACTAATAATAAAGGCCGAAGCGATTGCAATAATAAGAAACGCAGAATTTAATAATAGTTTATTACTAAATAGTATGAAGTGCAGCACACGTGCAGTTTTGATTTAATAGAATATATTTTATACATTCATTCACAGATAATATTTTATTTTATTATGATGAACTCTTTAATGCGCCTTTTTATATTGTAATTTCATGAAGTGCAAAACTTCGTCAACAAGTTTGAGATTTGAATAGCTTTCGTAGTGAACTTAGCACTATTGTATTATAATTAAGGGTGCATTTTAACAGAATTATAGAGTAAAATATGTCTTTTGCGCATCATACTTGTAAAGTCGGCATCAAATATGTGGATAGTTAAATTAATAAGTAAATTAGTAATACATATTTCTATAACAATACTGTAATATTGTGGTGTGGACAAGTAAATGAATATCTTGCCCGTATATATCTATTTGTTGCCGATTGTACTCACAATGGTATTTCAGCAATGTATTTATCTAAATTTTAAAAGTTAATGTGATTTAATGTAAAGCTATTAATAGATTGTTTAATGTATCTTTAAGAATCTAATGTACTTCGACGAGTAATGGATAATTCGTGTCAGTAACACACTAGCGATCTGCGTTTCCACGGCTAAATGCATCCTTTTCACCCTTATGCATATTACTTTATTGGTAATAAATGCCAGTGTGGTAGAGGATTTATAACAGGGAATAGTAGAAAAATAATATCAATAATTTCTCAACCTTCTAATGCCCAGGCATCTGCAAAAAATCCTTGAATGAAGTGACATCTCGAACATGTTTTCACAATGGACATATAAACAGTATATATACGCAGTATATGCGAAACAGAATGCCTTTAAATCCAACTTTAAAACGAAATTAAACATGTTATGTTTATGCATGACATGACGTGCGATTCTATCCATCAGTTATGCTACCACGCTAAGGTCACGTCACGACTAATGAGAAAAGCATATAACTATATAACTTCGTATTACTTGAATCGGGGAAAAATGAACCGTAGCTTGCTAGCATCTCCATACTTCGTCATCATAGAATAAAAAGGTTTTTATTAAAACTATAGAATAGTTGCAACCTAAGGTTTATTATTATAAGATATAAATACTCTTTATCACGCACCCCACAAAAAATATACAAGTCATAGAGATTATTAGTAGATAGCTGTAAAATGGTAAAACTATTATTAATTTTACACTTTTTTCCGTAACGCAAAGGAAAAAAATATATGTTAGAGAAACATTTTCGACCTCAAGCGATGGTTGAACTGTATCAACTGTTCTGAGTTAAGATAGCGCTTACAGTGTTTGATTTTTATATTTTTAAGAATAACGGATTCGAAGTAAGTGGTTGCGTGAAAAGTAACACAGGGGACAAAGAAAAAAAGTAACGCAGGAGACAAATAAGTATGGGTCTAAAAGGTATCGTATCTAAAAAACAGTTTGTGTTAGTATTTACGCACTATAATGGTGCGCACTACAGTTTGGAATTTAAAAAAATGTGTGTATAATCCAATAATGCACAGAAATTTTTAAAATCTTTAAACACTTCGCATAAGTGCCATTCAAAGTAAAATTTTCTGTCTTGTGCAACCTCCAGCTCTCGGTCTTGATCATACCAAGCGCATTTTTATACCCGAATTTACTGAAGAGTATTTTTAAATTTATTAAAACCTTTTTATTCTGTCTTATGCAATAGTTTAGGCTAAGGTGCAAATGTTCCTATGAGTGTTAGAGTATGTTCAGTGTATGATATGCGCGTGTTGTACAGACGACCATTATAGTTCTAGCCTTGTTAAGTGTCAGTATTTCGGAGATTTTTCTATTAACATACAAGTACGGTATCAAAATATACATATTTCAATTACTTCGTGTTTTATTACTAAATTAGAACTATTAAATTTCCTTCAACAGAGAACTGAAGTCGTTGCAGTAAATAATAGTACGTCAGTTTGAATGTGGCAAGGTCATGGTAAGGTACTACACTGCCGTGCGTTTCTCATTTAACTTATTGCACCTACGGTTTTGCACGGCCGTACACATGATTAATTTTTAATGTAGACTGTACGAGCAAACTTATTCGTCGGATCAGAACGTAGTAGGGGCGCCTTTAAAGTAGGCGGAATGATTCTAGTAAGTTCAGTGAAATTTACGTATTTGGTGAGTGATATAACATAATACATAATGTAGGTAAGAGTGAACCCTAGTGTCCACCAGTGACTTAAATAGGTTGACGCTGAAATATTTAAATATCTTCCTCCGTGATATCCCCTGTAGCAACATCAATGTCCTTTGCGTCATTTTCTTTTTTCTTTTCTGAAATGAAATTAATGTTATTTTAGTTTTACAGATAAGTGACTCCCGTGATTCGGTGCGTATTTTTAAAACCACATACTAAATTAATACGAAATTGCACAAAATAAATTAACAATATCTGTCTCCGCCAAATCATTGCCGCTCGAATTTTTTTTTTTAAATTTTTTGTGGATTCTACTCCAGGCTCAGCAAAACTTTAATAAAATGTTAATTGGCAATTCAAATAATGTTTATTCTATGTAACATAAACTTTTCTTTTTTATCTTAAGTAGCGCGCCCCGGGATGTTATACCATCTAAATAAAAAGCCTATGTGTAAATCCCGAATTTCACCAAAATTGGTCCAGCCGTTAATATAAAAACACACTCACTAACTTTCACCTTTATAACTTTTGTGTGATTAAAGGTGAATTATTTCCAACTAGGGCTTGCAAAACCGGGAAATATTAGTACGCGAGTACCGGGATTTCCCGATTCGGTAAGCCGTTTTTCAAACCCCTATAGGGCTAACAAGCAATGCAAAGATCGACACACAAAGCATAAGGAAAAAATCGAAAGGCTATCTGGGCGTTACGGTGGTGGAAAGGTCAACCCTTAAATGCATACAATTACACTAATTTTATTTCTGAAATGACGTAACTAGCAATGAAATCCACGTCATTTTTGAGAATTCGGGACAATGTTGACAAAGTCTTTATTGACAATATTCAGATTTTGACTTGTGTCATTTCAGTAGCGTGTAAAATCGACGACAAAAAGCGAAAACACTGTAAACACCAAGGGAATTCATTGGCGTTTACAGCGTTGTCGCTTTTTGCCGTCGAAATATACATAATCATGCATTTAAGGGTTAACATGCTGGACCGGTAATCCAGAGGTACAGGGTTCGATTGCCGGTCCCTTCCACCAAGTTACGGATTTCAATTTATCTTTTTACTTTGGTCTTGGTAACAATGGTTTTCTGTATAGGCTGTATAAGAAAATTACCGTATCGTTTAGTGAGCAGCTCCAGCCCTAACAAGGGCAAGCACAGACCGTAGATCGCGAGCAGGGCGCGGAAGGCGGGCGCCACGTCGCGCAGCCGCACTGCGTTGAACATGGCGGTGCTGGCGCCGCAGCGGGGCGGCTCTGGCAACATTCGACGGACTGTCCGCTTCTGTACCCCGCCCTCCATGAGGCGATGAGCTCTGGAGAATATTCATAAATAATTTATTGTCATATTGTGCATTCATAAAAGTTGGTACAGTAAAACATCAGAGAGCATCACATTAAACCGTTTTTTTAAATATTGGCAAGAGGTTAAGAATTCCGTAACGTCCGTAACGGAGTCTATGTAAAGCCCAAAATAAATGCATATAAATCCGAGGAATGTGATTGATCCATCACACATCTCCGCCCCAGTGGACAGTCAACCCAAATGGCGGTATCTTAAGAATTACTATTGAATTTATTATACTATCCGCTCGGTGCTAAATTAACGGCCAGTCATCACATACGAGGGGCGTCTGAAAAGTTCTAAGCCTAAGATAGAAAAAAAAACAATTTACACAAATGAACTCGTGTTTATTTTTCAATATAGTCTCCTCCTAAATCAATGCATTTTTTACATTTTTTATACAGTGCTTTTAGGCCATTAAAAAAATAATCTTCATTTTGCCCTTCAAAATGCTCCTGTACAGCCGCCTTCATCTCTTCGTCACTTCTAAATCGCTTTCCCCTCAACTCTTTCTTCAAATGATTGAATAGAAAATAATCGCTTGGGGCTAGATCTGGGCTGTAGGGTGGGTGTTCAATTTCGTCAAAACCAACTTCCTTCAGAGCACGCCTCGCAACATTAGCGGTGTGAACGGGTGCGTTGTCTTGCAAAAACAAAATGCCTTTCCTTAGTTTACCCCGCCTTTTCTCAACTATGGCTTGTCGCACCTGTCTTATTAGATTTGCATAATAAGTTCCGTTTATCGTAGAGCCTTTTTCTAAATAATCGATTAAAATAATGCCATCACAATCCCAAAATACCGTAGCCATTAACTTAGAGGCCGACTTTTGCACTTTAAATTTCTTCGGCAGCCTTTCACCCTTTTCAATCCACTGCATCGACTCAGACTTACACTCCGGATCATACTGTCTGATCCATGTTTCATCAACAGTTACTATTCGGGAACAAACTTCATCTAAATCATCTTCGCACAATTCTAAAAACGCCCGAGAAGTTTCCACACGACGTACTTTATCGAAGGCCGTTAGCATTTTCGGTACCCAACGAGCACTGACTTTACTCATGTACAAATGTTCATGTAAAAATTCTCCGACTCTTTCTTTACTAATACCTAAGACCTCAGCTATTTGCCAAACCTTAATTCTTCTATCTTCTAATACCAGCTTTTTGACTTTTGCTACGTTTTCTTCGGTCACTACCGATATTGGCCGCCCTGAGCGGGGGTCGTCTTCGATCGATTCCCGTCCGAGTTTAAATAAGCGACTCCACTTTTTGACTGTGGCATAAGAAGGCCCAGAATCACCGTAAATAATAGCCATTTCCTCAAAAATACACTGCGGTGATTTGTCACTTTTTGTAAGGAATTTAATTACAGCACGGTGCTCAATTTTCGTAATATTCGTTGGTAATTCACACATGATGTACTTTTCCGTTGAATATCTCGAAACAGAATAATAAAAACGTGACATGTTATTTTTTAATAATTTGTTTTTAAATGGCCTTTCTAGTGGCCAGTATCATAAACGCATATATAACCCCGAAATACCTTGGGCTTAGAACTTTTCAGACGCCCCTCGTATTAGTAACCTACCCAATCCTGAGTTGCTCCTTGATCGGCGAGGTCTCGGAAAGCGCCAGATAAGGGTACGTGACCGACATGTACTTGATGGCGCCGAGGTTGCACTTCTCGTCTTCCAGAAACGTCCTCTGTATCTGATCGTAGCCTGCCGTCACCTCCACGTGGAATGCGAACATGCCCTGGTGAAATGCATGTCGTGAGACCATACGATGCCGGGGTTCAAGCCTACAGGACGCAGTTAATACGTTAGAGTGAGATGATACTATATCGTGCTCACGCTAACGTATAAATAAATACGTCCTGCAGGCTTGGCAAGCGTGTAACACCAGCATTGTGCTTTCATATCATACCAGCATGCAGCATCGCAGACGATGGTGAAACAAAACGCACTAAATTCTAGCTACTGGCCATGTGTTGACTCAAATGCACGATAGATGGCGCTTTAAATATCTCTCTCTATCTCTCTGGGTCCCTGGGTATTACAATATTTGGCACATACATATATTTACCTCTCTAACCATACGGATGCCTTCTTCGATGCTGAGGTAAGCTTTGTCGCCCTGTGACAAAATTTTACGATTGCTCAAGGCCCGATGAATTGGCCGCGTCTCGTGCTGCAAACATTAAACATCATACAACCTAATGCCGGCTCCACATGCTTGGCAAACAACGGCAAACCTACAGGACGCAGTTATATGTTAGAGTGAGCTCGACGCAATTCCGTCTCACTCTAACGTATAACTGCGTCCTGTGGGTTTGCCGTTGTTTGCCAAGCATGTGGACGCGGCATAAGTCGTTTCGGTTGCCAAGAGTATAGTAGGTATGCCATTAAACGTATATGTATATTACATTCGCCAAACAAAAGTAGGGTGTCCACTCTGTTAATGTCGTTGGTGGGCTGCATGAGTATACTATACCATGAACATCTTGCGGGTGTACTGCACGTCCTGCGAGCCGCAAGCGATGGGCGACGACAGTAATGTGTCCACGCTGTTGATGTCGTTGGTGGACAGCATGAGTATACTATACCATGAACATCTTGCGGGTGTACTGCACGTCCTGCGAGCCGCAAGCGATGGGCGACGACAGTAAGGTGTCCACGCTGTTAATGTCGTTGGTGGACAGCATGAGTATACTATACCATGAACATCTTGCGGGTGTACTGCACGTCCTGCGAGCCGCAAGCGATGGGCGACGACAGTAAGGTGTCCACGCTGTTAATGTCGTTGGTGGACAGCATGAGTATACTATACCATGAACATCTTGCGGGTGTACTGCACGTCCTGCGAGCCGCAAGCGATGGGCGACGACAGTAAGGTGTCCACTCTGTTAATGTCGTTGGTGGACAGCATGAGTATACTATACCATGAACATCTTGCGGGTGTACTGCACGTCCTGCGAGCCGCAAGCGATGGGCGACGACAGTAAGGTGTCCACGCTGTTAATGTCGTTGGTGGACAGCATGAGTATACTATACCATGAACATCTTGCGGGTGTACTGCACGTCCTGCGAGCCGCAAGCGATGGGCGACGACAGTAAGGTGTCCACTCTGTTAATGTCGTTGGTGGACAGCATGAGTATACTATACCATGAACATCTTGCGGGTGTACTGCACGTCCTGCGAGCCGCAAGCGATGGGCGACGACAGTAAGGTGTCCACTCTGTTAATGTCGTTGGTGGACAGCATGAGTATACTATACCATGAACATCTTGCGGGTGTACTGCACGTCCTGCGAGCCGCAAGCGATGGGCGACGACAGTAAGGTGTCCACGCTGTTGATGTCGTTGGTAGGCGATTGCAGTAGGGCCACGACGTTGGCGGAGTACGCGGTGTACAGGAACATGAATGCCATGAGGCCGAGTAGCAGGATCTGTCGGCCTGTAGGGTAGCGTAATAGTATATTACATACCTAAGGCGGTGAAGTCGTGATGTGTGATTTGCGATCTGGGGCTTTACGAATTACCACCCGTGGTTATTCTAAAATTTTACGTCGTGCCTTGGCCAGGAAGTGAGATCGGGCAGAAAATCCCATCACGGGCTGAACGGCCTAGGGTGACGTACAATAAATTGAGAGGTCGATAATTTGTTGAGTGGCCTGAAGAAAAGTAGGACTGATTTTTCATGCTAGACTTGGCGGAAGACTTTCGTGTTCTACGTGGTACCATCCTGTGGAGGTCTTATGGATATTTCATGATATTTTAGGTATGTTATTTAAATTTTGTATTTATTTTAATGATTGATTATTTGAAATGTGTATAATTGAATGGAATAATGTAACCTAATATAATTTGATAAGTGACAAGTGAAAGTTTAGCGGAACAATGGCGGATATCAAGAAACTCTCGACGGATGCAGTTGCTTACCTCAAATCTAACCCTTCAAAAATTTAAGTAGAGAACTATAAAAGCCATACGATAAATAAATAGTGACATGTAAAATTGAAAAACATATTATAAATAAATGAGTATGAGTATCTACAGATCGTGATTCGCGTCGCGTAGAGAGCGCCGGCGCAACCTATATACTTCTACTCTCCCGAAGTGCCCTTCCCTTGGAAGATAGAGATAGGAAGATTTTCACCATGTGCTCTGTATGTCATGCGTGGTGACTGGTGACGCTATCGCTCGCGGTATGGGCCGCGTGAGACGGCTGCAGAAATGGATATTGTGAAGTGATCTTTAACCTATTTACCGCCAGTCATGACTTGATGATGATTGTATCTACATATATAGCCCGATACGGGAAGGGTATAATTACACCTTAAACTAAAATAATTCGCATTGTACGTTTTTTTTCTTTTATCAGCAAAGTAATATGGAGTTCTAACGGGTATGAACATTGTCTAACGGATCGTGAGTGTGCGTTAGGTATAAAAAAAGATTTTGTAAGCAACCTTTATAACTCTAAGAAAAGATTATCCAAGTTAATTTCTTCTGCACTAGGGCATAGCAGTTTATTGTTTTAACATACGTTATTATTTTCTAACAGACTTGTCAAGAGATTATGTCAGAACAATACGAAACGAGTGAAAAAAATCTCACTCCCTGAAAAGATTATACAAGTGACTTTTGGCAAATAAAATGTGTTTAAAACTATGGAAAGTAATGACAGTTTTAATTTATAACAGATTCATCAATAGCTTTATTTTATATAAACAATCGAATTTTTAAATCGTTCTCTAGGCCACAAAATTTTACGCAAAATTGTCAAGTCGGCGTAGTGAAGTCATTTTCATGAAAGTAATCTATAAACATAGAATTCTAACCAATTCACCCACGGGAACAAATTATATTACTTCATTAGTTGTACGCGACATTTAAATTTGAGCGCGAACGCTTTGCATCAAGTTAAGGCTGCACCGAGCGTTAGCGACTAACCCATAGAGAGCGAGGAATGCGTATTTAGATCGGCGCGCGGCCGCTATTGTAAAAGTGTATGGAGAATTTAAAGCACTTGTTATAAATCTGGACCTTTAATACCAAACAATAATTGAAATATTTGATGCGGACAGATTGTAATGTAAACATTCATCTTTCAGAAAGATAACCTTAATTAACAAAATGAATCGGTTCTTGGAAATATACATTTGACTTTAAGGTTGTTTACAAATATTATTCCATCATCTAAATAAATAGGTTTGAAAAGTTAGTTCTATTCATATTGCACCAATACATTCCCGAATTATATTCGGGTAAGTAATTCCGAACGTCATGTCATTCAAAATTTCAAACAAGAGCTGTATTACCTTAGGTTAAGGCGAGTAGATACGTTAAATGGTTAATAATACATTTTAAGTCCTAAGGCTTGTAATCTAGCCAATGTAAAATTTTGATAAAAATATTTGTTACTTAACCTGGTATCACAGACTACCCCCACTAGACGGAGCATATAAGGCACATGTAAGGCCACCCGCGCGCACCACACCAACGATATGGTACGGCAAAACATTAAAGTATCAACAAGGCGGCCACCGTTTAGTTGCGTCCATGTTTATGAGGTCTCTCTACACCACTTAACACTACAATTTACCATGTTATTTATTTAATTTCTTTTTTCGTTGACGTACGCATGGATCATAAACAAGGACGCAACTAAACGGTGGCCGCCGTGTTCATACTTTAATGTTCTGCCGTACCATATCGTTGGTGCGCGCGGGTCGCCTTACATGCTCCGTCTAGTGGGGGTTGTCTGTGCCTGGTATATACTATCCTACGGGAACGATGTTTTATTTTTTCCAAGATAATAAGTAGCCTATTTCTTAAGTTAGGGTATAAACTATCTCTGTTTCAAATTGCATACATATCCGTCCAGCTGTTTTAACGTGAAAAAGAAACAAACATAGACACATACTGTCGCTTTTACAATATTAATGGGAAATTTTACTCGCAGTACGGATACTGCTATCACAATATAGTTGTATCTTTTATATCTATAAATAGTATTTTACATTGAAAACTCCCGTGAGTCTCTATATGAAACGGGTTTCCTAACGTCATTTGTCGAAAAAAATAATTAAAAACGGGCGAAGAGCATTTCGGGTGACGCTCAGTGTAGGGTTCCGTAGTTGCTCATCCTTCACAATAGAAACGCTCGACCGATTTTGTTCAATATAGTTTTCATTGAAAGTACTTATGAAAGTATTACGCGTTTAGGTTGCTGTTGGGGCTGCCGCGTTACTGCAGCGCATCGGGAATGTTCGCCGAGGCGCGCGTTGATGGCTCATGCTATTTTACGCAAGCGAGTAGCCTCAATGATGCGACGTTTGCGCGGCAGTGCCAACAGCATCCTAAAGGTTGTGGCTGGCAGGCTGGACTGTCCCATACAGGCACATTGGATGCAACTCCATGTGCATGGGACGACTGACTTGTGAGCCACGCTCCCACTCTGTCTTGTGTCTTTGGTTTGTTTTAATTTATTTTTAGTTTTTGTATTTTTGTTTTTATATTGCTCTGTCTAACACTAGGGGTAAGTTCTATGTTACTAACACATTATACGGAGCCAAGCTCTGAAATAAATGATTTTTATTTATTTTATTTTATTATAAGGCCTTATTTTCATGAATGTACCATAATTTTTTGACTCGTGGTTGAAAAGTTAGAGGGGGGGACGCTATTTTTTATATTTTCGGAACTAATATTTACAAAACTGCTAACCTTATCAAAAAATAATATTTAGATACCCCTATCATTTTTAAAAGACCTATTTAGCGACACCCCACACACTAGTGTTGAAACTAAAAAAATAATTCACCCCCACTTTAGGTGTTCGAGAGGTGACCGAAAAAAAAAATTTTCTTAGTTTTTATTATACCGTTTTGTCGGCGTGATACATACACATACTCATGCCAAATTTCAGCTTTCTAGTACTAATGATCACGGAGCTAAGCCGCGGACGGACAGACCGACGGACAGACGGACATGGCGAATCTAGTTGACTACGGAACCCTAAAAAGAAAATAAAAGAAGTAAGAAACAAACAAAAAGAAAAACGATTGTATAGTCACTAATAAAGCATCGAGTGCTGTTTACTTTTACAAGTCTCACTAAATGTATGTCTTGATTTGGTAACGGATAAAAAAACTGGAGGAGATAAATAGTACATAACTGCAGAGGCCGGGAAAATTCAGTTCGTGTTTGAGTATGATTTTGAAGGAAGTCCGAGTCCTTCAATTAATACGAATCCACGAACTGACATTTCCGTCGAGCCCTGTACGTTCAATATACAGACATTTAATTTAAATTATATATTATAAATGGATAAGGATATTTAGTAATCAGCAATATATTTTTTTTTGTTGAAACTTTATTTTACTTGTCAATTTTTTAAATTCCGTTAAACGAGTAATACGGTTCATCTCCATTCGTCACTCGCACTACAAGAACGTATGCAGCAACCCAATGAGTTTTTTTTTCATTCAGACCTACTAAGATTACACTCAAGAATATTAAAACTTTTATTGTAAATTAATTAAAACATCATAGTAATGATTTTTTGCTTACATTAATACGTCAACCTTGTAATTTTACAATTCCACATAAAAAAAGGCCATAACATAGGTTTTTATTGACTTGTACAATTAGAAAATCTTAAATATTTTGTCCTGACAAATATTTGAAAATAATGATATACACTCATATATCTGAAATGATTCCGTCCAAACCAATAGAAAAAGTTATTTTGGACTTGCGATCTCCGAATGATAAATAAGGTATGGCTTCTAAAAAAAATCGTGCGTTTAGAAGTTGCTGATTTAACCATTCAAAATAAAGATTGGTGATTACTTCCAAGCATATTTGGAGAAAACAGGCTACAGGAATACGGTGGAAATGTCAGTTCGTAGATTCGTATTAATTTAAGGACTCGGACTTCCTTCAAAATCATACTCAAATAGGAACTGACTTTTCCCGGCCTCTGTAGTTATGTACTATTTATCTCCTCCAATTTATTTATTTTTATCAGGTAATACTGTTACCCAATCAAGACATACATTTCGTGAGCCTTGTAAAAGTAAGCTCATGTAAAGCACTCGATGTTTATTGGTGACTTATTATAACATCGTTTATCTTTAAACTTTTTCTTTCTTACTTCTTTTATTTTATATTTCTATTTTGTGATAGCATTATCCATACTGCGAGTAAAATTTCCCATTAATATCATGAAAGCGACAGTATGTGTGTATGTTTGTTTCTTCTTCACGATAAAACGGCTGGACGGATATGCGTGCAGTTTAAAACAGAGATATTTTATACCCCAACTTAACAAATAGGCTACTTTTTATCCCAAAAAAAAAAACATTGTTCCCGTAGGATAGGTTTTAACGGGAGCGAAGCCGCGAGCAAATGCTAGTAACATATATTTTTTACCAGAATTTTACATTGGCTAGAATACAAGCCTTAGGACTTTAAAATGTATTATTCACCATTCCACGTATCTACTCGCCTTAACCTAAGGCAATAAGCTTTCGTTTGAAATTTTGAATGATATGACGTTCTGAATTACTTTCCCGAATATAATTCGAGATTGTATCGCTGCAATGCGAATAGAACTAACTTTTTAAACCTATTTATTACCATGATGGGATTATATTTGTAAACAACCTTAAAGTCAAATTTAGTTTTATATTTCCAAGAACCGATTCATTTTGTTAATGAATCATTGATTTAGTAAGATCAATAAAAAGACGCACTGTCAACTCTTCTAAAAGTTGCTAAATAAAAGAAGGACAATAATACACCTAATGAACAATACAATATAAGATATCTCATTTAACCAAGATAAGATAGTAACAAAAGTCTAATTTTAGCATTGTATTTTATATAAAATCTGAAAGGCCGTCCGGACTTGGTGTCAGTAAGACTGCACCGAGCGAAATGTGAAAAAATAGGCAGTTGCCGTTAAGGCGTTAAGTAGACACCGTCAATACTAGACGTTGAATCCATTTCTAAACTACATATTTAGCACTTTGAAGAATGTGTTAACAAGTTCTCTGTGGAAAAATTAAAAGATTATTAATATTTCACCCTAGACAACTAAGTAAAGTTGGACGAAAATTGTAAAATCGTAATCTGGCGTTAAGTGTTTTTATATACTTTAACAATTATTTCATAGTTCAAAAAAAGATGAATATTTAGATTACAATTTGTCCGCATAAAATATTTCGATTATTGTTTGGTATTAAAGGTCCAGATTTATCAAAAAGTGCTTTTAATTCTCCATACATTTTTACAATGGCGGCCGCGCGCCGATCTAAATACGCATTCCTCGCGCTCTATGGGTTAGTCGCTAACGCTCGGCGCAGTCATAACTTGATGCAAAGCGTTCGCGCTCAAATTTAAATGTCGCGTACAACTAATGAAGTAATATTATTTGTTCCCGTGGGTGAATTGGTTAGAATTCTATGTTAATAGATTACTTTTATGAAAATGAGTTCACTACGCCGACTTGACAATTTTGCGTAAAATTTTGTGGCCTAGAGAACGATTAAAAAATTCGATTGTTTATATAAAATAAAGCTATTGATGAATCTGTTATAAATTAAAACTGTCATTACATTTCATAGTTTTAAACACATTTTCGTTCCCAAAAGTCACTTGTATAATCTTTTCAGGGATTTATATTTTTTTCATTCGTTTCGTATTGCGCTGACATAATCTCTCGACAAATCTGTTAGAAAACAATACGGAATGTTAAAACTGTAAAATGCGATGCCCTAGTGCAGAAGAAATTAACTTGAATTTTTTTTTCTAAGATTTACAGAGGTCACTTACAAAAACTTTTTTTATACCTAACGCACACTCAAAATCTGTTAGAAAATGTTGATACCCATTAGTACTCAATCTACTCTAACTGACTACAAAAAATCACGCACTTGTATTTTATTGAAGTTCAGAACTGTTCGCGTATCGGGCTAATAATAGTATAATACTATACTACGATTGCACATCTGCCGTGCGGCGACCTTTTTGTATAGAAATCCATTCAAAAATGTCGCCTTATAATTATAATATAACTTTATCATGGCATGGCAGACTTCAGACAAGTCACGTGGTTACAGGTTGACATAATAAATAAAAACCACAAATGTATGTGTCAAGTTTATTAAAGCAGCTTAGTACAGTCTCTGGGGCGGTCCCATGGTGGATTTCATATGCAGGGAACGCACGTTCTGCCAATGCTTCTTCAGAAGAGACACAAGGAAGTTGATCGAGAGATGCACATTCTGTGCCAGCTCATCGGGGGTCATGTCCACGTGGCCGACAGCCACAGAGAGGCACAATACCTGGAAAAAAAGAAATTGTTTGTAACATGGGTTGTTGGTGCAGCTTAAAGAGATGGTTTGGATGATAGATCAGTGAGATTTTGTCATCAAAGTATTTTCATTAGATAATACATGCAATTTTAAGCATCATTTCAGGGAAGCCTAATTCCTAATTAAATATTGCAGTGTTTTTGAAAAACTAGTAACCCTACATTTCTTCAGTGGCCATATGATAAGTTTAAGAGACATTGTTGGCATACAGTTCTATTTATTAAAATGGATTAAAGGATATTATTTCAGCATTTTGACCATATTATTACTCTGTCCGCGGTAATATTGACTAATTCATAAAAGCAATCAATTCAATTATGATCAAAATTGTAAAATTCCACAACTGCTACAACCGAAGTTAGTCTTATAGGGGATACCAAATACCTAAATTGGCTACACCACTATAGTTTCATATGTACCTCAGAAATCTAGATGTACCTTGAATGCAAGAATTATGCAGAACACTCATAAAGATAGTACAACTTGATGGAGCTATGATGAGCAAACTGGAAGTTTACATAGTACAACTTGATGGAGCTATGATGAGCAAACTGGAAGTTTACATAGTACAACTTGATGGAGCTATGATGAGCAAACTGGAAGTTTACATAGTACAACTTGATGGAGCTATGATGAGCAAACTGGAAGTTTACATAGTACAACTTGATGGAGCTATGATGAGCAAACTGGAAGTTTACATAGTACAACTTGATGGAGCTATGATGAGCAAACTGGAAGTTTACATAGTACAACTTGATGGAGCTATGATGAGCAAACTGGAAGTTTACATAGTACAACTTGATGGAGCTATGATGAGCAAACTGGAAGTTTACATACCTTCTTCATCTGGAACTTGATGGTGGCCTTGACCTCATCAATCTTCTGCGTCATGGACTCCTGGTGGGAGAGCAGACCAGGGAACTTGCCGGCCTTGTTCAGGCCAGGGCCCAGCAGACGCGGGATCTGTTTGATGAGGGACTCGGAAGCCAGGAAGGCATCATATCTGGAAACAAATTAATTTGATGAGTATATGTTAACAAAACATGCACATGTTCATTTAACATGTACGGACATAGGACTATTTTTAATGTTGCATGTTGCACAGACAAAAAACATTTGCCTTCATATTCACTATTGAGAAATTCTCATCTGCAGAGTGCCAATTTTGGGGCGATCATAGATCATAAGTAGATTGAAAAACAAGTTAATCCAGACACTGCAGAATCATGAGGGTCTTTGGAATAAAATTACAAAAAATTTAAATAAGTATGTCATGTCTGAATAAAGGATTGTATTATTATTACTATATGTAATTAAAACAGTTATAAAGCCAAAGTTAAGCCACAAGGTTTTTCAACCCCTGTTAATTTTGGAGCACATCTTTATTTTTTTGCTTTTCAGCAGTGGCATGGTGAAATGCTTCACTGCTTGGCATTACAAGTTTATACCGAGTAAATGAACTAAGCGCAAAAAAAATTGAAAATAAATGAACTAAACTCTAAAATTATTTACTGAACTGTTATAGTATCACTAAGGTAAGTGAAGGTACTCACTTCTTAGCCAGTTTCTTGACAAGCTTCTTGTTCTTGTTAAGCTTCTTCAGAGCCTCGGCATCCATGCACGGCACGTCCAGGTTCTTGGCCTCGTCACAGTGCTGCTGGTCTCCGAGGATGCACACCTGCATCTTGGGGCGGGGGATGTACTTTAGCCTGGAACAGACATATGTTATGAGCAACGACTGTATAGAAATGTTATTATTAGTAATATCAATGATTGATCAGAGAAAGTGTGTCATCATTGTATCATCATTAGATAATACATGCATTTATAAACATCATTTAGTTGTTTTTTAAAGCGTCTTCAGAAAAGTCACATATTCACTAGCAAAGCCAAAAAGAATTTTAATTAGTGAAGTCTTTTAGGCTTAGCAATGGAAATTATCAAAGGCTTACCACTCCAGTAAGGGACCTTAGGTTAGTTCGGAAGGCCGAAGCCCGCCTACCCGATATTTAAAGACTCTGGGTAGAGTCCCGTCAGACTTGAGCTGACTCCCTGTATTTAACCACTCTGGTGGCCGCTTCGCGACCACTAAAATGCTTAGTACAGGTCAACGTACTTGACGGTGCCAGAGAAACGCTTGTCCTTTTGGGGGTCATAGTTCTTCAGACCGATTTGGATTTCAACTGTTTCCAGGAAGCGGCGCTTCTTGTCCTTAGATGACTGAAGCACGGCGTTCACGCACTCATAGAGCGTATCACGAGATACTTTCGACCTAAAACAAATAAAAGTAAAATTAGAAGCCGTCAATAGTTAAGGTTTATAGGTTATCTTACCAACGTGTTCCGGATTTAAGTAATTTGCCGTCAGAATCTATTATTTAGTTACAAATTTCGGTATAACATATATTATTGAAATAATTTTAAATACTAAGCATATAAAACAATTCATATTATAGAAAAATGAAATATACTTACGACATTGTCGACGAATTTAACCACTCCTTACGAAAGTGACAACCGAAAGAAGGAGGAAACGTGGAATAGTAGAAGTGGGGAGGGAAGCGCGTCGAAATGTTTTTTAATGCAATGGCTTCTCATATTTTTGCCTGACGTTTGAAGTGCGTCACCTTATTATTTTTATGTTGGTAGCAATGAAAAATCCTCTGATTTATCTTATTTGTAACATTAAACTGTGTTATTAGTTTCTTATAATATTTATGAAAACTTACTGGCTATCGAAAACGGGTCCACTGCAGTTCCTTGTTGAAACACTAAGCATAATGTATCAAAAAATCCATTTGATAGTTTTTGAAGACGTGATATCTTGCGTTGCGGATTCTGAAATATTGACTTAGGTTTTATAATTTATTCGAACTTTAAAAAACCGGCCAAGTGCGAGTCCGACTCGCGAACTGCGGGTTCCATACAAACTTTCACTTATACCATCTTAATTGGCCTGGTTGAGTTAAGTTTGCACCTGAAATGTAGCGCCTCGGATACAAACGAGGTGCAAACTTAACGCAACCGAGCTCTCCAAATTATATTATGATGTTTGAAAAGGACTAGGTATATTTTTTATGATTTTATTACAAATGTATAATCAGATTTTTATATGTATTTGTAGTATGTGACGATATTACTTGGCAAATTTCATAGTTCTAGGTCATCGGGAAGTACCCTATCATTTTGATTCCCTTGAGAGTATCGAAATGGACGTTTTTTGCGACATAAGCGGCCGTATCTTTTTAGGGTTCCGTAATCAACTAGGAACCCTTATAGTTTCGCTATGTCCGTCTGTCCGTCCGCGGCTTTGCTCCGTGATCATTAGTACTAGAAAGGTGAAATTTGGTATGAGTATGTGTATGTAATTACGCCGACAAAACGTTAAAATAAATACAATCTCTCGAACACCTAAGTGGGGGTGATTTTTTTTTTCGTTTCACCACTAGTGTGTGGGGTGTCGTTGAATAGGCCTTTTCAAAATAATAGGGGTCTTCAAACATCATTTTTTGATAAAGTCAGCAGTTTTGTAAATATTCGCTCCAGAAATCCAAAAAATATTGTCGTCCCCCCCTCTAACCTCTCAAACACGGGTCAAAAAATTATGGAAAAATTCATGAAAATGATGCTTTATTTATGCCTAAGTACTTTCAATGAAAACTATATTGAACAAAATCAGTCGAGCCGTTTTTTAGCTATCGTAAAATTTCATAATTTTCTAAAGGACGTAAGTTGACTTCCAGAAGGTAATAAATTACAGTTACTTTGGCGTTTACGACCTCTTTATAGAACTTGAAATCTTTCTCGTAACTTAAGGCTATTGTGATTGTGAAGGACGAGCAACTACAGAACCCTACACTGAGCGTGGCCCGACATGCTCTTGGCCGGTTTTTTTCATGTTAACGTAGAAGTTTGATTTTTTCACAGCTTTGAGCATCATGTATTGTATCCTACCTACCTATCAACCAATTGTACACATACCTACTTAACTATATTGATCGTCATCATCATCATCATCAATAACATCATCACGATCAGGTTGTAAGTGTTGTATCTAATAATAAAATAGTTTTACACGACTTACGATAGCATCCTCTCGAAAGTAAGCCAAGAATAAAATTAGGCTTGATGCGAAAACTAGAACCACAATTGAAACCCAAACACCAATGCTAAAAGGTAGAACGTAGATGTTAGTTACTGATGCTAGAGCTGGTTTCTTGAAGATAAACAGTGCTTCAATTGGAGCCGGAGGTATGACGAAGTTCAAATATTGTGATCGTTCCTTTGTTGGTATCATCACGGATCCTGTGGACATTTAAAGCATAAATTTGAATGTTCTACGAGCATACTTGACCAAAGCTAAAATACAATCCGTAAGCTTTTAAATTAATCTTCGAGTTTGGGACGTTGAGGTGGAATCACGATCGCATTAGAGCTGTGGGTATAAAAAACGACGTAATTTTTTCCAGCTCATGGACTCTGTAAATAGAAAGAAGTTGACAATGACAAGTAACCTGACATGTCGGCACGTCCTTCCTCGATCTCACGGACGACTCCGTCATAACGGCCATCGGGCGTGCGGTACCCCCAAGAGTAGGTCCTGTTCAGCACTCTGGTGCCGTTTACCCATTCTACGAGGTGCATAGTCATGTAGTACATTATCTTCGACAGTGTGTCTACTTCACGGTGCCTGCGGAAATGTTAGCAGCACAATTTTTCTACGCATATGTAATTGCTGATCATACCAACGCGGCGTTCCAATGGAAAAAGTAATATTGACAGATTCGTCCAGAATGCAGATCAGTTGTTAAAATGGCTACTTTTTAAGTAGATTTATGTAAATTATTGAGACTTATTTTACAATGATAACGATTTAACCTGAAGCACACGTTGATGTTAGAAGGTAGAACTTAGATAACTATTTTCTACAGATGAATGTGAGTGATAGTCTGATAATCTTACAGATAATCTGGCATGTCCTGTAAGGTCCGGTTGTCCAGTATGACAGTAGCAGCGACGATTTCCGCCGCGCGCACGTCGCGCCGTCGCATAGCCATGGGTCCTGGGGGAAGCCGGTCGAACCCTGAACGAGGCTGGTCGGACTCTACGCGGGATCGGTTGAACTCTGCGGACCACGACCCGTACTCCTCCCATATTAACGGTAGATTCACTTTTATTTTGTATACTGGAAAGGACAAGGGTACTCTGTGCACTCCTTTGATTGATGTCGACATCGGTCCTAGATATATCCGGCATTTAGAGCCACATCAAGACTTTGCAATGGAAGCCTCCTTAGCCTAAACTGATACTTACTGCCTGCCTACATTTATGACTTTGCCATTCATGTTCCTGAGTGTACTGAATTGAATACCTATGCATTTTTTGCGCATGGTAGTCATGGTTAGTACATACATGGTTATTAGTCAGAATAATCTGAACGTACAACTCTTATTGAGTGGCCGTTACAGTTAGGGCTGCCATCTCTAATTCGCCGAACCCGGACAAAGACTATAAAATCCCGGACATTTGTCGTAAATCGTATTATTTCCCCGGAAATGTCCGAAAACAGAAAAATATCAAAACAATCTCTATACTTATTGTCATTCACATAAAAAGTGTCCCCGGGGTTTTCCCAGGACACTTATTGGAAACCCCACCGGACGGTCCTCGGACGGCCTCCAAAATAGATCAAATCCGGGGAAACCCAGATGGATGGCAGCCCTAGTTATAGTAGGTACATGTTCAGATTATTATTAACGCCTTATATGCTGCGATATCTGATGGCGACTGTACCTATGTACTTATGTATAAGTAATGTTATTATACATATACTAGGAAACAACCTGCGAAGTACAAAATGCAAATAATGATAATCTTGCACGGTAAAGTATTAAGCGTTTAAGCCGCGAATATTACGACGTATTGTCCTAGTTCTATTTAGGTAAATATGACTGCTATATTCATGCAAATTCTAACTTTCACCCGCAGTTTGGTCTACCAAGGTTATTCTGGTTCATTATATATTCAGTGTTAGTTAACGAATACATTATTTAAACAAATTACTAAACTTTTTATTTAAGTCCTTGCGAATGGACTCCAATTCCCATTAATATTTAAACCAAAAGCAGAAAAAACAATTCTCTGCTCTTGAAACTTACTTGCATGCAAATGTACGAAATTCCTTCGTTGGAATGCGACATAAACCTCGGTGCCCATGTCGATATACAAGCCAGATAAGCGGCCTTCAGTGTCCAGTCTATAATCAGTAGTCACGGAATCTAAGTCATTCTCCCGATCATCCACGACAAACAGCAGCCAGCGAGATGGACTCTTGATTGATTTATCCTTAATTGCCTGTAATTTTAAGTCTGTAAGGTCATACAGGTCAACGTGTAGCGTAATAGCTAGACTAGCTAGGTGATCAAGGGCCTCGGAGCAAGAGGAAATATTCAGTTAGCTTGAGCCTCATAGAGGCTTTGGTTAAGGGCCTCTGTGAGTTTGAGGGTCCAGGGGTGTCGCCCTGCTTAACCCTCGAGTGGCACCGCCACTGAGGTCTAAATTCTAACTTGCAACCGTTACATTTGATAACTGTATGGATAAAACGCACAATAGTCACTCGTACCAAAAAAATCCTCTATCCCCCGTTTTCTTTTAAGTTCACGGCACACTTGCAGATATTAAATATTATATTTAGTATCAGCACGCTAGTTTATTGAAATAAAATTATAGTGTAGCTTAGTTTCCAGAGTAAACCCCGGAGACCTTCACGGCACCCCTCTTCACTTCCTACGGGGACCCCGAGTGCCGCGCCGAGGTTCACAGTTTTGGCACTTTGGCACCCTATTCTACCATGTGGTAGAGTAGGTGTAGAATAATATGGCGATGTCAGTCAGTAATAAACGGACGGAGCACCTGAACTGTCGTTACATTGCTAGCCAGCCACATCTACCTCACTCATATCATAAACCTACAGGAACTCACAAGTTCGTATCGTATCCATCCATCTGGCAATCCTACCGCAGTCAGTTGCAGTCGCGTCATATAGTAGAAGGTATGCTGTTTACCATACCTTATCCAACAACTCTCTCGTGAATCCGCTTTTCAAGTCTATTAAGTGAACAATGTCATCACTGTCATCTGAACGTGTGTCCACTTCAGAAGCTATTTTAAACTGCTTGTGATCTTCCGAGAATGCTCGGCATAACTGCACGTGTTCCTCTGGAACAAAAAAAAATTGGGCAAGTGCGAGTCCGACTCGCGCATGAAGGGTTCCGTACCATAATCTATAGGTAACAAGTTTGTTGTATGGGAGCCCCCCTTAAATATTTCTTTTATTTTTAGTATTTGTTGTTATATCGGCAATAGAAATACATCATCTGTGAAAATTTCAACTGTCTTAGCTATCACCGTTCTTGAGATACAGCCTGGTGACAGACGGACGGACAGCGAAGTCTCAGTAATAGGGTCCCGTTTTTACCCTTTGGGTACGGAACCCTAAAAAATAACTAGCTACTAATTTCATCTGCAGAGGTTTTCCTGCAGGGCTATAATATGTAGATCATCAAGAGGGGAATAGACAGGTTATTAAATGGTAGCCAACACGCGTTAGTTCTATCGATTTAAGTATTGGCCGCGGCAACTGTTTACAAGCGGTATGCTTGTTTGTCACAACACAAAACCACAAAGAACTATTGAATAAAATATGTTTCCTTGTTCGTTAAAATCCTCACATGTGTTAAACTCGATACTATAGGTACAATATTCGATAGGTACACTGCTTGCAAATTAGTATTATCAACTGTAATCTCTATCTATACTTTACGACCTTTCGTGCTTTCCGCGGAGCTTTCCTTCTCTTAGGTTCCAAATGCACTTAAATCGCACAACTTCTATACATACTATTATAAAATTCTAAAAGAGAAGTCATTATTTCACGAAAAGTCTTATCACCACGAGGCAGATTTGGTATGACCATACAGCGCCCCCCATCACCCCAAATGCAAAGTGCCCAGGGTCCGGCCTGGGCACTTTGCATTTGGGGCCCCCTCGCCTTATAAGGAGAAGATTATTGTGTTTTTTTTGTACAGTTCACAGAGCCTTCATTTAGATAGTAAATGTAATAAAGTATTAACTAACTTTTGCCCAATCGTAAGTGTGAAACGATTGTCGACGGTCTTCCTTGGTGTTCTAAAAAATCTTTTAGGAATTGGATACGGTCACTTTTGATAGTGTTATAAGATTGTGACTTTTCGAAACATAAAAAAATTAAAACGAAAAACAATCTGAAATGCCACATTGTTGATTGTCGGCGATTCACAGGTCTATTTCGAACGATATCCACGCTTTTAAATTTGTGAGATGAGAAGTTTATACCGAATTTAAAGTTGCTCTATCACCGCACCGGGCACTGGCCCTTTCTTCATTTAGGTTTAGCTACTGAAATAATCATTCAAGTATCCCGTAATAATTCATGCTTGTTATTTCTAATGCACGCTTCTCCTAATTCCCTTCTGATATAATCTGAATTAGGCGTATTGGTTGACATAACACAGAATTATTTTGTTAAATTACCTATAAGGATTCTGATCAGAATTTCAGTAGTTTTTGTTTTTTTTTTTTCTTAATTTTTTGACCATAAGTAATTATAGCACCATTATTTGCATCTGAGTACTTCCGTTTGCTTAGAAGCTAAGTTGCATGCGAATTTGCAAATGCCTTGGTGAGGACTTACCTTAAGCCTATGTTTGATGGAAGTAGCATTTTACATTTGCATTTTTTATTCGAGATGTCGGAATAAGACTTTAAGTCTGTTATTACCTAACTAGTTGACAATGCTAGGTTTTAGTCGATTGGTTATTGCGAAAAGGGAATGGCATGATTTGATAATAATATAATTATTACTTTCTAATATCATGTTGTTTTAAGAAAGTAGATAGAACTTTAGATACCTTAGTAGTTATAATCTCTATTTGTAATTGAGGCGTCTTATTCATATTATTTACCTATTCAATTTTTCGTTTAGTTTCGTTTGATTAAGCTGTTTTAGGAATATAATTTGGTAAACTTTATATTCGCATAAATAATTACGGTAAATTACTCAATATTTTTGTAAGGAAATGACTAGTACAACCTTGAACTTCCGAGTTCTCATTAAACCTCACTTACAGTGAGTGACTAGTGAACACATTAAATGATGTAGGTACTGTAACACTAATGATACACAATAATAAATAATGTACAGAACAGACAGTAATGAAGGCTAAAAAAATGTGTGGTACGAGCCAAAGAAGACAAACAGGTGTTAACATTTACTAGTGGGTAGATATGAAGGAGTAATTTTTTACGAACTCAACACCCATATCACAAAATTTTCGAAAAAAAAAGAATCGACAAATAAATTCTATATAATGAACGAACCTACTCACAATATTTCATGAGAATCAGCAGACGAAGAACGAATAAGAAAACATACGAAATAATTGTGGACCAAGCTGAAACGGAAAGGCTTTCCTCGCTCAGCTTCCATCCATCTGATAGGCGGCCGATAGGCGGCCGATAGGTTGTTTGCTACTTGTTAGTACAAACAAGGAAGACAGAACACAGGCCTTATCATTACCACCTTTTCCAATACCCACACAATTTGACGTTGCACCCGGGTCATTGACCACAGTTATCAATACAAAACGGCTTAATTGTGACATTGGCATACCAAACCACAGATTTTTCGTTTTTCCTTCTAAGTACGATTACACGGCAAAATTACGTTTCCATCCAGCGTATACGACACTGCGTACAACCGCGGTGCAAACTTACCTCAACAGGGATTTAATTACACCGCGTCAAGGGACTATAACCTCTAGAAATGGCAGCAACAGTGTTGGTTCCAGTTTGCTATAGTGACAGTTTCAAGGCTTGCTGGACCGAGGAGTTGCGAGTGGTTGCCCTTCATTCACTCGCAGTTCTCCAGTCTGCGCGTACGCATTGTTTAAGTGTACTTACTCTACAAGTTATTGCGCGTAATCTCTGAGTGTACATTACCTACAGTAAGTGTTATAGTTAGCTTAATATTTTATCAAAATTGCATTATCAATCAATCTTGTATGTGTTTTCAATTTATTGAGTGTTTTATTTATTTCGATTAAACTTGGATCGCATTCGTTTTTTCCCGAACGGTTTTTCGGATCAAGTTTTTACTTTCACTTATAGTTGTTGAATTGAGTTTAATTGGTAGTACGGGCGTACGGGCATATAAATCTGATTGCTATATTGTGTTGTTGTATATCAGCTCTGTGTTTTGCACGGCGACCAGCGAGTTGACGTCTACTTTTTTTGCCGCTCGTCATGTCCTAATACTTTTTAGGGTTCCGTAGTCAACTAGGAACCCTTTTAGTTTCGCTATGTCCATCTGTCCGTCTGTCTGTCTGTCCGGGGCTTAGCTCCGTGACCATTAGTACTAGAAAGCTGATTTATTTATTTATTTATTTATTGAATCACATAAAAATGTAACATGACAGTTTACACCAAAGCGTTACATGGATTCTTAAGCTTAAATACTTAACTAAAACCTAACTAACTTACAACTACAAGATAATTATCTTGCTCTTTCTCTAGCACTCTCTTCCATTCGGTCATCAATCTCGCTATCCCATCCGCAAACAAATCACATTCAGATTGTGCTAAGAGTAGGGAGTTAATGAGCGCGGTCGCGCGCGGAACGGGCGAGTGCAGGCGCAGGCGCGTGCGCGGGTGCTCTACGGCCAGCAGCGGCGGGCGGCGCCGTCTGCTGCAGTACTCATCGGGTACGGACAGCTTTAGGAACCGTTCCGAAAGACCGATACTGTCCACCTTGTTCCTCAGGATGTTAATGAAAAAATTTACTAATCCTAAATTTCTACGCAACTCCAACGAATCGTAGCCCAAATGCCCCTGTAGAAATCGTGATGGATACATAAAAGGATAACAACTGCATGTTTTTCTATATAATAATCTGATATTTGGTATGAGTAGGTATGTGTATGTATCACGCCCACAAAACGGTAATGATAAAAACAAAAAAAGTTTTTTTTCAGCTACCTCTCGTACGCCTAAAGTGGGGATGATTTTTTTTTTTCGTTCCAGCACTAGTGTGTTGGTGTGGTAGAAATAGTTCTTTTAAAAATAATAGGGGTCTCCAAACATTATTTTTTGATGAAGTCAGCAGTTTTGTAAATATTCGCTACGAAAATAAAAAAAAATGTGTCCCTCTAACTTTTCAACCACGCGTCAAAAAATTATGGACAAATTCATGAAAATTAGGCCTTATAAGTACTTTCAATGAAAACTAGTAGGTATATTGAATAAAATTGGTCGAGCAGTTTTCAAGTTATCGCAAAATTTCAAAATTTTCTTTTTCTAATTTTCCGCGCGGTGTCCTTATACTTCGAACGTTACACATATTAGTTAAGTGCCATACTGCACTAAAACATTCCGCACAATCCATAACTTCCAGAAAGTAATAAGTAATTACAGTTACTTTGGCGTGTACGACCTTTTTATAGAGCTTGAAATCTTTCTCGTAAAGGACTCTAAAGAGCGTGGCCCGACATGCTCTTGGCCGGTTTTTTTTATATGCTAATTTTATATGACATAAAGTATCAAATGTCCCAACACCATTCCCCAAATATTTTATGCACTAAGATGGACGTAGGTAGGTATTAGATATAGATATTCTTTTAACGCAATCGAAAAATAAAAATAAAATGAAAAATTTAAAAAACCCCCGACATGCACGGAGAGAAAATTCTAGTTTAGGTAACCAGAATAAAGTTAATGTAACCAGATTGTCGTGTAATATATACGACACCTATCTAATTTGTCGAGTTTACTACAAAAATCTGGCAATAGCTCACAGGAATATCTACCACAGTTAAACATAATGCTGGTACACATAATTAAAATGTGTGTATAGTGCACAAAAACCTTTCTGTATCCATTACCAACAGGTTTTGTTAAGTATAACGGAATTGGTATCGTTCGTAACACCATGCTTTATTTTGGAGATAACCAGATTTTTAGTAACGACTACTAGATTATTATAGTGACTATTAACAAATTTAATGCAAATATTACCAAGTTGAGATTTTACCAAACTATATATTTTTTACACTTTACTACTTATTTAGTGTTTACTACCAACATTGTGGTTAGCCATTATCACTTCAAATGATTGAGTTTACTAAAATAAGAAATTAATATTGTTCAGTTTACTATATTTTTTTGGTAATTACAGCAATGTTGTATTTTTTGCTTCACAATATTTGGAAGGCGAATGGGTCTTTAAAAAAATATGTACATACTTACCGTGTTGTTAAAAAAGTTGAAATCTGTCTGTTTCGTCACGAAATTTTCATATAAGTATAATTTCGCGACTTAACTTGCAGATTTTAACTTATTAACTAACAATACGGTAACTATGTAAACTTTTTTTAAAGACTCCTTTGCAGCAAGCTTGTAATACAAGCCGTACTAAGTAAAGACCTTCTGCGCCAAGCTATCTTTATTTTGTATTTATAGAATAAATGCTTATTACTCAAACTTTTTGTATCAGAAATAGTACCTAAACAAAGTGATAGCATGACGTAGAAGGGACTTTACTCTTCGGGCCTGCTAAACCTGCAACCTTCTGAAAATAAAAAAAAGTATAATGAAGACATGGTCAACAACAGTTTTAAGTAAAACAAAACATTAAACGTTTGTAAGTTTATTATTAATGTTATCTAAAAATCAACATGGAGGTCTTACATGTTAAAATGTCCCTTATACATATTGGGAATATGTTCCCTGCCTAGATTTCTTATACCTTAAGCGCTCCAAACAAACAGACAGAAAAATTAGTAAAAGTTCGACTGATCTTAAAATTGGGATGCTTCATCGTCGTAAGTAATCTGTAAGAAATCGAGGCTGGGGACATATTGGGAAACAATTTGGGAAGGAACATTATGAATCTGAACGATATACTGCCAGGAGTGTCAGGATTCCGATAATTATTCAATGTCTTTGTCCATTTCCTGATTTGGAACACTTCTATAATATCTATTTAAACGAATCACACTATTTGTCACAGTCAACGTCTCTGCACGCGCACGCACTGATCGCTCCGAAAGATGAAATGACTCTAAGTTAAATGATAAACAAAACAATGGCAGCCAGGCGGTGTTGCCAACCAAAGTTCAGGCAAGCCATACAATAAATATTGTATTATTTAATGGACAGCTAGCAATAACAAACGAATTATGGGGTAGACAGTACTATATGAATCTAGCTTATTTAAATATCTAAAACAATTTTTGTTACTTGCGTTATTTTAGAGACAACCTATTATTGTATTGTTTAATGGACAGCTAGCAATAACAAACGAATAATGGGGTAAACAGTACTATATGAATCTAGCTTATTTAAATAACTAAAAGAATTTTTGTTACTTGCGTTATTTTAGAGACAACCTAAATATTATATTGTTTAATGGACAGCTATAGCAATAACAAACTAATTATGGGGTAAACAGTACTATATGAATCTAGCTTATTTAAATATCTAAAATATTTTTTTTACTTGCGTTATTTTAGAGACAACCTAAATATTGTATTGTTTAATGGACAGCTAGCAATAACAAACGAATTATGGGGTAAACAGTACTATATGAATCTAGCTTATTTAAATATCTAAAATATTTTTTGTTACTTGCGTTATTTTAGAGACAACCTAAATATTGTATTGTTTAATGGACAGCTAGCAATAACAAACGAATTATGGGGTAAACAGTACTATATGAATCCAGCTTATTTAAATATCTAAAATATTTTTTGTTACTTGCGTTATTTTAGAGACAACCATAAATATTGTATTGTTTAATTGACAGCTAGCAACAACAAACGAATTATGAAGGTATACTTTACAATTATCGAAATTTTATCTCTACAAAAATAATATGTACTTATAAATAGCTTTGAGTATTGTTTACTAAAATACTTTTACTAGAATATTCTGGCATTTATTAAAATACGACTATTTGTTGTTAAAAGTCAATACGGTAAATGTAACTTAATTCTGTTTCTTTATACTAGAATGAAATTTACAATATGTTCTGGTAGTATTGTTATAATAATTTCTTTCCGTGTGACAACCAATAAAAAGAAAGAAATAAAATCTACGAAATGTGCCTATACAATGAACAGTAGAAAAAGAATCCAAGCTTCGTTGCGTTCGGGGGACCGCTAAGTACCTACCCAAATGAAATGAAATATATTTTTCAACGCAAAATTGCATGTATTATGCATTTGGGCTTCCCACTTTACGATTTTCAGTACATAGCATTTCATTTACTTAGCGGTCCCCCGACGCAACGAAGCTTGGATTCTTTTTCTACTGTTCATTGTATAGGCACATTTCGTAGATTTTATTTCTTTCTTTTTATTGGTTGTCATGTCGGGGTTTTTTAAATTTTTCATTTTATTTTTATTTCATATTTTTTAAACAAACAGAAGTTTCGTCCCGGAATTTTCTTCTTTTGACACTATTGTTGTTTTACACCGTTTAAGGTCCAGGGTTTCCAATCTTTCGCCGAGCTTGATCCTGGACTATAATTATGTAGGTACAGCAGGATCCCAAGCCAGTGGTAATGAATGCCGTCTTCTCTAAGATTGAAGTTAGGATATATTTTGATTTCAATAGCCTTAAGCAACATTCTGGGAAAAAACCGTTAAAGTAAGACTAGTCAATGCTTATAATGGCAAAATGGCGAAGTTATTAGCCAAGACAATCAAAATATATACTTTAAATGCACTGCTCATGCAGTCAGTCGCAGGAACCTGCTACTTATGGCCTAAAACAGAACCAGGTTTCTATTCTACAGGATCCAAATAGTAGGTACGGGTGGCTTACTTAGCTCCATAAAAATTGCAGTTGGTGCAAGGTAACGACTTAGTTTTGAGAGACCTAATCATCGATACCCCACACCATGGGATAAACATACAAATGTTTTTAAAAATGTATTCAACCACTTTGTCTCTGAGCTAAGCTGTGTATAGACTGACACAAACTACAAAATCCTAAAAAGCTGTTATTCACTTAGGCAAGAGTACTTTTGCTAAAGCTTACGTGTCATTTAGTCGCGTTAAAATCTTGCAGGGTGTTGCTATTTGTGACCTCAATCAAAGGAACCTGTTCAATAGTCCTAATAACAATTCAGCTTTAGCAGAATTCCGAAACTTAAAAATAGTGACCCAGTACTGTGACAGAAATTATAATGAGTTTTTTTTGTCAAAACAGTTTTTTTGGGGCTCGGTTTTATTATTGGCTGTACTTTCTTACACAAATAGGTATTAATTGCTCATCAAGAACAATCAGATGAGCCCAAACACCGTGGGTTTATCTTGTGCTGTTTAGGAGTTCCTACGGCCATCTTCAGCTCCAAGGTACCAAATTATTGTACTTTCAAAAATTTATTAAACTATTGATTACGCTAATAAAATTTAACATTTATCCAACATTAGAAGATCTTGGCTTAGATCCTTTCACAACTCTCTGTCAGGCCTCATCATGAGACCGTCATTTAGTAAGTGATATAGAAAATGCTAATAATACATAACATTTAACCAAAACTTTGGAATCCTTGGCTTCAATATTGACTGAAATCCATTAACAACTAGCTGGTCATCATGAGACCTTCATTTATTGAGTGATATAGAAAATGCTAATGATACTTAACATTTAACCAAAATTTGGAATCCTTAGTTTCAATATGGGCTGAGATCCGTTCACAACTACCTGGTCATCATGAGACCTTCATTTATTAAGTGATATAGAAAATGCTAATAATACTTAACATTTAACCAAAATTTGGAATCCTTGGCTTCAATATTAGCTGAAATTCATTAACAACTAGCTGGTCATCATGAGACCTTCATTTATTGAGTGATATAGAAAATGCTAATAAAACTTATCATTTATCCAAAATTTGGAATTCTTGGCTTCAATATTGGCTGAGATCCATTAACAACTAGCTGGTCATCATGAGACCTTTATTTATTGAGTGATATAGAAAATGCTAATACAACTTAACATTTAACCAAAATTTGGTATCCTTAGCTTCAATATTGGCTGAGATCCATTAACAACTACCTGGTCATCATGAGACCCTCAATTAGTGAGTCATATAGAAAATGCTAATAAAACTTAACATTTAGCCAATATTTCGAATTATTGACTTCATTATTGGCTGAGATCTCGTCACTTGTTCCAATTAAAGCTGAATATCTTGGAAACTACTGGTCCTATTTCTACCAAACATAGCTAAGAACCATCTCGACGGAAAAGTCTTTCGAGTAAAAAAAACCGCACTTAAATTGCTCCATCCGCTTGGGCGCTACGATGCCACAGACAGATACACAGATACACCCTTTGGTACCGTTTGGTAACTGAAAGTTCGTAACCAGCTTCGAAACGGGAAAAAAATCCCATTCGGTAACTGGCTTCAAAAAGGGACTTTTCCATTACCGATTCGTAACCGCGGTTACAAACCAGCTTCAAAACGGGAAAAAAAATCCCGTATTGTAACTGGCTTCAAAACGGGAATTTTCTATTACCGATTCGTAACCGCGGTTACAAACCAGCTTCAAAACGGGAAAAAAAATCCCGTATTGTAACTGGCTTCAAAACGGGAATTTTCTATCACCGATTCGTAACCGCGGTTACAAACCAGCTTCGATACGGGAAAAAAAATCCCGTATTGTAACTGGCTTCAAAACGGGAATTTTCTATTACCGATTCGTAACCGCGGTTACAAACCAAAATACAACCTTTCAAATCACCGAATTAACGTCATTGACATTTTTTTTCAATAATATCACAAGTAGTTAAGAGTGGACTTATCAGAGTTTGAAGTTAAGCGACACACATGGTGTGTGTGCCCAACGGCACTACGCAGGCCCATTACGTAACCGGCTACAAACAGGGAATTTCGGATTCCCATTCTGTAGCCAGTTACAAAATTTGGCTACCAAACGGCATAACGCAGGCCCATTACGTAACCGGCTACAAACTGGGAATTTCGGATTCCCATTCTGTAGCCAGTTACAAAACTTGGCTACCAAACGGCACTACGCAGGTCCATTACGTAACCGGCTACAAACAGGGAATTTCGGATTCCCATTCTGTAGCCAGTTACAAAACTTGGCTACCAAACGGCACTACGCAGGCCCATTACGTAACCGGCTACAAACTGGGAATTTCGGATTCCCATTCTGTAGCCAGTTACAAAACTTGGCTACCAAACGGTACCAAAGGAGATACACATGTTAAACTTATAATTATAACACCCCTCTTTTTTCGTCGGGGGTTAAAAATCTCGGTTCAGTTGGATCGCAGTTCTTCCTAACACTACTCTTCGCTGCACTCGTTGTACCTAAAGGAGGCTTAAATCACGCATTTAGGACTTAAATATAAGTTATAGGTCAAACATACAATTTAGTTCTTCCAATATAAGGATAAAATAGAGTTATATTGCCTGTCTCTTTCTTTATAATACAGTCCGAGCAAGGAGCTAGCGTACTGCCGAGTCGCGCGAAAACGCGACCTAAGATGTGCTAGGCCTGTAGGAAAACTTCACAAAATGTGTCAAATGTCTGCAATTTCAGATTTCAGATTACAGATTTTTATTGGTACAATATCAATTACAAGTCATTTTATTATCTATAGTAGGTAATAAAATAACAGCAATTAAAACTTTACATAGGTAGGTTTGATATCATCAAGATATTATATTTTTAGGTTTGTTTCAGACTAGTGTTTAGGTCAACGGTCCACATTCAAAAATTCGTTTATACTGTAACAAGCCAGATTGCTAAGTAGTGTTTTAAGTTTCCTAGAAAATATGGTGTTATTTTCTCACACTTTTTTATGTCGGTAGGGATACAGTTGTAGTATATGTTGGGTCCGATAACTAGGAGGTGCGGCCTACGCGACGTTCTAGGATTACGTTGGCCGTAAGTTTGGTAGTCAGATAGGTTAGAACGAACATATTCACAGGCTGCTAGTATGAACACACTCGGCAGAGTCAGGATTTTTTGTTTAATAAATAATTCACGAGCTGATGTGTAGTCAGCCGGTTTTCGCTCGATGATGCGTAGGGCTCGCTTCTGCAATTTAAACAGACGGTCGCGGCTGGCGGATGTGGCCCACAGATCCACGCCTTGTATTAAGATGGAGTGGAAGTAACCAAAATAGGCTTTCCTTAAGTTGCTAGAGGACAGGGTGGGTGCAAGCCTGGATAACGCGTAGCAGGCCGAGGACAGTTTGTCACAGGCATAATCTATATGGGGAGACCAAGTCAACCCGGAGTCGATCATTAAGCCCAAGTACGAGTACCTAGTCGCGTCAACTTGTGGAACGGGCGTATTATTAGGGGTGCCGTTCAATTTTTATACAAACTTTTAGCATAATTTCATTTAACTACTATTAAAATTCATAATAAACATGATGTATTAAAACAAAATGCATAATGTTGTTGGCCATAATAATTAAATAACAGAATACTGTATAATCATACAAACATTCTTTATAACGATCATTAGGAATAATTTTACTTGTTATAACATACATTCCGTATAATGATTAAAATTTAGAACAATTTTTTAACGAAAGAAGTGACATAATATTATATGATATACTCGGTGTCAATCATTAGTTATTATTAAAGTATAAAACCAACTACCGATTCTACCTAATGCTCGGTTTGTAGTACTCATAAACTTTAGTATCATTGTATTTTTTAAGCAGACTTATTTATACCTACCTATAAACTTCTTTGGGTCAACAACCGAAACCTGTAGGTTAGGTTAGGTTTGTATTATGATATGGGTCAAAACAGAAAACTTTAGGTTAGGTTAGGTTTGTATTATGACCAGCGAGCGAAGCGAGCGGAGCGTCGAAATGGGTCAAAAACCGAAAACTGTAGGTTAGGTTAGGTTTCTATTATGAAAATGTGATGTGTGTGAAAATGGGATGGGTATGGGAAAATCTGCGACCCTACTGAGTACTAGATATAGGTACTTAAAACCGAGTTTTTTTATAATAATGAACACATGCATTTTTAGTAGGCGTATATATTTATAGGAACATTATGATCTTGGTTTTTATAAAAAAAGAACGTTATGAGCAATAAATACTATATAAAGTGACCATTATAATGATTGCCCGTTATGCAAGTACATTACTATGCATCTAAACTGTTATTACTTTCAAAATTATGCAATTCTTTTATATTCATTTTGTTTTTATACTGTATAATCATTTCTGCAGGTCAAAAATATGCAATTCGTATTATGCAAAATGAAAATTCGATAATAGTTGTTATTAAAAACATTACACACCCGTATTAGTTGTGATGTTTAGTGGGCCGTGTCCTTTCCTTATTTGAAAATGCACAATATTCGTCTTTTCCACGTTCAGAAGCATCCCATTAGCTGTAAACCAGTTAACTAATAAAGCCATGACCGAACATAGGATATTCAAATTTTGAATGTTATCCGCGTTCACTATTATGCAGGTGTCATCGGCGAACATCACGTATTCAGGGCCTCCACAGGCGGCTGTGATGTGATGTCATTAACCAGCATTAAAAACAGGTAGTTTCCCATGACGGAACCTAGGGGGACCGCACAGCTGCCTATTGGATCTAGGTCTGACTTCGCGTCGAGGACAAAAGTGCTCTGCCTAGGATTGCTTAAAAATGAGGCAATGGTTTGATCGAAACAGCCTGTAAAACCATAGAAGGACAGTATAGCTAGAAGGAGGGCGTGGTCAACCATCTCGAAGGCGCGCGACAGGTCACAGAATACTGCTGCGACCTGCCGCCCGCCTTCCAGGTGTGCCAGCACTCGCGCCACTACGTCTCGCGTCGCGTCCACAGTCGATCGGCCTGGTTGGTAAGCATATTGTTATAAATAATGACACAAAGGTAAATTAATAAAGAAAATTTGAATGCGATCCACTACAATCTAAGCAGGGCTTGGCTAATCCTAGGGTATGGCTAATGCGCATAAGCATTTCCAACACATATGACGCAGAGGGCGCTCCAGTAGCGTATGAATTATGGAATGAAAGATTTGGTGTGATTGACGTAGCGATCTAATAGCTCAGTTGGGAGAGCATGCGCCGGTAACGCAGAGGTCGCAGGTTCATGCCCTGCTTAGATTGTAGTGGATCGCATTCAATTTTTCTTTGTTAATTGGACACTTATGGGTACATAGAAATATTTTTATGTGACATCGCCACTTACGACGCCATTAAAAGTTGAATTTGTGAAATGTGAAATTAAATGTCCGAGGGATGATCATTTTTCGATCGGAGTATAGGAACGATTTGCTAGTTTAAACGATCTGACGGACGTGAAAAATAAAGTTAAATATGTTTTTCAAAATTTCGTTACTCGTGGGAATGGCGGTCGAAACCGTCCTGAGTTTTAGCTACTTACATAGATTATTTTTTAACATACTAAAATAAAAAAAATTAAAAAAAATCCTTTTTGTTACCTTTTAAAACTTATAAATTATTGTCTTATAATGACTTAGATACGGTTCAAAACGGAATAAATCATTTACTAAGGAATCATTTAATAAGGAATGAACAGATCCAAATCTTATTTAGGTACAGTCGCCATCAGATATATCGCAGCATATAAGGCGTTCATAAATATTTGAACATGTACTGTAGGTAACACCCAGTCTATAAGAGTCGTGTTCAGATATTTATTAACGCCTAATATGCTGCGATATATCTGATGCCGACTGTACAGTTCATTTAAGTAACAAGAAACATTGTTAATTCATTGACTCATTGTTCGCTTCCAAAGTAGGAAGATGATTAGAGGTAATTGATCGATTCATCGCGCATCGTAACCAATAATGGTTAAGTAATGTCGATTACTAGAGTTATGCACTAAACCGCAAGCAAAATTAACAATTTTATTGAATTTTCTCTTCCTTTATTTCTATTAATTGGTAAAAATCAATTTTACCATGGTCTGTTCACAGCTGATTATACCTATCAATGTTCACCTTTTGAGAGGCTTAATCAGACTTCATTATTAAGTATTTACATGAATATATGTCAAGGCCTTCGATTTTGAAGACGGAGCAGGAATTCTTTACTAAGCAAGATTTTTCCATCAACCTCCCCCTCCGCCCCACCTTCTTTTTTTGTTTTTCCTCCCCCACTGCCGTCGTTACCCATATTTGTTTGTATATGTATGTTTTTAAAATATATGTGGGAATATGCATACATTTTAATATTATTTATATTCATTAGAAATCTATAAAAATACGGGCTCTGTTAGCTGTAGACCTCGCGATCATAAAAAAATACCATGACCATAACATTATGGAACTCTCACGAAACTTTACGTGAATCGGTTGAAAATGCGGCTTGTAGGCAAGAACAGCCGTAAATTTGGACATACTCCATCCACCCCTACAAACCCGGACCTCCACCATTTATACTTACTTCTTTATAGCAGGCCTACATCCCTACAGTGTTATTTTGATG
Source organism: Apotomis turbidana (assembly GCA_905147355.2). Lineage (NCBI taxonomy): Eukaryota > Metazoa > Arthropoda > Insecta > Lepidoptera > Tortricidae > Apotomis > Apotomis turbidana. The sequence goes on along the minus strand of LR990299.1, from coordinate 6,492,278 downwards.
GTTTTTTGCTCCCAAATCTGTGAAAATCCTGTAAATTGTAATTAATATGAATTCAAACATTTACAGCAGAAGGCCAAACATGGAGCGATGGATAGGAAAGACAGCGGTGGTGACCGGCGCAAGCGCAGGTATCGGGGCCGCGATCTGCGTCTCCCTCGCAAACTCGGGCATGCGGGTCGTGGGGCTCGCCAGGCGGGCTCCATTAGTCGAGGTGAGATTCTGTAAGCCTTACAGATGGACAAGCGCCATGGAGCGCTGGATCAGAAACAGCTGTTGTTATCGGCGCTAGGGCAGGCATCAGGGCCGGTGCGTCTCACTCGCAAACTCGGGCATGCGGGTCGTGGGGCTCGCCAGGCGGGCTCCATTAGTCGAGGTGAGATTCTGTAAGCCTTACAGATGGACAAGCGCCATGGAGCGCTGGATCGGAAACAGCTGTTGTTATCGGCCCTAGGGCAGGCATCAGGGCCGGTGCGTCTCACTCGCAAACTCGGGCATGCGGGTCGTGGGGCTCGCCAGGCGGGCTCCACTAGTCGAGGTGAGATTGTGTAAGCCTTACAGATGGACAAGCGCCATGGAGCGCTGGATCGGAAACAGCTGTTGTTATCGGCGCTAGGGCAGGCATCAGGGCCGGTGCGTCTCACTCGCAAACTCGGGCATGCGGGTCGTGGGGCTCGCCAGGCGGGCTCCACTAGTCGAGGTGAGGTTGTGAAAGCCTTACAGAAGGACAAATGGCATGGAATGCTGGATCGGAAACAGCTGTTGTTATCGGCGCTAGGGCAGGCATCAGGGCCGGTGCGTCTCACTCGCAAACTCGGGCATGCGGGTCGTGGGGCTCGCCAGGCGGGCTCCACTAGTCGAGGTGAGGTTGTGAAAGCCTTACAGAAGGACAAATGGCATGGAATGCTGGATCGGAGACAGCTGTTGTTACCGGCGCTAGGGCAGGCATCAGGGCCGGTGCGTCTCACTCGCAAACTCGGGCATGCGGGTCGTGGGGCTCGCCAGGCGGGCTCCACTAGTCGAGGTGAGATTGTGTAAGCCTTACAGAAGGACAAACGGCATGGAATGCTGGATCGGAGACAGCTGTTGTTACCGGCGCTAGCGCAGGCATCGGGCCGGTGGGTCTCCCTCGCAAACTTGGGCTTGCGGGTCGTGGGGTTCGCCAGGCGGGCTCCATTAGTCGAGGTGAGATTGTGTAAGCCTTACAGAAGGACAAACGGCATGGAGTGCTGGATCGGAGACAGCTGTTGTTACCGGCGCTAGCGCAGGCATCGGGCCGGTGGGTCTCCCTCGCAAACTCGGGTTTGCGGGTCGTGGGGCTCGCCAAGCGGACTCCGTTAGTTGAGGTAAGTTTGGGTAATGATAGTATTCCGACCTCGATGACCGCGAGTTAGCGAGCAAGGGTTGTCAGGCGCCCTCTTGGTGAGTTTTTAAAAGAGGGATCTCCTTGAAATGCCAGAACTGACAGAACCAGAACTGACATAAATGTGACCACGAAAGTAAAGGTTAAAACGCTCGAATACACGGCCCTCGATTATAGTGCAAAAACTGCGTCGTTCTTACTCTATAGGTATACTTCGCTTGTATAGCCCGTTGGTTTTATGGGGCAATTCGAGCTGGCTCTCCTAGCATGATGCTGCCTGTGAATAGGTGAAAAAAATGTGAAGCGTTGCAGGTATACACCTAATATGAGAACAAGAGGTAGTGTCATATGTCTAAGAAATTTAAATCGAATTTATTAATTGTGCATACTTTTTAATATAAACGCTTGCTATGAAAATATTAAAGTTGTGATGTCTATTGCTATTTTTGTCTTTAGAAACTACAGTCACGCGTGTCTGGTAAAGGAAGCATCGTGGCACGACAGTGCGACGTGTCGCAGCCAGGCGAGGTTGCTGCCACGTTCAAATGGGTGGACGACAAGTTTGGTGGCACCGACGTGCTTGTCAACAATGCTGGGGTGTTCTTCGGCGGGACCATGACGGGTGAGTGGCGGGAAAATAGGCTCCAAAAACAATCTACAGTCAATCGTGGTAGCTTTGGTGTTGGCCCTTCCGTATAACATTAGCCCACACACACAGCACACAGCCCTTGCTCTAAAAATGTATGGCCTGAACCAGAAACTATAGTAACTGACTCCTTAATTCGTGTTAGATTGTACCTGACTATAGTTTAAGAGACACAGTTCTAATAAGAAAGAATATCAAACGTACATGAATTGTGATAAACAGTCATACTTTTACCTTATATTTTATCGTATTTATTACTTAAAATACAATATGGGTCCATATTGGCTCTCATAAATTTTTTATTCCTATTTTTTATTTTACTACCGATTTTTCTTCCTAACAATCACTCTTCATAATTTTTTTCCTCATACTTTTTTTCGTCATACTTTTATTTTACTACCATCGGAACTCATAACAGTCAGTTATCATACGTTTTTTTCTTAATAATGTCATTACTAAGAAATGTTAAAACTCATTTTTTTTTTCAGAACTGTTTTACTTCATAACAGACAATTATCATAATTTTCCTATTCATAATGGCATTCATTAGAAAATATTTGAACTCATAATATTGTTTTTTATAATGGCAACATTATGGAAAGCATATTTTTTTAAGGTAGTTTTGGTCCAACTTAAAGAATGTTGCGGGTATGCTTTGAACGTGATTATAATTATATTCTTATAATACCTTCTAACCTAACCCGGCCACGTCGGATCTGCTCTGAAAGGTTTTGCTCGCTCGCTTCGCTCGCTCGCTCGTTCAAATTTTGTAATCCAATCTATTTTCCTGGTAGTGGTTCAAATATTAGTATGAACAAGGTGTATGAGTGTTGATTTTATGAGTTTTGATGATTATGAATTCGGATGATTATGAATTCTGATGATTATGAGTTAGATTAGTAGTGTAAGAAAATATGTGAAAAAAAAATATTAGTATAAACAAGTTGTATGATTATATAGTGATCTTATGAGTTCTGATGATTATGAGTTTCGATCGTTAGTATTAAAAAAAATTATGAAGAGTGATCATTATGATATAAAATAGTATGAGAAATATTTTCGGACTTCAGATAATAGGACTTAAAAAGTTATGTGAGAAAATACGCACCCGTCAAAGTTATACGGAATGGAAGGGCCAAAGTTGGTAAAGTTATGCCGATTGACTATAGAGAAGATTAAGGTAAGGTGGAACGTTTTCCCTTTGGCTCCCAAGCAGCAATTGGGAAATTGATAATAGCTTAGATGAGAGAGAGATTGGGATGGAAATTACCTCAACAGGATTGCTCTGTCTTGTCGAAGTTGTTTACGCTATTCTGAGGTTTCTTCGATCAGAAATAGCAAACTTCAGCACTGCAGTGTCATATTATGACCCTCGAAATTAAACTATGAGCTCTTAACATTCTTAAAGATATCGATTGTTTTTCATCATTGATAATTAAGAATTTAGTAATAATTTAATTTATAGACGTGGGTCCCCAACAAGTGAAAGAGGAAGATATTCTGAAAACAATTGACATCAACGTGAAGGGAGTGGTGCTCTGCACCCGGTACGGAGTGGCCTCCATGAGAAAACGCGGCATCGATGGACACGTCATCAACATCAACAGGTTAGTGCAGATTTGGTGCCCAACGTGGCCAACTAATAAAAGATGTTTTGGGTATGATCGATGTAGATATAAGTGGAGACAATGATCTACACAGACCATATGTAACCGTGACGGAGACATTAACAACTGTTGGGGCGAGGACAAGGCTTATTTAACTTACTTTTCTAAAACAGACAAAAATAACCGACTAGAAGAACTTATATTCCCGAGAACAACTGACAGAGTTACTATAAACAACACCGAAATCGTAATAGATGTGCCTATAATAATTGAGGAGTTCCCTCGATTCCGCATGGATCTCATTATCAGGTCTTCACCAAAATTGTATTTTATTTCTGGCCAACTTGGGGATGCATACACTCGACCAAAAAGAAATATTTTCGAGATCTGTTCATAAATGTCGGAGATCTATTCTGCACCTCTAGCATAACTGTGACACGCGACTCTTTATCGCGCGACAAATTTAATACTACTAAGTCACTGTCTTTACAATACCGTGCAAACACATTACAATACAACTCCCCTCAGTGTTTATACTTAGTAATAAAAACAATTTGCATTTCCTTGCACCATGACAAGTTCTAGGTAGCGCACCCGCATAGGCTATATAGAGTAATCATCGTTATTTGCCGCGCTTGCATTTCAATGAGTTGACATCAATTGATTGATAACTCGGGAGGGTCGGAAGCTCAACCAATTTGCTTTATTTTCGCGCGTGGCAAGATCTCGCTGTGTGGTCTTCGGTTAGGATCTAAGCTAAGTGCTAAGTGGTACCGGATGACCAGTGAAATAAACTACTTTTCTGGCATCACTTATTTATTGACAAAGGTTGAGTAGGTACAGGCAGCTAACTAAAATTCGGCAGAATAATATTATTATGCTTATTAAGATTTAGACGAATAATGATTCGGCAAGATGAACTTTCGGCAGAATCAAATTATGCGAAACGTGTTCGGCGAAATAAGTTTCGAACATAAAAAAATATTCGAAATAGATGGCTCCTAATAAATTCAAATACCTATGATCCTAGGACAGCAGGCAGCTCTGGGTAGCTCATCTTCGCATTAGGCTATAAAAGGTAATTGAACCAATTTGCTGCACTTGCAATTCATTGCATTGACATCAATTGATTGATAACTTGCAAGGACGGAAATTCAATCATTTGCTTTATTCTCGGGCGTGCCTCGAACTACCTGGGTGGTCGGGGTCTGAGTTAAGTGAGTAGTTAGGGACAATAGAAATGCGCGTGAAATAAAATTTATATAAATCACATCTTGGTTAACTGGTACAAATGAATAAAAAAAGTGAATCACAGTCCCGAAGCAGTGTGCAGCCTTCTTTCAACAGGTCCTACGATGAGGACGAGTTGAAAGAAGGCTCTGAAGACGTTCCCAATATTGACGAACTCCGTAAGAAATGTGGTGCCATTTTCGGTTGTCTTGTAGAAGTTGCGGCTTTTTACAATTACATTTATCACAGTTAGTGAGGGAAGTAGTGTCACAACGTGCAAATTTTGGTACCGGATGAATCCACTTGGCACAGATGTAGTATACGTAAAACTAAGCTAATTTAGCCCGGTAGCCATCCACCACCCCCTGGCGGGTAGGAAGGGGGGGGCAGTCAAAGTTACACGGCAGCATATCAGCTTCTATTTACCCAATACCACAAGTGTGGTGTCATTTTCTGATAAATCGGGCATGAGGAATTCATTTTAGAGACATTTAATGTACAGTTTAATAGAAAAAAAGGAAAATTTTGACAAACATATCAAAATTGGTTTACAATATTTTTTTACTCTACTATCAGTATCTTTGAAAATTCTGAATTATAAGTTAAATATCTAAATATATAAAAGAAGAAACTGACTGACTGACTGACTGACTGACTGACTGACATATCAACGCACAGCCTAAACCGCTGGTTCTAGAGAGTTCAAATTTGGCACGTAGGTTCCTTATAAGGTGTAAGGGTACACTAAGATAGGATTTTTCAAAATTCACCCCCTACAGGGGAGAAATGTGGGTCCAAAGTTTGTATGGGGAAACAAGATTAGTTTAACTATTTTATTCGAAACTTCACAGGAGTATTTCTAACGATAAATAAGACAACACGTATTTCAGGTTTTTGAGACTTCAACCCCTAAAAGGGAGAAATGTGGTGACAAAGTCTGAAAATCAACATGGATGCACTATAAAATGTTTCCTTTTAGCCCAATGATTGACTAGTAAAGAATGCCTTATTGCATTAAGTCCGCCATTTGTACACTTTTTGTTTTGTACAATAAAGTTTAAATAAATAAATAACACGAATTAACTCGTCCACATTCAAATTTAACAATATAGACGAAGCCAAGCCACCCTGTCTTACACTACACTGGAGCGTATACTCTTCTCTTCTCTTAGTTCTACGTATACTACATCTGTGCCAAGTGAATTCATCCGATACCAAAATTTGCACGTTCCATACATTGGGTGACACTACTTCCCTCACTAAGTGGTGTGATTGCTTTTATGAATTGGCTTATATTACAGATAGAATAATGAGACGATTAAAACGCTCAAACATTCACCCAATAATGAAATTAAATACTGTGCCATGAGGTATGACACAGCTAGCACAACTGCGACAGGCGACTCTTTCTCGCGCGAGAAATATTACCTATCTCTTTCTTCGCTGTACTGTGAGAGAGTGACGGGCGATGCTATGTCACGCGACAAGTCGCGAAGCGCAAGTGTCGCATAGTAGTACCAGTGACAGACCACCCATGAGGCCCTGTGCCTCATCCGACTGTGAACCTTACTTAAATGTATTCTAATTGCAAATATTTCAGTATCGCGGGGCACTACATTCCCTTCGAGCCGATGTTTAACGTGTATCCGGGGACCAAGCACGCTATCACCGGAGTCACAGCCTCGCTGGACAACGAGCTCGTCGACTTCGGGAGCAAGATTAAAGCCACAGTAAGTTTCACTAGTCGTAACATTTCTTCCAGATCGACATTCGGAGCAATATTTGAATGAGCGGGACAGACAATACGAAGTTCTAACCGAAGATCGGAGTAATCCACCAGGATCGCCAATAGCCGAACACCAACCTTCGCCAATCCTGTTACTTTCACACGAAGTTCATCAGTCTCTTCTCGCGCCGCCATTATAAAAGGAGAGGTCCTGCGCACATTTTGTTTTAGATCCATCAACGCCCTTGACACCAACCCGTCTAGAACAACTATTAATCGCGACTTGTCGTTCGACATAGCGCTACCCGTCACCCTCTCACATTACTGCATAGAAAGAGACAGGCAATTATCTCGCGCGAGAAATAGTCGCTTTTGACAGTTGTGCTAGAGGTGCAGGGACTTGCGTCGGGCCGCCACGCGACACAAGCCTGCACGCTCCTGGGTCGGACTTCATGGGATTTCACCTTTTTAGTGAAGGATTGTATAGTCTGTAAGCACGCGTAGGAACGTGTAGGTACTGATTAGGTGGTGTGCTGGTAGCGCCAGCTGTAGACTGTAGGTCATTGGCGTATCTAAAATCATTTTTCAGACGGGGCCTGGGTGGGGCAGAGGGCCTGGTCCCTGATATGCCAAGCCATAAGGAAGTCTTGGATTTCTATAGGGAACCCAACATCTTGGGGTGGACACTTAGACCATATTGGGGTGGGCACTCTCCTATATGTATGCTGCCTAGGTGCCAGTTGGTAATGGGAGGTAAAATGATGCAAAATGCGAAATAAACGCGCAATTTTCTTCGGTTTCTGCGACTGTCACATACCTATTTAAATAAAACAATTTAAACGGATTATATCGCTACCGAATGGGTAGCTGTAAAGCTACCGAAACGTCAGGGAGGCTCAAATAATTAATATACGCGATATAATCCGTTTAAATTGTTTTATTTAAATGAGGAATTTCTAATTATTTTCAATTATAATTTCTATTTATTTTTTATACATGGAGAACCAACAGCTTAACTTATGGTCTAATACTGTCATTTATTGATGATGTCTTTCGAGAAGGCGCGGCCGAAAGGGTAGCCGGAAGACAATCTTGATCTTATCTTGGTCTACTCTGACCTAGTGTTCTGAGGGTAGGTACGTAGCGTTGCAAAGGTTAAATAAATAAAACTCCTATGAGACTTAAGTTAATAAGTTATTTGATGACTGCTCCAATCAATCACTCTTTATGAAATGTCAAAAAAGATCTGTTAGTATTGATGATACTGGCTTGTCACGTCATAAAAATCAGTAGTCAAATCAAAACAAGTCTTCTTTTTAGTTTTTGTATAATTAAAAATAGTGTAATGTCCAAAAGTTAGTGGTAGTTTATTGGGTTCCGCCTATTTTTGAAAGGGTGTTTAGTGGTTTCAATGGCACAATTTATGTTCACTATAGATAGTCTAATACCAAAATCAAAAACAAAACGCTTAGTTCTGTAAGCAAGCCACAAGGGCACTTTCACATGTCTGAATCTGAATCTACCGGTATTTTACAAGAGGAGACCGCTGTTGAGAAGAAAGCCGATAGAAACGCAAAAGTAAGTTAACTGTTATAATGTTATCGCTGAGGAGATTTTGTGTATGTTTCAGAGCATTTCGCCCGGGTTGGTGGCCACAGACCTGGTGGGCGCCAACTCGGAGGGTCCGCTGACGGCGCCCGCGCTGCGCCCCGAGGATGTCGCCGAGGCTGTGCTTTATGTGGTGTCCACACCACCCTCCGTTAATGTGAGCACTTATCTTAATTCTACAAAAAACAAGAAAAAAAAAATATCAGAATGTTCTTCGGACCACAGAGCCGGCTCATTCCTCGGCCAAAGGATTAGCTTGGCTATTCAGCGGGGGAATGTAGCCGGCATTATGGGTACCCTGCAGCATGGCCATGATCTGGGGGACATCGGTTTTAGTTAGTTACTTTTATTTAGGTTTAAGTTGATTTCTGTTATTTTTTGCACTTATCTTGTACTGGTAGGAAATAAATATAAAATAAATAAATATCGGACAACCTCACACAAATCAATCTATAGTCCCACAGTAAGCTCTAGTAGGCTTGTGTTATGGACACTAGACGACGATAAACATATTTACTTATATAGAAGAAATAAATAGAATTTTTATTCGGATATTTAAAAACATAACTCAATCTACATAATTAAATCTAAAAGTTAAAACAAATATATAAATAGATAAATACATACTTAAATACAAATAACATCCATGATCCAGGCACAATTCGTTCATCACACAAATATTTGCCCTTGCCGGGATTCGAACCCAGGACCGTCGGCTCAGTAGGCAGCTGCTTAACCACTGCGCCAACCACAGACCATAAGAATACTCCGTGGTGCCAACCGTGTCGTCAAAATAGATTTGAAGGAGACTTAAATTAAGTTATCATACGGAGAGACCCTGATTCTTGATCACCCCATCTAGATAAGATAAGATAAGATGATATTTATTGCTAGATGGGATCAGCTTTTCTATATGGGCCGATTTTTTTTTATTTCGTTTTTTTTTTCTTCCGATTTTAGTGAAAATTGGTAAGTATACCTACCTCACAATTACAAGAAAAATAGAGACGCAACATTTTGTATGAAAACATATTTTTCCGTTGTCACGTTCATAAAACTAGTGTATTCTGTGATAGAACTTGGAAAAAAAACATTCGTACAAAAACGTCTTTTGTCTTGTTTCGAATGTCAAACGAATCTGAGCATAAAAAATCTATTTTCTGTGAAAAAATAAACATGTGAAAAAAACGCTCAGATGACGTACCTACGTATGGAGAAAGTCAGAAACCATGAAAGATAGGGAAAATGCTCTTATAGGTATAGGAAGCATGGCGTCGATTTTATATTGAATTAAAAATGGCAGTCCAATTTATTTTATAACTCATCTCTCATAGATTAGTAGGAACCGAACCTGGCCAACATTATGTAATTAAATCGTATATCGTATTTACAGAGATTTTGACCGGACTTGACTATAAGAAATATGATTGCTATTTTCAGTAAATCTAACATCGACGTCATGGTTCCTAAGAACAGAGTCCCCTATCTCTTTTAGTCATCGATCATGATCGATGCTTCTAGTTTCTGATTTCTCCTTACTGGCCCAATTGAATTGATAACCCTGTACAGTCTGACCAAAAAGAGTAGAAATTAAAAAGTGGCAATACTGTAGTAGTGTCGTCCCTCTTTTCTCAGATTGATTAGAAAGGGACGACACTACAGTATTGCCACTTTTTAATTTCTACTCTTTTTGGTCAGACTGTATGTATAATGGTCATGTGTAAAAGATTGCTGTTTTGTTTCAGATCAACGAGTTGACCATAACGCCTGTCGGTGGGAAGAGGCTATAAGATCTCGAAGACAACTTTATTGTATTAGTGTTAGAGAAAACGTAGGAGAAATCTTGTAGTTACGTTACCTAATAACATTATATTATAGTAACTACATCTACATGTGATAATTTAAAAGTCAATATTCCTCTGTCTCAAACGTATATTTTAACGCTGAAAGGACATTTTATATTTAAGTCTTGTTGTTATGATTCATGATCAATTTTTTCAAGAAAAGGAATGAATTATATGTATAGATTATATCGTCTGCTGACAACCAATACTTACTAATAAGTAACAAATACCTACTTAAAGCAAAGGTCGTATCTCAGTGTCAATGTACTCACTACATACGAGGTTTTGAAGTAACAAATACCTACTTATTATATAAATTTGAGTGAGTTTTGGTAGTCACCATGCGATATGAGTAGGTACTATAAGGTCGCCAGCGGGTCAAGTGCACCTGCCATATTGAAAAGTACAGACGTTTTATTGCTAACGCTGCACTATGGCCCAAAAGCCCGATCTGGGTCGATAGCAAAAAAAATTACATAGTTAAAAGCTTAGTTAACAAAAAAACATGATCGCTTCAAGGAATCAATAAAGTTTTGTTTTAATTAAAGCCCTTAACTATGTAAAAAAAAATTGCAATCGACCCATCTAGTGGGACAAAATTATTTTACACTCTTAATCAGTTCTAAGGGGTGCGTTTATTTATGGAGTGTCTAAATTAAACAAAATAAATATAAATTGTCTTTTATTTGCTATAATTAACGGCAAAAGTACAAAAACCAGCTTAAGTTGACGTTTGTATAAGAAGAATGACTTGGCTAAAGAGGTCAGATAAAATTTGTGTTTACATTTTAACAGAAACGAAGCATTATGGCAAAAATGACACTTAAATTATATATAAAAAAATTGGGCAAGTGCGAGTCCGACTCGCGCATGAATTAAGGGTTCCGTAGGTACCATAATCTATTACAAGTTTGTTGTATGGGAGCCCCTCTTAAATATTTATTTTATTTTATTTTTAGTATTTATTGTTATAGCGGCAATAGAAATACATCATCTGTGAAAATTTCAACTGTCTAGCTATCACCGTTCTTGAGATACAACCTGGTGACAGACGGACGGACGGACGGCCGGACAGCGAAGTCTCAGTAATAGGGTCCCGTTTTTCGGGGTTCCGTAGTCAACTAGGAACCCTTATAGTTTCGCCATGTCCGTCTGTCCGTCCGTCCGTCCGTCCGTCCGCGGCTTAGCTCCGTGATCATTAGTACTAGAAAGCTGGAATTTGGTATGAGTATGTGTATGTATAACGCCGACAGAACGGTAAAATAAAATTAAAAAAAAAATTTTTTTTCGGGTACCTCGAACACCTTAAGTGGGGGTGCTTTTTGGAGTTTACTCCTTAAGAATCGATTTTCATATATAAGCCCGGGGTATGAAAATTATGGGGTATAAAATCGAACGTATCTGCCGTGCTAATTTATAAAGTCGTATCTCAGTATACGATCGGGGTAAAAATACGACTTCTTAATTTAGCAGGTTATGCGTTACGTTAAGCGTTATAGACTAAGATCCCTATATAAAATGACCTTCACCGAGATGTTTATTTCATGAAATGTATTTTAAATGTACTTAGCAACGGGAAAACATGGCTCCCGTTAGATAAAATTAATATTAATTGTTCTCTGCCATTTATTTATTTTAAATTACCACAAGAGGCTTAACAAATAACATAGACAAGAAACATATTCATAATTTCTCCGCGGAGACTGCGGCGGCGGCCGGCGGCCTACACGGCGGCGCGTTGCTGCGCAAATGCGCATCGGGCAGCTTGACTGACAGTTGTCAATCTACAACAGCTGAGAAATGTGTTTTTGTTTTCAAGTTTTTGCTAATATTTTGCGTGAATCTCTATCATGTTACGAGTGTGATTGCTATCAGTGCATGAGTACTATCTAGTTATATGTGCAATTATAAACCACCGCTTCCCCCAGGAACTTTATGGGGCAATTTGTATGCCGAAACTTGGAGCGGGTTTTTTAAATACTTTATTTGTTATCGTAGCCGTAAGTTTTTATCTGTTGCGTTTTTTAATAGTTTACTTGATGAATCCTAATAGCACGGGCTCCTCTCAGAATGTCGCTTCCAGGTCTGTGTCGCTGTCGCTGGAGAATTCCGTACAGTGCCCACATTGCTCCCAGATTCGTTTCTTTAAAGGTCAGAAAGGACTTAATATACACATCAGTAGAACCCATGGCATTCGTGCTGGCGAAATTACGTCGCCACCAGGCAAACAATTCTCAACCAAGTCAGATCAGGCCTTTTTCTGAAAAAATCAGTGAGCTTAAACATTCAATTCCAGTGGTCAAACGAATTCCTCGCAGCGCTCGAATTCAGGTTGCACAAAAAGTGTGCCTACCTTTTCGTTCTTGTTTGCAGCGCCCAACAGGGTACATAATGTGATACTTAAACTATTTACTTTCACCTGTATAATCATTATGTTCAATAAACGTATTGAGTATATATTTTATAAACGTTCTTAAGGCCACGCGCGCACCAAGATTTTAGTCGCACGATAATTTTGTCGCATAAATGCAAGATATGGGTTTATATGAGAGTGCGCGCACCACGATTTTCATAAACCCATAAGTACGCTTATTTCTGCGACAAAAAAGTGGTGCGCGCCTGGCCTGAAGAGTAAACTCCAGTCGTGCGTCGGAGCTGACACACACACTTTTTTTTTCTTTTCAACACTGGTGTGTGGGATGTCGTTGAATAGGTCTTGTAAAAATAATAGGGGTCCTCTAACATTATTTTTTGATAAAGTCAGCAGTTTTGTAAATATTCGCTCCAAAAACAAAAAAAAAATTGTCTCCCTCTAACTTTTCAACCACGGGTCAAAAAAAATCGGAAAAATTCATGTTAATGAGGCCTTATAAGTACTTTCAATGAAAACTATATTGAACAGAATCGGTCGAGCCGTTTTTGAGTTATCGCCAAATTTCAATTTTTTTCTTTAAAAGGTCGTAAGTTGACTTCCAGAAGGTAATAAGTGATTACAGTTTCTAGGGCGTTTACGACCGAATTATAGAGCTTAAAATCTTTCTTAACGTAAACCTCGGTCTTAAAACAGCAGTTTATTGTGAAGGATGAGCAACTACGGAACCCTACACTGAGCGTGGCCCGACATGCTCTTGGCCGGTTTTTTACCCTTTGGGTACGGAACCCTAAAAAATAAGAAAACAAGATATACCTAATCATCATACAACATGATAGTTCTAAAACATCCTTTTGAGCCAAAAGAAGACGTTCTGTAGTTTTATTTCAAATAGTTTGAACTTTTACTTCTACTCGAGTTTCGCTGTTAGAAATATACTCTTCAGGGAGATAACATGGATTTTTTGTAAGCAATACATGTTGTGACCCGCGAGCCCATTTTCGAGACTGTTGGTCGGTAATCTGTCGCGGGTACAAATGACATCATTCAAATTGAAAATGGCATGTCAAAAATTGTAGGCTAGGGTTAAGACAAAATAGTATTCCGTTGGAACTGATTGACTTAGATACGTGTGTAAGAGACTACAGAATAATTATATTAAATACTCTCTTGTGAAGTACTTATGACGTATTTAAACGTTCAGTTTTATTATCATTTTCCCGAACTCATTATTTCTTCGTAGTAAATTTTCCGGTCGCATATTTCCGCGAAAGTTCTTTTTTCAGTATTATAGTTTTCGGATTCTTTATTTTAACGCTTTATTTTTTTTCTGAGAGCATATTTTTTTATCGTCTTTTTTCCATGCAGCATATTTACACACTCGGGATTGTGTCAAACCGATTTTTTTTCAATGCAGCATATTTACACACTCGGGAATTTTAACTAAACTATTTTTTTCATTGGAGCATATTTACACAGTACATTTTTCACCGCTTTTTCTATTTTAACCGAATTTGATTGACTGTAATTTTTGTTTAATGTATGTATAAGTTTTAAAACCGCTTTAAAAAAAACCCACTCAAAGAGTTTTCAACTGACCGATCCTAGGAATTGCCTATTTGCTGCCTAATAAATAAATAGATACATGAAATATATTGAAGTTAGTGGCAAGAACTAAAATCCTTATCTAAGAAGTGACAGGGCAATGGTCCAGCTGCTATATGTAACGTGGTCCAAGTAGGGCTGCCATCTTTATATTCGCTGAACCCGGACAAAGACTTAAAAAAACCCGGACATTTGGCATAAATTGCATTTTTTCCCCGGACGTGTCTGAAAATAATATAATTAAAAAACAATCGCTTTATTTTTCATTCACTTAAAAGTGTCCGGGTTTTCCGTGTCCGGGACTGCCACTTATTGAAACCCCCCCCGGACGGCCTCCAAACTAGGACAAATCCGGGGAAACCCGGACGGATGGCAATGAAAATCAAAAGAGGTTTCTCGCTACGCAACTGCAATAAAGAGTTATGCTCGGGATTTCTCTACGAGATCGAATCAGAAAGTAGGAGTTTCGTAGACGAACCAAGGTCATAGCAAACCGGGTAAGCAAGCTGAAGTGGCAATGGGAGAGGCACGTAGCTCGAAGAACCGATGGCCGTTGGGGCAGAAAGGCTCTCGAGTGGAGACCACGTACCGGCAAGCGTAGTGTAGGACGAGGTGGTCGGACGACCTGGTTAGAGCTTTATGCGGGTCGCTGCTATCCGGCCCATTTGAAAGTCTATTGAGGAGGCCTGTGTCCAACATGGACGTCCTATGGCTGAATGATGATGATGATGATGATGAACTGCAAACACTCGAATCTCACTCGATAACAAATCTAGCAAACCTAACTACTTTGCGTCTAGTCAAGCCATAACACGAGTAGAGAGTGATTCACTGTGCACTTACAAATATTTTTCATTTATCTTTCTAATTGTTAATGCACATTGGTTTGTGTTTATTGGTCACATATCCAATGAAAACGTTACCTAGTAGAAAAAATATCACGTGTCGCGACGACTCGCGATTATAATCATACTTCTTTGACAACGTTTTGGCTTACCACATTACTGATTCTTCTTAGATTGTCTATGGTGAGATATTTGAATTTCTTATGCTTACTATTCAATTATTTTCTTTGACAAGGCAATTTAGTTTGTTTTTAGACCCTTGGAGTGCACATACATATTAATTCTGTGATTGCTCCTTACTCGCCTGCTCTATCAGTTAAGTTTATATTTAAACTTAGTTTGTTGCTTTGTGTTCCTTATTGCTAATGTAATTGAGAATTATTTGCAGTTTTATACGCATCGCCCAGTCAGGCGGATGCTTTTCAGGGCATGTAAGAGCATTCGTTTTGACCGGGGAGGCATTGGGAACGGGTTACCTTAGGTGGAGAAGTATTCTCCTTACTTACCTATTTGTACCTATTTATTTGACCGGAAGATTGACGAATCTGATGGTCCCTAGATGCTGGCTTCACATGCTCCTCGTATCCCCTCAACGCTCTGTCGCAGACGAGTGATTGAAGTTCGTAATGGATGAGATCAGGTCTAATTCTCGTTAATGGTGTATTCCTTGAGGACTGTGGGGAACTGACTTCTCACCGCACGATATGATTTAATATGATAACTGCAAGACGTTACACAGAGATAAGTAGTCTGGTAATGTCAATTTTATGCGAGGACACAAGGCACAAACAATACATGACAATGGAAGTCATGTATATACCACTTTCAGGCGGTGATAACGGTCCTGCGCAGTGTGCGAAGTGAATCCTATGAGAGATGAAGGAGCACAATTAATCCATGAAACTACACGGATGTGATGATAGCAGCGGAGTCTGGAGCGAGCTAGAAAATTAGCAGGTATGAGCTATTGCATTACATCTGACGCATTCCTATTCAACAAAATTAAGGGCTGTTATTTCAGTAGCGAAGCGAGTTACAGGTTAGGTTAAATACTATGAACCCGAGCAACGTTAAATTACTTTGTTGTCGCAGTAACCCCTCATGCTGTGGCGACATCACGAAATAAAGCAAAGTGAAAATTAAACGCAAAGTCTAAATTAAGTTTAATAAAAAACGCGAATCGAAAGAACAACGAAAAATAAAATATGGTACATATATATTTTGCCGATCGGTGAAAAATACGAACGGAAAATGTACTACTGACTAAAACCACGACAAATTAATTATGGTGAATATGGATTTTACTGATCGGGGAAATATGCGAACGGAAAATTTACTACGAAGAAATAATGAGTTCGGGAAAATGATCTAACAAATCCAATTGAACATTTTGATCCCGATATGTACGGTTGGGCAGCTTCCATAACTCCGTGGGAATGGGTTACGGAGGCCTTTGAAGTGGATGAGATGGTTGCAAGGTTTAACACACTTATTCTCGGATTATTTGATCACTTTGCCCCCGAAACCACACGTACTTTTAAGGAACCGCCCACACCCTGGATTACGGATGTTATAAGACTTATGATGAAAGAGCGAAGTAAAGCTGAACTTAAGGCGAAAAAATCTCCCACTCCAGAAAATAAACGGGCCTATCAGTCTATCCGAAACTTCGTAACTTCGGGTATACGAAAAGAAAAAGCAGCATATATGACTAATAATGTCAATAAACATATTCAAAACCCCAAGAGAATGCGGGGTCAAGTAAATAGCCTACTGGGCCGCCAATCGCGGGACGCAATACCTCTTCACCTACGAGCTCCAGACCAAATAAATAGTTTTTTTGTAAATTCCGTACCTAGTACTAATAATTCTCATCAAACAATAATAGACAATCATTTTTGTACAAACAGCCTCGGTGATAATGATGCATTGGATCTGCAAAGTGTTTCTAATGATAAGGTTAGCCGTATAATCGATACAATTGGATCTAAAGCCATCGGCAACGACGGTATTTCGATGACTATGATTAAACTGACTCTGCCATATTCGTTGTCGGCTATCACAGCCATTATCAACACCTCAATGTTGTCTGGCAGGTTCCCATCGGCATGGAAAACCGCTATAGTGAAACCTATACCCAAAAAGACAACACCGGATGGTTACGGGGACCTTCGGCCGATTAGTATTTTAACAGCAATCTCTAAGATACAGGAAAAGGTAGTACACGAGCAGGTGCGGGCTCACTTAGAGAAACTTAAAATAATACCAGAAGCCCAATCAGGTTTCCGTAAACACCACAGTACGACTACGGCAGTTTCACATTGTAGTAGATGATGCCTTGAAGGCCTCAGACGATGGACTTGCCACAATTCTAGTACTGTTGGATTTCAGCCGTGCATTTGACTGCATACTGATTCCCACGTTGCTAAACAAAATGAAAGGATATGGTTTCTCTGATTCCCTTTGTGAATGGTTTGCGAGTTATTTCAGTGGTAGAAGTCAGATAGTGGAATGCCCCGACGCTGAAGGCAAACCAATGCGCTCGTTACCCCTAAACCTAGAGAGAGGAGTGATCCAAGGATCAATACTAGGACCAACTCTGTACAGTATGTATACCGCTAGCCTTCTTGATGTCATAAAACACTGCTCGTATCACATGTATGCTGACGACACTCAGATATATAAGCATCTTCTTCCCTCTAAGGATGAGGTTAAGCTAGCAGTATCACAAATCAATGACGACCTAGAGGCAGTCAAAGAATGGTCCAGAAATAACGGTCTCATTATTAATCCGAAAAAATCTGTCTTCATTATTTTAGGTACTAAAAAGCAAAAGGAAAACGTGCGCGCTTTTAAGACCGATCTGCAAATATCAGGGATGCCTATATCTGAAGAGGAACAGGTAAAGAACTTAGGATTCGTTATGGATGGTTCACTAAAATTCGAAACTCATCTAAACCTCAAGATAAAAAATAAAATGTGGTATTACCACATAAAAAAATAAAAATAAATAAATAAGAATCGATAAAAAAGATTCTATACAAATATTTAAACCTCAAGATGTCAAAGTGTTTCGGGGCTTTAAAATCGTTATACAAATTGAGACCTTATTTAACAAAGCAAGTTCGGGAACGCTTAACAGAAGCACTTGTCTTATCTCAACTAGATTACGGTGATATAGTCTATGGACCGTGTTCACTTAAGAGAACCGAAAAAGCTGTGCAGCGTGTACAAAACGCTTGCATGCGTTTTTGTCAAGACATTCCGCGTCGCTCCCACATAACGCCATATTTAAATAAATCGGGCTTCCTCAACATGTCTAACCGGCGTAAGTTGAAATTGGTTTCAATGGTTTTTACACTGAAAGTGACTGGCGTGCCGCCATACCTCGCACGTAAACTTAAATGGAAGCAAAAACGAAAGGACAAGGGTATGAGAGCGCATAGCGATTCCATCTCAGTGCCGCTATACCGGATTCAGGCATTTAGAGGCAGCTTCCGTTACGCTGCTTCTAAATGCTGGAATAACTTACCACCTCCTGTAAGGAAAAGTAAGTCCCTGAAGGTTTTTAAAAAACGTTGTAAGGCATGTCTGTTGGATCTGCAAAAAACTGGTTAGGTAGGTACTAGAACCGCTGACTGTTAATGTAATTTGTAATTTTATGTATTTAGTTACTAAGTCATGGGGGTGGCAGAATAACAGCGTCGGTGACCAAGAGTCATATTGGCTCAGGCCACTGGCATTAGCTGAGCCATCTACCTTGTCATTGTTTTGTATACTATACAACTGCTATTATACATGTAATAACCAAAAATGTACAAAAACAATGAATAAATGTCTTATTATTATTATTATTATTAAAGTAAATAAGGTTTTTCTTTGTTTTGCTCGTATAAAAAGTATTGGTTTTAAAATCTCGTACCTTACTTAGGCCACTCGGCAAGCCTCGTGACCTAAACGCGGTACTCGACTTTAAAAACCTTCATTGTGCAACGATTGCATAAAATACTATTATATTGGCCAACATTGGCGAAGGAACTCTTCAGTGTTTCCGACACGCACTTTGCCGCTATTAATAGAGATGAACGCTATTACGTAGTCATGGCACGGAATAAAGACACTGGTCATGATGTCATTTGTGTTACAGTGCCTGTTTGAACCATTCGTCTGCTTAGTGTCTACGTCTACATAGTTATAGAATTTCTTATAAGTACCACAGGTATTACCGTATCTTTATAACTGTTTTGTCAATCACGTTTACTTTTGTACGTACATAATAACTGCCGTGCTTCGGTTAAAGGTAGTATCTTTATATTGAATCCTTACTGAGATACGACTTTTAAACGTAGTACGGCAGATTAGTAAAAAAATACCGGCCAAGTGCGAGTGGGACTCGCGCACGAAGGGTTCCGTACCATAAAACAAGTTTGTTGTATAGGAGTCCCCCTCAAATATGTATTTTATTTTATTTTTAGTTTTTTTTGTTGTTATAGCGGCAATAGAAATACATCATCATTGAAAATTTCAACTGTCTAGCTATTTATTTATTTATTTATTTAAACTTTATTGCACAAAAGAAAAACTTAACGTACAAAAGGCGGACTTAATGCCATGGGGCATTCTCTACCAGTCAACCTTAGGGCAAAGCAGAAAAAATGTAGGCGGTGCATCCAAGCAACATAATAAGTTAATAACATACATGTCATACCTAATTACATACAATTAAAATACTCACAATATATATTACATATATATACATAAAATACACATATAAATAGATACATACATACATAGGTACATAATTATATACGACGATGAAACTAACCAAGTAGATAAACTATGAGACGTCAGTTCTACCAGCAAAGAAACTCTGCACGGCCCTTTTAAATGCCAACTTACTCGGGGCCTGTTTAATTGTGAGAGGAAGACCGTTCCAGAGGCGAGCCACTTGCAAGGAGAAAGAACTATCACCGTTCTTGAGATACAGCCTGGTGACGGGACGGACGGACGGACGGACAGCGAAGTCTCAGTAATAGGGTCCCGTTTTTACCCTTTAGGTACGGAACCCTAAAAGATCTTTTCAATATAGAGGGAAAGTACCTTGAGTGGAAATACTGCTGCTCATTTTTGCTTTGCACGGGTGCAATGCTGATAATTTATGCATGTTTTATACATATAAACCCTCCTCTTGAATCACTCTATCTATAATTATAATTAAAACCGCATCAAAATCCCTTGCGTAGTTTTAAAGATCTAAGCATAGGGGAACCTGGGGTAATGGGGACCGGCGGGTAATAGGAGCGGTGCGACTAGGGAAAAAACTATAGCTCATATTCACTCATTTACCGCGCGGGCGTTTTCGTCACAGTGCGGCCGTGTTCCCCTGGCTCGCTCAGCTCGCCAAGTCGCCACTGTCGCCAGTGCCACGCATTATGTTACCACGGACGCTTATCGGTTTCTTGCTCCGCGGTTATAAAAAATACGATATTTCAACGGCCAGCTTAAGTTGAAGTCATATGTTTGTTATAATGAAACCTGTTTTATTTAATAGCTAATGTTATCAATTTTGAGTATCTATTCATATCATTTCATTACAAGCTAGATTCGGAATATTATTTTATGAAATTTCAAGATGGTGGTAGTCGGGTAATCAGAGCTTATTACATTATTAGGCTATTATTGTTTGGATCCTTAAATTTAATCAATTTACGCATACGTTTATGTTAATATTTATATGACTATGAGATTTTAGGCTGACAGTTAATGTTTAGAGGCCATTGGCGTATCTAACATAATTTTTCAGGGGGGGCCTGGGGGTGGGCCTGGCCATGGCCTATGAGATGAAACCATGAATTTCTATCGGGAACCCAAAATCCTGGAGTGGGCACTAGACCATACTGGAGTGGGCACGGCCCACCCGGCCACCCCCCTATATACGCCAATGTTTGAGGCTGACTCAATAATTAAGTAGCTCCCATTACACATATGGGTATCTATAGGCTCTCATTTCCCACAAAGTCGGGTAATGGGAGCGATTCTGTTTTTTTGAAAAAAGTCTATCTGTCGCCAAATGCCTGATAATGTAACGGTGATGCTGTAATTAAATGATAGTCAAATAACTAAGGATTTAGTTTCTATTAAAAAGATCCAAAAATACTCATAAATTTCCCTTATATTGAACTTTTGCCTTAGTAGGCTCCAATTCCCCCACTTTCCATACATATTAGGGACAGACAGCAGGAAGCGACTTTGTTTTATACTATGTAGTGATGGTTACCGATTTGTATACATTGTAGGTAATTGTAAACACACTTTACTTAATAGTATAGGTAGGTATTACAACTTATGTTCCTATCGCATTATTATTTTATCATAGGTACACTTGTAATTAGGTCAATTATAATTCTGCGGGGGCGGTGGTAGCCTAGTGGTTAGGGCATGCGACTTTCAATCCGGAGGTCGCGGGTTCGAACCCGGCCCGTACCAATGAGTTTTTCGGAACTTATGTACGGAATGTCATTTGATATTTACCACTCGCTTTTTTTTTCGGTGAAGGAAAACATCGTGAGGAAACCACCTAAGCCCAATAAGGCCTAGTTTCCCCTCTGGGTTGGAAGGTCAGATGGCAGTCGCTTTCGTAAAAACTAGTGCCTACGCCACATCTTGGGATTTAGGTAGCCGACCCCGATTGAGAATTCATTCTCAAAAAATGGGACAAAGGCTAGGAGGATGATGATAATTTCTCAAGTGATACTTATGAAATGATAAAGTCAGTTGTTATAAGCACGTCCGTCAGAGAACAGGCTATTAATTTCACGGTCTTCCTTTTATTTAAGATGCTATGTTATTCAGAAGAAATAAATTCTTATTATTACTTTTATGCCTTTCGATCGGTACAGTAGAACGACAGGTTTTTTTTACATTCAGTGGATTCCATGCCCGGTTCAGACAGGCCATGATTTAGAATTCTTTGAATACAGTAGAGTACATACCCCTTAATTTTAGTCTTCTTTCAGTCAAACTTTCCATCTACAGTGTTTAAGGTACATTCGCTCCACGTGGCAAAGTTGTCGTCGTCATAGACACTTTCATCACAGAATACTTAATTGTATGTATGTATGTATACGTTCACTATAGTGAACGTATACCTACCTTTAAGTATAAGTTCATTTTTTTGTTCACTAAACATCCATGCACTGAAGATAAAACTTTTTTTTAAGGGGCTCCCCGCTCTCAATGACCTTCGATCTGTTGCGATAGATTTTCCCATATTATAAATAGCTAATCATAATAACATAGTTTTTCCACAACAAAATACCGTATCAAGTACACCTTTCACATGTCACTGACTTTGAGATACAGGCCGTTAAAGTTTACGATTTTTTCGGGGAAAAAGTTGTGGAAACGGTTTTTTGCGTTTTTCTCGAAAAGTATCGAGAAAAATAGAAAAAGCTTCACAACAAATTTTGTGGAATATGGTTTAGAACAATAAAATGTTAGATATTTTTTACATATACACCGGGGATAAAAGTAGAAACGAGATCAGTGTATTTTTGGTCCTTCACCGAATATTTTTTTATAAAATACACAGTCGTTAAATCAAAGTTCGGGTCACTACAAAGTCTTAAACATAGACCATACTACAATATATATTAAATAGGACATTATAACTCTATAATCCACAAACTAGATACGATGTAAAAATCATCAAATTGGCTGATTTCTGTAGGGAGCCCCTTAAGTTGGCAGCAATGCCTTAGAACAATAAGTTTTTTTAAAAATTGCAAATTGTGTGAATGCAGCTGTTTATCTTGTAATCTGTGGTACTAATTGATGCTTTTTTGGCGACATTATAACATCGTTTAGCAGTGTTTTTTTGGGCAGTAGAGTATAGACTTTTACAGACTTTCATAATTTATGTCTTTATATTAGAGTTAGTAACTATATAAATGACAGAAAAAAGTACTGGAGTAGAAAAAGCTATTAACAATCGACACTGTCACCTGAACAATTTACAAAATACTTATTAATTGCCTATCACACCTACACGCATCCTCATAATAAGTAAGTAAGTTTATTCACTATATACTAAACACACATTCAATAATGAAAGGTCAACTGTTGTGTATAAAATATGGCTTATATAAATGCAATTTAATGAGCTGATATCGCTTATCTTAGCTGTTATACTGGCTCCTGGCTGCACTAGGCACTGTCTGTCCCGTAGGTAACCAAGCCAAGACGTGACGTGACAAAAAAGTCGCGAAAAGCAAATACAACTTAATACAACAATTTTAGATTCAAATTGTGTTGTGTAAGTGTATATGTGTGCATGTGTGCGTGTCTACTCACAAAATTTCTTCCAAATTCTCAATATATTATTAACATGGTTAAAGTCATATAGTTTAGTTTCATTAATTTTTTATGAAATTAATGACTCTCCGGAGTCTTATTCTAGTTTGATCACACAGTTGCCATTGTCATCTTATTTCCCCGTTGTTGTAATATAATGGTAATAAACGAATAGGTACAACAATGAGGTAAAAAAAACGGGCAAGTGCGAGTCGGACTTGCGCATCGAGGGTTCCATACAAATAAGACTTCACATGTCTGAACTGGCCGCCGGCCGGTCTGTTAAGTTTGCACCTGGTATGGCGCTGCATGCAAATGAGGTGCAAAGTTAACGCAACCCACACGCAACCGATCACGTTTGTTGTATGGGAGCCCCCTTAAATATTTATTTTATTCTGCTTTTAGTACTTGTTGTTATAGCGGTACCTACATCATCTGTGAAAATTTAAACTGTCTAGCCATCACGGTTCATGAGATTTATTATTATTATTTTCGCTTGGGCCTTTTGTGTGCCGCATCGACCAAAATTGATCTATTGTGGCAGCCCTGTCTTAAAGCTCACTGCTGAGGCCCGTTGAGTCCAGGAATTCCCAGATTCTTTGGGCCGTGAGTTGTTGTATCTCCTCTGGGGGCACAAAGTGTTGCCCTAAGTGGATACTTCTTTTGTGCATAAGTGGTCCACAGGAGCAGAGGATATGCATAGCTGTCTCCTCTGACTCTTGGCAGAACCTGCACGTTGCGTCCTGTTCCATACCCATTAGGGACAGGTGTTTTTTCAGCTTGCAGTGACCGGTCAGAGTTCTAGTCACCGCACAGACTTTTGACCTTTTGAGCTGTAGTAACTCTTTAGATAACCTCTGAACAAAGCCTTTTATAAGGGTTTTCGAGTGATTTTGTCCTTTCACAGCCACCCACATCTCGATCGCCTTAGATTTGTGTAAATCGTTGAGCAGAGAATAAGCCTGGCGTTTTGTGATTCCACAGAACGGTTCTGGGCCGACAAGGGGCTTGTCCGCGCCATCTCTTGCGAGTTTATCTGCTCTTTCATTTCCGTCAATATCGGAGTGACCTGGTACCCATCTAAGAGTGACTTTGTTGGTTTCGCCTAGGGCATTTAAATTGTTTTTGCATAGTTGGACTAGTTTAGATTTAACCTCTAGTGATTCCAGTGCCAACAGGGCAGCTTGGCTGTCCGAGTTGATGTATATGTGGCAGTGTCTTATGTTCTTGTCAAGGTTTATCTCTGCACATTTGTTTATGGCAAAGATCTCCGCTTGGAAGATTGAGGCCTCTGTGCCCATGCTGACGCTTGCATTGAGCTTTGGTCTCTGTCCATAGACCCCACATCCTACATCTTTTCCTTTTTTGGAACCATCCGTATACCAGATGTGGCAACCCTCTTTGAGAGACATTTGGTCGTTTAGCCATTCGTCTCTTGAGGGTAGTTCCACTGAGTAGTATTGCGTAAAGATACATTCAGTGAGCATGTCGTCAGAGGGCATGCACAGTAGTTTGTTTTCGAACACTGAAGCCTTTAGTTTGTTCAGTGCTTGTGAGCGCCATTTCGTCTTGGACAGTGTGCAGAGCCTGTAGATGCACTGCTCGGCCTCTTTCTGCACCTGTAGGTGCAGAGGTGTTAGGTCGAGCAGTGCGTCCAGGGCCGCACCCGGCGTCGAAGACAGGGCTCCTGTTGCAATAATGCAGGCAGTGCGTTGTAGGCTGCTTAGTTTTAGGATCGCTGTCTTTTGGTTGGCCTTATTGCACCAGACAGCGGAGGCATAGGTTATTATAGGCCTCACGACTGCTGTGTATAGCCACATAGCAATGTTGGGTCTTACGCCCCATCTTGCTCCTGCCATTCGACAGCATGTCCACAGTGCCATTTTCGCTTTTTGGATTATATTGTTCAAATGCGTGTTCCAAGTTAGCCTTTGGTCAAAGGTGACCCCTAGATACTTGGCTTCATTTGTAAATGGTATAGTTTGTCCGTTTAGCTTTAAAGTGCTGAGCTTGTCGAGTTTCCTTTTATTTGTGAAGGGCACTATAATGGTTTTGTTTGCATTGATAGACAATTCGTTTTCTCTGCACCATGTACAGATAGTGTTGAGAGCTCCTTGCATGATGTTCGAGATTGTGTTAAGGCAGGGTCCTTTGATTATGACTACGATATCGTCGGCATATCCTTGTACGTCATAATCCCTGGCCGCCATTCGAACAAGGAGTTGGTCCACCGCTAGAGTCCACAGAAGTGGTGATAAGACCCCTCCCTGTGGACATCCTCTTTTGGTGTGAAATTCATGCGTGGTGGCATTTAGGGTTAGTATTACTGTTCTGTTCGAGAGCATACTCCGAACCCATCTTTTTGTGGTGCCGTCTACACCTTTTGATTCCATACCTTTAATGATGGTATCTGTAGGTGTGTTGTCGAAGGCCCCTTCTACATCTAAGAACGCGCATAGAGCTGTTTGCTTATCCTCTAGGGTTTTCTGCACCTTGTCGACCAGATCTAGCAGGGCAGTTTCTGTGGATTTCCCCTTTTGGTAGGCATGCTGGCAGGGACTGAGTGGCCTTGTTACCAGATGTTTAGCTCGTACGTGTTGGTCAATTACCCTTTCCATAGTCTTTAGTAGGAAGGAGGTTAGACTGATGGGTCTGAAGGATTTAGGTTGTGAATAGTCCTTTTTCCCTGCTTTTGGTATGAAGCGTACCTTGACCTTAGTCCATTGCTCTGGTATCACGCTCAGGGCGAAGCTCGCCCTAAATATTTTTACCAGAAGCGGGAGGAGTATATCGCGGCCTTCCTGTAGTAAGGCAGGGAATATTCCATCATCTCCCGCAGATTTAAATGGTTTGAATTTTTCCAAGGCCCATTTAATTTGGTTTGGTCTGAAAATATTTGCAGCCAAGTTCCAGTCAGTATTGTGTGCCCTGTGAGATTGGTAGCTCTTGTGGGCGCATCGTCGTGTATCGCTGGTGGAGTACGATCCGGGGAAGTGTGTGTCCCTGAGGAGTTCTAGCGTCTCCTCTTCTGTGGCCGTAAAGGTATTATCTGGTTTCTTCAAGAGTCCGAGATAATTTGTTGGTGTCTTGGCTAGTATTTTGTGAATTCTCGCTCCTTTATGGGTTTGGGCAATCTCTTCACAGAATCTTTTCCAAGACGCTCTCTTGGCTTTTCTGATCTCTTTATTATATTCTGTTAGCGCTCTTTTGTACCTTTCCCATTCGCTAGGTTTGGTAGAGTGATTGAATATGCGTCGCGTGGAGACACGGAGCCTTTCCAGCTTTTTGTTCCACCACGTCGTCTTGTTTTTGTTGTTCGGTTCCCTCAGTGGACAGCTCCTTTCGTAGGCCCTGTTGATGCCTTCTGTCATGAGCTCTACGGCTGAGTTGAGAGAATCTGGTGTTTTTATGTGTTTTGGGGTTTCCTTTAGGTACTCTTTTAGCAGGGCACTGTATGTGTCCCAGGCGGTCTCTTTTGGATTCCTGCGCTTTTCCCGTTCGGCGATTTCTAATCCTTTCACACTAAAAAGAATATGTTTATGGTCCGACATCGAGTTTTCACAACTTACGTGCCAGTCGGCGAGGCAGTTGGCTACCTTTTCAGTTGCAAATGTTATATCGAGTACTTCCTGCCTGGCCCTAGTGACGAAGGTCGGCGTTCATGAGATACAGCCCGGTGACAGACGGACAGCGGAGTCTTAGTAATAGGGTCCCGTGTTTTACCCTTTGGGTACGGAACCCTAAAAACCCGCGGTTAAATCGCTCGTAAATCTCTGACTTAAATGTAATTATGGCCTTAAATTACCCTTAGAGGGTCTTTAATAGCTACATTTATACATACTGTAATTGAACATAATTTCGTACGTGATCGTGACATCCAGTTTTGTCTGATTAGATTAGTATTCAGTACTTCTATTTATCTTCAGTTCCTGTAGTGTAGCTGGCGCTGAAGGAGCGAAAAGGTAGGTAGTTATGTGTATAAATATTTCAATTATTTAAGTAAAAAAATACAATAAAAATCTTTGCAGTGCTTATAAATGCTTTTGATGAAATAAAACATTCGTCTGCCGATAAAGGAAAACAAGGCAATAAATATATTTGTTTGTAACTAAAAATGTAATTTTAAAATCTTGGAAGAAAAATTATTGTAACCTACTTCTACCTAATTGTCCTATTGAAATAAAACTTTGCATGCATATGTGGTGATAATACAATCATTCGGTATCTTCGAACTGGTCAGATGATGGGGACAATGGTGGCCGTAGGAGGTCCAAAACAGCACAAAATAGACCCATCGTGTTTGAGCTCATTTGTTTGCTTGTGTGTCTTGATGGGGAATTAACGTTTGTACGAGAAAATATAGTCGACAATAAAAGCGTGTTAAAAGATAAAACTTTTTTGATTAAAATATCAATACTAATCTCATTTCAATTATTAATCCGCTACCTAAAGGCCTTAAAACTTATTATTGTTCACCGCTATTGTAATTTTAAGTCTTATCTGTATTTGTATTTCTTTCTTCTTGAGGTGTGGAATAAAGAGTATTCTATTCCATGACTTATTACAAGCTTTTATTTAACTTGCATTGTATGTAATTAATTGAATCAGGCGTTACTTTGCGGAAATCCATATTAATGAAAATAATAATATTGCTTTGCTATTCCGCGATATAAATTAATTATTTTATATCGCGGAATAGCAAAGCAATATTATTATTTTCATTTTGCATTGTATGTATGTTTAAAGTATGTTTGTTCGGGTGGAATCTTGCAACTCAATTTTGAAGTAGATATCGTCAACCGATTGAGATGAAACTTTGCATACTTACTTAACTTTGATGACAATACAATAATATGGTACTATGGGGCTGATCTGATGATGGAGCCGGAAGGTGGTCATGGAGCTCTATAATAGAAAAAGCAATCCTACCGAGCTTGGGCTCTTTAGAATCGTCTCAGTGACCATTTGATGGATATCCAAAGAAAAGTACAGTCGGCTATAAAAGCTTACCACTAAAATGTCATTTTTGACAGAAACTTATTTTTCATAGTGACGGATTAGGTGTTAAATATGGATCGCTGGATCGGAAAAACTGCAGTGGTGACAGGCGCAAGCGCAGGCATCGGCGCTGCCATCTGCGTGCGGCTCGCCAACGAAGGGCTTCGGGTCGTGGGGCTCGCCAGGAGAGCTGAGCTGGTGCTGGTAAGATATGGAGCACTGGGCTGGTAGAACTGCGGTGGTGACAGGCGCAAGCGGAGACATCGGCGCGGCCATCTGCGTGCGGCTCGCCAACGAAGGGCTACGGGTCGTGGGGCTCGCCAGGAGAGCTGAGCTGGTGCTGGTAAGATATGGAGCACTGGGCTGGTAGAACTGCGGTGGTGACAGGCGCAAGCGGAGACATCGGCGCGGCCATCTGCGTGCGGCTCGCCAACGAAGGGCTTCGGGTCGTGGGGCTCGCCAGGAGAGCTGAGCTGGTGCTGGTAAGATATGGAGCACTGGGCTGGTAGAACTGCGGTGGTGACAGGCGCAAGCGGAGACATCGGCGCGGCCATCTGCGTGCGGCTCGCCAACGAAGGGCTACGGGTCGTGGGGCTCGCCAGGAGAGCTGAGCTGGTGCTGGTAAGATATGGAGCACTGGGCTGGTAGAACTGCGGTGGTGACAGGCGCAAGCGGAGACATCGGCGCTGCCATCTGCGTGCGGCTCGCCAACGAAGGGCTACGGGTCGTGGGGCTCGCCAGGAGAGCTGAGCTGGTGCTGGTAAGATATGGAGCACTGGGCTGGTAGAACTGCGGTGGTGACAGGCGCAAGCGGAGACATCGGCGCGGCCATCTGCGTGCGGCTCGCCAACGAAGGGCTTCGGGTCGTGGGGCTCGCCAGGAGAGCAGAGCTGGTGCTGGTAAGATATGGAGCACTGGGCTGGTAGAACTGCGGTGGTGACAGGCGCAATCGGAGACATCGGCGCGGCCATCTGCGTGCGGCTCGCCAACGAAGGGCTACGGGTCGTGGGGCTCGCCAGGAGAGCAGAGCTGGTGCTGGTAAGATATGGAGCGCTGGACTCGCAGAAAAGCGGGGGTGACTCTGGTGACAAGCCAAGAGAGTTTGGTTTCCATGGAAGTAACCCCTATTAATATTCCATACAAATCTCAGAAAAGATAGATTTTACCAAGGTTTTACCACGGTGATTTGTGGTGCACAATAAGTAATTATGATTATTATTATGTTTGTGTCTTGTCTTGACTACGAGTCTCGGGTTCATACGTCCCGGATTTTTGGAAGGCTTGCGTGGAAATATAGATCCAAGACGTAGACTGTAGAGCCCCTCCGAGAAGTTTGATTCAACTGTACCTGTTCCTGATCATATCAATAAGTGATACATAATAGCTTAACCATTTTTTTATCCACAGGAATTGAAGTCGGAGATCTCGGGTCCCGGGCAGATCCACGCACTGCCCTGCGACGTGGGCAAGCCTGAGCAAATAACTGCCGCATTCGACCGCGTGGAGCGAGAGTTCGGCGGCACCGACCTGCTCGTGAACAATGCTGCGCTGTTGCCCCAGGGACAGATCACAGGTTAGCAGGGGCAAGATGGCTTATTACCATTCCCGCGATAATAGGCTATGCACCAGTGTGCTTGGGCGACGGCGAGCGGCGGCCTCTGGTAAGAACGAGAGACCGCGCTCATGTCTTCCACTGGCAGCCTCGCTCGTAAGTTCGCAGGCTAAGGTTGCCAGATGCAGGCTTATCGATTCCTTTAATTCATGGACCGAGCGACCGAAGTGTCTCCTTTTCAGCTTGGCCTGAAAAATGTTCGAAGGTTCCGATGTCCGGATGTTCGGATTTCTGGCTGTTCTCGCCTAGAGAGAGATTACCGTCAATATGTTTTAGTATAGTTGCAAACTTGTGCATTCTGTGTAACATTAATTAACAATTAACATACTCCTTATAAAACTAGCATAATATAATTATTATGCTAGTTTTATAAGGAAAACGGGACTATCCCGGATTTCCCAGGCATATGGCAACCCTACCGCCACCCGCCACCATTGTAGAGTCAGACCACGCTAACTCTTCCAAGCATGGAGTATTTATTTATTTATTTATATATTCATGTATGGTTTGACAGTTCATTTGCTTGGAAGATGGTCTGACTATAATGATCGGGCGTATTCGGACAGGCTGTTCGCCTTACCTGGCAATTTACAGAAACCACCAATAAAAAATAAATTACGACGGCGACCCCTAGGTCGTTAAGTAATTGCGGTCGTCAAGATTTGAATGTCATCTTTAGTAATAGAATTGGAATCCGTACAGAGTCTTAAACATAATATAAGTATAGGTCGGTACTAGAGTAGTGAGGAGATTATAGATAGATTAAGTAAATTGCTACCACAGACTTAATATTTAAGTCTGTGATTGCTACGATGAAAAACGGTTACCTACTTTGTACTTCACCGGAATTTATGAAATTGTATTCAATTAACGAAAATTAACTAGATTGGTAATAATAATTAATATAATTCCGAATGTCAATGAGATACCGCGGTGAGAATAAGTAATTCGTTTTCGTTAAAAATTACTCCTCAAGGACAAATTTAACTCTTGTGACGTATTACATAAGTTAGCTACAAATTTGTATAACCTTGCATGCTGTTACGTAATTTAAGTTAATTTTATTTTAATTGTGTAATGTTTTTAAAATCAGTCCTATTATATAGGAAGGAGCACTGCTTAACCTAAAGCTCAGGGGCATTATGATGGTTGCGTTTATCACGTGTTAAATAGGTAAGTGATACAGCATCTGTCACATTCGCAATTTGTCAAAACATGACGGACGCTTTGTCACTTATTTATCGCGTAATAAAAGCAACCATTATAGACCCGCAGGTCTCACTAGGAGACTTTTGATCGGGTGAACCAATCCCTCCGATTTAGGGAGTATTGGATTTAGGGCCTGTAAATATTCGATCATTTTAGGTATTCGAATATTCGTTTTTTTTTCGCAGATATTCGAATTATTGAATACTATTCGAATAGTTGAAATCATTTTTAAAAAGTATTAATGGTCGCTTTTTTTTTATTCCAGTGGTAAAATTAAACGAACAGCAATTCGTGAATACCTAAATATACGGTGACGACGAAAATGCAAAGCGAAATCGACGATACACCCTGTGTCCAAAACTGCAACCTTCTGTATCTGTCCCTTGCCCCAGCCAGATGGCTCGAGAACGAGATCCTCTTAAGGCGTTTTAGCGAAACCCTGTAAGGGCCCTGTAGAACAACCCTTACTGCTCCTTGCTCTTCCATACGCCCTTGCGGTCATCAGTGCTACCACAGGTGCTACGTAGCTCTGGTAGAAGTAAAGGCTTTGTCTACTGCCACATATTTTCTACTACTACACTGCGATGAATTCCGTACTTGTTATTACGACCTTAATGAAAATGTACTGGTTTTGGAAAACACTATAATTAGTTAATTACCAACTGACAATACGTCAATAAAACAAAAGTACAGCAAAAAAAGGATAAAAACAAAGACAATAAAATACTATAAAAAAGGATGTGCATCTTGCACATTCTCCCCTTTTTAGGGTTCCGTACCCAAAGGGTAATAACGGGACCCTATTACTGAGACTTCGCTGTCCGTCCGTCCGTTCGTCTGTCACCAGGCTGTATCTCAAGAACGGTGATAGCTAGACAGTTGAAATTTTCACGGATGATGTATTTCTATTGCCGCTATAACAACAAATACTAATAATAAAATAAAATAAATATTTAAGGAGGGCTCCCATACAACAAACTTACAGATAATGGTACGGAACCCTTCGTGCGCGAGTCCCACTCGCACTTGGCCGATATTTTTTATGTAACTGACAACTTTACAAGTTTCTTGAGGGGACGTCTTAACGTGCCAGCTGCTGTTGCCACCTCTGCCACTCTAAACGATCCCGTCTCTGCCAGGGTACAAGGCAGTTATTCGGCCTCTGGGCCATGTGCCGCGTGGCAGGTTGGAGTCGCAGACGACAACCAGGTCTCCTTCGGCTATATTGGGAGCAGAACCTCCACCCCTTCTGGGTGCTAACATGGGTAGGTATTCTGTGACCCATCGCTGCCAAAAGTGATCAGCTAGTCTTACTGCTTGTCGCCATTTGTTTCTGCTCAAGAGGTCTGATTCGTCCAGAAAGGCAGGAATAAGACGGCCGGACGAAGATCCGAGAAGGAAGTGGCTTGGTGTTAAAGCCTCATCAGCATCGGAGTCCAGTGAAACATACGTCAGGGGTCGCGAATTCACTAGAGCCTCGGCTTCCACCAAAAAACGTGCTCAACACCTCGTCGCAGCGAGATCGATCGTGGAGAGACACCTTGAGCGCTTCCTTGATACTTCGTATCAGCCTTTCCCAGGCACCTCCCATAAATGGCGCTGAAGGGGGTATGAAGCACCAGTTGATGGGCTCGTTGGTGGCGTAGTCTTCCACAGCACCACCGTAAAGGGTTTTTAATTCCCTGCTGGCTCCAATGAAGGCGGTCCCGTTATCAGACCAGATCTCGACAGGCGTCCCTCGACGCGCGATGAAACGACGTAAGCCCATTAATGGCTGCATCCGTCGATAGACTGTGCACCACCTCGAGATGCACGGCACGAACGACTAGGCAGGTAAACAAGGCCACGTAACGTTTCTCTTGTCTCCGCCCAACTGACACGTGTACGGGACCGAAATACTCTAGACCAACGAACGAAAACGGTCTTCTGTGATGTGCCAAGCGAGCTTCGGGAAGGTCTCCCATCGGTGGTTGAAACGTTCTGGCACGTCTTAGTTTGTATAGCTGACAGTCATGAGCTACGGAACGAACTGCGTTTCTGAGGCCGAGAATCCAATATTTTTGCTGCAACTCGTTCATAACTAATGCCGAATTTCGATGCGCAGCCTTCTGGTGATATCTGGCAATCAGAAGACGTACTGCCGGATGCTTTCCATCTAAAATCAACGGCCGTTTAACCTCTTCGGAAACGCCTGGTGTAGCTACTGTACGAGTGGACATCCGTAGCAGATTTTCATCGTCAAGGAAGGGCGACAGTTTGATCAAGCGGCTGTTACGAGGCAATTGCTCTTTGTTCTTGATTTTCAGAATATCCTCTTTGAAGGAATCAAGCTGGCTCTGGCGTAGGATGTGGGCTTCAGCAATACGTATATCGCTGGCAGACAATCTTGATGAGTCATTGACAATATTAGGAGAGGATGTGCAAGTCGGAGTATAGGAACACAAACTACCTTCAAGACGAATTAGGTGTAAATCAGGAACTCGTCTA
Organism: Apotomis turbidana; assembly: GCA_905147355.2. Lineage (NCBI taxonomy): Eukaryota > Metazoa > Arthropoda > Insecta > Lepidoptera > Tortricidae > Apotomis > Apotomis turbidana. The sequence goes on along the minus strand of LR990299.1, from coordinate 6,458,778 downwards.
CGTAGACTACGCACACGCAGTGATGAAATGAAATGATGCGCCTTTGCAGTTGCACGCACCATTGTCAGCCACGTGCTAAAGCGGCTCGGCTTCGCGGAGAGTGGTGCAGGCAAGTCAGTGTTGGTGATGAGATGAACGAAATGTTTATATTCTTCGCGGCCCAGTCTGCTGACATCAATTTTGGGCTCAGCGGGCCAGTCCGAGGAAAGAAGAAAATCAGGACCTGGGATCCAGCGAGATTCTGGAGACAGCACACAGCGTTTTACACGGGTTGCGTCATCGGCTACATTTAAATCACTCGGAACTAGTGATGGGTCGCGGTAAGTTACCTGTTACCAGTAACATTCTGTTTGGAAATATTACTAGTAACTTTCCAATCTTACCAGTAAGATTCCGAAAAGGTGGTAAGATACGAGACGAATGAATTACACTTAAGTTACTGGTTATTTGCGGAGTTCAATAAGCCTTATGCAAATTACATTATCATCTTTTGTCTCTTTCACCCAAAGTTCTTATCTTGCATAGGACAATCGGCTTGCAATCTAATTTCATATTTTTAACTGTCCGTCCCGGGCGTGAGCTGTGCTCATCCCGCATGACCAAACTCACTCTTCCGTCTTACCATACCGGTTTAAGTCAAACTCCTTCGCGATTCAAGCAATATAGGTATAACCTCTTCTTCGCTCTTCTTACTCGCTTCCTCATGACTGAACGGTCGTGACCATTTGAGGCCGTTATCCGTTGCACCGAAGCTCTCCATTACACACGGTTTTTCGCCTTCCGAATTGACGCCTGTAGAGTTTCCTGAAAGGCTTCTTTCACGGTATCGGTCCATCGGATCGGTGATCTCCCACGGGCCCTTTTTCCTCACGTGACCAACTACAATGAGCTTTTCCAAACTATCTGGCTCGCGTCTAGACGTCTACGTGACCGAAGTACTGCAGGATCCGCTGAAGGCAAATGATCAATAAGCGGCACTTGATCTTCAATTCGGCCAGGATGGACGCATTTGTGCGACGTGCCGTCCAAGAGATTCCTAGCATTTTTCGTCAGCACCATATTTCGAATGCGCCAATGCCTTCCGAATGCATGCTTTAAGGGTTCAGGTTTCTGAAGCGTATAGAAATATAAATAGAAAAGATCAGGGTTCTCATCAGCGTTGTTTTAGTTTTTCTGCTGATACCTCTGTTCCTCCAGATCTTCTTTAGCCCCTTCACCGCCACCGTTGCTATCTGGGCTCTTCTCACAGTCACCATCCACAGCAACCAAAGTCCAAATTAAATTTGTCCACGGAATCGAGGTCGGATAGTTCTGCCGTTCGTTGCAACATGCCTGCCCGATCTACAAACATAAGTTTAGTCCTAGCCCGATTAATATGTAGACCAACTCCACGCTCACTTTTTGGACCCTTTGCAAAAGCTCAGCTAGTTCCGTTTCATTAGAGCCTATAGTGGTAGAGTCGGTGGCAATTTGGTAGTATCATCTGCAGACCGTAAATTATTAATGAGGTATCCTCCCATTCGTACGCCTCCATACTAATCCTCCAAAACTCTTCGCATGATGTGTTCGCCTCGAAATTGAACAGCTGTGGTGAGAGAATACACCCTTGTCTAACTCCACGGTAGTCTGAAAGGGTTCTGATTCGGTGTCTTCTACTCTGATCCTAGAATTGTCGTCGAGGTACAGGTTCTGCACAAGGAAAATTAGGTGATCTGGTATACCCATCTCTCTCATGACTGCGAACATCTTCTTCTATCTGATGCAGTCAAAGGCCTTCGCATAGTCAATAAAGCATGGGCCCATCGGCACGTTGAACTCCCTAGCCTTCTCGATGAGCTGCCTGATGTTCAATATCTGTTCGCGTGTTCTCTACCTCTGACAAAACCTGCCTGTTCCTTTGCAATCTACCCGATAAAACTTTCAAGCCTTTTATTGAGTATATGCAGAAAGATTACTCGCATGGGATGATGATAGGTATAAACGCATCCAAATATCCGATCCCTGGATCTGTGACTGTAAGTGAGTGAAAAATATAATGTGTCACAATAAAACCAAAACACTACTAATAATAAGAAAAGTTACGTGTAACTTTTGCAGTGTGGTGCATAACTTTGAAAATGCTACCAAGTTTGCGTATCATATCATATCATATCATATTTAAGAACATATCATTATATATTTATCCAAGTATCCATTTTTTTTTCGGACCTAGCGAACTTGATCTTGAACGACTAAAAAAGGTGTGTGTAGATTTACGAGGAGGTAATATTTCTAGTAACGTTGGTAAGATACCTGGTAACATTGGGTAAGTTACTGGTAAGATTGGTAATTTACTTTCTGGAGAGAGCCGTGCATTTCTCTTCACTACGAATGATATCTATACTGTCCATTTCCAATATTACGCAAAACAAAACATTGAATTTTAATTAAAATCCTGAATCTTACCATATATTTCCAATTTTTAGTAATATTACTAGTAGCATTACTGGGAAAATACTCACTTTGGTAGTATTACCGGTAGCGACCCATCACTACTCGGAACCCAACGCCATTCACTGACATTCGTGAGCTCCAGTATCTCACCGACTCGATGAGACACAAATGGCTTAAAGGTGCGAGCGTCGCTACGTAGCCAACCCAAAGCCATCATTTAGTCACACCAGAAAACGCGTTTGCTAGGCTTTAGTCGGTGGGCTTCGCATATGGACGTCGCAAGTCGCGCAGCCATCAAAGCGCCTTGAAGTTCTACACGGGGAATCGATACGGGTCTGAGAGGCGTTACGCAGACCTTACTGCAGATAAGAGAAAGCCTTACTTCACCATTTGAGTATAAAAAGCGCCAATATGCAACAGCGGCAAACGCAGACTCACTCGCATCCGAAAACAAATGAAGTTCGCACCCTACTACATCGAGCTCACTCAAATTATAGCGTCGTGGTATACGTAAATTAGAGATTGAGAGCAAATCCTGAAACCACAGTTTCCACGCAGCGCTGTAATTTTGAGAGAGGGTAAGGGTTAGGAGTAAGGGTTTGGATTGGGACCAGGAGCCCAATCCAAACCCTTACGCCAAGCATCTTGAAACATGATGCGACCTCTTATGACTATTGGCGCGAGGACCCCGAGAGGATCATAGATACGCATTACATGGACCAGCACCTCACGTTTGGTAAGCTTTTCTGGCAACACACCTTGATTTTTGATACCCGTATTAAAACCAATAAGATCTGAGGAGGGTTGCCAAATAAGGCCGAGAGTGCGGACAGGCGTGGACAGGCGACCTAAATTTACGTCAACTTCTTTTGCTATGGGAACCTCAAGCAAAGACTCCTTTGGCAGCAAGGAGAGTGTCATGAGATTATTCGAAGTCCAGCCACGCATCTCGAAACCAGCATATGAATGAACGGCATAAACATCTGCAGCCAGCTTGGCTGCTTCATTGACATCATCGAGGCTAGTTATGCAGTCATCCATATAGTGATCGTCATCGATAAGTGTCCTGCTATTCTACTGCGTTTTTATTTTTTATGTGTATAGCAGTAAAAGGACTGGAAGTCGCGCCAAAGATAATAGACGACATACGATACGTCCTAATTTGCTCATTCGAGGTGTCACGCCACAAGAACCTTTGCGCGTCTCTGTCTTTCTCGATAATTTTGATTTGCGGAAACATTTCGCGAATATCAGCAGTCAGTGCGACCTTACCTTCTCGAAATCGCATCAAAATCCCTAGTAACGGTTGCAAAAGGTCTGGGCCAGTAAACATTGAGTTTAATGACACGCCATGAGACTTAGCAGCCGCGTCATGTACCGTCCGCAATTTATTAGGTTTATTTGGATTTGTCACGCCAAAATGAGGTAAATACCACAGCGGAGACCCTGAGCTAGGAGGACCTGTACGTGGCTCAGCATAACCTTTCGACAGCATGTCATGTATATTTCGTAGATAACGTTCAGCATAGCCCGGGTCTTTCATCATTTTTTTCTCTAAACTGAGAAATCTAGACAAAGCTAACTTATAACTATCGGGTATAATCGGATTGTCAGCCTTCCACAATAAGCCTACCTCAAAACGACCACTTGTCAGCCGGTGCGCCGTGCGCTCCACAATTTGTACGGAGCGTTCGTCAGCGGCACTACGTGCTTCCGTTTTTGAGATACCAATTGAATCGATTTTGCATTGTTCCCTAATAAGATTTTCTATAACAAAATTGTCACTTACAACGTCAGGTTCGACAAGTGTGGTATGGTTGACAAAATCAACTCGTTTAGTTCTGCTGCAACCGAACCCAAACAAAACCCAACCTAATGCGCATAAGATTGCCACAGGCTGTGTCTTAGTTCCCTTGCGCATGGCTTTAGCGCAAGATAGATGCCAATTGTCAACACCTATAATTATCATTGGTTTTACGTCCTCATAACAAAATTCGACAGCTATGTCCGACAGGTACGGGTACTTCCGCACGCTGTCGTAGTGCGCAGCCTGTCGTGCAGCGCCTAGGCCGGCGACAGACCTAGCTCTCTTAATAGTATGCACTTCGGACGAGTGACGACCCTGTATTGTTAAATCAACATACTGTACGTTGACATCCTTCCCTAGACCACCTACACAGTCTATATGAATCTGTTTCTCTGGGCCTTGGCAGCCAATTTTTTTGTAATCTCAGTGTCAACGAACGTGGCAGATGATCCGTCGTCAAGCATCGCATAGCAGCTGACGGATCCAGAGGGTCCCGACACGATCACGGGAACGACCTTTAGCAAGGGCCGAGCAGAAGGTTCAGCTAGTGACGAGGAAGTTGCATGTGTCATAACTTCATGCTCCAGATCAACAGACGATGGCGCCGCGGGCGCGCTGCAGGTTGAGCAGACTCGCTGGATGTCGACGGCGCAGGCTCGGCGTCGTTGTCGACATCCACGTCGACGTGCGCGGTCACAGTACGCTCGAATTTCGCGCCGTGTAAAATAATACATGATGACGCATGTCAAGCATGTCGCAGCCTTCCTTGCTACAAACTTTTTTTAAACATGAAGTTTTATTTTTGTGCCAACCCTTCTTTAAGCATCTATGACATATTTTATTTTTCTTTATAAACTGCCACCTATAATTTAAAGTCATTTATTTTTTGGCTGGGTTAAAACGGTCTTTAATTTTCTCCGACTCCCGTTGTTCCTTGGAAGCTCTTCTTTCTAGCCCTTTTTCATCCAATCTCCACCCTTTGGTTTTCTCAATCAAGGAAGCAATCCACCAATGCAACATTAAAGGCCTTGAGGTTGTGTTAGCCTGGATCCCAAGTCATTCAGGCATCTTAGGAAATGAAAAGGTGGACATGATTGCTAAACAAGCAGTAATTTGTGGTGATAAAGTTCCCTACAAGAACTATGTTCACGATCTTCTGTCCCTCCCCAAATCATACCTTTTAAAATCTTGGAGCTCTCGCTGGAGGAATTCTAGTAAAATTAAAGGGGTTAAGTATTCTCTGATCCAACCGGATATCCCTAGAAAAGTGTGGTTCTCTAAAACCAATCTAAGCAAAATGATAACATCATCTATAATTGTTGCTGTCCTGCCCACTTGGCTAAACTCAGGATACGAGATTCCTTGATCTGTAAATGTGGTATAGATGAGGGAGATTTGAATCATATTTTTTTAGCCTGTCCACTTCTTAACCATTCTAATTTATATATTGGATTGACTTTTCAAAAAAATCCGCTTCCTACTCAAATGATCACTCTTCTAGCATTTGATGCTGTTATTTTTAGATTTCTTGCAAATTTTTTGAGAATTAATAAGTTGAAATTGTAGTTATTTTTTTAACTTAACTTTATCCTTATCTATCTGCTCACTAACTGTGTTGTTGTACTTTTTTTTTTGTATTATTTGTAAACTGTATAATTATTGTGTTTTTTTTTAGGGTTCCGTAGTCAACTAGGAACCCTTATAGTTTCGCCATGTCCGTCTGTCCGTCTGTCCGTCTGTCCGTCTGTCCGTCCGTCCGCGGCTTAGCTCCGTGATCATTAGTACTAGAAAGCTGAAATTTGGTATGAGTATGTGTATGTATCACGCCGACAAAACGGTAAAATAAAAACTAAAAAAAAAATTTTTTTTCGGGTACCTCTCGAACACCTAAAGTGGGGGTGATTTTTTTTTTTCGTTTCAACCCTAGTGTGTGGGGTGTCGTTGAATAGGTCTCTTGAAAATAATAGGGGTTTTCAAACATTACTTTTTGATAAAGTCAGTAGTTTTGTAAATATTCGCTCCGAATATAAAAAAATTGTGTCCCCCCCCCTCTAACTTTTGAACCACAAGTCAAAAAAATATGGAAAAATTCATGTTAATGCGGCCTTATAAGTACTTTCAATGAAAACTATATTGAACAAAATCGGTCAAGCCGTTTTTGAGTTATCGCCAAATTTCATATTTTTTCTTTAAAAGGTCGTAAGTTGACTTCCAGAAGGTAATAAGTGATTACAGTTTCTAGGGCGTTTACGACCTTTTTATAGAGCTTAAAATCTGTCTTAACTTAAACCTCGGGCTTAAAACAGCAGTTTATTGTGAAGGATGAGCAACTACGGAACCCTACACTGAGCGTGGCCCGACATGCTCTTGGCCGGTTTTTTAATTATTATTGTGTAATTGCTCTGATCTGTTTTGCACTTATTCCCGTGAACTCGTAAACTGTTATCCCACCAAAAACATTCTGTAAAAAACTAGCCAAGTCTCGATGGAGCTGCTTGTTTATCTCTAAAAAGTAATGAAATCTAGACAAAGTCGTACCAAGTCTAAGGTTCCTTACTGCGATTTCTTTATTATTATAGTTAATGTTGTGTGACTAGGCCGTTGAAGGGTACACCAGTATGGGCTATTATCTCGCTTAACAAACATAGGTAGTTACAACAGATATAACATTACGTGAAAACAAAATTGACTTGTAGCGGTTCTGGCGACAGATTGGTGCAATGGTGTCATGGAGCACCTGGTTTTGTACCCTTGTGTACCCTTCAACGGCCAAGTCACACAACATTAACTATAATAATCATACATCGGGGTTTTCAGAGCGGGAACGTTTGACATTAGCCAAAGAGTAGGTATTGACTTAAAAAACAGATTGTACTATAGCAGGTTTCTACGTCATGAATAATTAATTCAAAAATATAAAATAATAATCATTCATATAGGTACATATGTTATAATGGTCAGTCATTAACAACCTCTTCAGTTAAGTCCCTACTCATTTATAAGCAAATAGTTCATAGATATCGGGTGTCAATATTGACATTATATTAGACACTTATTGTCATACCGTACCCTTGTCTAGTAGATATACTTATATGCAATTGCATTTAAATACTATATTAATATATATTAACAAATATGCCTCCAAGAAAAAAAGCTCGTTACGAGTTTGTGCGTTCGTGGATAGAAAATAATCCAGACATAGAGGTTCGAGATTCTTTATTTTTTTGCACCAAATGCAATGTTAGCATCGCTCAAACGAAATTTGGTGTAACGCGACATGTTGCGTCCAATAAACATACAAGTATAAAACATGATTTCAATAGTGAGCTCGTGAAATTTGTTGTGGGCTGTACCATGGACGCAGGTAAAAAATCCGATATTTAAAGATTTTATCGAAAAATGTGTTACCGGTAAATTTGGAAAAACTGTAAAAGTTCCTTCGGAATGTCAACTGCGGCGAGAATATTTAAGTAAAGTTTACGATGAAAAAATGAATACAATACGGAATGAGCTTAAAAATGAATATATTTACGTGAGTGTTGACGAAACCACAGATGGTGTCGGTCGTCAAATCGCTAATGTCATAGTAGGGGCATTACGTAATGATATCATTGGCACTCAACACTTGATATCTAGCAAACGGTTAGATACCACGAACAATGTAACCATAACCAACACTGTTACACGTGCTCTTGATGAATTATGGGGTGTTAACCATAATAATCACAATAAAGTGCTTTTACTTTTAACTGACGGTGTGGGCTACATGCTAAAAGCTGGAAGAAATTTAAAAAGTATTTATCCCAATCTTTTGCACGCCACATGTTTGGCTCATGGTTTAAATAGAGTGGCTGAACTAGTCAGAAAACTTTATCCAAATGTGAATGCGTTAATCTCAAATGTTAAGAAAACTTTTCTGAAATCTCCTAAAATAATACAAAAGTTTAAAGAAATGCTTCCTGGAGTGCCTTTACCACCCAGACCAACAATTATTCGGTGGGGGACCTGGATAGAAGCTGCGACATATTATAGCAAACATTATGATGAAGTGAAGCGTGTTCTAAATACATTCAGTCGCTCCGAAGGCAAGAGTGTTATAGAAGCAAAAAGAGCTTTTGGTAATGCAAATATAAGAAGCGACTTAAATTTCATAGCAAATTATTTAATGACTATCCCAAATGCTATTAAAAAACTACAGGGTGCAAGTCTGTCCATCAGCGATAGTTTAAAAATTGTTCATAAATCCTATCAAGATGTTTCCAAATTAATTTTGAGCGTAAAAGGAAAAAAGATTTTTAATAAACTGAAGTTGGTGTTGAATAAAAATTCAGGCTATAGCACGCTAAAAATTATAAATGAATTGCTAAAAGGCAAAGAAATAGAACTTCAATCGCAAACTTCTCGTGCATCAATTGATTCCTTCAAAAAGTTTAATATGCACCTATTACAACTGTCGACGTGGAAAGATCGTTCAGTTCATTGAAATGGATATTTACTGCAAGACGCCGCAGATTAACTGTTCCAAATATAGAAAAAATATTAATAGTTTATTCTGAAAATCGTGTCAACTACTAAATTTAGTGCAGGTAATTAATTAAAGTTACTTTTATTGTTATCTTACGAGCCTTCGTAGTAAAGCTAAAGTACTACATGAATTAAAATAAAACTGTCTCATAGAGTGTATCCAATTCGCAGAGAGGTAGTTATTCATTAGGCATAATATGCTATTTTCTCAGTCTAACGTATCTGTTTATCTCTACTCTTTTTCCAACCATTCCCGCTCTGAAAAGCCCGATGTATGATAATAATAAAGAAATCGCAGTAAGGAACCTTAGACTTGGTACGACTTTGTCTAGATTTCATTACTTTTTAGAGATAAACAAGCAGCTCCATCGAGACTTGGCTAGTTTTTTACAGAATGTTTTTGGTGGGATTTCACTTCTTTTTGTAGAAACGCGGGTATATTGTTTTATAACAACCTGAAATTAATATTTTGGTGTAATTTGTTTATTTAATAATGTTCGAGTAGAATAAAGTTAATCGTTCGACTATTTCTTCTTGTAAACTTGTAAGTATAAGTATAAAAGCCAGTCTAGTCTTGTCCAGAGTTTTCCTTTAATTTTATTTATATGTGTATTAAAAGCAGAAGGGGAGGCATTCGCCCAGCGGGTACGTATTAAAATGCCGAAGTTCAAAATACCGAATATCATAAGACCTATGGACGGAAGGCCGAAAATTAAAATTTCGAATGTTTATTTGACCGAAAGTTTAAAATCCCGAAAGAACGTTTGATCGAAAGGATGAAATACCGAATATTATAATCCCGAAGACTGTAATCCCGAAGAATGTAATCCCGGACACTAAACCCGAAGATTATAATTCCGAAGACTGTAATCCCGAAGACTATGATCCTGCCTGAAGGTTGTAATCCGGAATATTATTTAAACTCTCGAGAATTATCTCGTATTTCTGTAGTCTTACAGATTCTAATGTTTATTTTATACAAAGAATATTAACCTAAATTACGTAACCTACTTGCCTACTACTATACTTACTATTTATAAGTGAACTCTTCTGTGGAACCGATCTGCTCCGGCGCTTCGGGATGTGCAGCCCCTCCGCCCTAGTACGTTAGTACTCTTTATTATACTGTGGCCCTAGCGTAAGAAAGTGCGGGCATCAAGCGAGTCGCAGCGGCTGAGGCTGGTCGCCGAAGGTGACTAAATAGCCGAAGCTGCGGAGGCGAGCGTTGACAGCTTCGGTTCCAGACAAGTTCGGTTCGATTGGCAGTCCATGACAGAATATTTTATCATAATATCGAATATTTAGTGTCATACTTAATTTCCCACTTTCCCGGACTCTTTCCTTTTCTTAATCGACTTGCCACCGAAACAGAACCGAAGCTGTCAACCCCGATTCCACGTGGTCTTGTCTGCCCTACCCCTAGAGTGTATATAAAAGCCCGGAGGCGCGGAGGGAGGGCAGCCCCCGGCCGCCGTAAGAAAGTGCGGGCATCAAGCGAGGCGCAGCGGCCGAGGCTGGTCGCCGAAGGTGCCGAAGCCGAAGCTGCGGAGGCGAGCGTAGGTGCCGCACTTTCTTACGCTAGGGCGGAGGGGCTGAACATCCCGCAGCACCGGAGCAGATCGGTTCCACGGAGAAGTCAGATTAGTTTAGTGTCCTGACACTTTTAAAGTGCTCATTGACTTTCGGGATTATAAAATTTCGAGATTTAAAAAATTTCGGGATTATGAAATTTTGAACTTTCGATTTTCTGAGAATAGGTAATTTGAGCTTCGGTTTATCGAATATCGGCATTTTGAACTTTCGGTATTTTGATTTTCGGTATTTTGACCATCAGTATTTCAACTGTAGGTATTATGAACTTTCGGGACTGTAATACGTAACCCGCCCAGCTGTGGGACGCTATAGGCTAGATTCAATTAAAAGATGTGTCCCACTACGCTGGATTTTTGCAATGACAGTCGATTTTTTTATGTACCAATAGTAGAAGGGGGCATTACCAATCTCTAATACAGCTGACACCAGCTGAGGGTTCTTCATCAAATAAATAAATAAAATATCGGACAACCTCACACAAATCGATCTAGTCCCAAATTAAGCTCTAGAAGGCTTGTGTTATGGGTACTAGACGACGATATACATACTTATATAGATAAATATATACTTAAATACATAGAACAACCATGACCCAAGCACAAATATTCGAGTTCATCACACAAATATTTGCCCTGGCCGGGACTCGAACCCGGGACCACCGGCTCAGTAGGCAGGTGTTTACAAACCGAGCCAAACGCGTCGTCAAAATACTTCAGACCTTGGATTTTTGACATCAAATGAAGCGGCCCACCAAGTTCACTATTAAAATACTTAAACGGGTTTACTCACGTCGTAGAAATCGAATAACACTCGACATGTTTCGAATCGGTACGCGATCCATCATCAGGAGAGACGATCAGTCACGACGGCGGCCAACCGAACACAACAAGTTGAATATTTTTTGTAAAGGCGGTAGGTATGTCGATCTCTAATAGTTTGGTTGGGCTCTTGTGTTTTCTAATCAGAGTACTCCAGATCTTCGATTATCCTAGTTTGTAGGGTTCCGTACCCAAAGGGTAAAAACGAGACCCTATTACTGAGACTTCGGTGTCCGTCCGTCCGTCTGTCACCAGGCTGTATATCAAGAACGGTGATAGCTAGACAGCTGAAATTTTCACAGATGATCTATTTCTATTGCCGCTATAACAACAAATACTAAAAATAAAATAAAATAAATATTTAAGGGCTCCCATACAACAAACTTATTGTTTTATGGTACGGAACCCTTCATGCGCGAGTCGGACTCGCACTTGGCCAATTTTTATAGTTTTCGCTTTATGTGGCCATTAAACCCTAACTCTGTACCAAATTTCAGCTCTCTGAATTTATGGGAAGTACTAGTTCTTTACTGATGATCATGAGTGAGTGAGTGAGTGTCGTAAATGCGAAACTTTGCTTTCGCTTAACTTCGGAACTAAATGACCTACAGACTTGAAATTTTGGATTTTAAGTATGTGATTATAGCTTACTGGATGACGAAAATTTCTGCGTTCTGGTCTTATGCAGAGGTGCTCAAATAGGGGCCTGAAAATGCGGCGAAATGGTTCCAGTAAAGGATGGTACGGCAGTGTTTGCTTCGCGCTCGACTTGGCGGGGGCACTGCCGTGCCCCCCGATAATGCTCTATATTGACGTGACGCTGGCAAAAATGACAATAGACAATTGCCATAAAAAAAAAAATATTAAGTCATTTTGTCAAATTTCTCACAAACCGTCAAATCATGAGTTTGTTTACAAAGTAAACAATTTTTATCATTAGAAATCGAAGAAAATGTCGATGTCGAAGGAATGATATATTTATTGTGATGGTTATTTTCAGCGATAACATTTACTTTGTCCCTATATCCCCCGCTCGGACGTGTAGGGTTGGGTGGCAAAGAATCAAACGCTCCGCCAAACCTACACTGCAAACCTACCTCACGGGAGAGGAAATCTGCAAACATTTCTATTTTTGCCTGCGAACCATCACATGAATGAGCGTAATCTAGCCACCGTGGCCGCAACAGCGGAGGTAACTTGCTCCACAATGATTGGAAAAGTTCGGGCGAACGTAAGTGGTCCGGCTGATTTAACGAGCGGATCACTTCTACGCAGTTGCGTACACGGCCGGCGAAAATAACTAGATCTTTGCTGTCATAGCCTACCTTCGGCAATGCACGTACCGCCGCGACTTCATGCATCACAACAAGCTCGGGGCGGCCGAAGCGCGCGTCGAGCGCCGCCACAAACCACCTCGGGAGCGCGGGTCGCCGCCAACAGTCCCGCCACGGCGTCGCGCGCCGCCCCGCGTAGGGCGCACGAAAGCCTAGCTAAATTATCGGTGGCCGAACAGTTTTGAGCTGAATTTTCGTAAACTCTTTTTAAAGCTAACCAATCTAAATACGATTTACCATCGAAAGTTGGCAGAACATGCCTTCGTTACATGAGGTTGGGGTAGAGTCCTAGTTAGCAACGTTTCGAGTGTGTTGACTAAGCGCGTCACTCCTCCGTCTTCAGGGCGATTCTGAGTGTGAGAGGGATAATTCGCAGCAGCATCAGGGCCGCGCGGCGCTCTCATACCTCTTGATTCGCATCCAGTCGTAGTGCCGACGTACCTGAAAGGTGGGTTAGCATCTCGGTCATCAGGGTTATCACAACTAACTACGTTATCTATCCATTCTTGCACACTAGCACGACTACGTGTGCCGCGGCTGCCACGTTGGCTGCCTTCCGCCTCTATGGCGGCTAATTCAGCCTGCAATTGAGCTTCAGCGACGTGTCGCTCGCTCTCTGCGGCTTGACGCTCACGCTCCACAGCTTGGCGCTCACGCTCCTTCTCTATGTCAGCCAAACGGCGCACATGCTGTGCCTGTGCCGCCAGCTGGCCCGCCACGATGGTGGCGGAGGAGCGCGAGGTAGCGACGCTGGACGGGCGGGAAGGTGCCGGCGGCGCGCCCGCAACCGGGGGCGCAGCGCGAGGGGGCGAGCCCGCGACCTCTTTCGCGGACGGGGCAGCCTCCCCCGACGCAACCGTCACACCGTCTCCCACACAAAGCGCCGTTGCCTTTGCGTGTTTTGCGCGTGTTTCCATTATATTTCCCAGTAGAAGGACCACAATATTACGATCTTAACCAGTGCATTTTCATTAAGTTCGTAATATTGTGGTCCTTCGAACCGGATCACAATATTACGAACTTAATGAAAATGCACTGGTTTTGGAAAAAACTATAATTACCAACTGACAATACGTCAATAAAACAAAAGTACAGCAAAAAAAGGATAAAAAACATAGACAATAAAATACTATAAAAAAAGGATGTGCATCTTGCACACTTGTTGTTTAGGAAATACTCCCTGAGACTGTACACAGAATGAACGTTCTCATAAATGATGCCTTTAACATGCCATATGTAGTGAGTAGCACCTTCCTGTCCAAACCGCCTAGCTTATAGTCTGAGTCCACCTCAGTACGCCAAAGGAGTATGTGAACATCAGAGGCATCACCCAAACACACCTTGTAGCCACCCGCCAAGAATTAAGTAATTTTGTCAAACGACAAAAGAAGCGCTCTTTCGAAGCCTGCTTCATGTCCCCGCAATACCAAATAGTAGTACATAGATTTAATTTCGGAAAGAGATCTAAGGTTAGGTGCTATCGTCACTAATCTTTCTGTGACTTTCTGTATAGCACCACGTTTAAGCCTTCTGGGGAACTCAGTTTAGGATTCAATGTACAGATAATGAGCAAATGACCTCGCCCCCTCTTCAAAACTGGCATTCCAATCCTGAAACCTTCAGAAGAGTAGGCTCAGGGCCAGGCAGGCTGAAATAACTTTCTCAATCCCTATGAAATTCTGCGGACCAGGAGAAGAAGACTTATCATTCATATTCACATACATGCATGTCACTCACGTTCTCACGTACACGTCTAAAGTAGACGTTGAGCTAAACAAGGCCATGCGACTCATCTCCGGTACACTTCGATCCACCCCGTGCCACTGGCTTCCAGTTCTCTGTTGAATTCCCCCGCCTGACATGAGAAGAAAAGGAGCTCTGTTAAGAGAAGTCAAAAAAATCTGAAATGACCCGAACCTCACTTCACCATCCATTCGGAATTTTTGAATCCAGCCAAATACCGCCTAAAATCTAGAAACGCATCCTATAACATTGTTCAAAATTGGCCCGAAGGCGATTTCAACGTCAGGCAGGAATGGTTGCAGTCTTGGAGTTCCTTGATGACAGGCAAGCTGGGCTCAGCGATAGTCCCCGGTGACAAAATTTACGGAGTCGAACTCCCAAGACGTGATTGGTGCACTTAACAGACACCGGACTGGCCACGGCCGCTGTGCTCAATACAGGCATCGATGTGGTTGGGCTGCCTCTCCTGCTTGCGACTGCGGTGCCGAACTGCAATCCATTCAGCACATTATCGAAGAGTGTCCTCTAACTCGATACACTGGAGGCTCCGACGAAGACCTGACAAACCTCAACGACGATGCCATCAAATGGCTAATGAGTCTCAAACTTAATATATAAGCTGTATTCGACGTACAACCCTGCCATACGATTAAATAAATAAATAACGTACATAGTTCTAAAGTTATTTTTATTGATATATTGATTATTTACGTTAGTCTACAATTTTATACATACCCTATTTCGCCGAAGTGAAAGGATTACATTTAATTTCTTACATTTTTCATTAATAAAAAAATATTCGAATATTCGAATATCGCACACGGTAGTATTCGAATATCAAAACGAGTCGAATATTCGTACTAGGTATTCGAATATTCGAATTGCAGGCCCTAATTGTGAAATGACTTTCGGTCGGGTGAACTAAATAAAATAATGATGACAGTAAAATTATTGCAGAGGCAAGTCCGAATCCGCTGAGCGACGATGAAATCGAGCAGATGATCGAGGTGAACGTCACGGGGCTGGTTCTGTGTTCGCGGCGCGCGCTGGCGTCCATGAAGAGACGCGGGGTCGATGGCCATATCATAAACATCAATAGGTATGAGCTATGACAAGTGTTTAGAGTGGAAAGTAGAGAAAGTTGCATCGTACTTCATCGTGTTAGTCGAAAGATGTCCACTGTCCAGTACTGGACAGAGGCGTAGGCCAGTGCACATCTTCTACTACTCGCGAAGTTGAACGAAGTTCGGCGAATAGGTAATATATGATAGTGTAGACAGGCACTTCGCTGCCGAAATCCATACTTTATAGAAAGTTGCTAAGAAATCGCGAGTTTTCTACTAAGTACTTTGTTTTATACTATGTAGTGATGATTTATCATAATTTCAGCGTGGCGGGCCACTACCTTCCGTCAGTGCCCGTAGCCAACGTGTACCCGGCCACCAAGCATTTTGTCACCGCATTCACCACACTGCTCACGGACGAGTTGGCGCACGCGCAGACCCGCATCAAAACCACTGTTAGTATAGAGGGAATCATTTTTTGAGCCCGAATTAGTGAAGTCCGAAATATCGCATTGTTCTAAATACAAGGAGAACCAACAGCTGCTACAAACTGCCACTTTGAAAGGAAAAGTAAATAAATATAACTAACTAACTAACTATTGTGGAGCAGTGACCCAAAGAGGATCTTGGCCTCCGAAACAAGAGAACGCCACCGGTCCCGATCCTGTGCCTACTTCTTGCCAGTCATCGGCTTGAAGCTGACACAGATCCGCCTCCACACTGTCACCCCAGCGATATCTGGGTCGGCCCACTGGACGACGACCAGTCGGTCGTCCCAAATATGCCCTCTTGACCGCCCGATCCTCATCCACCCTCAGAACGTGACCAAACCAGCGAAGTCTGTGGGATTTAATCTCGCCGATGATATTTGGTTCGGCCACCAACTCCTCGATCTCAGCGTTCTTCCGAATCCTCCAAGTGCCGTCATCACTTTTGATAGGCCCCAAGATCTTCCGCAAAACCTTTCTCTCCGCTACCAGGAGCTGACCTTCTTCTTTTAGTGTTAGTGTCCAAGCTTCACAGCCATACATAAGGATTGGTCTAATTACCGTTTTATAAATCCGTAACTTTGTACTTTTGCTGAGAAGCTTGGACACCAACACCTTATGGAGGGCAGCACTGCACCGCAGGGCATTTTGGACGCGTATGTGGATTTCCTCCTCTCTAGTGTTCGTGTCGGTAACCGTGCATCCGAGGTACCGAAACTTGTCAACTCCGTGGTATACGGTACCGCCAACATGGAGATCTTCACGCTTGACACGTGTGTTTCTATATCGTCTCATGTGGAGGTATTCCGTTTTCGACTGGTTAATCCTGAGACCTATCAACGAGGATTCTCGGTCCAAGGTACTAGCTGCTTCCGCCACCTGTCCACGGCTTTCCCCTAGTAAAGCTAGGTCGTCTGCGTACCCTACCACCTTGTGCATACCATTCAACTCTATCCCTACGTCCAACGCTAAAACTTTTCGGACAACATGTTCCAGAGCTAGGTTGAAGAGCACAGGCGATAGGGCATCCCCTTGCTTCAGGCCGGTAGTCACCGTGAATTCTTCCGACAGCTCGCCTCCTACTCTAACTCGCATTCTACTTTCTTTTGTAGCTGTGGCAATTATGGCAACTAGTTTTTTGGGGATATTAAAGCTGGTGAGAATGGAATATAAAGTACCTCTGTCTATACTATCATAGGCCTTCGTGAAGTCCACAAACAATGCATGGATGCTTTGAGCGTACTCCCACTTCTTCTGCATCAACTGTTTGAGCAAGAAAATCTGGTCCATCGTGCTGCGATTTCTCCGGAAGCCACATTGGTAATCACCAAGGATTTTTTCAGCATATGGGTCTAGCCTGTTTAGCAACACGTTGGACAAGATTTTGTACGCTGTTGTGAGTAAAGCAATCCCTCGGTAGTTTTCGCACTTCCTTTTTGAGCCTTTCTTGTGGACAGGACAGATAACACCTACATTCCATTCATGCGGTTGTTCCTCTAGTTCCCAAATTTTCAGCAGAAGTTCGTAAATTGTAGTCTGCACTACACCACCACAGTGCTTCCATATTTCTGATGGCAGCCCGTCAATGCCAGGTGCTTTATTGTTTTTTAATCGCATAATTGCTCGACGGACTTCATCAAAACTAGGGGGTCTGACTTCTGGGTCCATACTTTCGGAACTATTGCATTCAGGAGGAGCTGGGACGTCCAAAGGGGGGCAGTTTAGAAGACTTTGAAAATATTCCTTCCACATACTATATACAAATAAGTATAGTTTACCAAATAAACATTTTTGATTTGATTTTTTTGATTTTGATTTTTTGACATACTCTTTATTTGAGTACCGGAAGTTACTATATTTCCACTCTCGTCCTCAAGGAATTGAGAAACGGGCTGATAACCCTTTTTAAAGTTATTAAGCTCCTTATAGAACTTCTTTGAATGATTGGTTCTTATCAGGGTTTCCATTCCCCTAACTATGCCGCTCAGGTGTTCCCTTTTGGCCTGTTTGATCACTCTTCTAGCTTCCACCTGAAGGTGTCTGTACGTGTCTTTAAGCTGTGCATTTTGTTCAGCAAGTATTTTGTACTTTCTTCTTTCCTCTATGATTTTTTCGCACTCCTTATTCCACCATTTCTTTCTTAAATAAATATAAATATAAATATTATGGGACAATCATACACAAATAGACCTAGTACCAAACTAAGCAAACTTGTACTATGGGTACTAGACGACGATATACATAATATATAAATACATATATAGATAACATCCATGACCCAAGAACAAATATTCGAGTTCATCACACAAATATTTGCCGTGGCCGGGATTCGGACCCGGGACCGCCGGCTCAGTAGGCAGGTGTCTACAAACAAACCGAGCCAAACGTGTCGTCGATGAAGTGTCATAAATAGATTAAGCGCCTAATAAAGTTTCACGGCAATGTACGTTACAAGTGTAACGTAAATTATGGGATCGCTTTAAAATATGAAATGAAATCAAAATTGGAAGCTGTATGGAGCTGCGATGCTGATGAATAATAAATAGACACACACGTAAACCTATATTCAACACCCCTCGTTTCGTCACAGTTATTTATTCCATTTGTTATATTACAGAGCATTTCTCCTGGCTTGGTGGATACGTCCATGGGTCGAATGGTCAGTGCGGACGTTGCTGCGGCAATTGCCGCGTCGCCGCCCATGCTGCGCCCCTCCGACGTCGCCGATGCCCTCATATATGCTGTCTCTACGCCCCCCGACGTCAACGTAAGCTAGTTTTCTTTACTGTAGATGGGTAAAAAGTATCGTATGAGGATTGAGGAATATGTGTTAGGCTGCATTTTCGCCAGCAGCGGGGTGCGCACGCGTCAGGCTAAAAACGCTCCCAATCGGGCACTATCGCTCTTGAATGAACGGGGCTGTCCGACGTCTCACGACTCACCTGGGTCTTTTTCCAGAGCTGTGTGTATATTTTTAAGTATTATAATGTACCTACATAGTGATAAGTTATATAATATAATTGAATAAACAACAAAAACCACTTGGATATCCAGCTATTTCTGTAACAGAATTGGTTAAAATCTTTCCAGCCGTTGCGGCGAGATGACTTGATGAGAGGACAAGTGAATTTTTACCAACAGATAGCGCTGTACGGCTGGCTCCTAGGGAATGAAAACCCGGTTATTTTCCCATAGTATACCCGGTTATAACCGGTTATTTGTATGGTAAATTAACCAGGTTTGCAATCCCTACTGGCTGCGCTCTCGCGCTCCCGTCTTTTGATAAAAATACAAATCGTGTCTAAAGTTTTATGTATGTATTTTTTCAGGTCCAAGAGTTGACGATTGCTGCTTTGACTGAGAAAAGATGTTGAACAAAAAATCCTGCATTATACCCGGCTGGCCAAGATGAAGAATTTCAAAATATACCTTAAATAGCAATACTCTAGAGGTTCTATAATAATATATGCGTGATTTTATATGAAGGCATCTGTTATTTTATTTGTAGATATAAAATATTTAAGTATTATGTATTATTTAGGTAGAAATATTTAGTTGCGTAGGTATGTAAGAAAACATCAAGGCATGGAACGAAGAAGCGTTACTAATCTGCGCGTGATGCGATAAGATAATAGCAAAAAATAAGTAAGGAGGTCAATAAGAAATATTGTAATTATATTATAAAACGGTGTCTTTTATAATTATTATAAACGTTTTAAACTCACGTAAAAAAGGTAACTTCAGATTTTTATTAACGTCTGTAACGATCTACATTTGCATAGCTATCGTTGCGGGCTGCGGCTGATTAATTCAACGTCAAATAATAATAAAAAACTTTAATAAGGTTTAGGTGGCATGTCATGGATATGGCACAGAAATGCCTATTTAGTTTAAGGAAAGCGTACAGCTTTATGCGGTTTTCCCACGGATAATTCTCACAATGGGAAACGAAAACCACACAACCGCATCATTTATGAATTTTATGGTTCATTCTGGGATTTCTGCGTCTATGTGTGGTGGGTACAGATCCGTGTAGATATGTGATTTTGAGAAGTATGAGGAAGTAAATCTATTCTATTTTTAATTGGGATCAAATGTCTATATGGTACTAACAACCCTTAGACTTCTTTAAAAATCAGAAATGACCGTCAAAACACAAAATTCCTACGGATCGCTAAAAAATCTCCATACAAATGGCCACCTAATCTTGACGTCATTATATGGTAGGTATATGGGTGACAATATTTGTATTATGGAGACAATAAGTAATTTGCCATTTTCACCGTGAAAAAGTGTGTTTAAGCAGTTTAAGTTCATAGTTGTCTTATATACTTAATTATTTTGAGGATTATGAAAAAAAAAATCAAAATAACTTGTATAAAAAAGAAACATAAAACTTGCGTACCTACTTTGAAGTATTACACATTAAAAAAACGTTTTTTTTTGGGTTTTGAGCTGTAGAATTGCATGGCCTATTTATGAATGAATTAATTTATAAATGGGCCATGCATTTGTGCAGCCCATAGTAGGTACCTGCAGTGCGTCTTTGGTCGAAAGGTTAAGGCTGGGCACCGGTTATCCAAATATAACGGGTTAGAACCCTAATGTGGAATACGTGTGAGCGCAATTTAATTTTTCTTTACGTGTTGATGTATTTATATAATGTGAGGGTTCTTATTTTCTAAAAATCCTAGAATATTATGTGTTTTATTTATAACAAGGAGTCCCTTTATCAATTTTCAGACCTCTAGTATCAAAATTTGCAGAAGTCTCATACAAACTTCCATCCCCTTGTTTAAGGGGTTGGGGGGTAAAAGTTCCAAGTTTTAGAATTATTTTGTTGTTTGTGTACTAATACTAGCTTACATACCAAATTCGGGAAGTACCCCAGAGGTTTTGATACGTCAGTGTATAAGTGAGTGGCAATGAGTATAATAGAATTTATAATGAACATGCTAGAACAAAGAATCGTAAGACTAGCAGAAAACAAAGAGCAGCAAGCGCTAGTCGTGAGAGGATGCCCGCAAGGAGGGGTCCTCTCACCCCTTTTATGGAACCTAGTGGTAAATGATCTGATAACAAAACTAAACGAGAGTCATTTCACGACCATAGGATACGCGGACGACCTTGTCATACTTATCAGTGGACTGGTAATAAGCACACTGTGTGATCTTACACAAACAGCACTAAAAATAGTAGAGAAATGGTGCAGGGAGAATGACCTCCCAAGCAGCACATTAGTGAATTTTGCAGCTTATCTTATAGCTTTAAGTTCTAAATGAGTGGTTTAACAGTGTTTGATACAACTTATAGCTTTAAACACAACTCAAAACTGTATATGAGTTCATCCTATCACTTGTAGTTGCATAGGAGCGTTTTTTGTTTCTACTTTATTACTTATGGTGGGATAAAGTCGATTTTGCTACTTAAAGTTGCATGCAGGTTCAAATTGTCACTCAATAAGAAGCAATAGTGCTATATAAGGCCTTAAAATCACTTATAAGCAACTTTTACATATAAGTGGGAACATACCCTTATTTGGAACTAAAAGTTCCAAATGACTAGTACAATAGCGAATTATATCACCAATAGTGACTAAAGGGATAATTTTACGGCTCTTTTGGAACCAAAAAATATTGCAACTTTAAGGCCTAAGAAGTACCTTATTGCCACTCCAACGCATAAATAGGTCTCAGTAGGAGGTTCTTGGAACCAAAAGCAGTTATTTTCACTTATTTCAAACCACTAACGAACTAAAAGTTCTATAATAGTTCCTATTTGCGCCTTGTCAAAATATATTTAATAGTCTTGCTTGTTTAATAGTCTACAAAAGAGCAAATAATTACTCTTGGTGATATCATTCACTGCTTTGCCACTCGCAAGATACAAATAAGTGATTATTAGACTTGATAGTTCCAAATAAGGAACAAATAAGTGAAAATAAACACTGTAGGATCTTTTTTGTTTCGCCATGTTTACAAATGGAAGCCTATGAAAATTGATTATTTTAACCAGAATTTTATCACACTCACGCATAATCACAGACTTTTGATAGTTGTGACGATGTTACTTTAACATTATACGTAACCTACAATCATTAGGTCAGGTTTTTAACAGTTTTATTTCTTATCAGTATCTATTCCTTATTTAATTTAGCACTCTCTTTTTTAATATTCCTGATCAAATGAAGGGCGCGTCGAAATTTACAAAGAAAACATACTATAGTTTCACAGTAAAAAAAAAATCGCAAGAATTTCGTGCTTATTTCAATGCTTGTATAACGTAAAGTTTTAATCACAATCAAACAGTCATATAAATCCAAAATGAATATGGCAGATCACGTATTACTTTTAATAAAACACAATTTGACAGTTGCCTTGCCACTCAAAGATAATTTTGGCGACTCATTTATCACTCATTGACCGAACTGAAATATTTTCATTCGTTCACTGCGCATAACTTTCACCCATAGTTCTAATTACCACTTAAGGTAATTGTGAGATCTCTTATGGATTCTATTTAGCACCAAAAATAGGCTGCAATTTTTCTCCTTTTGGTTCTATACTGGTGGCATAAGGGTTCTTGCCACCTATATAGCACTTCAGTCATGGTGGTAAATTTCACTTAAGCATCTAATTAGATATGATATACGAGCTATTTAGACCCTGTTGTGCTACTTGGGCTATCGGTAAACCCCAAAAAAACTGACACAATTCTCTTCACGCACAAACGTAAACTGGGGTCATACGAAATGCCAAGCCTTTTTGGTACGAAGCTTACACTCTCCAAACAAGTGAAATATTTAGGGATAACCTTAGATGACAAACTGATCTGGAACAAACATCCTGAGAACAGATTTAAGAAAGCCACAGTCGCCTTCTGGCAATGTCGAAGAATGATAGGCAAGAGGTGGGGTCTTGCCCCACGCATCATTTTGTGGCTATACAAGACGGTAATAGTACCTATGATCAGCTACGGAGCAGTAGTATGGTGGACCCGAACGCAGCTAGCATGTGCGATTGCAGGCCTGCAAAAAATACAAAGACTTGCATGCACGGCAACGACAGGCTGCATGAGGACTACCCCTACAGCAGCACTAGAGATAATGCTAGGTCTCACGCCACTGCACATACACATACAAAGAGAAGCAGCCGTCACGGCGATGCGACTAAAAAGCCAAAACCTATGGACGAATAGCAATACCCAACACACAAAGATCTACAGTGATATGATCACAAAATTCCCTATAATGGAAGCACCAATCGACAAGATACCTAAGACTATAACCTGTAAGAAGGAATACGTCATACTCCTAACTGAAGACCCAAAAGAGGGGCTAAACCTAGAGGACCTGAGAATCTTTACAGACGGGTCAAAGACTGAAAATGGAACGGGCTGTGGTGTATTCTCGGAGGATTTGAGTATTCACATCTCTAAACCCCTAGATATACACAACACGGTATTCCAGGCAGAATGCGTAGGAATAATAGAAGCCTGCAACGCTATAAAAAGACGCCAGGTTCAAAACACAAACTTACGTATACTATCAGACAGCAAATCCGTACTACAAGCACTAGACAGTGATAAATGTACCTCTGCTCTAATAGACGAATGTCATCGCAGCATCACAGAGGTGTGCAATGACAAAAATACAGTAACATTACAGTGGATAAGAGACACAGTGGCTCGAGAGGCAATGATGCAGCGGATGAACTGGCCCGTAAAGGATCAGAGACACCAACATGCGGACCAGAGCCAATAATACCCCTACCACAATCTTACATATACAAGGCAACGAACCAATATACAATATACCAACACCAAAAATACTGGGAAGACATAGGAACGTGTAGACAGACAAAAGAAATTCTTCCGAATAGGAACCACAAACTCACCACAATCTTGCTGAGAATCCACAAGAACCAACTACGCAAAATAGTAGGAATAATAACGGGACATAATACTCTGAACAAACACCTTTTCAATTTAGGGATAACAGATAGCCCTCTATGCAGGGCATGCATGGAAGCAGAAGAAACCACCAAACATATTCTACTAGATTGCAAACAGGTAGAAGCATACAGGACGAAGTACCTAGGATCCCCAAGTACCGTACACGACGCCACAAGCAACATTAAAGCTTTGATAAGGTTTGTCGAGGAGTTGGGGTGGTTGGAGTAGCGCTACCCCCTTTTCACGCAAAATAGGCACGTTTGGATGTCGACTTGCGGAAAATGCCCAGCGCAACTAACTAAGTAACTAACTAAAGTGAGTGGCAAAATCGGCGTATTTTAGGTACCAATAAAACCTAAAGTATAAAAGCTAGATCAATGAAATTTAGTACATTTCATATGTTCCCTAACTGCATCTTAACCTGTGAATTTGGGCGCTCTGGTGTTTACTGGGACGAAACTATGAGGGTTTGAAAATGAGACGAAACGGTTCGAGAAAAGGTAGGTAGTGCCCCGCCTCTTTTTTGTTCGTCTTGGCGGGGGCACTACCGTGCCCCCAGATGAAAAAATACGGTCGTTATGCCGCAAAAACGCAAATGCATACTTCTCTGTTGATGATTGTAGTGATCTAACGATTGATCGAATCGATTTTATAGACGAATTTTTTTTTCGAATGTGCATGTATTTTGTGTAAGTAAATCAATATTTTTTGAGCTACGAGCCGTCGGACTTACTGGAGCTTTCTATGTAAAATAGTTAAATTTCTTTTATTGTTCTTTCTTCAGGTTATCAATTTATCGACAAAAGTAAAAACTATTTGTTGAAATAAAAAAAAAAACTGTACCTAAAGTAAAGACACTTCTAGTGCGTAATAGAAAAGTCAAAAGCACGCGTGTTTAATAGGATACTTTACGGCCATAAAAACAGTTTAATATGGGCTACTTTACGAGCAAGTGCGTTGAAAATTCAATTTAACGCATTGATATCGCTTATCATAGCTGTTGCACTGGCTCCTACACTAGGCACAGTCTGTCCCGTAGGTAACCAAGGCAAGACGTATATGTGAATTTTCACTTCTAATGCTCTTAAAATGTTACTTTAGTCTCTGCATATCGGGACTAAAGCTCCTTATTAATCTCTAGGGACTAAAGTAAAATTGTTTTAATTTACTTTGGAAACCCCTAAACAGCCAATCACGACGTTTTTGAATGGAGGTTTATAGCCATTTTCAGTGATAGGTAGGTATACAAACTTTTTATGGTGCGTGAATATAACCTCAAAATTACAACTGCTCAAAATATAAAAATTAAAGATTTTATTTCATGAAACACGAATAATTATTGCGAATACGAATGTAATTTTATCATGCATGGTCCATAAGTCTATATTAGTCTTAAATAAAATAGTTTTCAATTTTGAATCTGTTGGCTAAATATATGCAAGCATTTAAAGCGCCACTTTACAAAAATAAAAAACCACGGAACATTTTTTTTTTCTATTAGAATTTCGAATGAGTTGATGTCCATTACTTGTATTAAGCTTGAATCATAGACTACAATGTAACATAGGCTTGAATTGTAATCACCAATTAGACCAATTAATTGTGTCACTTTATAAATTACGGACAAAGTATGTAATCATCATCTTCCAGTGAAGAAGAATAATGCTGAAGGCTATATAGAGGAGTCAATCCAAAATAAATACAATATCTATCGAAGGCTATATTGAAGGAATTAAAATATCCTCAAAGCCGAAATCACAACCAACATTTGACCCACGCCCATCAACATCGCGGGATTAGAATGAGCCTAATGAAATGACCATCGGCAAGCTTTTTGAGAAAAGGTCTACGTCTCTACTATACTCTCCAACTTTTACTTCGACTTCGAGTGAAAGTATTGAACATACTTCTAAATTACAAACCACGCCGACCCAGCTTAATTTACAGGAGAAAACCACACATTTAAATGTAAAGAATTGTACAAATTGCCCTTTCAATTTTTCTGAGGTTAGGTTAACGGCTGTACTACGTAATTGTAACTACGTTGTTATAACAAATATTGTAATTTTATATTGAACGTCGTTTATTTTCCTCGCATTCAAAGTGAAAAGTAGAGTGTTTAACGCGAGACTAAACAACCATAATGACACTCGAACTATTAGCCACCCTCGCTTAGCTCGGGTGGCTAAAACATCTCGTGTCATCATCCGCGCGGAAGAAGTGAAACTTCGTAATGTGTAGATGAAAATCGGAAGGGGTAGAAATTGTAATTTCAAAAGAGAAAACCTAACAATCAATTGATATTCACAAGAGACGTACCTTGACATAACCTTAAAACCGTCGCATTGTCCGTGGAATTGTTGCGTTGAACGTTTAACGCAACAGTGCTTTCCTACCCCTTCCACGGTAGCGTTAAACGTTTAACGCAACCTTGTTGGAAGTCGCATTAGAAGTTTCGCTTCAATACAACAATTTCAACAATGATACAATCAAATTGTGTTGTGAAATTGTATATGTGTGTGTGTGCGTGACTATCTATCTACTCACAAAATTTCTTCCAAATTCTCAATATATTATTAACATAGTCTTAGATGGCAAATAGATAGCGCTTTTACAGCTTTTTTTTGTCATCGTCATCTCACTGCAAATATTGTGTCAGATGATGGTTAAAGTCAAGTTTGTTTAGTTTTTTATGAACCTAATGACACTCCGGAGTCTTATTCTATACTACGATTTCTAATTCAAGACCAAAAAAACTACCACAAGGTTGCCACTACAATAAAATATTTTTACAATAGTAAATTTATTTTTATTTTTAAACACGCCAAGATAATTTATTTATTGGTAACTTTAACTCTATGTTTTAACAAAATAACTAGAAATATTTATTATTACATAATTACGAGAGAAGATAATAAAAACTTATACACCGGAGATTTTTGGTACAAAATCTGGTATTGTACTTGTAACATTGTCCATTTGGTGCAAGCCAAGAAACAAACTCAGATGTCATTTAAATGTTGTCAATTTTGACAGTGACGTATCTGTCGTAGTTTTTTTGGTCTTGAATTAGAAATCGTAGTATAGTTTGATCACAGTTGCCATATTATTTCCCCGTTGTGGTAATACTTATCTACGTAATAAACATGATACGTGTACAAAAATGACGTAAATAAATCAGGCAAGTGCGAGTCGGACTTGCGCATCGAAGGTTCCGTATAATCACTTCCCGTTTTACATGGCCGGGTTAAGTTTGCACCTGGTATGTATGGCGCTGGATACAAATGAGGTCCAAAGTTAACGCAACCGATCACGTTTGTGGTGTGGGAGCCCCACTTAAATATTAATTTGATTCTGTTTTTAGTATTTGTCGCTATACGTTACAGAAATACATTATCTTTGAAAATTTAAACTTGTTAGCTTTCACGTATCATGAGATACAGCCTGGTGACAGACGGAAAGACAGACAGACGGAGGACAACACAGCGTCGACTTAGTAATAGGGTTCCGTTTTTTACCCTTTGGGTACGGTATCGTTTGGATCGTGTTCTTAATAACTGCATTAGATTTATTTTTGGACTTCGTAAATATGACCACATATCTGATTTTCGCCGTCAACCTAATTGGCTTCCCATTC
Source organism: Apotomis turbidana (assembly GCA_905147355.2). Taxonomy (NCBI): domain Eukaryota; kingdom Metazoa; phylum Arthropoda; class Insecta; order Lepidoptera; family Tortricidae; genus Apotomis; species Apotomis turbidana. The sequence goes on along the minus strand of LR990299.1, from coordinate 6,431,384 downwards.
GTGAACGTAGGTCATTACGAGTCTTATCCACTCTTTATTCCATTTTATTTGATCCAGCTGCACCCGAGTATCTTAGATTTAAATTTCAATTTGTATCTGCTCGACCCGGTTGCGTCCTTCGCACTTCTCGTAAACTCATGCTCATTGTCCCTCCTCATCGCACCGGTTTTATGTCAAATTCTTTCACTGTTCAGGCAATACGGCTTTGGAACGATCTCCCACTTTCCATCAGGCAAGCACAAACAAAGCAAACCTTTAAGCACATGTTGCGCAAGCATCTCACCAGTAAGCTCCTAGACTGATTGTCGGTTATGATATTTTGCACTGGGTACAAGAATTAATGTTTATGTAAGTATATTGTATTGCATATTTGTGTATGTTTATTTATTGTGTTCATTATATTACTGATATATAATAAGTTTCTCTTTTGGTATAATGTTGATAGTTGACAGGCCCTGCACCTTAAATGTTTCTGTTTAGCCCAATGGTTGACTGGGAGAGAATGCCTTATGGCATTAAGTCCGCCATTTGTACACTTTTTGTTTTGTGCAATAAAGTTTAAATAAAAAAATAAATCACATAAGGGGGTCTTTAATAGCTACATTTACATTATGTAATTGGACATATGTAAGTTCCTACGTGATCGTGATATCCAGTGTTGTCTGATTAGTATTCAGTACTTCTATTTATCTTCAGTTCCTGTAGTGTAGTTAGCGCTGAAGGAGCGTTTTGAAAAGGTGGGTATGTGTACCTATAAATATTTCAATTATTTAAGTTAGGTTTGTGTTGTGTTGTAAAAAAAATACAATAAAAATCTTTGCAGTGCTTAGAAATGCTTTCGATGAAATTTCGATGAAATAAAACATTCGCCTGCTGATAAAAGAAAACAAAGGAATAAAATATAATTAATAAATATATAATTTTTAAATCTTGGAAGTAAATTATTGTAACCTACGCTTCTAATTGTACTATTGAAATAAGACTTTGAATGCATAGGTATGTGGTGACAATACAATCATTCGGTATCTTGGAGCTGGTCAGATGATGGAGGCAGAAGGTGGCCGTAGGAGCTCCTGAACACCATAAAATGGGAACACCCAAATATTCCGAAATATCTTATTTATTTTTTTATTAAAGCAGTAACGTCTGCTAACGTAAACTAAATGTTTACAAATGAATGTCTAGGGGGAGGCTGGGGTCTAGGGGGAGGCTGGCAACACCGGCACCGTAAACATTAGCTCTGGATTTCAAAATAGTTTAAAATGTTATTTAAGGATATTTAAGTGAAAAAATCGAATCAAAGTGACCTACGACTATTCATTACGTGCAGTGTTTGTTATTAACTCTGAAAGTGTACGGTAAATTACAATAAATGAAAAGACACAAAGCCGCCAAATAAACATTATATTTTACCCGATTAGTGCCACAGTGATACCTCTTGTAATCCTTGGATCCAATTCTCAAGCACATGAACAAAAACAGTGAGTAATATGCACGAAAACAAAGAAATAACTCTGTAATTTACCGTTTGAGGGTTTCAAATTTGTGACAGCAAGTAAACAAAGATCACGTGACCCAGAGATCACGTGAATCAGCTGTGTCTGTGTCGACTTATCTCACAGACGACTCCATCTAACGGAGACCCGCGGTAACTTTGAGGCGAACCTATGTACAGCGCCATCTAGTAGCGCAGTGGCGAACTAGCTACTAAGCTCTTTACTCGACTTGCGCCTGCGGCTATAAGTTGTGAAGTGGGTATATATCGGATCTACTAATACGCAATAATACCGCAAGATGGCACCTCCATGCGCAAAGTGCAACGCGAACTTGAAAAATAAAGAATTCCTCACGTGTTCAAAATGTACAAAGACGTATGACCTGCGTTGTGCACAAAGGTCTACAAAATTATTTAGGCTTATGACTCCTGAAAGAAAAAATACGTGGACATGCGTATCATGCTGCACTATCAAAAATCCTATTGTAAACAAAACAGACGACCAAAATATAACGAAAAGGAAAAAAAAACACTTGAGAAGTGCAATGAGTACACCGGGCGCGAGCACCTCCTGCGCAACTTCGAACTCTCAAGCCACTACACCCAGTTTACAAGGAGTTCTACCAAGAGCAAAGTCTATCGACTCTCTCATACGTACGGATTCCTTTTACAACACCTCACTTTTCTCGGAGGATGAGTTATCAAAGAGCCTAGATTTCACAAACAATGACCTTGACGTCGTAACAGAACTAAGAGCCGAAATCGACAAGCTGAAACGTAATCTGGCAAGCACCGAAGAGGAATTACATAACTCTATCTTCGAGAAAAACGATTACAAGCGACAAATTGAAAAACTAACGAGGGAAGTATGTACACTGAAAAACATATGTAAGAGCCCCCGTACTTCAAAAAAGAACAAAAGTGGTATATCATCCAGCTTTGTGGACAGCCCTTTGAAGAGCCCCTACAGCACAGTAACAGTAACAGAAAGCTCAGATAAAATTCTATGTTTGGAGACACAAATTCAGCAATTACGGTGTGAACTACTAAATGCTCAACATGACATATGTTCCCTAAATGAGATCATCAAAGGATTGGAACATGAATTATTTCTCTCAGCCACATCAAAAAATTGTGATAATAGAAATCACATACAGAACACTGATATTACCTATGACCAAACTCAGAACACAATCAATCTGAAAACATCATCAAACACGCAAAATAAATTATGTATCATATCCAGCAGTAAAAGATACAAAGTACTATCAAATATGGAGAGAAACCGCTTCCTAAATGACTTTCAACACTGCCATTACATCACACCTAATGCCGGAAGTGAGATATTAATTAAAGGCCTAGAAAATAAACTAAGCGGGTACACACGACAAGACTTCTGTGTTATCATGATTGGAGAAGCCGATTTCTACCAAACTAATGACTACATAGCGTTAGTTGAGAAAATAAAAAATAAATTACTAAAAATTACACACACTAACATAATAATAGCTGCGCCTACGTATATCTGCGGCTCACTCCTATATAATTGCAGAGTGGAGCATTTCAATCACCTACTGTGTCAGGACATGTCATCTAATAAATATGGAACGTTTTTAGATTCCAACCTCTACCTAAACCTAGACGACTTCTCTATCTACTCTGGGAAAATCATAAATAGTGGAGTACAAAATATGCTCTCAAATATTGCTCAGTCAATTGTTTGTTTGCAAGGCAAGATAAATCAGCATACAAACACACAAGAAATTGAATCCCAAACTAAAAACGATGAATCCGTCCAGACACGTTCAACGCAAAATCTACAATTTTTTCGTGTATAACCATGTAACTATACTTCACCAAAACATATCAGGCCTTATCAATAAAAGCGACGAGCTAACCGTGCACCTGCAAGAGCTACAAATAGAGGGAAGAGCGATCGACATTTTATGCATAACTGAGCACAACATGACTCCCGATACTGAAATATTTGTAAAAATTCCCAATTTCATTTTGGCTACTAGCTTTTCCCGAGATAAAAAAAGAGGAGGAGCCTGCATTATGATAAGAACCGGTCTTCAATATAAAGTGTTAGATAATATAAGATGTATGTCAAAAATGTGTATTGTAGAATGCTGTGGAATAGAGCTATGTGAGCATGATATGATAGTGATATGTATTTACAGAGTACCTGGCACTAGTCTTGACACGTTCCACACTAATCTTGAAAGAATCTTAAACAATACTTGTGGTATAAAAAATCGAAAATTAGTCATTTGTGGAGATTTTAATATCGATGTTTTAAAAGAGACACCGAAGAGCCGTGAATTCAGGTATCAGTTACTAAGTCGCGACTTAATTCTTGAGATAAAAGAACCAACCAGACTTAGCAGTGGAACTTGTTTGGACAACTTTGCCCATAATGTTAAAGGGTCAAAGAGCAAAGTAATAGATTTAGCTCTTTCAGACCATTCAGCGCAATTCCTAAAATGTCCTGTTAAAAAAACTTGTTGCATTAAGTCTTGGAAAATTAGAAGGCGAGATTTTTGTAAGGAAAATGTATCATTATTTACTAAACATATACAAAAGTTGAGCTTTTCCGACGTTTTGAAATCTACTAACCCTGATGACGCATATAATCACTTCATAGAGATATTTAAGTGTATTTATGATCTTTGCTTTCCTTATAAAACTCTTAAGAAAAACGTCAGAGTTCAGCATAAATGGATAACAAAGGGCATTAAGTCATGTTGTAGGAAAAAAAGGGCATTACTATGGTTATATAGGTCCCAAAAGAGTACTACTAATAAATTAGCTTTTAAAACATACAGCAAAAGGCTAAAGAACGTCATTAAACTGACACAGCGTTCCCAAAATGATTTTTTCATAAAATCATCGAAAAATAAATCTACAGCTACGTGGCAAATAATAAACAAATCTAGACACATTTTACCAAGAGAACCAATTGCCAAATTACAGGTTAATGGGAAAATGTATACAGACCCCATAGACATAGCCAATGCATTTAATAATTTTTTTATTGACGAGATAAGTAATCATAATAATAGTACACAAACTCATAAGTATAATATTGAAATGCCTAATAATCCGAGATCAATTTTTATGACCCCAACGACCCCCGAGGAAGTGTTCAAAACCATACTGTCCTTAAAAAACACGTACAGCGTCGGTTTTGATGACATAAATACCGCAGTCTTGAAAGCAGTCGCTACTTCAATTGCGGTGCCTTTGAGCTTTATACTAAATTTAAGTTTCTCGGAAGGAATTTATCCTAGTAACTTAAAGCCTGCCATTGTGAAACCCGTTCACAAAAAGGGTGATAGAGACCTTGTTTCAAATTATCGTCCAATTGCGTTGTTATCAGTTTTTTCTAAAATTTTTGAGAAGATAATATATGATAAGGTCTATAACTTCTTGGGTAAACATAACATACTGGTAAAGGAACAGAAAGGGTTTCGCAAAGGCACCTCAATAAACATGGCAATTTATGACTTGGTGAGAAACGCAATGATTAATATAGACAAGAGGAATTTGTCATGTGCCATCTTTATGGACATGAGAAAGGCCTTTGACCATGTAGATCACCAAATACTTATAAAAAAACTACATCATTATGGGATTCGTGGTAATGGTCTCAAACTTATTGAATCCTATTTACACAATAGAGAACAATACACTGAATTAACTCAGATTTGCACCTCATCTAGGAAAGAAAAAAGTTATAAATCGGAATGTAGATTAATTAAACACGGAGTACCCCAAGGAAGTGTGCTAGGGCCCTTGTTATTTCTGATTTATATCAATGATATAATTAAGTGCACCCAACATCCCATGCTGCTATTTGCTGATGACAGCACTATCTTGATAAACTCAAATGTAAACACCAGTTATGCTGATGAAATCGAACAAGCTATTAGAAATGTCATTACTTGGCTAGAAGCAAATAATTTAAAAGCTAACCTAGGAAAAACATGTGTAATGCAATTTAAACAAAGAATTGAGGTTCCGAAATTACACATTACCTTTAAAGGAACAGTTATTGAAGAGACTGATACCACCAAATTTCTAGGACTGCATATAGATAGTAACATGTCATGGGAGACACATTCCATAGAAGTTTGCAAAAAACTATACAATTTCTCATATGCACTTTACAAGCTAGCGAATACCAATGGTCAAAATACTGTTTTAGCTGCATACCACGGTTTTGTAAGCTCAATCTTGCGCTATGGAGTTATTTTCTGGGGCAATTCATCATATAGAGATATTCTATTTAGAGCACAGAAGCGTTGCATAAGAGCAATTTGTAAATTGAAACCAGTAGAAAGCTGCCAGCCATATTTTAAATCTTTAAAACTTTTGACTTTACCCTGTATTTATATTTTCGAATGTTGCATGTTTGTGAAGTGTAATCCGGAGTTGTTTCCAATACAAACGCAGTCAGTTAACCTCCGTCAGAGGAAACATAAACTGAAATTGAATGTAGGGAATACCGCTCTGATGGAAAAAAGTTTCATATCTATGGCACCAAAAATATTTAACAAGCTTCCTGAGGAGCTAAAATTGGAAACAACAAATACTTTTAAATATTTATTAAGAAAGTATTTAATGGATAAATGTTATTATAGTGTTAAGGATTATTTTAATGACTAAATAGACACAATTTATTTATTTCTTAATGACAAATTTTAGAGACCCTCTTTTTATATAGTGTAACTGACAGTACAATTAGTTTTTTTTTTTTTAAGTAATGGTTATTTTATTTAAGATGATTTTAATGATCCTTGACATGTTTTAATTTTAATGCTTTTAATATTTTATGATTTTCAATAATTTTTCTTTTTTATGTACATGGCGAAATTTCGTACGCCAAAAGGCACATCATAGCTGTACTATGTCTCACAAATGTCACCTTATTTTACCTATGCATGACGAAATAAATACTTTTGAATTTGAATTTGAATTTGAAGCGAAAATTGAAAAATTTAATGATTCGGACAGGATTCGAACCTGCGTTTCCAACGGCTTTCCGGACCAACACTGGCGTCCTCCCAATTGGATCACCGAATCAATGTCAGAGCCATTGAATTTTTCAACCAGTTGCTTCGACATGCCTTAGGGTGGCATCGTAGCGCCATCTACCGTAAAGATTTAGACTTTATCGTCGGCACCATCGTCTCAAATTTGTTGAGAATCGATAGTAACGATGTGCTATACCCGAAATACTTATTTTTTTATTAAAGCAGTAACGTCTGCTAACGTAAACTAAATGTTTACAAATGAAGCGAAAATTGAAAAATTTAAAAATTGTTTTTTTTTTTTTTTTTTTTTTCAATTTTCGCTTCATTTGTAAATATCTTATTCAAAATTTATTGTGCCTTATTTATTAATTCCGATTTTTAAACTCCGAATTTCATAATTTTCGTATTTTTGATATTTTGGATTATTCTTCGTTCGGACTTCTTTTTTTCTTATTGTTCGGTGTATTGAAATTCGGATTTTTGAAAACCTTGATTGTAAACGTTAGACATTTTGAAATTTCGGATTTATAATAATCGGAAAAATGAAAAATCGAAATACTATTCGGAGTTTTAAAACATTCGGAATTATAATAATCGGTATAATGAAACTCGTCATTCCGATAATTGGAATTTAGTTTTTCTTATTTATGTAGTGTACCCGCACAAAATAGACCCATCGTTTTTGAGCTCATTTGTTTGCTTGTGTGTCTTGATGAGGAATTAACCTTTGTATGAGAAAATATAGTCGGCAATAAAAGCGTGTTAAAAGAAAAAACTGTTTTGATTATAATTATGACCAATACTCAACTTATTTCAATTATTAATCCGCTACCTAAAGGTTGTCTGGATGAGATCGCTTTTTAGCAATAAGGTCGCTTATTGTTTACCTCTATTGTAATGATAAGTGATAAGTTCGCCATTGTAAATGCTGATATTCTTTTGTAATGTGTACCTAGGTGTTTCTTGTTTTTATGTACAATAAAGTGTTTACATACATATTATTGAAGTGAAACTTCTAATGCGACTTCCAACAAGGTTGCGTTAAACGTTTAACGGTTGCGTTAAACGTTTAACGCTACCGTGAAGGGGGTAGGGAAGCACTGTTGCGTTAAACGTTCAACGTTCCTGGGGAGGGCGAATATAAAGAGACAGAGCGAGAGTGAAGAAGTTTGTCTTAAAGAAACAATATGAGTTCACTAAAAATCAATTTCTACCCCTTCCTATTTTCATATCCACATTACGAAGTTTCACTTCTTCCGCGCGGAGGGACTCCACGCACAATTTTTTTGTATTTCTTTCTTCTTGAGGTGTGCAATAAAGAGTATTCTATTCTATGACTTATTTTTCATAGGATTAGGTGTTAAACATGGAGCGCTGGGTCGGAAAAACTGCAGTGGTGACAGGCGCGAGCGCATCAGGCATCGGCGCTGCCATCTGCGTGCGGCTCGCCAACGAAGGGCTGCGGGTCGTGGGGCTCGCCAGGAGAGCAGAGCTGGTGCTGGTAAGATATGGAGCTGGGGCTAGCAGAACTGCTGTGGTGACAGGTGCAAGCCAAGGAAGTTTAGTTTATTCCATTGAAGTAACCCCATATTCCATACAAATTTCAAAAAAGTATTACCACTGGTGATTTGTGGGTGGCGCACAAATTATGTTTGTGTCTCGACTACGAGTCTCGGATTCATAAGTTCCGGAATTTTGGAAGTCTTGCGTGGGAATATAGATAAAGACGTAGAGGCCCCTTCGAGAAGTTTGATTCGACTGTACCTCTGCTGGGACCTAGCTGTTCCTGATCATATCAATGTGATACATTTAACCATTTTTAAATCCGCAGGAATTGAAGTCGGAGATCTCGGGTCCCGGGCAGATCCGCGCACTGTCCTGCGATGTGGGCAAGCCGGAGCAAATAACTGCCGCATTCAACCGCGTGGAGCGAGAGTTCGGCGGCACCGATCTGCTCGTGAACAATGCCGCGCTGTTGCCCCAGGGACAGATCACAGGTTAGCAGGGGCAAGATGGCTAATTACCATTCCCGCGATAATAGGTTATGCACCAGTGTACTTGGGTGACGGCAAGCGGCGGCCTCTGGTAAGAACGAGAGACCGCGCTCATATCTTCCACTCGCAGCCTCGCTCCTAAGGTCGCAGGCTAGGGTTGCCAGATGCAGGCTTATCGATTCCTTTAATTCATGGACCGAGCGACCGAAGCGTCTCCTTTTCAGCTTGCCCTGAAAAATGTTCGTAGGTTCCGATGTACGGATGTTCGGATTTCCGGCGGTTCTCGCCTAGAGAGAGATTACCGACACCGTCAATATGTTTTAGTGTAGTTGAAAATTGGTGTATTCTGTGTAACGTTAATTAACAATTAACATACATAATATTATTATTATGTTAGTTTTATAAGGAAAACGGGACTTTCCCGGATTTCCCGGCCATCTGGCAACCCATGCACGCTGACTCTTCCAAGCAAATATGAACAGTCAGTGAGTCAGTTAGTATGGTTTGACAGTTCATTTGCTTGGAAGATGGTCTGACTATAATGATCGGGCTTATTCGGACAGGCTGTTCGCCTTACCTGGCGATTTACAGAAACCACCAATAAAAAATAAATTACGACGGCGACCCCTACTATGGTCGTTAAGTCATTGCGGTCGTCAAGATTTGAATGTCATCTTTAGTAATAGAATTGGAATCCGTACAGAGTCTTAAACATATATTATAAGTAAGTATAGGTCGGTACCAGAGTAGTGAAGAGATTATAGATAGATTAACTAAATTGCTACGATGGAAAACGGTTACTTTGCAGTAAAACAATCAACGGAATTTATGAAATTGTATACATTTTTTTTTTTACGAAAATAAGCTAGATTGGTAATAATAATTAATATAATTGCAAATGTAAATGAGAAACTACAGTGAGGATAAGTAATTCGTTTCAAATTACTCCTCAAGGACTAATTTAACTCTTCAGACGTATTACAGTATAAGTTAGGTACAAATTTGTTTAACCTTGCATGCTGTTATATAATTTAAGTTAATTTTATTTTAATTGTGTAATGTTTTTAATGTCAGTCCTATTATATAGGAAGGAGCACTGCGTGGTAAAAGTTACCATTATAGGCCCGCAGGTCTCACTGGGAGACTTTTGATCGGGTGAACCAATCCCTCCTATTTAGGAAGTATTGTGAAATGGCTTTCGGTCGGGTGAACCAAATAAAATAATGATGACAGTAAAATGATTGCAGAGGCAAGTCCGAATCCGCTGAGCGACGATGAAATCGAGCAGATGATCGAGGTGAACGTCACGGGGCTGGTTCTGTGTTCGCGGCGCGCGCTGGCGTCCATGAAGAGACGCGGGGTCGCTGGCCATATCATAAACATCAATAGGTATGAGCTAAGTGCTTAAGTTAGTGTGGAAAGTAGAGGAAATTGCATCGTACTTCATCGTATTAGTCGAAAGATGTCCACTGTCTAGTGCTGGACGTGATGCGTAGGCCAGTGCACAGCATCTTCTATTACTTGCAAAGTTGAACGAAGTTGGGCGAATAATAGGTATATAATAGCGTGGACCTGTCACTTCGCTGCCGAAATCCATACTTTATCGAAAGTTGCTAAGAAATCGCGAGTTTTCTACTAAGTACTTTGTTTTATACTATGTAGTGATGATTTATCATAATTTCAGCGTGGCGGGCCACTACCTTCCGTCAGTGCCCATAGTCAACGTGTACCCGGCCACCAAGCATTTCCTCACCGCATTCACCACACTGCTCACGGACGAGTTGGCGCACGCGCAGACCCGCATCAAAACCACTGTTAGTATAGTAGGAAGCATTTTTTGAGGCCGAATTAGTGAAGTGCGAAGTGTCGCATTGTTCTAAATACAATGAGAACCAACAGCTGCTACAAACTGCCACTTTGAAAGGAAAAGTGTCATAAGTATCAGTAGTCAGTAAGTCATCGTATTATACTGTAGATTAAGCGCCTAATAAAGTTTTACGGCAATGTACGTTACGTGTAACGTAAATTCGCTAGATCGCTTTAAAAGATGTAATGAAATCAAAATTGGAAACTGTATGGACACAGATTAGTATACTAATAGTTGTATGGAGCTACGATGCTGATGGATAAAGCAGATACACAAATAAATAGATACACTCGTAAACCTATATTCAACACCCCTCGTTTCGTTTCGTTACAGTTATATTTATTCCATTTGTTATGTTACAGAGCATTTCTCCTGGCTTGGTGGATACATCCATGGGTCGTATGGTCAGTGTGAAGGTGGCTGCGGCCATTGCCGCGACGCCGCCCTTGCTTCGCCCATCCGACGTCGCCGATGCCCTCATATATGCTGTCTCTACGCTCCCCAACGTCAACGTAAGCTAGTTTTCTTTACTGTAGATGGGTAAAAAGTATCGTATGAGGATTGAGGAATATGTGTTAGGCTGCATTTTCGCCGGCAGCGGGGTGCGCACGCGTCAGGCTAAAAACGCTCCCAATCGGGCACTATCGCTCTTGAATGAACTGGCTATCCAAAGCCATGAGATCGAAGTCTTTCACCACTCACCTGCCTCTTTTTGCAGAGCTGTATGTATTTTGCAGCTGTATTAATATAATGTAAATAGTGATAAGTAATATAATGTAAATAAAGTAAAAATAAATTGCTTTTGTCGAATTAATAATAATATGTATTTGTGTACCATGTAAGTGTTTTGGTGTGTAACTGTGAGCGTGTGTGTGATAATTTTATAAACAACAACAACTACTCTCGGATATACATCTATTTCTGTAACAGAATTGGTTAAAATCTGTGCGCAACGCCATTGCGGCGTGATGAGAAGACAAGGGAATTTTCACCAGCAGATAGCGCTGTACGGTGGGCTGATAGGGGATGAAAACCCGGTTATAACCGGTTATTTGTATGGTAAATTAACCGGGTTTGCATTCCCTACTGGCTGCGCTCTCGCGCACCCGTCTTCTGTTGGTATACCTACCCAGGCGAAGCCGGGACGAGTCGTTAGTAAAGTATAAATAAAAAAAATGCAAATTGTATTTAAGCTTTATGTATGTATTTTTTCAGGTTCAAGAGTTGAAGTTCTGCTCAGCTCCGTTCAGCTGCTCTGACTGAGAAAAGATGTTGAACAAAAAATCCTGCATTGTATAATGCGGCTGGCCAAGATGAAGAGTTTCAAATAAAATAGCAATAAACTCGAGGCGTTATAACAATATATGCGTGATTTTATATCTGTTATTTTATTTTTAGCCGTAAAATATTACTTAGGTATTATGTATTATTTAGGTAGAAATGTTTTTAGTTGCGAATCTAAGAAAACGTCAAGGCATGGAACGAAGTAGCGTTACTAAACTGCGCGTGCGATAAGATAATAGCAAAAACTAAGTAGGTAATTAACAAATGTTGTAATTTTATTATAAAACGGTGTTTTTAATAATTATTATAAACGTTTTAAACTCACGTAAAAAGGTAACTTTAGATTTTTATTACCGACTGTAACGACCCACATTGCATAGCTATCGATGCGCCTGATTAATTCAACGTCAACTAATAGTAAAATAATAGTAATAAACTTTAATAAGGTGTAGGTGGCATGTCGTGGATATGGCACAGAAATGCCTATTTAGTTAGTTTAAGGAAAGCGTACAGCTTTATGCGGTTTTCCCATGGATTCTCACTATGGAAAACGAACGAACGTGTGGTTACACAACCGTATCACTTATGAATTTTATAATTAATTCTGCGATTTCTGCGTCTATGTGTAGTGGGTACAGACAGATCCGTGCAGATATGTGATTTTGAGAAGTTATGAGGAAGTAAATCGATTCTATTTTTAATTGGTAGGTATCAAATGTTTATACGGGGCTAACAACAGTTAGGCTGCTTTAAAAGTCAGAAATGACCGTCAAAGTTCAAAATTCCTACGGATCGCTAAAACGTCTCCATACAAATGGCCACCTAATCTTGACGTCATTATATATGGTACCTATGGGTGACAATATTTGTAATATGGAGACAATAAGTAATTTGCCATTTTCACCGTGAAAAACTGCGTTTAAGCAGTTTAAGTTCATAGTTGGCTTATACAGCGCGTATTATATTTGATATAACCGCAAACTTTACGGGGCTTAGCACAGGCGTTTTTTAATATTTAAAATCGAACTTTATTTTTTCCATATAATATAATTCAGCACGCAATGTATTTGTTTATTTGGTTAACATCTTGATTTCACAACTGTCAATAGTAATAACTGCGCCATACATTGCTGTTCAGAAAATTTTCAAAAATTAATTACGCCATGGCAGTTAACGCTAAATTAATAATTGTTATAAATATCAGATTATAGCACTAAAATCTCCGTTTGGCTTCAATATGCGGTTATATCAAATATACACGCTGTATAATAAAATTATTTTGAGGATTATGAAAATTATTTCAAAATTACTTTTGGATAAAAAAAAAAGACATAAAACTTTTGAGCTGTAGAATTGCATGGCTTATTTATGAATTATGAATGAATGAATTCATAAATAGACCATTCATTTGTGCAGCCCATAGTACCTACAGTTCGTCTCTGTGGTCGAAAGGTTAGGCGGGGCACCGGTTATCCAAATATAACGGGTTAGATCCCTAATGTGGAATATGTGTGAGCGCAATTAATTTTTTCTTTACGCATAATATATATAACACAACAAAATAAACAATAACCCAATAAAAATGAGTCTATGTAAATCTAAATCTAAAGTAAGTCTAAAAATGGCCCCCGTGGCATTGTACCAAAGACGCTGGCAGCATTACCTCGCTGTATTGCTAACTGCCAGCCCTTTGGTCACCAGTGGTGGCGACGAGCCATTTAGCAAGCTCTTTAAAAATAATTCTAGCACTTGGACCCCACGGGTCCAGGTTCTTTGTACCTACTCTAATACCTGCCGTGCAAATTTTATCATTAGTTCAACTACTACTATTAGGTCTATCGGACGTCCAACGGGTCGGACTTACCTACCTACTATGATAATGAATAATTATAATTATTATGATAATAAAGAGTATGCAATATAGGGTATCATAATTATAGCAATTAACCCTTAACAACTAAACAACTTAAACCCCACTAACCCTAAACAACTTCCTTAATTAACCCTAAACAACTTAGACCATAAGTTAACATGGAGGAATCAAACTGATGTAATATGTAAGAAGCTCAGCCAATTTTCATATGCCTTATACAAACTCAGAAAAGTTGCTAACAAATCCACAGTTCTTACAGGATATCATGCCTATGTAACGTCTACTTTGAGGTATGGTGTTATGTTTTGGGGGAACTCTGTCGAAAAAGAAATGGCATTCAGGGGGAAAAAAAAGTGTGTAAGGGCCGTATGTGGTATAAGACCCCCGGAATCGTGTACACCCTTATTTATAAAACTAAAAATATTGACCCTACCATGTTTATACATTTATAAAGTCGCATTGTATGTAAGAGTTAACTTTAATCAATTCCCTAGTTTTAATAGTGTTCGTCAATGAGGCAAAATAAATACTCGACCATCTAAAACCGCATTGTTAGTGAAAAGTGTATTTGGTATGGCACCCAAAATTTACAACAGTTTGCCTGCAAACGTATTGGATAATGATGACTTAAGGCAATTTAAAAAGACATTGTACGATTTCCTGGTTCAGAAAGCGTATTATTCAATTCAAGAATATTTTGATGACAAAAATAGTTTTTAGTGAAGTAATTAATAATGACTTAAGTACCTGAATAATAATAATTGTTGAAATGATGTCTTCTGATAACTTATGCATGCCCTACTTTCATTTTATTTTATTTTATCTAATTCAAGGGATATAAACCTATTTCTAATTTGAATGCCCTATGGCGAAGCATAGTGATACTATTATTTATTAATGTAACACCCTTGTACCTATGTCTTACAAATAAATAAATGATTGATTAAAATAAATGACCTTTTGTACACTCGATAATACGCGATTAGGTAACTTACATATTTTCCGTAATTTGCCTTTTAACCGACTTTTAAAAAGGGAGGAGGTTCTGTTTCACTGCATTTTTTAAGGGTCTATATCGGATGGCAATTACAATTTCCTATCGTCGTGTCGCATAACGTCTTTTGTCCTAATAACGTTTGGCATACACTTTGTTCCGCATATTTTTGATTGTCCGAAATTGTTGCTCCTATTATCGTTTGTCCTAAATATTATTTGTCCTATCGTTTGATGTGGCTAAGATTCAACTATCGAATGATTGATGTGCATAATTGTAATGTTCCTAATATTTAATGTGCTAAAAATCTTTTGACTACAATTCATTATACCTAAATCTCGAAGATTTTTAAGCAAGCATTCTGACGCTCCGCTCGCTTCGCTCGCTCCGCTATCCATGGTCATAAAACAAACCTAACCTACAGTTTTCGGTCTTTAACCTAACCTACTAACTGCAAAATTTTAATATACCTACCTCCATGCAAGCAAGCACTCTGACGCTCCGCTCGCTTCGCTCACTCCGCTATCCAATTAATACTCATAAATTCATTTTGAAACCTTCGCCTTCACCTTCACCTTGCCTTCTTCACCTTCGACAGAAACATCATTTCTCCGAATTTTATTTTGCATATTTTTTTTCTCATATTGTGATTTTACATATTTTTTTATATCAGAACATTCATATGGCAGAATATGAATAATCATAATATTTACATGTCCGAATAGTTATTTCGAAGAAATTTATATGTCATAATATTTAGATTGCATAAAAATTAAAATTCAAAAGTAGTTCTATTATGGTCGCAGTTCTAACCTAATCTAACCCATTAAGTTCGGTTCTAACCTAACCTACTTTACTGGCAGCAATTCGGTTCTGTTGTGATCGCAGTTCTAACCTAACCTAACCCATTAAGTTCGGTTTTAACCTAACCTACTTTACTGGCAGCAGTTCGGTTCTGTTGTGGTCGCAGTTCTAACCTAACCTAACCCATTAAGTTCGGTTCTAACCTAACCTTCTTTACTGGCAGCAGTTCAGTTCTGTTGTGGTCGCAGTTCTAACCTAACCCATTAAGTTCGGTTTTAACCTAACCTACTTTACTGGCAGCAGTTCGGCTCTGTTGTGGTCGCAGTTCTAACCTAACCAAACCCATTAAGTTCGGTTTTAACCTAACCTACTTTACTGGCAGCAGTTCGGTTCTGTTGTGGTCGCAGTTCTAACCTAACTTAACCCATTTAACTGGTATCAGTTTAGTTATAATAATAATAATAATAATAATAATAATAATAAACCTTTATTTCATTCCATACACAATAAATAATATTTAACATAATCAATCAAATTAACCTAATAAATGCATTCTCTCTTTTAATTTACTATCAAAAAAGTAATTACATATAAATATTTCTGCAATAATAATAATATCAATCAAATACTTTCATTTAAATCAGTCGAAAAATAAAGAATATGAGTAATTAAAATTTCATGCATTAGATTACGATTGGTATAATAAATAACATAATATTAATTCAAATTATATGATTGCATAATTATAATATTGATAAGTCTATGATTTTAGTATGGACCCCTTCTGGGTAAAAGCCTCCTCCAAAGAATTCCAAGTGTCTCTGTCCTTGGCAACATCGATCCAATTGTGACCCGCCACTCTCTTTATTCCATCATTCCATCTAGAAGATGGCCTTCCTTGTCTTCGTGTGCCGGTTGGGCCTCTCCATTGCGTGACTCTACCTGTCCACCTGTCATCGGTATAGCGAGCCACGTGCCCAGCCCATTTCCATTTCAGACTCTGAGCGAATTGTAGAGCGTCAATTACTTTTGTTTTATTCCTTATAGTCCTGCTGTTTATTTTGTCTTTAATCTTAATTCCTAATGAACTTCTTTCCATTGCTCTTTGAGTACATTGGATCTTATTTTTTATTTTTGAGTCAAATGTCCACGTTTGACAGCCGTATGTTAAAGATGGTAAAATTGTAGTGTCCATGACTATTTTCTTCAACTCTATATTCATTTCCGGTGATTTCATGATTTCCTTTTGCGCCCAGTATTTTTTCCATGTGATAGCTACTCTCCTTTCCAATTCTTCAAGGTTTCTACCAGTCTTAAAGGATATTTGCTTACCCAGATAGACGTACTCCTGCACATATTCTAGTACTTCATTACCGACGTATATAGCATCTTCTTGGAAATTTGTCATTAGCTTTGTTTTGTCTGTGTTTAGTTCGAGTCCCACAGCTCTGCTAGCTAAGACTAATTCATTGACCATATTACTTAACTGTGACGAGGTTTCGGAGAATATAACAATGTCATCGGCAAACCGTAGCTGGCTTAGGAAGTTGCCATTTATATTTATGCCCTTTTCTGCCCATTTTAAATCTTTTATTATATTTTGTAGGACGGCAATAAATAATTTAGGTGATAACGGATCACCTTGTCTTACTCCTTTTTGAATTTTTATGCTACTTCCCAACCTGTCTAGTCTAATTTTGCTCGTGCTATCCTGATATATGTTCTTAATAATATTTATGTATTTATTTGGTATTTTTTGTTCACTTAGAGCCTTCCAGATGCTGTCGTGGGATATCGAGTCAAAGGCCTTTTTATAATCTATAAAGGCCAGATATAATGGTCTTCTGTACTCTAAGTATTTTTCTATTAATTGCTCTATTACTTGAATATGGTCAATGGTGCTAAAACCTGCCCGGAAGCCAGCCTGTTCTATCGGTTGGTGTTTATCTAAATCTCCCGTTATTCGGCTTAGTAAGCATGAGGCGAACAGCTTGTAGAGACATGGCATTATGCTGATTGGACGGTAGTTACCTATATCTTTGGGGTCACCTTTTTTATATAAAAGAGTGATTTCGGATTCCGTCCATTTTTTTGGAACTGTTTCTTTATCAAAATCTTATTAAAAAGTAGCTCAAGAGGGCGATGTAGAAGCTGTTTGGCGTATTTGATGCTTTCATTGGTTAGCCCATCAGTACCAGGGCTCTTTTCGAACATTAACTTCTTTATTTGTCTTAAAATTTCTGTTTCCTTGAATGGCTCTATAACTGGGTCGTCCTGGTTGATTGAAGTCGGAGTAGAACGGAAAGGATGTCCCGTTTCCTTGGATGAACTGTAGAGTTGTCGGTAGAAATCTGTTGCCAAATCGATGATCTCTGAGCGCGAATTAGTAATTAAAGAGCCCTGTCCTAGCGACGGTATCCATTTTTTTGTTTTGTCTAACTCTTTGAACGCTTTTTTTTAGCTTCTTGTTTTCTGTAGGTATTTTTGTATCGTATTAGTTCGGTATGTTTTATAATCTTTTCTGATGGCTTTATTTGTTTCTTTATAGAGTTGTTTAAGTTCATTTTTTTCTGTACTGTTTAAAGCCTTTCTATGCTGTAAATTACTTCTCATTTTTATTAGTTTTAAAGTGTTTTCAGATAAGATTTGTTTGTGCCGTTTTATACTTGGTTTTCCATTCACGCTTTTCTTTATTGCGGATTCAATTTTTTGACAGTATTCATCACATGTTGATGACTTGCAGTTTTCGATTAAGTCAGGTATAAATCGATTTAAATTTTCCAGATATTCCAATTGTTCTTGTTCTGTTTTTAATTGTATTTTTGTGTTATTGAAGCTACGTCTATTTTTCTTTCCTAGTTCTATATACAGAGATCCTTTTACAAGTCTGTGATCGGAACTGAAATTAAATGATTGCAAAACTTGCACGTTTGTGAATAGCTTAGGTTTGCTTGTTAATATGTAGTCAATTTCATTTCTGGTTTTTTTGTCTGGCGAAATCCAAGTCCATTTGGTTTTCTCTTTCTTTTTAAATACTGTGTTCATGGTTTTTTTAATTCATGCTCGTAAGCGTAGTCTATTAGTCTATATCCTCTACTACTTCGTTCTCCATAACCAAACTTTCCGGCCACTTTCATCTCATGAGGTTTCGTTTTACCTATTTGGGCATTGAAGTCTCCCATAATGATTAGGTATCTTGTGGTGATCTTATTGTGTGCTTTTTGTAGGTCTATATAGAAGTTATCAATTTCTTCTTGAGTAGAGTTTTCCGTGGGAGCATATACTTGAATGATCGCGAAAAGTGTTTTTTCGAGCTCTATTTCGAGAATACAAACTCTTTCCGAGATTCCTGTAAAGCTGATAATATTTCCTTGTAGCTCTTTCTTTATCAAAAATCCCACACCATAGAGCCCCTTTGTTTGCCCTATGTAGTAGAATATGTGATCTTCATCTTCTATGATTTCTTCCCCTAGACGTCGGACTTCGCATAGGCCTAGTATGTGCCACTTGACATGTTTTAGTGCCGACTTCAACTCTAGTAATTTTTGTGTCGAAGATAGAGTCTTTACATTTAAAGTGCAAATAAAAAGTGGCTGATGGACTTGTTGGAATTTGTTATAAATTTTTATTTTCTCGTTTCGTGTATTTTCTTGCATTTGTTGCTTTATCGTCTCTTTGTTTTTTTTTTTTTGAGTTTGGAGGGTTCTGGTCGTTTAAACTCCCTCGGGGACCGGCCGTACTGGGAGAGTGTGGTGTGCTTGTTTTGTACTTTTCTTTTGTCTTTTTAGGCAGAGGAGGCGTTACGGATTGCTATGAAATAATTTCACTCTCTTCATCTTGTAGCTCTTCTGTTAAGGGCACTTGTTTTTCCATATAATGAGTAATATACCGTGATTCTATAGTAGATTTGGTTTTCTTTGCGCTTCTGTGATTTTTGTCTTCTTTATTTTTGATATCCGTGTGTGGGGAATCTTCCAATGAACGCTTTTTGCTACTTGTTGGTAATGTTGAGGTTTCCGTATTTTGCTGACTTTGTTTTTGTTTTTTTCCGGTAATATAACTAGCTTATTGTATATAAGAACTGCATTTTTTCCATTTTCCCTCTCTTTTTTCAGATCATCTTGCAAAGCCTTTCTTTCTGTTAATACTTTTGGGGAATAGTCCTCCATTATGTAGAAAGTCTTTCCCTTTAGTTTTGATTTATTTTTTAGGATTCTTAATTTTAGGCCGAGTGTTGAGAACCCTACGACAAGAGGCCGAGGTGAGGTGCCTTTCTTCCCAAGTCTCCTCACTTGCTGGATGTCATTTTTCAGACATTTTAACCCAATATGATGATTAATGAATTTCACAATTATGTCTTCCAAATCAAAATATGATTTTTCTGTCTCGATAATTCCAAAGAACACTAAATTTCGCTTCCTAATTTCTCTTTCCAACTGGTCTAGTCGTTCTTCCTGTATATCCTGTTTCCCTTTAAGGGTATCGAGCTCAGATTTAAATTGGCACATCTTTTCATCAAGGCAGTCTATTTTTGACGATAGTTTGTTGTCAGTTTCTTGAAGTTGTTTGCTGATCTCATTTATAGCTAAGAGCAATTTATCCATTTTGTAAGTTATAATTTGCGCCCTCTTACGCCTTATCGGCGAACTATTGTCGTATCGATTAACCTTGTTAAGATCCAAGTGTCTACCTCCTGAACTTGCGTTACAGGTTTCGGACGTTTTCGTTAGATGGCGCTGTAATCAATTGTGGTTAATCTCGTTGGTGAATGATTTGGCAATTAATTGCTCTTCTAATCAATTGTTCATATTAAGGACCATGTAATACAGTGCTGACAATGAATTTAAAACAAAAGAGTGAGAGAATAAGTGGGGCGGTGTAAAGTTGTGAAAATATAAACAATAACAAAGTGACAATTTATAGTGCAATAAATTAAAAGTGGACCAAATAGAACATCATTTCCAACACACTGTGAAGTTAGTGGCTAAAAACTCGGAACGGTTGACGTGAATAAGTGCAAAATAATAAAAATACAAAATAAACAACCTAAAAATATAAACTCGTCACTGACGAGACGAGTTTGCCGCGGCGGTGTACGGGCAGCCGTCCCTGATGAAGGGCTCCATACGAGTTCGAAACATGTCGGGCCGTTCCTGACAATTTCACGTGAGTGTAAACCGCTTAATACAATGATTTGGCAATTATTTTTAGGTTGTTTATTTTGTATTTTTATTATTTTGCACTTATTCACGTCAACCGTTCCGAGTTTTTAGCCACTAACTTCACAGTGTGTTGGAAATGATGTTCTATTTGGTCCACTTTTAATTTATTGCACTATAAATTGTCACTTTGTTATTGTTTATATTTTCACAACTTTACACCGCCCCACTTATTCTCTCACTCTTTTGTTTTAAATTCATTGTCAGCACTGTATTACATGGTCCTTAATATGAACAATTGATTAGAAGAGCAATTAATTACACTGTTTATTTTTAAATCACTTTTATATACGGAGCTGATGTTTACTGCGGCACAGTGGCGCCATCCATCCGTCAGTTTAGTTAATAATCGCCTAATCTAACCTAAAACTTAAACTAAATTCCTAGCACCCGTCTGTTCCGTAAACTATGTCTTTATGCCATAATAAATTCGGCGATATTAATGTTATGCCATATAAAATTATATGAAATAAAAGTCGGTGATACAACTGACAATTATGATACATATATAATTATGCTAAAGAATCATTCGGCTAAAAATGTTTCGGTGATAGCTGCTATGCAAAATGTATTTCGGAGAATCGATATTATGCAAGATAAAGGGAACCCGTAATTTTAGCCAATTTAATAATAGGCAAAATAATTCTTAGGGCAATTCATGTTAGGAATATTATGCTTTAGGTAATTAGATTTTAGAGTTATCAATATTAGGATAAACTTGCTTTAGGACTTTAAATAAGTATGCGCAAAAATTATTAGGACAAACGAGGAGTATGCCATTCAACAGTATGCCAAACATTCTCGGCCAAACATTTTTAGGACAAAAAACGTTATGCGATACGACAGGCACCCATTTTTTAAATTAGCCGAATTACAATCATTTCTGGCCCCTCAAAGAACGCCATGTCTGTACCACAGAGTAGGTAAAAATAGACTCACCGTACTCTGCCAGATCATCGGTCCATCTTGTTCGGGGCCTACCACGCTGCGTTTTCCGCTAAGTATTTAAGAACTCATCAGCTATCAGGTTTAAGGGACATAACTACGTTTTAACACGTTCACTGCGGGACAAATCTTGAGGAACTTTCAACTGGTGCGGTTGAGGTCGAATCAGCCCAAACCTAAGCTCTTTTTCAGTGCGGGTGAGGCCTAATCGACCTCGAATTTAAGTAGGTGTTTAAATCCTCCATAACTTTGCCTATACTCGGACTAGGCATTTTTTTTCATGTGCTCTACATTCGTCAGTAAATGCTTAAAATACCCTTAGCGTCGCCCTTGGTTCTAACTTTTGGTCAACGACTATGGTCCTTGCTTTTAGTTAAAGAAAAAAAACCTTCAGAATCTTTGAGGCCTTTCAGGTCTCAAAACGCACTAGATTTTATCTAAACCTAGTGAAGAGAATGGCAAATATCGCTAAATTATCGATAAGTTTATTATTGGTTTCCTTGTAACTAGAGTACCTACCTACATGCTTTACTTGGTTAAAAGGTTTGTTTTAATACTCTAAAAGGAAGAAATCAATCTTTCGATTATTTAGAACAAACCCGTTGATTTATGACATTCTGTAAACAACATAGTCACATGTACGATAATAAACACTTGTCTTCATATTTACTTGTGTAAAGAATATATGCTTCTTTATATAAGTTAATTTGACGATAAGCAATTTTTATAAGTATCAGTATATTTATATTTAAGGAAAGTTAAAAGAATGCTTATAGATTTATTAATTTATTATTGAGTATTAGAATAAGACTTAAACAAAACATTATCAAACATTAAAAACACCTGTCGAAACAATGATTTTTAAAAACATAATTAATCAGGCAATGTTGAGCAAAGTGATTATCGTGAAACACACGTGGTTCTGCATCGATAACTGTGGCCGCACTAACGTGAAGCGATCGACTCCCGCGCCGCCCGCGTCCCGCTCAGTGCGGCTTTGAGGTCGCTTTTTTGAGGCATTAATAAACCTCAATCCGCACTGAGTGAAAACAAAGTATACCCAGTGCGTTTGAGGCTTATTAAGACCTCAAATGTTTTTCTTGTACCGACGAGTCCGGCTTTGGAAAACATAAATAAATGTATATTTGACTCTGTCGTACGCCTTATAAGTAAACGGCAGCAGCTCCCGCACAAGAGAGATAACACGAACTTTTAGCCCCGCACCAAGGTAAAGTCGCGATTGAGGCCGATTTGACTCAACCCGCAGTGAACGTGTTAATAACAATTCATATTGCAAAAATAACTGCAACGTTATAAATCAGCTATTATAAATCTTAGTGTCTGCCATTTTTGGGCATATGTAAAGTGTGTCTCCTACTTATTTTATTTATATTTTACCGCCACCTCTATAAAACGTCAATAAATATGCAAACGTTAGTTTAGATGCGAGTAGGTATCTGTATATATAAAACATAGGTACTTAAAAAAATAAGGATAAGATAAGATCCAGCCGATCATGTTGATGACGCGTTGCGTGTGACGCAGTTTGTAGTACAACTGCCTATTGAGCCAGCGATCCTGGGTTCGATTCCCGGTAAGGGCAAATATTTGTGTGATGCACTCGAATGTTTGACCTTGGGTCATGGATGTTATCTATATAATGTAGGTATTTAAATATTATTTCGTCGTCTAGTACCCATGGTATCTACAAGCATTGCTTACTTCGGGATTAGGTCGATTTGTGTATGATTGTCTCCCTTAATATAACCTAACTATAACTATAACTATAACTTAACCACTTTGAGATTTTAAACTTACTCCGGACCCTAATATTGCCAGTTTCCATGGTCCATAGACGCCCAATGTCCAATGAAACCCTATTCTAAGGGCCATTACATAACACAATCGCTCGTTATACCTATCGGTTGCCACCTTACAGTCTGTCTTCGAGTCTATGTAGGTACACTCTATCCTTTAAACAGGATGGATGTGAACTATTTATGAGCAAGACCACGAATTCTGACCTCGAATATCGTTTTGTGTATGACCTTGTCGCCCGATTTAGTCATATTTATCAACAGTAGAATTAGGTGTTTTGTTAAAAAGTGATGATAAGATTTTTGTATTTATCTAAGAATGTATACCTAAACGGCCGAAGTTATTTTCAATTGATCTTAGAAAGTGTTGTGGGCCTCAACTTGTGGGTAAGTATTTACTTATAAATATTTAAATTTCGATTTTATTTTTATAATAAATTACGCAGTTATAAGAATAATTCATTTATTTCAGGCATCAATAGTTATTTGTGCAAAAAACTAGTGCCTACGCCACATCTTGGGATTTAGGTAGCCGACCCCGATTGAGAATTCACGCTCTACAAAGATATGGGACAAAGGCTAGGAGGAATAGTTATTTGTGCAACAAGAGAGCAAAGTTGTTTTTTGTTGCGAGTGGTGATTTTGAGAACCGAGCAAGCGAAGGATTCTATGTTTGAATCACGAGCGTAGCGAGTGATTCTAATTTGGAATCCTGAGTGTAGCGAGGGACTCAACAGCAAGAGATGAAAAAACTTTGCCTTCGAGTAGCACACACAACTTTTCACCTCAACAGCGAGAACATATTCAACTTTTTGTACTTTTTCTTCCAACCGTTCAGGTGTAGGTATGTTTATAGTCTTTGTTGCTGATTTCAATGATATTATTAATTAGAAAATAAATACCTGCTGCTTGAAATGGAATAAAAATATAATTAAATTGAAATAATACGTTCCAACACTGTACCAGTCCCTCAGAACTACCATGGTTGTCATTATTTGATCGAATTGGAAGATTGAGCAGATACATTAAGAGTTTTTTTTATTATTACGAGATTTTGTTTATAGTTTAGTTAATATTTTTACTCGTTAAGGACCAAACAAAATAAATGCAAAATTAGTAAATAACAATTTGAACTCGATATTTTTTAAAGTACGCTTCGAAACTGCGTCTATGATAAATTGGTGATTGGTACGAGTACCTATACGAGTATTTACAGTATAAAGTTGAAAAAATCTTATCTCATTTGAACAATAATCTATTTGATTTATATAAAAGACATTTTATTTAAACATTCGGTCGTGAAAAACAAAATGTTGTAATTAAAACTTCTACAGGTATTTTTTTTTAATTTTTATTCTACGTGTTCTTATTCGAGGTCGGATACGAAAATCGAATTTCGAATTGATATATTTTTATCACTCTTCTTTCCATGTAGATATGAAAGAGGCAGAGTGCATCGAAATTCAAATGATTCGAATTTTATAATTAACCTGTGGCTGAAAAATTAAAAAAATTAAAAAGCTACTTTCTACTCACGCTCGAAACTAAATCGCATTTTGTTCACTGTTATCTGACAGCAAAATTGCCATGTTTGAGCTGGTGAGGTGAAAAGGCCATTGATAAATACCTAACAATCTAACATACATATTAAGTTATAACGATAATTAAGTAGGTAGTTAACGTTTTAAATACCGAGAATAATATCATTTTCTTCGCATGGTTTGGGTAGGAAAATGGTTGTAGGTACTTATGGGGAAACACGATGAGGCATTAGCATTAGTCTATTGAGCTATTGTGATTGGTACTGGCTTTATATAATATTCCCAGTTCATCTCGCAACTCGACACTTGAAAGTCTATCCTCTAAACTGAACGAACTTTACGAAAATATAAATTTAAATAAATTAAAAACAATTTTGTATCACCTACATTATTTTTCACGTAAATATTTACACACGTCACCTACAATAGTGATAATTGGTTCTTATGCTAATGAGATGTTTAATCTATGCAAAATATGAGTGGTTTTTGAGGAAAATATTTACTGTTGATCAGCGGGCGCATCGATCTCAGCGGGCTGCGAGCGCGCGCGCATAAGCAGTCTGTTAGTGGCGTTCTAGCTCTCTACGCGACGCTAAAACTATCTAAGTTGCTTCAGAAAATAAATTAAGGTATGAGTATTAACTATTCTGAACCTATTTTTTATTTATTTGTTATTTCTTATTAAACATAAGTTTTTTAAATGTGCATATATCTGTCCTATAAACAAAATTTGAAATGTTAATTATTGTAAATTTAATTCTCTACAACATTGCCCAAGCTCTGTTCTAACTAAAATGCTCCTAAACGAAGATATAATCCAGGAGTTTGTTTTTGAGTTGGTAATTGCAATTTCTTAAGTTTTTTTAAATGTTCATATCTCCGTAACTATCTGTCCTAGAAACAAAATGAAAAATGGAGAATTTAGTAAATTTAACTGTATAACATTGTCCCAGCTTTCTTCTAGCTAAAATGCTCCTAAAGGAAGATATGAGCAAAAATATGAAGAAAGTGCCGGTTTTTTCAAAATGGCGGCGGGTGCGGAGTGCATTTTGCATTTTAAACACTGACTGACTATCCTATAAGTCTAGGATAGTCAGTCAGTGTTTAAAATATACTCTATGTCCTAGACAACATATCAAAAATTCAAAACTACCGGACCGTTTGTAAGGTCAAAATCCTTTATTCACTGGATTACTAGGTCACTACCACTATCTGTGGTTGTATTTCTTTTTTGTTGAGGTGTGAAAAAAAATGGAAAAAAAGAATATTCTATCTACCTATCTATGTCAAAGAAATTAGGGTTATCTACATACAATGAGTATTAAATGTTTAGTTTTATTGACGTTGAAATTTTTTTACCATTATTTTTTATATAACAGGATTGTAATTAGATTTCCTTCCTTTGGTTTATATTTACTTCGTTCCTAAAATTTAATTCTTGTTCTTTTCGAAACTTTACTTCACGCATAATCAAAACACGTTGCCTAATATATTTGACTGTTTTGACTTTTCACACTAGTTACGCACTGCCATATTATATTGGAGTGTGAGTCTGCGTCGTTATGAAAAAACTATTTCTGGTAGCGCTCGTCCAGTGTGAGGAGCACCTAATATATTATGTACCATAAATATCGTAATACTATATTTAGTAGGTCGTTGAGTATGGAGCGGTGGGCAGGCAAGACTGCAGTGGTGACTGGCGCGGGGTCAGGCATCGGCGCCGCTACTGCGGCAGCGATGGCGACGGCGGGGCTGCGCGTGGTCGCCGTTGATCTTGTGGACGAGGGGAAAATATGTGATGTGAGTGATTCGTGTGGTTGAAGGTACTAAGCTTAACTACGCGACACGACCAAATATTTTTGTATAGAATTGGATGTCGCGCCGTATAGTTCCGCTGCCGCGTAGTGCGTTCTATCTCATACAATTTCGTACAAAGAATATTTAACCGCGTCGTGTCGCATCACTCCGCAATAAGGATATCGTCTGTTGACAACCAAAATTCAATAAGTAACAAATACCTACTTACAAAGCTCGTATCTCAGTATTAATCTAAAGACTAGATATGGCTTGTGCACAAATCACGTGAGGTTCAATAGGGGGGGAGGGGGTCACGAAAAAAATCAGTATTAAATGTTTAGTTTTATTGACGTTGAAATTTTTTTACCATTATTTTTTATATAACAGGATTGTAATTAGATTTCCTTCCTTTGGTTTATATTTACTTCGTTCCTAAAATTTAATTCTTGTTCTTTTCGAAACTTTACTTCACGCATAATCAAAACACGTTGCCTAATATATTTGACTGTTTTGACTTTTCACACTAGTTACGCACTGCCATATTATATTGGAGTGTGAGTCTGCGTCGTTATGAAAAAACTATTTCTGGTAGCGCTCGTCCAGTGTGAGGAGCACCTAATATATTATGTACCATAAATATCGTAATACTATATTTAGTAGGTCGTTGAGTATGGAGCGGTGGGCAGGCAAGACTGCAGTGGTGACTGGCGCGGGGTCAGGCATCGGCGCCGCTACTGCGGCAGCGATGGCGACGGCGGGGCTGCGCGTGGTCGCCGTTGATCTTGTGGACGAGGGGAAAATATGTGATGTGAGTGATTCGTGTGGTTGAAGGTACTAAGCTTAACTACGCGACACGACCAAATATTTTTGTATAGAATTGGATGTCGCGCCGTATAGTTCCGCTGCCGCGTAGTGCGTTCTATCTCATACAATTTCGTACAAAGAATATTTAACCGCGTCGTGTCGCATCACTCCGCAATAAGGATATCGTCTGTTGACAACCAAAATTCAATAAGTAACAAATACCTACTTACAAAGCTCGTATCTCAGTATTAATCTAAAGACTAGATATGGCTTGTGCACAAATCACGTGAGGTTCAATAGGGGGGGAGGGGGTCACGAAAAAAATCACGATATATCACGTTGGGGGAGGGAGGAGTATAATGAGACCTCACGTGTATTTTTCTACAGTGAACGAACTAAGAAAAAAATGATATTTTTTCTCGGTTTCGTTAAAAAGAAATCTGCACTTGGTAAATACTTCAAAATAGCGAGTCTATTTTACGAAATTTTGGCGGAAGAAAATACACGTGAGGTAGTGAGGGGGAGGAAAAAACCTCACCAAAAGTAGCCGAAAAAACCTCACGTGATTTGTGCACAAGCCCATACGAGGTTTTGATGAGTAGTGACAGTTTTTTTTGTGAGTTTTGGTTGTCACCAGGCGATATATCACTGCTCCATTGTCTAGACTATCAGGTTACGTTAGGTTTTAATCTGGTGACTATGGCGTCGGAAGCGAGGTACAAACTTAACCGGCTTATACAAATCGAGGTTTCGTTTTCGTCTGTTTCATCCTCCTAAAGTTAATCAAGCTTTACGAAATTTTGGGAATTAAATGGAAAGGAAATGTTTTGTGTGGGACTGTTTCGATTTTGCGCAAATGATTATAAAGTTTGCGTACTTACTAGGCGGCCGCTTGCGGCGGAATATTGGCCAAAAATAGACGCCTAGTAAGTACACCAATTTCATAATAAGAGCCGCAAAAATCGAAACGGTCCAACACAGAACATTTTCTTCCTATTCATTTCCTACAATTTCTTAAAGATTGGTTATGTTTTGGAGGAGAAAACAGACGAGAACAAAACCTCGATTTGTATTGGAAAATGAGCCGTAGTATTTCCTTTTAATACAATCCATAGACATCGGTTATACGCTCAGTTCTGGCGTCAGTTCAGTCCATCAGTCTGGTCAGAAGTCAGAATGATCGTGTAGCCCCCTCGGTCTGACGATCCGGACTGGTGTAAATGAATTATTGACAGTCTAGGATGATGGACTGAACTGACGCTAGAATGAGCGTGTAACCGATGTCTTATTATTAGGCAAGTCGGAGATTTGGTGCAGTGTTCCTTCAAGTGCAGGGCTCCTTTGCTCAAGCTTCTCTATCGGCTATCGGCAGCAGCACTACTAGCATAACTATCATACGCGACTATTTCTTGCGCGAGTAATTACCCATCTCCTTTTGTGCCGTTATGTGAGAGAGTGACGGGTAGCGCTATGTCGCGCGACAAGAGTCGCGAAGCACAGTTGTGCTAGAGGCGCTGGATGAGTTCGGTGGCTGACCGTTGTGGTGATAGGAGCAGGTCTGGAATCCGCGCGGCGGGGTTGCGCGTCCCCGCCGGGTCGCTGGTGTTGTCTTGACATATTTATTGATATTTCACCCAGCACAAATTCATGGTCAAAATTATTACGAAGTCGGTAATATTCGACAGATACACAGATATATTAAAGATACTATAGGTACAGTCAAATTCAACTGATCAAATATTTGATCAAATGTGAACAACAACGACTCAATAGTCCTTTACGCTAGTTACCGCGGCGTAGAGGCGTGTTCAGATATTTACGATTACTTATATTTTTGCTGAGATGTTTAAGTAGTCAACTCAATAGGTACATGGTCACGTATAATAACAATAATTTATTTCAGACATTTGTCCATAAAATTGTTAGCATTTTACCTATACATATACAAATACTTAAAACTAATGTTAGCATTATCACTCGGGCATTTAAAACCGGAAATTTGCATATGACTTAAGCATTCGCTCATGATGATAACAAAAAGAATCTAACATAATAAATATTCAGTATGTAAAATCTATTCGGTTTAGTCGTTAAACGTAGACTCGTAGTTTCAAGGTTGGGTATTTTTAGACCTTGTCAAATTATATATCGTCAAAGTCAAGAATAAGAATAAGAATATACACTCTCGCAGTTTGTAAGCTATTAAGACTGCACCGAGCAAAATGTGAAAAATAGGCAGTTGCCGTTAAGTAGACAACGTCAACACTAGTTGTTTAATCCACTTCTAAACTATATATTTAGCACATCGAAGAATGTGTTAACAACTTCTCCGTGGAAAAAATATAAGATTATTAATATTTTACTCTAGAAAACTAAGTAAAGTTTGTTTGTATCGCTTCTTTATTAGATATTGTACCGCTTCTTTATTAGATATTACTATGACATCTTCTACTGCACATGTTGCTAAGCATGGCCAGTGCTCTGCTCACGCTTTCTCTTACCACGATCTTCTTTATTTATCGTATAAATTAAGACCTCCCAAGGCAAATGCCAAAATTCTTCTTCAGCGCAACTTTGGTGGAATGGACGTTGACAGGCTTCGTGATGATGCTTCTAAATTGGACTGGAGTGTTATCTCTAGAGCTAATACGGTTGACGACAAAGTCTCACTTTTTAATTCTCTTCTAATCCAGCTCTATGATGTTCACGCTCCAGTCCGTTCCATTAAAGTAAAACATCTTCCTGCTCCCTGGCTAACTAAGGAGATTAAAGCATTGTTGGAGAAGAAAAATGTGGCCAAGTCGAGGTATAAAGCGGATTCCTCTGATAGAAATAAAGAGCGTTATCACACGCTACGCAACCGCTGTAGTACCATTTGCCGAGATGCTCAAAGGCGCCATATCCACCAGTCCGTAGAGAATGGAGACCCTGCGAAAGTATGGAAATTTCTCAAGTCAATTGGAGTTGGAAAGACACGTCCGAATTCCTGTACCAATGACATTAACTTCGATTCGCTTAATCAACATTTCTCTACTTCTAGCACATTCTCTGGCGCTGTTAAGGGCGACACCCTTGAATTTCTTTCATCACTTTCCACTCCAGATTCACTCCCTTTTTCTTTTGTTCAATTTACTGACAGTGATGTTAAGAAGAATATTCTATCTATAACTTCGAACGCTGTAGGTACCGATTGCGTCAGCCGAAACTGATCCTTCCTATCCTTGACCTCCTTGTTCCCATTATTACCTATATCCTAAATTGTTCTATCTCTTCTGGTACTTTCCCGTCACTTTGGAAAGATGCTAATATTGTCCCAATACCGAAAAAGTCCAATCCTTCCTCCTTTTCTGATTATCGTCCAATCTCCATTCTCCCACTCCTGTCTAAAGTACTCGAGCGTCTTGTTCAACATCAATTATCATCCTATTTGAATAAAAATAACCTTCTGAATCCTTTCCAGTCTGGTTTCCGTCCTGGTCATAGTACGGCGACAGCACAAGTTAAAATTACAGACGATATCCGGTCGGGCATGGACTGTCGGAAAGTTACAGTATTAACGCTGCTGGATTTCAGTAATGCGTTCAATACAGTTGATCACGACATATTACTTGGCATATTAAGTTCTCTTAACATATCTCCTGCAGTAATTGATTGGTTTCGTAGTTACTTAAGTGATCGTCGGCAGCGAATAAAGGTGGATGACTCCTTTTCTTGTTGGTGCAGCACGCTGGCTGGGGTTCCTCAGGGTGGAGTGCTGTCGCCTTTGTTATTCTCTATCTTTATAAATTCCATTACACATAATCTATCTTCACATTATCACCTTTATGCCGATGATCTTCAAATTTATTCGCAGGGTGCTCTCGGTGACCTCGCGTCTGTTATTAGCGACGTAAATGGTGATTTGGAGCGCATTTTAAATTGGAGTCATAGGTTTGGTCTCAAAGTCAATCCTGCTAAAACTCAAGCTATCGTAATTGGCAGTTCGAAGCTGATCTCCAGGGTTGACTTTGATAATGTCCAACCTGTTTTCTTTGACGGAGTTCATATACCCTTTTCGCACTGCGTAAAAAACCTCGGTGTCATTTTTGATCGCACTTTATCTTGGGTGCCACAGGTCAATGAAGTAAGCAGAAAGATGTTTGCGGCAGTCGGTTCTCTTAGAAGGCTCAGTAATTTTCTGCCTATTGCCACCAAAATTGCGCTCTCTCAAACACTACTTCTTCCTATATTGGACTATGCTGACATAGCTTACCTTGACCTCACGGAGGAGCAGCTTAATAAGCTTGAGCGTATCCAAAACATCTGCATTCGGTTCATATTTGGGTTACGCAAGTATGACCATGTATCCGACTTCCGGTCTCAGCTCAAGTGGCTCTCAATCAGTTCTCGTCGTCACTCCCATATTCTGTCTCTTCTTTATAATGTACTATTTAACCCCACAACTCCCCGCTACCTCAAGGAGCGCTTCAGTTATTTGCGTTCTGTTCGCTCTGCACAAAACTTAGTTCTTACTGTTCCCCCTTCATCTTCTGAATTTTATAATGGTTCTTTCACTTTCCGGGCTACTTTACTGTGGAATTCGCTTCCTCTGGATATAAGGCGTGCCCAATCTCTTGCAACATTTAAAACCCTCGTCAAAAAACACTACTTGTCTCTCCCTTAGTACACTGCAATAATAATCGCTCCTTTAACTTTGT
Organism: Apotomis turbidana; assembly: GCA_905147355.2. NCBI lineage: Eukaryota > Metazoa > Arthropoda > Insecta > Lepidoptera > Tortricidae > Apotomis > Apotomis turbidana. The sequence continues at coordinate 6,399,214 of LR990299.1, read as the reverse complement.
GGCTCATACTGTTTTTGTTTTATTTATTACTTAACAATATATTTATTTATTATGTCTAAGTATTTATGTAAGTATATCTGTATATTTTTATTTATGTATGTTTATTACCTTTGTTTTTTTATGGTAGTCGTTCATTTAGTCCTTTAATTATTATGCACCACCTACTAATTTCAAACATTAATTTTTCAACTACTCCGCTACCTAAAGGTTGTCTGGAAGAGATCGCTATTTAGCGATAAGACCGCCTGTTGTTTACCTCTGCCTGTTATATGAATGTATCTCATGTTGTGTTGTATATTCCTTGATGTTGGAGGTGTGCAATAAAGAGTATTTGTATTGTATTGTATTGTATTGTAAAGTTGGACGAAAATTGTAAAATCGTAAGCAGGCGTTAAGTGTTTTATTTTTAACTGAAAATCAGAACTTTTAACTGAATTCTGATTTTCAGTTAAAAAAAAAGATGAATGTTTTCATTACAATTTTTCCGCATCAAATATTTTAATTATTGTTTGGTATTAAAGGTCCAGATTTATCAAAAAGTCCTTTTAATTCTCCATACGTTTTTACTATGGCGGCCGCGCGCCGATCTCAATACGCATTCCCCGCGCTCTATGGTTAAAGGCGCGTTAGCGGCTAACGCTCGGCGCAGTCTTACTACTGATTATAACAAGCTAGATTTGATTTGGCCGACATCTCCAGTAACAACAACTTGCTGTTTCTCAACAAGGTCGAAACACACGATAATACAGGTAAAGAAGAAACATCGCGATAAACCCGTTATAATCAGTGTATAATAGATTTCTGTCGTATTGATTGCATCGTAGATCTATATATATAAGTTTTCGGTAACTGTTAAAGACGTAAGTGGGGGGTGGGGGTGGGTGGGAGAAAATTTTACTTCCTGGCCAAGGCAACACGTGAAACTTTAGACAAAGCCTAAAAAACTTTAGGTAAAGCCGCAGATCGCATATTTATGGCACTCACTTCGCTTCAGCCATTTTATTACGTATTGGTGTGACTCATCCGTAGTTTCGAGAAAGTTAAAATTTCAAGGTGATTACAATAGGTGGTGTGTATCTTGGAGATGGTAGTTGTATGAAAAGTTAGCAGGCAGTCAGTTATTTTACTTTCTAAAACTCTCTACATATCCATAAAATTGAGTTTTAAAACTATGCGCACCACATATGGTATATAGCTATCCAAAAACGAAGACACCATCACCTCTCGGACCACAGAGCCGGCTCTTGGCCAAAGGATTAGTTTGGCTATAAACACCTGCGTTCTGCGACATTCACGAATTCAACGCCCTAGGAATGTAATGTACTACTATATCACATCATCAACAGAACCTAAAGCAATTGCTGAAAGCCGAAGTGCTCAAGAATGTGACTCCAAGACAAGTGGATGTCACCGACCCTTCCAGTCTAGAGGAGCTGTTCCATTGGGTGGATCAGCAGGGTGGTGTCAGCGTGCTGGTCAGCTGCGCTGGTGTCATGCACCCTGGACAGGTCACTGGTGAGTGAGGAAGAATGAAATTGAAGACTCATAGTCCATTGTCATCTGACAACTGTGACATATATTTTACATGGCGCACTATCAGTGCATGAGTATCCAACATATACTTTTTAGGGTTCCGTACCTAAAAAGGAAAAATATGGAACCCCTATAGGATCACTTTGTTATCCATACGCTTGTCTGTCTGTCAGGACCCTTTATCACGGAAACGCGTGGAGGTATCGAGTTGAAATTAAAACCGTATACTCAGGTCTACAGTCTCCTGAAGCAGGGAAAAATCAAACTTGTAATGTTAGGTAAAATGTAAAAACAGATACGGCCGTTTATACCTACCGCAAAACGTATATTTCGACACTCAAGGGAATCAAAATTAAATTTATACGGTATTTTCCGCTGACCTAGCACTATGAAATTTGGCAAGTAATACTGTGTTATACTACAAGTGTAGGGAAAAATCTGAAAATGATACATGTGTAATTAAATCATAAAAAAAAAGTATTTATTTAAAGTATGTAAAACAGTTTGCCAACGGTAAAGTTAAGTTGAGCGACATAGTCACTCAGTGACAAAGCTCTTAAATAAAAAAAAAAAAAAGTTAAGTTTGTCACTCAGTACAGTTAAGGAGCAGACGCAGATGGGTCTCTTGATGGTAAGCTATTACCGTCACCCATAGACACCCGCCAACACCAGAGGAGTTCATCTCAACTTGACCTGTCTAGCGATTTCTGAGGCTTCTCTTAAATGGGGCCAAAAATGGCTAAGTCTGTCTGAAAATAAAACTGATCAACCTTTGATACTTATTTATTTATTTTATTTATGTATTTACTGAAAAACAGGTTACATAACATTACAATCTACACCAATGCGTCATGAACCGAACAATGTTTATTTCGACGGGGAAACGGCGTGGCCCCGGTGTTCCGACATCTTGAGTGTTGGATTTGGTAGGTTGCCCCGGAACCTACCTAATGACAAATCTTAGCCTCATATCATTTTGTTTCCAGACGTGGGCAATAACGTAGTGAGCGTAGAAAAATTAAGCCGTGTGCTGGACGTGAACACGAAGGGTGTAGTTCTCTGCGCCAAGTTCGCCGTCGCCTCCATGAGGAGGAACGGCATCGACGGTCACATCTTCAATATCAATAGGTATATAAAAACTACGTCTAATTTGATTAGTTTCTTTCAACCGACTTCCAGAACGATGAGTGTCATTCGGTTGTATTATTTTTAACGTTTGTAACCTCCGAACTTCGGAACTCCGTAAACGGACTTGAAAAAATATTTTTTGTTTGAGAGGCTTCAAGTTGGGGAGCATTTCACTTCCCCGAATTTCATTTGTCATAAATGTATCACTTGCCATAATTTTCATTTGCCATAAACTTATTCTTTCATAAATCATAAACTCTTCGGGATTTCTTTAATAGGTACTATTCATGGAGAAACCATTAGGTTAGGTTTGTTTTATGAAAATCCCGAAAAGATTCAGCTTACAGAGAAAAATAGATTTATGGCAAGTGTTAGATTATGGCATATGAAATCCGGAAAACGATAGAGAGAGACCCTTCAAGTTGGTCCCATACATTTTTGGTGAACATCTCTGATGACGAAATCCATGAAGAATCGAAAAGAAATTTATAGTACCTAAAACACTAGTTCAGCTTTCATAGCAAATACGATTTCTTCTCGTAGAAGCCGGTATTGTTTAAGTAACTTATCTTGAGACGGCATTGAAGCTCTGGTATACCATGCTATAATTTTAGCTTCATAAACAACGTGAATGCAGAAGATAAGTCATCAAAAAGTAGAGTATAATGTGGAATACGGAATACCAGATCAACTAATTAACCGAGTCACCAACCACGGTAACTGCAGGGAGTTGTGGGTGGTAAATCCTGTTTGCTGTTTACGTTTCAGTTTGGCGGGCCACTACGTACCGTTCAACTCGCACATGAACGTGTATACGGCCTCAAAGCATGCTATCAGCGCCTTCACAGGCCTCCTCAACCATGAGCTGGCGGACTTTGGCAGCAAGATCAAGATTACGGTACGTACACTATACGTTCAATACTAGCTTGTCCTGTGTCTGTAACTTATGGGTTACGGTTTGTTGTATTAATAGTACATTACGGCAGAGACCAGTAAGTAAGCCATACTGGCCGAGTAGGAATTAGACGGACCGAGCCGTAGGCGAGGTCCGGATATAATACGAGGCCAGGATGGCTCTTACGGTCGAAGCAAGTATAGTGCTTTTCTCAAAAATTAAACAAGAAAATTAGATTAAAATTATATTTTGTAGGTGACATTCATATTCGGCCATTTTCCAATGAATATTTTTGTTATATCCCATTTTTATTATTACACATTGTGATATTCGTCGTCGCAGGCACCATTAACTCCCATGATAACAACCTATAACAAAAATAATTATGAGTTTATACTTGGATAAAGGATGTAGTTATATCATTATCAAATAGTGGCAGCATTTATTTACCTTCATCGCCAAAATGGTTATCATCTAGAGCTTGATTTAAGAACTTTTCTAAATTTTGCTGCTGAATATTTGTGATTTCTTTCCTTTGTATTGTAGCCATCCGATTGTCTCAGAAAGATTGTTGAAATATTCTGACCTTATCACACATTATCTGACCAATTATTAACTTGATTTTCTTCCTTCCATTTAATGAATCTCTTAGATTTTTTTATATCTCCTTGGATTTAGTCGGAAGTAAATTATTTTAGCTAACTCTGCCTCCGCTTTTAAGTATGGAGGAGTGCCGTCTATTCGGAATCAGACTCGTCTGAACTCATTTTTGCTGAATTATTGTAATAGATCACACAAACGAGATTTTTGTCTTTTAATTTAAATCCCGCCTTAATTTCTTTTTTTATAAATACTGCGTTTAATTATTTGCACTGTCTTACAAATCTAAGTCTCAAAGATAAAATTTAATTATTGTTATACATTGTTGTATTTTCTAACTAATTTTCATATCATAAAGCTTACCTTCAATTTAAACTCCGAGGTTTTTTCTAAACGACACAAAAAAGGAAGGAATTCCGAAATATCATTGTCATTTTACACAGCACAATTATGAACTAAACGCTGCATACAAACTTCCGCACTAAACCTTGTCGCTACTTTTTTTTTTTTTTAAATATGCATCTTGAGTTACGTTTATACTGCCAATAGTGCTAACCTCTTTTTATTTTACATTTGCTCTTAGTGTAAATTGCAAGTGTATACTGCAATGTCGTCTCTTTCTATTTAATCTATGACAAAGGGACGCCACTTTTTAATTTCTACAATTTGCTGTCGTACTGTACTTATAATTAAAAGAATTTGTGGAATGCATCCTTTTTACATTTATATACGACCTCATCGCCTTCACATCCTTAGTTTTTTTATAGGTCGGTGACGATGTAAATCGTGTTTCGATATTCAAATATCTTGATACGTAATAGGAATTACATACTTACTTACTGGACAAATATTGATTCCAAATTTAAAATCTCGCTGTTTACTGGACACTTCTAAAAAGTCTTCGGTATGTTCCACTTACTGTAGTCTCTCTAGCGATGGTAAGGCAACATTACATGCAATTTTTGAGAAATGTTTATTTGCGGTTGCTAGTGGGGGTCTAGAGTCCTGACTGAGATAAGCTACTAGGTAAATTAAAATAGCAGGTGGCCCCAGATAGATTTTTAAGAATGCATAATATACTCCTGGCTCATCTTAGTCGGGGTACATTAAACAATTTTTTCAAGCAGGGCTGCGCAAGAATTCATCAAACCTTAAACGAAAAACTTGTTTGATGTACCCGACTATGATGACATTGATGAGCCATGAGCATATATGAACATTTAAAAGTCAATGTGGGGTTACCTACTATATTAATCTACCTACTAGCTTATCTCAGTAAATATACTTAACTTGTAATTTTCTTGACTCTCAATCATTTGCCGTCTGCCGGTATCCAATTAACTCTAAATGTAGAATACTTCTGTAAGTTTGGTGAATATGCCATATTATGGTACCATCAAGCTATAGTATTTACAATACACGAAAACGTATTCCATATCTTAAGGGCGGCTCTTAATGTATGGAATACGTTATCGGACAAGCAAGTGAGACATCGCCATATAACATAGACACTTTCTGACATCATTCCGTACGGAAACCGGACCGGCCGAACGTCTGCGGCAGCCCTAATACGTTTTCCATTCATCAAATTTACTGATATATGTTTCAGAGCATATCCCCGGGCAACACAATGACAAAGCTAGCGAGTCAATCCCTTGAGCATGTCAATGATGCACCAACTGTGGCGCTGCAGCCGAGCGACATCGCTGGAGCCGTACTCTACGCGCTTTCAACACCACCCAACGTTAATGTATGGTTCTTATTATACCCCGCGCGGCGAACGATGATCCCTATGACACCTGTCATCTCAGTACATTTTTCCGATTATAGGTTATTAAATGTACTGAGATCTTGGATGAAGATGACTGAGATGAAATGATAGGTGTCATATAGGGATCATCGTTCGCCGCGCGGGGTATAAGAATCTTTTTATATACGCGTAGTAAAAAAAAAGTATTATCCTTACAAGTCTTGAGTGACGACTATCTCACTTTGATCCCGAACTACGACGAAGAGGGGTGTCAAAAGTTTAACATGTGTATCTGTGTGTCTATCTGTATGGCATCGTAGCTCTCAAACGGATGAATCAAATTGAGTGCGGTTTTTTTATCGAAAGGCTTGTCCGTCGAGATGGTTCTTAGCTATGTTAGGTGGAAATAGGGCCAATAGTTTAGGAGCTATGTTACCACAGATAGACAGACAAATAGACAGATACACGCTTTTTTGTCGGGGGTTAAAAGATGACGTTTTTAGCTCCCTTAACACATTCACTGCCATCAACGCATTATGTGCGTTCACCTTCATACAAGTTTGTTCTTAACCCACACGCCCTGGCAGTGAATGCGTTAATGTCTGAAATTACTTCACGTTCCAGATCAACGAGTTGACCATCACATCAGTAGGAGAGAAGCGACTATAAGTAATAAGTTAAACTACAATCTGGCACATACGAGTATATTAAACAACATGGCACTTAAGACTATTGCGTCATGGCGGCAGACGCGCTGGAGGACCCCAGGGCGAGCACGCTGGTGCCGAACTGCAGGATGGCGCGGAGGATGTCCATCTTCAGGGTCCACAGCGGGGAGGAGGAGGTAGAGGAGGGCTGCTGCTGATCTTGGCGTTGCTGTGGGGAAATACTGTTATGAATAAATGTTTTCGCAAATAATACTGTCTATACTATTACAAATACTAGATTTTTATTGAAAATCTGTTTTTTATCGAGATAATTTCAGAATAAATCTTAATAGCTTGATGCAGGATCGTCATTTGTTTTGTATGGGCGCGCGGCGTCATCTGTAGGTCATTTAATTTCCATTGTCTTCTCATCACGCCGAAACGGCTGAAAAAATGAGATGGTTATAGGATACTTTATACCCGTCTATTACGCAATTATGTTTTGACCCCGAAAAAATGTTTTTCTTTCTTTTTTCTTTCTTTACAAAAGAAAAAAATAAAAATACGCAGACAAAGTTCCGGGGGCCTCCTAGTATCATCAGAAAATTTAAAGACTCAAACTCTCGCCGGTCTTAGCTGATGAAGTATACAGGGTGTCCCTAAAACCAACGCCGAAATGAAGAGGGGTGATAGAACAGCTCATAAGCAACCATATTAAGTTAATTTGACCTGAATAAAAAGTTCATGGTTTTCGAGATATTTGCATTTAAAAAAAACTCGTGACTTTTGATGCCCTGCGTCAGTATGTCGATTGCCACCACTGCAAATTTAGGTATTTTTTAAATCTGTTTTTTGCAGAATGTTACTAAAAACATATCCTATCGAATGTAATTTCAATTTATTACATATCATGATGCTTTGTCGGTAAAAATAATAAAAAAAAACGAATTATAGCAATTTATTAAATTTAGCCAGCGGTTTTGATCGAGTTTCATTTAAAAAAAGTATTGTAAACTAACATGGCACACAACATAAAATTTATTGTAGTTTTCAAAAAGGTACAGCATTTTCTAATTCACGCAGCAGTTTACGAGATATTGATATTTTACACTAACAGGAGCTCATACTGCAGTTATTACATAGTATGGAACCAGAGCCCCTACTAGGCTCAGAGTTTGAATTTCGAACAAAAATGAAAAAATAGATTCAAAGAATACACAATTTGAAATTGGAACACAATTTGAAATTCGAATTCAAGTCGGCTTTCTGATTAAAGAGTATTTTAGTAATTTTAGGACACTTCGTCAATTCGTTTGATGTTCTTTATTTAGTTTGGTTTCTTATTTGCTTAAATAGACTTGATTTACCAATAGAACTCGTGTTTGCCTTGTGATTTGGATTTTTGGTACAATTTAACTTTGCTTTGTGCATCTTGGACTCGAGTTCTGCATATTGATTTTAACTTCGATTTACTTTGGCTCTGTTAAGATTAATTGTAGTGCGTTTGTTACAAATATGCCAGAGAATTATACTCCTCAAGAATATGCCAACATGCATTTTGTCTATGGGGAATGTCAGGGTAACTCTTGTGCTGCAGCTAGACTCTATCGGGAAAGATATCCAAATTTAAGGCATCCGGACCATCGAGTATTTCGAAATGTTCATCTCGCATACTCACAAGGCGTTTTGCCTGGCAATCGTGGTGGATTGGGAAGACCTAGAGGAGATTACGATGAAGATGTTTTACAAGAGATTCAAAACGACCCATCCACTTCGACACGGAACATTGAACGTAATTTAGGGATATCAAAATCTGTTGCCAATAGAATATTACGTCGATATGGATATCATCCATACCACATACAACGTGTTCAAGCGTTGCTGCCCCGTGATTACCCACTTCGTGTTCAATTTGCCAGACAATGCTGCAAAAACACAGAGAGGATCCCAATTTCATAAATATGGTTTTATGGTCTGATGAAAGCAATTTTAAGAGAGATGGATTTATGAACATGCACAATTTACACAGTTATGCATTAGAAAATCCTCATTTAATGAGGGAAGATCGGTCGCAGTACCAATTTAAAGTGAACCTCTGGACTGGAATATTAGATGGGAAAATAATTGGCCCATTTGAATTACCAGAAACGCTGAATGGTCCAAGTTATCTGCATTTCTTAGAGAATGAGTTGCCAAATCTTCTCGACGACGTACCTTTAGCTACGCGGAGGTCAATGTGGCTGCAGAATGATGGCTGTCCAGCACATTATGCACGCGAAGTGCGACTACATTTAAACCAAACTAATCCACAGAAATGGATCGGCCGTCTGGGTCCCATTTTGTGGCCTCCTCGATCTCTAGACCTAAATCCTCTGGATTTCTATTACCGGGGTTTTAAAGAAAAAGTTTACAATGAACCGATTAACAGTATAGCGGAGCTGAGACAACGCATTTACGCAGAGGCCCAAAACGACGTAACAAGAAGTGCACGTCACATCAGTCGAGTATTTTTAAGGAGATGCCGAGCTTGTATTCAAGTCAATGGCGGACAATTTGAACATTTAATTTAGTTACATAAAACAGGTATCGTATTTTTTAATGTTTTTACTTTTTTTATTCACTTAACAGATAAAAATGGCAACCAGTATTATTTTTGCATTATCTTATAAACCGCTAAATAATTAAGTCACTTCAATACCATTTTAAAAACAACTCTAAATTTGCTATCTTTTTACGTTATTTGCCAGGTTCGCTATGAACATTTCATTTTTTTTTATTCTAAAATTGAATTGTGTTCCTATTCTAAATAAAGTATTATTTAAATCGATTTTTTGTTCAAAATTCAAACTCTGAGCCTAGTAGGGGCTCTGGTACCATACTATGGAATAACTGCAGTATGAGCTCCTTTTGGTGTAAAATATCAATATCTCGTAAACTGCTGCGTAAATTAGAAAATGCTGTACCTTTTTGAAAACTACAATAAATTTACTATCTTTTTATGTTGCGTGCCATATTAGTTTACAATACTTTTTTTAAATGAAACTCGATCAAAACCGCTGGCTAGTTTTAATAAATTGCTATAATTCGTTTTTTTTTTATTATTTTTACCGACAAAGCATCATGATATGTAATAAATTGAAATTACATTCGATAGGATATGTTTTTAGTAACATCCTGCAAAAAACAGATTTAAAAAATACCTAAATTTGCAGTGGTGGCAATCGACATACTGACGCAGGGCATCAAAAGTCACGAGTTTTTTTTAAATGCAAATATCTCGAAAACCATGAACTTTTTATTCAGGTCAAATTAACTTAATATGGTTGCTTATGAGCTGTTCTATCACCCCTCTTCATTTCGGCGTTGGTTTTAGGGACACCCTGTATATGTAGCTGTCTTCATCTAACCCTTTCCAAAGCCCGCCCTCTTGATTTCCCTATACGACATGATGTCTTTCATTTGTTTAATGTTGCTTATTCTTGGTCTCCCCTTTGTCGCTTTGCCTTAAACCTTTCCTTCTATGATGTTACTCATAAAATCGTCACGTCGTACTTATAAGGTGGCCTAACATTTTCCCTCTTTTATTCTCTATGGTCTTCAACTAGGTACCTAAATAGCTGTAAATAATATGGGTAAGCCAATTAACTATGGGCGCACACCAAAACAATAAATAATTCGTGCGCTTACGCGCTCGATACATGCAGAGCGCACCAACCTGGCGGCGACCGGTTCAGCGGCGAGGGGTGCGGGCGCAGGGAGCGCCCGGGCGACGCGGCCGCCGGCCGGCAGAGCGACTCCGACCGTCCTAGCGCACATCCGTACCACCTTGTCTCAGCTCGCTCGCGCCGTAGCTTACGCGAACATTAGAATTCATATTTGTATAACTTAGATTTCGTTATTAACTTGTAATTGTAACTGTTGTGTTTTGGTTACATTATATTAATTGTATTTGTTGATCTCCGAGTTTCCTTCCGACGCCTGCAACCTTCTATCAAGACGATATAAACAATATAGTCAAAATCATCCCATATACGACTATACTGGTGACCCGCGCGTAGAACAAAGGAAGATGGCTACCGATAACGGACAAGGAGGATCGCAAGCGCGTTCAACGGCTGCGGATGACGAAGCAAAAACCGTTTTTCGTGTCGGTGTGAAGATACCCCCATTTTGGCCGGAGGATGCTGCATTATGGTTTGCCCAACTAGAAGGTCAGTTCTGCATATCTAATATTACTTCCGATGCTACTAAATTCCACCACGTAGTTTCTCACTTAGACTACAATATTGCAGCAGAGGTTAAAGACATTATTGTATCGCCGCCAGCTAATGACAAATATCTTAAGCTTAAAACGCAGCTTATAAATCGCTTGTCACAGTCACGTGATCAACGCCTGAAGCAATTATTGATGCACGAAGAGCTTGGCGATAGGAAACCTTCGCAATTATTGCGTCATATGCAATCGCTAGCTGGCACCACGAACGATCCTAACGATTTTGTTCGTACTATGTGGATTAATAGGCTACCTACTAATATCCAAACTGTACTTGCTTGTCAGGAGGACTCCCCTTTGGACGTTTTATCTACATTGGCGGACAGAGTGCACGAGGTCGTGTCCCCGCTCGCTCCAGCAGGCCACGTCGCAGCCGCCAACAGCAGGATGACGTCACAATTTACGAGCGAGACGCAAGGTAGCAGCGCACTAGAAAGGCAAGTAGCAGAACTGACCAGGCAAGTGGCATCATTAATGGCAAATCGTTCGAGGCATCACAGTCGCTCCAGCAGCAACCAGCGTGGTCGGTACCGCAGTCACTCACGCTCACGTTCCCGCTCAGGCAAGATAAATCCGAATTATTGTTGGTACCATAATAGCTTTGGCGCAAACGCAAAGAAATGTGAAAATCCTTGTACTTACAAACAGGAAAACACCAACGGCAGTCGCTAATGGCGGTAAACGACTGTCCTCAATCATCTGGCCGCCTCTTCGTCACCGATCTGCACTCAAAGGTACAGTTTTTGATTGATACGGGATCAGACCTGTGCGTTTACCCTAGATCAGCCGTCAGAGAGCGCCGGAGCAAAACTGATTACGAGTTGTGTGCTGCAAACGGCTCGATAATTCCTACATATGGAACCATACACCTGGAACTGAATTTAGGACTTCGTCGCGCTTACTCCTGGAATTTCGTCGTTGCTGACGTCACAAAACCCATAGTAGGCGTGGATTTCCTGAGCTTCTACAACCTCTTGGTAGACTGCCGACACCATCGACTCATCGACGGCCTCACTACTCTATCCGTCCAGGTGCCACATTCCAGAACAACCGAGGATATATCATCTGTAAAAGCTGTATCAGGCGACACCAGTTACCATGATATCCTAAAGCGGTACCCTGACATCACCAGACCTGCAGGTAAGCCTGATCAGCCCAGGCACACAACAGTTCATCACATCAGGACTACACCTGGACCACCTGTAACAAGCCGTCCTCGACGTCTAGCACCTGATCGCCTGCAAATAGCTAAGAGAGAGTTCGAAGCAATGCTCCAGTGCGGTACAGCTCGTAGATCAGAGAGCCCTTGGTCTTCTGCACTACACCTGGCTCCAAAGAAGGACAATGGATGGAGGCCATGCGGCGACTACAGAGCTCTGAACGCAAGGACGATACCGGATTGCTACCCACTGCGACACATTCAGGACTTCTCCTACCAGCTAGCAGGTACCCAGGTCTATTCCAAGATCGATCTCATAAAGGCCTATAACCAGATACCTGTCTTCGAAGATGATATCCCGAAGACAGCCATCACCACACCATTCGGCTTGTTTGACTTCCCCTTTATGAGCTACGGACTTCGAAATGCAGGTCAGACATTCCAGAGGTTCATAGACGAGGTGCTGAAAGGTTTAGACTTCTGTTTCGGCTACGTGGATGACATCCTAGTATTTTCACGCAATAACGACGAACACCTGGAACACCTGGAAATCATCTGCAAGCGTCTAAGCGAGTTTGGAGTGCTGGTAAACCCATCGAAGTGTCTTTTTGGGCAAAAGGAGATCACATTCCTAGGTTACAAGGTTTCTGCATCTGGAATACAGCCTACGCCAGAGAAAGTGGAAGCGATCAAAGATTTCCCAACTCCTAAGACGGTAAAAGAGCTTCGCCGATTTTTGGGTATGACAAATTTCTACCGCCGTTTTTTGCCAGGTGCCGCACAGATGCAGGGTTCACTCAACGCCTTACTGTCTGGACCCAAGATGAGAGGTTCACAGCCAGTCACACTCACAGCAGAACAGCTCAAGGACTTCGAAGATTGCAAGGCAAGTCTGTCAAAAGCCACTTTACTTGCTCATCCTGACATGGACGCTGAACTGTCAATCTATACAGACGCTTCAAATACAGGAATTGGCGCTGTCCTGCAACAGCGTAAAGGTGACTCATGGCAACCTTTGGCATTTTTCTCTCGCAAGCTCAAGCCATCACAATCCAAATATAGCCCTTATGATCGCGAGCTACTAGCAATTTATGAAGCCATTAAGTACTTCCGATACATGGTTGAGGCAAGACATTTCACGGTACATACTGACCACAAACCCCTCACGCACGCCTACAGCACCCCACGAGATAAATGTTCGCCACGCCAATACAGATATCTCGATTTTATTGCGCAATTTACAACCGACATCAAATATGTTCCAGGACAAGAGAACGTCGTGGCTGACACCATGTCTCGTGTGGATGAGATAGTGTCTCCTGTAGACTATCCAGCTCTTGCGCGCGATCAAGAAGGTGACAGCGAGCTACTGGTACTGCAACAAAAGGGTACTAACTTGAAACTGGAGAAGGTCAGAATCCCAGGTAGTAACCAGCTTTTATACTGTGACTCGTCAACGGGCGTCCAGAGACCTTACGTAACCACCAGTTTCCGTCGTCAAGTGTTTGACGCTCTCCATGGTCTCTCCCACCCAGGTGCATCGGCTACGGTCAGGTTGGTCACGCAGCGTTTCGTCTGGTCTGGCATTCGTAAAGATTGCCGCCGATGGGCCAAAGAATGCAACCAGTGTCAGAGCAGCAAGATCACGCGTCACACATCAGCTCCACTGTCATCGATCTCCACACCTTCATCGAGATTCCAGCACGTGCACATAGACCTGATCGGACCATTGCCGCACTCACACGGATACAGGTATTGTCTCACAGCAATCGACAGATTCACTCGTTGGCCTGAGGCATACCCGTTAGCAGACATCAGCGCCGAATCCTGCGCAATGGCTTTCGTATCCGGTTGGATCGCGAGATTTGGATGCCCAGAGCACGTAACGACTGATCGTGGAACCCAGTTCGAATCCAGATTGTTCAAGGCCATCGCAGACATCATGGGTACGAAACGCCACTCGACCACCTCCTATCACCCAGCAGCCAATGGTATGATCGAGAGGCTACACCGCCAGCTGAAGGCAGCCATCATGTGCCATGACAACAGCAGTTGGTCAGAAGCCTTACCTATGGTGTTACTCGGCATACGAACTGCTTGGAAGGACGACATACAGGCGACAGCAGCCGAACTGGTATATGGCGAATCATTACGCTTGCCAGGCCAGTTCCTAAGTCCTAAAGCCGATTCAACACAAACAGACGTAACTGACTTTGCATCACGACTACGAGCGCAGATAGTCAAGCTATCACCACGTCAACCCAAGTGGCACAATACCAAAACTTTCTTTGTCCCCAGGAAACTCGCCACCTCATCCCATGTGTTCCTGAGAAAAGGACCGGCTCGCAGGTCCCTTGAGCCGCCCTACTCCGGGCCGTACAAGGTCATCTCCAGGGCTGACAAGACCTTCGACATCGAGGTCCAGGGCAAGGTCATCACCGTCTCCATCGACCGGCTCAAGCCGGCCTTCTCCATCAGCGAGGAGGCACCTCAACCTGCCACCTTGGTGCCCTCACCAGCACCACTGGCACCACCAGCACCACCGACGAGCCAGCCGAGGACAACTCGCAGCGGACGCCGCGTCAACTTTCCTGATTACTACCACTGTCGACCGCAGCAACGGTCTCGGCGGGGGATTAGTATGGGCGCACACCAAAACAATAAATAATTCGTGCGCTTACGCGCTCGATACATGCAGAGCGCACCAACCTGGCGGCGACCGGTTCAGCGGCGAGGGGTGCGGGCGCAGGGAGCGCCCGGGCGACGCGGCCGCCGGCCGGCAGAGCGACTCCGACCGTCCTAGCGCACATCCGTACCACCTTGTCTCAGCTCGCTCGCGCCGTAGCTTACGCGAACATTAGAATTCATATTTGTATAACTTAGATTTCGTTATTAACTTGTAATTGTAACTGTTGTGTTTTGGTTACATTATATTAATTGTATTTGTTGATCTCCGAGTTTCCTTCCGACGCCTGCAACCTTCTATCAAGACGATATAAACAATATAGTCAAAATCATCCCATATACGACTATATAACAAATAATTAAATAACAACCTCACACAAATCGATCTAGTCCCACCGTAAAGTAGCCTTCTGTTATAGGCACTAGACGATGGTGTACGGTGTAGAACATCTACGACCTAGGGACAAATGTTCGAGTTCATCACACAATTATTTGCCCTTGCCGGGATTCGAACCCAGGACCGCCGGCTCAGTAGGCAGCTGCACTAACACTGCACCACTGTCTTGTCTTCATATTTTTTAGGATGACTCGTTAGTCAATGGTTTCATATTAAAGGATGCCTAACACAGGACTGTCTGACACGCAACCATTATACTTGTACGGCTAATAACTGGATACAGATTATGAATCTCAGTTGCTGTTGCAGACTGATCAATCGGAATTTTTGAGACAGACAACCGATCAATCGGAATTTTTAAGATATGTGTGAGGCAAGGCACCGGAATTCAGGCTATGAAGTCAGATTATGAATTCAGATTGGGATTCAGACTGTGTAAGGCCAGCCTTAGAGCTCACTTAATCTTACTTACTAACATACTACATGGATCCTCCGAAATAAACGATTTATAATTCATTTATTTAATCGCTCTAATTAAAAATAAAACATTGTTGGACGATCTTTGACTTATGACGATGCCATCCAATTTATTCGGCGAAAACAAATGAATTAGTACATACAGAAGCGAAGTGCGTTATACACAATATACATTTCTGGAACAGGAAGAGGTTTGGCAAGGATCGAATGAAACAGCGATGATTATTACCCTGTGTTTCTTTATTTATCATGTTATATAAATATTATTTACAAATAATAATAATTAGAATTACCTACAGTATATTACAGTCTCACTTTGTTTATAATTGTACTACAGTCGCAAACACAAACCTAGTAACTTTTCACATATTCAAAGTAACTCAACTTTAACTCAAATTAAGAACGTATAGGCACCAAGGCCTAAATTTAACACATTTACTGTCCCAGTTTGACATGTGAACCTTTTGTCTCTGTAATAGAGGCTTGCCGTGGCCCTACATATGGGACACGGACAGTGAACGTGTTAACATTTAAAATTGTTCTTAGACGCGCCACCGGATAACTTAAAAGTGGAGATTAAGCTTTTTAGATGTGCCCTGAGACTGAGTCTCAAGACTCTCAACTCTATAAAGGCTCGTCTACATCTCTGCTCAAAAAACAGTGACTGTGCGTTTTTGCAGTGACGTGTCGTATCTTTTTTACTCCAATCTTTCCACTCCGCTGATCAAAAAACGGCGACGTAACGTAAACGCAATGAAATGTATGAAAAACGCGTGTCGTCCACGTCTCTTTTTGATCATTTGGTCGCACCATTTACATTGAGAGACAGAATTAAAGGCCAAGGCAAATTTTTCACTGTGTTGTCCTCACGAACGTTGTGTGTTGTCCCAACCCAACCTGTTGTTTTATTAACACGCTCGACATGACACAGTCGGTGGGATATTGGTGCCTAACTTAGAATGGGAGGCTTTTAATTCAGCGTTTTGTTATAGTTGGGTCATTGTCAGATTTAGGTTCGCGTCTTTTCGGTGGATACGTACAAAGTCAAGGACTTTTAGGAATAGTTTTCTGATCAAAATTATATTAGCATAAACGACGTTTCCCTTTCTATGGGCTTGCGTGTTAAAAAACATAACTTCTATGCACACGCTGTTAACTATTGGCCACCGAAGAGACAACTTTTGTTTTTTGAACTGACAATGACCCAGTTATTTATATAATATATGCATCAGTAGTAAAGCTCATAGTTACTGACACATAATTCCGGAAAAAATCCCTGAAGCCAGCTCTAGATTTGTCCTTAGACATCACCAGAAAGCCAAGGATGTCTGAGCATCTATTTGTAGGCCCTTGACTTCGCGTAAATAATGAAACATCCAAAACCTGGATTACCAGGGTTTGGAGCTCCCCTTGGAGCTACTAGCCGACATGTCCCCGGAGAGCCCAGCGAGCAAGCTCAGCAGGAAGCCGGCTGAGTCTTTCATGGTTTCTGGCTCGCCGCTTTCATCCGAAGCGCCCTCTGGTGCCTCGCCCTGCAACCAATTGAAAGTTACACACACAATCACATCAGTCACTTCAAGCGAAACATAGTTGTACGGATGAAGTAATAGAATCTACATCTGTCAAAAGTTTTGTTCTCAAGCGCGCGGTACTTGCGGACAGCGGTAACGAAAATCAAACACAACAGTACCCTGACCATAAGTTTACAGTAGTAACCGTTCTCGCTAGCGACTGCGTAAACGATTTGTATGGAGAATTGTAGTTCTACAAGTAACCGCTAGGGGCGTTGTACTATTTTCCATACAAGTCATTTACACTGTCGCTAGCGAGTACGGTCACGTTATCTCTTGGTAAGGGTACTGGATGGTTCACGATTTCATGTTCGATGTTTGTGCCATGTCTTTGTTCGTTCGTACGTATACGGCTTTAGATCATGAGCGTGTCAATTCAATTTTATTAATCGACATTTGTCATTTTAATATTGCTAAATACGAATAAAAGGTTAATTACATAATCGTGTAAAATTTAATTAGAAGTAATGACTCACCGCACTAGTTCCACTAATGAGTTTAGATAATAGCTTTCCGAAGAATTGTCCATTGTTTTTCTGAAACAAGTAATGGGTTAGAAAATCGTGCTAGAACCTGTTAATATTATAAAGAAAAATATTAACCTATACTGACTGAATTATCAAAGCCCATCCCAACCCCTTGCCCTGCAGAATAACGAATAATATTTAGAAATGTATAAATGAAATGTATGCTTGTATGTACATAAGAGTTTTTCTATGAGATCATAGAAAAAACTCTTATACATACAAGCATTAGCAAAACTGGGCGCGAATATTTACGCCCGCAAACTCTTTTTCGAATACATAATAAAATTCACTACAACAGTATAATGTAGTGACAAAAATAGTTCGTTTCTAGTGATCAATCGTAGGAAGACTTATTTTATTAATGCTTTAGTATAGTCCGTTTGCCCAGATTTTCGCCTGTTATACATCTCTCAACCGATACTCATGAAATATTTCTGTCGAATCGGTGTTTCGAAAATTTTCTATTTGACGGAGATATGGGGGTAAAAATATCATATTTCTGTTATTTCGGAATAGACTCTATAGCTCACAGAGTATAGTCTAAATATTTCGTAATGTTTAGATATACATACCGCTCCACCTCCAGTGATTGTATCCAACGACGTCAGAAGGTAACTGGCTATTATAGACCCAGGGTTCTCATTACCCTCGGACAACAAACCGACGAACAGTCCGATGCCAGACGCTATGATACTGTTCAAGTCAATGCCGTCTCCCTAAAACGAAATATTAGTAAAATTGTCGTAGTTATATCCTGTATGGTAATATATGTTTCTGCAGCCGATTCGACTTGAAATCGTGTGGTGCACACGAAAGTTGAAAATGAAAGCGGTGTCATTATAAATACACTAGCTGTAAACCCGGCTTCGCTCGGGTAAAATGTAAGCAATCGCAATATACACTTCACAATTATGATCTTTTAATCTATTATATATTTGACAAAAGATTCCCAAAAAAATTGTGAAGTTTTTATATTGTCAGCTGAGTCCCGCGGTGTTACCCGCGGTTTATCAGATATACTAAAACCTAATTATGTATTGTTCAGATACTCATATTCATCATTGTACTATAGTTAGGAAGCCTATACAGGTGTAATCGTTACATGACCCGGCGATTATTCGGTAACTCCTTCCTCATCCCACGGGAACACTACTATCATTTAATGGAATGCACTCTTTTCCTTACTGTTTTTCTCGTAGTAAACCCGTGTACACTTTATTTATAATTTTACGTTCACGACTGTGAATGGTTTTCGGCATTTACTCTGGATATTTTTCTTTTAAAGAAACCGCCACGAATGACATTGACATTGTTGACAAACCAGCATAAAATCAAAAACATTGCCAGTGTAAGAAATTAGTTCCAGTGAAATTCCGCAATATGGCGCATCCTCAAATACAGGCTTTACGGTTAAACAATTTACCACGTCAATCGGTGTGAAATTGTTTAACATTTTCTGAACGCAACAAACGCGTTTCTGAAGGCATGTCAAAGAAAGCAATATGGCTGAAGGTTTAAATGTCATTATTTAATATTTTAAATCACAAAATACTCGACAATCCGAATTTTGCGGGTATATGTTGTCGATTCGAAACTCTTATTTTTTTACGCTTATTAATTCGAGATAGGTTTCGATCGGGTCTACCGTACCCCGTGACGAAATTATTAATATAGATTTTTGAGCACTCAAATCGGGTCGTAGGGGTAACATTCTCAAAATATTTCAAGCCACGAAATCGCCCACAAGCGTTTTTTTGATACATACTAAGCAAAGTCTTAGGTTACTGCCAAAATTGAACTACTAGATGCTTGAGATCGTCAAAATTAAATATTTCAAAAGCAATATTAAAACTGATTTGGAACTTACGCTAAGATTCACCACAATGCCACTGATCGTGGCCAGCAAAGATCCCAGATCAGACTGGCCATCTTCCTGAAATAATATACATTTAAACATTTTATAAGGGACAAAAAACAATAGGTTAAATTACGTATATCACAAGAAAAAATCTTATACTTACACCTCCGCTCAATCCAGCTAATATCCCTAAAATACCGCCTCCTTGACCATCGCCCTCAGGTGGCTCGTCAGAATCGTAATCGGAATCATTATCATCATCTTTATCGCCGTCATCATCCTTTTCACCATCGTCATCATCATCATTTCCATTCCCATCAGACGCAGGTTTAGAATCTGAGTTTTGCTGCGATGCGTTTCCATTATCATCCCCATTGTTGTCGTCTTCAAGACTTTCTTCTTCTGCAGCATCGTTTTCTTCAGACTCTAAAGACTCTGAGGCACTGCTACCACTGTTTGAACCATTCTCATCACTTTCTTGCCTTTGGAAAGGAGGTGGTTTCAAATCTAATGGATAGTCAATTTCGATTTCATTGTCTGTGACAAATTGTCGTCGTAGTAGTTTATTTTGTGGTAATTGTAATTGCAGAGGGGCTAGTTGGAGGGGGTAACGTCTTAGATACTGTCGGATCATTTTGCTTAGCATTTCCTGCAACTGTTCCGGATTTTGTTAAGAAAAACGCATTTTGACTTTTTCAATAAACTTAGCAAACGTGGTGTGAAAAGCGAGGTGCAAATATTACTTACCTTTGGTTAATAATTGTGTGAAAATCACAAAATGTGCAAAATTGCTGCTTTGATTTAAAATGAAATGTTGAAGTAGGTTTCTTATTATATGTGGTTTTAGAATAATATTGAACAATGATATATATGTGCATGTTTTAAAACCAAAGCAAAAAAGAAGTTTTGAAACGTAATTTAATTGTAAATCGACATCTGCGATTGTGAATTTGTAGAAAACAAAATCACCAAGTAATAATATTATATACCGTATACTGAGGAGAATCTTACACAATTTAATCTAGATAGAGTACTTACATAAATAGTTTTAGCAGTAAGCACTCAATAGATTTTATTTTTATTTATTATTACGAGTATCATACAGGATAAATAAATAAATCTTACATATAAGAAAGTTCCTACAAAACTGTTTTCGCAGTTTCACTGTAGGTATCGTCTCTATAGTACATTATTATATGACATTAAAATACTTTCATGGTACTTAATCTTAATACATTTAATGCGTCACGAAACAAATTCGATTTCATATTAAAAATATTTGACTGCAATCTTAATTAATTTCATAAGCTACGAAAACAAGTTCAGTGAATATGTGTGTGCCTTGACCAAGACATTTCGTGCAGCGAAGTGTAACCAATGTCGACGGGAAGTGAACCAATACCAACGAAGTCCGACTTTCAAGTGTAAGCGGTCTAGAATATAAGGTCGACAATGATTCATACAGTCTTCCTAAATAATACACTAAAGCACACTCGTGCATAATCACACTCAAGATGTGGAACGTTTTTTTTTCAAATCCTTGATGGTTTCTTGATGGTTAATTTAAAGTGGGTAATGAAGTGTAGGAATAAAAAACAGTTTACTGTTTTCAATTGACCGAGTTAAAGTAAACGCCAAGTGAAAACCGCTTGGTTTTATAATAAAACCACTACGAAAAGAAAACCATAGACTGCGGCCATCGAGAGGAGACAAAGGATTGCATGGTGTGAAAAGGAAGAATATAGATACAATACTGATGATCTAGGATAAGCATCCAAGACATACGAGAACTTTGTCGTAAAATATTGTTTCTCTTTTCTTACAAAACAATGTGAGAAAGACAGGTGATGCTATCTCAAGCGCTGTTAGATATGGTTCACGGAAAGACCGAGTTTATATCATCTCCATGGTCGCAGTATGAAGGAAATTAGCCAAGTCTAGGTACTCACATTGTTCCCACCGGACGACGGGAACAGTCCATTGGCCAGCCTCAACAGACTGAGTATGTTGCTCCCGCCTCCGGTAGACGAAGACGTCTGCAGCGACTCCGGGAAGTCATCATCATCGTCATTGTCGAAGGAGTCCGTGTCTCGGACGTGGAACTCTTTTCGCTTTTCGGCATAGTTGTTCGGGATCGGGGGGAGAGTGATGGCCGGGTTGATGGGCACTTGGGATGGCTCGTCTACTGATGAGATGTCTGTGTTCTGAAATTAAATGTTTAATATTTTACTGAATAAGTATGACAAACATAATTATTATAAACGGTTTATTTAAACTCACGTAACAGATTGCAAGGAATGGGCCGACATGTTTTGCTCTCGTATGGAGCTCGTCATTTGTTAACCACATCCGTTGTTCGGAGAAAGAAGAGTAAAGTTAAGAAGAAGAGTAAGAGTAGATAAGGATTAATGTCCGGAAGGAATAAGTTCATTTAATTTTTATTCCAATTTAACAATGTGTTATCTTGTGTCGTACTTAGGTACGTAGGTATGGAAAGATAAGTCTTGACTCTCTTAATGGAAAAGGGGTACATGTCACACATTAAACAGGTCATAACTCTTTTGTGAGACTTAAGCTCCTTTGCTCCTAGGTTAAATGTGACTTTACTTATAAGCCCCTTTTCACTAGGCCCACAGAATTATACCTGATTAGACAAAGATCAAGGAAGGATGCTATTGTTGTCTTAGACACTCTACAGTATACCTACATACTTCAATGTAGCTAGTAAGTACCATATTCTAGAATGTAATAGTGACCAAGAATGCGAATAGTGTACTCGAGTAACAAGTTATATTTCCATTACAATTAAGCAAGTATAAATCAGTTCCTTAATTATTATTTTTTAGGAAGTCTATAAACCCTAATTATCTACTGAGTAAGAGATATGCAATGCAATAAATTTAAATGATTGTCAATTAATCGGTTTTGCAGTTAGCGGCGTGGTTGATGATTTAGATTTAGATTTATTTATTTCATAATAACAAATGGGATTCCCTTTAAAATCAGCTCTCTTTCGAATGCAAGTCATTATCGTTGTACCATCTCCTTAATTTCGGTAGATCTACCGGTCCCCAGGAAAGCGTTTCCCAGCATGCGCTAATGGCCCTAATACGGTAGTTAGCTACTAGGTACTAGCCCGATAATCTCTTTTCATTTCGGTTACTTTTTAACTGGCGACATGTAAATAATAACTAATAATATTAAAGCAACACACCACGTAAATCTATATATCTCCGGCACAACTGTGACACGCGAGTCTTAGTCTTGCGTCAAATATTGCCTGTCTCATTCTTTTCAATACAATGCGAGCAAGAACGGTCATGTTGAGTCGTGCGACATCGAAGCTGCAGCAAGTCGCTTTATCCCAGCTGCTCAATAACTATAGCTGACTCTATATGCTCATTTAATAACACAAATATAACCAAAAACCAAAGATCAGAGCACATAGAAAAAATTGAAAGGTTTTCTGGCGTTTGGTGGAGAGGTTAACACGTTGTACCGGTAATCCAGAGGTACCGGGTTCGATTCACGGTCTCTTCCGCCAGGTTAGGCATTTTAACTTTGTGCTTTAATCTAAAAAAATTAAAAAATTGTGGCGTGTACCCATATTCAAAATAATGAGACATTACATGTTTCATAAATAAAGACAAATATTATTAGTCAAATAAGATTAGACTCACCATATCAACCCGCGTCTCTTCCGAATCCAATTCATTGTCGCTATACCCTCTTCTTAATCTCGGTACATCTACCGGTACCGATAACGCGTTTCCCAGCAGGCACAGCGCGAACAAGGTAGCTACCCGACCTCTTGCCATGGCTGTTACTTCTGAACTGACGACATAATAGTAATGCAACAAATTAGCTTGCTTAATGGAACAGGATTCTGGAATCTTCCAGTTGGCTAATTGGTAGACGGGTATTTTAAATTGTCTTACGAAATGGCGCGGGTGTCATCAGTGAAAGGCTATACATAAATGATTTTATTACAATTCATTGAAGATATATGTTTCACAAGTTAATAGAAACAATCGAATACGTCAACTCTAACTTTTGATAAGGTTCGAAACTGTACAAGATTGTAATTCGTAATGTAATTTAAGGAAAAACAAAAAAAACTTAGGTAAATACTCAATTAAGAAAACTTAAGAAAATTAAATTCAAGATTTTTACGTACTCAATGTAATGTAATAAGAATAAGTACTAAATAGTTTTCAAAGAACTTGCACAAGTCTTCAAAACTTCGTTCCTACGAGCGAAATGGGTGTGATGTGTACTCAATGAAATGTTTTTTTTTTTTGTAAAATAAGGTTATATTATATATACCTCCGTGACTAGATGTGGACCTGACAGGCTGTCTCCGATGATTGCTCCATAGCGCGACGCAAGGAATATCTTATAACGATTCTCGGATCCTGTCGCGTCTACAGCGTGTTCCGCGAAAGCATGTAGGTAAAATGTGCGAGAGTTTCATCTGTAAATGTTGTAATATAAATAAAATAACATTAGACATTTGAAATAATTATAATAAACGGTGTAAGCTTACGTAAATAATTGTACCTACTACTGCTCGAGCCTGACATGCTTCGAACGCATGTATGACCTTATGCATATGGTACAACCGTACAGAAAACCACCATCACACAACCTGAATTCGATTCGATTCCCTAAAAAAAAAACTAATACGAACTACCTGATCCCAGAGCTGGCGCGTTTCTCGGACAAAGGCTCAGTATTGCTGTGCAGCGGGGAAACGCCGCCAGCATCTTGGGATCATTTCCGCCAATGACCGACCTTGGTTAGAGGTGGTTAGAGTTAGGTTAGTGTAGGTTTTAGGTTTTTAAGTTTGTTTTACCACTTAATTCGAATGTTCATTTTAATAAATAAACCTGAATTTAGGTTAATTGGCTGACATGTATGGTCTCTGTACCCCGACTCGCACTTGACCGACTTGACCAAAACTTTTTAGAGGGCTGAAACCGCGCCTACTAAAACATAACGCTTACTAACGTAGCAGGTAACTGCGGCAAAAACACTCGTAGAAAATAACTTTGTGACAGTTTTAGTCAGTAGTAGAGATTTGTAATTTACATTTTGAAAACCGAGTTACGCAGTTTTCAAGTTTTAAAACATTTCGAGTGCTCAATTGTCTTGACAATTGGTCACCCATTCCCCAGGCGACTGTTGAGAGTTAATTATTTGGTCACCCAAGACATATATCCTAATTTGAGAACCTACACTCTTTTTCATGTAGGTAGGTATATCCTTCTATGCACTCAATTGGGTCATTCTCCACTATGAATTTTTATTTATTGATGTAGTCATTTTCGTTCAACTAAAACTGATCTAGTTATAAAAAAAAAAAAACATGATCGCGATGGTCATGGCGGTTCCTCGTGATTGGTTTAATTTTTTTACAAGTAATTTCAACCAATCAGTGAACAGTAGCGTGCTTCTTTAAATCAAATATGCTGATGATCTCTTTTTGAAATTATTAGAGTTGAGTAGAGAGATGTCTTATGAATATTAAAGATCTGTAGCGGGTACCTACCAGTACAGGATTTTGGTACAGGATTAAAAAGTACGTTATTGTGATTTTGTCTGTGAAATTATAATTGACAGATTAAAGTACCTACGCGCGAGTATAAAATAAGCATTTCTCTAACTAGAATCAACATCAGCCTGTACTCGGGGGCGTGATGGCTGGAAGGCCTGCGTTGCGGCACTCGAGTTGCCAAACCAATGTTCCGCACATTATCGCGCTTCCCGCGGTCACTTCCTTCGACGAGCCGCGTTTCCATTACCACCTCTAGCAGCGACTCTCGCGCGAGATATATAATTATACTAGCTATATCTTTCTGTACAGTACTGTGAGAGAGTGACAGATGATGCTATGTATGATGATTGATGAGTCGCGAACCATAGTTTTGCTAGACGGACATCCGTCTATTCTTAACTTACTTGCCCAAAATGAAAACAGTCGCTTCCGTTATTAGACAGATTTTGATGAAAACTACAGAACGACAGCCTTTACAGTCTGACAAAAAAGAGGAGAAAATAAAAAGTGGCAATACTGACACTAGACAGTCTGACAGTCCCCGTTTTCTTATATTGATTAGAAAGGGACGACACTACAGTAGTGCCACCTCAGACCATGAGAGTGCCACTTTTTAATTTCTACTCTTTTTTGTCAGACTGTAATTCCTTACATTACTACAGATTTTTACATCTAAAACTTACTTACTTAAAATAAAAATTAACTTTATTATCTATGGAGCCCTCTTCGGGAGAATGCCTCCTCCAGATCCAGCCAGTGTTTCCTGTCTTCTGCTTTCTTTAGCCAGTTTTTGCCGGCTGCTGTGGGTACAATTTCGTATATATCCACCTTTCTTTAGGACTCCTCACAGATTGTATAGTGATTTAATGAATAATGGTCTTTTTTAGTCCCTTTCTACAATCTAAGAAAACAGGACGAAACTAGAGTACTGTAATTTTTAGGGTTCCGTACCCGAAGGGTAAAAACGGGACCCTATTACTGAGACTTCGCTGTCCGTCCGTCCGTCTGTCACCAGGCTGTATCTCAAGAACGGTGATAGCTAGACAGTTGAAATTTTCACAATGATGTATTTCTATTGCCGCTATAACAACAAATACTAAAAATAAAATAAAATAAGTATTTGAGGGGAGCTCCCATACAACAAACGGGTTGGTTGCGTTAACTTTGCACCTCATTTGTACGGGGCGCTATACATACCAGGTGCAAACTTAACTTAACCACGCTTAAAGATGGAGTGTTTGTACGGAACCCTCGGTGCGCGATTCCGACTCGCACTAGACCGGGTTTTTTTAATTCTACACTTTCTTGTCGGACTGTAATTTGTCCTAAAGTGTAGTTAATAGACAAATTTGAAACCTGACCTACCAATGGAAATGACTGGACAACTGTATGATATGTTTACAATAAAATCAATCTATTACTACTGTCACATGCACGCAACCGTGTCTCCACGGATGGTATAATGGGCATGTGCACTCACGCGAATATGACAACTGCGAGGCGGTATTATTTACATGATGTACCCATTCATTAGGCCCTAAACATGCAGTTAGCGGCAAATATTGAGCAATTTAAACGGGACGTTTAATTTAAGTCATTTAAGTGGCATATTCAATTGTATACGAAGAACGCCTTTCATGCCCGTGATGGTCAGTGATGATATGAAGAAAATTAAATTGCTCTAAAGATCATCTTAGATTCTTGGAGAATGTCCCTAGATCTAAGATCATAGACCAAAGATACAGCTTCCCACCGATCCGATACTTACTGCCGCTTTAGTGAGCCGAAGTGGTCATGGCCTCAACAATAACAACGCCATCCAAGTTTGACGACGCGGTTGGCTCAGTTTGTAAGCACTTGCCTACTGAGCCGGCGGTCCCGGGCTCGAATCCTGGCCAAGGAAAATATTTGTGTGATGAACTCGAATATTTGTGCTTGGGTCATGGTTGTTCTATGTATTTAAGTATATATTTATCTATATAAGTATGTATATCGACTGTATCGTCGTCTAGTACCCATAACACAAGCCTTCTTGAGCCGAATTTGGGACTAGATCGATTTGTATGAGGTTGTCTGATATTTATTTATTTATTTATTTAAGTCTGTCTTACGCCCCAGCCACGATTTCAGCGGCAAGCGGCAGCGGCGAACGGTGGCCATAGGTGGGAGTGAAAGGTCCGAGCGCGGTGTCTCGTATCGTATGGCCACCGTTCGCCGCTTGCAGCGGAAGTCGCGGAATGTCCGATATGCTGTTTGTCGCCAATCGGAGTCGGGCCCTCGAACCGATGGTAGCAATTGGGATATATACCATTTTTTTACGTCCTAGCAAAACGGCGAGGCCAAGTGAAAGTCGAAAAATTAAATATGAATAAGTATTCACATGTCTGATAAGATCAGGTGGGGGAAAAAAACACATGGGGGAAGTGGAACACTTTGGAATACTTTCTATGTAATAGCTTTATATACTTGCATAAAACGACCAACTGTAGCGACATTTATTTATTTTCTACCTAGAACTGTTTCGAAAAATCGAAAAAAAAAATCACCTCACACACTGATTTATTTTGAGCGTTTCCCTTACCCCAATGTCTTTTTTATTACCCCACCTGACCTTACTGATATTGTCACAATCTACCTTCGTTTATTGCGATATAAGAGGCCCATTCCCCGAAATGGTTTATGAATAAATGATTTATCTCAATAGGCGTGTATTTTTTTTTATGTCATCTGTTTTAATTTTTTATTGGGATCAAATATCTATATGGGACTTAAACTGACTAAAAGTCAGAAATGCCCGTTATAGTTCATCATTCCTATTACGGAGCGCTAAAATTTTGTTTCCTTGTTTCATGACAATATATTGAGCTAATTTTATTCATAATAACGTTCTGCTACTTCTGCTGTACCTAATTTAACATCAGTTGTCAATTCGTCATCCCTAGTGGATGTATTGCCGTAGTCTGTGTTAGTCGACAAAAACGTATCCAATAAAAACGAAGAAAAAAAAGCTAATAGGATTATTAATTATGGAAACTGAGTAGGTAAGGTACAAAGCGCAGTCTATTAGGAGAACGAGATCTTTATTGATTAAAAAGTTATTTCATATAACTAACAAATACAATGATACAGATTCATCTTCGTATGTAAACAACAACAATTTATACGATGGACTTAAATATTCAAGATAAATGTCCAATGTTCAAATCTATACAAAATTGCTTCCACCGATCTGTTAGTGACTTTTCCACGGTAGCGAAGTCTCATGCCCTTCGTAAAGCTCTCTCCCATACATTAATAAATAATAAATAAATAATAAAATCGGACAACCTCACACAAATCGATCTAGTCCCAAATTAAGCTCAAGAAGGCTTGTATTATGGGTACTAGACGACGATATACATACTTATATAGATAAATATATACTTAAATACATAGAACAACCATGAGGACCGCCGGCTCAGTAGGCAGGTGTCTACAAACCGAGCCAAACGCGTCGTCATACATTATGTTTAAGTCATGATGTATGGGAGAGAGTTCTCGCCACAGTACAACGTATCACACTCCGGAATGACAGGACTTTCAACGTCATCGCGTTATGATTGGCTGTTTGGTTCTGTCAATCTGTTTGCGTGTTGCCAGTTGTGTATCAAAATACTCGCCGATTCTCTTGTTATCTGTATGAATCACATAAAATCGTGAGTGTTTAAAATTAATTTAATTATTACTTACAGTAAACGGCGATAAAGTTTGCACATCGATCTTTGGAAAGACAATCGGCCATTTTTTTTTTTTTTAATTTATTATTTAAAAAAAAAATTACAAAACTGGTACACTTTATATGTTTCGCCAAACTGCAATGCAGTTTGTTGGTGAATTTCGACTTCGTATAGCGATATCCGTGTCGCACACACCATGACGTTTGTTTTGTCAGTCGTGGTTCAAATGCGAGAGAGTGCAGTCGCATATCCATGTCAATATATATATAGAGTTGCTAAAACTTACACAAAATTAAATTTGTACTATGGCATCTATAGGGAAAAAAGGTAAGCCGTTACTTTGCCAGTCACGCGAAATTATCTACAATGTTTATAAATATTTTGTAACTGAAGCCCACCAATTTAAAAAACATGAGAATTTGTAAGAAATTACACTTTTTGTCGATCTTTAAACCCACATTTAAGTATCCTAGTTGTATAACATCAGTTGCTAATGCTCAGTCAACCCCTTTTAGGAATGTGGGCCTGAATATACATTATTTTTCCCCAACAAGAACATTATAGCAATAACTATATATAATTACATCGAGTTTTACAGCTCTATATATTCCACGTGAAATCAAAACAAAACAACAATAAAGTACTTAGTTCTAAATTCAAATTCTGATGAACGATTAATCTAATAATTGATGTACATGGAAATTAACATTCGTTTGTATTCGGAAATGCGATGATTGCCGATGTGTATTCTTTATCGCCGTTTACTGTACAACAACTGTGCGCTTTTCTAGAAATTTCCGCCTCGCGCGACTGCATTGTGGAATGAATAAAATTGTCGCTTACGGTATTTCCGGACCGATACGACCTTCAAACCTTCAAGAAAAGAGCGTACTCCGTACCTGAAAGGCCGGCAACGCACTTGTGACTCCTCTGGTGTTGCAGGTGTATATGGGCGACGGTAATCGCTTTTCATCATCAGGCGATTCGTTTTTCGTTTGCCCCCTATGACATAAAAACAAAAAAAAAAACAATAAAATTTAGTCAAAGAACATGACAATGTAATGCATAAATGCATTTTTTTGGACGACCGGCGACAAAAAAAATCCTTATGATCATTTTGTTAATATAAAGCCGTAACTAGGTAATCAGTGACGCAGAAAGTCTCGTAGAATGTCATACCTTGTTTTCTTATACCCTGGCTAAAGTGGCAATACTGTAGTGTCCTCCCTTTCTAATCAATATAAAAAAACGGGGACGACACTACAGTATTGCCACTTTTTAATTTCTACTCTTTTTGGTCGGACTGTACGGTGGTGCACTCTACAACAAACTATATTATTAGGCAGTCCTTGAATTATTTGTACAAGTACATGGTACCTACTACAGGTCTATTTTTTATTTACAAAAAAACTAAGTACATACATTCAATAAAATTTGCTAAAATTACGTATACAACGTTCATTATATTTTTGAAATAGAAAATAAAGCGACCACTGCCGCCAATAATTTATATTCACAATTATACAAATATTTTCTTATATATCGAACAAACATTAACCAATTATGACCTGAATTCATTGAGGCTCTTAGCATTAGAAAATCTTTTAGTACCGTAAAACGGGGTTACTTTAGGAAAATTTGGGGCTACTTTGATAGATTTAAAATGGTTATAAAAACGCAAATTATATTCATAGTGCGATTGAGCAAATGAAGTAAAAGATTAGGCCATTATTGAAGGTAAGTACATACTTATAGTAAAAAAATAAGGATATGGCGTAAAACACTTTTCCAAAGTAGCCCCTGCATTGTAAAGTAACCCCGTTTTACGGTATTATAGATGGCAAGGGTTCTCCAAGTTATTAAAAGTAGAATGGTACTTTTTACGGTAGAAGCGAAGGGTGCCAAACGGAACCGCTAGCGCAGTATAATAAAGACTAGGTTAGAATGGCGCCGCGACTTAAATTTAATTATACAATGGCATCAGAAGATTTTAGCAAGCGGAAATTTACAATAATTATAGCTAATTAAATAAGTTTATAGAGAAGTAATTATGCTCAGTACATTAGTAATCAATATTCAGATACCGGATTATGATGATAATCGATTAAAATTAGGTAACGGACACAGTGATGATAAGGGAAATATTCCAAGTGGGTATAGTAATCGAATAGTACATTACTGCAGGCGCCGGAAAAGAAGGGCTTGCCCGGTGAGCAGGATAGTGATACGAGCTGGCAAGCCCTTGTCACGGCTAAGGCATGTATAGCCACTCAATTGCTTCAAATTTTGAGTTGGACTCTATTTATATGATAAAATAAGAGTGGTGACAGGTAGCCGTAGTTACCAAAAGCAATTGAGTGGATAGTGCTTTTCTCAAACATAACATTGCAATGACATAAATAAATACACCAGAGATTTTAATTTATAAAAGATAGGAAATATTGTTCGTACATACTATGGCGTCAATTTAAAAGGCAATGGAACCAAATTGATTGATTAATGGAAAAAGTTAAATTAAAGTAAATGAAGAAAAGAAATGCGCCATTTTAGGAAAACAGTTACACTGAAAGTTTTGTACCTACTTAGTGTACTTATGCATGAATTCGAATAATCGAAGATAAATAAAATCGTATAATGCAACAGCATGCACTTTTAATAAGTAAGAATATATACATATAGTTAATTAGTTAAGCCATTTGCATGACTTAACAAACCTTCAATACTACAAGAACAGAACTATCATTCTGACCAGACTCATGGATTGAACTGACGTCAAACTGAGAGTGTAACCTCTGTCCTAAAGATTTCAACTGTCTTCCTCCTAGGGATGGATGATAACTGAATACCAACCAGACTACCCACTAACGCGTCTGATCGCGGAGACCCAAGTCTCTCCAGCAGGGGTATAGCGACTTATTAGGCGGCAAGAAACCATTACGTACCGCGCATTCGTGCCCATCTAAAGGCTGAAGTCTGAAGATTTCAACTTCCTCCTAGGGATGGATGACAACTGGATACCAACATGGGTCCTTTTCACATGTGTCTTAAACTAATCGGTGCCCACTGACGCGTCTGATCGTGGAGGCCTAAGTTTCTCCAGTAGGGGTATGGCGACTCCCACTAACTCCTCCCAGGCGGCTAGACGCCGGCAGGGACCGCATTCGCACCCGTCTTCAATCAGCATATCGCCTTCCTCGAACCTAATAGACATTAATCAATATTGACAAAAGGTATATTGGGAAAGAAAAATGTAATGTGATCCTCTGCAATGTAAGTAGGACCCGAACCTGCATCATTTCATTGAAAACGAAACAAATAATGTACAAATATTGGTAATTTCGATTGGTATGAAATTCATTTAATATAACGTTTATATCCGCAAGATAACCAAACGCTCCTCGCTTCGCTCGTCGTCGTACCTCCATACCTCTACGACAGTTTTACTTTATTTTTAGCAGTTGAGTATGTATTTAGAGCCTTATACGTGTTTATACCATGCCATATGAAAGTATACCATTCGTTTATTATATTGTAAAATATATTAATATCATCAGTTCTTAATAGCGAATGTTAGGCTATTACGGCCCAGGTGACATCACCATGGCAACGAGCAACAGAAAAAAGATTTATTATTCCAGATACATACCCAAGGTCTTCCCCTGAACATCCAGTCCCATCCCCGTCTTCATCCTCCGAGCCAGCCTCGAGGTGTAGTTCATGTAGCTCGTGCTCGACGCTGTGCGCTTTCACGAACATCGGCCGGTCGAACTCCTTGTTTGAATAGTTGTTGTTGTCGAGGTTGAACTTCACCTGAAATTGTAATGCATCGTGTTTGTGCATGATGTGTTGGAACAATTGATTATTTTAAACAAAGGATTGCGTACGCTAGTTTTATGTAATCAAGTATTATGGTCACGTCACGAATGAATGAAGTATTTTTTTTTTCTTTTTTTCTCTCTACTTTGAACACAGAAAGGTATTTTTAATGTCTATAACTAGTGGATCCATGACATTCAACACATTTTTTGAAATTACCGAAATATGTACCTAATATTCTTTACGTTTTCTACTCTCTTATATTCGCCATTTTGAAAATTTGAATGTACATTGACATGTGTGCAAAATCGGTTTACGTTTGTTTCTTCGATAAATGTTTCATCGACGTATCATTTCATCCGAAGCATTTTTCTCTGAATCCGTAAAGGATTGGACATTGTTGTAAAACAAATCTAACCTAATCAGGAGAATGAATCATGAAAATTTCAAGAATCATGAAAATGTGACTCCAGTGGAATAATTTGTCGACGAAATGATACTTCGACGAAATACATCAATCGATGAAACGTTTGTCGGCAAAACAAAGGTAAGTACCTAGTCAGAGTCAGGAATAAAATGCTATAAAAATAAATAATTAAATTAAATAAAAACTTGTTTATTAGCAAAAAATTACAGGTTTGACCCCGACGTGATTTGAACACGCAACCTTCTGATCTGGAGTCAGACGCGCTACCGTTGCGCCACGGAGTCATATGATGTAGTTGGTGAAATCAGAAATCACACAACAAAGGAAACATGGAAAAACAACAAAAAAATGTCGACAATAGGTGGTCTTATCACTCTTTATCGCTAAATATCGATATGCTCTTCCAGACAGGATTATTTTAATAATCAAATTAATGAATTTAATTTAGAACCACGGCATCCGAACCGGGATGGCATGTTGTCCATCCCAGGCGGCATTTTCAAGAGGAAAAATATAAACTTCACAGGGCGTTGAACAGGGGAAGAATGAAGGTGCCCCGGTTGAAAAAAATGGCAGATCCTGAGCTGCGGCACTAGAATATCGTGATTCGTGACGCGACTTCGCAGATCGCGCGACTTAGCGTCATCTGTCTTGCTCGCACAGTATTGACAGGCAAGTGACAGGTAGTCGCGTTTGTCGCGCTACAAAGAGTCGCGTGTCACAGTTATGCTAGACGTGCAGCACCTCTAGCATAACCTATGACACGCGACTCCTTGTAGCGCGACAAATACTAGTCACTTTTCATTCAATACCGCGCAAGTAAGACAGACATTTTGAAATATTTCAGAATACTGAAACGATAACATGTATATACATAATATTAACGACTCCTCACAGATATGTGACCTGTAAGCGAGAACAGCCGAACATCCAGACATGAAAGAATGTTTACCCAAGCTGAAAAGGATAGACGCCTCGCTCGCTCGGTCTATTACTTGTTTAGAATGTACGGAACATATTTTAGTGCTGTACTAACATGATGTTTTATTTCCGGATCGCTGGCTCGCCGCTCGCCCGCGGCGGCCGCCTCGCACGCCGCGAACACAGACTCGTCATCTGGAAATATAAATATAATATTTCGATACGTTTTACCCGGGTCCCACACTACTCGCGAAGTTGACCGAGGCTGAGCGAGGCGAAGTTGGCCGAAGTATGGGATTCCGAAGCGAAGTGCCCCTCTACACTATCATATTCGCCCAACCTCGGCCAACTTCGTGAGTAGTGTGGTGCTAGGGTAACTCCTTCATTCATGTCACATACCTGAATATAACTTATGACTTATAGTTTAAGGGAATTAATTAAGAAAACGTATGAAACGCCCGTAAATCGTCATACTGTTTTGTATTTTTTTTTTATTATATTCTTCCTTATTTATTATCTTTATATGATATTATTATCATATGGGGCTTTAAAATGGGACAAATGTCACTGCAACACAAACTGCCAACTGTTGAGTTTTTTTCGACGTTTCTTCTCAACATTGGTCTCCTCTTGTGATATACCGGTAAACTTAGACATGGTAAAATTGCGATTGTGGCCTACTTACAGAATAAAGTTCATTCGTTTAATTTAAATAAACATTAAGAAAGCTTTTTTTTACACAAAAATAAAAAAAATATCGTAACTTATATTGTTCGAAAATATATAGTTTTTGGAGGCGTTTTTTTATTTTTTGCTCCTACAGCACAACACAACTATGATCTCATAGCGTGTTACTTATTGTCTCGCGACAAGTAGCAGCCCGCTCAACATTATTTTCTGAAGTGCATAAGTAAAAGTGCCCATGTCGCTGACTACCTCAATATTTTTTGTCATGATGGTGTGTGTTGTTGACGCAATAGTTGACGAAAGTGTTCTAGGGATCATCATCAACCGACAGCGGTCCGGGCTATAAAAACTTGTTCATAAATATTTTATGAAAAAACTTTTTTTATTGTTTAGGAAATAAAATAAACCAACAATAAACAAAAAAATATCAGGTTGACCCCGACGTGATTTGAACACGCAACCTTCTGATCTGGAGTCAGACGCGCTACCGTTGCGCCACGGAGTCGTATGATGCGTGATGCGAAATTACTAATCACCTGACGTTTACGTTAATTTGCTGTCAGTACTTTTACCGCAAATTATATGTATATACATTTACAGAACTGATAATACTAAGATAATTGCGTTGCATAATAAGATAATTACAATAATTAGCAGAGCGAATACTTAATTGATAATAAATGTGGCATACTTAACCGTTTTAATTGGCAAGTGTAGATATCTAATAATTTTCACATATACCTAATTGAATTTATTTATGCAAACTAGAACGTGTTGTGCTTTATGTTACAGTGAGAGTGTTCAATATAATAAGGGCTTTCTGTGTCGGTTGGTTCCCATACACATCACATGCACATCCAATTGCGTTTGGAACATAATGTCATATCAGTACATTTTATATCCAACATCCAATTAAAATGTACATGGACGACAGATGTCCCACGCACAATCGTATGTGAAAACTAGTATAAGTATATCAATAGATACTGTAAGGTATTTGGTTATTTGTACTATTTAATATTAACCAAATTTAAGCTCAAAATGCATTTACGGCATTCTTATATACTAAGTCATATTTTTAGGATTGCAGTTAGGCAAAACAATTTTAGCTTATAAAATGAGATGACAGGTGTCAGGATCAGGATTCACTTCTTACCGGCGGGGCACTATAAGTACCTACTTATACATAGGTACTTTGAGTTTATAGCAAATTTGGTAAAGTACTTATTGTATGTTTTAGTGAGTTTTCAATCAGAGTAACGTAGTTCGCAAAGCATTACTTACGGACCAGCCACAACTTGCGCGACCAGCGGCAGCAGCGAGCGGTGAAAGGCGACAATGTAGGTAAAATTAGCACATAATGTACCCCACCAAATATATTGCACACTGATTGCACATCGGTGTTTAGAAGGAGAGAATTGGCTGTTTACGACAGTTTCCGAATACAAATAATCCATAAATTATCGTATTTATTAGGTGTCATTGTCGTCGCTTTTACTGACTATTACTTAAAGTCGAGTCAACTTATAAACCTTGGATATCTATACCGTACTTTTTAGTACAGTCAACCAAAAAATTGGTCTGTTACTTTTTGACTCTATTTCATGAGTATTAAGGTCCAAAAGTGGTAGACCAACTTTTTTTTCTTTGACTATACCTGTACACCGACTGGCAAACGACACATCAGGTCACAGGTAAGAATCTGACAACGCTTTATGAATTAGAGATCTAAAGAACCTCTAGCCTCGCCGTATCAGGCCCGTACCGTACAGAGAGTGGGGCGGGCCTTGAAGTTGCCGATGGTTTTTTAGTGTTTGAAGACATCCTCTTTCCTTTGTAAGATAATAGTACCGTATTTCTCTAAAATGTCACCCACCATTGTACCTAGAAAGTAACTTTACATCCACTTTACTAACCTATGAAGGCAGCGAGTGCAGCAGCAGCCTGCCTCGTACATTCCGGCGCTAGCGGACTATGCGCGTGCGCGTTCCACAGCGCGCGCGCTAATAACGCAGCAGCGGGCGCGTCATGCGCGGCGGCTGCGGCGCGTAACGCGCGCGCGACGACGCGCCCCGCTGCGCCAGCGTCGCAACCCGCGCCGCAAACGTTGACAAGGACGCCGGCGGCTGCGCAGCGGACGCTCGGCTCGTCTGAAATATATTTTAATGCTACTTATATGTATAGAGCTGAATTGCTATTAGATACTCTCATGGTGATGGCCCAACATTCAACGGCGAGCGTCAACAACGACACTTACTGTATAAGTTTCATAGGCTGGGTTGCACGCGGGGAGCGTGACTGGTTGCCGAGCGTCCGTACCACCTCGCAAGCCATGACTGATACATTATATTAATAACCAGGACAGCATACAGTACCGTGGTGCAGGAAGGCGGGTAGCGCGTCCAGCACGCCCTCGAGCACGATCAGCTGGGCTGCTCGCGGGGAGCGTGACAGGTTGCCGAGCGCGCGCACCGCCTCACACGCCGCACCGGCGCCGCCGCCGCCGCCGAGCCATCGGCAAGTCACTGATAACATTCGATCAATAAGTATACCATATAGCAGAATAGACAAAGTAGAGTTCATCATCTCGCTTAACAAAATCGAATATTGTGATTATTTATAGGCACTCTTTGGGGCGAGTGAGAGAACAAAACAAGCGATAGTGCGATACATTTTTTTTTTTTTTTTTTGCAAACATTGTGGCGCTCAAAAAGTAAACGTTCGTGGATTACAATCAATTTCCATTAATATGTGTATGTATTCCGTCTGTACGGAATAGAAATTATATTTGTCCCACGACAAAGGTTCGCGTAACAGTTATGTTAGAAGTACTAGTGACGGATATATGAAGCTTCTTTAAGTCCTTGACATGAAGCAGATGTTCTTGAGCCATCATGGCTTTGCTCCTTCACTTGCCAGATGACTGACGTCTCACATACCCTTGCATATGTCGTCGAGCGGATCTCGTGGCGCGGGCGGCTCGCGGTAGAACGTGACATTCTTGAGCGTCACCAGAGCTGCTATCTCCATTTCTTCCCGTTAGTCCGCCAGCACCGTGTTTTAGCTTCACCTAGTGACAAACGATTGACGTCCCCTCACTATCCTCACGTACCCTTGCATATGTCGTCAAGCGGGTCAGCAAGAGGGTCTGGTGGCGCGGGCGGCTCGCGGTAGAACGTGACGTTGTTGAGCGTCGCTAGAGCTGCCGTCGCGAGTTCTTCCCGTCGGTCCATCGCGTCGTCTTCTGGCTTCACCTGATGACAAGTATCATGACGTAATGAGCAGTATGGTCAGGGTAATGAGTCTGTTTAGATTTTGGATACGTAAATAACCCTTGGGTCCCCAAGTTCAGAAGGACCCTTTCGCTAATCTCATAGAGGACTTAGGGCAATCTTCGTAAAAATATAACTTCTTACCGTTTGATTCAATAGGCTGTTCACTAAGTGCTATGTAACGTTGGAGGTTGGTCTTACCGTTGGGTCGAGAGGCTTCTCAGCGAGCAGCAGACAGGCGAGCAGAGCTCGCACGGTCCGCTCTGCGTGTGCTGCGGCGAGGCCACGCCCTGCGCGCTCTGCCAAGCACAGATTGGCCACTACTCGGACAGTCTGTATAGATAGAAGGTATGTAGCAACACTAGCAATGTATTAAGGTCATATAATTTTTCCTATTCCGATACACGGAAGATGCAGGCGCCAGGTTAGATATTAGTTAACAAGAACAAATCCTGTACTTGGATTTATATTACTTTCCATATTTCAATTAACATTTCTGACTAGCCAAACTTAGCCTAAAATCTAAAGTCAGGCAGTGTTTAAATATCATATTTCTGAAGCCGTTCATAATTATCTCAATAAAACGGTTCTGTAGAAATGCAATCCGAGATTACCTTGATTAGTACGTCTTCATTGGAGCCATCAGAACCACCCATGTCAGTACCTGCAAAAATATTTGTTTGATGAAATAGCTGTCGTAATATGTAAGATGTATTATGACGACCAATGTTGACCACTCTGTTTTCCTGAACAAATGGATACTAACTCATACTCACCTACTAAATGAATGTCAGGTTCTGTGTCTGTATCTCTGATTTCGTGGTCGTTCCTCTTCGTGTACGATTCCAGGATTGTCAGTAGAACATCGACACCGCCTTCTTCGTTGTAAATCTACAACATAATATAGTGTTTGACGTGACCAAAGTAAGAGTTAGTTAACCCACGAAATGATGGTTCAATTTCAGGTAAAATATTGCAGGATCAAGAAGACAATTTCAATAAAAAAGGGAATGGGAAAGTACAGAAAGATACTCAATTTAAATCGTTGCGGAATTTACGAACATCTATCTCCACCATACTACATTTCCACGGTATCTTCAATGATTGAACCGGGTGGAACAGGGAGGAAGGGGCTTCGAGGTTCGAGAATAAAACATCTGATGATCACTTTTAGTACTCACGTTTAATCTAGCCTGCTCGTCGGCGGCCGCCATGTTGCCGAGCACGTACGCGAGGCGCACGGCGAGTGGGGCGCGTGACGCGCACGCCGCTAGAGCACGGAGCAGTGCGCCTGCGCTAGCACCGCTTGCGCACAGCCATGCGCAGCAGGATTCTTCTGCTGAGAGTACGCTGTAAAACGCAAACGCTTTACCAAAAGCCGCCGATTTCAATGAAAACAGACCCTAGTCTCAGGATACGACCTTCAAACCTTCCAGGAAAGCAGATATTCCAACATAAACAACTCCCACCTGAAAGGCCGGCAACGCACTAGTTTGTGACTCCTCTGGTGTTGCAGGTGTCTATGGGCTAATCGCTTTCAATCATGCGATCCGTTTGCTCGTTTGCCCCCTATATGACATAAAAAAGGTGACACTTCTGTCAAGACTAGAAAAATTCGGGGGCTTAAGCCAACAAATAAATAAGCAATACATTTTTATAATCGATACATACATGACGGAATTAGAGTGACAATATGAAACCAATCAAAGACCAGACCAACAATGGAGTATTCAGTGAGAATAAACATTCCAAGTATTGTCATCAACCACGGTGTTTGATTCTTGCTTCTTTCAAGATCTTGGTGGCTGGAGCAATATCGTAGATGGTCCTTCGTACCGGATATGCCTTATGAAGTGCCTTGTTAACCGTGCAATACATGCTGTCGGTAACCGGCAACCCTGAATTGTTATTGTATTGTTGCCTAAAATAATCAGCTTCCATTGTTTTCGTTATAGGTAGTTATTCTTAATCCTACCTCAGACAATGCGCCATGTTGGCGAGCAAGGCGCGGCCCGCTCGCGAGGTGACGTAGTACCTTCAGTTGCCTGGTACAGTACCGTTACCATGAGTTAACGTGACCGCACTCGCTAGCGACAGCGTAAACAATTTGTATGCAGAATAGTAAAGCGCCCCTAGCGGTTACTTTGTAGAACTACAATTTTCCATACGCAGTCGCTAGCGAGAGTAGCGAGTACAGTCACGGTAATGTCATGGTAAGGGTACGGTTGATGACTTGTGACACACTTCATATGGTCTGTAGCCTCACCTCAGGCAGCGCGCCACGTTGGCGAGGACGGCGCGGTCCGTGTGGTGCGCGAGCGCACCCAGCAGCTCGCCGAGCGCACCGCTCGCGACGAATGCTCGCGCGGCTGGATCGCCGCTCGCGAGGTTTCGTAGCGCCCCGGTCAGTTGGTAGAGCGCGTGGGTGGACTGCTCTGATACGGCTCGGGGGTTTTCGGCTTTCTGTTCATCAAACAGTTTTAATTTTCACATAGTGTAGCTATCTTATTATTTGGAAAATTGTCATACCTAGGTGTCGTTATCAAGGAATTTAGGGATAGGATTGACGAATGGTACCTACCTACTAAATTAGAATTACAAGACTATGGAAATAATTTTCTTGACAAAGTTGGATGTAATTTTCTAGGTGTTTTGAATTTCAAGATCGCACCATATAAAACTTCTTCATGTGTCGCTTTCTAGGTTTTATAGAAGGTAGACTAAAAATGCCACCCGTTTTGGATTTCAACGTGACGGGTAGAGAACACTGTTTACTCTACCATATTAAATTATAAGTTCCAATTAGCCCGTGTAATGTTCCCTTTTTGACACAAAGATATAACACTAGTGTTTACTTACGGCGTTGTTCAGTATTTTCAAATGCAATGCGGCTAAGTGCAGTGCGCCTGCTCGGTGCGCGAGAGCACATAATCTCGGTTCTAATGCGAGGAACCGCAGCGCACCCGCTCCGTAAACGCAGCATTCTCCTTCTGAGAGCGGATCGGCGCGCCCGCATCCTTCAACTAACAACTCTGGAAGAGAAAGGGCAAAACTTGCTGTGAAACAGTATTGTATCAGAACTTATATGTTACTAGGAAGTGGGCAACTTCATCCGCGTATTTTATTCTTTACCCAAAAGTAACGTATCTTTGTGATGTCCAGCAATTCCCGTACCAGAATTGGTTAAAATTTGTCCAGCCGTTTCGGCGTGATGCGAGGACAAAGGAAATTATAAAAACAGGTGGCGCCAGGTAAGCACGGCGCCGCGCACCCATATAAAATAAATGAAGATCCTGCACCACGCTATTAAGATTTTTCCTGAAATAATGACCCCTCTCTATAGAAAAATGATTTTCAATACAAATCTAGACTTTAATAATAGTACCTATAGATGTGATTATGCTCTATTTTCATCCTTGTGTTATTTATACTCGCTGACAACCGCGTGAAACTGCCACGTGACGTGATCGTGAATTATCTTACCTAATAAATTAGTGTTCTTGAAGTAGTGATCATTCTTGTCATTTCTAGCGATCTTGAAAACCAGCTTGCAAGCAGCGGCTAGGTGAGGACCCGTCACTCGCATCTGAAAGTTATCTGGGTCATGAATGTTATCTATATATGTATTTATAGTACAAGCTTTGCTTAGTTTGGGACTAGATCGATTTGTGTAAATTGTCCCTTGATATTTATTCTTTAATACGAAACGACTCCATCAACAAAAACAAAGTCACGCATTCTTACCGTCAGCATAGCCCTCGCTATAGCAACCAGCACCCTCTCATCGTCACTGTCGATGTGAGTGTAGAACGAACGCAGCACCATATCTCGAAGACTACTTGCGGGCTGGTTCTTCTCCAAGCTGGTCTGAATCGCCGCCATTAAAGAGACTGTTCGCTCCACATCTCGGCTACGTTGTGCGAGAGCTTCAGAGAGCTCTAGCACCGTCATACTGCAAAAAGGTTAATCTTAAAGGGACACGGAATATTATGCGCAATATATAAATGTATCACTAAAAAAATAATATCAAAAACTGGCCAAGTGCGAGACTGACTCGCGCACAGAGGGTTCCGTACGAACACTTATCCCATCTTAACTTGGCTAGGTTAAGTTTGCACCTTGTATGTATGGCACTGCAGAAAGAAATAAGGAACTAGAAATAAGGTGCAAAGTTATCGCAACCGATCACGTTTGTTGTTGTTAGAGCGGCAACATAAATACATCTTCTGTAAAAATTTAAACTGTTTAAAGCTAGCTATCACATTAAAAAACTGTTAGTTTACCGATCAAAAATCCGGCATACACACCTCTCTATGTCCTCAAATGGCGAAGCATTGGGCAGTTGGACGGCGAGGTGTTTAACTGGTATATTGCCGATTGGATAGCTTCCTCCCACGTCGTAGGACTGTGACTTCGTTCCCGCGAACTGCTTGCGGCGTATCCCAGGATCCGGACTCAGAGCTACAAACGTAGATATAAACTAGTTAAAAACTAGGATGTGCCAGAAGCGTCAGCGTATTTTTTTTCTTTACCGTATACAGGTAAAGAGTATCATATCTACTATTTGGATGCCCAGCTATACCTGTACCAAAACTGGTTACAATTTGTCCAGCCGAGGCGTTTCGGCGTGATGAGAGGACAAATCAAT
Organism: Apotomis turbidana; assembly: GCA_905147355.2. Classification (NCBI taxonomy): domain Eukaryota; kingdom Metazoa; phylum Arthropoda; class Insecta; order Lepidoptera; family Tortricidae; genus Apotomis; species Apotomis turbidana. Next base: position 6,356,670 of record LR990299.1, on the reverse strand, counting down.
TACAACTAACAGAATGACAGAAGACTGGCATGGCGCCACGTGCCCCTACAAAACAAAAGATGACCCTGATTTTTCCCTAAATCATGACCGCTCTCCATACAAAACTGATTTTCAATACGAATGTAGAATTTTATGTTAAGTACCGCAAATTTTGTTTGTCAATGTTCTCTTTCGACAGTTCGCATTATGCTGATTGAGCGCTGAATGAAACATTTTCAGGCGCAGCGTAAATTTCATTGCTGACTGATTGACCCTACCTACATAATGCTTGACGTGAATAAATGCAGGGCCGGACTTTCTCCCCGTGTAGCGGGGTGTAAATCTCCTTTACGGCCTAGGGTGACGTATACATTAGAAAATACAATCGCTGTTTACATTTACTGTTTAATTCCATACCGTATCCGCTGGTAGTGAAGTCATCCTCGCTTTCGCTTCCAAGTGGGCGTGATATTGATATGGCGTGCGCCAGATCCGGCTCGTTCTTCGCTCCTAGAGTACATAAAACTGCTTAATAAAATGTGGTTTCTTTACAAATAAGTCTGTAACAGTTACAAGATCTGCCCGCCAAAGAAAGTGACCTCTTAAAATGACGAATTTCATATTGGAATCAAGGTGGATCCCTAACTCGAAGACGTAAATCACCCCCTGTAGCGCGGAGACATTCCCGTTAGTGGATTTGTACTTCCACACAAAGTACGACTCACTGGTCCAGTTAACCAGCCCTGCGGGCCTATGATGGTTGCTTTTATTACGCCATAAATAAGTGACAGAGCATCCGTCACCTTTTGACAAGATGCGAGTGTAACTGACAGATGCTATGTCACTTATTTATCACGTGATAAACGCAACCATCATAGGCCCCCTGATTGAAATGCAACTAGTGCAAGGCATACATACTCGAGGAACGCCACTTTTCCCAAGTAAAGATACACTGAAAAGATCAACAGAGAAAAACATTGCTAACAAAAAGTAGCAGGGAATAAGTACGACTGGCTTCAACTTCTTAGATTGCCTGTCCACTGAAACGGAGCGGATATATATGTGTAAAATGGGCCAATCATATATCTCAGATTTACTCGTAAATGCTCTTCTTTCGGGGTTTACAAAGACGCAGTCTGATTGGTTAATTTTTTTCGCACCGATTCAGTGGATAGCCAGCCTATCAGCAAAAAAATCTAAATCTAATCGATATTGCATACCATCAGTTGTAGAATGTCCGGTGGTATTCCTGCGGTGCAAAGGCTTGCTCTTGCCGCTGAGGTGCGGCAGCTTTGGGAAACCGCTCCAGCAATCGCCAACTCGCTCCACACCGGTCCGCATCGGAGGCCGACCCTGAACGCAAAGTTTAGGACTAGTATCAGAAGTTCAAGAGGCCTGGGCAAGAGTATGGTGCTGTATGGCGTTTTATCATCATCTCTCCCTAGCTTTGTCAGGTTCCGTTCGACATACCCTTTTAAGACATAATTTGAAGTTAGGTTGGGTTAGCTAATGCGCCCTCCTATGACAGGGAAATCAAACTAAACCATTCAGTTAATCTAAAAAAAATAAGTTTAAATCGATTAAGAGCTGTTGGCTATTTTCAAAAGTCTATCGCGGAAATAGTAAGAACTTTTCGACCTCATAAACGCCGTTGCAATTTCCGGACATGGCACAAATCGTGCCCTTGCGTGTTACGGCTCTATGGGTTCGATCATCGCCCACGGTTCTTCACGGTTCGGAAGTTAAAATGCCTCGTACCTAACGCTCAAATACTGGAGTTAGCGTCCCCAACGGCAGTACCGTATTTACCCCTAGACGGTTAGACCCACAAGGCTAGGGCCTAGGGGCCCAGCCAGTCTAGGGGCCTCAGTCGCAGAAGCAGGACTTGCACAATACTTATGTTCACCTTATTTATCACGTAAAATACTACTACCTTTACTTTCAATATTTGCTGATAATCGTTTCGAGATAGGGGAGGGGGCCCCAAATGCCAAGCACCTAGGGGCCCTGGCCCTCTAAGTCCGGGCTTACCCAACGGTACTTACGGCCGGTTTTTTCTTGACATTCTGCGTCTCAGGATACAGAACACTGCTCAGCTCTTCTTCTAGACCAGCTACACGCGCGTCCTCGCCGCTCTCGCACAGGCTCAGGTGTTTGAGGCTGTTGATGTGAATAAAATATGATATTCCACTGGTTCATCATTTATTTACCAATAAAAAACATACATAAAATACAAATTTAAGTAATTTCTCGCCAAACTGTAACGTTTATTGGCGAGACGCGCTCAATTTTAATAAAACAACTTAGCGTATCTTATCAACCGAATAGGCAATGACGAGATATCTCCTTCTCGACAACAACTTTCACAGTTGAGGTGTCCGATTTTAATATAGCGTAGGATGAGTTCTTTCTAGTATATGCTAAATCTAAGTATATGCTAAAGCGCATTCAAACGGCGTTGATGAGGTTTCCTTTTGCAGGATGAACCATTTGAACCCAGAGCACGTTTTAAGAAAGAGAGTCATCTTGATTTATTGTGTAGGAGTGGGTTATCACTTATCAGCAATGTTTTTGTTTCTGGTGCCTTTATGAATGGTTAATTTGGTCTCGTATCGACTCTTGCCTGAATAACGGCTCGGTTAATCCATCGAGGGCGAGCCGCAATCATAAGTGGGACGAGAATGGAATCTCAGAGTGCGATCTCTTGGAGATAGGTATTAGGAACCTATCCACCGTTGATTCTTTGGATACTTATTTCCTTTTTCACTGAACGTTACTCACTCGAAGGCGCTGGGCGGGCGCGGGTCTCTCCTGCCGCGCTCTCCGAACAACACCCGTTGCGGCTCCCGCGGGGTGTACGGTCGGCGCGTGCGCAGAGGCCGCAGCGCCCCGCCGCTGGATGCGCTGTTCATGTCTGTACACAAACAGAATTATCAGTTCAATTTCTGTAACGTTTACCGGCAAAGACAAAAAATTAAAATAAATATGAAACAAAAATATTCATTGTCTCCACCACAAAGTATAGAAGTAGTTTGTACAGTAAGCAGTAACAGTAACTAGACTAACTAAACATAATGTTAATGAGCTTTTTAGTAGGTATATATTAACTTGTGCGGTGGAGGCTGGTGCCCAAACTAGGCAAAATCTGTATTACATGTCACTAGGTCTTCTACCCTCAAATATCAATATTTAGCAACATTTTTAGGAAGGGATTACACTGTTAATAACTTATTATGATAGATAGACAGCAGGAGCCACTTTGTTTTATACTATGCATTGATAATCGAACACAACTCGGTTACAATCAAAGATTATAATCACAATACGTTTAGTTACTTACAAGCTAAAAATGTTACTACGATTTCGAATCTTAAATCGAATAAATTACCTAAAATTCTTATCGAGCTCACCAACTATAAAGTGGCCGTCCAAGTTCTATAACCTCCGTGAATAATTAACGCTGGAAGTAAATCATTGCTGGTATGAGCTGTGGCGTCGTTGCCATGGTAACTGAGAAACAAGGACGTGGGGTAGGGGTGGCCTGCGTGTAGCTTACTTGTAGTCAAGAATACGGTGTTTCTGACGATCAGAAGAGAAATGTGTGGAAATTGAGAAAAATAGATCCCAGCGACTTGGTCCGTGAAGGAATATTATTTATTAGTTAGCACTTAAACTGAAATAGTTTCATGACAAGATTAATATTTCTGGGTTTAGATAAATGTAAGAAAACTAGCAATGTCCGCATCGTATTTTAAGTACACCCACAAGAACAGTATAATTTGCAGCAAGAGCAAGCCATCGCCGTATAGCAACTTATCTGGCAGGCCATGTGTCCCCGCCAGCGACCCACAATAGAAACTATACTGTGGGTCAGGTTTGGTGCGATGTAAGAGAAAGAGCGTGCCCGAGTATGTATGAGTTATTTTACAAATCTGACTGAAATATTGCATATTTCCTTGCCTACTAGCTACGTCCCTACAGAGTACTACTTATGTAAACTAGCATGGTGACCGGGCGTGGAGTCAGTCACCGGAGCGTTTCAATCTCGATTACTTTCAAAAGGTTCATAAGGTTAAATCTAAGTAAAGATTGGACTGGCCTAAAATATATTAGTACCGTAAGGTTAAGGCTATTTGGAACAAATCTGGGACCTCCTGGCGCCTCCCATATACGTATATTAGAAGCAATAAACTGGCTTGGCTAGCCGCGGAATAGGTGAGTGAGAAATTCTATGTAGAACCAAAAATTAAATATAGAAAAAAAAAGTACTTTGAAGTACTTTTTTTTAAGACATGACTTGAACAGTGGGAGCTTGTTACCCCTCACAAATGGCTCAGTTTCATTGGTCGATAACCCGGTCGATATACGCCATGCGGGGACTCCCCGCATGCGGTATAACAACTAGTGAAACTCGCAAGTCGATAACTCGGTCGACATACGGCATGCGGGACTCCCCGCATACGGTATAACGACCAGTGAAAACTCATAATGGTATGCGTTATGGAAATCTACCGCACCCCGCATGCGGGCCCTATCGACCAGTGAAGCTGTGGAACTTTGTGTGGGGGTAGGTATAACCCGCTAATGGTATTATCTCCGCGCAACAGGAGTAATTTGGGGACGTTGACGCGGCCGCACTGGGCGCACGGACTGCGTCGTGACGTGAATAAACTAAAATTCAAAGTACCTTTTAACAATTTACCATATGGTAAGGTGGTACTCTAAAACCAAAACAACATTGCCATCTATTTGATTCCAATAGTGATAGTACCAATGTCGCAGTTTGGCTATAAATACCTAGTCGTTGATACAGTCACTTACAAAGAATCATCGCAAAACTTTACCATATTTATGAGCTTTATTCCATTCTGTTTGCGTGAAAGAAGTCAAATTAAACCATAAAAAGAAGCAAAACCGCGGCCGTGAGCGTTTTCGGCAATTTTATAGCCCTTGACGCCGCGACCTATGTAATACGAAACAAATATGCTTGTCATGTCTCTATATTTAGAAATTAAACGAACTTACTTGAATTGAAGTTTTAATTTAATTGTATGAGCTGCTCGTTTTTTTGTGGTCAAAGGCTGTATAACTGCGTAATACTAGATGAGTTATTTGTTATTATTAGGGTTCCGTATCTAAAGGGTAAAAAACGGGACCCTATATTACTAAGACTCCGCAGTCCGTCCGTCTGTCCGTCCGTCTCTGTCACCAGGCTGTATATATCAAGAACAATTTAAATGAGTTACCTGGTGGAAGAGACCGGGAATCGAACCCGGTACCACTGAATTGCTGGTCCAGGGCGTTAACCTTTCCGCCACCCTAATACCCAAGCAGCCTTTCGAATTTTTCCTTATGCTTTGTGTGTCGATCTTTGCTGTTTATTTAAAAGGCTTTTAGGACTTAACGATTCCCGGTCTCTTTCACCAGGTAATTTTTTTTTTTTTTTTGTTTGAGCTTTGATCGTTGTCTCAATGGTTTAATATAAAAAATGTGGTATGCAATGTACCCCCATTAGAATAAAATGCGACATTACCTACATGTTTCATTAGATTTAGATTTAGATTTATTTATTTCATAATATAAAATGACATCCTTGAGGGATGCCTAGACGTACGCAACTAGCATCCGATGTCACCGTTTTGCCATTATGAGACACTTTTACCACCTGCTTCCGGTTGGATAAAAAAGACGTCAACAATTGGTGAGCGGAATTGTCAAAACCATACAGACTTAACTTATTTAATAGTAACCTATGACTAATAACATCGAACGCCTTGGAAAGATCACACAAAATTTGCCATTCTTCTTGCCATCTTGCCATCTGCCATTTTGTGTCTGTCATCCAGCCCAGTCGTTATGCAGTCGGTGATTTTATGGGCAGCCGCAGTTGGTGGACCTATTCTGTCTATAGGCATACTGGTTTTCTGTAATGAGGTCATTCGATTCTAAGTGTGTCATTAGACAGGAAGAGGTGATACATTCGATTAATTTTGAGATAGTGGGTACAATTGTGATAGGTCTGTAATTATTAACATCAATCATGTCCCCTTTCCCTTTATAGACAGGGCATACCCTGGTACTCTTCAACACATTCGGGTATATACCAGTTTTAAACATATCGTTAATGAGGGCCACCAGGATATCAGAGACAACTGGCCAGACACTTAATATTATATTTAATGATATTTCGTATACGTCTATAGTTGTACGTGTTTTTAACAATGACTGTATGGTCTTGTCTAAGAGCTCGCGTGTTACAGTAGGAAGGCTGAACATGGGCATATCGCAGCTACCGAGGTGACTACGAACGTACTGTGTGGTCAATGATTCGTCGCTTTGTATCGTGAGGTTTGATGCTATGTTTATAAAGTGAGTATTAAAGGCGTTGGGGACTTCGTCGTGAGATAAGTAGGAATTTGACTCATGATTTTGTAGACAAATATTAGGTGTATATTTAATCCACAGGCGACGTCGTGGCTAAAACTTAAGCTCACAGTAAGTATACGGTGTAGTGTGACGCAAAACTTTACATAGAAATGACGGCGTTTCGCGTGACTGGCGGTAATTTTATTCACCTCACTGTGTCGCGGGGAACATGAAACAAAGACGGGTTTGCTAAGAAAAGCATTAAACTAAGGCAAGAATCGTAATGATCTTCTGGATATTGTTACTTATTAGGTACTAGCGACCCGCCCCAGCTTCGCACGGGTGCAATGCTATATTTATGCATGTATTATACATATAAACCTTCCTCTTGAATCACTCTATCTATTAAAAAAAACACATCAAAATCCGTTGCCGTTTTAAAGATCTAAGCATACGTACATAGGGACAGACAGACGGACAGGCAGCAGGAAGTGACTTTGTTTTATACTACGTAGTGATGATAGTGATTTTCGTTGCTGGATCTACAAAAAAGGGATCCACGGAAATTATTATTTGACGACGCGGTTGGCGCAGTGGTTAAGCAACTGCCTACTGAGCCGACGGTCCCGGGTTCGAATCCCGGCAAGGGAAAATATTTGTGTGATGAACACGAATATTTGTGCCTGGGTCATGGATGTTCTATGTATTTAAGTATTTATTTATCTATATAAGTATGTATATCGTCGCCTAGTACCCATAACACAAGCCTTCTTGAGCTTAATTTGGGACTATAGGTTGATTTGTGTAAGGTTGTCTGATATTTATTTATTTATTTATAATTATTATTTATTAATACTTAAGCTGCTGTGCTCAAATATGGTGCTGGCGAAGAATGAAGAAGATCAGTTGGATGGAAAAAGTTACCAATGAAGTAATGCTTAAAAGAGTGGAAGGAAAAAGGAATTTGCTGAAAATTATAGAGAATATGAGAGGGAAAATGTTAGGCCACCTTATACGACATGGTGCTTTTATAAATAATCCCATAGAAAGAAAGGGGGAAGCGAGGAAGAGGAAGGCCGAGAATAAGTTACATTAAACAAATTAAAGATAGACGGTAAGTCGTACCTATAGAGAAGTCAAGGAAGTGGCTATGGATAGAATTATATGGAGAAAACTACATACTTTATCAGGTACACCGACAAGAGTTTGACTCTTAAATAAAAAAAAGCTGCCGTAGACAGAGAGTGGAGCGGAGTGGTGATGTCTAAAATTGTCCAATCACATTCTTTAGATTTAAATGCACTTCTTTTGAGCGTTACAAAAGACACAGCCTGAGGGTGCGTCTTCACTGTAGCTGTGCGGAGCGGAGACGTTCGGAATCGACCAATCACAGAAGTGAAGTGGAGCTGTGATACAGATTTCAACTCAGGTGAAATGAAGAGATCCGAGGAAGAACCAGAGTAACCGACATAGCCCGGAAGATAGCAAAACTTAAGTGGCAATGGGCAGGGCACATCGCTCGTAAAACCGACCGCCGCTGGGGCCATCGAGTTCTTGAGTGGCGACCACGCACCGGACGACGCAGCGGGGGTAGGCCAAGGCGCAAGGTGGACTGATGACCTGGTGAAGGTCGCTGGAGTCCGCTGGATGCAGGAGGCGCAGGACCGGTCATGGTGGCGTTCTCTGGGGGAGGCCTATGTCCAGCAGTGGACGTCTTTTGGCTGATGATGATGATTGGTCTATTCCACACGTCTCCGCGCTCCCCTCCGCTTGAGTGGAGCCGTACCCTGATTGGTACATTTTCCTCACTCCGCTTTTATGCACGGCAGCAGTACACAGTTAAATGACTTCAATTTCCTGAGATGCTATCAGTAAGTACATAAGTATTGCGGCCAAAATGTTTATGATTATGAGTACAATACCCTAATAAGCATTTGACATTTGACCTTTGTAAACGAAAAAGTAATGTAGTTTTGCTAAGCAAGTAATGTCAATGAATAAAACATAATATATTATTTGTAAATGAAACATGACTAATTTTTTTTTATGGTAGGTATGTACACACCACATTTTTTTTTATATTAAACCATTGATACAAAGATCAAAGCTTAAAGAAAAATTGAAATGAGTTACCTGGTGGAAGAGACCGGGAGTCAAACCCGGTGTCTCTGGATATCCGGTCCAGCGCGTTAACCTACTTCACCCTAACTCTAACTCCCAAGCAAAACCTATCGATTTTTTCCTTATTTTTTCTTAATATATTATTTGTGTTATAATTATGTAGACCTCTGTTCTAGGCTTCGTGGTTGCTATAGACCTTCGCTCGCATTCTGAATATAAAACAAATAGCGTCAGATAAGTAAGTTTGCGTCTTTAAAGTCGGCGGCAACGAACACGCGCCGATTATGCCCGAAGTACCCGTATAAAGGTGGGAAGTAGAGCCAAGATCCAAGTAGACTAGTGCATAGCCTTTAGAATATAGTGCATGTACCGACTCGCTCATGTGTCAGACTCACCTCTGTACCCTTACCATGTTTACAGTGACAGTACTCGCTAACGACTGCGTAAAAGGTTTGCATGAAAAATTGTAGTTCCTCAAAGTAATCGCTAGGGGCACTGTACTCTTCATACAAATAATTCATCACGCTGTCGCTAGAGAGTACGGTCACGTTATCCCATGGTAAGAGTACTCTAGACGTAGTGTGCGTTACTGAAGGGCTACTCCGATGCTCGGAATTGGACTGTCGTATAGTGCCGTCCCGCTCACCCAAATATACTTTAGCAGGAGATTGAGAGGGGCGGCCCTACACGATTGTCAAATTTCGAACATTGGAGTAGCCCTTCTGATGAGATGATCTTGGCGGAATAGTTTTACACCGCAGCGCGAAGAATTTTATGATTCGTGTAGGTACAACTAGATGTGGCATTCTTATGCGTAGTTCTTTTATCTTTAAACTACAAACACGTGCACGCAATTTCCTCCACGGAACCTTCATCTTTTCTTTGGCCAAAGTTGGTCAATAAGTATCCTATAACCATCTTTAGCTGTCCAGCCAGCTATCCCTAACCTATCTACCATAATTGACCGTTACCGTCATGAGAGTACACAGATCGTGATGCGCGTCTGACGGCCCGGCCATAAGAGTGAGCGAGACATCGCACTTGGACCTTGCGCTCCCACCTATGACCGCAGCTCCACACGTCTATACCAAACAAAGGCCATTCTGTATCGCGCTATTAAAAAAAAAACTCGATGCATGAGATCTCTCCGTAGAAAACCGATTTTCAATAAAAATCTAGTTATGTAATATGTTTAAATATATGAATTTCTTTTGACTTCAGGTACCTACCTCCGTAAAGCGCTGCACGTGCTTCGCTGATGATCTCAGCAGAGGTCTTGCGCCGCGGCGGCGCATAGAACGGTGCGCCGGCGCCGCGCCGCGCGCCTCGCTCGCTCATTGCCTCGGCTTCTACGCAATACATTAAATATAAGTACATAAATTTATGAAACATGTAGTCTCATTTTTTTATGTGGGTACACACCACAATGTTTATATTAAACCATTGAATACAAAGATCAAAGCTCAAAGAAAATTTACATGAGTTACCTGGTGGAAGAGACCGGGTATCGAACCCGGTACCTCTGGATTGCCGGTCCAGCGCGTTAACCTTTCCGCCTCCCTAACTCCCAAGCAACCTCTGAAATTTTTCCTTAATGCTTTGTGTGTCGAACTTTGCATTGTTTATTTGAAATGCGTCTCATCGATACAGGAATGTTTTATACATTTGGGCGCTGTAGCTTCTAGTTCAGATAGTTGTCTAACTGAATGAAGATTTTTGACGACGCGGTTGGCGCAGTTTGTGGTGCACCTGCTTACTGAACTGGCGGTCTTGGGTTCGAATCCCGACCAGGGCAAATATTTGTGTGATGAGCTCGAATATTTGTTACTGGATTATGGATGTTATCTATGTTTTTAAATATAAATTATACATATAAACCCTCCTCTTGAATCACTATCTATTAAAAAAAAACAGTATCAAAATCCGTTGCGTAGTTTTTAAAATCTAAGCATACATTAGGGACAAACAGATATAGCAGCGACTTTACTTCATACTATGTAGTGATTTGCAACCCATTTGGATTTGTATAATATGCTTAGGTAAGTACATAAATAGACATTGCGTTGTCGATACAATACAAACGCGTTATCCATTGAAACTGAGCAATGAGCGGCATAAACAGGCTGTTTTGTTGTTGATGGTTGGTACAAAGCAAAGGCATCAATTATTCGATTACTGAATCTGGGGCACGTCGCAAGGACAGGCGTGTCTGCTTGTCTAATTGTCTAGTCTGGGGAAGACACGCGACCTGTTGGTTAGCTCAGGGGCTTTTCATTACATTAGGGTAGTCTTCTGAATATAATTTAAATTAATCCATAATAAACATAATAGTACATTACTGCAGATACCGGGAAAGAGGGGCTTGCCGGGTGAGTAGGTATAGACGGCCGACCGTAGGGAAGGACCGTAGAGTAGGCCAGCCCTTTTAACGACAAAAAAAAAAATACTCTACTCAAAAGAATATAATTCAGCTATTTAGCCTGTTTATGAACACAGATGCCATATTGAAAAGGCCCTCAATTTTGTATGAAATTCCTTTACAATTCTCTCGAGTTGTTCCGCCCGAAACGTGACATTTCATTGCATGTTTGAGAAAATACAATTTTCAATACACAGAACAATTATGACACAGTACTTTTTCCCTGTTGGAATATTATAAAATAAGCTAATTTAAATAAAATTAAGGGATTTGATAACGCAGGACGGTGACGTCAAAGGTTGTATTTATCTTTATACATTTTATATTATTCCGGCGTTGTGACAATGAATGCCATTTTGCATTAAGTCCGCATTTTGTACATATTTTTTGTTTTGTGCAATAAAGTTTATATATAAATAGATGGATACGCGTCAAAATCACGACGTGCCGTGCGTAATGTTGTGCCGTTGGGAAATTCCCGTTACCGTTAAATTCCCATTTGGGAATATTCCCGTTTGTTCCCACGAATATGCCCAAAAGCCGGGAATATAGTTAACCGAGTCTTTGCTATCACCCAGTCGGGTAAAAACATTCATGCAAAACAACTGTGGGTCTGTTTCTCAGCCACATGGCAATTCACAATAAATTAAATATATAATTATGTACATATGCCTTTGCAGGCTTCATTTGCGTAGAACTATAGGTTTTTGCACACGGCTTCAATACCGTCTTCACCATAAGGGCACACGGGGCCCTAGCCCAGGGCCCCCATTCTCAGGGGGCCCCGAAGGACCGACAATTTCTCTCACACAATAAATGGTCATACTTAGTAAAAAATGTTATTATAATTCGCTTTTTTTACTTTCCAAAAGGGCCCCAAATTGTGTGCCCAACGGCCCTAGACTAGTTTAAGACGGCCCTGCACGGCTTAACCCGTTGGACTTTCTTCGGTAAAAACTTTCTTCGGTATATGATATGCAAAATTTCAGCAATTTCAGCACGATGGCGAATCTAAGGCTGTCTGTCCACAGAACACAAAAGCGGAGCGGAGGCGGAGCCGAGACGTGTAAAATCAACCAATCACATTCCTCAGATTTAAATGTCCTTCTTTTGGGCTTCCAAAGATGCAGCCGCTTTATTGAACAGTCAGCCTAACGTTTAGTTCTGTTTTTATTTACGTAAACACTTTGAAGGCGCATTCAGAATTATCAGTTATGTCTACATTTTTACTGTGACTTAAGTATAGGTACATTTATACATTTATATTCAAATTCATTTGATCTATTCAAATCACTCAAATTGACAACATTTCATATTTTTAAAACAACAATTTTATTACTTTCGGAACTCCAAAACTATGACACAGTGGAAAGGTTACTTTAGCCTGGTTTCTAATTAAAAAAAAACGAATGACGTTGAGCTGTTGACAGGTTACTTTTAAGAATAGATTATTTATATCTTATATCCCACCAAAAACATTCTGTAAAAAACTAGCCAAGTCTCGATGGAGCTGCATGTTTATCTCTAAAAAGTAATGAAATCTAGACAAAGTCGTACCAAGTCTAAGGTTCCTTACTGCGAATTCTTTATTATTATAGTTAATGTTGTGTGACTTGGCCGTTGAAGGGTACACAAGGGTACAAAACCAGGTGCTCCATGACACCGTTGCACCAATCTGTCGCCAGAACCGTTACAAGTCAATTTCGTTTACACGTAATGTTATATCTGTTGTAACTACCTAACTACCTATGTTTGTTAAGCGAGATAATAGCTCATACTGGTATTGGTAATTTGACGCTAGTGTCTCATTTTAGGCTGTTGTTGATTGTGCAACACATGCATTCAGCATTGACAATGCTGACTTCTGCTCTCTTCTTTTTGGAGCGTCAAATCTACCACCGATCTAACATAAAATAGACATACAGACGGACTTCTATCAATGATTAGAGGTCCGTCTGTACTGGAAATATTTTTTATACCGTTTGTTTCAGGCTCGCCTATACATAAGTATTATTGAAATACGCAGCTTTGTCAAGCCTACAATTGATTGGTTATTGAATCAACGTTTTCCAAGTGGCAATTTTCCATCGTCAATGGGTAGCGGTTCTGGCAACAGACTGGTGCAATGGTGTCATGGAGCACCTGGTTTTGTACCCTTGTGTACCCTTCAACGGCCAAGTCACACAACATTAACTATAATAATAAAGAAATCGCAGTAAGGAACCTTAGACTTGGTACGACTTTGTCTAGATTTCATTACTTTTTAGAGATAAACAAGCAGCTCCATCGAGACTTGGTTAGTTTTTTACAGAATGTTTTTGGTGGGATTTCACTTCTTTTTGTAGAAACGTGGGCATATTGTTTTATAACAACCTGCTAATTAACTTTAGCAAACCTCACGAAATAATAAGCGAAATCAACGAAATGCAAATAATCCCTCCTAATCCCTAGCAAACGTTTCCAAGCGCAGTAGAAGAATGTCGTAAACGACTGTAACGCGGCGGTTTGCCACTTCGCCATATAAGATTATCGGAAAAACAAACGTAAGCGCGTTTTAAAATACAGTCAGCGCCATCACCGCCACTCTTACAAAGCCAGTCTTAGTGACAATGACAATTGACAGCACTGGCGCTTGTCAATGTCATTGTCTTGACATTGACAAGCGCTTACGCTGCGTTCAGTCTAGAGTGCAGCCGCGTGTGTGCGGTTCAACGTGGCGTCATCGCCGATAGGTTTCACAGGAAGACCAGCGCTGGTTGCCGGGCCAGCATTTATGCTAAGGTGCGACCTTTTCGTGGCATACACAACAACGATTTTAGTTTATTTTATTTCTAATATTTGGTGTCCACTTTGTGTATGTTAAGGAATAAATTTTTATTCTATTCTATTATATTTTATTCTTAGCCCAATGCATTATATTTTGTCAAAATTTTGAGCGAAATTAATATTTTAGTGTAGGTAATTTGTTTATTTAATTTGTGTAATGTTCAAGTAGAATAAAGTTAATCGTTCGACTATTTCTTCTTGTAAACTTGTAAGTATAAGTATAAAAGCCAGTCTAGTCTTATCCAGAGTTTTCCTTTAATTTTATTTATATGCGTATTAAAAGCAGAAGGGGAGGCATTCGCCCAGCAGTGGGACGCTATAGGCTAGATTAAATTAGAAGATGTGTCCCACTACGCTGATTTTTGAAATGACAGTCGTTTTTTTTATGTACCAATAGTAGAAGGGAGCATTACCATATCTCTAATAAGCTGAGACCAGCTGAGGGTTCTTCATCAGATAAATAATAAATAAATAAATATCGGACAACCTCACACAAATCAATCTAGTCCCAAATTAAGCTCTAGAAGGCTTGTTTTATGGGTACTAGACGACGATATACATTCTTATATAGATAAATATATACTTAAATACATAGAACAACCATGACCCAAGCACAAATATTCGAGTTCATCACACAAATATTTGCCCTGGCCGGGATTCGAACCCGGGACCGCCGGCTCAGTAGGCAGGTGTACAAACCGAACCAAACGCGTCGTCAAAATACTTCAGACCTTGGATTTTTGACATCAAATGAAGCGGCCCACCAAGTTGAATATTAAAATACCTACTTAAACGGGTTTACTCACGTCGTAGAAGTCGAATAACGCTCGACATGTTTCGAATCGGTACGCGATCCATCATCAGGAGAGACGATCAGTCACGGCGGCGGCCAACCGAACACAACAACAAGTTGAATATTTTTTGTAAAGGCGGTATGTCGATCTCTAATAGTTTGGTTGGGCTCTTGTGTTTTCTAATTAGGGCACTCCAGATCTTCGATTATCCTAGTTTTTAGGGTTCCGTACCCAAAGGGTAAAAACGAGACCCTATTACTGAGATTTCGCTGTCCGTCCGTCCGTCCGTCTGTCACCAGGCTGTATATCAAGAACGGTGATAGCTAGACACCTGAAATTTTCACAGATGATCTATTTCTATTGCCGCTATAACAACAAATACTAAAAATAAAATAAGTATTTAAGGGCTCCCATACAACAAACTTGTTTTATGGTACGGAACCCTTCATGCGCGAGTCGGACTAGCACTTGGCCAATTTTTATAGTTTTCGCTTTATGTGGCCATTAAACCCTAACTCTGTACCAAATTTCAGCTCTCTGAATTTATGGGAAGTACTAGTTCTTTACTGATGATCATGAGTGAGTGAGTGAGTGAGTGTCATAAATGCGAAACTTTGCTTTCGCTTAACTTCGGAACTAAATGACCTACAGACTTGAAATTTTGGATTTTAAGTATGTGATTATAGCTCACTGGATGACGAAAATTTCTGCGTTCTGGTCTTATCCAGAGGTTCTCAAATAGGGGCCTGAAAATGTGGCGAAATGGTTCCAGTAAAGGATGGTACGGCAGTAACGTGTTTACTTCGCGCTCGACTTGGCGGGGGCACTGCCGTGTCCCCCGAGCACTGCCGTGTCCCCCGATTATCTATATACGTATAGATCGAAGACACATACAGAATGATAATTTCAAATGATTTTTAGCGTGCAACGACGCACAGCTCTCTCGATCTCTATATTAATTTCCACCTGTTAGAAGTATTGTCAATTATTATTATTATTATTTTATCTTTTAATAAAGGAGCTTAGATCATTATTGTGAACATGCTAGTTATCCAATTATAAACAGAACCAGTTTCATTATCATTACTCACGCAAAGAAATGTAGTTTAATAAATTCAACTTTAATTATACACCTCGTACTAAACTACAGCTTAAAAATACCAATCAAATTCACATTAAACCAACAGAATGGAATAAACACGATAAAAAAGAGTAAACAACATACCCGACAGTTTGTTTATGTTTATGTTGGACTTAAACATGTACGCGTAGCGGGCGGGTGCTACGGGCGGGGCGCTACGCGGCACTGCCGTAGCCGCGTAGAGGCCGGTGGATTCAAAGAAAAATGTTTTGAATCAACCCTTTAATTATACATAATATGTATGTACCTAAAGGTTTATTTTAATTTTATGTGGTATTTTTATTTTATGTGGTAATGTGTTTAACCCACGACGACAAAGGAGTAAGTTTAACATATGTATCTGTCTGTGGCATAGTAGCTCCCAAACGGATGGACCAATATGAGTGTGTTTTTTTTTCAATCTAAAGACTTGTCCGTCGAGATGGTTCTTTGGTGGAAATAGGACCAGTAGTTTCCAAGATATTATTATTACAAGGTGACAAGATCTCAGCCAATATTGAAGCTAAGAATGCCAAAGTTTGTAGTTATGCTCGACGACGACGACGACGCGGTTGGCGCAGTGGTTAAGCAACTGCCTACTGAGCCGACGGTCCCGGGTTCGAATCCCGGCAAGGGCAAATATTTGTGTGATGAACACGAATATTTGTGCCTGGGTCATGGATGTTCTATGTACTTAAGTATTTATTTATCTATATAAGTATGTATATCGTCGCCTAGTACCCATAACACAAGCCTTCTTGAGCTTAATTTGGGACTAGGTTGATTTGTGTGAGGTTGTCTGATATTTATTTATTTATTTATTATTTATTTATTATGCTCAGTTTTAGTAGCATTTTCTATATCTCTAATTGAATGAGGTGTATACCTATTGTTGTACGATGTGTATATCTATTGTTATGTTTACTTGCTTAGCTGTAATTATTTTGTTCTCTGTTCTCCCATCCCCTTCTGCATCACCTACTCATTGTGTGGCTTATAATGATCAACTCCAGTATCCAAAGGTTGTCTGGAAGAGATCGCTCTTTAGCGATAAGAGCGACGCTGTTGTCTACCGTTATTAAAATGATTGTTTCTGTGGTTAATTTGTAAACTTCTTTTGGTGTGCAATAAAGCATTTTGTATTGTATTGTAATGACTAATGAGGGTCTCATGATGGCCAGCTATTTGTGTTGGGGGTGTAATCATTTTATGACTTAGGTAGCTACTTTGACTGGCTACAGAATGGCTACTCCGATATTTGAAATTTGACCATTGTATAGTGCCGTCCCGCTCACCCAAATATACTTCGACAGGGGATAGCGAAGGACGGCACTATACGACGTCCGAATTTCGAACATCAGAGTAGCCCTTCAAAATAGATTTAATTGTAGCTCATACGAAAAACGGTAAATGGGGTCCAATTTAACTTAAAAGGTTTATTTAAATTACTTTTGACGACGCGGTTGGCGCAGTTTACAGTTCACCGGCCTACTTAGCCGGCGGTCCTGGGTTCGAATCCCGGCCAGGGGGGAATATTTGTGTGATGAACTCGAATATTTGTTCCTGGATCATGGATGTTATCTATATATGTATTTATATATTATGTATATATCGTCTTTTAGTACCCATAGCACAAGTTTTGCTTAGTTTGGGACTAGGTCGATTTGTGTAAGATTGCCCCCTAATATCTATTTATTTACTATTTTATCAGCAAGCGTCAAAGGGACTCGCTTATCTATGATAGCTCGATAACAGAGTTGACCTTGAGAACAACCCATATCTCAAGTTCCCCCGCCTTTTCTAAACAGTGCTTCAACTTTATCAGAGGATATCAGTTTCAGTAAACATTGTTATTTTCCCATGTAAAAATGACGTTAGCAGATAGGTCATTTGTATTTTTTTTTACCCTTGCATTTAACTTTTGTATGTGCGGTAGCGTGATGAATTTGAATGTGCTATGTTTTTAAGGTTCCGTACGAAAAAATGGTACCCTTATAGGGTCACTTTGTTGTTCGTCCGTCCATCCGTCCGACTGTCTGTCGAGGCAAGACCCTTTATCGCGGGAACGCGTGGAGATACTTATATCGAGTTGAAATAAAAACCAAACTCCCTTGACGCTGTGCATAAATCAGACTTCTAAGAAGTTGACGAAAAAACGGCCGTTTATGCGGCAAAAAACGTTTTAATCCAGTAACAAAAGGGATTTTACCTTACAAACGATCCGGTAGTTTTAAATGTTTGATATGTTATCTAGGATGGTCAGTTAGTGTTTAAAATGCAAAATGCACAATTCCCCCTCCTCCGCGCCCGCCGCCATATTGTAAAAACCGGCAATTTCTGTAGACTTTTGCTTATACCTTTGGTTAGGAGCATTTTAGCTAGAAAAAAGCTTAGACAATTAAATTTACTATAATTTACATTTTACATTTTGTTTCAAGGACAGATAGTTACGGAGATATGCACATTTAAAAATATGTAAAAAATCGCTTTTTCCATAAATGTATAAAACTTATAACAACCGCCTGATAACAAAATAATTTTTCAAGTTCTCCACTACACAATGGTTGTCTGGAAGAGATCGCTCTTTAGCGATAAGACCGCCTGTTGTTTATCTCTAATTGTAATTTCTTGTATTTCTCCTGTATGTTTAATGAGGTGTGCAATAAAGAGTATACTTGTTTAGTTTTGTATTATTGATTTCAACTGTAGAAACCAACATCAGGTATCATCTCTATAGGTAATGACTAATTACTTGGCAAATTACTTATTACTTGGCAAATTACATAGTCCAATGTCAACTGAAAATACCCTAGATAAATTTCGAAGAATAAGTGTCGAAATAAACGTTTTTTGCGGCAAAAACGGGCGTTTTTCCGTCAACTTCTTAGAATTCTGATTTCTCCAAATCTTCAAGGGATTTCGGTTTTAATTTCAACCATATACCTCCACGCGTTCCCAAGATAAAGGGTATTGCCTCGACAGACAGTCGGACGGTTGGTCGAGTAATTAGATCTTTTTCCCGAAATCGTTAATTCCGCGTAGCTAAGGTAGTAGGTAATAAAAGGGAACTGCCATACCAATTAGCCTAGTGCTTATAATCTAGGCTCTACGATCAATGCGCGTGGGGCGTCGCCTGGCGACGCGCCAGTGTAAACAAAAGACGACTTGGGCTCTATTCTTCGAGGAAAATTCGACCACTGTACGAATGAAAATCACTTTTTCGCAAAAAATTACAGACTTCAACTTTCATTTATTGTAAAGTTTCTGCGTAATTGTAATAAAATATTTTTTTTATGAATTCAAAATAGCTCACCCTTTCCGAGGTCGAGATTCGATGATGAATATGTGTGTAGATAAATAAGGAGAATGCTACTGTACATAATGAAGCCTTAAAACACTCGAGTTTTATGACTTCTCTTTATGTAAACAGCTGCATAATGCGATTATTCATTATAGTATGAATATGAACATACTTTTCACTCTTCCTGCTCATAAAGTACGTCATTATTTGATATTCGCGAAGCGGGACTAAAGTTTAATGTAAAGTATTATGCATGAAAACATAAAAAAAGGTAAAAATCATAGGTTCGTGTAACATTTTCTACTCCATACGACCTCAGGAATCCGCTGGTAAAATTATTTGGACTCCTCCCGAGGACCCTGTATAATAATTTCAATGCGCGTCAAATCTATAACATTTTCATTGTAATTATTTTTGTATTTATGATTAATTTCGCATTCCAAATGAAATGCAGAATGTATAATTTAATAACACGTGGCTGAAAGCTATTGTGGCACTCAGAATATTTAACTTTACAGTTTGTACTGTAAAGTAGTGTAAGTTGTATTGTTACAATGATACTTTATTCCACACCAGAAATAGTGTACAACAGAAAATTGAAGTACAAAATTTGAATAACGTTAGACAACAGGCGGACTTAACGATAGCTGTCTCTGCCAGACAACCCTCACTACTACTTAAACTTCTCATGCTCGAAAGTTGCTTGAAAGGTACCTCATAATGGCTTTGCCCCAATGTAGCGAAAATTATTTTGGGAAAAGATAATTAGGTACTTACTTTTCTTAGGTGTCTATTTTGCACACGATTTTCCAGAGAAGGTTTGAAATTATAATTATTTAGCAAATATCATTTTAATCACAATATTAAATCTTGCAATTTTGTGTTGATGTTTTGAATGTCAATAACAATTTTGAACTCTTTTAATGTACCTGAGTGAAAAGAGGTCGTGCCATAAAAAGGTTTATTACAAGAATCCGCACTCTTGCTGCGATCACGTGACAGTATGGTAGTTTGGAGATAAATGGATTATTTAAAACACCTGCCAAGTGCGAGTCTGACTCGCGCACCGAGGGTTCCGTACAAACTTTCACTTATCCCATCTTAATTGGCCTGGTTGAGTTAAGTTTGCACCTGAAATGTATGGCGCCGCATACAAATGAGGTGCAAACTTAACGCAACCGAGAAAGGACTATATTTTTTATGTTTTTATTACAAATGTTTGGTTTTCAGATTTTTATAAGTATTTGTAATATGTGGTGATATTACTTAGTTCTAGGTCATCGGGATCACCTAGATCGGGGATCGGGTTCTCGGTCTATCATTTTGATTCCCTTGAGAGTGTCGAAATTTACGTTTTTTAGGGTTCCGTGGTCAACTCACTGAAATATGGGTCAACTAGGAAAACCCTTATAACTAGTTTCTCCATGTCCGTCTGTCTGTCTGTCTGTCCGTACGCGGCTTAGCTCCGTGGTCATTAGTACTAAAAAGCTGAAATTTGGTATGAGTAAGTATGTGTATGTATCTCGCCGACAAAACGGTAAAATAAAAACTAAAATAAAACGTTTTTTTCGGGTACCTCCCCTACACCTAAAGTGGGGGTGATTTTTTTCTTTGTTCCAACACTAGTGTATGGGGTGTCGTTGAATAGTTTTTTTAAAAATAATAGGGGTTTCCAAACATTATTTTTTGATAAAGTCAGCAGTTTTGTAAATATTCGCTCTGAAAATAAAAAAAATAGTGTCCCCCCCTCTAACTTTTCAACCACGGGTCAAAAAAATATGGAAAAATTCGTAAAAATGAGGCCTTACAAACACTTTCAATGAAAACTATATTGAATAAAATCGGTCGAGCCATTTTTGAGTTATCGCCAAAATTCATAATTTTCGGAATGGCGTGAAATTTCCGCTGGTGTCCCTCAGGGGGGCGTCCTCTCTCCACTTCTCTTCTCAATATTTATTGGTGGGATCACCGAGTGTTTAAGATCCTCGTTCCATCTTTATGCAGATGACCTGCAGATCTATGCAGCGGCTAGTATCGAGGATATGCCGTCGCTTATTAATATGATCAATGCGGATTTGGAGTCTATTTACAGCTGGGCAAATAACTTCGGGTTAAACATAAACGCAAAAAAGTCGCAAGCAATTGTTATTGGTAGTCCTCATTTTGTAAATAAAGTATCTGAAATGGTGGTACCTGATATTCTTTTTGGTGGGATTCCTATCCCCCTTTCCTCTACAGTTAGAAATTTGGGTATCACCATGGACCAGACGCTTTCGTGGGCACCGCACATAGCGCAAGTTAGCAAGAAGCTCTTTGCATCTCTCCACTCTTTATGGCGCCTGCAGAACTTTCTGCCAATTTCCACCAAGATCACTCTTGCCAGATCTCTCTTGCTCCCACTACTAGACTATGGTGATATTGCTCTACTGGATCTTAAGGAGGAACTGCTTGACAAGCTTGAACGCCTACAAAATGTGTGTATCAGGTATATATTTGGATTGCGAAAATATGACCACATCTCTTCCTTTCGAGCGCAGCTGGGTTGGCTACCGATTCGTCGGCGTAGAGACGTGCATGTCCTTTCATTGCTCTTTAATGTCCTGTTTAATCCTACTTCTCCTCCTTACCTTAGTGAGAGATTTTCGTATATGGCTGATGGCAGTGGTCACCGCTTGCGGTCTAGCGCCAATCTCACTCTGGCTGTACCGTCTAATAAGACGCGTACCTATAGCAAGTCTTTCACGGTAAGCGCAGTGAAGTTGTGGAATGAGTTGCCTTTGTCCCTTAGGAAGTCTCCATCTGTTGCATCACTTAAGATTAACTTGAAGAAATTGTGGCTGTCCGATGACGTGTGAATTCATTGAATACTATATTTATTTACGCATTTATATGTATTATATGTAGATATATATATATATATGTATATATAATATATATCTTATAAATAGTACAAATATATGTGTATTATTACTTACTTAGTTTATGTACTTATTATAGTTTTATTAAGTATAATATAGATATCTTGGTTGTACGCAGTGTAGTTTGCCTATTTTCTTCGTATACCCATTCCTTCAATTGCTCAAAGGTTAACTGGAAGAGATCCCTAATAGGGATAAGTTCGCCTTTGTACATATTTCATTTGTTATCAATGTATTTATAACCAGTTGTTGTGTACAATAAAGCGTTTACATACATACATTACATACATACATTCTTTAAAATGACGTAAGTGCCTCGCGGTGTCCTTATACTTCGAACATTACACATATTAGTTAAGTGCTATACCGTATTTAAACATTACGCTCAATCTGGCGCGTATAATCGATAACTTCCAGAAGGTAATAAGTAAGTGGAAATTAACACCATATACTCAGGTCCCTTGAAGCTGTAAAAAAAAAAACTTCGCAGATCGCAATCGCAAAAACCGGCCAACAGCATGTCGGGCCACGCTCAGTGTAGGGTTCCGTAGTTGCCCATTGCCCCAAAGTAACTGTTACTTTGGCGTTTACGACCTTTTTATAGAGCTTGAAGTTTTTCTCGTAATTTAAACCTCGAGCTTAATCGCTGTTTTAAGCCCGTCTATTGTGAAGGATGGGCAACTACGGAACCCTACACTGAGCGTGGCCCGACATGCTCTTGGCCGGTTTTTGCGATTGCGATTTGCGAAGTTTTTTTAAAAGCTGCGTTCCGTCACTTTACCAAGTGCGCCGCTGCAGAGCTGGGACCTAGACAAGCTAGGGTGAATTCCGTAGTCCCTGCTGGTGTTAAATCTGAGATGGGTCCATAGGCGTCACGGATATAGACGCGCACAACAAAAAAAAGACGAGCGGCTCAACTGCCGTTGAAGCATATGATAGAATGCGAGGAAGTTGCTGAACTTATAGGTTTTGTAGCTAGCGATAAAGCTAGAAGCATCACTGGTTCAGAGTATGTCATAGACGCAGGCCATTTGCTGGGCGGAGAAACACCGAATTATAAGTGATTATTTTATGGCTATAATTTTAGTAGGTAGTTATAATAGCCGGCGCCAATATAAAAAGAAAATATCAAGTAATAATGGTTTTACTACCTTTTCGCAAAAGCATTTGAGTTTGATTGATTGAAAAATTGATAGGAATGGATACCTAATTAATAGGTCACCTACTTCTGATTGTAACTGTTGTAGTATAGTATAGTATATTCCTCTGATATATACAAAATTTCCGACCCTAATATTGTAGCACAAGAATTAATAAGCAAAATAAAGAAATGTCTAATTGAAAACACGGTGACCACGTTAGTTCCGAGAAATAATCGAATAATCAAGCCGTGGATAACCCCAGGAATACTCCGTTGTATCAGAAATCGAAATAGCATGCAGAAAAAGGTTCGCGCTGACCCTGATAACATAATATTACGGATCACCTATAGAAGGTACAGGAACTACTGTAATGGCCTAATCAAAAAATTAAAGCATAAATATGATAAGGAACAGTTAATTTTGGCAAGTAAAAACTCAAAAATGTTATGGAAAACCATTAACAATATAACAAATCGTAAAGTCAATAACAATAACAGTCTAGAGTTGCTAGATATTAAAAACTCACCTTTGGAGTCTGTTAACGAAGTAAACAATTATTTTTGTAACGTAGGTAAAGATTTGGCAGAAGCTATTACTTCCAATAACAACCAAGATGGCGTAAATCCTAGTAACTACTCTCAATCAACTACATCTTCCTTTGTTCTCTTTGAAACAGACCCTAATGAGGTACTTATCATTTTAGCCAACTTGAAAACCGGTAGTGCTCCTGGGTGGGATAATATACCGACTGAATTTCTAAAATTGGCTAGCTGTATAACCGTTCCTGTAATAACGTACCTGGCCAATCTTTGCTTTGAAAAAGGTATCTTTCCAGATGTATTTAAACAGGCAATAATTACTCCAGTATTTAAGGACGGAGATAGAGACAACGTATCCAATTATAGACCCATATCTGTACTGCCAGTAATTTCGAAAATCTTAGAGAAACTTATAAATAATAGACTAATCAATTACCTAAATAAATTCAGTATATTATCCAATGCTCAATACGGTTTCAGGCAGGGTCTTTCAACTGAAGATGCAATCACAGCCCTTTCATCTTTAATAGTAGACAAAATAGATAGAAAAAAGAAATGTCTCGCAGTATTCCTAGACCTTAAAAAGGCATTCGATACTGTCTCAGTCCCAACCCTTTTATGTGCTCTGGAAGACATCGGTATAAGAGGAATCCCTCTTCAATTACTAGACAGCTATCTTTTAAATAGAAAGCAAAGAGTTAGAATAGGGAACCACGTAAGTGAAGATTGTAGCATAAGTTTTGGGGTCCCCCAAGGTAGCGTCCTTGGACCGACCCTATTTCTTATCTACATAAATAGCCTATGTAATATGCAGATAGAAGAGGGAACAATCTTTGCCTATGCCGACGATACAGCTGTCGTTTTTTCGGGAGATACATGGGATGACGTCCGCAAATACACAGAACAAGGCCTAGCTAAGATAGCTCATTGGTTAAACACTAACTTGCTAACACTAAATACTAAGAAAACGAACTACATCTGCTTTACAAATTATAATAACTCTCAACCAGGAGCCAATTTCAAGATTAAGATACATACCTGTCATAGTTATGTAGAACCTGACTGTTCTTGTACAATAATAAATAAGATAGATAGTACAAAATATCTCGGGATCATGGTGGATCAGCGTCTGACATGGCATGCGCATACAGAACTAATCATGAACAGAGTTCGTAAGCTAATGTGGATTTTTAAAAACATAAGGCATGTTGCCTCTAAAACTCTAATTAATCAGATGTACATATCACTAGCGCAATCCGTTCTTACATACTGTATCTCAGTTTGGGGGGGTACTACTAAAACAAAATTCTTACAACTGGAAAGAGCTCAAAGATCTCTAATAAAAGTTATGTACTCTAAACCACGAAGATTCGGTACAATGGAATTATACGAATTATGTGATCTTTTATCGGTACGAAAATTATATATATTAAATGTCATTCTAAGAAGACATAAAAACACTATTTATACACCTGAAAGAACACACAGAAGAAGGAAACGGGTAAATGTTATTGTAACACCGGTAGTGGGTACCGCTTTTGCGAGAAGACAATACGTATCACAGTCAGCTAAGTTATACAATAAGATAAACAAAGATATTGATATTTATTCATCTACATTACACGGTTGTAAAATAAAAGTTACTGAATGGCTTAAATCTAAATCTTACGATGAAACGGAAGACCTTTTAAAAAACTTGTGACACATAAATATTAAAGAATACTAAATGTACTAGATACACACATGCAGACGGACACACACACACACACACACACACACACACACGCGCGCACGTATTATGAACATACCATCCATCCTATTTTGTAAGGTTATCAAAATAACTGTATTACTAGTTTATTAGTTTAATTTATTGTTGTTCAAAATCCTAATCTAAGCTTAACTTGAAATTACCACTTCTGTACAAACTAGCTAATTTGCACATGGAAGAGCGGTGTCTCTTAACACAGGTATCTGGCATACTTAAAAAGAGACACCAACCTATGTTAACATTGTGTATGAATAAGGAAACGAATAAATCATTTTTATTTTTATTATTTATTTTTATTATAAGTACTTACTAATTAAACAGTTTAGACGTGTTTTAGTATCCGAATAAATTTTAATAAGCTCAAAGTGCTAATATTTTATTTAAACAAATGAGTTCTTTTAATATATAGGTACCTAATAAATATTTTTTTTTTGTTATCATTAACTCCCATGCATATCTCCGTCGTTTGAAAAATGTTGAAATTACTGACTTTATGCTGAAGCATCCGACACGAGTTAGCGCCGCTTGTCGCGATCTAGCACAATTTCCCGCCAGTTACCGGGCTGTAGTTCACGTAGACCTGATTCAACGACATCGATACGGCGATATACCTAGGGCACCAACCGGCCTTCGTGTTATCGGTCGTCCGAAGTATGCCGAGTGATTACATACTCTTTGGTATGCCGTTTTAATGCCGCGATCATCCTCCATTATTTCTACATATCAACGTGTCCCAGCCAGCGCACACATAGTGGTCTAAGTATAGTTAAAAACCGGCCAAGTGCGAGTGGGACTCGCGCATGAATGGCTCCGTAACATTATCTGTAAGTTTATTGTATGGGAGCCCCCTTAAATATTTATTTTATTTTATTTTTAGTATTTGTTGTTATAGCGGCAATAGAAATACATCATCTGTGCAAATTTCAACTGTCTAGCTATCACCGTTCTTGAGATACAGCCTGGTGACAGACGGACGGACGGACAGCGAAGTCTCGGTAATAGAGTCCCGTTTTTACCCTTTGGGTACGGAACTCAAAAAAAGAACCTGTATGTACCCTTATCATGAGTTTACAGTGACAGTTAAGCTGATGGCCTAGTTGCCAAATCTTGCAATAAATTAAAAAAAAAAAAAAATTACAGTGACAGTTACGCTATCGACTGCGTAAACGATATGTAGGAGTTTTTTTTCTGCTGTCAGCGTTCCTGTCAAGAGCAAGGCCTGTTGAAATTTAAATTAATTTTAATTCATTTGTAGATATTTCAGTTTGCTGTTCTGTAATTTAGTTTGTCATTTGTATTTAAATCCATTTTTGTAAATAGATATCATTCGTTTGGGACTCGTTTGGGAGATTTTTCATGAACTGGGACGCGGAGCCGCCGGATCCCGGCGGCAGCGAGTATGAGGTCTGTGAGGAATCTCCCAGGCCAATTGAGCCTAAGGCCTCCGATCTCAATCCTCGGCCCATAAAGAGAAGCGCTGAGAAAGGTGGTGATGACCAAAATCCTAAGAAAGCTGCGGTAAATTCATCCATCCCATCCCAGGCTTCCATTCAGACTTCATTCACCCACCCGGACTTCGATGATGTACGCACTAAATATGCGGATGCTGATATCGGTCCTTATGTCATCCACTTTCAAAAAAATTCGGTGGATCCGTCCTCAGGGGTAACTTTGAGGGCCACTAATTTTGGCCACTTCCTATTTAAAAATAATGTTCCTGGCGTGACAAAAGACGGAGTTAAACGTGTTGGTCGTAATCGTTTCGCGGTAGAATTCGAGTCTGCACACCATGCAAATAACTGCTTAGCGCACCCTGCACTGGTAACTGCAAATTTTTCAGCAACAGTTCCATCATTCTGTGTCACAAGGATGGGTATTGTGAGGAACATCCAGACGGACTGGTCTATGGAGGAGGTAGTTCTGAATGTGACTGTTCCTATCGGGTTTGGTAGGGTTATTAAGGCCCGCCGACTTAGTAGGAAAGTTTCAGGCGAGAACAATTCCAATCAGTGGGTTCCTACTCAGTCGGTTGTTCTTACCTTTGCCGGTAGGGCACTGCCACCGCACGTTTACTGCTTCTACAACAGTCTTCCTGTTGAGTGTTATCTATACCCGACAATACAGTGCAACAATTGCTGTCGTTTTGGGCATGTAAAGGCGCAGTGTAGGTCCAGGCCTCGCTGCTACAAGTGCGCTCAGGAACATGAGGGACTCACATGTGGAGCGACGATTTTTTCTTGTCTGTTCTGTTCGGGCAATCACTGTGCAAATAATCAGGCTTGTCCAGAGCATCACAGGCAACGAAACATCAAACTTGCGATGTCCCAGGACAATCTGTCGTATATAGAGGCTGCTGCTCGATTTCCAGGTGTTAAAAAATCTTTTGCTGAGTCTGCAAATTCTTCTTCTCCCCCTCGTTCTCATCTCTCCACTTCTCCCAATTCACGTTCTCCATCTCAGCCCCTGTCTGGAATACCTTCTCTCTCGTATCGAAAAACTATTTCTTTACCTCGCAAATCTTATTCTTCTGTATCTTCTTCTGGCAACCTTGGTTACGACAGGTCGGCTCACAACAACATTACCCGGGATCCGCAATCAGTGATGCCCAATGGCTGTGGATTGCAAAATAAAAATGCCCGTAGTGAAGACAACCTTATTGAATTGCTCAAATCTTTTATTGACTTGCTAGTAAACTCTGACTTTGAACCGAACAACATGCGACAAAAATTGTTTAACGTTATTTCTTTATTCCTTTCTCAAAATGGCTCGATCGATTCTGCAATGGAATTGTCGCAGCATTCGCAATAAAAAATCGGACATTATCCAACTTATTAATAAATATAACCCGTTCCTTCTTGCCGTCCAGGAGACGTGGTTGAAGCCTGACTCTATTTTTAGAGTCCCCGGCTTTGCCTGTCTGCGGGACGACAGACGGGATGGACATGGTGGTGCAGCCATTTTGGTTGCCCGATCAGTTACTTATTCTCAAATTCCTATTCCTGCTCACAGCGACTTCATTAGTGCAGTTGCTGTGAGAGTGAATAATATTTCTTTTCTCTCTGTTTATATTTCTGATCCTCATGTGGCTGTAATGCCTGAACTGAGGTCAATTATTTCGGCTCTTCCTACCCCTCGACTGATTTTAGGAGATTTTAATATTCATCACACGTCGTGGGGCTCTTATTATTGTGATTACGTTTCTGGTGTATTCCTTGATATTGTTGATTATTTTGAGTTATGTA
Source organism: Apotomis turbidana (assembly GCA_905147355.2). NCBI lineage: Eukaryota > Metazoa > Arthropoda > Insecta > Lepidoptera > Tortricidae > Apotomis > Apotomis turbidana. The sequence goes on along the minus strand of LR990299.1, from coordinate 6,328,135 downwards.
TCCTTAATGATGGCTCCCCTACGAGGCGTGTCACTTCTTTTCAAGACCCTAGAAGTGCAGTAGATATTTCTTTATCATCAGCCTCAATGTCTTCTAGGCTGTTGTGGCGTATTCTCCTTGCTTCTTTTGGTAGTGATCACTTTCCGATTCATGTATCCTTCCCCGATCCTGTCCCTTCTTTTTCCCCTTCCCCTAGGCTTAAACATCAAGTATCCAAAGCGGACTGGCCTCTGTACAGTCTCAGTTTGGATAGTGAAATTATGCGTATATCTGTCCCTAATGTCAATAACGTAATGGCAGTATACAATGACTTTAAAAATGCTATTACTAGTTCAGCCAATAAAGCCATTCCCCTGAAGAAAAAACATTCTAGTAAAATTCCGCTTCCCCCTTGGTGGGAACCAGATTGTTTTGAATCTGTCAAAAAGCGTAAGGAGGCTGAAGTTTTACTTTCATCGAATTTTAATAGGATTAATTATGATAATTATTTAAAAGTTGCAGCTGATACTTCTAAATTCCTCATAAACAAAAAGAAAATGGGATGGCAAAAGTTTTGCGAGAGTCTTTCGCCGTCCACGCCGTCCTCTTTGGTCTGGAAGGGTATTAAACGATTTCGCGGTGTTTTCTCTCCTGATTCGGCTTTACAATCCAATGACCCTTCCGAATGGATTGAGGCGTTCGCCCTGAAACTTGCTCCTCCTTCTATCCCTTCTCTTGAGGAAGTTACTCCTGTTGTGTCACCCTTGAACCAAGGGCCGGCTAATTTCTTCGATAGTCCTTTTTCTTCTGAAGAATTTTTTACTGCTATTTCTCATCTTAAAGACTCTTCCCCTGGTGTAGATGGAATCCCTTATTCTTTTATTGTGCGCGCTAGTTATGATTCCAAACAGTTTTTTCTTAATATTCTTAATAACATTTTTTTATCAGGCATTCCCCCAGAAGACTGGAAGACCCAAATTATTATTCCCATTCTTAAACCTGGGAAGCCAGGTAATGACCCGTCTGGTTACCGCCCTATTGCCCTTTCTTCCACTTTAGCTAAAATTCTTGAGCATCTTATTAAAAATAGACTAGAGTGGTTAGCTGAAAGTAAAGGTTTATTAGCAAAAAGTCAATTTGGTTTCCGTAAGGGCCTCGGTACTATGGATAGTCTTGCTATATTTACGACTGATGTCCGGGTTGCTTTTTCGAATTGTTATTCTGTTGTTGGCGTTTTTCTGGATATCGCTTCCGCATACGATAACGTTCTTCTTCCTCGTCTGAGGCAAAAACTTCATGATCTGGAGTTCCCAGAGAGGCTGGTGAACTTTACTATAAATTTTCTTCTCTCTAGATCTATATTAATTAGCGTTAATAATACTACTCTGCCGGCTAGGTTAGTATGGAAAGGCCTCCCACAGGGGTCTGTTTTGAGTCCACTTTTGTACAGCCTCTATACTTGCGACTTGGAATTAACGGTAAATCCTTTTTGCAGTGTTCTTCAATATGCTGATGATATCTGTTTATATTCTTCTGTTTCTAATATTCCGGATGCTGTTCCTCGGCTTAACTCAGCACTCAATTATTTAAGCGTTTGGTTAGAGGAGCATGGTTTATCGTTGTCTATTCCCAAAAGTTCGGTCGTAGTTTTTAGTCGTAAAAGACGGGTTCCTGATGTTTCGGTAACATGTAATGTGGTCCAAATTCCGGTGTATGATAGAGTTAAATTTCTAGGGGTTATTTTTGATTCGAAACTATCTGGTATTCATCATTTTAACAACGCCGCCCAGAAATGTGAAAAAAATATTAATATTATTCGTTCTCTTTCTGGTGTGTGGTGGGGTTCCCATCCTTATTGCCAAAAATTAGTGTACAATGCTCTAATCCGTAGCCATCTTGATTACGGATCGTTCCTTCTCGAACCTTGCAATAAGGCTGCCCTAGGTGCCCTAGACAAAATACAGTCGAAAAGTCTTCGTATTGTTATTGGTGCAATGCGATCCTCCCCTGTGAATGCTCTCCAAATCGAATGTGTAGATCCACCTCTTAAATTGAGAAGGCAATATTTATCGGACCGGTTCGTTTTCAAAATTATGCAGTCTGCCACTCATCCTCTTATCCCGAAACTCCTCCTCCTTTCCAGGCTAGTAAATACCTCCAGTTACTGGTTCCACAAGAACAGCCCCTGTCTTGTTAAAAGTTTCCTAAAATATACTCGGCTTCCCTGCCCAGTGTATAATTGCAGGCTTAATCCAATATTTGAGACTCCATATGAAGCAATTATGTTTCGCCCTAGTATTATAATTGACTTAGGGATAGATAAAGATTCTGTTTGTGCGAATTCTCTTTTAAATAAAGCTATTGATAAGCACTGGCCTAATTGGACCACTATTTATACGGACGCATCTCAGTTGTCTGATCAGGGCCCGGTGGGGTCAGCTGTGTGGATCCCTAGATTTAATGTTATTTTAAGTTTTAAATTACCTTCTTTCTCTTCTGTATTCACGGGCGAGGCGTTAGCGATTTTAGAATCTCTTAAGTAAATAGAATCGCATAATCTAAATTATTGTGTTGTATTTACTGATTCTAAAAGTTCTCTGCAGGCTATCTTAGCTAATCAATTGCGCGCTAATGTTAAATTTCCAGTTATTCTAGAAATAAAACGTGTTCTTTATCGCCTATCTAGCCGTGGTGTTGGGGTCTCATTGGCCTGGATACCCAGTCACGTGGGTATTCGCGGTAATGAGACTGCAGATCATTGTGCCAAGGATGCGGTAGTTAGTGGCTGCCTCTCAGCATACAGATGCTACTCTCACGATTTGGTATCTTTAGCAAAGGTTCATCTCGATGATGAGTGGTTCGTAGAATGGGCTCGATGCAGGCAAACTAAAGGTTTGCATTACTCTGACATTCAGGACAATATTCCGGTAAAGCCTTGGTTTTTTCGATATCGTGATGCAAATAAAAAAGTGACTTCCTCCATATGCCGGTTACGTTTGGGACACTCGTGTACCCCCGTCTTTCTTTTTAAAATTCACGTTAAAAATAACTCTTTGTGTGAATGTGGGTTGGATGAAGGTAATTTGGATCATCTATTTTTTGAATGCAATAGACTTTCTTCATCTCTCTATGATCTTCTTCCTCCATTCATCCCTCGCCCTGTAAATTTCAAGTCTCTTCTTCGTTTAGTTTTCTCTCCATTTATCTCTATTTTAAGTGACTTTATGAAAAATAATAGTATTCATCTTTAGTTTTCCCTTTTGTCTCATTTATCTTTTATATCATTGACTCATTACGTTGTATATAACAGCATTCTGATTTGTTTACCTATTGGCCGTTTTGTTTTGTTTACTTTCATAAATTAATAGTATTCTTGCTTTTCTCAAAACTTGACCTGACATCAAGCAGAATTAAAACGCGCCTCACAACTGACATTGGCAAAAGCCTCGAGCTGCCATTCTTGGCTTAATAATAATAACGATATGTATGGAGAATTGAAGTAGTTCTACAAAGTAACCGTTAGGGGCGCTGTACTATTCTCCATACAAATCATTTACGCTTTCGCTAGCGAGTACGGTCACGTTATCTCATGGTAAGGGTACTGCTCACAAAATATTACGAGAATCGATCGATAAATGCGGCCAGCAGGCGAGAACATTCTGAAATCTGGACAACAGCGCAAACGGACACACGAAAGAATTTTCGCCGATAATGAAACGGAAACTACGGTTCATCTGCCTAAATAAATATCTAGGAGCACCGCAGCACCCCTTCCAAGTTAATCCGAAAGACGCAACCCAACCCACTACTAACTGCTCCGTTGTACACTGTAAGATGTAAGGTCCGTACAAGACGGGAGCAAATATTTTTTTACTTTTTTGTTTGTTTAAAAATACAGAAAAATAAGAAATATGATCCCGTAAAATTTTATATTTCCCATCCGGATAAATTTGTTCATCCCGATCATATCCCGATGATTTGGAACGTCCACATCAAAATGACATTGACAAATGGAGTCGGCCATGTCATTGTCATGTCATGTTACTTTTATTTGTCAAATGAAACAAGTTTATCAAAACATACCCTTTCTATTTATTTAAATTCGTTCGTAGTGTACAATTTATTGTTGTAAAGTGTAAACCACATGGCGTCAGCACCGAGGTGTCTCTTTTTTTATGAATTTTGTAGATTATGTCTTAAAAATGAAGGTGTCCTAGATGTATTCGAAACCGCGGAATTACTTGAAGATATTTTTGCTTGCACAGGTGTTAAAGTAGGTGCAATTATTTTGAAATATCTAGACTATCTTGAATTTTATGGTACTTATGTAATAATCATTATTACTTTTTTAGGTGTCGTCCTCCGATAACTTACCGCGAAAGATATGTGTTAAATGTGCAGAAGTAGTCAAAAGTTGGAAAGACTTAAGACTACTCGCTTGTAAGAATGACGCTCATCTTCGCACCTTGTTTGGCAGTTTCCAGAATGATGATGACTCTGAATGTGATGATATTATTTGGGTATGATTGTATTTGGGTGATTCTGCAGGTCTTTCTACAGCCGTCAGTCCGCTGTCATAAATATCAAAGCAACGAGCCATATGCTTTTAATTAGTTCAATTATGTGGAGAAGTATGGTTACAGTATGTCATTGTATGGAAGTTTGCAGCTGGTGTAGCTCATAATTTCATAATTTTTGACAGCGGACTGACAGCAGTAGGATCACCAATTTTTCTTTTTGTTTTTTTTTTATATGGCTTTCACTTCCTGCTGCTTTCAGCCAGAGGTATTTTCTCATTAGGTTGACTTGTACCTAACAAAAATGTATGTTCCCAACCAATAACAACAACTTTGATATAATCCTTTGTTACAATACAATAGAATAGAAAGCTCCATGGAGTTGTTGTTTGTGAAAGTGTTATTTAAACTTTACTAGGCTTGCTGTTCTGCAACATGTTAAAGTATCACTTTTTACTTATCTGTTAGTTGAGTAAAATTTATCCAATGACTATTGACAACATTTCATATTTATAACAGGTGGAAATTAATATAGAGATTGACAGGGCTTTATGTCATGTACCTTAGAAAAAAAATCTTTGAATTTATTCTTCTGTATTTAAAGAAATATAAGAAAATACATCAAATAACTGCAATCTAAGACAATACGGGATGAATAGGGTTGTTGTCTAAACCAAAGAGCGAAAAAATATATATATTTTTTATTTGACGTTGACAGATGACAGATGCATACCGAGTTTTATTAAGTTTTTTTTTAATAGAAAACTGACTAAAGTAATCGTTCCATTAAGTTCTGGTTTTGGTGTTGCCACATTTTAAAATGAGTATTTTTTTATAAATTAATAATAAAATAAATAATCATCTCAGAAAATAAATAAAAACAGAGATTACTTCATCTTTTTAAGCAGAATTCAGAAAAGTAATAAAATGATAGTCTTAAAAATATGAAATGTTGTCAATTGGTGAATACTAGTGTTCCACAAACACAGCATTTCATTTTGACAGATAGTATAGACAACTATATAAACCCAACAAAAGTTAGGCAAATATGGATGGTTACATTATTAAATTACTTTAATATATCTTTCAATCAATATTATTTATTTTTAGGCAACTGTGGCCCATAGATAAATACCTTAAAACTAACATGCATATCAAACAAAATAAACATACAAATATTCATGTACCAGATTGTGTCATGCACCAAATCTTTCTTGTTTCTCCTTACAGATACCTGCTGTTCCAAGCCATGACACTCCTTCCAAACCTGATACTAGTATAAGTCTAAATCTCCAAAACAGCTCAAAACACAAGCTATCTCAGCTTTTAGAAGCAGGTGAAGAAAATACAGAGGTATTATTTTAGTGATCTTATTTTTTTTGAAAATTCATTTTTTTTTATGAAATTAGGTAGAATCATGGCTCGACCTAAAGGAAGCAAATACATTTAAAATAAACAAGATGATTGTTGAAAGAAAATTTCAGTTCAATTGAATTGATCTTTGACAAAACACACTAAAAAAAGAAATGTTCTGTCTCTACCTTCTATTTGTCTCTCTTTCTCCCTCCCTTACTATGTTTCTCCCTATACATATATTTATGCAATTAGAAATATTGCACTCTTGTTTTTTCAGTGTGCGCCAGTAATTAGTCAAACAATATCTCTGAGAAAAGATTTGTTTCCCCCTTCAACAACAAAGAAAGATAAAGAATCTCAAGTAAGTTACATATTCCATTTAAATCGACTTAGATAACTAACTGTGGTGTGGCGTCCATATAACCCAAATCCCACCAGCTAGCTCACTTCAGGATGATTTAGCGCCATTCTCTATTGCCAGTAAACTGTAGAAAAAGTAAGTGAAATCTATTCCTGCATGCCCTGAGCTTTTCTGACTCCGCACCACTGATGACTATATAAATAAAATTAAAAAATATTAAGGGGTAATCTTACACAAATCGACCTAGTCCCAAACTTAGCAATGCTTGTACTATGAGAACTAGACGACAGTATACATACCCAGGAACAATTATTTGAGTTCATCACACAAATATTTGTCCTTGCTGGGATTCGAACCCAGGATCTTCGGCTCAGTAGGCAGGTGCACTAAGACTGCGCCAACCGCGTCGTCAACTTACTTAACTTTGTGTCTCCAAACCCAGTTAGGGCCCTTACAGACGAACGGCACTAGTACAACTGCAGCCGTCAACAGGTGGCGACGGCTGCAGTTGTGCTAGTGCCGTTCGTCTGTAAGGGCCCTTAGTAGTAGCATCGCAACAACTTGTTTTGGGAAGCCAAAGGGATTGCCTGGTGTAGAGGTGGGTGGGCCATGATCAAATATTATTTTCTGTCATAAAAATGAGAGACATAAAAAAAATAAAGAAAACTTATTTACGACAGGTTATTCTTACAAGTAACTTTTATAATTTTCAGAGTCCTACCAAAAGAAAACCGGTAAAAGAAGAGGAGAAACACAATAAATTATTACGAATGAAGGTGGAAGAAGAAAATCGATGTAATAAAGTCAAATCTGATGACAGTGACGTCATGGAATATGTTTGTGCTGTAAGTATGTTATAAGTACTGACACCACTTTGTGGTTTATATATAACCTTTTGAACGCCACAGTCTGCTCACGGAGTTCCACTGACGCCAACATCGGACACAGACCCGCTCCGGCGTCGCACGGCTGCAATGCTGATAAATTATGCATGTATTATACATATAAACCTTCCTCTTGAATCACTATCTATTAAAACCGCCACAAAATCCGTTGCGTAGTTTTAAAAGTCTAAGCATACATAGGGACAGACAGACAGGAAGCGACTTTGTTTTATACTATATAGTGATGCCATGGCTTGTTTCCTGTTCATCATCATCATCATATCAGCCGATAGACGTCCAATGCTGGACAAAGGCCTCCCCGAAAGTTCTCCACAACGATCGGTCTTGCGCCGCCCTCATCCAATTTCTGCCCGCAATCCTAACCATGTCGTCGGTCCAACTTGCTGGGGGCCTTTCCACGCTGCGTCTTCCGGTCCGCGGTCGCCACATAAGAACCTTTCTGCCCCAACGGCCATCGGTTCTACGAGCAATGTGCCCACTGCCACTTAAGTTTAGCGACTGTCTGAGCTATATCTACAACCTTGGTTCTCTTGCGTATCTCATCATTGCGAAATTGTTTCCTGTTACCATTTATTATTATTTTCCAGGTATGCTGTAAAGGATTCGACAAATATAAGAAATTCTACTGCCACCAACGGTTACACAACAAGACAATCCATTGTCCATTAGACGCTTGTGGTAAAAAGTTTGCTACCAAGGGAGACCTACAGAAACACCTTCGAACGCACACGGGCGAAAAACCGTATTTGTGCAAGATATGTGATAAAGGCTTCACTCAGCGGGTCAGTTTGAGGGCTCATACGAAAGCAGTACATGATCTTCTTAAAGAGGTTAAAGAGCTGAAGGATGAGAGGGTGAAACGTAGCAACGTATCAATTCAATAGTGTTCAGTCTTTGGAAAAGAGCTTGGTTGCAAAAGTTGCAATGTAAGATGTTGGTTGCACTACAATTAACACTTACAAAATTCGTGCGCGAATTTCATTTGCCATAAACAGAGATCGGAGGGTTGGGCGTCATTATACACGGTGTCCTGTATTTAATGGACAACCTTCTAACGTCCTACAGGGCAACAGAGTGGTCCAGAAAATAAGCCTCTTAGCGTTGTTAAAAGTCGCATGGTTTTAAAGGTAATGGAACTATTTTTTTTCCATTGGGACCTAGTTTCACTCTAATGACCGTCTTGGCCACAGATGAAGAATTTCTTGTTCGGTTTTTTTTTTGTTATTCTTTAATAGTGATGCTAACTTGCGTGTCTTAGAACTTTATGGTACCCAGTTTTTTTTAAAACAGGTGTTAAGTAATGAAATTATTTTTCTACAAATTTAATCACTTGTGGTGAAGAAATTATAAGTAGGCAATGGAATCAGAATGGTCACTTTTTTTTACATGGTTTGTCTTAAAATTATCGGTTGGTTAGAAGTTGTCCAGTAAATACAGAACACCGTGTATAATGACGCCCATTTGTCCGATCCCATAATTTTCATTTACCATAAGGTAAAGATGGAGTATAAGGCTAACATAGTTTATTGTCTAATGGGACAAGACTAGTTAGTTATTTATTGGACTGTGACAGTCTTCTTCAGTCGAAAACTGTCGAGAAACTGCGCAATCGGGACAAGTGGCGTGCTCTCGTTTCAGAGGCTAAGATCCTGTTTGGGTCACTGAGCTAAAATAGTTAGGTAGTTTGGCCGTCTTCTCTCGGTGATAGTCTTACCTCACCTTACAGTCCGACCAAAAAGAGAAGAAATTAAAAGTGGCAATACTGTAGTGTCCTCCCTTTCTAATCAATATAAGAAAACAGGGACGACACTACGGTATTGCCACTTTTTAATTTCTACTCTTTTTGGTCGGACTGTACCTTGAGCTTTTTATTTCATACAACGTAAACTCTTCGGAATATTTTTTATACTATTGATGTAGAAATCATTAGGTTATAGTCTGACAAAAAAGAGTACAAATTTAAAAGTGGCACTACATACCTGTACTGTACGTTAGGTTTGTTTTATAACAATCGCCATAAGTTTTAGCTTCCAGTTATGAATAGATTTATAGCAAATGAATATTATGGCAACTCATAAATACGTTATGGCATATGAAATTCGGGCTGACGATAGAGAACCTCCGCAGACACATAGGTATGTTGTGTCAACGACATAGGAGTACAAATTCCGTAAACGCATATGGCTTGGAACTTAGAAGTAAGAATTCTTTGAACACATATACACGAAGACGATTAATAAAAATGATTACTGTATTATCAATATACTTGATGTATTATACAAACAACAGTGAGAGGTGGAATTGAAACGTGTAATTTTAAAATGAGTTTTAAAGTCGCTCTCAGCTGGCTGGGAATGACGCGTCGTATTTTGCATGTTGTAGCGATGCAAAGTGAATATTTTACTGTCAGTATGATGGCTCAGTTTCATTGGTCGACATACGGCATGCGGGGAGTCCCGCAGACGGTATAACGACCAGTGAAATTCATAATGGCATGCGTTATGGAAATGTACCGCACCCCGCATGCGGGCCCTATCGACCAATGAAACTGAGCCATGAAGTATATACAAGATCGAAACATTTTATATTGTAGTAAGGAACCATTAATAATTACGACGAATCAAAAATCTATGACAAAAATATGTGGTTGAAGATTTTAAAAACAACAAATATATTTTTTGGGACTTTTTGTTCACTTAGCTAACTCTCAACATGTGTATTCATAATGTTATTTTAACTACTATACCTACTGAAACTTATTATTTAGTTGATTAGTCATATACAAGAAAATGTAATATTACCTACAGGATAAACCTAATTCATAGTCATAGTTTCTTAAGTACAATATCTCATGACATATTAACATTAACCATTAATTTGTATCTTTTACATGTAAAATCGATACCTTAGAGCACAATCGTACTAACTTTCCGGAAAAAGTCGTTGCAATTAGGACTTTAGTGCACAGCTATATGTGGTTTAAATTTCCTTGGTAAAATAATTATAATTAGTACGAGTGTGAACTAAGGTATCGAAATTCCGGATACTTTTAATAAAAAAACCGCATTAAAATCGGCCTACCAGTTTAGGAGCTACGATGCAACAAACAAACACATATACACATGTTAAACTTAATAAAAATCTATTTTTGTCGGGCGTTAAAGACACAATTATGCATGTAAGGTTTTTGTTTTTCTTTTTTGTTAATTTGCTCACATTGGATTTATCAACATATTAATTTTTATTGGATTGTACATTAGCATGTACATTGGGCGTTTAGGCCTTAAGGTTTTATTTGGGTTTGGGCCTGAGGTTTACTTGACTTTACATCAACATTTGTTGAGATAAGAATGACAAAAAATCGCTGTGGATTCGCCCATTCGTTATCATCGGACTTATGATAGCACGGCAAAACGTTAGAGAACTAATGGAGCGGATATTAATATTAAATACAATTCATACTCATATTCATACTCAGTATTGAATTTCATTCGCATTTTTAATTTTATAGTCAAGGACAAAGTCAGATGAATATACAGACCTGATTTGTGTAGGGATTGTTTTTACGTCATCATAAAATCTATCTATATTAATCGAATATGACTAGAAAATGCATGAAATTGACAATTAAAGCCTGAACAGAAATATATGAGGATGCGCCATATTGCGGAATTTCACTGGAACTAATTTCTTACACTGGCAATGATTTTATGATGGTTTGTCAACACAACACTGTCAATGTCATTCGTGGTGATTTCTTTAAAAGACAAATATTTAAAATTATCACACGAAAATCATTCACAGTATCGAACTTAAGATTATAAGTTAAGTGTACATGTATTTACTACACGAAAAACAATCAGGAAAAGAGTGCATTCCATTAAATGATATTACGAGGTTAACATAATGGAACTGACAGGTATTTAAAACTAATGCCATTATAGTGGGTTGCGATTGATTGCAAAATTGTTGCCATATAAATCTTATAAATAGCGCCCTCTTGACAATCCTCATTTATTTCTGGTCAGGCTTTAACCTATTGACCGCTAAGCGGTCTAGCAATTTACCGTGCCACTGACGCCAGAGTAAAAAAAAGATGTGCCCCAAAATCAACAGGGATTGAAAAATACTTGTAGTGGTTAGAATTACAAAGTTTTTGATCATTGAAATTTGGACGGCTCTGTGGCCGACATGGCGTCAGGGGCACGATTTTTTGTTGACGGCCACAGCCGACTGTGGCGGTCAAAAGGTTAATGAAGTTAAATAATAGGAGCTTGTAATATTGTACAAAAATTTAATAAATTATTAATTTTAGTCATTTAATGCATGGGAATGTAAACCACAAAAGCCATAAAGGCAGTTTGGAATGAAATAGATGGATGAGTATGAATTGTTTATTAATATCGGCTCCATAACTCTCTAAGTCTTACCGTGCCATCAGAAGTACGATTCATTGTTATCATCTATTTATAAATGTGTTGCCAATATTGACCTACAATTAGTATTTGGACGTTCCTCGATTTAGTACAATTGGACTGTACTTACTAAAAATCTTTACAATCTTAAGATTGTTTATTGATCTCATTTATCATGTGAAACTATATAAGTACATAAGTTATGTATAAATAAAACACTGCATGTAAAATAAGAAGTTTTATTTTGGTACTATCATTGTCATATTGGTATACAGATATTTAATAGACGTAGGTAGACAATAAATATTTACAGTAACATTTTACCTAATTTTATACATATACCACTATAATCACCGATCATTATGTTTTACGAGCTATTATTAACATACTTATTTAGTTCTAATTTTCAAAGTAAAACGTTCCACCACTTTAAGTGGTAAGTAATTTAAAAACAAATACATAATAATCTACTATCAAATATTAAAAATGCAAAGACGACAAGAATTTAAAATTAAATTAAATGACAGTTCACTCCTCATATAACCTGTATTACTATTCAAAATCCGTTTCATAAGTCACCATAGTTATGCACAAAGCGAACCGAGTTCATTTTGTTAGTATTAATACCAAACTCTTTGAGTTAAGATTTAGTCATTTAGAAAAAAAATACGCAGGTCGCTTTCTGCGTAACTATGGTCAAGTTAGCCCTCGCATTATTTTCCATGAATCCAATCTTTCTATATATTGAGCGCATTCACTCAATACAAAGTCTTATTGTTATCTTATTAGGCTAGTTTCCTGACAGATTGAATTTTTATGAAATGCCAGAACGCTGGAATAGTATGAAGTTTATAACTTTTATAGGAGACACGCAAACTATGATGACACCTGTTCCATCAATTTGGCATAACCTTAATTGTGCCATATAGATTGTCGTATAGAATTATTAATAAAAAAATTAACTCACATTTGGTAACAGAGAAAATTACTTTAGAGCAGCCTTTTTTGTCCACAAAACCCTTAGGAAATCAAGCACACTTTTAAGGTAACAACTACCCCTTAAGGAAACAACAACTATCCCTTAATAAAAAAAGCAGCAATGAATAGCACGGCGTGTGTAGCGATTACGAGACTTTTGGTGGCATTTATTTATGATTGTTAAATAGTCCACAGATAAGGCCACAGGTTAAGAAACACTGCTTTAGAGCCTTAAAATTATCACAGAAAGTTCAGGTGAGAACTACAAGATATTTCATTTACGCCAATAGTAGTCAGAGAGTGTAACGGTGAGTCTCCACTGGAGCGGAGACGCGCGGAATAGACCAATCACCTGAGTTGAAATCTGTATCTTACAAAGAAAGGTACCCAACTATCCGACTCCGATTTGATTCATTTTGATATATGTTATAGAGTAGTCTAAATATATTTTTTAAATATAATATATGAGTTTGAGGTGAAATGACATGGACACGTATTTTCCATTCTTTTTTCATGTTCTCCAACATATAATGAAACCAGTAACTAATTATCAATTTGCTTGAACAAATCTCTGAAGAAGTTAGAGGGTTTGGTCAATTTTCAGTACTTTGAAGGACAATTTCTCCTAACAGGTTGAATTTGGGTAGCTAAATAAAAATACGTGTCTGCTATTTTAGACTACTCTATAACATATATCAAAATGAATCAAATCGGAGTCGGATAGTTGGGTACCTTTCTTTATAAGATACAGATTTCAACTCAGGTGATTGGTCTATTTCGCACGTCTCCGCTCGCTTCAATGGAGACGCACCCTAAGAGTAGAGGTACAATGCAAAATCATGCAGAACTTCACAACTCTACGACTTAGCAATTATCTGTCCCTTTCATTCGGTGCAGAGCGAAAAGGACGAAGAATGCTGTGGCGGACATCAGCGAGAACCGAGACCCATACTATAAATTATCATAGCCATAAATCCTTCAGCCGATCCTCTCGCTCGCACTCGTTGCTTCTTCTATCTAAGAGCGAGTGAGACGTGTGGCCTGTTATGACTCCATCGGCACGTTCATTTTGGCCCGACAACAACCCAAAAAAATAATTCATTGGAATTTCAGCGTATTTGAAGCCTTAAAAATTGGGTATAATATAACATTTAAAAGCAATAACCCCCCGATTCAATAATACATCAATTTTAAAAAGTATGTGCTATTGATTATAATATTGAAATGTTAAATAATAAATACTGAAAATTACCGTTTCAACAATATTAGTATACAGTTAAACAACCACGTAAGTCAATAATATGGAAATCTAATTATAATTAAAATTCAGTATTTTAAACAGACCCTAAAACGTTTGGCTGACTTATCAACAAACTAAGTATTTATTCATTTGACAGCACAGCTCCTAGAAAGACGCCAAACCAGATAGTAAGACACTACAGCGGCAAATGACGTCCTGGCACCTGGGGCACAGCTTTCTGTCGACGTGATTTGACGTCTTTAAGAGCATATAAGACTACTCCTTTTCCCATACTATCAGATTACGTTAAGTTTGCACCTAGTAACTATAGCGTCGCATGCAAATGAGGTCCAAACTTAACGTAACCGGGCTCTACAAATCGAGGTTTCGTACTCGTCTGTTTCCTTCACCAAAACTTATCCAATCTTTACGAAGGTTTAGGAACAGAATGGGATAGAAATGTTCTTTGGACCGATTTGATTTGTGCGCAAATTATTAGAGAATTTGTGTGATAGTCCGTTTGCGACGAAAATTTGGCCAAAATTAGACGCCTCTTATACAAATTGTATAATAAATAAATATTAAGGGACAATCTTACACAAATTGACTTAGTCCCAAACTAAGCAAAGCTTGTGCTATGGGTACTAGACGACGATATACATAATATATAAATACATAGATATCATCCATGACCCAGGCATACATATTCGAGTTCATCACACAAATATTTGCCCTGGCCGGGATCCGAACCCAAGTCCGCCGGCTCAGTAGGTGCACTACAAACTGTCCGACGTAGATCATTTTCTTCCCATTCAGGTCCTAAATTTTCAAAACAGACGAGAACGAAATCTCGATTTTTGTGGAAAAATTACCAGCGGTATTTCCTCTTAACCAGGGTTCGGAAATTCGGGTAGATATTTACCTTAACTTTGGCGGCGGCTTTGTCGTTCAGTTGTAGGTATAGCCGGCTTTGATTTAGGTCTGAGTGAGAGCAATAGGATTTGGCAACGTTAGTAAATATCTGTCCGAATTTCCGTTGCCTGCTTATAACGCTACGACGTAGGTGAACTTATATCTGTCTCACAGTCTATTGATGACGTGGAGTGACTCAGTGGAACGCGTAGAGTAGCAGTAGGAAGGTGCAGATGGCGACGACGACGCCCACGATGAGCGAGTCGCGACGCTTGCGCGCGTTTATTCGGAACATCAGGCTAACTTATATATGTCTCACAGTCTATTGATGACGTGGAGTGACTCAGTGGAACGCGTAGAGTAGCAGTAGGAAGGTGCAGACGGCCACGACGACGCCCACGATGAGCGAGTCGCGACGCTTGCGCGCGTTTATTCGGAACATCAGGCTAACTTATATCTGTCTCACAGTCTATTGATGACGTGGAGTGACTCAGTGGAACGCGTAGAGTAGCAGTAGGAAGGTGCAGACGGCCACGACGACGCCCACGATGAGCGAGTCGCGACGCTTGCGCGCGTTTATTCGGAACATCAGGCTAACTTATATCTGTCTCACAGTCTATTGATGACGTGGAGTGACTCAGTGGAACGCGTAGAGTAGCAGTAGGAAGGTGCAGACGGCCACGACGACGCCCACGATGAGCGAGTCGCGACGCTTGCGCGCGTTTATTCGGAACATCAGGCTGTTCAGCATCGGGAACCTGGGAAATGTACACGTAATATCAAACAGAAACGTTGGGGAAAGGTTCTTGAGTGGCGAACGAAGATCGCGGGCAGAAATTGAATGAGGGCGGCGCAAGATCGATCGTTGTGGAGAACTTTGGGGGAGGCCTTTGTCCAGCAGTCAATGCCTATCGGCTGATGATGGTGAATGTGAAACAATGTAATCAGAGATAAAAAGCAAATCAAATATTTTACTCTGTAAGTCACTGTTACAAGTCTGAATCTGAATCTACATTTCACGGGTTCATGACGACACCGTCCACAGTCCCATTTCGCCACCGTAAATCGTCCACAATGCCATGTCATCAGCTTACAATTCCTAACTCGTTCACATTCTTATACCGTCATTATCCCGTTTTGTCTACATTCCTGTATGGTCTAAAGTACTAATTTGCCCACATTCCTATATTGTACATAGTGCTATTTAGTCCACAGTTCAAACTCGTCAAAAGTTTGAGAGTAAACCGCTTAATACATTAATTAAATGTCTCACTAAAGTTATAATAAGATTATTGACCTGTTCGTGATGTCGTTGAACCTGGTCTGCATCCGTTTGAAGGTCTGTCGTTGCGAAGTGAGGTGGTCGCGCGCCTCCATCGCTATGTTTATCTGCTCATCTACCAGTATGTGGGAACTGCGAAAAGAAAAGGAAACAATATGAGTGATACGACTGATACAAAGTATTAAATAGCCTTTTATCTCGCTGTCTAGGTCTTAAGTAGTTGACAGTTTGTACATGCCTATTATCCTAGGATCCAGCAAGAAAACTAGGATTTAAGTTATTTTTATAACTAATTTTTAGTTGTCCACAGGACGCCCTTATCACTAACTCATAGTTATAAAAAAAAAAATTTTAACAAAAAAAGAACCGACTTCAGTAAAACTAAAAAGACAAAAATAACCCATTCAAGTACAGATTACATTTGACTCACCCTTCGAAGTCGATCCCAAACCACTCAGTTCTTATATTTATATATTATAGTTAACGCGAGGTTTGGCACCGACTTCGAAGGGTGAGTCAAATGTAATCTGTACTTGAACGGGTTATTTTTGTCTTTTTAGTTTTACTGAAGTCCGTTCTTTTTTTTGTTCGGAGATATCGAGTAACATACATACAAAAAAAATAAAAAATTAGTTCGAATTGAGAACCTCCTCCTTTTTTGAAGTCGGTTAAAAATCTGTATGATCCATACACTAACACAAAAGTTGATTTACCAATAAAAATATTTGGTAGTTCTGAACAGAAAAAACTCTGTGTAGATATGATTGGCTTCTTTAGCGTACTGGTATCTGTCATGTATGTATACAAACATATATGAGGGGAAGACAATAAAGTCAGTCTAATACCAGCCTCTGCGTGTCTTTGACCCTAGATAGTTATTTAACATGGCGTAGTCGACTGGGCTTTTTCCAAGAATTACGCTTACTCTTAGATAGTAATGTCAAAGCCTCACAAAAATTTGGAATTACTTTCAAATAATAAGCGCTATTTTTGGAATAAAAATATGGTGAAATGCAGCCTAAGGAAGGTAGAAGGAGGCGGAGGGCTGGCGTCTCGAAGGAGCTCCTCTCGCTGGCGCTGCGCGCTAGCTGATGTAGATGTCTTCCTGATGTCGTCCTGGGCCGACAGTACCAGTGCAAGTGGTTGGCTTCCTTGCTGTTCTGGTCTTTGGGCTGAAGCTGCCACCCCTGAGAAACTACTCTTGCTGCCGACTCCGGGAACTGGTGGTCCTAGACAGTACCTGTGCAAGTGTGCAGGTGGTTGGCTTCTTGGTGTACCGTTCATTGGGCTGAGGCTGGCACCCATCAGAAGCTACTCTCTCTGCTGACTCCGTGAGCTGGTAGTCGTGGACAGTACCTGTGCAGCCCAGCCCGGCTGCAGGCGGAGGGCTGGCGCCTCTAAGGAGCTCCTCTCGCTCTCGTGGCGCACTTACTCTTGCTGACGTCTCCGTGAGCTGGTAGTCCTGGACAGTACCTGTGCAGGTGGTTGGCCTCCTTGGTGTACTGGTCCCGGCGGCTCAGCCCGGCTGCAGGCGGGGGGCTGGCGCCTCTAAGGAGCTCCTCTCGCTCTCGTGGCGCACTTACTCGCGCTGACGTCTCCGTGAGCTGGTGGTACTGGACAGTACCTGTGCAGGTGGTTGGCTTCCTTGGTGTACTGGTCCCGGCGGCTCAGCCCGGCTGCAGGCGGGGGGCTGGCGCCTCTAAGGAGCTCCTCTCGCTCTCGTGGCGCACTTACTCTTGCTGACGTCTCCGTGAGCTGGTAGTCCTGGACAGTACCTGTGCAGGTGGTTGGCCTCCTTGGTGTACTGGTCCCGGCGGCTCAGCCCGGCTGCAGGCGGGGGGCTGGCGCCTCTAAGGAGCTCCTCTCGCTCTCGTGGCGCACTTACTCGCGCTGACGTCTCCGTGAGCTGGTAGTCCTGGACAGTACCTGTGCAGGTGGTTGGCCTCCTTGGTGTACTGGTCCCGGCGGCTCAGCCCGGCTGCAGGCGGGGGGCTGGCGCCTCTAAGGAGCTCCTCTCGCTCTCGTGGCGCACTTACTCGCGCTGACGTCTCCGTGAGCTGGTGGTACTGGACAGTACCTGTGCAGGTGGTTGGCTTCCTTGGTGTACTGGTCCCGGCGGCTCAGCCCGGCTGCAGGCGGGGGGCTGGCGCCTCTAAGGAGCTCCTCTCGCTCTCGTGGCGCACTTACTCGCGCTGACGTCTCCGTGAGCTGGTGGTACTGGACAGTACCTGTGCAGGTGGTTGGCTTCCTTGGTGTACTGGTCCCGGCGGCTCAGCCCAGCTGCAGGCGGGGGGCTGGTGCCTCTAAGGAGCTCCTCTCGCTCTCGTCGCGCACTTACTCGCGCTGACGTCTCCGTGAGCTGGTAGTCCTGGACAGTACCTGTGCAGGTGGTTGGCCTCCTTGGTGTACTGGTCCCGGCGGCTCAGCCCGGCTGCAGGCGGGGGGCTGGCGCCTCTAAGGAGCTCCTCTCGCTCTCGTGGCGCACTTACTCGCGCTGACGTCTCCGTGAGCTGGTGGTACTGGACAGTACCTGTGCAGGTGGTTGGCTTCCTTGGTGTACTGGTCCCGGCGGCTCAGCCCGGCTGCAGGCGGGGGGCTGGCGCCTCTAAGGAGCTCCTCTCGCTCTCGTCGCGCACTTACTCGCGCTGACGTCTTTGTAAACTCTTGCTGGTAGTCCTGAATAGACAGTTTTTTGCGAGGTTTATTGAAATATGTTTAAACTGCTATGGTTTTTGCTTAAAACTGTACCTACTTGAATAACACAATTATATTATTTAAAATACTTTGACTTGCATTAAATTCTGCAATATTAAGCATCTACAATCTGCAGAAAACGAAAGTCATGACTAATGGTGCAGATGCCAAGGAGATAAAAATAGATGACAACAATATTGAGTATGTAACAGAGTATATCTATTTAGGCCAACTAATATCCAACCATGACTCTACAACAAAAGAAATAGACAGAAGAATAGGAAATGCTTGGAAGAGATATTGGTCTCTGGAAGAGATTATGAAAAATAACCAAATAAGTATACACATCAAGAAAAAACTTTTTAACACATGCCAATCTTGACATACGGCTGCCAAACATGGGCGCTCACCAAAGAACAGTGTAAAAGACTAAGCATAACTCAGAGGGCCATGGAAAGAAGCATGTTAAAGAAAAGAAGAATGGACAAGATAAGTAATAAGAACCTAAGAGAAAGGACAGGGTTAACTGATGTTACATATAAAATAAAACAACTAAAATGGAAGTGGGCAGGACATACCATTAGAGGAGGAGACAAGTGGAGCAGAGTCACAACATTATGGCACCCTAGAAGCCATAAAAGAAACCGAGGCAGGCAATTCAAGAGGTGGGCCGATGAGATTGAACTCATGGCAGGAAGAACCAAAACCTGGCCCAGACTGGTGTATGACAGGGAGGAGTGGAGAAGAATGGGGGAGGCCTTTGCCCAAAGGCACACAGATTCGGTTACTTAATATAAAAAATATATATAATGTATCTTAATTTTGTATATCTGATATAAGGCTTAAATAAATAAATAAAAAAGCATCTACATAAAGCGAATTATGACAAATTAAATTAATACGATAATTTCATTCAGATTTTACGGTTTGAGGTCTGAAACTCCATTAAAAGACATCAAAAACCTATACAATAAAGTAAAATACTAAAAGTTTTATATGAACTTCAGAAAATATTGCATTTTATATTTAACTTACCATGAGAATTTCCCTATGCCTCTTTATGGTGTGCATTGTTGCTGTACTGTTTGGAGCTATTTCACCCATTTTGTCGTTTATTGATGATAACTGGAAATATAAGTAAATGATTGGATAAACAAATGTATTTCCTTGAAACAAATAGGCACATTTCTAGACCTAAGCTGCTTAACCCCTCGTATGCTTAGACACGGATCCGTGCGAGACATTTGAACCTTACGTTAAAATATCAGTTAATTTCAATTAGATTAGCAAATTTTTGACATCGCATACGAGGGGTTCCCTTAATTTCACTGTGTAGCCAGATATGTACCTATACATATTTTAAGACCATCTTTTTTTAACAGTTTGACTATTTTTAACGGCACTGAGGCTAGATGCAGCCATATTAGGATTCCTGCTTCACAAGTTAGAAAAAAAAATAGAACCTGGGTTTCTTTTATATTTTGCGACTTTAAGGGTAAAGATCTATCCAAAAAAAACTACGCTGTGTCTTTTAAATTAAACTTAAAAAGTAGGTACCTTGTTCAACAGCTGCTGCAGTTCCATAGACATTGTGTCGAACATGTCCTCACTGTTGATGAGAGGAACCGTCTCAGAGCTGAGCCCCGATGTGCCCGGACTGATGCCCAGCTTGCTGAACGCTACCAACTTCACGTCTATGTCATTTTCCAGGGTACGGGCTTGCTTCCTCAGCTCTGGTAAAGTATTAGATTGATCACAAAGATTATAAGGTTTAGAGAATCAGAAAATTAGTTAATTTATGAAACATTTCTAATGTCTCATATTTTCATGTGGGTGCACACCACAGTTTTTATATTAAACTGCCGACCAGACCTGGAATGCTAATCCAGATGTGCCGGGTTTGATTCCTTTCAACTTTTTTCGAGCTTTGATCTTTTTATCAATGGTTTAACAGAAATTAAGTTGGTAGTTTTTGAATAAGAAATAAGGCACAGTATATCAGTGGTGTGCGGGGTGATTCCACAGGCTTTTCACCTGCCATGAGTATGAGTCCGCTGTCTTAAATAGTGAAAAATGAGCTACGCATTACACCGTACCTGAGAAGAGTGACACTGTAAGTCGTCCCATGCCTCAGAAGCAAAACACTGTAAGTGCTATGTTAACTATATCAACTTACAGCGCTCTGGTTCTCAGGTATGGAGGCACTTACAGTGTTATGCCTCTCAGGTTCAGGACTACGGTGTTAATCAGGAAATTTTCATACAATGCAATATACAGTGATCATACTTGTTGTCATAATTGATTGAATTAAAAGATCTTTAATATTTATGACAGCAGTTGAAATGCCTGGCGAATAGCCCAGATTCCAAAGAATCTGTTACCCACTAGGTAGCATATAATGCATAACATAATTTTTTCATATTTTATGCCATTGTAGTCATTAACTCATAAAGAAAATGTCTTATTTTTACAATTACTTAATAAAAATAAACTTAAACTGTGTAAACTGCTTCCTTGATATAAGCCATTTTTTTACATACTTAAAACGCAGTTGTGATATTTTTAAACCAAACAAACCATGCTTGTTGTTATATAGCGTTGTGTAGTTGGACTGCCCATAGAAGGGTAATAAAAGAAAAACATTTAGACTTCATTGTAGTTTGACAATGCTTTTGAAAATTTGCAAGTATTATTTTTACAGATAAGATAACATTTGGGCATAATCTATGCCATGACACATTGATCTGAATTAATTCATCATAATGATAATATAAGAATTTTAAAAAGATTTAAGCAGTGTCAATATTGCACCTGATCATGAGTATTAAATGAAAAAAAAAAACTTTCATACAGAGCCTTCAGCCTACAAAGTAGGTTGCAGGCACGCTTACAAAATAATTGGTCAAGTGTGAGTCCAGCTATGGAGATCATTCATAATCAGCCTAATCCCTGTTTACAGACTTTATTGTAAAGGTAACTTATAATGTTTACTTTTTACGGAACAATAAAGAACCTGGGCAGAACAAAAAAAATGGAGAAACCTGGAGGAGACTTTTACCCGCAAGGGACCACAAACTGAAGACTGAATGTTATTATTAACTAAAACAACTCATATATATTGCAAAAATGTATTGTGGATTTATAAAGCTAATAAATAAAAAAGAAAACAAATTAATCATATTGGAAATCTTGGAACTGGTTGGCTAAGATAGGGTTACGCCGGTTAATAGTATCTAATTTATCGAATGAGCAAAGTGTTTCGTGCAACGTCATACATAAGACAATGTCAACTTTTTACTGTTTACAATTACTGTAAGAAGTAGCGGTACCTTCCCAAGAGCCTGTGAGAGTGCCCATTTTGCCTGGTCACAGTTCTAATTATCGCCTCCTACACTAATTTATTTTCCTTAAACACTACTTCAATCAAGTTGCACAAAGAAATGTAATAGACAGACTAATAGTTTACGATTATTGCAGTAAGGATTCATAGATTTTTGACAGATGGATATGAACACAGAAACAGAAGTGCAAAATGACGTTTTGCAATTAAAAGTTGCCGTAAACAAATTAAACGAAAGTTCAATCTTTGTTTATCTATTCCATTATTTTGATAAATCGTGGACTTCGTAAATACTCTTTTATGAGACTATCATTTTGTGGTTATTAAAATTTAAATTAATAATTCTGCGTCATATAATCATATCTCACGTCAACTTCACTTTTTAATTCCCATCAAAATTAATTTAAGAAAAATAAAATTGTTTGAAGCAACGAGACACTGTAAGACTTATTTATTTAACCACAACTAAAAGTTTTCAGAATATCAAAGTAGATGAACCTTAACATTTGTTCTATATACAATTATTGTTATAACTTATAGCAATAGACTTGATGTCTCTTTTGAACTATTGAGGTCCATTCCAAGAGAGAAAGAGACAACAGTACAATTGAATTTCGTGTATCTAATTTGGTCTGTCAAAATTAAATATATTATTCAGTTCGATTCATAATATTGACCGTATTTAAGTTTTCTCCTTGTATTATCTCTTGCATCTTATGCGACAGCTTATCGTTTCCTTACAAACTATCTTATGAATAAAAAAATATACATATACCAATGACCCCTTGGCAGGCTGCCGTATTGAACTGATTTTAACTTGTGATTGTCTATCTCTTTTTCGCATTAGATATTTGAACCATTTTTTTATACTTTTGGTTAGAAAGAAACTAAATGTACCGTAGTTAAATCTATACTAATTAGGTATTATCACCATTAACATAAATCATAGTAAGATTAACGTTACTAAAATTAAATTTGTCAATCATTATCAAACTATCGGGTTCCCTTTCACTCGCTATCTCCCCCACCCACTCGTTTGTTCTTTGTTTTCGATTCGTCGACGTCGATTCCCCTTGGTTTCGCAAGTAGCGGAGTGTACAATAGTAGCGCGATACATAGTGAGGTGTGTGTTCAATTTTAAAGTATACATTTTACGAAAAGGTTTTGTTTTGTTGTGTGTCTGTAGTGTTTTAGTTAAGTTTTTGAAGTGAACGTTGTGTGTTAAATATTCCACTACTTTTCCAGAGGATTGTTATTGGCAAGGACGATTACAGTGTAATAGCCAGCCAAAATGGCTGCTGCTAACAAACCCTTGCAATTTGATAAAATATGCCGCGCGTGTCTACAAATCAAGAAAGACATGCGGCCCTTATTTGAGCAACTTACTGCAACGATGTTGATGGGCATTTCCAAGGTGCAGGTGAGATAACGAATTGTGATATTTTGGGAATGCATTGCTCTCTTTCGCACCCGTAGGAAAGTGTATAATGTTGGGTGACCGACAGAAGTCTACGCATCGCGTCATCTTTGTTTAGAATTCAGCAACCAATTTGTACTACTGTGGCAGAATGCTCATTCTCCAAATTTGATTGAGAAATATCGTTCTGTCACTGTCTGGCGCAAGCATGGTGATTGGAGTGAGGGAGATGCGAGAACGTCGATGTATGATAACTTGAGTATTTCGTATAAATGGGGGACCGGGACAGATACTTAATTGAATAACTTATCTAGTGTTGTCATCCTTATCAGTGCTGATAAGTTGATAACGAAAAGGGCGGGAGCGAAATTGTTTTAAACTTGTAGATGAAGAGTTTTGACATTGTGAAATGGTATGTAGATTGTTAGACAAGGTATGAAAGGCACCAATCTCATTCGAGATATATTGGCGCTCGAGCGTGTTTTTTATTGAAATTGGTTATTCTTTGATTAGTTTGAATATATCATAGTTATAAATTATCTCAGGGGTAGAAAACCATCATAACCATCTTTGGATGTGCCAATATTTATTAAAAAATGTCCACCCATTTCGGCGTTAACAGCAGAAAACTGAATGATGAATTCAAATATTATATAAATAGCATCCTTGGTCATGGATACTATCTATATAATATATGTATTTATATAATATATTATGTAATATCATCGTCTAGGACAAGCTTTACTTAGTTTGGGACTGGTCCCTTAATATTTATTTATTTGTAGCATAATCAGTAATTTTTTTTCTACAGGTGGCAGTGGGCGACGGCCTTCCGGCCCAGCTGTGCCTGCAGTGCGTGCACCAGATCTCTCGTTGTCATGCATTCAAGGATTTGGTGGAGCGGAATGACATTACGCTGCGTGACCATGCCAAGCATATTGCTGAGGAGGCGCGGAGTAATGAGGTTAGTATTGGCGATATCATGTGATATGACAGAGACATTAAATCTTTTTCAAGCTTTGGGTTATGTAGCCAAAGGGTAAAAACCTGGACACTATTACTAGGACTCTGCTGTCCTTCTGCCTGTCCATCGGTCACCAGGCTGTATCCCTTAAATCGTGATCGCTAGACATTTGAAATTTTAACCGATGATGTATTTCTGTTAATGCTACAACAACAAAAAATAATAAAAACAGAATCAAGAATATAATGAATATTTAAGTGGGGCTCCCATACAACAAAACTTGATCGATTGCATTAGCTTTGCACCTTATTAGTATGCGGCGCCACACATCCTGGTGCAAACTTAACTTAACCCGGCCAGTTAAGATGGGAAGTCTTTGTACGGAACCCTCGGTGCTCGAGAATGTCTCGCACTTGACCGGTTTTTTAAGTGAATTGAAAGTTTTTTTAACCATTGATACAAAGATCACAGCATCAGGAAAAAATCTAATCTCTTATTGTAACTGTGGTCGACTGCTTGAAATGTTGGTCCCGTAATCGAGCGGACCACATTAAATATTCTGCATAAATTAACCTTTGTCAATATTTAGATTCTTCTTCTTCTTTGTCGTTCCCTCACTGATGAGGATCTCGATCACATATTTGTTTCCACTCAATGCGATTATATGCAGTGTGGACTGCCGGGTGCATGCTGCGGCCCACTGCCTTCTTTATCTACTGTGTCAGATCATTTAGTAGGTGCCCGTCTGCCATCAATTTGCCCTATAATATTTAGATACAGAATTGTTTATTATTCTGTTGCAGGAAAAAGTCCTAGGCCTGGTGCCAGATGCTGCGCAGTACATCCAGTACATTGAACTGCCCATGAACAGTACTCCACCACTGCTCGACGGGCTGTTCGAGCCTTTACAGCCTGAGAAAGCGACTCCTGAATTTGTTGAAGCTAAAACGGTAAGAGTACAAAACTGATTATCTTCAGTGAAGTATGCAGGGGCAGGGGTATAAAGTGGCATAGGCGTGTTTAGGGGGGGTGGCCTGGTACCCCAATATGGTCTAGAACCCACCCCAGGATTTTGGGTTTTTGATAGAAATTCATGGCTTCATCTAAAGGTTATGGCCAGGCCTCCACCCAGGCCCTGCCTGAAAAATAATCTTAGATACGTAAGGTAAGGTATATAAGGTATATTTGGTAAGATTGTGTGCTGGTGCATCAGACGGTTTCAGGTCTGGAAATAAATAAATATTAAGGGACAATCTTACACCAATCGATCTAGTCCCAAACTAAGCAATGATTGTTCTGTACTAGACGACGATATACATAATATATAGCATCCATGACCCAGGAAACAATATTCGTGTTCATCAGATAAATATTTGTCCTTGCCAGGATTCAAACCCGGGACCGTTGGCTCAGTAGGCAGGTGCACTACAAACTACGGCAACCACAATAAATAAAATGAAAAATAAAGCAAAAGAAATAATTACCTTACTGTATTTTACTTTATCAGATAGACACACCATCACCCAACAAAGACGAGACCGCCCTGAACTCCGACGAGGAAAACTACCTCCAACTCGTGGTCTTCCAAGCGACGTCATCAGTAGCGCCCGGCCGCCATGTTTGCAACCTGTGCCACAAGGAGTTCAAGCACGCGCGCTGGCTCAAGCTGCACATGCGCTCGCACTCCAACTGGATCAAGGCTAACTGCAAGAAGCCGCCCATGTGCCCCATCTGCGAGAGGACCTTCAAGGCAAGTAACTCTTTCCAGCCCGTCACTCTCACAGTACAGCGAAGAAAGAGATGGGTAGAATTTCTCGCGCGAGAAAGAGTCGCGTGCCACAGTAATAACTTTTGACGACGCGTTTGGCTCGGTTTGTAGACACCTGCCTACTGAGTCGGCGGTCCCGGGTTCGAATCCCGGCCGGGGCAAATATTTGTGCAAATATTTGTTCTTGGGTCATGGATGTTATCTATGTATGTATTTATATATTATGTATATCGTCGTCTAGTACCCATAGTACAAGCTTTGCTTAGTTTGGGACTAGGTCGATTTGTGTAAGATTGTCCCTTAATATTTATTTATTTAACTAACTACACTCTAGGGGTAGGCTAATCTACAAACACATTCTGTTTCATATAAATTTATTAAACTCAAATACTCACTGGATGAAATCCACCATGAGGCTTAGTAGCGAGAGAATCCTCAAATTATTTATTTTATCTGCGAGAGGACCTCCAAGATCACTTCTACTTCCGGTTGAAACTCTTGTGTTTTCTTATTTCAACTCCTTCACGTACAAATCCTGTTATAGAACTACGCTCACGAGAATAGTACATTACTGCAGACGCCGAAAAAGAAGGGCTTGCCGGGTGAGTAGGGAGGCCAGATAGTGATACCAAGCCGGCAAGCCCTT
Source organism: Apotomis turbidana (assembly GCA_905147355.2). Classification (NCBI taxonomy): domain Eukaryota; kingdom Metazoa; phylum Arthropoda; class Insecta; order Lepidoptera; family Tortricidae; genus Apotomis; species Apotomis turbidana. The sequence goes on along the minus strand of LR990299.1, from coordinate 6,301,361 downwards.
TTCACGGCTATTAAGGCATGTATAGTGCTTTTCTCAAACATGCAATGAAATAAATAAATACACTACTCAAAAAATATAATTCGGCTGCTTAGATTTTCATGAATACAGACGCCATCTTTAAAAAAATTACTTCCCGGCCTAGGCCTTCAATTTTGTATGAAATTCCTTTACAGTTCTCTCGAGTTGTTCCGCCCGAAACGTGATACTTCAAAGCCTGTTAATAACGCACGTTACGATGACATTTCATTGCATGTTTCAGAAAACATTATAACAGTATACCATTTAATAAGATAATATAAGAAATTTATTGAATAAAAACTTATTTTACAGTAATAATAACTATAGCCTAAGACATTCTACTTGGCAAAAAATGGCATGCGCCTGAACTAGGATACCCTGTGTTTCAGGCATAAAAAGGAATAACTTGTTAACAATTTCTTAAATAAATAATCATAAACACATGAAACAATAATTTCGTTCTTATTCAATAGTCTGATAAATTATAGATCGGATAGAAAAATATTAAATTAATAATTAGAATATAACAAATTATACCAATAAATCGTTATATAAAACGTAACATTACCTGTATTAAATGACTTTATGTCAATTTATTGTATATCAAGTGTATGTTAGTTAATAATTTTATTAAAACTTTCGTGAGACATATTTAATTATTGTATTAAGCGGTTTACACTCACGTGAAATTGTCAGGAACGGCCCGACATGTTTCGAACTCGTATGGAGCTCTTCATCAGGGACGGCTGCCCGTGTACACCTCCTGACAATTTCACAATTTCACGTGAGTGTAAACCGCTTAAGAGTCCGCAGCAAGGTCCGCTCAACTCCGCGTTGAGATCGCGCGCTTACGCTTTAAAATGTTGTTGTTTCACCTAGAGGAAGACAGGGCGCTAGCAGTAAAGCGAGAGCGCGCTAGCGGCGGGCGGTGCTTACCGCCGCCCCCCCGGACCGTTCCCCGCACTAGAGTAATTCGCTGCAGTTTCGCAACAATTTTCTGTAATTTATTTTAAGGTTTTCGTAGTTACGCTCTCATTTTAAAACTACGAGATCAATTTTGATAAATCTTTTTTCTTATCAAACTGCATAGTTTAATCGACACCGGAAATAGGTTTTGACTTCAATCTAAACTATATTTTGGTCGTCGTATGCCGCCAAACTGAACAACTTTCTGGGGTCTAAAAATGCAAAACTTGTACTCGCTCTATTTTCTTTCTATTAACATTTCAAGAGTCATAAACTAGTTTTAGCCCTAGATATATCTTATCTCATTATATTTAGAGAATTTCATGATAATGTGACATGTTATATTAAAATAAGGACGTAACTACGTTTGTATGAAGAATCGAGCTTGCTGCGGACTCTTAATACAATAATTATGTATGTTAGTTCTTCTGAAATTATATAAAACTTTACGGATCCATTGCTTTGTCGACAGGGCCCAGGTATGCTGAAGATGCATATGCGCACCCACGAGCAGCGGCCTCCGAAGCAACCCACGTGCTCGGTGTGCCAGCGGAACTTTCCCACGAAAACACTGCTTTATCGACATCGGCAGACGCACTTTGAACAGAAGACCCATCAATGCTCCGTTTGCGAGAAGAGGTATGTTCTGCAGCTCATCACATTATATACAATAAGTAGCGACCCGCCTCGGCTTCGCACGGGTGCAATGCTGATAAATTATGCACCTATTATTTCTATAAACCTTCCTCTTGAATCACTCTATTAAAGAAAAACCGCGTAGTTTTAAAGATCAAAGCATACATAGGGACAGACAGTAGGAAGCGACTTTGTTTTATACTATGTATAGTGATTGCATACCTCAAATAGGTACACAGGGATACAAAAACATGAGAGATATACAAAAAAAATAAACAGAGGTGAACAACAGGCGATCTTATCACTAAAAAGCTGTCTCTTTCAGACAACCTTTAGATAGCGGACGAAAATAAAAAACGTTTAAATTGAGTATGTGATGCAAAAACAACTGTAAGCACCAAAAATAAATATATAAAGCAATAAACATACTTAAATATGTAGATATACTAGGAATTTAAATTTAAGTACCTTTATAATATAATACTTAAATTATCTCTTGCGTCGTAATTACAGTTTATCTACACCAATCTTGTTCAATTTCTATAACAAAGGTACTTGCGCCAAAGATGGCCCGGTTCCTAAGATAGCCCACTTCAAATATTTATAGTTATAACCGTTCGAACGAATTCAAATTTCGCGCCCATGTTCGGTTAGTACCATAGACATAAGTTAAGTATGAATATGTGTAGATAAAGTAGTGTATGCAACAGAACTGTACATAATTAGATCTTAAAACACTCCTATGATCCTATCATGAAACTCGCCTTAGGCTCGTTTCATAAAACCATCACTCGTATTTTAAGACCTCTCATTATGTAGCAGTTGCATAAACTACTATTGTCGTTACGTGTACAGGTTCTATAGTGGTTACGCGCTACGGTCTCACATGGCGCGGCACAGAGGAGAGCGCCCATACGTGTGTTCCATGTGCTCGAAGAGTTTCTACAACCCGACTGATCTAAAGGTGAGTGTCATGACCGTTATTCTTACTAATTCCGTGTATATTTGTATTCATTATTTATATATAACTTGCTGCGATCCGCTCATCTCACGGCTAATTTTTTTCGGGATAAAAAGTAGCCTATCCTATCTGTTAATCCAGGGTGTGAGCTACCTTCATACCAAAATATATCAAAATTGGTCCAGCCGTTTGAGCGTGAAGAAGTAACAAACATACACATAAACACACTCACAAACTTTCGCCTTTATAATATTAGTGTGACTATAGTGTGTAAATATGTGTCTGTGTATACAGTAATTATATTAGATGATGATTAGATGACTTAGATGCTCTCGGAACAATTAGATTTAGGAGTTGCACCAATTTCTAGTATCTGTTTGGCCGTATGGTTGACTGGCAGAGAATACAAGTTGGCATTACGCCCGCCATTAGTGCAATAAAGATTAAATAAACAAATAATTATGAATCGAAGAGAAAGCTCCTTGCAAGGAGTAATATTTAATACCAATAGAAAAAAAAACTTATTTAGTCAAAGAAACAGTTGACGAAGCGAGAGTCCCACACGGGATCTTATCAAACTTCTCATTTTCATCGTCATTCAACTTAAACGCCTCCTCAAACGCTTTCTTCGCCTTCGGAGCCAAATAAGTCGGAAACTCGATACGAAAACGCACTATCAACTTTCCTTTAGCTTTCTTCGGGCATTTGGGTACAGGCAGCCCTTCATCGTCTATGACCTTCTGATAAGTCGGAGTTATAACGTCAGATATCTTAGTTCTTACGACTCTATCGTCCAAGGTTTTAAAAGTCAAATCCATGCCGCATATAGCTTCTTTTAGAGTTACCTTTTTGACTGTCAGCAAGTCGCTAAGACCTGAGCGGACGTAAGTGTCATGCGGTCGGTCTTCAGTCACGAATATAACGTCAGCTGGTATCCTAGTCGGCCCTTGGTCGCCTTCCGATTTAAACCGAAACTCAGTGTTAGGATAAATGCCTGGAGAAAACGGAATCGATAACACTTTCTCTCGTAACTTCAGCTCTGAACAAGTCTCATCCGTGAACACTAATCGCTGGATCTTCATTTTCTTCAAACCTCCTTTGTATATCTCCTCCAAAGAAAGCGCCAGTGGTCTTATAATTTCTACGTCTTTTTCTTTATAACCCCTGCCCAATGGAGACTCATAAGTCTCCGGCGGGTTCTCATAGTAGTCTAATAAGTTGGCATACGGGTTGGCTGTGCCGAAGAAATCGTGAAAGGTCTTAACCGGATCTCCGTGGTATGCATACGGTTGTATGTATTCCGTAGGGCCGGGTACGCCGCGCTTAAGTCCTTCTTCCCCGTATTGGTCGAAGACTGCCCTATGCCTATGGTCGACCAGGACTTCATAAGCCTCAGCAATGAGAGCGTAGATATGGTTTATGTTATCATCAGCATCGTATCTCTCGGGGTTATACTTTAATGCTAATCGACGATACGCCTTTTTGATTTCATATTGGGTGCATGCACGCTTGACTCCCAGAATGCCATAGTAGTCAAAACCCATGGTTGAAAATTACGAAGATATATAAATTAAAAATGTATGTTGTGAAAGTTGAGTGTCATGATGGTGTCATGTGGATGTCAAAGTCTAACATCCAAATGTCAACGGTATAAAACTCGTTCGTTATTTAGAAAAGGTCCTAAACTACGCATAAAAAGGTTAGGTACATGTAAATAAATAAATATTGGACAATCCCACACAAATCAAATCAACCTAGTCCCAAAGTTAGCTCTAGTAGGCTTTTGTTATAGGCAATAGACGACGATATACATGCTTATATAGATAAAATATATACTTAAATAAATAGAAACATAACTCAGGTACATATATTCCAGTTCGTCACGCTAATATTTGCCCTTGACGGGATTGGAACCCAAGGCCACCGGCTCAGTAGGCAGCTGCACTACCACCATGCCAACCGCGTCGTCATACGTTATTTTAATGTATCTATAAAAAAAAAGATATCTTTGTACTTTCGTCACATTTAACAGACGGACTGATTTCGATTTTTTGGTATACAAGCCAGCGTCCACAGATGGTTATAGGATACTTTTTACCCGACTACGGAGATTAAAAAAGAGGGTTATGACTTTTACTTCCACTCGGGTCAAGTTTGCGGGCACGTTCTAGTTTGAAATAAATCAGTATGCTCCCAATATATCTCGGCCTCATTGTGCATTGATTATTTGTATTTCGATTGTACATTTGGGTAATTTATTGGGTATCCTATTTCTATTTCAAAACTAGCATCACCACATCCACGAGTATCGGTTTTACGCAGTATTTGCCTATTTTCTTCGAATATATTTCTCCAATTGCTCAAAGGTTAACTGGAAGAGATCTCTAATAGGGATAAATTCGCCTTTATACATGTTTATAACCAGTTATTGTGTACAATAAGTTTACATACATACGAGAACTTTGTGAGTACCTCTCTGTTTAACTGACTTAGAATGAATCATATTTCAAATATAAGTTTGAAATCAATATACATTTGTACTACCATTACTTACCGACGCTTCCCACAGTAAGCTCTAGTAGGCTTGTGTTATGGGCACTAGACGACGATACACATACTTATATACACGATGATTTTCAATCGGTGATCGGGTACCAACTTTTCTAACTCAGTAATTGATGGCGGTCACGTTGAAGTCGTAATTACATGAAAACAAACTTTTTTATTTTTTCTATGATAATTTTTATTTTGAAACCAATTTTGTCTTAAATACCTTGTCACCGAACTAATCTGTATCGGTGTGCTTACAACCTCTTTAATAATTTAATGGGAATGTCAATTTATGAGTAATAACTTGTCATTGTCATTACATAAACAAAGTCGTAGAAAATTTCGTAAAATTTCCCGCCGAAGCGATGACACTTGACGTAGGTATCGTACTTCAATAATTTATGTAGGATGACCATGTACCTAGTGGTTAATAGTTTTAATTATGTTTTAACTTTTAATTAATTTAGCAGTGAGGTAATTGCGCTGGACCTCGCGTATTAAGTTTAATTTTAGCTAAATATTAATCTTTTTGTACTCCTGATCACCGATTAAAAATCATACATATAACACCCATGACCCAGGCACAAATATTCGAGTTCATCACACAATATTTTCCCTTGCCGGGATTCGAACCCGGGACCGTCGGCTCAGTAGGCAGTTGCTTAACCACTGCGCCAACCGCGTCGTCTAACTATACTGATACCTGTTCCCAGGTCCACTTCCGCCTCCACACCGGCGAGAAGCCCCTGAAGTGCACCGAGTGCAACAAGACCTTCAGGAGACACTCCACGCTGTGCCAGCACATGAAGAAGCATCGAGGGATCCGGAACCACGTGTGCAGCATCTGCAATAAGGCGTTCTATGAGGTGTCGAAGCTGAATGCCCATATGAGGGTTCATACGGGTAGGTAACCAAACTACTCACTGGTGGCTCTGTGACCTGTAGATCTCGCGATATCGTTATTAAGAGGCCTTATTCCTTTAAAAAAAAATGTTTTTCATATTAATGTTAAATATATTGATAATTTCAACCAACTTTAAAGTGGTTAATACTTCTCCCTGAGTTCTAGAATATAAAAAAAATTGACAATATTGAGTAGTTATTGAACCAAAATTTATCACTACCAATAAATCGCTATGGTCCTGTTCTAAGTAGTAACATTGATAGTATGGTATGAGACGTAATGTCTAAAACAATCAGCATATTTGAACGGATAACGAGCTTTAAAACAAGGGTAAACCGACCAAACTAAAAAGTGCCTCATTTGTCCCTCGTTCAGGTGAGCGTCCATTCGAGTGCCAGTTCTGCGAGCGTCGCTTCGCGCAGCAGTCCGCGCTCATCTACCACCGCCGCACGCACACGGGCGAGAAGCCGTACAGCTGCAAGCTGTGCTCGGCCAGGTTCACCACCTCCTCCGCCAGGAACAACCACATGGTCACGCACACCGGGAACAAGAGGTGGGTCTGGACACATTTGACCCACATTCAGGCGAGCGTCCGTTCGAGTGCCAGTTCTGCGAGCGTCGCTTCGCGCAGCAGTCCGCGCTCATCTACCACCGCCGCACGCACACGGGCGAGAAGCCGTACAGCTGCAAGCTGTGCTCGGCCAGGTTCACCACCTCCTCCGCCAGGAACAACCACATGGTCACGCACACCGGGAACAAGAGGTGGGTCTGGACACATTTGACCCACATTCAGGCGAGCGTCCGTTCGAGTGCCAGTTCTGCGAGCGTCGCTTCGCGCAGCAGTCCGCGCTCATCTACCACCGCCGCACGCACACGGGCGAGAAGCCGTACAGCTGCAAGCTGTGCTCGGCCAGGTTCACCACCTCCTCCGCCAGGAACAACCACATGGTCACGCACACCGGGAACAAGAGGTGGGTCTGGACACATTTGACCCACATTCAGGCGAGCGTCCGTTCGAGTGCCAGTTCTGCGAGCGTCGCTTCGCGCAGCAGTCCGCGCTCATCTACCACCGCCGCACGCACACGGGCGAGAAGCCGTACAGCTGCAAGCTGTGCTCGGCCAGGTTCACCACCTCCTCCGCCAGGAACAACCACATGGTCACGCACACCGGGAACAAGAGGTGGGTCTGGACACATTTGACCCACATTCAGGCGAGCGTCCGTTCGAGTGCCAGTTCTGCGAGCGTCGCTTCGCGCAGCAGTCCGCGCTCATCTACCACCGCCGCACGCACACGGGCGAGAAGCCGTACAGCTGCAAGCTGTGCTCGGCCAGGTTCACCACCTCCTCCGCCAGGAACAACCACATGGTCACGCACACCGGGAACAAGAGGTGGGTCTGGACACATTTGACCCACATTCAGGCGAGCGTCCGTTCGAGTGCCAGTTCTGCGAGCGTCGCTTCGCGCAGCAGTCCGCGCTCATCTACCACCGCCGCACGCACACGGGCGAGAAGCCGTACAGCTGCAAGCTGTGCTCGGCCAGGTTCACCACCTCCTCCGCCAGGAACAACCACATGGTCACGCACACCGGGAACAAGAGGTGGGTCTGCACCTAGCACAACTGTCACATGCGGCTATTTCTCGCGCGAGATAATTGCCTGTGAAATGAAATGAAATGAAATAATTTATTCGGTAAGTAGGCCACAAGGGCACTTTTACAAGTCAAAAGTAACTCGACAGTAAGAATTTTTTTCGTAAATAATACTTAAAAAAATTACATTATATATTTGTGTTATAACTAATTACACGGGTACACGTAAAGGAGATGTATAGATACTCCAAATCAATGTTAAGTAGGAACATTAAAATAACGGTCAATTGAAAATATACCCAGAAATGTATAAACTCTCTAGGTGTCACAACATGCAATAAAATACGCTTACTTAATTAATTTAATTCCACAGAGATGTATAAGGTCTCTAGACGTCAACGTGAATAATTTACAATAAAAAATAATTTTTAAACCTAAATTTCTTAGAGATGTATATGACAATTTCACGTGAGTGTAAACCGCTTAATACAATAATTAGAGATGTATATGGTCTCTAGGCGTCACAAAATGCAATAAAATATTTTATCTATCCAAATATCATAAACCCTCCATGATGCGTTCAAGAACAGCACATTATGACTACCATAAAAATATACTGTTTTATTAGAACAAATTTCTTATCTGTGAAAATGTTATTATTGCTAAATAGTAACATCGATTTCGATAGTATTATTTATTCAAATTTCGATAATCTTTGAAAAACAAAGAAATTTGATTTGACCTCTATTCTAATATCAGTCGAGATGACGTTTAGGTCGAAATGAATTGTCAATTTGCATCAAATTTGACAAATGTCGCACGCGTCGCACGTAAGTAAGATATCGAACGATATGATAGTTGGGGCCAACTCTAGTTTGTCTCTGAATTAAAAAAACTATGACAGCTGCCAGAAAACTTCATTACCGCCATTACCGGGTAATATTTGTCGTAATGTGCGACTCCTGAATGCATCATGGAGGCCTATGATATGTGGCTAGATAAAGTAGTGTATGTAACTGTACATAATTAGGCATTAAAACACTCGTGTGATGTTATTATGAAACTTGCCTTCGGCGCGTTTCATAAACCCACACTCGTGTTTAATACCCTTCATTATGTACAGTCACATAAACTACTATAATTTCCTCAGAGATGTATAAAGTCTCTGAGTGTCATACCTACACTAAGCAGTTTCTTAGAGATGTCTACTGCCTCTTTCTTCTGCCGCCGCGCTCGGATCTCTCGCTCAACCGCTCGCCGCGCCGCTGGTCGCGCAGTCGTGGCGTCTCCGTTGGCGAGAAAGATTAATGCTTGCGTCACATTCCGATTCCGGTACTTATGTGTGCATGAGGATGACCAGGCCTTCGGAGAACATTTTTAGTCGTTTATAATTTATTTATATATGATCTTAACTTTCTTTTGAACAAACGTTATGAACATCATAACTCTGTTTGCCATGTATCCGAATCCGAAATGATGAGATACGCAAGAGAACCAAGGTTGTAGATATAGCTCAGACAGTCGCCAAACTTAAACCAGTGGGCGGGGCATATTTCTCGTAGAACCGATGGCCGTTGGGGCAGAAAGGTTCTTGAGTGGCGACCGCGGGCCGGAAGACGCAGCGTAGGTATGAATAAATAATAAGTCATAGTAATGGTATATTACGTTACAAGGGTGGTAAACGAGGAATTACAAACGAGTGTCTATTAGTAGCCCGAAGCCGAAGGCGAGGACTTTAATGACACGAGTTTGAAATTCCTTTACCACCAGACTCACGTACGACGTTTTCCATCACACTTTGGAGGAAATGAAACAACAGTAATAAATAATAGTCAATACCAAAATTACTTACCGCCCTAGGGTGTAATACATGACTTACCACCCGTTTTTGTAGCATGTAAACCCTTTATTTATGAACAAGTGTGATGAAAATAAATATGGGATAACCTCACACAAATCAATCTATTCCTACAGTAAGCTCTAGTAGGCTTGTGTTATGGGCACTAAACGACTAATAACTAAATAATATTTAAATATAAATAACATCCATGGCTCAGGCACAAATATTCGAGTTCAGGGTCGGTCCACCTTGTTAGGATGGCTCCCTGGTTAGGCGGGCAGAAATTGGATGAGGGCGGCGCGAGATCGATCGTTGTGGAGACCTTTGGGGGAGGTCTTTCGTCTATCAGCTGATATGATGATGATGATGAAACGTTGAATGAATGAATGAATGATTATGAATGAATGAATAAGCTTTATTCGTTGTCTTTTATCCAGGTTCGTGTGCCCGGTATGCTTCAAAGGCTGCACGTCGCGAGCGGAGCTGCGCGTGCACTCCAGCAAGCACACCGGGGAGAAGCTGTTCGGGTGCTCGCTGTGCAGCGCGCGGTTCAGCTCCGCCTCGTACCTGGCCGTGCATCGCCGCCACCACACGGGCGAGCGGAAGTACGTGTGCAACGTGTGCGGCCGAGGTTAGTGCCATGTTTGTTACCCAGGTTATACCCGGTATGCTAAGGCGGGGAGAAGCTGTTCGGGTGCTCGCTGTGCAGCGCGCGGTTCAGCTCCGCCTCGTACCTGGCCGTGCATCGCCGCCACCACACGGGCGAGCGGAAGTACGTGTGCAACGTGTGCGGCCGAGGTTAGTGCCATGTTTGTTACCCAGGTTATACCCGGTATGCTAAGGCGGGGAGAAGCTGTTCGGGTGCTCGCTGTGCAGCGCGCGGTTCAGCTCCGCCTCGTACCTGGCCGTGCATCGCCGCCACCACACGGGCGAGCGGAAGTACGTGTGCAACGTGTGCGGCCGAGGTTAGTGCCATGTTTGTTACCCAGGTTATACCCGGTATGCTAAGGCGGGGAGAAGCTGTTCGGGTGCTCGCTGTGCAGCGCGCGGTTCAGCTCCGCCTCGTACCTGGCCGTGCATCGCCGCCACCACACGGGCGAGCGGAAGTACGTGTGCAACGTGTGCGGCCGAGGTTAGTGCCATGTTTGTTACCCAGGTTATACCCGGTATGCTAAGGCGGGGAGAAGCTGTTCGGGTGCTCGCTGTGCAGCGCGCGGTTCAGCTCCGCCTCGTACCTGGCCGTGCATCGCCGCCACCACACGGGCGAGCGGAAGTACGTGTGCAACGTGTGCGGCCGAGGTTAGTGCCATGTTTGAAACTAATTCAGGACCTGAAAAGGATCTCGTTTTTTCTTATATATCTATTTGTAAAATTGCTTTTTTATACTCGCGTACTTTATTCTGTCAATTACAATTTCACAGACAAAATCACAATACTGCACTTTTTAATCCTGTACCAAAATTCTATACTCTATGGTACCCGCTACTGAACTTTAATATTCATAAGACATCTCTCTACTTGACTTCAATAATTTCAAAAAGGGAACATCAGCATATTTGATAAAAAAAAAAGAATACTGTTCACTGATTGGTTGAAATTACTTGTCAAAAAATGTAACAAATCACGAGGCACATACCTTACTTAGGCCACTCGGCAAGCCGCGTGACCGAAACGCGGTGCTCGACTTTAAGAACCTTCATTGTGCAACGATTGCATAAAATACTATTCACGATCAGGTAAAAAAACTGCCCCAGAAACCGACAGCCCGCTAGGTGGGCGCAAACCCACCCCATACACCAAAAGAGGTGGGCGCATTTATAGTACACTCCGCTTCGAGCTAGGCCGGCAGCTGAGTAGAAGTTACGAGGGCCCATTGGGCGGGTTGTGGGTGATGAAAGTGTTCAATAAAATAAACCACTTCTTTCCATCACAGGCTATATGGAATCCGGTTCCTTCAAAAAGCATATCAAAACCCACGAGCCCAAGCCCGAAGACTCCCCCGAAGTGCCAGAGGTGGAGAAAACAGAAGAAGCACAGAGTCCAGCGGAAGAACAGGAGAGTCAGCAAGAGACGGCGGCTCAAACTCAGAGCGCCGAAGTGCCGGTGACGCAGCGGCGGTATAAATGCGGAGTCTGCGTGAAGACTTATATGTATCTGCATAGCTTGAAGAAACATATGGCTGGGCATGTACAGGTACCTATGTAATTATCATCCATATCATCATCATAAATTTAAGAGTCAAACTCTTATCGTGTAGCTGATGCAGTATGAAGCTGTCTCCATCTATGTCCATCCATAGCCTTGATTTCCCTATACGGCATGACGTTTACCTTCTATATTTGTTTTACGTTGCTTATTCTTGGTTTCCCCTGCCTCTTTTTCTTTGTTGCTTATTAAAGCGTCATTTCGTATAAGGTGACCAAACATCCTCTCTCTCCTCTTTTCTATGGTGTTCAACAAATCCTTTTTTTTGTCACTCTTTTAAGTTTAAGTACATTTTCATTCGTGGCTTTATCTGTCCAACTAATTTTGTCCATCCTACGCCCAAACCAAAAAGGATTAAAAAAAAACACTAGCGGTATGAAGGATTATGATAATTAAAATTAGGACGTTAGTATGTGACGTTGGCGTCAGTGGCATAATCTAAAGGTCTAAAGGTTAATACACTGAGCCGCAGGTTTTATCAATAACTTGTAGAATATAATCGATAAAGAGCAGAAAACATCGTTGCTGTTTCGTTGTCTACCGTTCCCATACTAAAATTTAGTTTTGTATAACCTTAAGTTATGGCACTCCAGGTCTTTTAGCATACTATTGTTAACCGTAATATGCTTTGTATTTTGACTGTTTGTTGCCTTAACAAAAAAAAAAAAAACGGAGCCCATACCCATATAACAATATACTCCCGACTTGAAAAAATATTCCACATTCTGACATCTTATATTCTTATATTTTCTATTTCATCAGCAACAACAGCAGCAAGCACAACAACAACAGCAACAACAACAACAACAACAACAACAACAACAACAACAACAGCAACAACAACAACAAGTACAAGTGCAAGTGCAACAGCAAGTCCAACAACAGCAACAACAAGTGTCGGTCCAGCAAGTTGGGGCGCAACTACAACAGCAAGTGTTGCAAGTGGGCGGCGTGCAACAACTGGCGTTACCGCTTCACGCGCAACAGCAGTCGCTCGTTCAGGTAACAACAACAACAAAAGTTAAAGTAGCAATAACAACAGAAAGATGAATACGCTCAATATTAAAAAAAAAAATTCAGCATTCAATTAATTCATCAAAACGAAACAAGAAATATATGACAACCATGTACTTAAACGCACTTTTTCACGGTCAAAATGGTAATTTAGTTTATTTTCCATACATAATTATTGTTACTTTTCCTGGATGATGACGACACGGCATGCATGCCATTAGTATGGAGCCTTATTTATTTAAAAAAAAAAAATCGTATTATGACTAATATACTTATAGATAATTTCAACCAACTTTTTGAAGTGAATAATACTTTTCCCTGAGTTCTAGGTAGTAACATAGCTATTTCATGCATTCATTGCGTGCAGTCGAAAATAAGTTGAAAAAACGAATTATCGGCGTGAATTTTGTCAATTTCGAGTAGTTTTTGAAACACAAATTATCAATGAAAAATTCAAACTAGGTTTCAAATATATACCAATAAATCCCAATAGCCCTGTTCTAGGTAGTAACATCAATAATAAGCTAAGAAACTTGTTTGATCATAGAGAAAAATGACTAAAACAGCCTTTTAAAAGGAATAAGGCCTCTTAAGCCACATATTTCAAAGAATATTATTAATTTTGGTATTTTCTTTGTTTCGTGACATATGGAGCAAATTTTATTCATGTAACTACGGTATGCTGAAGAATTAAGATTTGTCGTCATTCCTATTAAACCATTGTTAGAAAGATCAAAGTATAAAGAAAAATTTAAAAGCGTAAACTGGCGGGACAGACAAACAATGCAAAGATCAACACAAAGCATAAGGAAAAAATCGAAAGGTCTCCCGCCATTGGGGTGGTGGAGTGGTTGACACGTTGGACCTGTAATACAGAAGTACCGGGTTGGTACTTGGTCTATTCCGCCAGGTGACGCATTTCAAGTTTTCTTTGTACTTTGTATCAATGTTTTAATAAAAAAACATGTGGTGTTTCCACATTAAAAACTAATAAAACGTTACAATCTTTTTCACAAATTTAGTTTTTTTTTTCATTCGCAGGCCGGCCACTCCCCGTACCCTGTGATATCTTCAGTGCAGTCGCTACAATTGCAACAAACACAACAGCAAGTCAATACCGTACGTGTATTGTAAATAGTTATAGTTGTCTTGACAGTTTCATTGTACCTATTTATTGAGGTTTATTAGGGGACAACAGTGATGTCTTTTCTAATTGATAACACTCGCATTGCTCGCATTTCGTTGTTCTGCACGTCCAGCATAACTGTGAAACGTGACTTTTGTCGCTTGACAAACACTACCTGTCACCTTCCTATCGATACCATGCGAGCAAGACAAGTGATGCTGAGTCGCGTCAAGCGAAGTCGCAGCAAGATTTGCTCATTTTCAAGCATTATAAATTTCGAATTACGTCTTTTGCGCCGCATAGGATAGCATTTGCGCTTAACATCGATTTTTTTACTTTTTTTCTGCAGTCATTATAAATTACCTCAAGCTTGCCATTAAAATGCTATCTCTGAAAAAAAGTAGCCAAAATTTATATATAGGGGCTTCTAAATGGGCCATGTTTTGCTGCAATTTGCGGCCGGCCATTATTTGCATCTTGCTCTAGCGTAGGGTGTCAGAGAGGGACGGCCATAGTTGCCGGCCACAAATTGCAGTAAAATATTGCCCGTTTAGAAGCCCCATATAACTTAAGAAGGCTACCTGACCATATAGCGTAGTGACGTCATAACACATTATTTTCATTGAAATGTCATACAGTAAGCGTTTTGACAGTTCATACAAGGAAGCTGAGTTGATCTGTCAGTCTACCTAATTTGCGTTTTTTAATGTACATTTGTGACGGACATTACTAAGAATATGTGTTTATTTGTAGCAACAACAGCCGCAGCAACTACAGGTGCAGACCATACAAATACACCCCCAACATCAGCCCATACAAATTCATGTAAGTATCTGTTTCTTCCATCAGTACAAAGATCAAACAATGAAAAAAAAAACAATATTTCTACATTGAAGCAAAACGGGCCAACCGGATTGTGAATATCACTTTTTTACATTGTATAGTTATAGGTTGACAAGTTGCTTTAGGGACCTTAAGATTATGGAAGATTATAGTGATATTTATGTAGCAAGGAGTACTCATCGATAAGTGACTTTGAAAGTCTGTTATAAACAATTTTAGCGTAAAAATACTATAAACTCCACGGCGAAGTATGAAGGATAGAGTAGTATTCAGACATCTTTTTTGTTGACATGACGGTTCCGATATTCTAAAGGGCGGAGGTATAGTCCTTTGGCGGCGTTTAGTACGATCTACTTAAGAAAACAAGCCATTGTTTGTAAACCTCAAAAACACCAAAATTACCATATTGCAAAAAGTCGTTATAATCTCAACTTTAACCCTTTGACCGCCAAAGACGGCAAATCACGTCATAGGGAATTCGTGCCACTGACGCCAACGACGCCTATTGACGTCATACATTTCAATGGTCAAAAACATGCTAATTCTAACCACTATCTGTGTTTTTCAATCTCTGTTGATTTTGGAGCAATTTTTTTTTTTTTGGTTTGGCTTCAGTGGCACGGTGAATTGCTTTGCCGCTTGGCGCTCGAAAGATTAAAGTTCAATTGATTATCAACTCTATTCTATGAGCCATAGATTACAAGTGCATTTATAGAATAATTGCATTCCGGCTGCCTTCGCATTAGTTCAATGCTCAGTTACTTAGTCAGAACAGAACTCTTGGCAAAGATAATCCACCAAAATGACAATGCACGAAGTCTGTCAGAAGAAATCAGAAGAATCTATATGAAGCACGCTTCTCTTATGACGGACGATAATGAGGTACAAAACCACACAACAGTATTGTTTTCTTTAAGTAGATCATGCACAACGCCAACTGGAGAACTATAATGCAACCAGAGTGATGTGTTTTAACGGATAATGACTGGTACCATTCCCTTTGAATTAATAACCCTCGAATATGGCGCTAGAAAACAATTGCAGACGGGTTGAGTTTGAATAAGATTTAATATCAAAAGGGAACCAAAACCAAAATATTTGAAATTGGTTTCCAGAGTGTCATATTATACGTTTTCAAGATCTACGAATAGTTTACATTTATCTCGTATAGTTTTTTAGTTATCATTTTTTAAAACCTCGATGTGATGATGTGACCATTTGGCCACATCCCTCAGGTATACCTACATTACTTTGGTCTTTATAGAATTTTTTTCTCCAAATACGGACACAAAGGGTAAGGTTATTGTCATCACTGGGAGTTAGATACCGAGATGGTATGGCGTATTACAAAAGCAAACTTAGCGAGCATTTTTTTTTCGATAACCTATGTCATATTCCTGAAGCTTGTAGGAGAGAGTTTTCGGACATAAAACTTCTCAATACACTTTTCTGGTATAAAACTTATTAGAATTTTTTTGGAGTTATTATAAATAGGTTTCAACTTATGTTGATTATACTTTATTATATAGGCAATCACTCAAGGAGTTTCGAGTAACTGCGAGCACGTAAAAAAAATAGAAGACGGACATAGGAAAAAAGATCCAATAATCGAATCCCAGACCAAACCGACAATCGAGAGCGGTAGTGAAAACGAGTCGACAGACGAAAGGGATTCCGATGACCTGGACGAATCTGAAGACTATTTTAATGTTGAATATTTGGAGTCGGATTTAGATGAATAGGTAATTATTTTAAATTTCAAAATTATCATGATACAGACAACTTGCTACAGAACTAGGTACTTATGTGCATTTATAACGAGATAACAACTAGACATTGTATAAAACACTCCAAAACACACACAAATCTTTAGTTACGAAATGGTAATTAATTTTTAGTTAAAACTTCTTAGAAGTTTTTTTTTTAAATTTGTTGTATCTTATTAACTGCTAATATTCAATTTAAATTGTACTTATTTGAATATTATTTTTAAGATGTATTTGTTACCTATAATTTACCATCTAAGAACGGTGTCCCTTATTAGCACAGGTTTCCAATACTTAAAAAGGGGCATCAAACACTTTTATTACGTCGGTGTAATCGTGTTAATGAATATTTATTTTTATTTAATTAAAGTATATTCTGTGAAGACATTGGTTTTACATTCAACCAATATTAGCCAATACGCACTGTCTTGTACATTTCCGCATACTTATATGTAAGCTGTTAGCGCCTTATTTGCGCATACTTGCCATATGTTAGCCCCTTACCAGGCCCAGGTTCATAGCGCAACTTGTCAGGCTTTCAGTGTGTTTCATGTGATTTTTATCGTTTGTCGCCAGGCGGTAGGCGTGCAACAGGTGCAGCAACAACAGTTACATGTGGCCACGTCGAGCTGCCAGACGATGCTGCCCAACATATTGCAGGTATAAGAGGGTTTCGATTTCTATTTTTTATGTCCGAAACTTATTTGGGGGAATTTTTATTTTGTTGTCGACTTTTTTTCTCAGATTTCATTAAAATTTGGTGAGTTGGTAAAGTTGCTTATTCTGAACAAGATAAGCCCAATTTGACGCTATGTCCTACAAAATTTTCCATTGAGTTACTTAAAAAGTATGGAGTTTTTTAAACTAAACTTCGTATTTTGTACTAAAGTTTAGTACAAAATGAGGAGCTCGAAATGAGAAATAAATAAATCGGCAACAAAACAAAAACTGGCCCATGGGCCAATTTCTGTAATACATTTTGTGTAATTCAATGGAGAAAAATTTGTAGGACATATCGTGAAATTGGGCTCACCATGGTCAGAAGAAACAACTTTACCATCTCCCCAAATTTTATTGAAATCTGAGAAAAAAAAGAAATCGACAACAAAATAAAAATTGGCCATATGGCGATTGGTCATAATTACAGTATCTTTTAAACATGACCCCAGAAAGCCATTGTTCGAGGAAACAATATTCTATCATTTTTTGTAAGTAACAAGGTTGAAATTGAAATAGCATAGCTTGGGAAGCGGAGCGCAGGTAAATTTTCGGGTTACCTTTTTCATGACTCCGAGAACCATTTTTATCCCAAACTGTTAATTTTTCAGAAGGATTATAAAACAAACCTAACCTAACCTTAACCTTCTTTAAAGTGATGTTTGTAAAATCCTGAAAATATTACGGGTTTGACGAATAAATTATAAAAATTGAGTGAGTTGAGAGATTGAAGAGGTGAGATAGTTTACTAATCGACCTCTATGGCTTTGGTGTCAGAGTATATTATACAGTATATCAATACCCTATCAATGAGATAGGATATTGAAATTTCCATCTTGTGACTTAGAAAAGAGATTATCGTGCATTTTTTTTTTGTTACCTGCTTCCATTATCTAGTCTTAAAGTGAGTTTCTATACAGGAGTAAACAGCTTTGTGCGCTCTCAAATGTCATTCGGACAGCTTAAAAAATTACAATTATACTAAGGTATACTTTTTGTTGGGCAGCTGGGCGGAGGCACGGTGGCAGTGTCAGGACTGAGCGGCGCGGATCTGGGCGGAGTCGCGCACCGCATCATCCTGCAGCCGCAGCAGCAGCACCCGCACCACCCCACCGTCTACACCATACACCACTAATGTACGTACGTCGGGTAGTTCATCCGCGACGACATAGAGTCAGACCACGCTCTCTTCCAACCAAATGAACTGGCTCTAGCGGCGGTGCGGCGCGACGGAAGCCGAACGAATCCGATCGGACCACAGACCACCCCCACTAGACGGAGCATGTAAGGCACATGTAAGGCGACCCGCGCGCACCAACGATATGGTACGGCAGAACATTAAAGTATCAACACGGCGGCCACCGTTTAGTTGCGTTCATGTTTATTAAATTTAGTTAATTTTTCTAGGGTTTGAAATTGACTCGAGTCTGAAATGGGATCGGCACGTTGACAAGTTGTGCGGCAGAATGGCTAGTGCCTGCTTCGCTCTAAGCCGTGTCACCAGAACAGTGACTCCCGAGGTCGCGCGTACGTGTTAATTCGCCACTATCCACTCTCTGATAGAATACGGGCCGGAACTCTGGGGTCGCTGTGCCGAGTGGGAAAGGGTTTTTCGCCTTCAAAAACGTGCTATTAGAACGCTCGCACGTGTACCACTCGACACGCCGGCTAAACAGCTGTTTGTAAAGTTAGGTATCCTTACGTTACCTGCTATTGTGATCATGCAAACAGCTATTCATGTGCGAGAAAACATATCGCAGTTTAAAACGAACGGCATGGTACATGAGCGCAATACGCGAAATGCAAACAAAATCGTTCCTATCAGCCGCAGGCTCGCCAAGTCTTCGAAACTGACTCATGTGATGGGCCCCTCGGTCTATAACCAGCTACCAAATGACATAACAGAGGCCCCAAGCATAAGCATCTTTAAGCATCGCCTTAAAAGTTGGCTTATTAAGCGCCCGTTCTATAATTATGACGAGTTCATAATGAACAAGGAATCATTTAAAAATAAATGAATTCGATATATTATTGGTATTCAATTGTACCTTACTAATTATTCTTGTATAAGCCTTGTACTACAAATTGTGTGTGACTACTAATTGATCTTTTTTTTTTATTGAATTTCAATTGTTTTTTATTTATTATTGTTATAACTGGTTGAATATGCTTACGATATAAGGATTATAAACCATTGAATGTTAATGTGTATACCATGTAAACTGACATGTAAATTAGCTTTACCAATAAATTGATTATGATTATGAGGTCTCTCTACACCACTTAACACTACAATTTACCATGTTATTTATTTAATTTATTTTTTCGTTGACGTACGCATGGATCATAAACAAGGACGCAACTAAACTGTGGCCGCCGTGTTGATACTTTAATGTTCTGCCGTACCATATCGTTGGTGCGCGCGGGCGCCTTACATGCTCCGTCTAGTGGGGGTTGTCTGTGGATCGGACGCAATCGGGTGTATCGGCACGCGACGCTTACCATGAGTGAACATGCCCGTACTCGCTAGCGACAGCTTATATGATTTGTATGGAGAATAGTACAGCTATTACCCCTAGCGGTTACTTTGTAGAACTAATATTGTCCATACAAATCGTTTACGGAGTCGCTAGCGAATACTGTCACTGTAAACAGCTCATGGTAAGGGTTCGCTATATCGATAAACTCACTTATCGATACTGCACCTATCAGTCGACTTCCAAAATCAATCAACACAAATTAATCAGTTACTGACATTTACATTATAGTGAATGGATAAAAATGCAATAAAGACTATTTTGTGCCTGTTTACATTAAATTTTATTACATTTTAAGCAATACCATTAATTTTCATAGTAGGATACAATAGATATAAACTATATTGAAACATTAACCTCCAGAAACACTCTTCGTACCTATATGCAATTCAAGTGATAACCTACTGAAGTAAAGTTTCCTACTGAAGTAACCTTTTGTCCTGATTTAGGGTACGTTCCCAAAAACACGGTTACTAAAGCCGCTGGGGCGTTCCACCAGAACGTCTACTTTGTTCTAACAATGACATTCAGTATCAATTCTAATCTAAGCAAAGTTATAAAATATTGAATACAAGAAATTTTTACTTTCTAACTAATACCGAAAAAAATACCGTCACGTACCTGACATTCAGGTTGGATGCCCTCTCTTATAACTGGTAAGTTATAGAACTTCTATAGTCTAAACTTCCAAGGGAAAATATGAAATAGTGTATATTAGTCGCAAGCCGACAATAATTTATAGTGCAATACCTTTTGACCATGTTAACGCCACATTACTCGTCATATCTGTACATAATTTAGGTTTAAAGTAAGGCCTAGGGTGCGTTCGTTGTGGTACGGCGACCTCTGAAAATGTGAACCCAATTTTGATTGTATATTTTAGACGTGATTTGATGCTTATTGTACATAAGGTAATTATTTTAGGGCTTTGTGAAAACGGTTGTTTGCGTCCTGCCCTTTACTCCTAAGTTAGTAGTTTCAGTAAAATATGATTATGTACGCTTTTTGCCGATCTACGAAGCATCCTAGGCCAGAATTACGTAGCACGATTTTGTCAACATTTCCATTTAAAAAAAATATTATCTTGACCACTTTATGAACGATTATGAGTTTGGTGCTTGGATATCAGATGTAAAAGTATAGACAACTCACGCTTACCCAGAAGATACATTGTTCACTCTTGCCTTAATAGTTATAGTTGCTAGCGTATGTCTATTTTATTGTGGACAAGTAATAACCACGATAGTTGATATGGTCGGACGGTAGGCGATATACTGCGAGTTGATATTTCGAAGCCGAATTTTAAGTCAGTTTCGCCACACACGGGAACCGACAGCGCCCACTAGGTGGGCGCAAGACCATCTCAGACGCCGACAGCGCCCGCCAGGTGGGCGCTTTTAACGTACAATCCGCCGACGAGCTAGGCCGGCAGCTGAGTAGAAGTTACGAGCGCCCACCAGACGGGTTGTTGGTTGTGAAAGTGTTAATGAAAAAATGTTGATAGATTTGTGCTTCGTTCAATAAATTGTAGATAATGTTTAAATTAGAGTAGGGAATGGTTAATATATTTCTTAGTACAAGTAGTGATATGCTTCACTGCAAGCAGGATCTGATGGTATAAGCTACAAGTCTCATAAGAGCACTTTTAGTCATGTTGCATATATAACTGTATCGTGTTCAATAAAGCAATAAATATATTTTATATTATGTTGTGGTTTGATTTATACGGAGTGAAGAATTACTGTTGACTACGACAATCTACTTACTACGTTTAGCAAAAAATATATACAACTAAAGCCTGACCAGAAATATATGAGGATTGTCAAGAGGGCGCTATTTATAAGATTTATATGGCAACAATTTTGCAACCAATCGCAACCGACTATAATGACATTAGTTGAAATACATGTCAGTTCCACTACGTTAACCTCGTTAAATTATTTAAATGGAATGCACTCTTTTCCTGACCGTTTTTCGTGTATTAAACACATGTACACTTTATTTATAATCTTACGTTCACGACTGTGATGGTTTTCGGCATTTTTTTGATATTATTAAATATTTGTCTTTTAAAGAAACCGGCACGAATGACATTGACAGTGTTGACAAACCATCATAAAATCATTGCCAGTGTAAGAAATTAGTTCCAGTGAAATTCCGCAATATGGCGCATCCTCATATATTTCTGGTCAGGCTTTACATCTATACTATTGTAAAATTGTAGATTTGTATTGAAAATTAGTTTTTTATGGAGAGGTCCTGATTTCAGGAATAATCCGTATTGCGTGATACAGGATCGTCATTTGTTTTGTATGGGCGCGTGGCGCCATCTATTTTCATTTTCCCCTTTGTGCTCGCATCATGCCGAAACGGCTGGACAAATTTTGACTAATTTCGGTATAGGGATAGCTGGACATCCAAAGATGGTTATAGGATTCCTTTTTACCTTATAGATTATAAATACAATCGTTTTTTATAAGAGAAAAGCCACCCGTTTCTTCGTAATCGCTAATCGCCGTATTCAAAGCAAAGTGTTGTCTTCAAAGACATCACTCAACAAGACACTCATCAAGATTGTGTTTGGAATTGTGTATTTACATAATATTTAACAAAAATCGTGTAGTCTTATCTAAGACGATGTAGCTATTCCTTTTAGGCATAGGTTGAGAAATAAAAAACCAGAGTACTAAAAATAATTATTATTACAGTATATTACAAATACAGAAATCAAATCAATCTTATTCATCCACTGAGAAAAGGTTTTCCCAGATTAACCTTTTGGCCGACCAGCGAAAAGCGTCTGGAATGAAATTGCAATCTCTTGGGCTCAAAAGGTTAAGAAGCATTTGAATAACTGGTTATAATCTGTCACGTTACACGTTTAAAGCCTTTACACACTGCATGGACGGGGCATGATAGGATGGCAATGCAAATAGCTACGCATAAGAATATGCTTCAAATAATCTACTGGATTCGGACTTTTTTAACAGGATTATGTGAACTTGGTCGCTTAGCTACTTCTTTTGCCTACCGTACCTATACATGACAATAATGCATGTCGCTTTCCATTACCATTTGATTGATAGAGAGGGCACGATTTGAAATTATCAATTTAAAGTGAAAACATTCAGTGTAAAGGCTCATAAATTCATAATTCACGCACTTTGGCACATAAGCTAATTCGATATATTATAAGAACCATGCCTGCGTACCAGACACGAGGCTTAAAGAACAGCATACAGCTAAACAAACCACCCTAAAAGACTAGCCCAGTTTTTTAGCATTAGAAATTAGGCACAAGTTGCACCACATATACAATCATATTTTCCTCCGCTTTCACCTAATTTTTTTTTACGTAATATGAAACGTATAAAAATCTTGATGATATATGTCCTAGTTTATTTAGTCCCTCTGGATTTCTTTTAACTATATTCATATCATAATAAATTTTACGTCATTCTACTTCTAGGCCGTAGTGGGATTTTCTGCCCGGAGAGAAAATCTCGCTTCCTGCCCTAGACGTAAAACTTTAGACAAAACACGGGCGGTAATGCGTAAAGCCCCTGAATCCATATTTATGGAACTCACCTACGGTGCGGTCACAAACGACTGCGATCTAGGACATTCACGAATTAACCGACCTAGGTATGTAATGTACTAATTCCACACTTATCTACCGTACGAAGAGGCTATTTGGAACCATTGGAAGGTGTATTTAGTACTGAGCAAAAAGAAACTTAACCCCGATTTAATTTGGCAATTTTCAATTATTGCAAATATAAATTGAGATTAAAAACTTTAATTACCATTTTACCAAATATCCCCTTGGGTACAAATAGTTTACCTTACGGTATTGAATACTCTAAATAAATACGAACTTTACATTGTCCTATTTTATTTATCCGATATCAGTTAGTTACAGGTATAACAATGCACCTGACAAGTATTGTTAGTAATTATAGTTATTTTTAATGCTAAAATACTAAATATAAGTGCTATAAATAAAGAAAAAAAACCGGCCAAGAGCATGTCGGGCCACGCTCAGTGTAGGGTTCCGTAGTTGCTCATCCTTCACAATAAACTGCTGTTTTAAGCCCGAGGTTTAAGTTAAGACAGATTTTAAGCTCTATAAAAAGGTCGTAAACGCCCTAGAAACTGTAATCACTTATTACCTTCTGGAAGTCAACTTACGACCTTTTAAAGAAAAAATATGAAATTTGGCGATAACTCAAAAACGGCTTGACCGATTTTGTTCAATATAGTTTTCATTGAAAGTACTTATAAGGCCGCATTAACATGAATTTTTCCATATTTTTTTGACTTGTGGTTCAAAAGTTAGAGGGGGGGGGACACAATTTTTTTTATTTTCGGAGCGAATATTTACAAAACTACTGACTTTATCAAAAAGTAATGTTTGAAAACCCCTATTATTTTCAAGAGACCTATTCAACGACACCCCACACACTAGGGTTGAAACGAAAAAAAAAAATCACCCCCACTTTAGGTGTTCGAGAGGTACCCGAAAAAAAATTTTTTTTTTAGTTTTTATTTTACCGTTTTGTCGGCGTGATACATACACATACTCATACCAAATTTCAGCTTTCTAGTACTAATGATCACGGAGCTAAGCCGCGGACGGACGGACAGACGGACAGACGGACAGACGGACAGACGGACATGGCGAAACTATAAGGGTTCCTAGTTGACTACGGAACCCTAATACGAACCCTACTTAGAAACACACCATTAGGCTAGACGACACTACATTCAAAAGGCCACAAGTTGCATAACGTCTTATATAGTCAATTATATTCAGTCACTTCCTATAAGGTAATGCGGGGTAAGACGAAAATAGTTTATTGTCTAATGGGGCAAGACCAACAATTAATCTACTTCTTGGATTGTGGCAGTCTTCCCTCAATGATAGTCTTACCTACGGCCGCCATCTCTAAATTCGCCGAACGCTAAGACTTAAAAAAGCCCGGACATTTGGCACAAATCGCATATTTTCCCCGGACGTGTCCGAAATTAATATTGTTAAAAAACAATCGCTTTATTTTTCATTCACATAAAAAGTGTCCGGATCCGGATTTTCCCCGGACACTTTTTGAATACCAGCCAGACGGCCTCCAAACTAGGACAAATCCGGGGAAACCCGGACGGATGGCAGCCCTAGTCTTACCCCATCTTACCTAAGTACATTCCTTCAAACAAGCGTCAAAAAAGCGTTTGCTCGTTTGCCCCCTATGACATAAAAAAAAAAAAACTTGAACAAAATAAATACTAACTAAGCGTGGACATGTTATTTTTACATGTTGATATGCAAATTAAAATGGATCGACATTTTGCTGCTTTCTCTTCTGATATAATAGGCTAGTTTCCTGACAGATCAATTTAGTGACTTTTTAAGAAACATGAAAGCGGTGGAATTGTATGAAATTTATAAGAGAAACGCAAACTATGACGTCACCGTCCTGTATGGTCAAATTACAATACAAGAACCCATAACCATGGTAGACAATAGGCGGTCTTATCACTAAAGAGCGACCTCTCCCAGGTAACCTTTGGGTAGCGGAGAAAACAATAAGTAAACAGAAATGAGTACGTGGTGAGATAAGAATTTAAATAATAGAAGAGGAAGGTCATACACATACACAAATGGGTCAATTGCAAAAAAATTGTACATGGTTAAGGGCTTTAATTAAAACAATGTTAATTGATTCCTTTGTGTGACGAAAGTTACCCATACATTTTGTATGACTAACTTTCGTCACACAAAGGAAGCGATCGTATTTAATGTTAACTAAGCCTTTAACTATGTATAATTTTTTTGCAATCGACCCAAATATGTATAAGAATAAATAAATAAATAAATAAATATCAGACAACCTCACACAAATCAACCTAGTCCCAAATTAAGCTCAAGAAGGCTTGTGTTATGGGTACTAGACGACGATATACATACTTATAGATAAATAAATACTTAAATACATAGAACATCCATGACCCAGGCACAAATATTCGTGTTCATCACACAATATTTGCCCTTGCCGAGATTCGAACCCGGGACCGTCGGCTCAGTAGGCAGTTGCTTAACCACTGCGCTAACCAATACTTCAACATACATACAAATAAATACCACATGTTATTTTGTAACATGATTGTGCTATATTTTCGAGATTATTGTCTTCAGAAAACTAGCCTTTTGTAAAGAGTTACTAAAATTTAGTTTTTTGTAACTTAAGAGTTTTTAAACCGCAGTTCAAACCATTACCAAATAATATCTGTATAATGTCAACGTATGTACATAGTCGCTAGGACTATTATATTTTATTTTATAATCATATATCAGTAACTATTGTTAAATTCGTGGCAAACAACAGTTTGCCCAGAATTGCACAATTATATAGATGTTTTTAAGACACATAATTTTGAGAACATTCATTATGACTCATTGATTATTAGTCATTGTCTAGTAAAATCTAAGAGAACTATCAGACCATAAATCACAAATGACTTTTAGAAATCGTAGTCACCAGACGCCACAGAGACGACAAAATTATATTAATATCATTATTCGATTTTGGCACTCATTGTAAGTCCGCGCCACACAGCCTTCTGAGTTAAAACGATTTCTAAAAACCCGTATGCACTCTCAAACGCAACTATAGCCGTCAGGGTTCGAAATTATCAAGATAATTATCACCAGTGTAAGAAATTCATTTGCTATATTGTTTTATAAGTATTTCATTTGTTATATTGTTTCATAACAAATACTAACAAAAAGTTATAAAAATAATCCAATTTTAATATTAATACTATATTTAAAATAACAAATGACACATGGCATGGCACGAGTGTCAACGTTTACTTCGAATACAGTTCACTCACGAGCGCATTATCAATCTATAATTCTCCATCTGGTATTATCACGATGATTATCTGTGATAATTATCATTGGTAATTATCCTTTCGAACCCTGCTAGCGGTTTAGTAGATCTGGCGGCCTACGGACTCATACGCGTGTCTTTAACTGTATATGAATAATCCGTAGAACGGTCGGTCAATAGTTGAGCAGTTTAAACTAACCCTTTGAACGCCAAGCGGTAAAGCAATTAACTGCACTTTTAATGCCACGGCAAGAAAGTAACACAGTACTGCAAAATGAACAGGGTTTGAAAAAAATTGTAGCTGTTTGAATTACAAAGTTTCTGATCATAGAGATTTGTGACGATTGCGTCAGTGGAGCAATTTCCGCTCGACCACAGCCGTCTTTGGAGTTCAAAAGGATAAGTTTTTTTTTTTACTGTTGCGTTCAAATGGATAAGATTTTTTTCCGTACTCGCCGGAATGAATTATGGTCAGATACAATCAGTTCACAAGTCCTAATTATTTTATCACGATCACCTGGCAGTGACATGTCATATCAAGTCAATTACAATATAAAATAAATATTAGGGTGCTTACTCACCGCGGCGACTCGCCTGTAATGTAAAGAAAAAAGAAATGAAATGTTCCTATAGCTTTTTGTTCAATTACAGGTGAATGCTCGTGGTGAAGCAGCACCCTTAAATTCTACGACTGTGTAATTCAAATCAGTGCTGACAGACAACTATCAATAATAAATTTTGCTTTTATATTATTTATAGATGTTTGGGTCATTCTAAAATTCGTTGCAGATAAACTTGTCCCAACGAAAAAAAAGCTTGTTTTCATAAAATTAGTTTAAATATATGTAAAATTTATACACATTTTTAATTCAATAAAACAAGGATCATCATCATTTCCACACCTTATTATTAATCTAGTATAAATTATTAATATTTCAGTTTTTTCAACAGTAACATAGTGGTATTTTGTGGTAACAGAGTTGTTTTTACTATGGACGATTTTCTGCAACGAATTTTAGAATGACCCGTTTATTTATACATATTATTTTCTTATTTATTTTATTTCAGAAGAGAGACAAATATCGATAAATCGTCTGTTGACCAAAACTCACTAAGTAATAAATACCTATTTAAAACAAAGAAAAGAGATATTGAAGAGTAGTGACAGACATTTTAGTGAGTATTGTCACCAGGCGAAATATTAGGAAGGATTTGTAGTAAAAATTAATTGATTACAGTCGAACAATAACATTACATCACGCAGTAACTCAAAATTCGCCATTTATATACTGCTCACAAGAAAATCAGGACCACTTGAATCTAACACTTTACATGTTTTTCATTTTCATAATACAGTCTTCCAAATAACAGTGAAAGGGAATAAATACAATAGTGAGTAAAAACTACAAAATTTCAAAACCTAAATGATCAATGTTCTTTTTTTTATGTTTTAGGTTATCGTCGTCAAATCGGCATAAAATATGTGACCCTGATAATTCATGGAGCAGAATACACGAATTTACGATACATAAGGAAATTGCACAAATTATAAAACAAAGTGAAGTTTAGTTTTCAAATTAAAATGAAAGGAAAATGGGAGATGCTATCGAGGCCTGCGAATTGGTATAGAGAAAAAAAGACCTAAGTCATACTTGAACATAGTCTCATCTCATATAAATCAGGTTGCATAGTGTGACCAACTTATCTGTGAAACGGCGAATTAGGAACTCCGACTGTCATGCTGAAATGTATGACATCATGTATGTCATGTATGTCAGTGTCTGTCTTCGAGTGCTCTTTGTGTGAATGTTGTGGCGACGCAGAAAAGTTAATCTCACTATAACATTTGTGAATAGACACTGCGTAGTATGTTTACGGTAATTACAGAGTTTTTTAAGGTGACTATATACGGTAAGTTTACGATACTAAATTTTCCCGGTACTGTTGACCGTATTGTATAGCAACAGGGCGAATATTCGGCGTTTTTATCGTCATTTTTATCTCAATAAATGTTAGGTCAGATGATTAGGGTTCAAAATTATCAAGATAATTACACTTCTTGATAATTATCGGACAATCATCACATCACCAGTGTAAAAAATTCATTAGTAAAAAAAAAAAAAAACAAAAAAAAATGTAGAATTTTAAAATTAATTCAATATTTAACTTAACAAACCAATGACACTCGAGTTCAATCAACTTTTCATAATCCTAACTAATTTTTCTTGTAAGGAGATTTCCCACGGCGCGGAACGTTGACACTTTATTTCGAATACTAGTTCACTTCCACGAGCGCAATTTATTGTTATTATTAATCGATAATTATTCATCTGTTACTATCACGATAATTATCGTGGTAATTATCATTGATAATTATCCTTTTGAACCCTTAGTCATGTTAAAGTTTTGATTTTTTTATGAATCCGAAAGACTGGCCGTCTAGCACAACTATGCTTCGCGACTCTTGACGCGCGATATAGCGCTACCCGTCACTCTCTCACATAATAACAAGCACAGAAAGAGACAGGTAATTATCTCGTGCGAGAAACAGTCGCGTATGACAGTTATTTTAGTGGGGAGTCTTATTTTAGTTGGATCACAGTTTATAGTGTTTTGTTCTTTCATTGGATAAAACCGCGCGGTTCAAACACTCGCAGATACACGCAACAGCGTTATTGGGGTACTAACGTGTCTCATAAATTTATGATTGTCAGAAGTGGGATCACATATCGTTCTTATACTTTTCCAATTTCGTATCTAATCGGATATGGGATTTGATAATAGAAGGGGTAAGGGGAAAAACTGGCTCAATCCATTTATTTTTCATATTGTTTTTTTTGACATGGTTGCAGATTTTCTTAGTTTATCAATGGCTGTACATAGGTACAACTTGCAGAGGTACACCATACGCGAACTCACAACTTCAATTGTTTGGACTGTAAAATTTGGTGGTTGTGTACGATTTAGCAAATGTGACTTTGCTAGATCTTGCCCTTAGCCCTTATCGTGGGTGTTTAAATAAGTATGAAGACTACTTTCGTATCGAATTATCCAGTCAGGTATGAGGTTGCGAAACTACAGCCAATCGGGTTGATTTTGGCTCTTCCTTATAACATTGCCCCACATTTCAGAGATGCCACGCTTACGCGACCAGCGGCGGGGCGAGCGGTTGAGCGAGAGATCCGAGCGCAGCGGCCATACAAGTGAGCGGGACACATGTACCGCTGCTGCTGTGGCGCAAAGTTGTGGCATCTCCGTTACACACCCAGGTTTACTGCTAAGTACAGCGTGTAAATAAAGTATTTTAAATTGTAATATAGTCCCTGATAGTCTGTATAGTGAAGATATCGTCTTGACAACCAAAACTCACTTAGTAACAAGTACCTACTTAAAACAAAGCTCGTACCTCGGTGTCAATGTACTTACTAGATGCAAGGTTTTTAATAGCAGTGTGACAATAGTATATTACGTAACAAGGGTGGTAAACGAGGAATAGGCTATTTGACTCATGTCAAATTGTAATAAACTAATGTTTATTCCGTATAGTATTAAGCAAAGGAAACCTAAATATATATTTTTCAATTCATAAAAGTGAAAGATGGCTGAAAAAAAATTGAATTTGAAAATATGGTTTTTAATCTGTATATTGAAATGCTTAACCCTTCGTCTGTGTTGGTATAGGATCCTGTCTTTACCACTGTCTGCGGCGCGGACCATAATTTAGAGACCGTCGTCTGTGGCGGTTTAGGATCCTGTTTTTACCATCGTATGCGTATGATGAGGATCCGTATCATTACTACCTCTGCCTATTTTTTTGCGATTATACACCTTATTTCTAAAATTCGAGGGTCTTTTATTCTATTGAACAAAAATTGGATAAACGATAAATCATAGACAAGCGTCAGTTCGGAAATTCATTCGTTCATTCGGTTGTAAAACGTAATTCTCACACACCGAAAACTGTCACGAACGCATGGAAGTCGCAGGTGCAAAAATAACGAAAAAACACGGAAAACGATAAATAAATGTAAGTAAAAGTTATATTTTATTGTTCTTTAGGTAATCTAAATTCAGTTTTGATAAATTTCAAGTGCTAAATGTGGTTCATTTTCAAATTATCTTATTTTTAACACCTCCATTTGTTTCATATAACTTTTTGATCTTTTTTCTTTCAATTGTTATAAAGTTATGCTCTTCTCGTAAATCCGAAAAGTTATATGTTATTGAAGGAAATTTCATGGAGAATCTGAATATCTATTCTGTTTCTCCCAGTAATTCCTAAAAACTTGCCAAAATATAATTTTATCGAGCTGTATCGAATAACACACGCACACACGCGCAAGTACAAAATGGAGGACGACGTATATGTATACACGACAGCCCGTCAATTTCAAAATCGACCGTTGACTTTTGAAAGTACAGCGTACAGGCTGTTTCCTTTATGTTATGATCGATAGAAACAAATTATGTATATTCATAAAAATAAATTCAGCATAAATGTAATAATATGAGTTTTTTTGGATTTTTTATTTTATTTTATTTTTTAGGATCCTCAACATACACAGACAACCAATAAACTACCAAGTTAGGATCCTTGTCATACACAGACAACAGGTAAACCACCAAGGCAGGATCCTTATCATGCACAGAGAACGTTTATGAAATGCTCACACACACATGTGCAGATTTCATTGGAGGAGGTAATGGACATTCTAAACTTTGCAATTTTTCTTTATTATTTTATTACTCATTCAATGTAAAGTATAGGCAGTGTGGCATATCCTTGAAAAGCTCTGTTTCTCTAGTCTATGGTTACATCCTGCTATTTGAGCAGAGTCAATGATTGGCTGAGTAAATCTGTTATGAAGTCGGGCTTATCGAAAAGAGGTTTCTTAGCATTTATCAGTGAAAAAATAGGTTTTTCTGCATACATTGATGTGTTTTTTTGTTGTGTATGCAAATATAAATATATTTTCTAGGTAAGTTACCAACAATCATTACTATATAAGGAAACGGAACCCATCGTGAAAACCTGGGTCATATAACATGCAAAATGGCGAATGACCGACTTCTCAATTTCAAATTTCAAAGTGAGATATTCTTGTACTATTATGTTTTCAGCTTATTTATTTCACTGGAATAGATTGCCTAGTAGGTCATCCCTACGGGATAATGCGAAAAAAATTAAAAATATATAAGAATACATTCCAAAAAGTGGTTTTTATTTATGCGTGTATAAATTTGAATAAACATCGTATTCAAACCTCTCGCAAAAATTAAGTATTTAGTTTCGAGGTATATATTATTGATAACAAACAAGCAAATTGATATAAATTTCGATAAAAACCGCTACAATTGTATGCTTCATACAAAAAAAGTTATTTATTCAATATATACTGAACGCCGGCGGAGCGCGTGCGAAATTGTCATAAACCGCCACAGACGACGGTCTCTAAATTTCGCTCCGCGCCGCAGACAGTGGTAAAGACAGGATCCTAAACAACCACAGACGACGGTCTGTAAATTTCGCTCCGCGGCACAGACGAAGGGTTAAAACGCTGTCCGCCATTTTCGCTTATGATAGTGACGTCATCGGTCATGTAAACAAAACTGCAAATCTACTTTGACGACTTCGAATAGTGCCGTCCCTCTCGATCTCCTGTCAAAGGATATTGGAGTGAGCGAAATGGCATTATACGACGGTCGAATTTCGAATATTTACAGGTAATTCTACGTCACGCCACAGATTAGCGAAAGGGAAAAATGGCGGACGGCGTTTTTGACTGTTTATGAAATTTCTAATTTTCATCATCATCATCGTCCTAGCCTTTGTCCCATTTTTTGAGAATGAATTCTCAATCGGGGTCGGCTACCTAAATCCCAAGATGTGGCGTAGGCACTAGTTTTTACGCAAGTGACTGCCATCTGACCTTCCAACCCAGAGGGGAAACTAGGCCTTATTGGGCTTAGGTGGTTTCCTCACGATGTTTTCCTTCACCGAAAAGCGAGTGGTAAATATCAAATGACATTCCGTACATAAGTTCCGAGAAACTCATTGGTACGGGCCGGGTTCGAACCCGCAACCTCCGGATTGAAAGTCGCATGCCCTAACCACTAGGCTACCACCGCTTCCGAAATTTCTAAATTTTCAATTGATAAAATTTAGCTTTATAGCTTTCAGAAAAATACGTCATTTTTTTTAGAGCTAGTAAGATTATTATTAACCATTTCAAATATATTTCAAAACTGGGTCAGCTAACCTATTACAAACGATTCTATTAGAAGCCCGAATACGAAGGCGAAGGATTTAATGAAACGAGTTTGGAATTCCTTTACCACCAGAGTCACGTACGACGTTTTTCAAAAGTAGTAGTAGTCAATACCAAAATTTTTTTACCGCCCTAGGGCGTAATTTACGACTTACCGCCCGCTTTTCTATCATGTAAAACCTTGTTTACAAGCAAAGTGTGATAAAAAAAAATTAGTGAGTTTTGGTTGTTACCATCAGGCGATATTATTGTGGTATCTACTGAATGATCTCACTCGGGTCACTGCGTGGCGACGACGATGCTGGAAACTTCCCGGGCAGTCCTCACGGCGGTGTCGGGCGCGGCGGCGGCGGGCAGGCCGGGCGGCAGGCGCAGGTCGCGGAAGTAGCGGTGGCGGCGCGCGTCCTTCGCGCTGATGCGCTTCATGGGGTCGTACACCAGCATCTTGCGGAGCAGGTCCATGCCCACTTCGTCCAGGTTCTGCACCTGGGTTTGTACGATGAGTTGGCATCAAAATTATTGATTTATTGGTCAATTTAACCAATTGCATACAATTACACTATTTTTTTCTGAAGTTACATAATTAGCAAATCATAAAAATCCACGTCGGTTTGAGATTGCGAGACAATCTTGAGAAAGTCTTTATTGACAGTATTCAGATTTTCACTTGTGTCATTTCAGTAACGTGTTAATATACGTCATCATGCATTTAAGGGTTAACGACCGAAAAACAGAAACAACATAAGTGGACCGTATATGTTAAAAACGGAACGTGTACGACACTGCGTCAACGGAACCATTAGTGCGCGATTTTTGTATAATTTTTATATAATCTCTAAAAAAAATTGTAGAATATTTCTATCTTCTCTCTAGACTTTAGAGTCTAGAGTATGATTTATCAAACAAAAAAATTATCAAAATCGATTCATAATTGAAGGAGCAATCGCGTACCAAACATAAAAAAAAAGTGTTGAAAAAGGATAGAAAACGGTAAATTACATGATTGTGCAGATTGAAGGTATTCCAGTTGGGGAAGGTCGGCTTATAGTCCGGCAGCGACGTCACACCGGGCCAGATCTCCTCCGTAGGAGTGCGTAGCATCCTGGAATTAACATAGATATTATAACCTGAAAGGTGCAACCTTAATCTGCGTAAAACTTATTTGCCATAGTTGGATAAAATGCATCCTTTGGATGTCAAGGCTATGAGAAGATGAGATAGCACTTGTATCATTAACTTATTAAAAGTAGGTACCTGAAGATTCGGAAAAGCTGATCTATTTCGGAATCCCCCTGGAACAGTGGTTTCTTAGAAGACATCTCGGAGAAGATGCAGCCCACCGACCACATGTCCACGGGGCAAGAATATCTGCAAAAAAATCCAAGAGTTCACACATAGCAGTATAACTGACTAATGTATCAGTCCTATGGAATTACTTGTACTAGTGACATTTACTTGCATTGCAAAGCAGGCTCCTAAGACTTCATCATGTCTTTATGCCTTGTTCATCTATTTTAAATTGAAAATAACTATGTCTGCAAAACAGAAGTGTTAAGAGCCCACCATATACAAAATTCACCACATCAATCTAGATCTCAATATCTATAGTGATCAAGTACCTGTTATTTAGAAATATTAAACTTAAACTGTAGGTATTCTTCAAGCTGTAAGAAGTCAAAACACGAGTAATAATGTTGCGGAAAGCCAGCTCGCGTAAACTTATAACTATCCTTGTCCCTTATGCCAATTATAATTGTAATTCATCTAGTATTGCAGTAAATATGAAATAGATAACAATAGTTACCTCTGGCTCCCGAGCAACACCTCCGGAGCCCTGTACCACAGCGTGACCACCTCGTGCGTGTACACGCGCACCGGCACGCCGAACGCGCGCCCCAGACCGAAGTCTGCCACCTGTAATAGCGGCAAATACAATATTTGAATGAAAGAAAATAAATTTATTGAGAGCCAAAGATAGTAAGTAAGATACATTTTTTTGTTGTGTATGCTATTGTATTAACATTTTGATGTCAATTGTACAAGTGGACCTTGGTTTATTAGTTTTTTTATTTTTACTTCTAAACTTGTTAATTATGTTCTGACATCTACTTTTGCTTTTACTTTTTGACATCTTCTGTAATTTTAATATTATTCAGATTATTTTTAATTTTATTAATTTATGATATCAGTGTGTATTTTAATGTGTAGATTAAGTTATGTATAAGTATAATTTCAAACACAATGTATATTGTTATTGAATAAATAAATCAATCAATCAATCAACCCCTCTTTATTTGTTAGGGTTAAAAAGGCATGAGGCCAATGGGATGAAGATGCAATTATAGGACCCTATACATACAGCTCAAAAACTAGAAGTAGGAATGGAAGAATGCTGGTAAATTTTGCGATGGAAAATAACCTGACTATATTAAACTCTATGTTCAAGAAAAAGAAAAACAGAATGTGGACATGGCTATCTCCCGACGGTAAATCTAAAAACCAAATTGATTTTATAATGACCAATAAACCTAAATGGTTCCTGGATATGAATGTCATTAATAACTTAAACTTCAACACCAACCATCGCATGGTCCGAGCTGAAATGAGGTGATCACAACCTAAGAATCCAAGGCCGATTATAAATCCAGAGAATATTAAATCTAACATCCATCTAATAGACCAAATAGCTAATTCACTAAACCTAAAACTACAGGAATACAAAAGTGAAACAAAAGATGCCGATATACAAGAAAAATACAACTGGTTGGAAAGTACAATAACAAACACTACTAAACAATATAACACCAAGAAAGCAGATTCAAATAAATGGATGACAACCAAAACTATCAGCCTTCTTGAAGAAAGAGCCGCTTTAATAAATACAAAAGACATCAATCGGAGGGAAATAGCAAGAATTAGCAAAGAAATAAATGAAAACATAAGAAAAGATAGAAGATTACATCGACTGGAAACAATAGAGAGGCATATCAAGCAGACTGGTGGAATAAAAAAGGCATACAAAGAACTGACCAACAAAAAAGAATGGATAGTCAAGATGGAAAACTGTAAGGGGACTAAAAGGACTGGCAGACAAGAAATATTAAAGATCGCTACAACTTACTACACGGAATTATACCAAAACAACACAACTTATAGAGAAGTAGACTTGATTGAAAATGTAATGGTACCTTCCATCATGCAAGAAGAAATTGTAAAAGCTATTGACACCCAAAAGAAAGATAAAGCTCCTGGACCAGACGGCATATGTAACGAAATATTAAAACAAACGAAACCTATAATAACACCTATACTCAAAGATATATTCAACACTGTTTTAAACACGGAAGTCATCCCAAAACAATGGACTGAGTCAAACATAATCCTCCTGTTTAAAAAAGGCAACCACTGCGATATTGGAAACTACAGACCCATCAGTTTAATGTCCAATATATACAAAACCTTTGCAAAGATTGTATTAAAACGAATAGAAAGAAAATTGGACGAACAGCAGCCAATAGAACAGGCAGGATTCCGCAGAGACTTTTCTGTACTAGACCACATCCATACTGTAAGACAAATTATAGAGAAATATGCAGAATACCAACTAACATACTACATAGCCTTTATCGATTATAGTAAAGCGTTTGATTCCTTAATACATACAAAAATATGGGAAGCATTAAGGGACCAAGGAATAGAACATAAATACATAAGAATTATAAAGAATATCTACAAACACAGCTCAGCATGCATTCAGCTAGAAAAGAAAGGCAATATGTTCCAAATACAAAAAGGCGTGAGGCAGGGGGACCCCCTCTCACCAACACTATTCTTAGCAGTATTAGAAATGATCTTCAGGAGCCTCGAATGGGAAGACTTGGGTATAAACATAGATGGCCGCACATTAACGCACTTAAGATTCGCAGACGACATTGTGCTATTTGCGAAAACATCAGTGGATCTGAATAAGATGATTAACGATCTAGCATCAGAAAGTGCAAAAGCAGGACTGAAACTAAACCCTGAAAAAACTAAAATTATGACTAATGGCAACAAAGATCCTGTAACAGTGGACCAGACTCAGATCTCCTACACTGAAGAATATATATATCTTGGGCAACTGATGTCTCCAAAAGACAACATAAATAAAGAAGTAGAAAGAAGAATAGCGAACAGTTGGAAGAAATACTGGGGACTAAAGGAAGTGATGAAGGACAAGAACTTACACATAACAACTAAAAGTAAACTATTCAATACATGCATCCTGCCAGTGTTAGGATATGGAAGTGAAACATGGGCTCTAACTAAAGACATATCAAATAGACTCTCCATATGCCAGCATGCAATGGAAAGGAGTATGGTAGGAATCAGAAGAATAGATAAAGTAAGGAACAGCAGCATCAGACACAAGACTAAAGTTCAGGATATAACTCGGAAAATTAGAAGACAAAAATGGAAATGGGCTGGACACATGGTTAGAGGAAAAGACAAATGGAGCAAAGTAGTCACGCAATGGTACCCAAGGAATGGAAAAAGGAAGAGAGGTAGACCACTGCGACGGTGGGATGACGACATAAGACAGGTAGCGGGAATATCATGGGGTAGAGTGGCCATAGAAAGGCCAGAATGGAGAAGATTGGAGGAGGCCTTTGCCACCTGGCAAACGGACATGCAAAAATTAAAAAAAAGGGATATATACGAATAAAAAGAAAAATAATGAAACAAAAAAATAAATGGAAATAATCATTGGGGAATATATTTAAAAAAAAATGTCCGATAGAAGGCTTAAATAAATAAAAATAAATAAAATAATAAAAAGGCATGAAGTTGGGTATGCTCGTGGAGTACATACCTTGATGATGCCAGTCTGGTCAATGAGCAGATTCTGCGGCTTGAGATCGCGATGCAGGATGCGCCGCTGGTGGCAGTAGAGAATTGCGCTGTTGATCTGGTACAGGTAGCTCTTCACCATGTTGGGGCTCATCATCTGTAGGTGAACAAACACTATTTACTTCTAAGGAGTTTAGAAGGTTCATTTTTTATAGAAATGTGGAGATCAATTATAAGCAAGCGCTGTGGTCATTATGGGACCTAAAGTTATACAAAGCAATCATCAAAATATAACATTCAAACATTCTGGGATATGGCCAAGCAGATACTGATAACTGCTGAACATCCCTCTTCTCAAATGGTAATTAAAATCCCATAAAAAAAAAACAATAATTATATATTCTAACACATTACTTTCTTTGTCATTTGTTTGAGAAAGGTTTTGAGTAAAACCATATTCTACATGTACATACCCTGCCAGACCCCAGTGAGTCCATGTATTTCTTCAAGTCCATGGAGAGGAACTCAAAAATGAGGAACAGCCGGGACTCTTCCATGAGCACATCTTCAAGCTTCACAATGTTCGGGTGATTGAGTTCTTTCAGCAATGATATTTCTCTGAAATTATTACGAATTTGTTGATTTTCCTAGTGTTTGTATCTATTTTAATAAAACTGCATTTATGGCCAAGTACGCTAGAGCATGATTTCATAAAGGTGACCGGCAGTAGCATCTATAGAACCTGATTCCCACCAACTTGAGAATTTTAGATCATTTGAGTACCATTCTCTATTGAATAACAAGAAGTATGCCAAATGTAATAGTAACTTATGGACACTGGCTCCTATATCCCTATTCTGATAATTAACCTTTTGTATACTTCAACACGGATCCGTGTGGGACATTGCAACTTTATGTTAAAATATCAGTTGGTTTCAAATTGTTTACATTGCATATGAGGGGTTAAACAGAACAGTTTGTCAGGGGTAGCAGCATATAAAAAGAAAAACACCAATGATCCAATAAAATTACAGTCACTTAGAAGTCTTACAAGAACAATTTTATAAAATAAGGGTATTTTGATAGGAAAATTAGGCCATAGAATTGGAGCTGAGCTATATAAAGTGGACCAATAACATTGGTCTGATTTTATTGCACTTATTTGGGCTTCACAACAACGCATCCTAATGATTTGTTTTCTCCACTTCGCATCTATAGACTGGCAGCCATATAGCCTTTAACTAGTAAATTGAAATACAAAGCAAACAATAGTTTAAACTTCAAAACATAAATGGTTTTATTGCGAGGGGCTCATGATATGTCTAAGAAAACCTGGCAAGTTTAATTTTTTTAATTGGACGGGTGAACTTGGTTAGTGTGGGACTTTCATTACCAAAACTGCAACAGCCACATCAATTAAATGATGCTTTCTTTTGAAATTTGCATCGCAGTTCCAGAGGCCAAAATTGTTCAAGATGAGATGATTATACAGCAATAACACTGTATAGTTAAGAAGGAAAGGAAACCAGTCAGCAGTAATGTTTTTTCTTTAAATGTATGGGATTGTTAATGACTACAGTACCATGTATACTTTAAGTTTGTATACTAATCTGTGAACACAACTGAGTCTGTATTCAATGTTAGACTTTGTGTATACTAACATGTCTGAATGAAACCATTGTACAAACAAAAAATTACATGTCATTTCATAAGCCATTGAAAGAATGCCTAGATCAGCTATAAAGTCAACCCACTAATATGGTCTGTAAATTGTAAACAATAACAACGCTTAGTAATCATAGATACGGTGTAAGGTAATACTAATATGCACGATAAAATGCATACACAGGAAATAAGAGTAAGGTTATGAAATGCACAGAGGATTTGTAAAGGCTTTATCCATGCTTTTAGAAATCCTGTGCTGCTTTTTACAATGCATTTAAGCAATGCGAAATTAGTCGACGGAAATAGGGAATGAGAACTAACCTGATCGCAGTCGATGGTATGCCCTCATCGTCGGCTTCCAATCTAATTTTCTTCATAGCCACGAATTGGCCAGTCACTTTGTTTTTTCCTTTATACACCACACCATAAGTACCTTCACCGATTTTCTCTATCTTAATGAAATCTTCCATTTTGCTGGATAACAGATTGCAAATGTTAAGAAAACGTTGTCAGCTTCAGATCTAGAGACAAAGCAATAGATCTCTATTCGTTTTACGAGCACATGGAGGATTCAGTACACAAACTCGATTCGCGAAATTACAATTCTATATTTTATATTAGCATTAACCCGCCAATTCTTCTTGTTTCTGATAATTATTGCTGTAACGTAGTCAAATAACGACTTCAAACGAAAACTTTTTAAAATTCTCTTGACGAGTTTGTATACGCGTTAATGTTGCCTTACTAAAAGCTACAACTTGCACATATTATATTTCGTTTTGCAAGTATTTTTTATTAAATTGTCCAATTAAGATTAAGTAGCATTAAATAAAGTTTATAAATACTTGTCTTTATATTAGAAAATACTCAGATTAGAAGTGATGATAGAGTGGTAAAATATCCCATACTAATACTTCCCTATTATTACGTATTATTTGTACTGGCAATAATGATGTTGATTTTCCGTTGTACGCAAAATATGTTTTGTAAACTTCACCTATCATAAATTTGTGAAACGAAACATGTTATCACCATGCAATATATGCATCACCATGTAATGTTTCATTGCTGTATTAAATTTTTAGATAGCTAGTAAAAATAGTATTTATCTTATAATTTAGTATTTCAAATAAGTGAAGGCTTTTGCCGCCTTTGCCGGTACCAGTTAATTAGATTATCAGGGTCAATAGTAGGAGAATAAGGTACCTAGGTCGATTCACTAAAGCTGGCGCGAATGGATTGAATGAAAGTTATGTCACTTGTCACTTCGAGTGTTAGTGTGAGTGCCGTTCTTATACAGGGGCCTCCTAATATTTTGCAAACAACAAAAAAATTGGTTTTTGTTATTCAAGAAAAATAAAAATGATTACTAGGTATAATATAAGCATAATGTGCACAATATTTAGACTAAACAAGTAATATATATGTCCGAAAGGTATATTTAACTGTTTGATACAAAAATATTTTACTATCATGTTGTTTTATGCAGACGCTAGTTTTTTGACATACTTTAGATTTTGACTGTTGTAAGGCAGTGTAATTGTACATATTGCTTAATATTCATGCAATCTGTGTATGACCAGAATTAGGATGTGGGATGATACTATTCCATTGTCTCGTATGAGTTTGACCATGTGGGACTATGCAATGGTATTAACGTAACCCACATTTTCTTCTTGTCTTCGCCGCCTGGTAAAGGGTTAATAGGTGACGGACGACTAGTTCTAATTATAAAAAACCAGCCAAGAGCATGTCGGGCCACGCTCAGTGTAGGGTCCCGTAGTTGCCCGTCCTTCACAATAGACGAAAATTACGAGAAAGATTTCAAGCCCTATAAAAAGGTCGTACACGCCAAGAAACAGTAATTACTTATTATCTTTTGGAAGTTATCTATTATACGCGACAGATTGAGCGAAATGTTTTAATCACGTTTTAATATAGTTTGGCACCTTAACCAATATGTGTAACGTTCGAAGTGTAGGGACACCGCGCGGCACTTACGTCATTTTAAAGAAAATTATGAAATTTTGCAATAACTCAAACGGCTCGACCGATTTTATTCAATATAGTTTTCATTGAAAGTACTAGTATCCCAGGCTAAGACCCATTCGATTCAATAAGTTATGCTCAGAAATGGCTCGGCCCTCTCCGTCGAGCTAAGATTAGGTAGGTACTAAATTTTGTTTGTCCGATAT
This sequence comes from Apotomis turbidana, assembly GCA_905147355.2. Taxonomy (NCBI): domain Eukaryota; kingdom Metazoa; phylum Arthropoda; class Insecta; order Lepidoptera; family Tortricidae; genus Apotomis; species Apotomis turbidana. The sequence continues at coordinate 6,259,840 of LR990299.1, read as the reverse complement.
AATCCGAAGTTGACCGAATATTCAAAATCCGATTTCATATTCTGAGTCGGAGGACCCAAAAGCCCCCCAATACTGAGTTTCAGACCCCTCGGACCAATTTGAAATTTTCGAAAAAAAAAAGTCGCCATTACAAATACAAATACAAAATGCTTTATTGCACACCAAAAAAGTTTACAAATTCAGTACAGAACAATAATTTTAATAACGGTAGACAACAGGCGGTCTTATCGCTAAAGAGAGATCTCTTCCAGACAACCTTTAGCCACCATTTTCGCCATTTTGATTTATTTTCCACGAATGTACTGGGATGGGGTTCCTCTGTGATATTTGTTTGAGCATCCCCCTACCCATTTCCAGCCGATTACGAGATACAGGACTCTTAAAAAAAATGTCCATACAAATCTTGGTTTTTTCGATATTTTCCGACTTTGACCGAATTTTCGGACACCGATTTCAGATTCATATTTTGTGAGCCCCAAATGCCCCCCGATACCGAGTTTCAGCTTCCTAGCACCAATTTGAAATTTTGGAAAAAAAAGCCATTCATTTTGAATTTAATTTGGTTTGATAATATTTTGTAGTATTCTTTATACCTACTGCTGAATTTGGGCGGTTATGCGTCTAGTTCGCCTACAAAAACGTTTTCAATAATCACTTATTGTATCAACCTGTATGTAATCATTTTGTGACGCACACATAAATATTATCATTCACTCATTCAATCCATTCGCGCCAGCTTTAGTGAATCGACCATATTAAGGTAAGGATTCGTGAACATGGGTTTTTGTACTACAGACAGACTACATAGTGTACCCTCGGTCCGACAAACCTTTTATGCTACGTTTACACGCTTGCCAAGCCTCGGCAAGCGTGCAGGACGCAGTCATATGTTAAAGTGAGACGGAACTACATCATGCTCACTCTAACATATAACTGCGTCATGTAGGCTTGCCGAGGCTTGGTAAGCGTGTAAACGTAGCATTACAGTGCAGTGTTGGTTCATCGAATTTGTTGGACTATAGATAGAGTACCATCAAACAACAATCCCCTATAGTCCGGAATTCCGGATTATCTAGATATAGCTTGTAATCCGTTAAATTTCAAATAAAAGTGGCAAGATTATATCTGAAAATAAAAATCACACTAGAGACAATTCGCTGAGCCAAATAAGTACCTAGTCGTTCGTACTAAGTTGCTCTCTATTTAACCATGCATTAATGATAATTTGCCAAAGTTATTGTGTATTTTCGAGAATCGGACCAGACAGGGGCCGGATTATCGGAGTCTACACGTATTACTTAGCAAAAATTGTAATTCAATTCAATTTGACTTGCCAAGTTAGATAAATCATGTTCACATTATTTAGAGCCTGATAAAATTTAATAGCAATTATATTTATTTTCAAACTCTCAGGCACCAAAAAAACCGGCAAAAGTGCAAGTCGGACTTGCGCACCGAGGGTTCCTTACCTACAAACAATTATCCCATCTTAACTTGGCCGGGTTAAGTTAAGTTCGCACCTGATATGTATGGCGCCGTGCGCCGTATACAAATAAGGTGCAATGTTAACGCTACCGATCACATTTGTTGTATGGGAGTCCCAATTAAATATTTATTTAATTCTGTTTTTAGTATTTGTTGTTATAGCTGCAACAGAAGTACATCATCGGTGAAAATTTCAACTGTCTCACGGTTCGTGAGATACAGCCTACAGACAGACGGACACACGGACAGTGGAGTCTTAGTAATAGGGTCCCGTTGTTTTACCCTTTGGGTACGTAACCCTAAAAACGGCTACGCGAGTTGGGATGAGAATTCGAATGCAAACAGTACCACCATATGTGCAAAAATGTAAGAATACGTTTATCTTATAGATAAATTCGACAAAAGAGAAAAGTGACGAGTTGCACTTGTATTGGATTTGCTTTAATAGGTACTTATCGAACCTATATACTCACAAAATTTCATGAGAATCGATTGAAAAATGTGGCGTTTAAGCGAGAACTGCTGGAATTCCGACCATCCAAATATCCGGACTATACGAAATAAATTTTGGCGAAGCTGAAACTGAGACGCTATCGCCTCGCTTCGCTCGCTCGGTCAATTAATCAAAGAATTCTATGTATAGGAATTCTGCATCGCTAAGTAGTAAGTACCTATTACGTATAAGCCGATTCCTCTACTACAAACTGCTGAGTCTCATTTCTCAGTGCCTATTGCATTCTGCACATCTATGCAGATTACAGGTTAATGCCCTGACACTAGGTGATTTTCACAAGGCCGGTACTAGGTACACTTCGCTATATTAATGAAATTGCTGTCGCCTCTTGCCACTGGGCGTTTCCCAAAAAAAACCGAATAGGTACCTGTTTCTTCCAGAACTCGACGTTTTTGGCTTCATATTGCTTAGAATCGATAGCATTTTCAATGTGAAGAATAGATTTTGCATATGCGGACGACGCGTTTGGCTCGGTTTGTAGACACCTGCCTACTGAGTCGGCGGTCCCGGGTTCGAATCCCGGCCGGGGCAAATATTTGTTCTTGGGTCATGGATGTTATCTATATATGTATTTATATATTATGTATATCGTCGTCTAGTACCCATAGTACAAGCTTTGCTTAGTTTGGGACTAGGTCGATTTGTGTAAGATTGTCCCTTAATATTTATTTATTTATTTATTTATTTATGCTAGTGAAATATGTATGGTAAGTAAAATAATAGTACATTACTGCAGACGGGAAAAAAGGGCTTGACGGCTGAGTAGGTATAGACGGCCGACCGTAGGGAGGCCAGATAGTGACCGTGATGCAGATAGTGATGCGAAGCCGGCAAGCCCTTTTCACGGCTAAGGCTTTAGTAGTGCTTTTCTCAAACATATTCAATGAGATAAAAATAAAAACACCACTCAAAAAACATAATTCAGCTGTTTAGCCCGTTCATGAACACAGACGCCATGTTTAAAAAAGAATTACTTCCCGGCCTAGGCCTTAAATTGTGTATGAAATTCCTTTACAGTTCTTTCGAATTGTTTGTCTCGAAACGTGAAACTTCGAAGCCTGTTCTACGTGACGTTATGATGATATTTCTTTGCACGTTTGAAAAAAGACATTTTGTATTTAAAAAAAGACATTACGCCCCGTTTGTATTTGAACTTTTATTTTATTTGCGCGACCGTGACAGAAACTAATTGTTAAAAGATTTGTCCAGCCGTTTCGGCGTGATGCGAGGATAAAGGAAATTATGGCCAACAGATGGCGCCAGATTGGCATGTTGCGCACGCCAATACAAAACAAATGACGATCCTGCATCACGCTATTAAGATTTCTCCCGAAATCTTGACCCGTCTCCATGGAAAACTGTTTTTCAATACGAAATGTAGGTATAGATGATAACTAAGATTGCAGACTAATTTTGGGGATTATTTAGAAACATAAGTCCAGACAGCCAAAGTCGAGCGGCAAAGCACTGGTAACCCACATTGCTAGATAAAGTCATTATCACTAATTCTGCCGACTCAGCGATTCGGTCACGTCTCTACAATCGGACACGCTGAACTCCGTATCACTATCTACAGATTCCATGATAATTCGGTATCGAGACATTATAAATCAATGGTGCGATGATGAATTCTCATTTCAACAGTCTCCATGTGAGCGCCGCGGAAAATGTGGCGGTGGACAGTTTTGGTTTTTAGTTTGGCGATTATAAATAATGTGAGTACCTATTCTTTATCTATAACTTTGACATATATCAGTTCCTATTTTACTATTATTATTCACACTACTTGGGAAGTTGGCCGAAGTATGAGCGTAGTGAAGTTCCCCTCCAGACGATCAGATAATGCGCCCAATCTTGGACAATTTCGCGAGTAGTTCAGTAGTGTGGAGCTGCAATTTGGTTGTCCACAACTTTTCTGTTACTAGAGTCTGGCTACTGAAATATTACCAGAATTTTTGGCGGGAGATTTAAATAATCTTGGGCGTTCACGCGTTGTAGGAATGATAGTTTTGATACTAGACAATATTTAAAATTTTCTGTCCAGACGTGTACCTATTAAGGTAAGGAAATAAGTTAAATATGTCAAACTAAGAGTAATATTTCAGTAGCCAGACTCTAGTAGGTACAGGAATAAGTGAAGATCGCCTTGTACCCTTCTAAAAGTAATTGGGATAGGTACACATTTTTGTACGACCTATGTCAATTCTGATATATTCTATGGGAATAGGGCTCTTATACCGTAATAGACTTACTTGTCCTTGCCGTTTTGCAGTAGGTACAAAATAAAGTCAATAGTGACGTCACATCAAGATAGGATAAATCGCTAGTTTAATTACTGGCCACCCTTCAATAACTGGCCACGTTAATACTAATGTAGTCGTACAAACGTTAAACTAAATAGAGTAATTACAAGCTTTTATTTAACTTGCATTGTATGTACCTATGTTTAAAGTATATTTGTTCGGGTGGAATCTTGCAACTGAATTTTGAAGCAGATATCGTCAACCGATTGAGCTGAAATTTTGCATACTTACTTAACTTTGATGACAATACAATAATATGGTACCATGGGGCTGATCTGATGATGGAGCCGGAAGGTGGCCATAGGAACTCTATAATAGAAAAAGCAATCCTACCGAGCTTGGGCTCTTTAGAATCGTCTCAGTGAGCATTTGATGGACATCCAAAGAAAAGTACAGTCGGCTATAAAAGCTTGCCACTAAAATGTAATTTTTGACAGAAACTTATTTTTAGTATCAAGTGGCAAGTTTTTAACGGCGGCCCATAATTGACTATTTACCCCACTAAGGAGAAAAGCATTAACCGAAACGTATTATCTAATTGGTAAAAAATTACCTACCTATATTTTACTATTTTAATAAAAAAATTAAGGTCCTAATTTTTTGGGTACCTACATGCATAGAGGATTTGCATCCCAAGAACAACTGTGACAACAACTCATGTGCGCCAAATTTCTCTACGCTATATAGGTTAGGATCCTACTGTAAATTTCTGTTCCTATCTTTTATTTTTTGGCACTATGTGGCGAGTTTTATTTAGGGGAGGCTTATGTTCAGCAGTGGAGGTCTGTGGCTGATAGATAGATACATCTATTTGTATTTCAATGAAATTGTCATATGAAAGTGTACCCATCCATAGGATAATAATGGCAATGGGGTTCCTGTTCATATATTATGCATATCGTTGTCTAGTAGGTACCCATAGTATAATCTTTGCTTATTTTAGGACTAGGTCGATTTGTGTAAGATTGTCTCTTAAAAAAAAAAGAAAATACTATAGATAGATATTTAGTCACGTAGACAAAGTGGTGGAATAGTACATTACTGCAGAGGGCGCTAAATAGGGGATTGTTGGCCGAGTAGTAATAGATGGCCGAGGCCATCTAGAGATACGAGGCCGACAATCCCTGTTCGCACCGAGGCTTGTATAGTGCTTTTCTCAAATAAATCCAAGGAAATAATACAAATGTTCAACTTATATATTCATAGGTACATTCTTACTATTGCCGCCAACTTTTTACTTGTTTTCAAATATATTTTTTTAAGCTGTTCGTGTTAATGTTTTTGCCACCAAATGTTAAGATGATTCTATTTATAAAAAAATGGATGTTTGAGAAAAACTTTTTTATATTCCTCCCCTGTCCGTATAGTGAGTGTGTTTTTTTTCGTTAACCCCATGGTCTGTGGTATCGTTGGATAGGTCTAAAATGTGGAAAGCAAACATTATTTTGACTTACATTATATTTTTCTGCACGTGACATTGTTTCTTGTTTTGGTCGTATAAAGTGGCTCTATTGTAATATACTCCTAGTTTTAATTTTATTGATGAATTGTCTATCTAAATGATAATATTTTTTTAGTAGTGTACAATTTATACCAGTTGACAACAGTTGGAGTTTTTATAATCAGCGGAACCAATTCAATTTCCATTATTTGAATATTACATAATTTACAGTCAGAATGCTATTAGGGTTTGAGTGAAAACTGAGAGGTTCTTATTTGGATCGCGTAAGAGCGAGCGAGGCAGAAATAAAACGCGAATCGCTTTCTAACAGATCACGCACTGTACATGTGATGCTTCATTATATAGATAATATTGATACCTACAGCTTAACTAAAAAAAACATTTTTTTTTCTATATAATAAAACGTACATGACTTATTCATCAAAATCATTTGTTTTTTTTCACTACTACTAGGGTAAGTCCGGGGTAGTTGGCCATAGTTTTTCTTAAATTGTGTTAAAAAAAAATCTTACATATTATTATAGAAATCTTTATTTGTGATTAAACTTTAAACAATCAACTTTAAAATTATAGAAACAAAAATAACAATTTCTAATAGGATAGCCTAAAAAATATGTATTTTTTTAAATTCACGATTGGCCATCTCTCCCGGGGTGTCCGGGTGTGATGACCATGGCATAACGGGTAAGATGGCCATATCCTTAAGTCTAATTGTTACATAGTTGTCGGTCTTATATCCTTTTTACTAAAGCCTTTCTTCTCTGCACCACGATCAGAGCACATGTCTTCAAATTCAGTGCAATTTTCTTGTACCCAAAATTGGTATACCATTTATTGAAGCCAGTTCTCGAGAAGAAGGATTTCATAATATTTTTTTCCACATCCGCGGCAAATATATTTTTCATTTAACTTCTTTTCCGTTTTCTAATTTGCTATCAATTTTAAGGGACGTCGTTACTGCTATCAGATAGTCATCGGACAGCTTTTCTTCGGATGGCCATATGGCCATCATATACCGACTAACACTGGCCATCTCTCCTTTTCCTCCTACTTATCTCACGATGAAGTCCCCAACGCCTTTAATACTCACTTTATAAACATAGCATCAAACCTCACGATACAAAGCGACGAATCATTGTCCACACAGTACGTTCGTAGTCACCTCGGTAGCTGCGATATGCCCATGTTCAGCCTTCCTACTGTAACACGCGAGCTCTTAGACAAGACCATACAGTCATTGTTAAAAACACGTACAACTATAGACGTATACGAAATATCATTAAATATAATATTAAGTGTCTGGCCGGTTGTGTCTGATATCCTGGTGGTCCTCATTAACGATATGTTTAAAACTGGCATATACCCGAATGTGTTGAAGAATACCAGGGTATGCCCTGTCTATAAGGGGAAAGGGGACAGGACTGATGTTAATAATTACAGACCTATCACAATTGTACCCACTATTTCAAAATTAATCGAGTGTATCATCTCCTCCTGCCTAATGACACACTTAGAATCGAATGACCTCATTACAGAAAACCAGTATGCATATAGACAGAATAGGTCCACCACTGCGGCTGCCCATAAAATTACCGACTGCATAACGACTGGGCTGGATGACAGACACAAAATGGCAGCAATTTTGTGTGATCTTTCCAAGGCGTTCGATGTTATTAGTCACAGGTTACTATTAAATAAGTTAAGTCTGTATGGTTTTGACACTTCCGCTCACCAATTGTTGACGTCTTTTTTATCCAACCGGAAGCAGGTAGTAAAAGTGTCTACCAATGGCAAAACGGTGACATCGGATGCTGGTTGCGTACGTCTAGGCATCCCTCAAGGATCAGCCCTCGGGAATGTTTTGTTCACTATATTTGTCAATGACCTGCCATCGGCAATCACGACTGGTCTGTCGGTGCTCTTCGCGGATGACACTACAGTCATAGTTAGTGCAAAAACGTACGAACAGCTAGCCAATAAAATCCATGATGCTTGCGGGCAACTCCAAAAGTGGTTCTCGTCGAACGGTTTACTCTTAAACATAACGAAGTCCAATGTCATGGTTTTCTCGGGCCGCCACACCGCAGTGCCCCCATGTATTACCAGCGTCCCGATGCCATTATGCACTGAATGTAGGTTTCTCGGCTTCATGATAGACTCAAACTTAAACTGGAAGTGTCATGTCGACCAACTGTGTGATAGGTTGGGTAGTGCCGTCTTTGCGTTAAGAAAATTGAAACCATTAATATCGAATAATGCATTAAAAACTGTATATTTTGCGCATTTCCACTCAATAATGTCCTATGGTTCAATTATCTGGGGTAATTCCACCGATGCCAAACGCGTTCTTATAATCCAAAACGAGCACTTCGGATACTGGCTGGAGTGGAACCCAGACATTCTTGCAGAGATCTCTTTATAAAGTATCGCATCATGACGCACTACTCACTTTACATGTTTGAGGTTCTAATGTACGTGAGAAATAATTTGCCAATTGTAATGAAACTAGCGAGTACGAGACAACAACTGCTTTATTCCATTACAATGCGGGTACATGTGTATAGTTATAAACCTACCCACAACATCTCCCCCAAAAGGAATAACATGCAACCTTATGCAACAAACAAAATAATCACTTTAAAGAAAACCACTATACGAAACAAGATGCGTTATTTTACGAAAAGAACATTGCGTTGCTTTTCTATACGGTCGCAACTAATGCATAATATAATATTTTAATACACTCCTATCCACCCCTAATATTTTACATATTATACATACTTAGGTACTCTAATTTATGAAGTGTAAACGCCTGTTATTATAGGTTCTCTACAAAGTATATGTATTTGGTGATATGTAATTATTTGTATTTATTTATTTTCATACATATTACCTATAATGTAAAAAACCTGCAATACCAGTATTTTACTGCACACCTTACAAAACTAACAAACAATATAAAATGTGTGAATTAGCAATTAGCCGTCCTTGAACAAGTAAGTTTTATTTCTGCAGATAAAAACAACAATTATAGGTATATGTTTGTCTATACAATAAATTGCATATACATTAGGTATATACTTAAGTAAATCTAATTGAGACACCCGTCACTTGTAAGTATATAGAAAAAAAAAAATACCTTATTTAAAATTAGTTTAACATTTTTGTATTGTTATTTTTAGTTTCAACAACCAAGTGTTTTGCGATTTTTTTTTAAGGTTTATACAATTTTACTTATTAGTACTGTCTTTATTTTGATTTAATTTATTTGCGCGTCTACGCGTCATTGGAAAGCTAATGGTAGGAGCATTATCGTCTTGGACCTTAGCGTCCGAGACATTGGGTTCAGTTTTAGGCTGCTCGGCGTTACTGTGACCTACTTCGTCGCTTGCGTCCTTGAACTCATCCCCGGCGTCATCCGGTAAACACTCGTTGGAGTCCGAAGAAGCTGCGACGGGGGAGGTCTCGCATTTGATTAAATGACGTCGATTGCGCCTAAATCTGGCCCCTAACTTATTTTCAACAATGTATGAACGAGGAGTCGCGGCTGTGCCCAAAACAGTGGCCCGAGTCCTCGTTTTTCCCTCAACACATATTACGTCGTCGCCTGCGCTCAGGCGCGGCAAAGGTTTACTATGCTTATCATATCGTGTTTTCGCTTTCATCTGATTGCGTAACATTATTGAGTGCTCCGATGGGTCGACGGGACGCGGAGTTAACAATTCAGGGTGCACTGGTAGTTTGCATCTGAGCTGACGACCCATCAGGAGCTGCGCTGGAGAGCTCAAACCGTCCCTAGGTGTATTTCGATAATTCAATAAGGATAAACAAAAATCTTCTTTACTGTGTATAGATTTCTTAAGAAGTGACTTGACTGTCTGTACCGCTCGTTCGCTCTTGCCGTTCGCCTGAGGAAAGTTTGGCGATGAAGTCACGTGATTAAATCCCCAATCTCTGGCGAACATTTTAAATTCGCGACTACTATATTGGGTCCCATTATCACTAAGAAGAGTTTTTGGAATGCCATGACGTGAAAATACTTCTTTCATATGTGATATTACTATATTCGACGTAATATTGGGCAAATTACAGACTTCAACATAGTTAGAGTAATAATCTACGATTATTAAAAAATATTTCTTTTTCAATTCAAATATATCAGAACCAACCTTTTCCCATGGCAGCTTGGGGATTTCGACCGGCATTAGCGGTTCTCTAGCGGGAGTGTTTGAGCTCTCTTGACAGGTGCGGCAGCGCCGCACGAACGCCTCGATGTCTTGAGTGATGCCCGGCCAGAACATGACTTGCCTCGCGCGTCGCTTGCACCGGTCCATACCCATGTGACCCTCGTGTACAATGCTGAGCATTTCTTGACGTAAACATCGCGGGATTAGAACTAAATTACTTTTAAATATTATGCCGTCCACTATAAAAAGTTCCTCTCTAAATGACCAATATACTCTTAATTCGCTCTCTACTTGTGATTTGTGATCTGGCCAGCCTAGATTTATGTACTCGCTTAGTTTTAAATACTCAGAGTCACCCTTTGACTCTTTTTTAATATGAGATAATTTGTCATTCGACATCGGCAAGTTACTCACAATTAATTTAACCTGATATAAATTATTTTTATGTACTTCATCGCTATAAAGGTCAGGCAGCGACGCGCGAGACAATGTATCTGGAATATACATGTATTTTCCCGGTTTGTACACAACCTGCAAATCATAGTGCTGCAAACGCAACATCATACGCTGTAAGCGTGCTGGGACTGACATTAATGGTTTTCTAAAAATACTTTCGAGGGGTTTATGATCTGATTCCACGACTACCTTTTCCTTACCAAATATGTACTGGTGGAATCGCTCACACGCGAACACAATCGCCAGAAGCTCTTTTTCAACCTGCGCGTAGCGGCGCTGAGCGTCGGTGAGTGTGCGTGAAGCGAACTCCACGGGGCGCCCGCCCTGCATGATCACCGCCCCTAGGGCGTCGCGTGAAGAGTCTACCGAGAGCAGCACCGGCGCCGCCACATCGTATAGTGCCAGAACTCCAGCACCACACACTACCTCTTTGAGATCCTTAAAAGCCTTTTGTTCACCGTCCTCCCACCGCCACTCGTTATTTTTCTTCAATAAATTTGTCAAAGGTGTCGCGCGTTGTGAGTAGTTCGGTATAAACTTAGATAAGTAGTTCACGGCTCCTAAGAACCTTTCCAAACTTTTTCTATCTTGTGGCGGCGGCATCTCCTTTATTGCCTTAACCTTATTTTCATCAGGTCTCATCCCGTTTTCGTCGAATATATGCCCCAGATATGTTACCTCACGAACTCCTATTTTACATTTCTCCTTATTAAATTTTAAGTTAATATCTTTAGCCCTGTTCAATAACGCGCCTAACCTCGCGTCGTGTTCACGCCTAGTTTTTCCCCATACAATAATATCATCGATAAAGTTGTCTACCCCCTCTAAGTCTTCCAAAAGCTGACGCATTTTACCGTGAAAAACTTCCGAGGCACAATTAATCCCGAAAGGTAACCGAACAAACTGATACCTACCGAATGGCGTTGCAAAGGTACATAGGTCAGCACTCTCGTCGTCGAGCTGCACGACCCAGAAGCCCGAGTTGGCGTCGAGCACCGAGAAGTAGGTAGCGCCTCGTAGGCGCGAGGCCAGCTCCGTCAGCGAGGGCAGCTGATAGTGCGCGCGCCGCACCGCCACGTTCAACTCGCGAGGATCCAAGCAAACCCGGATCCCATTATTTTTTTTAGCGACCAACACAAGCGGATGAACCCATTGAGTGGGATGAGTCACCTTTCTGATCACTCCGAGTTGCTCCATTTTTTTGAGCTCTTCAGATAATCGATCCCTCAAACCTAGTGGAATTTTTCTGGTAGCACTTATGACTGGCGGAACCGATTTGTCTATTACGATATGGTACTTACCAGGAAGACATCCTAAGCCCCTGAATAGATCTGCGTAGTCTTCTAATTTAATAACGTTAATTCGTGCAATTAATCCAATGTCCTCACAAGACTGTCGTCCCAGCACGCTCTGGCATTTAATATTGGCCACTGCAAAATACAAGTTATAAGGTTTGTTTTTATACCACCAAACTAAATGACAAACGCCTTTAATAGGAATGACATCGCCTGTGTACGATTGTAGTTTTATTTGTGAAGTTTGTAATTTATTTGTATCGAAGCCTAACAATACAAATCTTTCAAAAGAAATAACATTAATATCTGCGCCAGTATCGAGTTTAAAATGTTCTGCTCCATTTTCACATAATAGGGTCTCCGACCACTGGCTTTTACCGCTCGCACTTGCGCACGAAACCATGTCCATATAAAACGGTTCGTTTTCATCAGTGTCACTACTAGACGAAGCGTTCTTTTCTATCTCATACACTTTTCTTACCCCATAGTCGCCGAAGCCACAACGCGACTTGCACATTCTCGCAAAATGTCCTTTATTGCCGCACGTGAAGCATGTGACGTACTGCGCCGGACACTCACGGCCAGCGCAGCGCGCGCCGGCGCCGCCGCAGCCGGCGCACTCGCGGGGCGCGGCGCGCACGCCGCCGCCGCCGCCGCCGCGGCCACGCCGCGCGCCGTCCGCGCCGCTGCGCCGTCCGGCCCGCGCGCCACCTCGCGTACGCCGTTCCACCGCATGCACTTGGACACTATTCAAGCACTCACCCGCGACACTTAATTGTTTACCACTTTCCTTCGAAACTTCCTCGGCCTGACAGATCTTTATCGCCTTGTCCAGGTCCAGATCGTCGCTTCTCAATAATCTATCCCTTACGGTGGTGTTCCGCACGCCACAGACGATACGATCTTTAAGTAATTCGTCTTGTAACGAATCGAATTTGCAATTATTGCTTAACAGCCTCAGCGCCGTCACGTAAGCCTGGATAGACTCACCCTCCTCCTGATTCCGCGTAAAGAATTTATACCTCAACAAAGTTATGTTCACTTTTGCTCCAAAGTAGGCATCGAACTTTTTTATTATGACATTTACGTCGTCTTTTTCACTTTCTGCGTCAAATACAAATGTTTGGTAAACGTCGAATCCCTCCGGGCCGATGAGGTTGACGAGCAGGCTTGCTTGTACTCCCGCCGCCTCTTTGCTCACACCTGACGCCTTTACAAACAGTTGGAATTGTTGTTTCCATCGCTTCCACGCTTCAGCCCGGCTAACGGGACCGCCCTCCATGTTTAACTCCGGCGGTGGACGCGCGTGTTCCATTTTACTTCACCTATGACACCACTAAACTTCACGTATGACTAAAGCGGCACGATATTAAGTTTTTCTTTAGTTCCGTCAAACTAAAAAATGCTTTATAGCTCAATATAAACGACAATACTCCGATTATAATGCAAAAATTAAGCACCGCTGCCACCATGTAATGAAACTAGCGAGTACGAGACAACAACTGCTTTATTCCATTACAATGCGGGTACATGTGTATAGTTATAAACCTACCCACAACACCAATGTTTGCGCGTGTTGAGGTATCGGGCAAACAAATTAGATCCACAGGAAGACTCAGGACAGTTCCGCGTCGCCTGGCGCTTGCCTGTAAAAACCCGCGCGTCATCGGTCCCACGTTCTATGAACGTCTACCCGCGGAATTACGAACCGAGCCATCTGACGACAGTTTTAAACGACAATTGAGAAACTTTTTATTGGATAATCCATTATACTCAGTAAATGAGTATATGGAAACGTAATTTATATTTGTATAATTGACATTGTTTTTATTTATACTCCAGTTTTGTTAATTATGACATTATATACTGACAATACCTAAGTTCCTGTTGACCTTATTCCTAATTATTGCCTTATTTGACTTTGTTATTTTCAGTGTTATTTTTATCGTGTTAATTCTTGTATTTTGACAATCCATTTATGAGCTACTTTGACATTTCTATCTGTTTGTTTAAAATTGTGACATGTAATTATTTAATCTGTTTTATTATTAATTCCGCTGTTTTTACTATCAATTTCATCACATTTTATCTGTTAATATTAATATATGACGATCATAGTATAAGTGCATGTAAATTGACTTCGTGTAATTTATATTGTCATATTTATCCGTCAGGTCCACATTGTTCATTGCCTAATCCTGGTCCTGCACTTTCACGGTGCGTTTTCTATAATAACTATAATAACGTTTTATTCTGTTTTACAGATATCAGCTCAAGATGACAACAATGGAACAGAAACACAAACCAAACTCTGCTGTCCGTGTCCTCCCGGATGGACTGGCGATACCACAAAGCTGGCTGCATCGCAACCTGACCTCGCAGCTAGTACTGTTAGCGCAGCGCATAGTCCCGTGGGCGGGGCTTCAGCTCGCGGCGCTCCGGGCAATGTGGACGACTGCCCGTGCCTCGCTCGAGACGCCGACTCCGAGGGCGCCGCATCGCTTTTCTTTCCTAACACAGTCCGTGCTTTTGGGAATGTTGTGAGGTGAGTTTACTCCGTGAAGAGTTGTATAGCCTGTTAAATGCTAAGGGTGTTAAACTGACCACAAACAATATTCTTGTGCTCTATTCTCAAATATGCTCAGACTAGTTGTCCCCATGTTTAAGGTAACGTTAACCTCTGTTTCAATAGAAATTCCTACATGTCAAAAAATACTTTGTTTCAGGCCCGAACTAAAGGAGGAGTCGAAGCCACTTCTGCATCCAGAAGTTGATCTCGCTTCATCAGTGCTGGAGACTCTTCGGGAAGCTACCGATGAAGAATATCGCGACGCACTTGAGAGAGACGCAGCTCGAGCAGCCGCCACCGACATCACTGCTCTCACTGATGTCGTCACCGATGGCACACCAGAGGAAGCCAGGAACGTGGTCACCATAATTGTAAGTCCTAGGGACATGGACACTGATGATGCTCTTCCTGAAGCATCACACGTACAAGAAACTAGGTGTATACACTCTCCTTTAGGTAACCCCAGAGCTTCATTCATTTTACAACCTTTACAAAGAGCTCCGGTTCCTCAGAAAGGTATTGAAGATATACTTAACTTACCTTTACCAGGCGGTTTGCTTCATAGGCAACGTGATAGTAATTTGGCTGCAAGTAACGTTCAAGAAAATATTGTTAGACCAGACGATAGTTTGAATAGAATTTTGGATGGACTAAGATTAAGAACAAATAATGCACTTAATTTAAAGTCCAAAAAAATCGGTGAAAATAATTTATTAAATAATCCGAATTTGGCTATCAAGAATGGAAATGGTTTGGATCGTCGTGTAAACACTGATTCAAACACTTTAATAGAATCAACAAATGACCAGATGAGCAGCGAGGGTGATCAAGACAATGATACTACTAATATACTCGAGGATAATATTTTTAACCGACAGTCAGACAATCAAGGTGAATTAGATGACGATAATAACGCATTGTCTACTAATAATAAACTGGCGTTATTTAAAAATTATGCCAAAAATACAGGTCTTTTAAAGTCTCTGTTGCAGTCCCGAAACAATGAAGGAGCCCCTCAAAAGTCGTTTCCCCTCAAAAACTTACTAAAATTAAGAGACGTGGAGCTCGTTCCATTAGATATACTTAAAAATGTCCCACGAGGAAAACCGAAAATACCAACAATAAAAATAGACCCTCTTCAGGTTAAAAAAGTAAAAAATCCAATTAAATTAACGACACAGTCGATTTTATTTGGTAAACCATCGAAGATTACAGACGGAAATGACGACATTAGTTTAGGCAAATCAGATAATAATGTAGACGCAGAAAAACCGACTAACATTCAAACTATACCAAGAAAAAATATGGTGACAACAGATATTTTAGATGTATTGCCGAGTCCATCTGAAAGTAACTGTATAACGTTAAAACCGGAGGCTGATAAGTCAGCAAACGCAGATATGGCAGAACTTGAAAATTCACTGCTGAACGCAAGTACAATTGAAACAGATGATGAAATAGTCAACGATGTGGCTAAAGAAGGAGATGATACAGATATTGCCGAAATCGGCAGTGTAGAAAATATGCAATTAAAAAGTACTGAACTTACGGAAGATAAAGAAACTGGCACAATAGAAATTTTTGAAATTATTGATGACACAGAAGCACCAGAACAAGACAGCAGTAGCGATATACAATTTTTTTCTCAAGAAGATGTAGGCGATATTTCACCTTCAGCCGTTGATTTAAGCGAAATCCATCAGGTAGAAAATAGAAGTCACAATGTTCCAGATATACCAAGTTCCCTTAAAACATTGGAGGAAATCAGAAAAAGTGTGGTAGATAAGTTAAATGCTCTACAAAAAAGCAATAGGAATGCTCTTGAAAATATAAAACACAATGTCGAAGAAATATCACAAACTGACTCTATTGAAGAACGAAATCAAGATACGAATCTAATTACCAGCGAAGATCAAATCTCAAACGGAGATCTTACATTCGAATCTCCATCGTCACCAATTACAGAAGAGTTGCGAGATACTAGTGCATCAGGAGAATCAGTCAGTTTTCAAGATCTTCAAAACATGTCAGATTCTATTTTAGCGGCTAGTGAAAAAGATATGCAGAGAGTTGATTCCATAAATGACGGAGATATCGAGTCTAAAGAAGATAATACCGGATCGGAGGAAATCAGTGAAAGTGAAATTGACAATTTCCTAGGAATGGATGAAACAGAACTCACTGAACCTAACCTCAAAAATAATTTTCATCAAAACACAGAAGACACTGATGAAGTGAATGCCAAGAAAACTTTATGCCCAAGTGATTTATTTGAGACATCTGATAAAAACAAATTAGGTAAAACCTCAAACGATGTAACAAATAATGAAAACATGGAGAATGATTTAGAACCATTGGCAAGCGACCCAATCATGGATATACTACGACCAACTTCATTGACAAGTGGACCGATTGTCAATATACTGAGACCAAACTCTAAATCACTCGTAGAACATCTCAATGATTTCGAAACCAAGCTACGGCAAAGTATTGTGCAACCGACACCTCTTATAAACTTAGATGACCTCAATATATTTAGGACGCCAAGTTTTAGCATCCCAGACATATCTGGTTTGAATGCTAATATTCCTACTTTAGATGAAATTAGGTCCAGGGTATCTGAAATTTTAAGCGGCCTGGCAAGGTCTGCAAACGATGATGATTCTTCAGAGTTCGATTCCGATGATTTTGCTTCAGATGTGAATCCTGTGGTATCTACTGGGCCCAGCTCTTCCAATCCTATCTCTATTTTACCACCGTTGAGACCATTAGAAGATATCAATTTAGATATTATCCAGTTAAAACCTCTCCCATCGCTACTGGGATCTAGCCCAGAATTACCAAGCCTCCCTGGTTTGAATTTGAACAGATATAAAGCTAAACTAGCAGTCCCTAAGTCGTTGGACTTGAAACCTTTGAATTTGGCTTCAACCTTGGGCAACGATGGAGGTCTCGTAGGAGCTACATTATCCGTAGGACCCGAGAGAAAAGGCAAGAAGGGCAAAATTAAATTTAATAGCAATCCCGATTTAGTAAATATGTTCCGTGGAGCTGAAAATAATCCCACTTTAGCCGAAATCACATCGAGCGTGCATAATAACGCTTTAAATCTGTTGCATATCCCCAAAGGTGCTAATACTCCAATATTACAGGCGGGGAATGTGGTGAAAAACTTTGCTGATGATTTGAAGTCTCACACAGAGGACACCATACGAAGCATTCACGGATCACTAAACCCTCCTTCAATTGGTGATATTAATAGTAATTTAATGAAAAATGCCAATAATCTATTGACTTCTGGCAGAAGTAGCCTCAAGAATACTCTGCAAGCTAGTACTCCAATCAATGCTGCTGTTGAAAACCTTAGATTACGGACGGAAGATACAATTAAGGAATTACATAACACCTTACAATCTTCCAGGGTTTCTGACTTAAGTAATGCTATTCAGAAAAATACGCATAACATATTAAAGACTTCAAGGGGTTCTGTGGATGCTGCTGTTGACAATTTAAAAGCTCAATCTGAAAATACTTTCAGAAATATTCAACAAACATTTAATACTCCCGCATTGGCTGACATAAGTGATTCTATCCACAAGTCTTCTCAAAATATTTTAAAATCTTCACCTATATCTCCGACAAGAAATATACTTGGTAGTACTATGCAATCTATCCCTACAATAGACAAAGTTACAGACAGTCTTAAGTCACACACAAAAAATACATTAAAGAACATTCAGCAAACTTTAAATTCTTCACCTCTCTCCGATATAAACACTTCTCTTCAGAAAAGTGCGCACCAAATATTGAACTCTCCAATTACGAATTCCGGAGCAGGAAATCTAAAAAGTGCCTTGCAGCCAAGTGTGTCTATAGATACTGTTGTTGATAATCTTAAATCTCAAACTCAAAGCACAATGAGAAACATCCAAAACTCGTTAAATACTCCAACTCTTGCTGATGTAAGTGCAACAGTTCAGAAACATGCACAAAATTTATTAAGTTCACCAGCAGGCTTTACTGGGCGAGACGCCCTTGGACAAGTCCTGCATCCAATGAATTTAGCTCCACATGCGGAACAGGTTGCAAAAGATTTACAAAAAACATTGAAAGCGACACTCAAGAATAGTCCTATAAAAGACTTGCCAACGCTTCCTAACCTAAACGATGTTATACAAATGATATCCAACCACCAAGAGGACGTAAATGATAAATTATTTGCTATACACATTGATTTAAATGACCGCCTAGAAACGCTCCATAATGAAGTTACGGATCCTGAAAGGTTGCGGTCCATACTATCTCCACTGGGTAATAGTGGTTTTGAACTATTCGCCATACCGCTTCCTTTTGGCGCAAGGAGTGTCCCAGGCACTCGGAAACAATCGGAATCAAGACCTACATTAAAAGCTAAACAACCATCATTTGCAACACAAAGAAAACAACCTAAAAAATTTACGTCCACTGCTACTAAACCTAGAACACAGGCATCGAAGCTAGGTTCAATGCGGACTGCTGCTGCCAAAGAGAAGAATTCACAAAAATCGTTTAGAATACCATCGGCTGCGAGTTCCCCCATTCCGACACGTATCAGCAAGCCTATACTGCCGCTAACCCCTAAGCCATTCAAAGGCTTGCAAGGTATAAAGCCCATTTTACCAACAAAAAATAAGGTTACAGTGACATTCGGTACTACCACGCCCCGTTCTCCAGCGATCAGTAAATCCAAGGAAGCTCCAACGACTGCAAAGCCCAAGGTGAGCAATAACAAACGTTTCAAACCTAAACCTAAAGGTCCAGTTCGGCAACCTACCCCGTGGAATGGGTGGAGTGGAGCACGCACCGCCCCAAAAGGATTAAAGCCGTTTACATCTCCAAGCCGATCTTCAAATGTTACTCCGTTAAAATCGAAACCAGTAAAGCCAATTTCTAAGCCCCTAAAGACAGAATCGTCTCCACGTTTCTCCCTTCCGTCTCCCAAACTGAAATCACCATCAAAACCAAGTTTCAAAACTCCGTTGACGCTTGGCCGATCTAGTAATCCCGTCAGTCCGTTGTTACCTTTAAATACGCCAAGAAGTCCTTTTCTGTCGAAATTATCGGAGACTTTAAAGAATAAACCGATTGCAACCAATTTGGGTGCCTCACGTAAGGCAAGTAATTTGCAAATGGCTCCAGCTGCGTCTGAACGTTTTGAAAAAGTCGTGCCCCTCGATGAACCGTTAAAGGAAAACGTACCTTATAAATGTAAAATGATGTGCGTTAAAGTAGATCTAGATGAGAATTGATTTTCAATTATTGTTTTAAATAATTTCAGCGGAAGCATCGCGCTCTAGATATCATATACCAATAAATAAAGGTTACATGACTACAACTATTTATGTAATGCCAAAATGATACCTTTGGTAGGTACTAGGGATCGTTGGTTCTCGCCCATATTATGAAATCAGATTTTAACAAACTTTGACTTAGAGTGAGCCCTAAGAATAGCCTTCGGAAACTAGATTCGGATGAAATCAGTATTATACAAAGTGATTCAAAATATTTATCGCACAAGCGCGTGCGATATACGATATACATGTATAAATCCAAAGAGCATTTTAAAAACTCATAGAATGTACTTACTTACTGTCTCCTGTGTAATTAATAAGTATAGTGTTGTAATATTTATTTTTAAATTAAGATGTGTAAATAGAAATTAGAATGTAAGCAATCTGTCGTAAATTAATGATTTTTATACAATCTTTTAATAAACATTATTTTATTAAAACAGTGTCCATTTATTGTCTCCTACCTAGCCCTTTTCATTGCAGCAATATGAAACAATTCAGTAGAATCTTACCCGATTGTCTGTTCTTTCTGAAAAGTAACTCAATGTACAATACCTATTTCATTCATAATTATGTAATTTCAAGTATCATGCTTAGAAACTATATACCTATTACCTACTTTATTGTAGGTCAAACGTGCGAGTTGATTACGTCAATTGCAACTAAACTAGTGCGAGTCAGATTCGCGTAGATTTTCACATAATACGGGGATGAAAGTAAAGTGTTTTTCACTACGATTCAGTATTTATTTTAGAAGGATTGAGGAGTATTCCGGTAAACAATGTTTTGAATTTGGTTGATGTCAAATTGCTACTGACATTTTAATAATACATAAGATGACGTATGCACATTACTGCCATATAAAAGGTTTTTTTTCGTGCCACTATCCCATGGTAAATCCGTAACTTTTACTTATTTGGTGTGGATTAATTTATATAAGGTCACTTGAGGTAATTGCGTCGAAAGAGACAACTCATGTTAAAACGTCCAATGCCCCAAATGTGAAACCTCATAATTAATCTATATATATAAAACTCAAAGGTGACTGACTGACTGACATAGTGATCTATCAACGCACAGCCCAAACCACTGGACGGATTGAGCTGAAATTTGGCATGCAGGTAGATGTTATGACGTAGGCATCCGCTAAGAAAGGATTTTTCAAAACTCATCCCCTAAAGGGGTGAAATGGGGTTCCAAAGTTTGTATGGGGAAACACGATTAGTTAGACTATTTTATTCGAAACTTCACAGGAGTATTCCTAACGATAAATGAGTAAACACGTGTTTCAGGTTTTTTGAAAATTCAACCCCTAAAAGGGAGAAATGTGGTGACAACGTCTGAAAATCAGCATGGGTATTGTTTTTATGGTTTATCGGGTCGCTGATTACGAAAACCGCAACGATTTTAAAATCCAACGTGGCGGACGTGAGATACTATCTCCCCTGTTGGGGTGAAATGGGGTTGAAATGTCTAAATACTAAACCGCTGGTTCTAGAGAGTTCAAATTTGGCACGTAGGTTCCTTATAAGGTGTAGGGGTGCACTAAGAAAGGATTTTTCAAAATTTACCCCCTAAAGGGGTGAAATGGGGGTCCAAAGTTTGTATGGGGAAACAAGATTAGTTACACTATTTTATCCGAAACTTTACAGGATTATTTCTAACGATAAATAAGTAAACACGTGTTTAATTTTTTTTTGAAAATTCAACCCCTATAAGGTAAAAATGTGGTGAGAAAGTCTGAAAATCAGCATGGGTATTGTTTTTATGGTTTATCGGGTCGCTGATTACGAAAACCACAACGATTTTAAAATCCAACGTGGCGGATGTGATTTACCATCTCCCCTGTTGGGGTGAAATGGGATTGAAATGTCTAAATACTAAACCGCTGGTTCTAGAGAATTAAAATTTGGCACGTAGTTTCCTTAAAAAGGTGTAGGGGTGCACTAAGAAAGGATTTTTCAAAACTCACCCTCACCCCCTAAAGGGGTGAAATGGGGTTCCAGAGTTTGTATGGGGAAACAAGATTAGTTAGGCTATTTTATTCGAAACTTCACAGGAGTATTTCTAACAATAAATGAGTAAACACGTGTTTCAGGTTTTTTTTTAATTCAACCCCTAAAAGGGAGAAATGTGGTGACAAAGTCTGAAAATCCATTGGTATTACTTTTATGGTTCATCGGGTCGCTAATTACGAAAACCGCAACGATTTTTAAATCCAACGTGGCGGACGTGAATTAACATCTTCCCTGTTGGGGTGAAATGGGGTTGAAATGTCTAAATATGAGTATGGGTGGAATTTTTATGGTTTGTTGGGACGTTAATTACGAAAATGCCACCAATTTTGAAATTTTATTTGTGGTCATGAAAATTCTTGAAAGCATTTGTGCCAAATTGCAGTAGTTTTGCAGAAAATCGGTTGTAACAGACGGACTGACAGACAGCTACACGTGATCCTATAAGGGGGTTCTGTTTTTGCTTTTGAGGTATGGATAGAGACCCGCGTTATCCTAATTGATTAAAAAAAATGTATTTGGTGGCATCTCGATCGTCGTCAATCGGTACCTATAGGCGGGCGGCGCGTTGGGACGGGAGGAGTAATGATCGGGAAACTCCCTGCATCCGTAATAAATACATTCAAGCTTTTCAATAATTATGTTAAGTCATTTCAGAATTCTGAATTACGTTTATCTGGCTCAGAATAATACATTTTTCATTCATCAACGAAGAGAACCTCAATATCTTACAATAGAACATGACGTAACTTAGAACATGGCTTAGAATCATTAAATCAATCTCGAATATCACAAGTCAATAAGCGGAGGCTCGGGACATTATAAAAGCTTTATAGGTACAAATAAAATGCACACATATCCCGGTGTCTTAGCTTCACTTCGAGTTATGGATTTTGAAGTGAACTTTATTTGGTACAGTAAAAGCTGAGATCGTTTGATTTGAGTGCTTGAGTTTTCGGTTTGATTTGATAAAGTGGAGTTATGATAAAATAAAAAGTATTTCCCAGTAATATTAGAAAAGTGAAAGTCTGTGTATGTTTTGTTACTTATTCACGCTAAAACGGCTGGACGGATATGCATCAGGGAAATGCAGATTGCAGATTATAGCCTACTTTTAATCCTGAAAAAAAGAGCATTGTTCCCGTAGCATGATGTATATTGTATAGGCACGCGAGCGAAGCCGCGGGTTAATGCTAGTCAGACAATATGTATTTATATTAGAAGCCCGATTTATTGGTAAATCCAGAATAGAATAGATTTATTTTGCTGTAAACATGACCAATACCCACATTAATAAACCATATCGTAGAACTGACTCTACATATGCGTAGTAATATTTTTTTTTTTTTTTTTTTTTTTTTTTTTTAATCTTTATTGAAAAAAAAGGCTTTGATGAAATAGCAGTTTTACAGTTTGTCACCCTGTTCATTTTCCTAAGTGTATTAACATTTAGCCTAACAATCGTCGTCGGTCCGACCCTATTTGGTCTGCGTTACCTTACTAATTTAGCTCTTATTTTTAAACAATGGGTAAGTTTCATGTTTAACCATTACTGGTGCGTAAAAAGTAATTACAATAAACTGGTACAATATTAAGACTACATATATAGATCATATAGTAACTACATACATTAATTCGTTAATTACCACATTTATTTATATTTATGTCATCCTTACATTACTACGTTATATTTCACTTAATGTCAAGAAATTTATTTACACTATAAAAACTTTTATTACTAATCCATTGATATAATTGCCTTTTGAATGTTTTTATTGTTCATAGATTCAGTAGGTATTTCATTATATACAGGGTGACTTCACATTGGTAATACAAAAGACTTGATTGTTGCTAGGTTAATGATAAATAATATATTATTTTAAGTCAATTCTTAAAATTAGCTACTTTTACCTATCGTTAATTTTCTAAGAAAACAAATAATTTAAGTCCCAATGTGTAATTACTTAATGGTTACCGAAAATTCAATATCTGTCATATGTGTCACTTGTCGTTAGTTACGTTAATCGAAATTTACAAGATATTAGGGTCGATTGCAAAAAAAATGTATATAGTTAAGGGCTTTAATTAAAACAAAACTTAATTGATTCCTTTGTGTTACGAAAGTTGCCCATACATTTTGTATGACTAACTTTCGTCACACAACGGAAGCGATCGTGATTTTTTGTTTACTAAGCTTTTAATTATGTATTTTTTTTGCAATCGACCCATTAACTAAAACTGTAATTCGCGATGTAAAATAAAAAACATAACTTCTTTGAATGTTAGTGTAGCGGTAAAGACGAGGCATTTATTTAAAAATCTAAATCTTACAAAATATATCATTTTCTTTCATCATCATCATCATCATTTCAGCCATAGGACGTCCACTGCTGGACACAGGCCTCCTCAATTGACTTACACATGGGCCGGATAGAAGCGACCCGCATCCAGCGAGTCCCCGCAACCCTGACCAGGTCGTCCAACCACCTTGCGGATGGCCGTCCTACGCTGCGCTTGCCGGTACGTGGTCTCCACTCGAGAACCTTTGTGCCCCAACGGCCATCGGTTCTTTGAGCTATGTGCCCTGCCCATTGCCACTTCAGTTTGCTAACCCTGTTTGCTATGTCGGTGACGTTAGTTCGTCTACGAATCTCATCATTTCTGATTCGATCACGTAGAGAGATCCCGAGCATAGCCCTTTCCATAGCTCGCTGAGTGACTCTGAGCTTCCTTAAGAGGCCCAAAGTTAGAGACCACGTCTCGGCTCCGTAGGTCATCACCGGTAATACGCACTGGTTGAAGACTTTTGTCTTCAAGCACTGAGGTATCTTGGACGAGAAGACACTTCGCAGTTTCCCGAACGCTGCCCATCCGAGTTGAATCCGTCGATTGATCTCTTTCTCGAAGTTGGACCTGCCTAATTGTAATAATTTTCTTTGACAAGTAACAATTAGTAATAAAAATAAGTTTACTTCATAAATGCTATGTCAGATGATAACCGAAGAGGAAAGTGTTGATTTAAAGTAAGTACTTTAAACCGGTTTGTTTTAAATCATAGGGTAACCGCATAAAGCCAAATAAATGGGATAATTTAAAACTTAAAAAATAAGATACTTTTAATTATTTTCGAAGCATAAGACTAAGTACAGCGGTTCACATTAGGGATGATGTATGCAAAACACTCATTGTGACCACCAATTTGAAGTCATCATGTATATACATAGTCACACAACTTCTTTGTGTTTCGCTGATTTAGAATATTTATCAGGATCAGAAACTAGTCAGTACGGGTTTCGATAGGAACGAGTTTGACTATCACGCGCCTTTTCAAATAAATAGATATGCCTGTGAACAAACACGCAGGCCTCGTAAATATAGTGCATGCAGTGGTAGCCAATCAAGCTTTTTAAACAGTGGTCTGCTGGACTCGGTAGGCCTCATTCCATATATTGCTTTATTATGTATTTTTAGCATTGAAAATGTTTGTTTTCTTGATCGAGTACAGTGCCCCGCGATTTGTGAAATTGTGGCGTTTGCTTGTAGATCCGCAGATATGAGAGGTACGCGAATGGGACCTAACATACGTCAAAAGGGTCGTTCTCAAAATATTTGCACCGCCACCTGTCAACAGGTTTGTCTTAGAAGAAGTTTTTTACACCGCATTATTTTAAATATTCAATTATCAACACATAGGTATCTATAGACACTTTTTACATAGAGGCCAAATGCTTTTAATTAAAAGTAAAGTATATTAATAGACAAAAAAACTATTTAAAACTAGGTTTTGTCGGTCACTTGCCGTGTCCCAACGCGAGGTACTCATGTTTCGTTGCAATAAAAACATATACATTACCGACTTAGCTTAAGTTCAGTACTCCAATTTATTTTCATATATGATGAAGATTGAATACTACCATATCGAATAATAATACTATGCTTATTTTGCGAATTATTTGCAATTTAAGTTTGTCCACGCCATTTTTTGTCGTTCACTTGTCATGAGACAAACATTACAATTGTGTGACTACTATTTCGTTTCCCCTGCCTCACCCCGCATAAATCGAGACCTTCAGTTGCCACCTAACACTATTCCGAGTGACAAGTCGTCAGTGTGCTGCACTAAAAAAATATGATACATACACTTACGCGAGCGGGAGTTTGTAATGGGTATGTAATGTAGTCTATATTCTGCCTTCTATATTTTGGTTGACGTGTGTACTATTGCATTCATTTTAATTTATAACGCGTAAAGTATGGTCTACTTTTATGTGTATAAATATACAGTTCATCAACGAAATACTTCATTTGTTTTGATGACATAACTGTTATTTTGTCCATCACCTGTATGTCGTTCACTTGTCTATATAAAAACAGGTGAACGACACATACGGCAGGTGAACGACAATTATTTAAACACTTATACAAAATTATTTAAAAACCAGGTTTTATCGGTCACTCGCCGTGTCTCAACTCATGTTTCGTTGTTATAAAAGCATAAATAACCGAAGTAGCTTAGTTTGAGTATTCCTTTCTACTTTCAAGCGGTCTTAGGAATCCTTAGCAGGCGGCGCGCGCACCAGATTTCGAAAGCATCAATCCTCTGCCTGTCAGCGGCTTTGAGCGTTCAGGACTCTGCCCCATGAAGAGATATGGAGAAAAGACAAGTGCACAGTCGAGGTGCATGTTAGTCCGGCTCGGGATGTTTCTATCTTTCCATATTTTGCCGCGTTGGGTCATCGCTATTTTGTCCATTCCGATTCGCCTGGGAATCTCTGGTTTGCATGTGCCTCTATTTGTGACAATGGAGCCAAGGTACTGGAACTGATCAACAGTTTCGTTCTCTTGAAGCAGGTTATTACTTTGTCGACTAGTAATGGTCTACTGTCATCAGCGCGGTCTTATTTTTATTAATATCGAGACCCATTCTGAGGCTGGTTGTTTTGAGTCATTCCAAAAGTTGGGCCACTTCTGCTTCGGGTGATGCAAAATAGGCGATGTCTACCACGTATCTTCAAGGGCTCCATATCTGTTAAATATTATTGGGGATATTTTGCATCCCTGTCGTACGCCTTTCCGGAACTTAAAGTTCTTGTATGTGACATCTCCTACCGACACCATTCCGTATCCAGACTCGTAAAGGCTTTATAAAGTGTTACCAGAGGTGCTGGCAGCTTCAGACAATACCTCCCATAGCTTATCCCACCTAACGCAGCCGAAGGCTTTTTGGTTATCAGATGCGAAGGAATTCCGCGAGATGACGAAAACAGCCGTAGGTTAGTCAGCGGGTAAGAAAAAATATGTCAAAAGAGGCAGCATTAGGATGCAGAAACGTTATTTAAATGATTTGCTGTTGAACCTTCATAAGAAATTTATAAAATCACGTGGGTATGCTTGAATTTTGCATGTTTTTGCCGGTTATGACCTTTCTGGATTGTACAGGCTTCAAAAGACTCATGAGAAATGTCCTATAAGATGAGAATTAAATGCTTGTTTTTTTTATGCAAATTACTAACATAAGGAAAAAAGAAAAAAAAACAATAAAAAAAGCACTATTTGACAGTTCAACGTAGGTTTTATTTAAAATGTCACTTACCTGCAACCGTCGTCGTTAACCTGCTAACAAATTCAGTGAAGTTGGAACATATTTGTCGCAAACCTGCACCCATTGTCGATAACTTGGTAAGAAATGTCGTTTACCTGACATCGATGTCTTTCACCTGTCGATCTAAAATTTCAAACACCTATATCTCCTAAGATATTCAATTTAACTACTTCCCTCGACGTGATATCAATTGTCTGAATATATTTCTAGCGATCCTATGAAAAATAAAAGAAGAAATTAAAATTAACGCAGCGGTGCAAATATTTTGAGAACGACCCAAAAAAGTGCGTCTGCCGAAGGGCTTCAAACTCTTACAAAGTGCAATTTGAGTTCTCAAAATCGGTAGATACATTTTGATTTGAGATTTTCTAAATTTGACAAAATTTTAATATTTTTACGCTAACTTGGATTGAGAATTCCCAATAACTCTTTTTTTGAACTCGCTATTCAAGAAACGGAATTAATAATTAGGGGATTGATTTAATCTATAGTAAACGAAACACAAGTAAAAATTAACAGTACACAACTTAACCTAAATAAAAAGATCATGGCCCTGCGGCAGGGTACCCATGATGCCGGCTACATTCCCCCGTTGAATAGCCAAGCTAATCCTTTGGCCGAGGAATGAGCCGGCTCTGTGGTCCGAAGAACATTCGGAAAGTTTTTTTTTTATTAAAGAGTAAAGTTTGTGGGCGTCCGGACTCCACGGTCCGAGTGTCTCCACTGCGAACGCCGCAAATATGAAGTTATTAGAGAGACCTACATATTTGCGGCGCTTTGCAGCCTCAGCGCAAACCGCTGCCCCGCCAGCTCTCAGCGACGTACTGGACAAATGGGACGGAGCCAGGGTGTCTACGCAAGTAGCGTCCCAGATGAGAGGCCGTCCCATTTGCCATGGAATGAGGGTCATTCCGTCGGGTCTCTTGCCATCGTCACGTGCGAGGCCAGGTGGTTCTAGTAAAGCTGTCACGTTAACGCTGGCAAGGGCCCGACGGATTACATCGTTGAGACAAGCGTGGCGGGAAAAGCGGCCTGCGCTTTTCCTGCAGGAAAGGCCGTGGTGTCCAAAACAATCGACTGCGCTGCCGCAGGGACACCGGTGGGGGACAACAATTTTGGCGCCTAAACGGAGACCGACGGCCAGCCTCAGCGAATTGTTGTCTAATAAAGTTGCGCAATGAGCAGAAGGATACGCGTGAAGCCAGTAGCCTGATTCTCTTTGGGAGGACGCTAAAAGTCGGGCCTTTTCGGAGTTGCATATGGATGAGCTCAGGAGCCAATCGAGGGCCTGGCAGCAGATTGGTTCGTCCCAGACCCTCTGAATATGCCTATTTGATGGGAGGTCTTTTCCGGGGCAGGCTAATCGCCAGGCTTCTTCGGCCTCCAACAAGTACGCAATCTCGGGGAATAGGTAATAATAGGTAATGCTGGTGAGATAATTCCTCCTGTCAGGGGTAGTGTACTGTACACAGAGGAAAGGAATGCAGGAAGAACGAGACTGGAGATCTGCCTTACACCGACACCACCGAACCGAATTGGGAGGGTAGCTTGCACGAACTGCCTGTCGTCAAAGCGGATGTTTAAAATGTGTTCCAATTGAATACGGATGTTTAGTTATAGTTATATGTTATAGTTTGATTGAGCCATCTTAGGAGGCGGGCGGACCAAAAAATAATTGATCCTTCCAGTCCAAATTTTCATCAATATTACTCCCAAGAATTTGACCTGCGTTACTTTCAAAGACAAAGACAAAGACATTTATTCAAAATCAAATTCAAAATTTCTTTATTCAAGACAATAGTGGTCCAAGATAGTTAGTAAACTTAAAACTATAGTAGAGTTGATAGTCCGCTGTTTTCTAACATAATTGTGCGCATCGGGTTACAAGCATGAAATTTCTACCACAGATAGAGTGTTCCACGGTGATTATTTTCAGATGTGGAGGGAAGTCAGATTCGTCCCCTGTCAGGCGGGAGAGCGGAGTGAATACGGCCAAGTATCCCTCTTTTCTTTCTTTATTGCTGGTCAGTTAAGTCTACCAGGACGTGTTTGGTATCGTTTCCGTGTAAAACAAATATCAGAAATTCATTTTTTATGTTATTTTTGTATAGTTCTATATAAAAATATGTGTGTAATGGCCGAAAAGGTAAAAATCACAACAAGTTTTTTTATTCAATGAGGTAAATTAGTTCAATTTCGTGAACATTTTCAAATTCTTATTATTATTTCAAAAAGTTCATTTAATCTGGTTTCTAAAAATATATGCATGTTGGGCACTTCTCATACAAACAGTAGCTTAAAATATATCTTTACGTCGGCGTAACCAACGTAAATCTCCGAACGCGTCCTATTTCGCTTCATTAAATACATTAAATAATGATTTTTAACATGCTTTTACATATAATATTTACTGTTTACGTCCTAAAAAAACAAATTAATGTAATTAAAACAAAATATTTTTTTGCTAATGTATCACGAGCACGCGGGCTAATTTCAACATCAACAATTTATTTAAGTTACTGTTTGTATGAAGAGTTCCCAATATTTATATATTTTTAGAAACTAGATAAAATTTGCTATTTTGCAATATTTTTGTTAGTTGTGAATATTCAGGTAATATAACTAATTTATCTCCCTGAATAAAAAAAACTTGTTGTGATTTTTACAATTTCGGAAATTCAATCATATTTTTATATGGTACTATAAACAAATAAGATAAAAAATGAATTTTTGATATCTGTTTTACACGAAAACGACACGACACAAGTCCTACTAGCGTTACCTGATCAGTTATATAAAAAGAAAAAGAGGACTCCTTTGTCCTCTTCACCCCGCTTTCCCGCCGCACAGGGAATGAATCTGACTTCCTTCTACATCTGAAAATAATCACCACAAAATACTCTATCTGTGGTAGAAATTTCGTGGTTGTATCCCGATGTACACAATTTCGCGACTTAGCAAAATGTACTAGAACACGCAGGCTAAGCTTAACATCAACATTTTTTTCAAGGTCCTTTTTGTATCAGATGTGCCCAATATGTATACATTTTTAAAAACAAGATTAAATTTGCTGTTTAGTAATATTTTTTTAAATTGTAAATATTCAGGATAGATAACTAATTTATCGTTCTGAATAAAAAAAACTTGTTGTGATTTTTACCTTTTCGGCAATAAACCCAAATTTTTATATGAAACTATTCTTAAATAACATAAAAAATTAATAGCTGATATCTATTTTACACGAAAACGATGTCGCGCAAGCCCTAATATTCTTAACTGATCTGTAATAAAAAAAGAGAGAGAGAAAGAAAGGTACTTGGTCCTTTTCACCCCGCTCTCCCACCACACAGGGGACGAATCTGACTTCCCTCCACATCTGAAAATAATCACCGTGGAACGCTCTATGTGTGGTAGAAATTTCATGCTTGTAACCAGATGCGCACAATTTCGCGGCTTAGCAACTCTACTACTAGGTTAGTTAACTATATAATTACTTATACTACACTAATACCTACTATACCTAATTGACATAATAAACCTGCTCAGAATGAGGGTTTATTAATGCCGATCAACTAATGTAAATAACTTTACTAGTGCGGGAAATATTAAGGTTGATATTATATGATTTGTGCATTTTATTGAATTGTAGGTATATTATATTTTGACTTATCCAAATTGACTATTAGGCCGTTAGAATGGAGCCAGTCAATTACTTTTTGAATTGTATCGTTGATGTCTTGTTCATGGTCTGTAATGTTTTTTTTTATTATTGGATGTAATAATAGTTAATATAATATGTTAGCGATGGTGTGTGTGGTACGTACACCTAAAATGGGGGAGATTTTTTTCCGTTCCAACACTAGTGTGTGGGGTGTCATTGAATGGGTCTTTTAATAATAATAGGGGTTTTCAAACATTGTTTTTGGATAAAGTCAGCAGTTTTGTAAATATTCGCTCCGGAAATCCAAAAAATAGCGTCCCCCCCTCTAACTTTTCAAACACGGCTCCAAAAATTATGGAAATATTCATGAAAATGAGGCCTAAGTACTTTCAATGAAAACTATATTGAATAAAATCGGTCAAGCCGTTTTTGGGTTTTCGCAAAATTTCATAATTTTCTTTAAAATGAGGTAGGTAAGTGCCGAGCGGCGTCCTTATACTTCGAACGTTACAGAAATTAGAAGGCCGTTCCCTGAGCCAGAGCCCCGAGCCCCTCCTCAGGCCACCCGTCCCTGTCACATAACAGTCACATTTCAAAAGAGTGACGGAGATAGAGCTTGCGGGCCGTAAGGCGATATCTTTTTACGATAGAATTTGTCGATGATTATTTATTTTAAAAATATTGCCTCAAATTATTGAAATTCGGAAGCTGTCAAATTACTATTTTAGTTATGATTGATTTTTCTCCTTTTTTGTTTCATAGTGTCACGTAGTGAAAAAACAAGTAAAGTTGGAGTAAACATTCGAATTGGAGGTTACTTTGGGAATTAATTGTATCGAGCGAAGTGTTATGAATCGTGTATCGAATGCTGTGTTATTAAAGATAATATAATCAAGAATGATATATATTTTTCCCTCGTTTACTAATATCAACGTTTCGTAGAAAAATAGGATAATTTTTGGGGTATTTTTGCATTTCTGGCTCAGGGAACGGCCTTAAGTGCCATACTGCATTAAAACATTCAGCTCCATCTGGCGCGTATAATCGATAACTTCCAGAAGGTAATAAGTAATTACAGTTACTTTGGCGTTTACGACCTTTTTATAGAGCTTGAAATCTTTCTCGTAATTTATAGGCTATAGTCTATTCGTAGTTTATTGTGAAGGATGGGCAACTACGGAACCCTACACTGAGCGTGGCCCGACATGCTCTTAGCCGGTTTTTGAATTGTATTGTTGATGTGTTCACGATCTGTAATGTTTTTATTATTGGATGTAATAATAATATAATATGTCATCGGCAAATAAAAATATAGCGATGGTGTGTGCGTTACGTCCGTTAGGTCATTTCATATATTAATAACAACACAACAGGATCTGGCCCAGCCCAGAGACACTTTAAGTAAAGCTAAGACATAAACTGCGGGAGTCACTCACATTGAAAGTAACCAAAAAAGCTCGTATCTTAATTAGGACTTGTAAACTAAGATAAAACCTTTTCATTGTAACATTCAATGTGAGTTACTGATGTTATGCTTAGCATAAGTAGAAGCTGTGCCAATATTATTAAATTCTGCGAACAACATAACCCGCTGTTTTTAGGTATTCTCAGAACTGTCCAGATGCTAAGATAATTTATGGCAAATAAGCTTTGCAGTTTACACAGCTGTTAACAAATTGGCAGATAACACGCGGGGCCCAGTGTGGTTCCGGCGGCGGGTTCGGCGGCACGTGAAAATGGCGATTGGGGTTACAGTTTGCTTGCTGATTCTAACAAGCGTTGCCTCTGGTGAGAATTAATTTAAGGATATGAACCTAAAGACTATTAGTTTTAAAATACCTGTTTTATTTATTAACAAAACTCTCATCTCAAAGTGTGATTTTTTTTTAATATTAAAGATAAACATTAAAAGAAAACGTGAAGACTACTGCTTTAATAATAGTACATCAAATATATGCAATCAAATACAAAAATACACCACTAAAAAAAATTATATGGCTTTTTTGTGGCAATCTGCCATTACTAATACTACTAATTCAAGTAACAGAAGCTATTTTGTGAGAAACTAGTAGTAATGGTAAATATCTAGTAATGATTAGCAAATTTTGAGGATACAAATTTACAATATTGTTTACAAAATATAAAAAAAAAAATATCGGACAACCTCACACAAATCGATCTAGTCCCAAATTAAGCTCAAGAAGGCTTGTGTTATGGGTACCAGACGACGATATACGTACTTATATAGATAAATATATACTTAAATACATAGAACAACCATGACCCAAGCACAAATATTCGAGTTCATCACACAAATATTTGCCCCGGCCGGGATTCGAACCCGGGACCGCCGGCCCAGTAGGCAGGTGTCTACAAACCGAGCCAAACGCGTCGTCATATAATTCTAACTTGAAGATTTCTGAGAAGTTATCGAGGTTCGGACTTCGCGTCACATCTTGCTCATTGCAGAGTAACGGCACGATAAACGAAAGAAGTTTAAACGAACTCCGGAGGTGCCCCTTTAGCTGAAACGTATATTTCGGGATTATCACGACCGGTTAGTTCCGCTAAAACTGGTTTGTTTCGGCCAAGTTTACCTTGGGTTGTGGCCAAATTTTGTCCGGGAATACAGCCGTTTTAGAAAGTAACAAATAAATGCAGGAATTTACAATACAATCTTAACCTAGCACAACAGGTATCTACAGTAGGTATGGCGTTACCGCCGGCCGGTGTCACGTTTGTGAACCGTTAATGCGTCATTATGTCCCGTTGTTTTGACGTAGCTCAATTTACAGAGCATCAGCACATTCCGAGCTCCCGTGAGACAATATTACTTAACTTTTAAATTTGTGACGTTTTCAATGAAAAGGGCCCACTTTGCCGCTTACCAATGAAAAGGGCCCACTTTGCCGCTTACCAATGAAAAGGGCCCACTTTGTCGCTTACCATTACCATAAGGACGTGTTATTGGTATAAAGATGCAAACAAATTTCGCCCTTATGGTAAGCGACAAAGTGGCCCCTTTTCATTGGTAAGCGGCAAAGTGGGCCCTTTTCATTGGTAAGCGGCAAAGTGGGCCCTTTTCATTGGTAAGCGGCAAAGTGGGCCCTTTTCATTGAAAACGTCACATTTAGGTCTGCTGCACGTCTAGCATAACGGTGACAAGCGGCCCTGTCGCGCGAGATATACTACTTGTCACTTTCTTTTTAATGTCGTGTGAGCAAGACAGGTGACGCCTAGTCGCGCGACAAACGAAGTC
The DNA here is from genome assembly GCA_905147355.2 of Apotomis turbidana. Lineage (NCBI taxonomy): Eukaryota > Metazoa > Arthropoda > Insecta > Lepidoptera > Tortricidae > Apotomis > Apotomis turbidana. The sequence continues at coordinate 6,225,702 of LR990299.1, read as the reverse complement.
ACCGTAAGATATGCTAGCACTACTACTGGAGGTGACATATTCATAACAATGATCTAAGCTTCTTAATTAACCGAATAAAAAAGAAAAAACGTTTCAATTATTGTTGACGCGGTTGGCTCGGTGAGTAGTGCAGCTGCCTACTGAGCCGGCAGTCCTGGGTTCGAATCCCAGCCAGGGTAAATATTTGTGTGATGAAGTCGAATATTTGTTCCTGGGTCATGGATGTTATCTATACGATATCTATCTATATGTGTTCCTGTAATAAGAGCGATAAATTAAAACATAGATTCTACTTTTCAAATTGAACAACATTTGTTCAGCAACTTAAAAAAAAGTCAGTTTTCAGAATTGTATTATTTCAAACAAATTAAATAGTATTTTCAATGTACGTCGTCCAACATTGACATTCCCTGATGAGCATTGACATAACTGTCACTCTACTAATATCGGACATTTCGCAATACATTGCTTCTTTGTCTAAACATTATTGCTTTGCCCTAAGGTTGACTGGTAGAGAATGCCCCATGGCATTAAGTCCGCATTTTGTACGTTAAGTTTTTCTTTTGTGCAATAAAGTTTAAATAAATAAATAAATTATTCTACAAAATATCATTTAACTCACGTTATTTTCAGAAGTTGCTTAACAAATGATGTTTAGTTTCAAGCGAAAAATCTATGTTTTAATTTATCTCTCCTATTACAGGAAACACCCGGTAAATGTATGTATTTATGTTATCTATATTGTCGTCTAGTACCCATAGTACAAGCCTTGCATAGTTTGGGTCTAGGTCGATTTGTGTAAGATTGTCCTTTAATGTTTATTTATTTTATTTATTTATTTATTTATTTATTTATTTATTTATTTATTTATTCATTTATTTATTTATTTATTTATTTATTTATTTATTTATTTATTATAATGGGTACTAGAAGGTACGCGTGGCCTCGCCCACGTAAACGCCTTTATCTTTTTACTAGGGATGTTACGGAGGTGGCTTTACCGGAGCCGGAGCCGGATCCGGAGATTCAATTTTTATTTAACGGAGTCGGATTCGGAGTCGGAGGTAAAGCTGGTATCCGGAGCCGGAGTCGGAGTTTTAACGGAGCCGGAGCCGGAGCCGAGAACCTTTGTAACCTTGTTTTAAGTAGAAGTTTAATGTATTGAAGTGCAAGTTTAACTAGACAACACAATACAATCAAACTTTTTGCGTTATTATTTGTAACTAAATGTCTACCAAACTACCTTTTTTCCGAGTCTGCTTTTTCAGTCTTTATACCCTTTAGGGTGCAGCGAGTTTAGGTGGCCCTTTAGATATTGTTGTTGTTCCTTTCTTAGAATACACTTTCTCTCACAGTTTACACTGACGAGTTTGTATTTATGTAAACAAAGTAATTCCATATGGCACTAGTAAAAGACTTCATTTTTAACGTAAAAACACTCACTAATATGACACAACCACCAATACGTAAGTAACTGACGGAACTAACTGAATAATAAGACAGAAAGCGAGCGATCTTGAGTAATAGGTAAATAATTCCCGGACAAGTCAAAACTTGTTGGCGTGCGCTGCGCTGCCGTGCCGCGGCAAATGCAATACCAAATTAGCAATACCTTCACCTCCGGTATAACTTCGGTAAAAAAATAACGGAGTCGGAGTCGGAGGCGGAGGTTTAAAATAAAAAATAGCGAAGGCGGAGGCGTCGCCGGTGGTGTAAAACCAAACGGAAGTTCCGACTTAACGGAGGCGGAGGCGGAGCTCCGTAACATCCCTACTTTTTACCTTACTCGGGTAAAATCATCCAATAACCATTTTCGGATGTCCAGTGATTTCTGTAGGTACTAAAATCTATTAAAATTCGTTCGACCGTTTCGGCGTTATGAGAGGACGAAGAAATGATGATCAACAAATATGGTGACAGGCCAGACTGGCATGGCGGCACGCATTATACTTAATAACAAACGGCGATCTTGTTGACAACATTTCATATTTATAACAGACGTGGAAATTAATTTACCTAGTGATCGAGAGAGCTTTGCGTCGCGTGCACCGTAAAAAAATATTAATATTATTTTTTCTGTACGTAAAGAAATATAAAAAAATAAGTACATAAAATAACCGAAATTTAAATAAAAATGCCTGCATAGAGTTGTAGTCTTCGACTAATCGACCGAAAAATAAGCTGTCAATAATGTCAACCTCAACGACATTCGTTTTTAGGGTTCCGTACCCAAAGGGTAAAAACGGGACCCTATTACTGAGACTTCGTTGTCCGTCCGTCCGTCTGTCACCAGGCTGTATCTCAAGAACGGTGATAGCTAGACAGTTGAAATTTTCACAGATGATGTATTTCTATTGCCGCTATAACAACAAATACTAAAAAAAAAAATATTTAAGGGGGGGCTCCCATACAACAAACTTGTTATAGATTATGGTACGGAACCCTTCATGCGCGATTCACTCTCGCACTTGTTTTTTTTTTAATTACACGTCTGGTGTGTAATTAAAAGGAACCTATCCATTCTGTCATAGTTTGGGAGATACTACATTTTAGAAGGAGTAAGTAATCTTAATAAATTAGTAATAAAATAATTAATAATCTTAGGCAAAATACAAAAACAGTGATTACGTCCTCTTTCTAAGCGGAATACAGAAAAGTAATACAATTGTAGTCTTAAAAATATGAAATCTTGTCAATCTTGTCTTTCTATCTATCTAAATAACCATGTGTGTGTGTTCAGCTGACAGAGCGTGTGCGGCGCGGCAGATTCCCGACAAGTCTGTGGTCTGTGTGTGCAACACCACATACTGCGACGAAATCACTCGAGAAGAGCCCAAACCTCGAGAGTACGTCGCCTACACTTCCTCAGAGGTACCTTTTTTATTACCTTAACCAGGTTTTCGGGGCTATTATGGTTTGACTCTAGGACGTCAGTGGGCGTCAAAATCATTCATGGCCCGAAAACCACGGGTATGGTTATTACACGCTTTTATTAGCTTCACTTGTTATAACTAAGTTTGCAACAAACAATGCAATCAAATATGGAAGTCAATGTCTTTTAAGGAGCATAAGTCTCACAATAGAGTTATGTTATGACCTTTTTTGTCTGGTCTTAAATAAGGTCATATTAGGACTTACCTTTGTAGTCACATATTAACCAAACAAAAAAGGACTCTATTGTGAGACTAAAGCTCCTTTGCTCCTAGGTTAAATCTGGCTTATACCTACCCCTAATAATAATATTATTATAAATACCTCTTTTCTTTAGACACAAAGAACCTACTTCTAAATATCGCATCGAAATGGAACTTTGCATGTATATTGTAGTTTATGTGCTAATACAATAATTTAGTATCTTGGAGCTGATCTGATGATGGAAGCGGAAGGTCAAGAAGATAAACGTAATATAATAAATAAATAAACTCATTGTGTTTGAGATAATTTTATTGGTCTTGATGAGCAATTAACGTTTATTTAAAAAAGTACAGTTGGCAATGAATGCGTCTCTAAACTTTTTTTCCAAATCTCGCGTGACACCTCTACAATGAAATCAGAAACGTTTTTTTTTTTGTATAATGTTTATTACCATAATTTTATTATGTGTATACATCAGAACTCCGTCAAATTATAGACCGAGAGGAGGCCATTTCCAACTTCTAAAAAATATGCATTTTTTTTAATGTTACTCGTTCTGTTGTTTTTGGAAATACGATCTCTTCTCGCTTGCGTAAATACATCAGGACGGAGATGCCACGACTTTGCGTGACCAGCGACGCGGCGAGCGGTCGAGCGCAAGATCCGAGCGCGGCGGCCGGCTTCAGCCATACGAGTGAGCGAGACACACGTATCGCGCGCCGCACCACTGGCCGCTAAGAGTTTGTGGCGTCTCCCTTACACTTGACCGTCTTAATAATGTTTCAGGCCGGATCACGATTCAGGAAGCATGGCGGTGAATTTCAGAGCTACTACACGTGGAGTGAGTATAATTTGAAAACGAACTTATTTTAAACTAAATATTTTCAGGCATAGCGTCAAACAGTTAAGAAACCGTCAAGTACTTTAATTTAGGACTTTATTTTAAACTTCATGTCAATGTGACAAGGTTCAAAGTGTATTTACAACATTAAATACGATCAGTCCATCCATCCTCCTAGCCTTTGTCCCATTTTTTGAGAATGAATTCTCAATCGGGGTCGGCTACCTAAATCCCAAGATGTGGCGTAGGCACTAGTTTTTACGAAAGCGACTGCCATCTGACCTTCCAACCCAGAGGGGAAACTAGGCCTTATTGGGCTTAGGTGGATCCTCACGATGTTTTCCTTCACCGAAAAGCGAGTGGTAAATATCAAATGACATTCCGTACATAAGTTCCGAAAAACTCATTGGTACGGGCCGGGTTCGAACCCGCGACCTCCGGATTGAAAGTCGCATGCCCTAATCACTAGGCTACCACCGCTTAACATTAAATACGATCAGTGAAATGAAAAAAACTAATTGTATAGGTACAGTCAGCGTCAGATAGTTAGTAGCAGTATAGACGTAAGGTTGCGTTACGATATTATTTGGCCATTTTGATTGCTACCAACTACATGACGCTGACTGTACTTTAACAAGAAAAGGTATGAGATATACCTAGTAAAAATAATTTAATAAATGACGTGCTTGGAGCAGTGGTATTCCAGCCTGCCTGCTGAGTACTGGGTTCGCATCTTGGCAAAATATTCGTCTGATGAACGCGAACATTTGTTCGTGGAATCCATATTTAATTCCACCCGGGACGCTTGGGCCAATGCTGCTTTCAGACTCAATGCTTATATCTTAATCAGATGCACATTGTAGCCTTTGCACATCGGCATATTTGAAACGCGCCGACGACGCGCGATTTACATTCCACGGAGCAGTTTGATTGCGGTGGTCACAAACGTCACTAACAAACTGCTCCGTGGAAGGTAAAACGCGCGTCGTCGGCGCGTAAAAAAACGTCGTGTGGAAGGTCCCTTATACCACCATCCCAACTTAAAACGTTGCTAACTGCAAGTTACATATGCTCTCCTAACTTATAACTTTCGGAATATCTCAGTCTACGTATGATGCCAGATGTTCGTTCTTTCGTTTTAGATGAAGACACATCGCATACGCTGGAGATAGACCCATCGCTGAAGTTCCAAGTGATCGAGGGATTTGGAGGTGCTGTCACTGATGCAGCCGGCATCCACTACTCCAACCTGACGGCGAACGTCCAGGACTATCTCATTAAGTAAGTCAAAGTTATTATTACCTAGGTTTTGAGCTATCGAGGGATTTGGAGGTGCTGCATTCGGCATTCATTATTCCAACCTCACGGTGAAAATGTAGTCCAAGACTAATCTCATCAAGTAAGTCTACAATAGCACTTTATTACCTACACAGAGGTTGTTAGTTTATCGAGGCATTTGGAGGCTCTGTCACTGACACAGCTGGCATCCACTATTCTAACTTCACGGCGAAGGCTCAGGACTATCTCATCAAGTAAGTCTACAATAGCACTTTATTACCTACACAGAGGTTATTAGCTATCGAAGGATTTGGAGGCTCTGTCCCTGACACAGCTGGCATCCACTATTCCAACCTCACCTCTCCGGAGCGCGGATCAAAGCTCCTGTCCCTAATACTCGTGGAGCCCTACCAATTTTTTTATACAAAAAATATATTAACTGCTACAAGAAGACAACATAATATTAATAAGTAAGTACCTACATAATTATGGTTCACACCTCTTCTCGACAATTGGCAACAGACTCAGGCTCAGGTTCGGCGGCAGTGTATACAGTTTAGTTTATACGGAAGTTCTTGGCCCTTGAAACCCAAATCCAGCATTGTTCTTATTGAACCAATGGTCATTCTAATCAAATATATGTGATAAGGAAATTCTTATTTCCAGCTCCTATTTCGGCAAGAGCGGCATCGAGTACAACATGATCCGAGTGCCTATCGGTGGCTGTGACTTTTCCACGCACTTCTACGCGTACAACGAGCTCCCTTGGAACGACAGCCAGCTCACCAACTATTCGCTGTCGGAGGAGGACTTCAACTACAAGGTAGTCATCATCAATTGGCAGAAACAATAAAATGAAAAGCCAAGTCTAACTGGTGGGCTTCAATTGATTGTCAAGCCAAGCCTTGTCTCAAGACGGATAGCACAGATGTTGTAGACCTAGATGAAGATAGTGCGATGATCTAGACTTATTCCTTTAGGTACAAGAGCATTCCACCCGAATTCCATTCCATTCGGGAACGTGTAACGCGTATAGCGCGTATAGCGCGTTTCACACTGAGAAGGAAGTTAGAAAGTCAATTTTTGGTATGTCAACATTTTATCACTTGAATTCTTGGACTTGCTATCATAGCCGTCACATGTCCGACAAAGTAAACCCATTCTGGTAGACTGTTCACACTCCTGCAACTGGCTAAATAAAAGAAGCATTTTAATTGGGTAATCGTACTCGGCTATCGTTTGGCTGTTTGATGAAGAACAGAAAATTGAGTCTATGTTTTTTCTAAGATTGACCAGTCTCACCGCTGACCTGGCAATTTCTGAATTGGCTGGTTTCCTAAAAGGTCAAAACCGCTACGTTTCAATTACAATAAAATACTACACATTATAAGTAAGTAATAAGTATACTGTCCTTCCCGTCTTCAATGCGTTTTTTTGCCTGGTACCTTCAGAAAGCGGGTTTTACTGTATACCTACTCAGGAAACTATTCTATTACGCTTGTGTTGTAGATCCCAATGATCCAGCACATCAAGAGCGTGGCGACGGCGGACATGCACCTGGTGGCCACGGTATGGTCTCCTCCGGTCTGGATGAAGACCAGCGAGAAAATAAGTGGCTTCAGCTTTATCAAGCCTCAGTTCTTCCAGACTTACGCCGATTACATTGTTAAGTAAGCAATCTTCATTGTTGCTGGAGCAATTTCCACGATTCTCTTTCCCCTGTCTTTTCTTTTGACAGTCTGATATGATCAAATTTTTAACCTCCGACTAAAACAAAGGGGTGTTACAAGTTTAACATGTGTATCTGTGTATTGGTGTATCTGTGTGCCTGTCTGTGGCATCATAGCTCCCAAACGTGTTTGGTGGAAATAGGACGAGGAGCTTCCAAGATATTCTGCTTCTATTGGAACAAGTGACAAGATCTCAGCCATTAAAGCTAAGAATTCCAAATTTTGTGGTGTATGTTCAGTTTCATTAGCATTTTCTATATCACTCATTGAAAATAGTTATTTTTAGGTTATTGTTTATTTGATCCACGTGCCTAAGCCTTCGCTAGTGTCTCATTTTCTTTTTCCTAGAAATAGGTAGGTATTTTTTTTTACATTAACAATACTTTAGATGTTCGTCGTGCTATCGTGCAGGCTTCATCTTTCGTTTAGATGAACGCGTATATATTCTATACAGTATCTGCAATTCTGCATAAACATACCTATGATTATTATTTAAGATTTGTGCGGGAATATAAGAAGCACGGCATCGACACTTGGGCTGTCACCACGACAAATGAGCCGACGGACGCAGAAACGATTTACACCACATTTCAGGATTTGGGCTGGACCCCAGGGAAAATGGTAAAAATAAATTTATTACTAGTTGCTCTGTTAGCTGTAGACGTTTTTCGTGGTTTTAAAATGGTTTAAGTAGTTGTAATAACAAGGGTAATTTTCGATATTTTTTTGTTTCTTATGCTTACTCTGTTTGCCTACCTTACGTTTACTGTGACTAACTAGTGTCAGTATCAATTGCATTCTCGCATCATATGCATTGCACAGTACGCTACCCCACGAAACCGTCCCTCTAGCTCCACAGAAAACCGGCGCCGTGGGCATTGCTATACCTAGCAAAGCCACCAGCCACCAGCATTGCTAAGTGGAAACCATTTCGGATGCACATGTTTTATACCACTGTCTTTAATTATACTCACCTAATATTCAAAATTGAAATTATGCCTTATCTTGAACAAAGTTTTGTCTATTATATTCCATTCATTAGGCCAGATAAGCTCTTAGTACCAACTGTCTCCATTGTTTACCTTCTATCTTCCAGGGCAAGTGGATCGTAGAAAACCTTGGCCCCACAATAAGAAATGACCCTGAACTGAAGAATATCAAGATATTGGCAGTGGATGACCAGAGGGCCTTTATTCCAGTATGGTTTACTGCGGTAAGTAGCCACGTCGGTAATGATCTAGCAACGATCAAATAGTTTTAAATAGGACACTGAAAGATATAGTTATTAATGATCTAGCAACGATCAAATAGTTTTAAATAGGACACTGAAAGATATAGTTATATATCAGAAATAATGAAAGAAAAACAAGAATTGTGTCGAAAAGGTCCCACCTAAGCAAGATGCTAGCTCGAGAGCCAGCGCTGATCTTCCGGTGGGACCATAGGTAGCGCCACGGAGAGCTGCAAGCACGAATACTGACTCGGGAAAAAAACATGGGATAGGTAATCCAATAATTCATAGACAAATGGGATTAAGGATGATTTTTAGATTCCTGCCAAGTCTCACACTGTAGTCTATAAACTTACAGGTATTGCGATTTCGGAATGTCATTATTTGAGTATGTTATGTACGGGGAGTATGGGTGGTAGGGGGAACCCCTTTTACTTATTTAGCCTCAATTCCTAAATATCTTTTAAGCTATTTTCAGGTTTCGTTCCTGTATTACTTTACAGAACCATAACACTCATGTACATAATGTGCGCTCAGGAGTCCTCTGTATCTGACCCTTGGTCCAATCATCTAGCGTCAACCCTTAAGATATGATAATATGATGACAACTACTAGTAACTCAAGTCTACTAGAGCTTAATTTGTAGCTAGATAGATTTGTGTCGAAAGATTACCTGATTATTCACTTTAATTACATCAGATACACAGACAGAGAAAGATTAATGACATCAGAACAATCAAGCTCTCAGAAAGATTAAATTTCTTCTCTGTACTCACTATAATGTATTTCTGTTTGGCCCCATGGTTAGAGATATGCCGTTCTCAAGAAAGTTTCCTGATTTGTATGGGGAAAGAACGTTCTTGAGAATATTTCCCACCTATGGTTGAGTGTGTAGTAAAGATATCAAATAATATATCAGATGGTGGCCGAAAACCCGCAAGTACTGGACTGGATCGATGGCGTGGGGGTCCATTGGTATCTAGACAAGTTCACGCCAGCGTCGGTCCTGGAGCTGGTCACCAAGATACACCCCACAAAGTTCGTCATCAGCACCGAAGCATGTGAAGGTATTCTATTGTCAATTATAATCTATAGGTACCTACATATAATAAAGCTAAAGAGGGTCGAAAGTCTGTACATGGAAGATATTTGAAAAAAAGTTAGCGGGGGATAGTTACTTATAGTCTATTATAATCAGAAACTGAATATTCCACGAGTTAATATAGGAAAAAAACTGCAAGTCTGGCTCGCGCACCGAGGGTTCCGTACAAATACTTATCCGATCTTAACTGGCCGGGTTAAGTTAAGTTTGCACCTGGTATGTACTATGTATGGTGTCGGATACAAATGAGGAGTAAAGTTAACGGAAACGTTTGATGTATGGGAGCCCCCTTAAATATTTAATTTATTCTGTTCTTAGTATTTGTTGTTATAGCGGTAACAGAAATATGTACATCATCTGTAAAAATTTCAACTGTCTAACTGACACGGTTCATGAGATACAGCCTGGTGACAGACGGACAGCGAAGTCTTAGTAATAAGGTCCCGTTTTTTATCCTTTGGGTACGGATCCCTAAAAAGCCTAACGCAGGGTGCCGGCAGGATCTAAGCTACCGTGCCGGGCTACTGAGAGAGATATCCTCTTGACATAGCGTACCGTATCCAGTGTTTCCCGTTCTGTATCTGACCCTTGATCCAGACATCTAGCGTGAGATACCGTTCGCCGAAACGGCTGTTGTATATAGTGGTCACCTCTGTAACCTTTAACCTACTATCTTTAACCCTTATACTTACTATAACCTAGATAATTGTTTCAAACCATTTGATACAAAGATCAAAGAATAGTTGCAATCAATGCTTTGATATAAAAAAGTTGTGGTGTGGTAGGTAGGTACATTAAAAAAAAGAGACGACACGTGTTTCCTAAAATTCTTTAAACTTGTTTTTCGTCGTGACATGTTAAAGTAATCTCTAGGACTGATAATTTTTTGCAGGTTCTATGCCTTGGCAGTTAGAAAAAGTGTCCCTTGGCGATTGGTCGCGTGCTCAATCCTACATTGACGATATCATGCAGGTACAATGTTTTCAAATTCAAATTATGATATTTGTTATAGATGTATTTTTTTTTCATCGGAAACGTAGAGTCGCAGGTTTGAGTCCTGCTTTCATTGCAGTGGGCCACGTTAAATTTGCCATCAAATAAAGCCCGCTGTGCTCTTTTCAAGTTTGAATGAGTTTTATTACTAAAATACGTGTTTTTATTTACCGTCTTCATAATTAAATTAAAATAGAGATTTGTTGAGATTTGAAGACAAACACACATATACATAGTATAGGTACTCAGGAAGTCAGTCAAATAATATATTGATAAAAAAGGTATGAAAGAAACCCATTTCACTCCAGATATCTTGGCGCTTGAGCGGAGTGAGAGCGTTAATAGTTCGAGAGTGAAATTGGTGTCTTTTATTGCGAGTTGAACATACTACTTTTCATTTCGAATATGAGGAAAGTAATCAAAAGTTTCAGTAGTAAATAGTATTGTTCTCTATTGTGACATGATTGTTAACATTTTCATCATAATATATATCCTGTCCTATAGGATCTAAACTACGACCTCGTGGGCTGGATCGACTGGAACCTGTGCCTCGACAAACAAGGTGGCCCCAACTGGGTGAAGAACTTCGTAGACTCCCCAGTCATCGTATTCCCAGAGAACCAGGAGTTTGTGAAGCAGCCCATGTTCTATGCCATGGGGCACTTCTCCAAGTGGATCCCTCGAGGATCGATCAGACTTCATGTGAAGGAGAAAAGGGGCTTTTTTGAGGCTTCTGTCGACCATGTTGCGTTCCTGACGCCCAGGAAGACGATTGTTCTTGTTGTTCAGAATAAGTAAGATCTTATGATTAGTCCATTAATTTATTGTTTGTTCGGAAATTCCTTCGACATGTGATCCTTTTTGTTGCAAAAGGCGGGGTAAAAATTTTGGAAGACCATTAAATGGCATTATTTTTTTCTTTCGATAGTCCTAGCTGTGAGGATCTATAAGCTGCAGGTCATTTATTTTTATTTACCATGTTTTTTCTGACAGTTCGCAATAAAATTGGCTGAATGTCAAAATTTCAACGGTTTGTCACTGACATGTGTCAGAACTTGAATTTTGTCCCTAGCTACACTTCTAGCGAAGTTGGTCGAGGTTGGGTGAATATGATAGTGTGGAGGGGTCTTCACTTTGTTGTGGAAACTTTTACACCAGCTAACTTCCCCTCGGTTAACTCCGCAAGTAGTGTGGGCCGCAATGAGAAGTGCCGACCATCGACATTTTCTTTAGTTGGGTTTCGAAGGCAAAGATCCCTGTTAGCCAATTTATTTGCTAACTGTCAAATTGTAATTTTTTTTTGGAAACACCACGCTAGAGAAAAATTATTGACCTGCAGTTTGTAAATATATATGGACGCTTATGCGATGTAGTCGTTCTTACAAATTTACTTCTGTGTAAGCCTAATGAATGTGTTGTTGGACAGGGGAGGAGCCAGGAACGTACGCGTGCAAATCGCCGAAGAACACGCCATTTTGGAGCTCGAGGAAGCTTCTGTCTCCACCCTGGAGATGGACTACCAGGGATATTAAAGCCCTCATTAAGAAACATTATAGTTTGATTACTGTGAAAATGCCTAGTAAATTTCTTCTGATTTCTTTTGAATTCGTTTATTTCCTCATTCACACAAACCAGGGTTCCAGAGATCCGCTGTAGATGGCGCCACCATAGCGTGGCCTAGCTCTATCCCATGGTATAAGAAAATAAGGTATGGCACTCCGGAATGATAGGAGCGACTTTTGACGTCATCACATCATCATGATTTGGTTGGTTGGTTCTGTCAATCCGGTCCTGTGTTGCCAGTGGTATATTTTAATACTCCCCGATTCTCTTTTACCTGGATGAATCTCATAAGATCGTGAGTATGTTAAATCAATTATTACGACAAAACAAAATAAATATTACAATGGTAATGCAAAAATGCATAATTATTATTTTTTGTACGACTGGCGGCAAAAATTGTTTCCTTATAATTATTTTGTTACTGAAATGAAATTAAATAATTTTTTAATACAGTTGCTCAAAAAGTGGTACTTTTCGTAGCTGCAAATCGTGCGAAAAGTTGGTTATTTCGAACTAGTGCTTTTTACTTTTCAATTTTTTTTAATTTTCTGTTGTACTAACACGTCATACCTCATACATCCAAACAAAGGTCAATCACTTTCAGACTTTATTTATTACGTCATGCAGCATTGCAGGTGTATATCTCATAATTATGCTTAAAATATTTAAATTGCATATTGGACCAATCAAAGGGTTATCTATTAATAAAAACTCAAAAACGGTGTTAATAATTTGTTTGAGTGACTATTATTTAATGAACAAATGAGTATTATGCGTGACCTAAAAAAATTAAAAAGAAAAGTATTGTCACAGATTAGAAAATACAGTATTAAGCGTGACCCACGCGCTGCTTTATAAATTCATAATAATTATGAATAATCGCTATTTTTGTGTATTAAATAATATATTTATTTACAATTATATGAAACGTAAAGAACTAAAAACAGATTCACGATGTTTATTGTCTGGAATCATTGAATTACTGTGTAACATATATACATATCTCTTCTGAAATATTAAAACATTTTCTTTTGATTTGGCTGAATGATGACAGCCGACGCCATCTTGAAAAAAACTATTACAATTAAAAGTAAAACTTTTTTTTTCATTCAAGATTGTTTTAATTATGTGTCAATGACACGTAAGATTTATAAAATAAGAGTTTTTGATAGAAAATGATGGATTCTGATGTTACCAGAATAGATTTAACACCGCCCTATATACGAGCCAAGGCAAAAATTGCAAGTGAGAGTATTTTACCCGCAAAATCGAAAGTAAAATTAATTGCCGTCTATGAACATTTTATTGGCTGGAAACGAGAAAAAGAGAATTATTAACAAATTGAATAAAACTTTAAACTTACCAGCAAAGGGCTTAAATGCGACCCTTGACAATTGCTCTAAAAATTGTAGGTATGTACTCTTAATTTTTATCATACAGAAATAAATATAATTGCCCCTTTCAATTACTGTTTTAAATTTGTATTATTGCAATTTTTCGCAAATGTATTAAAAAACGTTGTTTGGTACACGTGTGGAAGTGTCATTTTAACTCGTCCCGAGTCTTGACCCTCGCCTTGCGGCTCAGGCCAAGACTCCTCGGGACTCGTTCAAAATGACATACTTTCCACACTTGTATCAAAAACTACTATATTCAGTAAGTAGGCCACAAGGGCACTTTTACAAGTCAGATTGTGAATCTACCGGCATTTCGCAAGAGGAGACCGCTGTTGAGAAGAAAGCCGAAAGAAACTCAACAGTAAGTCATTTTTTCGTAAATAATACTTAGAACAATTACATTACATTAGTGTTATATAACTAATTATTACATGCGTACACGTATAGGAGATATATAGATACTCCAAATCAATGTTAGGTGGGAATATCAAAATAACATTTTACCTATCAATTTAAAAATCAATCAATCAATCAATTTACTATAAAGCAGCTACTAACCAGTGACGTAGAAAGTCTCACTAGCCGGAGTGCCATACCTTATTTTCTTATACCATGCTCTATCCTACTAGGACCCGTATGGAACTAAGGCTGTATCTAACATACTGCATTTTTTAATGTCATAGGGGGCAAACGAGCAAACGAATCGCCTGATGGAAAGCGATTACCGTCAGCGCCACCCATAGACACCTGCAACACCATATATAACACACTGATAAGATAACTGCATTAATATATAAAAAATAATGTTTAATCAAAAATAAACTTTATTACTTGTATGAGGTCAGAATGTACAAACAATTCTCTGATGTCTCTTATCTCTAGGTACATTTGTAGAAAAAAAAAAATTAACAAAAAAAAGAACCGACTTCAGTAAAACTAAAAAACCAAAAATAACCCGTTCAAGTACAGATTACATTTGACTCACCCTTCGAAGTCGATCCCAAACCACTCAGTTCTTATATTTATAGTTATATGTATTATAGTTTACGCGAGGTTTGGCACCGACTTCGAAGGGTGAGTCAAATGTAATCTGTACTTGAATGGGTTATTTTTGGTTTTTTAGTTTTACTGAAGTCGGTTCTTTTTTTTGTTAAAATTTCTTTTTTTTTTCTGTTTAGTGATTCATATCAAAGTTCTAGTGGCCATCTGTGGTGTTCATCATCAGTTTCCTTACACCAAATCCTATTTACTGAATGTAAATTCTTGACTTTATCAATAAATTACCGAAAGCGCCGTACCTCCCTATAACATATGTCCCTATAACATTTGAAGAGTTCCCTCGATTTCTCCAAGATTCCATTATCAGATCCCGACTTAGTGCCAACGGGACCAACTCGGAGTTATAGGTAGGTATAAACCTTCCCTTTCCAATTAAAAAAATAAAATAAAAAATCGGTTCACGGTTCTCGGAGATATCGAGTAACATACATACAAAAAAAAATAGTTCGAATTATTATGTGAACGGCGACATGTACCTTTGGCAGGTGATTTTGCAGACGGAGCTGCTGTCCGCATTTTCCCTACAGTTAGACAGGTAGACGCATACAATAACAAAATGACCACTGAAAACGCTAAAGCTCACCGCGTCTACACATTTAACGCTGTAGATGAATCTCGCGAGACGGCAACGTATGGTAGGAAGCCACCAGACAACGTTATCCCTAAGGACGTCAATAACTGTGGTGGCTTCTTACCAACCATAAAATTAGGCGTCGAATCACGAGTGATGCTGAGGCGAAACATTTCCGTTTCCGATAGGATATTATATCTTTAGTGTAGGTACATAATATTTCACGTATAAAACATTATTGTTAAATATTGAAACATTATATAAATATGACATAGGTGACATACTCGTAGGTATTATTTTTTTAATTTTAAGGAGATGCCTTCTATAATTAACCCTGAAGCATAAATAATGATTGTAAATAAATAAAACATAATTAGGTACGTGTTAAATTGTAATACTTTCGTCTAAGCACCAGAACTGTTATGTAGATATTGTACTGTTATTGTGTAATAAATATCGATTAAGAAGTCGATTAATAATAAATATCGATTAAGAAGTCGATTAATAAAAAAATAAGTCTTCTGTACTCAGAATGCTTGTCAGGACAATTCCAGTAACACCAAACACAACTCGGTTACGTTGTTTGGTTACCGTGTTCTGTAGGGTCCTTTCCGGTTCCAGCATCAGACCAGTTTTATGGTACCGCATTCAATAGCACCATGTACATTTGTTTCCTCCTAGTAATTTAACTATCCGAATCGGCACATCTAATCGCTACCTTCGAAACACTGGCCGTTTAGAAGTAAAGTTCTAGTGGCCATCTGTGGTGTTCATCATCAGCTTCCTTACACCAAATCATATTTACTGAATGTAAATTCTTGACTTTATCAATAAATTACCGAAAGCGCCGTACATGTCCCTATAACATTTGAAGAGTTCCCTCGTTTTCTCCAAGATTCCATCATCAGATCCCGACTTAGTGCCAATGGGACCAACTTGGAGTTATACCCTTTCGATAAAAAAAAAAAAATTGAAAATCGGTTCACGGTTCTCGGAGATATCGAGTAACATACATAGAAAAAAAATAAAAAAAATAGTTCGAATTGAGAACCTCCTCCTTTTTTGGAAGTCGGTTAAAAATAACGCTCAACTCTATTTTATTCTGAAAACTTGTTATCCCTAATGTTATTTTCTATTGATGCCTCAGCTAAGAGTAACGAGTTCTTGAAATATCCTGGTGAAATTCCTAAAAAGCCTCACGTTTTGGTTTGTTAAGAGGATATCACTGCTCCTTTACCCATAGTATCAGTTTACGTTAAGTTTGCGTTGGTACAAATACAGCGTATATATTTGATATAACCGCAAATTGAAGCCAGACGGAGATTTTAGTGCTATAATCTGATATTTATAACAATTATTAAATTAGCGCTAACTGCTATAGCGTAATTAATTTTTGTAAATTTTCTGAGCAGCAATGTATGGCGTACTTATAACTACGCCAGTAATAATTATTACTAGTGACAGTTGTGACATCACTATGTTAAGCGTGCTGAATTATTTTAGGAAAAATAGTTCGATTTTTTAATAATTTACTGATCAATATTTTAATAAGTGCCTATACTTAGACCACGTAAAGTTTGCGGTTATATCAAATATACACGCTGTATATGAGGTCCAAAATTAACGTAACCGGGTTATACAAATCGAGGTTTCGTTTTCGTTTGTTTCCTCCATCAAAACTAAACCAATCTTTACGAAATTTTTAAACTAAAATGGGAAGGTAATTTTCTGTCGGAGCGTTTCGATTATTGCGTTTATTATTATAAAACTAGCGACCTGCCCCGGCTTCGCACAGGTGCAATGCTGATAAATGATGCATGTATTATACATATTAACCTTCCTCTTGTATCACTATATCTATTAAAAACCCGCATCAATATCCGTTGTCTAGTTTCTCTAGATCTCTAGATCTAAGCATACCTACATAGGGACAGCATTGATTTGGAGAATCTTGTATTTCTCCTCTAACATGTATCAATTACCTATTTATAATATAATTGTATTAGTTTTTAAGTATAATTGACGAAAAAATGACTTACTTACTGTTCATTTTCTTTCGGATTTCTTCTCAACAGCGTGTAGCGGTCTCTTGTGAAATGCCGGTAGATTCAGATTTAGACATGTGAAAGTGCCCTTGTGGCCGACTTACAGAATAAACGTTTTCATTTTGATTTTGATTTTGACAGACAGGAAGCGACTTTGTTATATATTATGTAGTGATTTGTGTACCATAGGCGTCTGCTTTTGGCCAAAATTCTTCCGCAAACAGACGCGTAGTTTACAAATTCTATTATAATCTGCACAAAAACAAAAATTGGGCTAGTGCGAGTCCGACTCGCGCATGAAGGGTTCCGTATCATAATCTATAACAAGTTTGTTGTATGGGAGCCCCCCTTAAATATTTATTTTATTTTATTTTTAGTAGGTATTTGCTGTTATAGCGGCAATAGGAATACATCATCCGTGAAAATTTCAACTGTCTAGCTATCACCGTTCTTGAGATACAGCCTGGTGACAGACGGAAGGACGGACGGACGGACGGACGGACAGCGAAGTCACAGGTCCCGTTTTTACCCTTTGGGTACGGAACCCTAAAAATGGTCCGACACAGAACATGTCCTTCTAATTCAGGTCCTAAAATTTTGTAAAGATTGTTTAAGGTTTGGAGCAGAAAATAGACTAGAGCGAAACCTCGATTTGTATATTTGTATGGAAAAATTTGCCGTGGTATTTCCTCTTAATCGATTAATTAATTGCCTTATGAAAACAATGAATTCATTTACTTTAAGATAAGGTGTCAAAACAAATCGTTTGAACAATTTAACTTGGTCACGCGCGAAACTATTGGTGTGCAACGCGAAACGACGTGCTTTATCGAACTATTCGAATATGATGTTAATGTCTTAATTTTCATATTCATATACCTTTAGAGTTCCGTACACAAGTGGATGTTCGGCGTTTTGGTAATTTTCGGCGGATTTTGTCCAGTAGTGGACGTCTTTCAGCTCAGCATCATCATCATCATAGGCTCTTTAATCTAAAACGATTTGTGGTCTTCAGTCTGCGAAGCACCGTCTTTGGTGGCTGAAAAGACCGATACACAATCGGCATATCCGACCGCAAACCCCCGTCTAGCACAATTACGGTTTGCGACTAACACCCGCCACGCTCTCACAGTACTGAACACTGTAAAGAAAGAGATAGGTAGGACATCTCGCTCGAGAAAGAGTCACGTGTCCCAGTTGTGCTAGAGGTGCTGAATAGACACTGGCCGCCTTGATGTCGTTTCTGCCTCTTGTCAGTCAATGGGTTAGGTTAGACCATGCATCCTCACACCACCAGCGGCAGCGACCACAAGGCGCCAGGTCTTCCCAGATTTGGTGGTCGATCTTAAAGGCAAATCATGTCGCTCTCCACGCAGTCGGCTCATTTCTGAAAAATCTTAAATGCACAGACATTTAAATTTTACAACTTTATAAGATATTAAATTATGCAAAATCGTTTTCTTTACTAGACTAGAATAATAACGCTGATATTATTTTAAACGCTTCATTTACGTCATTGTTATTTAATTTCGTCATTGCAAAGTAGGTAAACATTCTTTCATGTATTTCTTAATAACCTACTAACAGCTGTTTTTAGGGTTCCGTACCCAAAGGGTAAAAAACAGGAGCCATAGGGTGCGTCTCCACTGAAGCAGATTGACCAATAATAAAAAACAACCGGCCAAGACCATGTCGGGCCACGCTCAGTGTAGGGTTCCGTAGATGCCCGTAAGATTTCAAGCTCTATAAAAGGTAGACGCCAAAGTAACTATAATTACTTATTACCTTACCTTCTGGAAGTTATGGATTATACGCGCCAAATTGAGCGGACACTTTCGTCAATTTAAAGAAAATTATGAAATTTTGCGATGCTTACTCAAAAACGGCTCGACCGATTTTATTCAATATAGTTTTCATTGAAAGTACTTAAAGGACCTCTGTCATGAATGTTTCTATAGTTTTTTGACCCGTGGTTGAAAAGCTATTTTTTTTTCGGAGCGAATATTTACAAAACTGCTGACATTATCGAAAAATAATGTTTCGAGAACCCTATTATTTTTAAAAGACTTATTCAACGACTCCCCACGCTATAGTCTTGGAACGAAAATCAAAACCGGCCAAGAGCATGTCGGGCCACGCTCCGTGTAGGGTTCCGTAGTTGCTCATCCTTCACAATAAACTGCTGTTTTAAGCCCGAGGTTTAAGTTAAGAAAGATTTTAAGCTCTATAAAAAGGTAAACGCCCTAGAAACTGTAATCACTTATTACCTTCTGGAAGTCAACTTACGACCTTTCAAAGAAAAAATAAACTCAAAAACGGCTCGACCGATTTTGTTCAACATAGTTTTCATTGAAAATACTTATAAGGCATTAACATGAATTTGTCCGATTTTTTTTGACCTGTGGTTGAAAAGTTAGAGGGGGGGGGGGACACTATTTTTTTTTTGTTTTTGGAGCGAATACTTACAAAACTGCTGACTATCAAAAAATAAGGGGGGAAGTTACGTTCCGCCGCGCGTTCTTTCGGTCCTCCTATCATCGTATTTATAGAGACTATGGCAAGTTTGGTATCGTTTTCGGATAAATTGAGGACGGCCAATCATTTTCTGGGACATTTATAACATGTTCACATAAAAAAAAATTAAATAAAGGCAAAAATCAGAAAATCTTAGTTAAAAAAATTTCTTTCTGCAACGAGTACGTGAAAATGAGCAACGATTTGGGCATGAAAAAATACTATTATAAAGCCACATTTATGTAGATTTCAAAAACATATAATTTATTATAGCTATTATGAATACCAAATGCTAAAAAAGATTTTTATTGAAAAGCGGACTCCTCAAAATTTTACTTTATAAAAATAAGGACCCAAAAACAAATGTTATAAATGTTGGAATATGTAATGTAAGTAGCTTAATTGTATATTACGTAGTTTTAGGCTTTATTTGCGTTTGTAAGCATGTGTATTATATTTTAAATTGCGAATAATATAACCGTTTGATTACTTCAAATGACTGGTTCAAAATAACACTAACAAGTCACAGATCTAATTAGATATTATTATTAATCTGTATATAAATACTTAAATTCATGCACATATTTACGTGTAACATGCTCCATCACATGCACACAACTCGGTGCACTTTAATATTTATTGGTTACACCTGCATCTAGCAGTGTATTTCTTATTGCTGCACCTGATCATTTCCATGCAGGCGTTGGGCTCGACACCTACTGGCAAGCTAGTCCATGTAGGTTCCCATCTCAAATCTACTTTTGTACATCCCCAATCAGATGGACTAGGAATATTTTGGATCGGTTATACTTGACCCCATACATGAACTGCTTGAAAAACTGCCCGCTGGAAATGCTGGTACAATGTAGCATTTGTTGGTGGAATATTTTTCAATTTGCGGTCTTTTTTCGTAAATAACTGCTTTCGGTAATCGTTTACAGCCGAAACTGAGCTGGATCTAAAACTAAAATGTTAAATATGCACAACTACCCTAGATTATTCATAGTTTTATGTCAACAACAAATTTTTCCACAATCTCCCTTGCACCTTCAATTCTGCCGGTCCTTGGCCGCCTTGACCGCGTCGTAAAAGTTGCAGTCAACTGCAGTGCGGATTTCATCTGACCAACGCATCGGGCTGCGGCCCCGAGGCCTCTTACCCTGGTATTTTCGGTGACCAACAGTTTTTTTTTCAGATTATCGTCTTCTCTTGGAAATGTGCCCATAGAAATCCAGCACTCTTTGTGACACGATGGTCGATAATTTCGAAGTCAATTTTAATTTCTTAAGAATGGAAGCATTGGTCTTGTGCGCAGTCCAGGGGATGCGAAGCATCTACTTCCAGCACCACATCTCGAAAGCGTCAACACGCTAACGGTCCGCTGCTCTGAGGATCCACGTTTCATCGTCCATATAGGAAGATGGAGAATATAAGTATCCGCACAGGCCTTGTCTTCGTTCGCAGCGTGATTCTCCGATCTCTCTATATCTTGCGCAACTGAGTCATGGCATCTTTGGATATCCCGATACGTTGCCGAATCTCCATTTGGCAATAGCCTTTGTCAGCTATAAGGGAACCCAGGTAGTTGAAAGTCTGGACCGTGCCAACATTTAATCTCCCAATGAGTTTCAGTTTCTGACTTCGGTCCACCACCATGATTTTGGTCTTCGACCTGTTTCTGAAGAGACCAAGTCTGTTTCTAATCCGCTCCATTTTTGCCAAGAAGTTTATCATTTCAACTGCATTTGCCGCTATAATGGTGGTGTTGTCGGCATACCGCAGATTAGTGAGCTTCACTGCTCCGGCTGATGCCTCCCTCCCATTGGTCACACGTTTTCCGCATGATGCATTCTCCGTAGGTTGATAAATGAAAGGCGCAGGTAGCGTATCCTCAACTCGAACAACTTCCTGACTGCCATAGTATATACTCTGCACAAGCGCTGACAAGCGGGCGGGCACGCCAAGTTCTTTCAGGACTGTCCAGTCAACACAGTCAAAGGCCTTGCTGTAATCTATGAAGCACATTATGATAGGCGTGTCAAATTTGTAAGCCTTCTCAATCAGCTGTCTAACATTAAAGATTTGCTCACGAATGCCTATACCTTTAACAAAACCTGCCTGTTCCTGTGGAATTTGCCAATCCAGGAAATTCCGGATGCGACGGTTGACTATGTGGAGTAGTATTTTGCTAGCATATGTGAGAGTAGCGCGAGTGTGCGGAAGTTATCACATTTGACCATCGATCCCTTTTTATAAAGAGGCAGAACGACAGAATGCGTCCAATCTTTGGGCCACTCTCCAGTACGCCAGATGTTATTGCATATCATGTGTAAAAGGATCGGATTGGATCGGGTCCGGAGGCTTTTTAGACCTTAAGTGATCTAAGAGCGGAGCTTCCGATCGGAGTATGTCCAGTTCCTAATCAAATCGTTGTCAGTGGCAGGAGGGCAGGTCTCCGAGGTGGGTTTTGTGTACGCCTTCACAGGTCGTGAAAGTTTCTTTCTTTAACGGAAAGGGAAAAAAAGAGTGCATTTGAACCCTGGAATGCAGTCCCTAATACCACATAAAGTTTCCTGGCAGCATACGGCAGGAGAATTGCAGATGCAATGGCGATCGTGGAAAAGTTTATTGCAGTCATGTATTTACTTTATTCATAAAACAATGAGTCACTTAAAGGGTAGTAGTGCATATTTAAAAAAAATGTTTTAGATCCAGCTCACTTTCTGCTGTAAACGATTGCAGAAAGCAGTTGTTTACGAAAAGACCGCCAATTGAAAAATATTCCACCAAAGAATGCTACATTGTACCAGCATTTCCTGCGGGCAGTTTTCAAGCAGTTCATGTATGGGGTCAAATGTTTAACGATCCAAAATATTCCTAGTCCATCTGATTGGGGATGTACAAAAGTAGATGATAGATGGAAACCTACATGGACTACCTTGCCAGTAGGTCTCGAGCCCAAATCCTGCATGGAAATGATCAAGTGCTGCAAAAATAAATGCGCTGCTAGATGCAGGTGTATCCAACAAAAATTAAAGTGCACCGAGTTGTGTGCATGTGATGGAGCATGTTACACATAAATATGTGCATGAATTTAAGTATTTATATACCGATTAACAATAATATATAATCAGATCTGTGAATTGTTAGTTTTATTTTGAACTAGTCAAGGGTCATTCTTGAGAATCGAATTCTTCATGTGATTCCCTTGGCGATTTTTATTTTTATATTTTTTTACCTATTTGCTAGAAAATATGAAATTGTATTTAATTTTACGCAGATTTATCAAATAGGCATCACTTTTTGTCAATTTGATACAGAAATATACCACTTTATGTTTTCGCTGCCTGGGGAATAAGAAAAGATGACATGGGAATAAGAAAAACGCCAAAGGAATCATAAAAAAAAGTACAGGGGAATAATATTCAGATCAGTTTTTCTTACATAAATAAAAAGTTTTACAAAGTGTAGGGATACAAAAATTCACAGTGTTTTATTCGAATTAATTGGCAATTTTCTTAATAATCGAACCACCGTCGAGGTATAAAAATTGCTGGGCATTTAAAGCATCTTCTCTTGAATTCAGCTCAAAATCATTAGAGACCATGTACCTAGATGGAATAAAATTCTAAATCAATGATTCAGTCATCTGCAACGCGAATTAAAGGGAAATTTATTTTCTTTTCATGAAAAAACAAGAAAACTGTGATTCCCTTGTTCGAAATTAGAACCAGAGGAATAAGAAAAAAGTATGTTTTTTGTCGATTCTGCCGAAACTTAAATTATTATAAGAACAACTATTAAGTCAACACATGCAGGCATTCATGTAGTTTTATTTTTACTAAACACTATGTACCTATTGCAGATGTAAAATTTTATATAAAAATTCAAGGGAATCAAAATCATAGTGAACCAAAGCCAAGTGAATCATATATTAGCCGTCATAGCTAAGAATTCCAGCAACTAGTCGCGACCATTCCCCGCATATCTGGAAGCGTTACTGACGTTTGCCACGCCCGGCCATTGCAACTGGTCAGATGACGTTTAAGTAGGGATGTGCGCCGTGTTGAATGAGGTACCAGGGGAATCATAGCTTAGCTCTGGACAAACCATTAACATAGTTTTTTTTTTTAAATTACGATACACACAGCAACCATATTTTTTCTTCTAAATAAATAACTTATATTCTAATAATTTAACTCAATTCTATACTTGATTTCAATTCACAACATGTACTTTTTGGGGTAGTTTGTTAAAAAAATGGCGAATGGACGCACCAAGGGAATAAAGTTTTATGTGTTTAATATTTTTTTACAGTTAATTATACTCAACTTAAACAAAAAATATATCGTGCTCCAGTTAAATTAGGTGCTAATGTAATATATAAAAAATACTATGGTCAATTATTTCAATTGTGCGGGTACTTTATCCTTCTGGACGCTGTAAATTTACCGTTTCAAGAATCACCCTCAATTGAAGTCATCAAACGGTTATATTATTCGCAATTTAAAATATAATACACATGCTTACAAACGCAAATAAAGCCTACAACTACGTGATATACAATTAAGCTACTTACGTTACATATTCCAACATTTATAACATTTGTTTTTGGGTCCTTATTTTTATAAAGTAAAATTGTGAGGAGTCCGCTGTTCAAAAAAATTTTTTTTAGTATTTGCTATTCATAATAGTTGTAATAAATTATGTTTTTGAAATTTACATTAATAAGGCTTTATAATCATATTTTTTTCATGCCCAAATTATTGCTCATTTTCACGTAATCGTTGCAGAAAGAAATTTTTTTAACTAAGATTTTCAGATTTTTGCCTTTATCCCAATTTTTTTCTATGAAAACATGTTAACGTTGTCCAGAAAATGATCGGCCGTCCTCAATTTATCCGAAAACGATACCAAACTTGCCTTAGTCTCTATAAATACGATGATAGGTGGACCGAAAGAACGCGCGGCGGAACGTAACTTCCCCCCTCCCCCTCCCCACCAGCGGGGCGTCCGCGCTCGTCTCCCGGGCGTTTTCAACTCTAGTCTACCTAAGTAACAAGTGTGCCAAGGCTCATGCTTTAATGACAAAAATATTGGTGTTGTCCTATAAAGTCCTAACTACAAACTCATACCAAATTTTAGCTTTCTAGTACTAATGATCACGGAGCTAAGCCGCGGACGGACGGACGGACAGACGGACATGGCGAAACTATAAGGGTTCCTAGTTGACTACGGAACCCTAAAAATCACCCCCACTTTAGGTGTAGGAGAGGTAACCGAAAAAGTTTTTTTTTAGTTTTTATTTTACCGTTTTGTCGGCGTGATACATAGACATACTCATACCAAATTAGCGGAGCTAAGCCGTGGACGGACAGACAGACAGACAGACAGATAGACAGACGGACATGGCGAAACTGTAAACGAAATCCTAGTTGACTATGGAACCCTAATGAAGCAGAGCTGAGATACAGATTTCAACTCAGGTGATTGGTTTATTAGAATAGAATAGAATAGAATAAAAATTTATTCGTTAACACACACAAAGTGGACAACAAATATTAGAAAAAGTAAAATAAAATAATATCGTTGATGTGTATGCCACGAACAGGTCACACCTCAGCATAAATGATGGCCCGGGAACCAGCGCTGGTCTTCCGGTGAAACCTATCGGTGACGCCACGGTGAACCGCACACACACGGCTGCACTCTTTTTTTTTTTTTTTTCATTCAAAATAGCCATGCATTTAACCTCGATAGCACCTGATGGTAAGTGACAATAAGGCCTAAGACTAAGACTCTTAGACTGAACGCAGCGTAAGCGCTTGTCAATGCCAAGACAATGACATTGACAAGCGACATTACGCGCCTCTCCGCTCCGCCTGGCTTCAATGAAAGAAAGAAAGAAAGAAAGAAAGAAAAACATTTATTCGGGGACAAACACAATTACAAAGATAAATAGTGAAAAAAAAGAAAATACGGAGACCACCCTATTACTAAGACTCTACTGTCCGTCTGTCCGTGTCTGTTACAGGCTGTGTGATAGCTAGACAGTTGAAATTTTCACAGATGATGTATTTCTGTTGGCGCTATAACAACAAATACTTAAAATTAAATATATATTTAAGTGGGCCTCCCATAAAACAAACGTGATCGGGTGCGTTAACTTTGCACTGCACCACACATTTGTATCCGGCACCACACATATCAGGTGCAAATTTAACTTAAACCGGCCAGTTAAGATGGGATGTGTTTGTACGGAACTCGCATTTGGCCGGTTTTATTTAGCACCATCGCTTAATATATACCTAGATTTTGCTCGCAGCTTCACTTGATTTCTAAACGTATAATGCTAATCCTAAGAGAATTCATTTTCAGGGATGAAAATCAGTTCATAATTTCCTCACCATACAGAAAAAACTTGTAGAAACCAAATTTGATCGACATTGACATATTCGTACAGATAGTGCCATTTAAAATAAGAAAACCGGCCAAGTGCGAGTCGGACTCGCGCACCGAGGGTTCCGTACAAACACATCCCATATTAACTGGCCAAGTTAAGTTAAATTTGCACCTGGTATGTATGTCGCCGGATACAAATGTGATGCAAAGTTAATGCAACCGATCAGGTTTGGTATATGTTATTTAAAGCATTTTATTATGTTTTTAGTAGGTATTTGCTGTTATAGCGGCAACAGAAATACATCATCTGTGAAAATATCAACTGTCTAGCTATCACGATTGATGAGATATACAGCCTGGTGACAGACAGGCAGACGGAGAGACGGACGGACAGACGGGCAGTGGAGTCTTAGTAATAGGGTCCCGTTTCTTACCCTTTGGGTACGGAAGGAACCCTAAATAACGCTGGCGATCTTCCTGAAAAGTTGACTACTGCACAATCAGTTTGCGACGCAACCTATATTTATTTATTTAAACTTTATTGCACAAAACAAAAGTCAGTACAAAGTACAAATGGCGAACTTGATGCTTAACCTATTGACCGCCAAGCGGTCTAGCAATTTACCGTGCCACTGACGCCAGAGTAAAAAAAAAAGATGTGCCCCAAAATTAACAGGTATTGAAAAATACTTGTAGCAGTTAGAATTACAAAGTTTTTTATCATTGAAATTTGGACGGCTGTGGCCGACGTGGCGTCAGAGGCACGATTTTTTGGTGACGGCCACAGCCGACTGTGGCGCTCAAAAGGTTAATGGCATTCTCTACCAGTCAACCATAGGGCCAAACAGAGATGCTCCAAGTGGGTGTAGATAGATAGATAATATGTATATAATTATGTTCTTGTTCGATGTATCGGCCATATCTCGGTGATACTGATCAACATCAAAGTTAGGCACAGTCAGCTAATAGCCGTCTACCACTTTTGTTCCTTAAGAGGACATATCACTGGCTCATTCTCCTGTACTATCAGTTTACGTTAAGTTTGCACCTCGTAACTTAGCGTCGGATACAAATGAGGTCCAAACTTAACTTAACCGGGTTATACAAATCGAGGTTTCGTTCTAAACTGTTTTTTCCTCCAAAACTTAACCAATCGCATTATTACAACAAAACGGGACTCAATCGTGTTCATCAACATAACAACACATTCGAAACGTCGAGGTAATTAAATAAACACTTTTTGAACAAATTATTATAGAATTTATGTAAAATAAATATTTAAGTGGGGCTCCCATACAACAAACGTGATCGGTTGCGTTAACTTTGCACCTCATTTGAATCCGACTCCATATATACCAGGTGCAAACTTAACCCGGCCACATGATTGTCATGCCCGGCCAATATGATCACAATGATTTCTGGACGAGCCCTTAGACTTTTAGAATAGGTACCTATTAGCTTTTATTGTCGATCCCGCCCGCGTTACTGGGAATTGTTAATTGCAAACCTTCCGGAGTAAACTTCAAGGCAATTGTTTTTCCCTAAAGTTTCGTTATTTGAGTCATATTCAAAAAACATGTACATATATAGGTTAAAGGCTTAATAAAAACAAAATTACGATCGCGTCTTTTATGTTACGATAGTTACTCATACAAAAGATAAGGGTAACTACCGTTACACAAAATAATCAATTAAGTTTTGTTTTAATTAAAGCCCTTAACTATGTACATGTTTTTCGAAAATGACTCATTTAACTACCTACTCGCAGTCAAACGTCAACTAATAGCATCACCCACCTAAAAAGAAGATTATTTATAATTGGAAGCAATTTCAATGCACCTTCAAACTCCTGTATCGAAATGGTGCAAGAAAACACGTGCATTTCAGTTATCAGCTGTTTCCCAACGGCTTATTCAATGGTATAGCATATAAACAGCGGTCGATGGTCGAGTCGGCTCGTATGGAACAATGAATTTGGTAATAAGGTTATCTGTCAGTGCGTTTTGTGTGTGGTGTTTTTGGATTAACTTCCTCGTCTGTGCTGGTGAGAGTCTATACCTATAATCACGCTTAAAACGAAAACTATGCGTCAAAAAAAACTAATCTGTCCATCAACCGTCTTCGAGGAATAAGGGGACGAACATGCAAAAATCAAACACACCAACTAACTGAGAATCTCCTCATTTTATTAACTCGGTTAAAAACATATATCCAGTCAAAAATTTCAAGAGATTTCTCAATTGCTCGATGTTTGTTAAGGTTTGTAAATGTGTTTAGTATGTTTTTACTTTGTGACGCTCAAACGGCTGGATCAAATTTGATAAAATTCTGTATGGAGGTAGCTGACAGCCTAAATTAACACATAGGCTACTTTTTATTCCAAACGCGAGTAGCATCGTTATATAGGTTGAGGTTTTAATTTACAGACATTGACACCGATCGCTTCTATAACCAAGCCAATTTCAGCCATTAGAAATAAAATTGCAAGCCCTACAGCAGCAAGAAGACTCGTTCTACTATTCTTGTAATAGGCAGCCGCATTTGTCGTGTAGTAATTTGTACTTACTTCTGATAAAAGAGGACGAATGCAGAATAATTTGTAAACTATTGATACAAAGATCAAAGCTGCAAAGTATGTACTTAAAACTTCCAATAGTACCTATTGAACGTAATAACAATATCCTAGCCTAGAGTTTGTATTTAACATACACGCAACAAAACACACAATAGGACCTTAGTTATGGGCATCCTTATTAAATTTTCTAATATATCACATTTAAAATCAACCTTTGGCAATTGTAGTCCTTGAATTTTGGTATGTGAATAAGTGATTGTAATTTGAAAGTTATTATCAAAATGTTAGGAAATCTATGCTTAACTACGCATTCGCTATAATTTAATTGTCTTATAATTTTGAGTTTTATCAATGAAGCAAAGAAATGTTATAGCATAGGGGTAGATATTATTAAATACTTTTTAACTAGCTCGCAATTGACAACATTTCATATTAAAACGGGACTTAATCGGTTTTCATCAACATAACAAGACATTCGAAACGTCGAGGTAATTAAATAAACACTTTTTGAACAAATTATTATAGAATTTATGCAAAATAAATATTTAAGTGGGGCTCCCATACAACAAACGTGATCGGTTGCGTTAACTTTGCACCTCATTTGTATCCGACGCCATATATACCAGGTGCAAACTTAACTTAACCCGGCCAGTTAAGATAGGATATTTGTACAGAACCCTCGGCGCGTGAATATCACGAATGATCATGATGGGGGACGGGGGTCCGAGAACACATCACGAGTAATTTTTTTACAAGTCGGAAGGTCAAAATATAACGAAATGACTTAAAAAAAGGGGTTGTTTCAATTAAAGCCCTTAACTATGTTCATGTTTTTTGAAAATGACTCATTCACTTACCTACTCGCAGCCAAACATCAACTATAATAGCATCACCGACCTTAAAAGAAGATTATATAGGTAATTGGCAGCAATTTCAATAAGTACATTCAAAGTCCTGTATCAAAATGGTGCAAGAAAACACCTGTATTTGCATTATCAGGCGTTTTCCAATGTTTATTCAATGGTCTGTCAGTGCGTTTTGTGTGTGGTGTTTTTGGATTAACTTCCTCGTATGTGCTGGGTGAGAGTCTATCTATACCTATAATCTAGTGATGAAAGAAACTCAGTCTTTTAAGGCCTTTTAAAAAGACTCGCCTCATTTTTAACGCCTCACGACTAGACTAGTCTTTTAAACCCTAAAGTCTCGAGTCATGAGACTAAAACTACAGACTAAAATGAGTCGTAGTTTTTTAACCTCATGCCTAAACGACTAAGTCACAATTTAAAAGCTTATAGGACTTAAAGGACTCACGCTTCATAACCTCGAAACCGTGAGTAGGAAAGCGTGTGCGCAGTATAAATTAGAAAATGAGTTTCTACAGTAGGTACTTAATTAATGTTAAGTTCAGGTTCAGGCATTAATTAATAAAAATATGTAGAGTAATGGAGACTGAAACTCCTACGTACCTTTGTGACCCTTATGGTCATTGAAAAATACTGATTATACTTATTTTAATATCGCCGACTTAAAAAGGTGATTCAAATGTAATGTGTATACATGATCAGGTTATTATTGGCTTTTCAGTTTTTGTTTGAAGCCGGTTCTTATTAGTTAAAAATAAAAAAAAGAATCATCAAAATTAGTTTACCCAGTCAAAAGTTCTGAGGTAACAAACATAAAAAAATTGGGCAAGTGCGAGTCCGACTCGCGCATGAAGGGTTCCGTACCAAAATCTATAACAAGTTTGTTGTATGGGAGCACCCCTTAAATATTTATTTTATTTTATTTTTAGTATTATTTGTTGTTATAGCGGCAATAGAAATACATCATTTGTGAAAATTTCAACCGTCTAGCTATCCCCGTTCTTGAGATACAGCCTGGTGGCAGACCGACGGACGGGCGGACGGATGGACGGATGGACGGATGGACGGACGGACGGACGGATAGCGAAGTCTCAGTAATAGGGCCCCGTATTTACCCTTTGGGTACGGAACTCTAAAAAATACAGTCGAATTCAGAACCCTCTGAGAATTTCAACTCTCTAAAAAATACAGTCGAATTCAGAACCCTCTGAGAATTTCAACTCTCTAGCTATCACCGTTCATGAGATACAGCCTGGCGACAGACAGACAGATAGACAGGCAGACAGACAGGCAGACAGACGGACAGCGAGTCCCGTTTTCTACATTTTGGGTAAGACGACCTAAAAAAAAAGTAAAAAAGACAAACTAACAGCACTTACAACAAGAGTATATATATATAGTAATATGTAAACTATATATCTAAACTATTAGATACTTTAATAATAAATAGGCAAAAAATTTCCTCTTATACATAATATAGCAATATATTATAACGTTTATGTTAAGATTTGTAAAAATAAACGTGAACATAAACTACAGCATGTGTTATTTTTTTAAACCTTGGGTTAAATAAAACGCAAAAGGTAGTACAAATTGGCCTATCAATGTTGACGATTTTTTAGGTATTTTTTACGTTCCCAGGTAAAACGAAACGATATCTACCGTCACCATCAGCAACAAAAGTCCATGAACAATGTTACTAATGCCACTAATGCTTAACGTTAAAAATTAACGTCAATATTGTACATGGATTTTCGGTGCTAAAAGTTCCACTGGATTGTTAAATTAAAAAATAGTTTTAATTACATCACCTTCTATGAAAAAATACCTGGTAAATCTGACCAAATGGCACGTTTATATATATTATCTTGAAACAACATTATCAAAAAAGACATGTCTAACATCGTGGTCTTTAATATGTCATCAATTATTTAGATAAGGTTTTCAGAAGTTTCAAATTATGTATACTAAATATTTTCATATGCCAGCTGTTTAAGTCCTACAAGCCTAAGTGCTTGAGCTGTTTCCAGCAAGACTATCGCGTGAGTCCTTTTAAAACGACTTGAGTCGTTTAAGTCGTTTAGTATAACGACTGAGTCCTTTTAAAAATAAGTCCAACCTCCAGTCTTATTATAGTCGAGTTTTTTAAAAAGGACTCGAGCATTAATAAAAGGCCTTAAAAGAGTCTATTTCATCACTACTATAATCACGCTTAAAAAACGACGAAAACTATACGTCAAAAAACTAATCTGGTCATCAACCGTCTTCGAGGAATATGGGGATGAACATGCAAAAATCAAACACACCAACTAACTGAGAACCTCCTCATTTTATTAACTCGGTTAAAAAAATATTTCCAATCCATGAGTCCATAATTTCAAGAGATTTCTCAATTGCTCGATTTTTGTTAAGGTTTGTAAATGTGTTTAGTATGTTTTTTACTTGGTCACGCTCAAACGGCTGGATCAAATTTGATAAAATTCTGTATGGAGGTAGCTGACACCCTACATTAACACATATTAGGCCACTTTTTATTCCAAACGCGAGTAACATTGTTATACGTATAGGTTTAGGTTTTAATTTACAGACATTGACACCGATCGCTTCTATAACCAAGCCAATTTCAGCCATTAGAAACAAAATAGCAAGCCCTACAGCAGCAAGAATACTCGTTCTACTATTATTGTAATAGGCAGCCGCATTTGTCGTGTAGTAATTTGTACTTACTTCTGATAAAAGTTCTGATAAAAGTGGACGAATGCAGAATAGTATGTAAACCATTGATACAAAGATCAAAGATGCAAAGTATGTACTTAAAACTTCCATTATAGTACTGAGCGTAATAACGATATTTTACATAGAAACATAACGATATCCTAGCCTAGTACTTGTATTTAAACATCGCTTTATAAACTAGTTGACTTTAGCTATCACGAAACGAGCCCAATCAAAACGATTAACGTACACGACTATGGAGCAAATCAAAATATGGAGAGAACGAAACCTCAACTTGTATGAGAAATAGAGCAGTATTTCCTTCTATTTGAACAACTACTAATAGAGGTATCAAATAATACAAAAAGTGTTTCTTCAGTCGACAGACAATGCGCACCGCGGGACTGCGGCGGCGAGTCCATAGTGTGCGTGTGCAACGAGACATACTGCGATGACATCACTCGTCAACCAGCAGCTCTGGGAGAGTACTGCTCCTACACCTCTTCCAAGGTATCCATATTACTATTTCACCGGAAAACTACCACTAACCACACATGAAATACTGTTCTCATCTGTGGGCTGGAGTGCCCAAGTACCAGCTTCTTCCTCTAAACCGCGTTCAACGGAGAGCAGAGAGTATCGTCAGCTGCCAGCGAATTTCAGATCGGCTTGACTCCTTGGCGCTGCGTAGAGATGTAACCTCTCTCTGCATCTTTTATCGCTTAAATAACGGGGAGTGCTACGAGGAATTGTTCGAATTGTCGCTTGCGGTATTTCCGAACCGATACGACTGAGCGTACTGAAACGCCGGCAGGCGGCAACGCATTTTTGACTCCTCTGGTGTTGCAGGTGACTAGGGGTAACGGTAATCGCTTTCCATCGGGCGATCCGTTTGCTCGTTTGCCCCCTATGACATACAATACGTAATACTGTCCTCAAGATAGGCCATCTGCGGGTATCCATGTTGGTAAATTGCGAAACTCTCATTCAGCGAATTTTCCTACTCTCACAAAGCTACTTTGTTGCCGCTCCAAATATTAGGGGCCTATGCCATATTATTGAGTTACTGCTGAGCAGCCAAGGTGGCGTCCTCGTCATTGGGAGAGTACGGTTTCTACACCTCTTTCTAAGGTATCAGATTATTATTTCGCCCGAAAACTGTTCTCAGGATATAGGCCACCTGTGGATCTCCATGATGGTTAATTGCGAAACTCTCACTCAGCGAATATCCCTACTCTGACAAAGCTACTTTGTTGCCCCTCCAAATCTTAGGAGCCTAGAGTCAGACCACGCTAACTTTTCCAAGCAAATGAACTGTCAAACCATACAAACTTACTCACTTTAGTATGGTTTGACAGTTCATTTCCTTGGAAGAGTAAGTGTGGTCTGACTCTATGCCATATTATTGAATTACTGTTGAGCAGCCAAGGTGGCAGCAGATCAGATCAGATCAATTCTGCTCAAACTATAGAAGCCAAAGAAGAACTAGCTTACGAGTACTACATTTGCGAGTCAAAGATCAAACTCAATCTAAGAAAAGACAAACGAACTTGGACCGAAGCTATAGCACAGAAAGCAGAGCTGGCTGCATATTCTGGAAACATGTCAGAGTTATATAAGTCAGCAAAAATTCTCTGCAATAAACCAATCGCTGATAAACCACTGAGGGATGAAGCCGGAAATCTGCTAGTCACCTTAGAACAACAACTGGATAGATGGCGTGAACACTTTGCCAAGGTCTTTGAAGCTCAGCCCACGATGACTAGCGTTGCAGACGAGTCTTCCCAGAAACTACTCGATATGGAAGTAGGCCCTCCAGCCATAAGTGAGATTATAAAGGCAATCACATCTCTAAAATCTGGCAAGGCTGCCGGTAACGATGGCATAACGGCTGAAGTACTGAAAGCAGATGTTCATCTCACTACCCAAATTCTACATCCGCTTCTATCACGTATTTGGGAGCAGGAATACATACCAGCATCGTGGAAAGAAGGCGTTATCGTGAAACTACCAAAAAAGGGGGACCTTTCCTCGTGTGCCAACTGGAGAGGTATAAATCTGCTACCAATTTGCTCAAAAGTCCTATGCAAAATCTTACTGATGAGGATGGCCAAGGTGGTTGACTGACTCAGAGAAGAACAGGCCGGGTTTAGACCAGGACGTTCGTGCGCGGACCAAATAAACCTTTTACGAATGATCCTAGAACAATGTCAGGAGATGCAGTGTGAAGTTTTCACATTGTTCTCGACTTCGAAAAGGCTTTTGACAGAGTCAGTTGGTCTAGTATTTGGACTGTTTTGGAGAAAAAAGGCGTGCCCGACAAGCTCATAAATATCATAAAAGCGCTTTATAACGGATCGTCGTGTAGAGTGCTCCACAGGGGAAAACTCACGGAGAACATCGTGGTCACCGCAGGCGTCAAGCAAGGTTGCCTATTGTCTCCTCTGCTGTTTATAATGGTGCTTGATGATGTGATGTGCAGAGTCACATGTAAGTGCCGTCGAGGACTGTCTTGGACCGCGAACAAAGACCTAGAGGACATCGACTTTGCGGATGATCTCTGCCTCCTAGCAACCAATCGGCAGCACCTACAAAACAAAGCAGAAGATCTAGCAGATGAAGCTGAAAAGGAAGGGCTGCGTATAAATTTTTCGAAAACGAAAGAAATGCGCCTAAATACCACCGATTCGGCTCCTATGCTGATCAGAGGAAGACACATCGAGCAGGTGGGAAGCTTCTGTTACCTGGGCAGCATCATGGATGATAGCGGAGGCACCGAAGAGGACATTGAGGCTCGTATAAATAAAGCTAGAGCCGTGTTTAGTCAACTCAGGCCAGTGTGGAGTTCCTCAGCCTTAACAAGACGAACAAAGCTGAGGATCTTCAACTCAAATGTGAAGTCTGTGTTGCTGTACGGGAGCGAAACTTGGTTTGTTCGTAAGGACTTAATAAACAAACTCCAAGTGTTCGTGAACAAATGCCTACGTCAAATTTTGAAAATCTTTTGGCCTGAAACGATTACCAACAACGAGTTGTGGAGGATCACCAAGCAGACACCAATAGAGAGGGAGATCCTTACGCGGAAGTGGCATTGGATTGGTCACACATTAAGAAAGCCCGATACCCACCTATCCAAGAAGGCACTGACCTGGAAACTGTCTGGAAAAAGGAAGAGAGGCCGTCCCAGAACAACTTGGCGTCGCTCAGTAGAGCAGGAACTGGGCGTCTTGGGCATGACGTGGGAGGAGGTAGAACAGACTGCCCAAGACCGCTGCAAATGGAGGAGTTTGATTCGAGCCCTACACCCCAGCAGAGGGTAATAGGAAAGAAAGAAGAAGCCAAGGTGGCGTTGTTTGGAGAGTACTGCTCCCACACCTTTTATAAGGCATGCACACCATAAAATGCCCTCTGACCTTATATAAGTCATGATGGATCGTCGCAAAACCCGCGTACAGCTACTTTCCACGATCCCCACAAAGCTACTCTGTTTCCGCTCTACATTCATGTTTGCCACTCCAGAGCCTCTCTGCCCGGCGCCTATTATGTCAATATACGCTACGACATATTATTTGTTATTCACTTACTGTTCAGCAGTGAAGCCGGCGTCGCAAAACTGCTGAATAAATGGCTCAAAAAATATTTAAGTAAACGCATTTGTTAATTATGTTGTAAGTATTTTATATTATTTCAGGCTGGCATGAGGTTCTACAGACAATCGGGATTATTCTGCTCACCAGCGCGGTGTAAGTAAAACCTACTTCTGAATTTATAATACTACCCAGCCGTGGCGAAGTAGAAAAACCTAGCGTAGATAAATATTTCGAGAGGTGATGTTTTTTTTTGATTTTACCAATCTGCAATTCGGACTAGTACCAGTAAATCATTGATACAAACCATTAGTACCAGTAAGTGTGGAGTCTGGGCATCCGTCCTTCAAAATACATGCTCAATAAAAATCTTCTGCTTTTACTGTCCTTGGTCTTTAATATTTCTATATATATGTTGTTTAGCTGACTGTATAACGGTGGAGCTATTCCCAGAGGAAGTCTTCCAGACCATTGAGGGCTTCGGTGGCGCCGTCACAGACTCAGCTGGCCTCAACTGGCGCAATCTGCCCAAGTCCCTGCAGAACGCTATGATTGAGTAAGGTTTATTTATTTCACTATCTGTAAGGCTGAAGCTGGTAGAAGTGTTTCCAAAGATTCAGGGTCTCAACTAGCACATTATGTTCAAGTGCAGCATTCTGCATAATAGTATCGAGTAAAGAGAGACAGCGTTTAAATTGCAACCCAAAATGGCAGTTCGAAGGCAGTTCTGATGCAATTGATCAGGCTGACGCTGAAAAAGTGGTTCTCGAAGATCCAAGGTCTCAATTTGTCGAAATGGATGCAGAACGCCATGTCAAATACGCTCTGTTTTGTTCAACTGACAATGTTAGTCTGGAACTATTGGAGGTGTTTCGGAACATCCAGAGTAATCACGTTCATACCTCGTCCTTTCTTGCAAGTCATGACTTACACAGCAGAACGCTGGATGATTTACTGTTACATTAGGAATGTACACTGAAATCATTCGATAAATCTAATAGAGCATCATCTGACGTTGTCACTACAACTACACAATTCCTAGCAAATATACCTTCACTTGGTGGCGGTAGGGCGACTGTATTCAATACCCAGGTTCTTAAACGTTTGGTAGAGATTAACTATATTTTGTTGTATCGCAGGTCCTACTTCGGTCCCAAAGGGATTGAGTATAACATAATCCGTACACCAATCGGCGGTTCAGACTTCTCCACATACGTGTACACGTACAACGACTATCCCGAGGGAGACAAGTGCTTGAGCAACTTCTCACTTGCCTACGAAGATTACTTGTTCAAGGTAAATATACAAAAGTAAGTAATTAGACAAAATATTCGCTTGCTTGGTAGTGATTAAGGTCAGACAGGAGTGCAATTGCTCCGTGTGGCACGCTTAACCTAACCTAACCTACCGTATATAAAAATATCGAAAGTACAGATGTTATATTACTATCGGCATCTTCTAACTATGTAACTGTGCCTTAGTTTCACGCTACTTAATTAGTTGCATGAAATGCTGATGCATTTTTCTTGGTCACTCTGTCACTGTAGAGGATTGAGATTTTTTATTTGGCCAACCACCTGTCGCCATTGGTTACGCTCAGTTTTTTGTAGTGTGACGTTAACAACTTCAACTCTTGGGATATTAAGTCAGATTAACGTTTGGGACTAATTATATTCTGGGCTGTTCTGATTTTCTAGATCCCCATGATCCAGGCTGCCCAGCAGGCGTCTTGCGGGAAGGTGGAAGTCCTGGCATCTTGCTGGAGCCCTCCCATCTGGATGAAGACCAACAAGAACATCACTGGACGAGGATTCCTGTTGCCGGAGTACTACCAGACGTTCGCCGATTACTACCTCAAGTGAGCTTCTCTAATATAAGCCTCAGCTCCCAACTGGAAGAAAACAAATAAGAATCACTGTTAATTCAGTGCATTTCCGAGGGTTCCCGTTTTCTACTGTTTCAATGGAGAATAATCAACATTTTGGTTGTAAAGGTTGTACTAACTCCGCTCATTCCTAGAAAAAACCTACAGATATTTCTGTAACTTTTATTTTGTTTTTATGTAAATCTTGTTTCCCTATATAGAGCCTGTAAAACCTTTTACCTAGGGTAGACCTATACGCTATTACAGTGTATGATTAATGATGAATGAATTATTTGAATTGTAATATGTGCTTTCTGTCACCCAGATACATAGACGCGTACGCAGAGGAAGGAATCCCCATCTGGGCAGTGACCCCCACCAATGAGCCGTTCAACGGACTGGGCGACAGCATCCCGTTCAACTCCCTTGGATGGACCCCTAAGACTTTCGTAAGTTTTTCAAATATCATCAGAGACGTAGAGACACGCAGGATGGAATCCCCATCTGGGCCGAGTCCCCCACCAATAAGCTGTTCAACGGGCTGGGCTACAGCATCCCGTTCAACTCCCTTGGATGGACCCCTAAGACTTTCGTAAGTCTCTCAAATATCATCAGAGACATCACACACGCGGAGGAAGGAATCCCAGTCTGGGCGGTGACCCCCACTAATGAGCCCCTGATCGGGTTGGGCGACAGCATACTGTTCATTTTCTTGGATGGATCATACCTATCAGCTGATACCTAGTGAATATAATTAAAATAATAATAGAATACGATTGATGATGCGGTTGGCGCATGCAGTGGTAGTGCAGCTACCTACTGAGCTGGCGGTCCCAGGGCCCCGACAAGATCCAATATTTGAGCTATGAACTCGAATATATTGTTCCTGGAAGTTTTTGAATGTAATAGGCTAGTTGACCCAGTTTTGAAATATATTTGAAATGGTTAATAATGACCTTACTAGCTCTAAAAAAAATGTCTTGTATTTTTGTGAAAGCTAGAAAGCTAAATTTTATCAATTGAAAATTGGAAATTTCATAAACAGTCAAAAACGCCGTCCACCATTTTTCCCTTTTGCTAATCTGTGGCGTGACAGAATTACCTGTAAATATTCGAAATTCGACCGTCGTATAGTGCCATTCCGCTCACTCCAATATACTTTTGACAGGAGATCGAGAGGGACGGCACTATTCGAAGTCGTCAAAGTAGACTTTCAGTTTTGTTTACATGACCAATGACGTCACTATCATAAGCGAAAATGGCGGACAGCGTTTTAAGCATTTCAAAATACAGATTAAAAACCATATTTTCAAATTCATTTTTTCAGCCATCTTTCACTTGTATGAATTGAAAAATATATATTTAGGTTTCCTTTGCTAAATACTATACGGAATAAACATTAGTTTATTACAATTTGACATGAGTCAACTTGCCTATTAAGTTTATGTTTTAACCGACTTCAAAAAAAGGAGGAGGTTCTCAATTCGAACTATTTTTTTTTTTGTATGTGTGTTACTCGATATCTCCGAGAACCGTGAACCGATTTTCAATTTTTTTTTTTAATCGAAAGCGTATAACTCCGAGTTGGTCCCATTGGCACTAAGTCGGGATCTGATGATGGAATCTTGGAGAAAACGAGGGAACGCTTCAAATGTTATAGGGACATGTACGGCGCTTTCGGTAATTTATTGATAAAATCAAGAATTTACATTCAGTAAATAGGATTTGGTGTAAGGAAGCTGATGATGAACACCACAGATGGCCACTAGAACTTTACTTCTAAACGGCCAGTGTTTCGAAGGTAGCGATTAGATGTGCCGATTCGGATAGTTAAATTACTAGGAGGAAACAAATGTACATGGTGCTATTGAATACGGTACCATAAAACTGGTCTGATGCTGCAACCAGAAAGGACCCTACAGAGCACGGTAACCAAACAACGTAACCGAGTCGTGTTTGGTGTTACTGGAATTGTCCTGACAAGCATTCTGAGTACAGAAGACTTATTTTTTTATTAATCGACTTCTTGATCGATATTTATTATTAATCGACTTCTTAATCGATATTTATTACACAATAACAGTACAATATCTACATAACAGTTCTGGTGCTTAGACGAAAGTATTACAATTTAACACGTACCTAATTATGTTTTCTTTATTTACAATCATTATTTATGCTTCAGGGTTAATTATAGAAGGCATCTCCTTAAAATTAAAATAATAATACCTATGTCACCTATGTTATATTTATATAATGTTTCAATATTTAACAATAATGTTTTATACGTGAAATATTATGTACCTACACTAAAGATATAATATCCTATCGGAAACGGAAATGTTTCGCCTCAGCATCACTCGTGATTCGACGCCTAATTTTATGGTTGGTAAGAAGCCACCACAGTTATTGACGTCCTTAGGGATAACGTTGTCTGGTGGCTTCCTACCATACGTTGCCGTCTCGCGAGATTCATCTACAGCGTTAAATGTGTAGACGCGGTGAGCTTTAGCGTTTTCAGTGGTCATTTTGTTATTGTATGCGTCTACCTGT
The DNA here is from genome assembly GCA_905147355.2 of Apotomis turbidana. Taxonomy (NCBI): domain Eukaryota; kingdom Metazoa; phylum Arthropoda; class Insecta; order Lepidoptera; family Tortricidae; genus Apotomis; species Apotomis turbidana. Next base: position 6,185,684 of record LR990299.1, on the reverse strand, counting down.
CTAACTGTAGGGAAAATGCGGACAGCAGCTCCGTCTGCAAAATCACCTGCCAAAGGTACATGTCGCCGCTCACATAATAATGCGAACTAATTTTTTTTTGTATGTATGTTACTCGATATCTCCGAGAACCGTGAACCGATTTTTTATTTTTTTTTTAATTGGAAAGGGTATAACTCCGAGTTGGTCCCGTTGGCACTAAGTCGGGATCTGATAATGGAATCTTGGAGAAATCGAGGGAACTCTTCAAATGTTATAGGGACATGTACGGCGCTTTCGGTAATTTATTGATAAAGTCAAGAATTTACATTCAGTAAATAGGATTTGGTGTCAGGAAACTGATGATGAACACCACAGATGGCCACTAGAACTTTGATATGAATCACTAAACAGCAAAAAAAAAAAAATTACAAAAAAAAGAACCGACTTCAGTAAAACTAAAAAACCAAAAATAACCCGTTCAAGTACAGATTACTCACCCTTCGAAGTCGGTGCCAAACCTCGCGTAAACTATAATATAAATATAAGAACTGAGTGGTTTGGGATCGACTTCGAAGGGTGAGTCAAATGTAATCTGTACTTGAACGGGTTATTTTTGGTTTTTTAGTTTTACTGAAGTCGGTTCTTTTTTTTGTTAAAATTTTTTTTTGTATATAAATATATATGTACATCGTCGTCTAGTAAAGATCAGAAATATATGAAAATAAAATACACTTTACCTACCTACGTATTTTTATTTTAGGGGAAATGGATTTCACAGAACCTGGGACCCACTTTATGCAACTCGCCGTACGACGTCAAGATCATCTGTGGCGATGACCAGCGGTACAACCTACCCATTTGGTTCAATAAGGTAACGTTTGTACTAAGATTAAATAGCATCTATTACGTCTATCAATATCAACTATTAGATAGACTGAAGTCATCCTGAAATTGGCATAAGCGTTACAGTACATTACATACCTAGGGAGGTCAATTCGTGAATGTCCCAGATTGCAGGTGTTTGTTAATATGCGATCTGGGCCTTTACAAAATATTAAACCATTCAGGGCCAGTGACTCAGCGTATGGGTCATGCTCAAACAGTCGCGCAGGGCGAGTGACTCGCATGTGAGTCATGACAAAAACCAAATAAAGAAAAAGGAATCTTACTATGACTTAATAGTATTAGGATAATAGCTACCTGGCTTCAGAAGCGGCGGTCTATTTAGCGTTCGCGCCGGGGTCATGACCAATACGTTGAGTCACTTGTTTTAGCAAAAAACTGGTTGTATGGTGGCCTGGCGTATAGTGTACGGTCGACGGCGCTTGGCCGTGAATGGCCCGTGGTATGTCTTGGCCAGGAAGTGAGATTTTCTCCCAGGTCTCCGAGAGGTCCTCCCAGAAAATCCCACTTACGGCCTAAGGTGACTTAAAAATTGCAGTTTTAAAAATGCACTTAGTCGACAACGTTTCTTTTTTCGAGATAAATTTACAAAACTAGTCGCTATAAAAAATGGGTTCCATTTTCATAAATAAACGAAACGGGTTTAATTTTAATACTATATGATATCTTGTCAATAGTATTTATCAGTAAGAGTTCCTTCATAACTCATAAACTTACTAAACGGCTCGTCGACACTACTGTTGACCAAAAGGCTGGCAACTTCCTTGCTCAGCGTCTTAGTATAACAATACAGCGAGGTAATGCTGCCATCATGTTTGGTACAATTCCATGGGACCCATATATGTATTTTTATAATAGGTACATAATATCCATGTTATGATTATGAAACTCATGTTTGACCAGATGATCGAGGTTTGCCCCGAATCTCGGGACTATGTGCACGGTATAGGAGTCCATTGGTACGGAAACCTGCTTACCTCCGCCTCGCTGTACCGCTACGTCAACTACGGATACCCAGACAAGTTCATCATAGCCACGGAGGCTTGCGAAGGTCAGTATTACTTTTAGATTAATCTAGAATCTTTGGACTATGTGGACACTGGACAGCATAGGAGTCCATTGGTACGGGAGCCTGCTAACCTCCGCCTCATTGTAGGTAACGCCACGTCAACAACGAACACCCAAACAAGTTCATCATATCCACAGAGGTTTGCGAAGGTCAGTATTATTTCTAGATTAATCTAGAATCTATAGACTATGTGGATGGCATAGGAGTGCATTGGTACGGGAACCTGCTCACCTCCGCCTCGTTGTACCTCTACGTCAACTACGAACACCCAGACAAGTTCATCATAGCCACGGAGACTTGCGAAGGTCAGTATTACTTCTAGATTAATCTAGAATCGTTGGACTATGTATAAAGCATAGGAGTCTATTGGTACGGGAACCTGCTCACCTCCGCCTCGCTATACCGCTACGTCAACAACGAACACCCAAACAAGTTCATCATATCTACAGAGGCTTTCGAAGGTCTGTATTCATCATCATCATCATCATCGTCAGCCCGTGTCTTTCCACTGCTGGATTAGGGCCTCCTCGTGCATTTTCCATTCGCTACGACTCCGGGCCACTTGCATCCATTTTCATCCCATGACCTTAACTATGTCGTCTCTTCATCTAGTGGGGGTCTGCCCACTTCTTCTTCCAATTCGTGATTGCTACTCCAGTAGCTTTGGAGACCGGCGTCGATCTTCTCGCCTACAAACAGTCATGTCCCGCCCATCTCCATTTTAGAGTAGCGGCTTTCCTAGCGATGTCGGTTATTTGGGGTCTCTGTCTGATCTCTGTGTTTGGAATGTGGTCTATGATTGTTATCCCCAGTATCAGCAGGTCACTTCTAGATTAATCTATTAATCTTTGAACTATGTGGACGGCATAGGAGTCCATTGGTGCGGAACCCTGCTTGCCTCCTCCTCGCTGTACCGCTACGTCAACTACGGATACCCAGACAAGTTCATCATAGCCACGGAGGCTTGCGAAGGTCAGTATTACTTTTAGATTAATCTAGAATCTTTGGACTATGCGGACGGCATAGGAGTCCATTGGTACGGGGACCTGCTCACCACCTTATTGTACCGCTACGTCAACTACGAACACCCAGACAAGTTTATCATATCCACAGAGGTTTGCGAAGGTCAGTATTATTTCTAGATTAATCTAGAATCTATAGACTATGTGGATGGCATAGGAGTGCATTGGTACGGGAACCTGCTCACCTCCGCCTCGTTGTACCTCTACGTCAACTACGAACACCCAGACAAGTTCATCATAGCCACGGAGACTTGCGAAGGTCAGTGTTACTTCTAGATTAATCTAGAATCTTTGGACTATGTGGACGGCATAGGAGTCCATTGGTACGGGAACCTGCTCACCACTTTATTGTAACCGCTACTTCAACTACGAAAACCCAGACAAGTTCATCATAGCCACAGAGGCTTGCAAAAGTTAGTATCAATTCTTCTATATTATGTAGTTTAGTTTCTACATAACTTTGAAGACAGCGAGAAATTAGACTACTTAGAGTTACAGTTGCAACATTTGTTAGCGAAACTTTAGCCGCAGTGGCGTAGGACGGTCAACCTGTACCTCTCGCACAACTGTGACACGCGACTCTTTCTCACGCGATAAATATTACCTTTCTCTATCTTCATAGTACTGTGAGAGAGTGACGGGCGATGCTATGTCGCGCGACAAGAGTCGCTAAGCCAAGTTGTGCTAGACGGTCTGAAGTCTTACGGAAATGACACCAGTGGCGCGGCGAGCGGTTGAGCGAGAGATCCGAGCGTGGTGGCCATACGAGTGAGTGAGCCACACGACGCTCGCCGCTACGACAAAAAAAACAGTTGTCGATAACATCGAAACAGCTGATGTGCTCTCCCTACAACTTGTCGCAAACCACTCCCAAAGACTTGTCGACGTAAATCGTTTTTGCATGCTACCGGCCCCTCCTATTTAGATATACCTAAGTTAACTTATTGTTTTCTCAGTAACTGATTTATGTAAATCTTTTGAGAAATTTGTCTTAAACCATAAGCCATAATGTAATCAATTGCATTTTGAGCAGGTTGGAGAACAAATGACGTGATTCTTGGAAGTTGGACGAGGGCACAGAACTACTGCACCGACATCATAACTGTGAGTATATCTATATTCTATCTCTCTCATTCATTCATGTAGTTACTTAAAAGAACGGTACTTTTAAAATATGATGTGATAAGTAGTTTTTAGTTTGCTGGCCACCACGAATAAGTATTTTATTGGAAATTGTTTACCGCACTAGCCCAGCAGGGCATTTTTCAGCCCACACGCCATACCCATTGCATATTTTTAAGTGGAACTGATTTATTTTACTGGCAACGAGAAATTTTTGGTATAGTACAAATTTTCTAAGCTAAGCTTATCCACTTAAGAACTGAATACCATTGAGTGGTAAACCACAAATTAAGATAGCGAGCTCGTAGTAAAAGCAGATTGTAACCGCCTTGCAAGGTTAATATAGATTACCGACTCTATTTCCTTAGACATGAAACTACAAAATACACTAACAGAATAATGGTAATCATAACATTTTTGGAATTTCACAACCGTCCGACTCTCCACAATAACGTATATTGTCTTGAAAAAGGACTATGAACTCTCATCATCAACCATTTTAAACCTATTCAACAAGGAATAAGGTTGAAAATTCAATATCCACGCAATGTAGTTCTAACCTTTTTTTGTAAGTAACTGGTTGGCGCTTACGAGAACAAAAGCAGATAGGAGTGTATTAGACACAATGCCATTGTGAATGCAGGTAAGTGGATGAGCTTAGTTTACAAAATTTGTAAGTACTATAACATAACTGACGTCGAGAGTCAGTGAATGTCACTGATGTAAACAAAGAGGAAACAAGACTAAATATACCGCAAATTCCAAGTAAGTAACTTTTGCATATCCACAGTGATGGATGAGTCATGTTTTTTTTTTTTTTTCAATAGAATTCAGTACCTATTTATTTTGCAAGAAGAACGATGGATTGAGCAGTATTCCGGTAAACGATGTTTTGAATTTGGTTGATGACAAATCCTTGACAAATCGCTGACGTTTAATAAAGCAAATATATAACGTAAGCATATTATTGTCATGTATGAAAGCTGTTTTATTCACGACGCAGTCCATTCCCGCGTCAAATCCCCCCACACAAATTACTCTTTGGCACGGAGATAATCCCACTAGCGGGTTATACTCCCGCATAAAGTCCGACTACTGGTAGTGACGGCTAAACAAGCCCTGATACAGTTCAGTTCAAGTCATGTCTTAAAAAAAAAGCTGTTTTTAGCGCCACTATCCTTGGCAGGACAAACACTTTGTTAGGCTATACTGTTATATTTGGATTCTAAAATCTCAATGATTTTGTTCAGGACCTCGTCTACAATCTCGTCGGCTGGATCGATTGGAATCTGTGTCTCGACGAGGTCGGCGGTCCCAACTGGGTGGGAAACTTCGTGGACTCTCCAGTTATCGTCTTCAAGGACCAGAAAGAGTTCATCAAGCAGCCCATGTTCTACACCATGGGACACTTCTCCAAGTGGATCCCGCGCGGATCCTGCAGGATCAATATGGAGGTCAAATCGGGATGTAAAACCCTGGAGCAGGTGGCATTTAGGACGCCTGATCAGTATATCGTGGTCGTCATGCAGAATTTGTGAGTAGATATTGTCATGTTTATCACATTAAATAATGCCGTGTAGTTGTACCTATACTTGCTGTGCACGTGTGTTGAGAGTTTTTGCCGAGCGTATTTATTTAAGAAATGTGTAGGTACATTTTTTTTTAATTTACTGAATACATTTTTTGCTCGTCGTCCTCAAAATCGTTTGTACATTCGAATGTCTTACAAGAAAAAGGTGTTCCGTTCCAGATAGTTTTTTTTCTAAGAACGTGACACACTGATAAAAATGTTTTTTTAAACAAAATTTGGGATACATTTTTTCTTGTATGAGGCTCACAATGATACTGCCCAGTAATTTTAAATCGTTTAATTAAAACCCTTACTTTATATTAAACCATTGATCCAAAAAAGATCAAAGCTCACTGGTGGAAGAGACCGGGAATCGAACCCGGTACCTCTCCATTGCCCGTCCAGCGCAGCGCGTTAAACTTTCCCTAATGCACACACAACCTTTCGAATTTTTCCTGCTTTGTGTTGATCTTCGCATTTGTTTATTTGAAAAGCTTTAGCCCTACCTTAGCTTTACCCTTTATTTCAATTTTGTGTATCGTTTCGTTATTTCAGAGACTCCAACCCCCTCACCGTAGCTATCAAAATAGGCAAGAAAGAAGCAGTGATTACGCTGGAAGCGAGCTCAATCACCACTGTGGAGTTTCCATTTACCAACAGATACTTCGGCGTTCGTCGAGGTTCCGTACGTGATGCGCCACCAACACTTGTTCAGAAACAGAAAGTGTATAGAGCTTGCTAAATCAAGGCATAAGAAAACATGGTGTGGCATTCCGAAAAGGCAGCCTTGTGACGTTGACTGATTAGTTGCCACTTTATGGTAACAAAATAATTATAAGGAAAAGATGTTCAACGCCAGACGTAATATTTTTGCATTACAATTGTCATATTCTTTGAATAAATGTTTTTTTGTCGTAATAATTGATTTTAAACACTTGATTTTAAGACATTCATACAGGTACCAAGGGAAACGGGGTTATTAACTTATTACACCCTGCAAGATTTTTTTGATGACGCAAGCTCATAAAATATTTATTTTTTATTTTTTATTTAATTAATTAATTTATATGTTATAAATAAAATCGATAGATACCCAATCAAATTGAATTACACTAATAACTATGTAATAAATGTTTTTTTTGAAAATGTAAGTTAAAAATTTAATAATATTACACTATAGGTATAATGTATATTGCTACGCCCTATCAGGGCCCATGAGAAACTGTATTCATATGTGATAAAATCTTTGTATCATTGATGCAATCAATGAATAAATGAATTAATGCATGATGACGTCACAAGTCTGGCCTGCCATTCCGGGATGCCATACCTTGTATTTTTATACCATGGCTAAAATAACCAAGCGTAAGGATGCGTCTCCTCTCCACTGAAGCGAGGAGCCAATCACCTGATTTGAAATCTGTATTTGAGCTGCGCTTCACCTTTGTGATTGGTCGATTCCGCACGTCTCCGCTCCGCTTTAGGGCTCATTCAGACGAACGGCACTTTCCTTACAGACGAACCGAGCCTTACAGGCTGCCGTCACTTGTCGACGGCTGCCGTCGACGCGTCGAACGGCAGTCGCCACCTCTCGACGGCAGCCGGCAACGCGTCGACGGCAGCCGTCGACAAGTGGCGACGGCAGCCGTCAACAGGTGGCGACGGCTGCAGTTGTACTAGTGCCGTTCGTCTGTAAGGAAAGTGCCGTTCGTCTGAATGAGCCCTTAGTCGAGACGCACCCTAAGAGAGGCAGTGATTGGTCATTTCTCAACTAAAATGTTTTTTTTTCTTCTTATAATCGTTTGTACCCTCAAACCACAAAAAACGTGTCATAACTATGTTAAGAATTATCAAAACTACACGATGTACGCTGTACAATGACTTTAAATAAATGGAAATAAATCTTATAAATGCTTAATAATAGTAACAAAATATGAGTAATTAGTAAAGTTAAAACTAACTTCAAGAGTCTGTGCGGAATGAGAAGAGTAATTTTGGATTTGAGGGAGTGCCAGTGCTATTGCAGTCAACTTACGTCCTTTTAAGCAGATTATGAAATTTTGCGATAACTCAAAAACGACTCAACCGATTTTATTCAATATAGTTTACATTGAAAGTACTTATAAGGCCTCATTTTCATGAATTTTTCCATAATTTTTTGACCTGTGGTTGAAAAGTTAGAAGGGGGGGGGGGGGGGTATTTTTTATTATTTTCGGAGCGAATATTTACAAAACTGCTGACTTTATCAAAAAATAATGTTTGAAGACTCCTATTATTTTTAAAAGACCTATTCAACGACACTGGTGCTGAAACGAAAAAAAGATGGACAGACGGAGAGACGGACAGACGGACATGGCGAAACTATAAGGGTTCCTAGTTGACTACGGAATCCTAATAACGATCCTGCATCACGCTATTATGATTTTTCCTGAAATCATGACCCCTCTCCGTACAAAACAGATTTTCAATACAAATGTAGAATTTTATAATAGTATAGATTATTTCCCTTGTGGAACTAAATGTGCGGTTTTACCCCGTATCGACATTGTTTTATAATCTTTGCGGCTTTTGTATATAAAATTGTCACGTAAAATTCATAATGTTACTTCCCGTTTCTGCCACGACTCTTCTCTTTCCGCCCATACTCTAGAACAGCGTTTCTTAACCTTTTTTGTCCACGGGCCCCTTAGGAAATCAAGCACACTTTTAAGGACCCCCTTAGTAAAAAAAAACAGCAATAAATAGCACGGCGTGCGTAGCGATTACGAGACTTTTGGTGGCATTTATTAATGATTGTCAAATAGTCCATAGATAAGGCTTCGGACCCCCAGGGGTCCGCGGACCACAGGTTAAGAAACACTGCTCTAGAACAAGTGAAAATAATCAATATGTAAATGTTGAATTCGCTAAAAGTTGTTACCTAAAAGATTGAATAATTTAATATTTACGAAAAGTTAAACTTGAAATCTATTAAGTAAATTAAGAATGCGAAACGAGTCTCTTCATTTATTGAATTTACCAAATACCTTCTGCAAATGCCTCCTTTCCTTTGCATGTTTCCTATCTTAATTTTCCTGTTTTATTTTAAAATTCTAAATAAATAAGGAGTGTTTTCATAAAATCTTCATCCAGCGTCTAGCATCGTTTAACCCTAGCTGTACACTACTCCCGAAGTTGGCCGAAGTATGGGTCGCCGAAGTGCCCCTCCACATTATCCTGTATAATGATCAATCCAAATGGGTCAGTAGGGAGAAGTCAGAAATTATAAGAGATAAGGAAATCTGTTCTTAGGAACCATGGCGTCGATTTGAGATTTAATAGTAGGTACCTAACTGCATTTTTTTTATGATCCCATATATAATTTCATATATAGCCCGGGCAAAACCGCTGTAAAAAATGTTACAATACGACATGCGATTAACTACAGAATTTTAACCAGGTCAATTCCCGGTTATGTATGAGATTTATAAAAAAATGAATGCAGACTTTCTATTAAATCGAAAATCGACGCCATGGTTCCTAAGAACAGATTTTCCTATCTCTAACAGTTTTCATTTGGATTGATCACCCTGTATACATAACATATCATATTCGCCCAACCTCGGCCAACTTCATGAGTAGTGTGGGGCCACAATAAGACGTTTCCAACCGATGGGTATACTGGGGTTCAGTCCAAGTGTAGATAATGAGGCAAACGGAATTTAATATATCTCAACGTTGATTGCATCTATCGAAATATGAAGCATGAAATGTATTGAAATTTGTTAACTTTAGAAATACTTGCAATAAGACTAAACCTAAAAATAAAACTAAACTAGAACACAATAAAGTTAAATTTAATCCAAAAATCGCTCCTGGCCCTGCGGCATAGTGCCGAAGATCCTGTCGGCGTTTTCTCGCTGAAACGCCAAACCGATTCTTTGTGCGAGGAAACCAGCTCTTCGGTCATCAATAAGCGTCTTCGAGAATATGAAGTAATGTGGTGTTCATGATTCATGAACATATTAAAATCACTGAGAAAAAAAATATATAGGTATATTTATATTTTCAACCAGTTTCTTAACCTTGTAAATCAAGATTTTTCTCCGTCCTGTCGTGACTCACCAATTAGTTCTATACAGAAGCACAAGAGCCCTCAAAGCCGGACTATTATGTGTATTACGTTACGGGGAGTGTGTGACATTGACAGCAGGAAGAGCCTATTGCTGCGCGGGCGCATCGAATCGGGAGCGTCTATCACGACTGTGCGCTCGGATGACCATGATTCACGTTTATAGTCATACGTTGTTACCCGCTCATTTTTCGGAATACTACATTTTTCAGAATAAAAAGTAGCCTATGTGTTAATCCTGGGTGTCAGCTACCTACATACCAAAATTTATCAAAATTGGTCAAGCCGTTTGAGCGTGAAGAAGTAACAAACATACACATAAACACACTCACAAACTTTCGGCTTTATAATATTAGTGTGAATCACCGTTTATATTTTATTTATGTTTGTATGTAGGTACATGTACATATATTATACGTTGTTGGATACCAACGTTGTGGCAAATGTATAAAAAAATAAAGTAGAAACCACCCATAACTGCCAACAATAGGAGAGTTTACCCTACCTGAGTAGTGTAGCTCTTGTCAAGAAAAAAACCCAGTGTTGCTCTAGTCTCAAGTAACATACTTGACTGATGGTCACCCCAAAACTACGGCTTCACTAGTGACTCGCAAGTTCTAAAAGAAACCATCAATAATTGCCAACAATAGGAGAATTTACCCTACTTGTGTAATGTAGCTCTGTCAAGAAAAAAATTCAGTGTTGTTCTAGTCTCAAGTAACATACTTGACTGATTATTGTATTAAGCGGTTTACACTCACGTGAAATTGTCAGGAACGACCCGACATATTTCGAAATCGTATGGAGCTTTGAGTGACAAAGTTGCCGCGACGGTGTACGGACAGCAGTCCCTGATGAAGAGCTCCATATGAGTTCGAGACATGTCGGGCCGTTCCTGACAATTCACGTGAGTGTAAACCGCTTAATTGTAATACAATAATTAAATATGTCTCTCGAAAGTTTTAATAAGATTATTACTTGACTGATGGTCACCCCAAAACTACGGCTTCACCAGTGACAGTGACTCACAAGTAGTAAACGAGCTTACTCCTTCCTCGCGTCAAAACCGCGAATGTGCATTGTGGTTCTGCTGAACACTATCTGCACCGGGAACTGACGGTTAGTCATTCATAAACGCAGTGTTTACCTTTGTACTGTCTGACTGTGATTCATTTTTGGGGTTCCACTCCAACAGGGTACTAGAACCACATTTAAATATGCTAGCATGTTTCTTTCGGCGTTTCTTCTCAACAGTGCCTAGGGCTTGCAATTCCGGAATTGGCTTGTATGGGCAGTATCGGAAATTCCGGAATTTTCGATACTGCCCATACAAGCCAATTCCGGAATTGCAAGCCCTAACAGTGCCACACAGACTCAGACATGTAAAGGTGCCCTTGTGGCCTATCATCATCAATCTACATATAAAACAATGTCGCTTCCTGTCTGTCTGTCCCTATGTATGCTTAGATCTTTAAAAATACGCAACGGATTTTGAATTTTGTTCTTTGACATATAAATGTATAATACATGCGAAACCGTGGGATATCTTTATAGCTATAGTAGGTACTTCGTTTGTTTGTAGCATACAAAATCCTAAATACAATCAAAAATAATATCATAAGTTCATTAAGTTCGTCTTTCGCACTAGGTACTACTTTTATAAAGTTTCAGTAAAATAAGTAATGGTCTTTGACACTTTTAGTTTTTTGTGAATATACCAGAAATAGGTTGATGATATTTTCTGATCGAGCCTTCTTAATAATATTCTTAATGATATTTGGTCTTCAGAAAATCTGCACTACGGAACCGTTGCTTATCAACGCTGTTCTGTGCACACCATTCTCGGTCTGGCATGTGAAACTTGAAGTCTGTTTTATTTTCAATTAAGTTAGTAGGTTACCGAATTCATGACTCAGCCCAGACTCAGTGCCGACTCAGTTGTTTTTGATGACATGGAAATTATTATTACATTAATTACAATGAATCAACAGGACAACAAACAATTAATTAAAATATCTGTCGGCGTTTATTATTGAATATATTGTCTCACTAGTTCCGCTCGCGGTGTTGCCCGCTCATCCCACATGGAACACAACATTTTTTCGCTAGAAGAAGTAGCCCTTGTGTTGCAAGGTTTTAATTACCTCCACACCAAATGTTATCAAAATTGGTCTAGCCGTTTGAGCGCGAAAAAGCAACAAACATACAAACACACTCACAAATAGCCGTTCAGCAGGTTGCATTACAGGCGAATGCTAGAGCGGTGAGAAAGAACCCTGAACTAAATGTAAATAGTGTTTGTTTAAACCAATTACATTAATTTATTATCACAGAATCTAAAACTGTTATTTTTATTTGATTAGACCGAAAATAATAAAAAAGTGAAAGCAGCGTCATCTATGAATCGGCCCTCTGCATGACGATACCTTAGAGAAAATTTTACAAGTCACAGCACACAAAAATAACAGTGGTACAATTTCCATACTAAATTCGCCTTAGTAAATGTCCGACTGTATGTTTTTTTGCGCTGTGACCAATTGCTGGCTCTTTTAGAATGAGGAATTTTTTTAATGATTTTTCAATCACAAATTGGGATATTTTCGAAAATGTAAAAATGTGGTAATACATATTTAATTGTTTCACCCTTTATTTCAGAATATCGATATAAAGCCTGGTTAAAATATATTGTCAGTTACCATCAACTCGCACAATAAACAGTGATGCAAGTGAGTGCATGTTCCATGCCTGTCTAAACTGTAGATGCGATAACAGGAAAAAGTTAATGAGCTACCCAAATCTATTATTGTTATTTTCCATTTACATAGGTGAATACAGTCAGCAGCGGAAATAATCAACTTGATCAAACCCGTGTTTTTTTTTTTATTTTATTGAAATGGCTTTTTCGCAGCGCGACCACATCGCCCCGTAAGAACTATGCACAAACAATGTACGGGTAATAAATAAATAAAGTTAATACTACTTACTAAGGACGCTACTTAGCTAACGCTAAATCATCTAAAATGTACAACATTTCACCTTCATCCGATATGGGTGAAGCTAAAACGAAACCCGTGTTTCTGGTGAATAACAATATAATAATTTTGATAACTGTTATTAATGGAGAAAAAAACACCAATCTGGGATTTTTTTATCATATAAAACTGAAATAATATTCGGTTATACATGGTCTAAGGGTTATATGTACCGATTGAAAACTTTTTTATAAATAAAAACCGAATTCTGCGAAAGAGTCTTATTTCCGAGAAAAAATGACCGAGTTTCTACAATATACACTATATTTCCATAAATATGCCCATAATATTGAGGAGTTTCTTCGATTCCTCATGGATTTCGTGTCATCTGATCGTATCCAAAATCTTATGGGACCAATTTAGAGATCCTTTCTCTAGAGCAAAAAATTAAAATAAGTTTCTGAGGTAACAAACAGGAAAACAATCTAATAAAATAGAACCGAATTGAGAGGCTTCTCGTCTCTTTAGAAATCGTTTGATAAGTATAATAATTTTCTGTAGTGGATGCGGTTATCCAACGGGTTTTTTCCCATAGGAAACCATTCGGTAATAATTTCTGGTGATAAGTTTTCTATATATTATACCGGAAAACTAAGAGAAAAAATAAAAATCGCTTGATAAGTAAGCTACGAAAACTTATTTTCCCTTAATAAATCCGAAATACCAGTTTTCTATAAAGAAAAAACCCATTTGATCAGGGGTAATTCTTTATGAACAAATTATTATTTTTCCTCTTAGATAGTCAGTTATCAAACTTACTTATCAACGGCTAACTGCAAGGGTGAATAAAGTCAATTAAGAGATAAAATAATCGAATGCGCATTCGAGAATTAACACATTTTCACTGATACTACGTCGAGGGACGTAAATAATGACCCTCGTAATACGGCACCACGTCTGGCACGCCGTCATCAGCCCGCTCCGCTATTACTAATAGCACCTACAGGAAGCACGTGATCCTGAGCCATTTTTGGTTTAGACACAGATCCTCAGTGCCACAGCAAACACTCCTCTGATATAAGCACAGAAGTTACCTCTTTCACGCACAGTACATTGAAGGACCTCTGTTTGTGGATGTTCTGCTGTCACTATGTCTATGGCCATTTGCATGCACAATTTCGTCTATGGCCGTTAGCGCTGTAACACGCGTTTTAGGAAACGCAAGCTACGACAATTAAGTTTATCGACGGTACGTCTATGTCCGTTAGTGACGTAACACGATCTAAGGAATAGCCGGTAATCAATGGCCGGAAACTATCTGTGTATCACGGCGTACTCAAAATATGCTTCTGTGTCCGTGAAATATGTTTTTAGAGAACCGGGCGGGCCAAATGCAGGAATCGCAGAAACTCTATTGAGTAGCGACCACGTATTAATAAGTTAAGCTGTGCAGAACCTTTAATTACAGTAAGTGCATACGGTGTACCTACTTTAAGTGGCACATAGCTCGAAGAACCGATGACTGTTGGGGCAGAAAAGTTCTCGAGTGGAGGCAACGTACCGGCGAGCGCAGTCTTCAGGCAAGGTGGTCGGACGACCTGGTTAGAGTTCCGGGGACTCGCTGGATGCGGGTCGCTCCTATCCGGCTCAGGTGAAAGTCTATTGAGGAGGCCTGTGTCCAGCAGTGTACTACGAGTTGCAGAATTGCAATATTGATAGACCATGCAGTTTTGTAGCCTATAGAACATCCTTATGGTTGAAATTATGATGATGTACTTTAGGTTTTACATGGCAGAACAAAGAGTGGGAGAACCTCCAAGTCTTCAACAGGGTGTGTCAATTTGGATAAGATATTTCGGTAAGTATGATGATGAAGACAAAAGGTTCGCGCCGCACACTTAGAGCATTGTTTAACGTACAAAGAAATTACACCGAAATTCAACATTTCTCTCTCTCTCTCACTGTTCAGCCCGTCTCTTGTCTCGCGACATAGCATCGCCCGTCACTGTAGGTACCTACCTAATATTTCTCGCACGAGAAACAGTCGTAGGGTACAGTTGTCTGTCGCTGTCAAATTTTGGACTTTGGAGTAGACCCTGTGTAACTATTGTTGCGGTTGACTGTACTGATTACATAACAATAGTAACGCAGTTACAGTTAATTTAATTCGTGGCCTATATTAGGGCTCGGATGGTTACACAAAAACTCGACAGTTTAATCATTTCACTGAGGTATGGGTGATTGGTGGGTGATTGTTTGATTACCTTATATGTACAGCCAGCATCAAAAGTATAGCTGTCAATTTTAGTATGCAATTTCAAATTTGATATAAGCCAGTGGTAAAAAAAAAAAACATTACCCAGCGTGGATCTACATATATGTCAAAGTAACGTTACAAATAAGATTAAACGTTGAGGCTTTGACCAAAATATCCACCGATGTATCTATTTTCGCAAACGTGCTCAAACGTTTTGCTCTACTCGATTTTAATGCCTTTAAATATAATAACATCCTAGTCAATGACATTATATTAGTTTGAATAGCAAAAATGTATCAGCCATATATGGCTGTTATATGTATGTTAATATCAACCGAAATAGGTTTTGTTCAGTTTGAGTACTTCTAGGTAAAAATAAAAACCGGCCAAGTGCGAGTCGGACTCGCGCACCGAGGGTTCTGTACAAACACTTTCCATCACTAAGTGGTTAAGTTAAGTTTGCACCTGGTATGTATAGCACCCCATAAAAATTAGGTGCAAAGTTAGGTATTAAAAAAACTACTTACTAGATCTCGTTCAAAACAATTTTCATTGGTAGTTTTTATAGTAATGTACATCATATGTTTATTTAGATTTTTCATTTTCTTATTTTAGAAGTTAGAGGGGGGGGGGGGACCATCTTTTTTCCACTTTGGAAGCGTCTGTCACGCAAACTATTCGGTTTAGAAAAAAAATATTTTAGAAACCTCGATATCATTTTTGAAGACCTATCCATAGATACCCCACACGTATGTGATTGATAAAAAAAAAATTTGAGTTTCAGTTCTAAGTATGGGGAGCCCCCAGTATTTATTATTATTTTTTTATTTTTGCATCAAAATCTTAATGCGGTTCACAGAATACATCTACCTACCAAGTTTCAACAGTATAGCTCTTATAGTATCGGAAAAAAATGGCTGTGACATACGGACGGACAGACAGACGGACAGACGGACAGACGGACAGACGGACAGACGGACAGACAGACATGACGAATCTATAAGGGTTCCGTTTTTTGACATTTGGCTACGGAACCCTAAAAAAAAAACAATTTTTGATGAAGGCTCTACCTAACCAATAAAATGGTAATTTTTCCTGTTTGGCGAATTAAGTAAAGGTTTACAATTATAAACACAAACTTTCCAATTTACATTAAAGTTCGTTCAACTGATTCATCACCTATAGTTACCACAATAACAAAACAATATTTAGGTACGCCCTAATCGCCAACCAACTGCCACTAATTAAGAAGAAGTCTCGACCGCAAACATTAAAACAAAGTGTCACATCATAAACATAATAAAATCGGGAAGCATAACATATATACAATTCTCTAGAACTATAAGTAACATTCGCGGTTTTGAGCGCAATACCGGTTGGTTAAAACGACCGCAGAGTAGACGAGTCAGTCACTCCGTCGCCCTGAGCTGAGCGAGTCGTTTGTGACAATTTCTACATTAGTTACTCATTGAGTATGAATATGAAGATGTTTTGGGGAGTGTTGGGGGTGGTGGCGCTGTGTGGGGGAGCTGTGGCCCACACGATGCATCTGGGGTCATGCCCTGTGGTCGAGCCTATGCCCGGGTTTGAAATGAACAAGGTTAGTAAACATATGTAAAGCCTTAGCAATGCTTTAGTTATTATGTCGTTATCGCGTCTTGGATGTTTTCTTCATAAGTATTATGTTTATCTCTAAATGTACCGGGTTATGTATATATACGTACGAACGACGTACGACGATATACCGTCGTTTAGAACCCATAATCTAAGCCTATTAATTAAACTATATTTGGGAATAAGTCGATTTGTGAGAGATTGCCTGATACTGATTTCTTTATAATTTTAATTTATTTATTCATGATCATAACATAACCCGTTACTTTTTTCTAGAATATTTAATAATTACGCAAACAGTTGAATTAAAAAAAAAGCTTGTATATTTTATGCAATCCACTGAAGTCCAAATGGGAATTGAAGTCGAACTAACCGAACCCACGATAAATTAGAGGTCATGGGTCAATTATCACTTGGAGATTTAGGTTTTGTATTAAATTTTAGCTAACGATGTTTACTAAGAGGAATAATAAACGTTTAAAAAAAGTATTAGTAAAATAGGTAAATATTAGCCGGAGAAAGCATTTAAACATTAAAACTGATTACATAATGATCCTGACCCTTTTATCCACTTAACTACTTAAATACTTAACTTCCAAGAACAGTGATACGTTCAAGAAGACAAAGATTGTAGAGAAGTTAACGGCATCGATGATTCATCTAAGTATCTTCTTATCTCAGCCGGGTGACAGTTAGGTCAAGTTTGTGAAGTTTGTCTTTGTTTATATTATCAGGGCGCTATTTCGAATGTACTTTGAGATATTACACATGTAATATCTGAATATAAATATCAGGCATATCACCTTTAACTGTCATTAAAACGTGATGTTTTCGATTCGCGCTGCATTGACTAGGTGACATATCACTTTACCTTCCTATTGAATCACTCTATCGATTAAAAAAAAACGCATCAAAATCCGTTGCGCAAACTAAGATTTAAGCATACATAAGAACAGACAGATGGAAGCGACTTTGTTTTATACTATGTAGTGATTACCCGGCCAAGTTAAGTTTGCGCGTGTAATTTATGACGTCGCATATAAAATGGTGTTGATATTTGATCGATTTTGATTCCATGACCCAGGAACAAATATTCGAGTTCATGACACAAATATTGGCCGTTGTCGGGATTCGAACCCAGGACCGCCGGCTCAGTAGGCAGCTCACTACAAACTGCACCGTGTTATCTGTGGTTGGGTCATATCTCTGTATGGTCTGTCCACGATATCAATAGACGTTTCAACTCGTATCTGTTAGCGTCGTTGATGCTCGATTCGCTTCAATACATAATACAGTCATCTATTATTCAAGAGAGTTTGAATTTGGGCGGGTCGTATTGATCTTTGTGCAATAAGAATGAAAGCACTGTGTGCATGACATACTGACACACTCGCAAGTAATGAAAGTGGGTCGATGAAAATATGTTTCATAGATAGTATTTATATTTTTGTCAGCTATAAGAATTACAATAAGAACTTGTACTTTCGATTGACGAAATCTATCGACCAAATCTATTGATCACTAGCGATTCACCCGGTTTCGCACGGGTGCAATGCGGCATGTATTATACATTTAAACCTTCCTCTTGAATCACTCTATCTATTAAAAAAAAACCGCATCACATCTATAAAAATAAGTATATATTTTTTTATTGCATTCATATTTTTAAATAGCATAATCTATTATAATTAACAGTCTATAAAAAAAATCGTTTGTGTATTCAATCAAATAAAATGCTCTTACTAATCACTTTGCGTCATTTTGTTAGTCTTAGGTAGATGATCTGCAGCTGAGCTATCATATCGTGCCACGACTTCGCTAGTCGCGCGACATTACACACGACACAAGTGATAGATTGAGTATTGATATATCGCTCGTACCGAGCGGTGTTGTCTCGTAATGACTACCATTGTTTCATTCAAAAGGTATTGTTTGTACCTGAATCAACGAGTGCCTACGTTAAAACGAACGTAATATGATTTAAGCTTGTACGATTTTCGCACATGACTCTATAACTAAATCGGGACTTATCCTGTATAGAGTTATTAAGTTAAGCCATTATATACTTAATTTGAAAATTAAAGGTTTAAAACCGTTTAAGCCTTAGTATAGATTCCCATCGCAATAGTTGCAACAAATTAATGTCTTAAAGGAACAAGCATGTTTCTAATATTCCAAAAACAAAAAACTGACGACGCGGTTGGCTCAGTTTGTAGAGGCATGCCTACTGAGCCGGCGGTCTCGGGTTCGGATCCCGGCCAGGGCAAATATTTGTGTGAAGAACTCGAATATTTGTGCTTGGGTTATGGTTGTTCTATGTATTTAAGTACATACTTATTTAAATACATATTTATCTATATACGTATGTATATCGTCGTCTAGTACCCATAACACAATCTTTCATGAGCTTAATTTGGGACTACGACTAGGTTGACTGATATTTATTTATTTATTTTTGTGGCATTTCCCATACTGTGTCAGTTTAAGAAACACCCTAAATAACATTTAAAAAAACATCCGTTTGTCTGTTCAGTTGCTGGGTGTGTGGTACGTGATCCAGAAGACATCCACCGGGTCCAGCTGCATCACCTACAACTTCACCAAGACCTCGGAGCCTGGCACGTATGAGCTGGAACAGGTCTCCCAGCACTTGGTGTTGGGGCTCACGCCTCTGAAGCATGATTACAGGTAATGTCACCACGAATTTTTTTTTTGTGTATAGCACATCCTTATTATCGAGCCTCAACATAATTGACCGCGTCAGTACTTTATCACGTAACGACTATTGGTAAAGTTTTTCGTGATAGTTTTCGTGATAAAAAATTTCGTGCAAAAGTACTACTTAGCGTCTAATTGACAACACTTCATTATTTTAACCAGGTTTTTTATCGACATTATCAAATAAAGGATAAAAATGAAATACGTATTACCACATCGTTACATTTTCGAAAATATCTACCTATTCTTAGATGATTCTCATTTTTTATATTTCAAAAACTAGTCGATATAATCAAATAAAAGTAATCGTACATACGCTGCGGCAAGTTATACAGAAGACTGAAAAGTATAACTTGCCATAACGCTTAGCGTTTGTGGACTATGAGAAAGCCTTCGATTCGGTGGAAACATGGGCGGTGCTCGAGTCACTTCAGCGATGCCATATTGACTATCGGTACATTGAAGTGTTGGAGTGTTTGTATAGTAACGCCACCATGTCGGTCCGAGTTCAGGAGCAGAGCACAATGGCCATTCCATTGAGAAGAGGCGTAAGACAGGGGGACGTTATATCCCCGAAACTGTTTACGGCCGTTATGGAAGACGCCTTCAAGCTCCTGGAATGGCAAGGACTTGGCATCAACATCAATGGCGAATACATCACTCACCTTCGGTTTGCCGACGACATCGTAGTCATGGCAAAGTCGATGGAGGAACTCAGCATGATGCTCGATGACCTCAATCAACGGGTGGGCTTAAAAATGAACATGGACAAGACGAAACTCATGTCAAATGCCAAGGTTGTGCCCATCCCAGTCTCTGTTGAAAACTCGGTACTCGAAGTTGTTGACTCATACATCTACCTAGGACAAGTGGTCCAATTAGGTAGGTCCAACTTCGAGAAAGAGGTCAACCGCCGAATCCAACTCGGCTGGGCAGCGTTCGGGAAACTACGCAATGTCTTTTCATCCGACATACCTCAGTGCCTCAAGACGAAAGTCTTCAACCAATGTGTGTTACCAGTGATGACTTACGGCACCGAAACGTGGTCTTTCACTATCGGCCTCATCTCAAAGCTCAAAGTCGCTCAACGAGCAATGGAGAGGGCTATGCTCGGGGTGTCTCTACGTGATCGAATCAGAAATGAGGAAATCCGTAGACGAACTAAAGTGCCGAAAACCGATATAGATCACCGGATTAGCTAGTTGAAGTGGCAATGGGCAGGCCACATAGCACGCAGAGCAGATGGCCGATGGGGCCGAAAAGTGCTCGAGTGGAGACCTCGGACCAGCAAGCGCAGCGTAGGACGTCCACCTACAAGATGGACAGATGACCTTATAAAGGTCGCCGGAAAGCGCTGGATGCTGGTCGCTTCCAACCGGTATATATGGAAGTTCAAAGGGGAGGCCTATGTTCAGCAGTGGACGTCCTATGGCTGAGATGAATCGTTTTGGATTCTGTGATAATAAATTTAATGAAATTAGATTTAACTGGACACTATTTGAATATTTATCAAATTGGACACTATTTGAAAAATTGAGACGATATTGCCGATCATAAAGTCAGAATCTTTACGGTGGATGGCGCTACGATTCCACCCTCAGGCATATTTGAAAAATACCTGATACCTATGCACAGTAAAAATTTACTAAATTATGCAGCATTGTCAAATTAAAACTTACAGGTCTAGTGCATAATGTTGGTCCCTCTTCCAAGTCCATTTCGTCAATTAATCACAAATTGTTAAGGGAATTACATATTATTTTTCAGATATACTGGTGTTCTAACTGTGCCCGACCCAGCAGTGCCAGCTCGGATGAAAGTGCGATTCCCTCTCAGTAAGTATACGAGCCTATTCTTTATTACTACATTAGTTTTGTCACCAGGCTTCATTCTTTCATCTACGAATTTGATGCAAATTCGATTTCACTTTAAATCAAACCGTCGGCCTAAAACAGTTCACTGCTAGATATAAGCTTCTAACTGTTCCGATCCTGGGCCTTCCTCACCTCATCCATCCTGCAACCCGTTACACCTTTCACCTTTACTTTGCTGATATTATATGGAGGGTTACGCATCAAGTACTCATAACTTAAAGGGCTTCAAATCCGCACACGTCTAGATTAGTCTACGCTACGCTCTTCCTTCTGTAATTAGGTTACGTAAACAAACAAGATTCCCTCCCGCCCTAAGTCAGACTGATACGGTTCAGTCTATTCACGACGCAGTCCATGCGCCCTTTTCGCCAGCGTCACCCCAACCCAAATTACCTACCCCTGTGGCGCGGAGATAATCCCATTAGCGGGTTATACTCCCACACAAAGTCCGACTACTGGTAGTGAGGGCTAAACAGCCCTGATACAGTTCAAGCCAAAAAAAAAACAAAAAACAAGATCCACAAACAAATTTTTGTTTATCTTTCCAGGTGTAGCCGGCTCTGCAAGCTACGTCGTCTTAGCGACGGACTACACTACCTACGCAGCGATATTCACGTGCCAGAGTATTCTGTTCGGGCATCGCCGCTCGGCCACTATCCTATCGCGGACTAAGGAGCTTGACAAGATGTACGTCGATAAGGTTAGTATCGTACAGAATATATATTCACATGCCTTTCGTAAGCAATACTGCAACACTACGATCTCATAGATAGCCTGACCGGTTTGGTTAATACTGTTTTGTACGTAGGTAGGTACATTCGCCTATCAGGCCATGTCGGACCATTAATCATATTCATAAGATGCCAACTGCCACAAACTTATATATATTAGGTTGATCTGAACTCAGAATTAAATTAGTGACATATTGAGTGTACCTAATCTAAAGATGGCGCACACCGTCACACGTACAGGTGGCAAATTCAGAGAAACCCAAAGAGATGGCGAGTTTTTTCTAAATCATGCGTGCGTCTACCTAAATTACCTACTTAATATGTGCATACCTAGGCAGTTCCCCTGTGACTCTGAGATTCTGGTTCGGACCGAGACCTGTGCAGAAAACCTTGTTTACCCTTAGCGGTAGAGTGACCCAGATACTCGTAATAAAAACACCCATCGCGAACTGAACTTAGACGCTGTCAATTCCACTTTTTTATTTATACACGCATATTTTGTCTCACAGATGCGCACCAAGCTGTCCTCATTCGGCGTGAGCCCCTTCGACCTGTCCATCATCTCTCAGAAGGAGTGCCCCAAGCATATCAACGGCGAGACCGATGGCGTGAACATCAACATTGAACCCGACACGTTCTCGTCGCACAACATCGGAGAGGCGGTGCGGAAGACTGGCGGGGTCATAGGTAACTTATCAATAGCTAACCACAAATACCTCGAATATGGTAGCAGCACTTTACGTGAAATGCCACGATGATACGTGTCTCGCTCATTCGTATGGCCGCGTCGGATCTCTCACTCAACCGCCAGCCGCGCCGCTGGTTGCGCAAAGTCATGGCATCTCCGTACGGCTGGCGCCGGGAGCCCATACAAATCCTCAGTGCCGTATTTACCCCTCGGTCCACAATTCCCAGGCCTAGGGGCCCAGCCAGTCTAGGGCCCCCCGGTATAATTCAATTTTCTGAAAACCGGTTCGTGATTGGGAAGGGGGCCCCAAATGCCAAATGCAGCAGTGCAAGGCCCCTAGCCTTGGCCCCCTGAGTACGGGCCTGCAAATCCTGCATTGCGCTGCTAAGATTTTTCCTGAAATAATGATCTCTCTCTCCACAGGGATCTGATTGATTGATTGCTTCGATAGTCGAATTTTAAATCTCGTTGCGGGCTATTACTTTCACTCTCTAATTTAAAGAATATTAATTTCTCAGGTACCTATTGTCAGGTTCCATTCAAGTGTCGAAGAGAGATTCGTCGTCGTCGGTTTTCGCCGACACCTCGCCGTATTTCGTTGTACCTGCAGTCTTTTCTACGCTTTTATGCTTACCTGTTCCATTAATTTTCCAGCGGATGGCGTGGAATACGTGGTTGAAGCGGGCAAGAAAGTCTACCACAAGGTAGCGGACAGCAAGGAGGACCTGACCGAAGCCCCCGCCGGCAAAGCGAGGAACTATGACGCCGATGCTGAATGGATGCCTTGAGCATAGCACCATGACCGCCGTGATTCTTTAAAAGGTAGTCATGTAAATGGACAGTATAGACAATAGATGCCGTCTAAAGAAGCACGGTCTGACGACAGCCATGCCGCCATCTCATCTGCCTAGCGTATTTATAGTATAATAGACCTATTATAGTTGTATTTCTCATGCGACAATTAAATGGCAAGTATCCGCCACCCCCACTCACTTTCAGAGAGTGGGGGTGGCACATATGGGGTGTAGAAGTAAAAGCAGCACTACTTATCACCATAATTTATATCCAAGTGTGTTTAAAACCGGTACGTAATGGCACTGTAGTAATAGTACATTACATATAACGTAGGGCGGTGAATTCACGAATGTCCCAGATCGCAGGTGTTAGTGGCCCGAGCCGATGGTGAGGGTGGTACTATTATTTACTGCTTACCACGGACACTTTTTCAAATATTCTGCCATATATATAACATTTTGCTCTTTTACTACTTCTCTCCATAAGCGGACAGCAAAGAAATAAACCTACGTTGGCTATCAACCAAAAAAAATACTGTTTTTAATAAAAAGATGACGTCAGCTACATATAAACAAAAGACGGCTTTGATGTGTGTGTAATCATCATCATCAGCCAAAAGACGTCCACTGCTGGACATAGGCCTCCCCCAGAGAACGCCACCATGACCGGTCCTGCGCCTCCCGCATCCAGCGGACTCCAGCGACCTTCACCAGGTCATCAGTCCACCTTGTGGGGGGGGGGGGGGGGGGGCTACCCACGCTGCGTCGTCCGGTGCGTGGTCACCACTCAAGAACTCGATGGCCCCAGCGGCGGTCGGTTTTACGAGCGATGTGCCCTGCCCATTGCCACTTAAGTTTTGCTATCCTTCGGGCTATGTCGGTTACTCTGAGTGTGTAATACCCAGAAGAAATAATCTTGTCGCCGTTGAGACAAGTCATGTGTTAACGCAAAAAGTGTCATCGTTAACTTAAATTAAGCCCAGTCGAGACATAATCTCATTACTAAGTGTCATATAGAATTAACTAAATACTCAATACTTTAAGTACCTACAATCCTACATTATATTACCTGTACAAAGTTCAGAAAGAGACCTTTATTACCGTAAATCTGTTTTCAAACTTATAATTGAGACAAAAAAGAGCTGAATATAGACAGACATAAAATTTCATAAGTATGTTACTATGTAGATAACATACTTATGTAATTTTAATATGTAGATAACATACTTATGAAATTTTAATATGTAGATGAAATTTTTATTATGTACCTAGATAACATACTTATGAAATTTTACTGCGGTTAAATCGAAAATAATATTTTTGCAGACACCAAAGAACATTCTGAGACGAAGCTAATACAAGAATATCACATAATACATATTGCTAGACTAAGTGACATTATTTTTATAATTTTTGTATAACTAGGAGAAATAAAGAATACAATAAAAATTGTGTTTTAATTCTTAGTCACAAAATCGTCAAAGCAGAAATAATTGATTGAATATTGAATGGCAGAGGTTGTATACTGCTTGTACATAATGTGCAGTGAATAAGGTTTTTAATTTTTGACTAACCATGAACGATGCAGTTCGCATCCTGATTTTTTATCAATAGTCAACAATCCCCACTTTTGAGAAAAATAATAAATGGTGTACTTAAATAAAATAAAACACTGTCGTTAACTTAGGAAAACAAGCTGTATTCCATTCAAAACATGTTATTATCAAACTCTTTATAACCTCTTACAGATATTTTATTCACTTCTAATCGTCATTGTAATACAAATGCTTATAAAAGTCAACTTGACTAAACAAGAAAATGCATTTTATGCTAAGAAATTGTTCTTTGACATAAGAACTGCGTATATTTGTCGCATGAAGGTTCATATTTCAAAAAACAATTTACTTGAATATTCGCAATGGAATATTATTTGAATTGTAAATGGGTGATAACGGTTTAGGTAGAGTGAAATAAGCAAGGTAACAAACAAATATTATGACTAAATAAAAAATAACCAGCCAGCGACATAACCAAAAAAGCTGGGTTGAGTTTCTTTATTATGAATTCTAGCGTTCTTACTTCCAAAAAATAGGTATGTATATATATTGTCCGCCCTGATACACTGGGATATAAAACCCAGTTACTATAACTTTACACCTTATTTGAAAGCAACGTTTCGGTCTTTTGGAAACAAAAGGTATACCTAATGACTTTATTTTCAAATAAATAAAAAAAAAAATTATGGATAGGTAATACAGAATATACATAAGATCCATGACCCAGGAACAAATAGAGTTGATCGCACAAATATTTGCCCTGGCCGGGATTTGAACCCAGAACCGCCGGCCCGGGAGGCAGGTGCACTACAAATTGCGCCAACCACGTCAAAAATTGAGCTTATTGTTCTCAGAATCTTTTGAGGACCATAATATTTTGGGGCACATTTTTCGTTCGAACAAATGACTCGGCGAAACAATAGGCACGAATAAACGCACGTCCTGGAAGTATAGTGAACGGGTCATTGTTCAAAAAACAAAATTCGTCCCTTCGGTGGTCAAAAGTTAACAGCTTGTATGAATCTAGGTTATGTGCTATTACATCGGATTATAGAAGAGGGAACGTTCTTTATTCTCACAGGCATTATATCAGAAAATTAGGCCCTGGAATCCTTAATTTCGCAAATGTCCACCGGAAAGACGCGCACCTAAATCTGACAATGACCCGAATGCGCTTAGCCATTAAACACAAAACGCGCAAAGGGCGATTTGACGGAATATAAAATATGCCCTGATATTCAATTAGGTAGTTCAGGGTTCAGGGCGCTTCTCCAGGTAAGTAGAGGCCGTAGTTTTAATATTTAACCTCTGCATTCATTAAAAAAAAAGGAGTTGCGAAGTCTGAATTCTGAAAAAAAGTTCCGTTTAGAAAATCAGGTGCAAAGTTAGATGAACAGGGTTCATGGTTATGGCAGTAAGCATGGTATAAGATAATAAGGTCCTCCGCCTAGTGAGACTTTCTACGACACTGATTAGTAGCCGCGTTATGGTAACAAAATAAAGAAAAAAAATATGCATCTATTACAGTTCTTAGTAATAATTGATTTAAAACTCTCACGATTGTATGAGATTCATACAGAACAGAAAAAAATTAAAAAAGAAATTGACAAAACTAACCAATCGTGATGACGTCCAGTCTCGCCTGTCATTCCGAAGTGCCATAGCTTATTTTCTTATACTAAACTCGCGTTTTTAATTAGGCGAACAAACTTGACAGCTGAAAATGTTGTCAGGAATAGAAAAAAAAAATAGAGATTGGTTTATTTATGTCGATACTGTACGAGCTATCGTACATCATAATATAGCAATAGCATTTAGTGTAGCATAACCTTAAGAAATATGTCGATATAACCTTAACATGTTGTAATAAGGTTTATATTCGTTTACAAATGTACAGTTATTAATGTATTCGATAGTACCGCGGAACTGTCAAGAAAATAAAAAGGCGGACAGCATTCTTAGCGATCTCCTAAAATAAAGTCAGTTCGATATAGGGGAAGATTGGCACCATTCGTACACGGGGCAGCTGCATACAGTCACTATTACAGCTTATCAGGACAATGTATTTACTACGGGTTTGTGTGCGTGGGTAGGCGCTGACGGCGACCGGTGGACCACGAAGTTAGCTGTCAGTGCGGTTACCAAGAGCGACACGAGAGGGCGTTATTTGTTTTCGCACCCTTTAAGTAAATTTTTCGTCGATGTTCTCGGATGTATCGTGCTTAAGTGGAGCGGTAAATCTGAAAATTTTGTTGATCAACGGTAAGTAAATACTATCATTTCAATAATAAAGTACATATTTTGTGTATATCTCTTCATGAATTTTGTGTAGTTACCAATATTTTATTTTAACGTTCGGGGCAGGTTCGTACGCCTACGCCTGGGGCACATTCATATACGTCATGCATGTACCCCTATTAACATGTTTCTTTTTATTTCAGAAAATTAGCAAAAATAGTGCGGAATTATACGAAAAAAGAGTTTTCTAACGAAATAGAGTCAGAATTGATCGAATATATTGAAAATTTTCGAAAATGCATTGCGGACTCAAAAGTCAGTAAGCTGTCATATGATTATGCCAAAGAATTGAAACGGAAATATCCGCCAATGGGATTGGCAGGTATTGACTTGTTTTTAAAGACCATTAAAACTAATTTTGATATTATTATTGCTGTTATTTAACATGTACGAAGTTATCTCATACTGTCTGAATGTTCCCCGACCCATGTACGAATGTGCCCCTTCAGTGGGGTAGATTCGGACATTTGACAGCTTCTTCGATCTACTCGTTTGTTGTAAAAGTAGGCGACTTCTAACTTTTTAATTAGGAAGCTAAATGTATCTGCTAAATTATTGCGGCCGATGGACGAATCTATTTTTAAAAATAAAAATTACAAAAACCGTAATGTAAAAAGTGTACGAATGGTGGCAATCTCTTTCTATAAGTATTTTAATTCCAACTGTTTTTTTTTTAATTATTGTTTCGTGTCATAAAATTATTAGTTTGATTTCAAACATAATAATGCAAAATGCTGTTTTTTTTTAATATCGATACTGTGGCAACATTTTTGTGCAATGAACTGTCAAGTTAGTTCGCCTAATTAAAAACGCGAGTTTATGGTATGGTAGTGTCTAAGGGGTGCATCGCTCCAGGAAGCGCGGGTAGAGGCAGGTGTCGCGGATGTGGTAGCGGTCGAGCAGCCAGCACAGGAAGCGCTCCAGGCCCAGCCCGTAGCCGCCGTGCGGCACCGAGCCGAACTTGCGCTGGTCCGTGTACCAGTAGTACGGGGTCGGGTCGATGCCCTCGCGCTTGTAGCCTGCAACATTAACCGCCGGTACACTCAGACATGTAAAAGGACCCTTGTGATAATATTACTAAAACTATCGTGAGACATCTTTAATAATCTTGTGGGTCGCGAGTCGCGTAGCAGCGCGGATAGGTGCCCTGATGAAGAGCTCCAAATGAGTTCGAAACATGTCGGGCCGTTCCTGACAATTTTTACGTGAGTTTAAACCGTTTTTATAATTATTAAGGACCCTTGTGGCCTACTTGCAAAATAGTACATTACTGCAGAAGCCGGGAAATAAGGGCTTGCCAGGTGAGTAGGTATAGACGACCGTAGGGAGGCCGGATAGTGATACAGAGTCGGCAAGCCCTTTTCACGGCTAAGGCATGTAGTGTAAGGCTTGTAAGGCATGTTTTCTCAAACATATGCAAAAAAAAAAAAAAAAACAGCTGTTTACCCGGCTCATGAATACAGACGCCATGTTTAAAAAAATATTACTTCCCGGCCTAGGCCTTCAATTTTGTATGAAATTCCTTTACAGTTCTTTCGAATTTGTTCCGCCCGAAACGTGACACCTTAAGGCGCTCTTTTCCCAGTAGACGCCAAACTCACTCATTTTGGAATGAGTCGTAAACATATTAAGCAGTGTTTGAAGATTATGAAAAACATAAATATCATACTTAAGGATCTTGCGATTATAAAAGCGTTTTCACCAACATGATTGGATAAATTTCGCTCGATAGAAAAGAATCCCAAAGTTACCTCTATTTGTAATATTTTTTCAGTGGCAAGGCTAAAATACGATTTTTTTTACCCGTTTTTTGCTTAAATGTATGGATACTAACATTATCTAGGTAAATTCGCTAGGATTGTCTCGATACAATTATTTATTTAATCACTAGAACTAAAAACCTGCTAAAAATCGTCGCGCGTCAGCGCTTGAAGAGCGTCAATTAGTTCCGCGCGACCACGGCCGGACAATATCGCCTCAAGCCTGTTTTAACGGACGTTATGACGATATTTTATAGCATGTTTGAGAAAAGTTAATTATTTCATTATAACTCCACGTCACAGAAGATAGACTGTTCACGATTATTATTGTAAATTGTAAATGTTTATTTTTTTAAATATTATTATTTTGAAACTGACATGTTAAAGAGCTCTTGTAGCCTACTTGCAGAATAAAGTTTGAATTTAGATTTTTTTGTATTTTAAGACTGGACACCAGGGCCTTACCTTCCATGAGCTGCTCGTAGTTCCAGGACCTCATGGACCCTCCCACGATCTCCCCTACTCCCGGCATCAGCACGTCCACGGACTCGGTCAGCCGCTCGTCGCCTGCGCAGCGCTGCATGTAGAACGACTTGATCTCGGCAGGAAACTTGCACAGCAGAATCGGTACTCCGATTGCGTCGGTCATCTTGCGTTCGGGCTGTTCTGGGATGTCCTGAAATTACATTATTATCAACCTAAATTAAAAAGTTAAAACACCCCCGACACTGCTAGCTGGTATATATGTCGCAGTCATCTGGTTTAATCTGCTATTTGATTGAATGACTAGCGCGCTCATTGAATGACAACATTCAATTGAATGACTAGGCCGAGCGTTGATTGAACAAGCGTCACTCAACGTCCAACTAGTTAGCGGATTGTAACAGCCCTTTGAACAGAGCAGACGTAAAATCAGTCAGGTGATTGAAATGCTAAATGACGTTCAGTCAAGACGTTGAAAGTTATATTAAACAACCTGACGAGTTGTCCTTTAGTCATTCAATTGAATGTTGTCATTCAATGAACGCGCTAGTCATTCAATCAAATAGCAGATTCAACCAGATGACTGCGACATATACAAGACCCCCCATGATGATGACCAATTTGAGTGCAGTTTCTTTAATCGAAAGATTTGTCCGTCGAGCAGTTCTTAGCTACGCTTGGTGGAAATAATATCAGTAGTTTCCATGATATTCAACTTTAAACAGGTGACAAAGTCTCAGAGTATTGAAGCTAAGAATTCCAAATTTTGTATTTATGTTCAGTTTTAGTAGCATTTTCTATATCTCTCATTGAATGAGGGTCTCATGATAGCCGGCTATTCGGAGGTGTTTTAAATTTTCAATTTAGGTTATGTTTAAAGTACCTTCTTGGAAATTTCACTTATGCACTATCTTCATCGTATGTCGTTGGGAAACTAGGAATTGAAAAATTTGTGTGAGTTTAAATGTAAAGGATTGTTTTGAGGATTAGAATTAACACAATTCCACTCCACACAATCCGATAACGAGTGATGCGCTCACTAAACCAACCCCTAAGAGGCCTTATTCCTTTTAAAATGCTGATTGTTTTAGTTAGAAATGTTTATCTATGATTAAACATGTTTCTTTACATATTATATTATTGATGTTACTACCTAGAACAGGGCTATTGGAATTTATTGGTACGAGTATATATTTGAAACCTACAGTTTGAATTTTTCATTGATACATTTTGTTTCAAAAACTACTCGAAATTGTCAAAATTCACGCAGAAAATTAGTTTTATCAACTTATTTTCGACTGCACGCAACGACAGCATGAAATAGGTATGTTACTACCTAGAACTCGGGGAAAAGTATAATTCACTTCAAAAAGTTGGTTGAAATTATCAATATGTTTCTCACAATATGAAAAAAAAAAATATATTTTTTAACGGAATAAGGCCCTTAATAAAAGTCAACTCGGAAATAAAACTAAACTTACATCTCCAAACTCATAGAAGGAGCCGTCATCCTTGGTGATGTTGTGCTCCTTCAGGTACTCCAGGGCTTCCGTATACGCCATACGCTTGAACGGTCTCTGTGGCCTCTGTAACAACACACACACACACTTTAAATCACTCCTGTGGCGCGGAGATAGATCCATTAGCGGTTTATACTCCCACACAAAGTCTGACTGCTGGTCTGAGAGCTAAATAGTCCTGATACAGTTCAAGTCATATCTAAAAAAATATATAGGTAATAAAAACACATACACACAATCCATTACTTTCATTCCGACACAGATGATATTTGGCTGAAGGTGAATTAGTGCTACAAAGCAATTTTATTTATTTATATTTCATCTTTATTGCACAAAAAAGTCTCATACAAAAGGCGGACTTGATGACATGAGGCATTCTCTAGCAGTCAACCTTAGAAGTTAACCTTTTATCCTCCAGTTGGAAGAACAAATACAAAAATATTTGATTGTGAGTGAATCATACGTCTAAATATTTGTAGTTTTTGAATTTCTGTCAATAATTTGAGTTTCCTGACGCCTGACTTTTGACACATTGTAGCATCTCAATGAGTCAAGTTTAGTCTAGTTTTCTTTTTGTCGTTGTTTCAAAAAATATAGGAGCCCCGTGAAAAGGGGAATTCTAATTAAGATATGATGTAGATCATTTCTTTCCGTAGTTTATCCAGTTGGTCCTAGCAACTCTTAGCCCTGTAGTGTGTTCCAGGTCTTTATAGCTGGTATATCTGACCTTGAAGTTGGGGTTGAGGTCGTAGACGAGCTGCGCGTCTGGCGAGGCCAGCACGCGGTCCACCACGTCTACCACCAGGTCCTCCAGCCGATCCAGGAGGTCCTCGAACGTGATGAAGGGACATTCCGCCTCCACGTGGCTGTATCTGTGACACGAAATTAATTAATAGGCTAGTTGACTCATGTCAAATTGTATTAAACTAATGTTTATTCCGTATAGTATTTAGCAAAGGATACATCAATATATATTTTTCAATTCATATAAGTGAGAGATGGCTGAAAAAATTGAATTTGAACATATGGTTTTTTTTATCTGTATTTTCAAATGCTTAAAACGCTGTCCGCCATTTTCGCTTATGATAGTGACGTCATCGGTCGGTAAAGAAAACTAAAAGTCTACTTTGACGACTTCGAATAGTGCCGTCCCTCTCGATCTCCTGCCAAAGTATATTGGAGTGAGCGGAATGGCACTATACGACGGTCGAATTTGGAATACGGCACGCCACAGATTAGCAAAAGGCAAAAATGGCGAACGGCGTTTTTGACTGTTCATGAAATTTCTAATTTTCAATTAACAAAATTTAGCTTTCTAGCTTTCACAAAAGTACAAGATTTTTTTAGGGCTAGTAAGATCATTATTAACAATTTCAAGTATGTATATTTACAAACTGGGTCTACTAGCCTATTGAGATGCCCGGGCGGAGACGGCGGGACGACCTAAATTGTTAGGGACAAGTGGAAATCTTTGCTTAGCAGTAGACACTTTCGTCTCGTGTGTTATACGGTATTTGATGACAGCTTAAATCAGTACGTCTAGCATAACTTAGACCCGCGACTCAAGTCGCGCGGGATAGCGCTACCTGTCACTCCCTCGCATTACTGCACAGAAAGAGAAGCTTAATTAATTATCTCGCGCGAGAAAGAGTCGCGTGTCAAAGTTATGCTAAACGTGCAGCTACCCTTTATGGAATGTCAAAAACGTTCTGTTAGTATGAAGTTTCTATGAAGCTACTGGCTTGTGGCGTCATAAAAATCAGTAGTGAAAACACGTCTTTTTCTTGTTTTTGTCCAATAAAAATTGGATCAAGTCTAGTGGTAGATTATTTCGGACCGTGTATTTTTTTAATGTGTTTAGTGGTTTCAATTATAAAATTATTTTTCCCTACTTCAGTCAAGTTTATACAGAGACAGCGTGGCCTATTATTGAATGCGTTTTTTTAATATATTATTTTTATGATGGAAAGCGATAACCGTCGCGGCGACTGCAACACTAGAGGAGTCACAAGTGCGTTGCCGGCCTTTCAGGTGGGAGTGCGCTCTTTTCTTGAAGGGATGCCTGTTAATAAGGTTAAAAAGTCATTGTGAAGACACTTACTCAGCAAGATGGCGTCTAGTTCTGGACTGTTCGGCGCGGTAGGACTGCGCGATGCAGTACACGTCTCCCAACGCCGGCAGGCAGGTCTCCAGGTACAGCTGGGAGCTCTGGGTTAGGTACGCTTCCTCGCTGTGGACAAGAAAACAATATTACACTAGACGGGGTACCTTCATCAAAGGGAAACGTATACGTCATTCCCTTCCCCTTATGTCGCCATGTTTTCTTCCTTCATTCTTCCCTATTACTCGTCATCTTGTTGTTTACTTTCTTCTTATTCATATCATCTCTCACAAAATCCATCCATCTTTTCTTTGGCCTTCCTCTTCTTCTATATTCGTTCACATTCACGCTGAGCGCTTTTTTGGTTACGTGGCTTTCCTCTTTGCATTACGTGCCCATACCATGATAGTCTGTTAGCTTGCAGCTTCTCCCTAATTGGTGCTACTTTCAGACTTCGTATACGCAGTAAAAAATATCATACAAGTGCAACCTCAATCCTCCAGAACACAATAGCACAGAAAAATCTACGTCGTGCAACGGAAGAAATTACGGCGTTAATAATAATAATTTATTTCGGAAATTCATCCATATCGTATTAGTAATAGTAACATAAATAATAAACCTTTATAACTAATGTTAGTAGCATAAAAATATTAAACGAACTTTAACTAACTTAGCCTAGGTGACAATGCAAGGCATTTCATCCTTGCAAGAATGGGCCCTCTACTCTATTCGCAACTGTTGTTAGGATGCTGTTGGTGAAGTCGTGAAATAAATATTACGAAAACACAGTGGAGTTACACCGAATTAATTATTGGGAGAGGTAGAGCCCATCTGGTTAATTTGTCACGTGCCTGAACAGCGGTAGTTCCGCCACTGGCCACGTTAACACTGGGTCTGTACTATCGTACATCATCGTCATAATTATAAATTTATGAAACATGTAATGTCTCATTTTTTTAATGTGGGTGTTTCATAAATTTATAAAAATATGACTTCGGTGGAGTGTCCAATCACCACGAAATAGCACCTTTGGCACGTAACGTCATCACTCACCCGAACTAGCTAAACTTGAAGAGCGTACTGCCGCCTTCGCACCCGGCTTTGGTGTAGTGTCGTGCAGCGAAATGGTCTCGGAACGCGCGCGTCACCGTCACGCGGGCTCGGAGGACCTTAGGTGTGTTTTCACCACGGATCATAATGTTTGAGAAGTGCCATCATCGTCATCACTCACCCGAAGTAACTCAACTTAGAAATAGCACCTTTGGTCATCACTTACTCGAAGTAGCTAAATTTGAAGAGCGTACTGCCGCCTTCGCACTGGGTCTGTACGAGCGTAGGTAGCATGACTTCGGTGTAGTGTCCAAAGAATGTGAAATCACCACGAAATAGCACCCTTCGCACGTGACGTCATCACTCACCCGAAGTAGCTAAACTTGAAGAGCGTACTGCCGCCTTCGCACTGGGTCTGTACAAGAGTGGGCGGCGTGACTTCGGTGTAGTGTCGTGCAGCAAAATGGTCACGGAACGCGCGCGTCACCGCCGCGCGGGCCCGGAGCACCTTCGATGTGTTCTCGCCACGGATCATGATATGCCTGAAAAAAGGAATTAATATACGATAAAAAACACAACCCAACCCCTAATTAAATCCAAGTATGCTGTGCGTGCTAGGTGATATATTGTATGGACATATTAGCAGTGGTATTTCCTAAATAGTTTATCATCGAGCAGGGATTACCATCAAAATATAATTCAGAAAACGTGTGTTTAAATTGTTCACCTGTTATCAAGTTGGACATCGACAAGGGCTTCCTCGTTGAGAATGGCATCAGCTCCACCAGGAGGTGCCAGTCCCACCAGCTGCCAGTAGTCGGCAGTCAGTTCATGTCCACCTGGAGCCTGTCAATCATCGTCATGGTGTTTAGATCCTTATTATTATTGTATAACAACGTAAAATATGTATTGCTTTGACATTGCCTTAATTTGTTCTTATTCCAATTTATGTGCACTATGACGACTATAATTACGTCGTTAGATTTGTAATGTACCTATTTATGTGTTTAATGTGTGATTATGTGACATCATGATTCCCACATCTGATTGCTTGGTATGTTCTCAAGAAAGTGATGTAATATTTGCATGCTAATTTAAGCAGGTTATGGTTGAACTAACTTAACTATACCACCTATGTACTTATACCCATAATCAGCAAATAAACTAATTTAATTTAATTTCTATTCATCCTTCTGTAACATAAATCGTTCTCTTGGCTATGAAGAGGTTATATTATAGGCAAAAATGGGCATCGTTATACTCTCTATGTTAGCCCATTCTTCCCTCTAGTATACACGCGATCGTTCGCGTTTTTCGCGCGATAGATAAATGACAAAGTTCCTGTCACATCCTGAATATTCTGACAAGTGTATGATACAATAAAAATACGCTTTATTGCACACCAACATACATTTACACAAAAAATCAAATACATATAAATTAATAATCTAAATTCAAACACCACACATAGCCAAGAACCACCTAGACTGACAAAGCTTTCGATAAAAAAAAAACTTCAAATCGGACCATTTGTTTGGGTGCTATGATGCCACAGACAGACATACAGATACACATGTTAAACTTATATATAAGACTCCTTTTTATTGTCAGGGGAAAAAAGTAGACAACATACAATCTTATCTATCACTAAAGTATGTGAGAATGAACATAATTTTTATTGCATTAACTAAAAATTCCAGCATCACAATAGAATGCAATATGCATAACCACAAGAAATGATTTGATTTTCTTTAATTTTTGAGGATTTATGAGCTTCGTCATTTGTATGTATTAAAAAGTGGTGATTCTAAATAAAATTGAATACTACTACTCACTGTTTTCCCTTCAGGCACTGCTTCCAGCATGCCATAGATAGTAACCGAAGACTCCGTTGATAGAACCAGAGCATCGTAGGTTTGGCAGAGTAATCCATGAAGGACACATTGCAGGAAACCCGTTCCATCGCGAAGTGTGATGAACGTAAGAGCCTTGCCTTGCCGCCTGAGCCTGTGTACCCAGCCATTTACACAGATTCGTTTGCCACGGTATTCTGCAGCTGTTAAATATAATAAATAAAATGTTATTTCAGAATTCATTATGTTTATTAGGCCTAAATGGCACCTTCATACAAGTCTGACTTTTTATTCATAACAGGTATTGGTCCGAATAAAATATTTTCTTTACAATAGTAGGGTAAAAAGAATCCCATAACCCCACAAAATGTCATCATAAAACTTTGAATTTCACTGGTGTTTTTCAATGCCTGTTGATTGTAGAGGATTTCTCAATTTTATGCTGTGGCCTGAGGGCCATGGTAAATTGCATCACTGATTGGTGTTCAGAACATTAATGCTACTACATTACCAAGACACAATAAAATAACCGAAATCTATGACAACTATGCCTGCATAGAGTTGTAGTCTTAAACCTATCTGCGAAAAAAATAAAAATAAGCTGTCAATAGACTCAAGCACAAATTATTATTTTTTTATTAGACTCCGACTTAGATTAGCCTTTAAATTGTGTCATACTATTGGGGTTACTACTTTTTAGAAATGTGTAAATTTTTAGAAATAAATAATAAAATAATTAGTCATGCCAGGAATAACATAAAAACGGGACCATTTCACTTCCCCGAATCTCATTTGTCATAAATGTATCACTTGCCATAATTTACATTTGACATAAACTTTTTATTTTATAAATCATAAACTCTTCAGGATTTCTTTAATACTAATCATGGAGAAATTGTTAGGTTAGGTTTGTTTTATGAAAATACCGAAAAGTTTCAGCTTACAGAGAAAAATTTATTTATGACAAATGAATATTATGGCAAGAGATAGATTACGGCATATGAAATTCGGGCAAACGATAGAGAACCCATAAAAAACAGTGATTACGTCCTCTAAAAATGTAAAAAAAAATTAATCTTTAATATATGAAATGTTGTCAATTGCTTTTTATTCTTATTGTTCATCATTAAATTCATGTTTTATTCTAAACAAGACACAATTGCAAAAATTAAAGAGCTATTTAGAAGACTTGTTTGCAAAAAATTAACATTTCGGCAGAAAAAAAAACTAGTATATATTTTTGATTTTTGTTTGATTAATAACTGCAATTTTGTAGAAAAAGCATAGTAACTAAATCATTATTATAGTTCCTAAGATTAGGCAATTAAATGAAAGAAATGTACAGGGGAATACCCCAATGAATCATTCAACCACATCTTACTCTGTTTACAAAGTTGTTATGGAATGATGCAATACTGCACCTCATTGCATGAAATGAAATGTCACAATCTGTCATAATCTTGTCTAAGACAAGGCTGTATGGCCTGTGGTCTTAGTCTGTCATGAAACAATAAAAAAAAGTTGGCAAGATACAACACTTACCTTGAAGAATCTTCACAGCTGTGGCTTTCGGCAAGCTAGGGTCGTTTTGAATGACAATTTTCTTAGCTTCTTCCAAGTTCTGGGACCTCTTGTCATTAGATTCTTCTTCTTGCTTCGCTTTATCCGCCGCCTTATGGGCTTCCCTGACCCAGAGTTTCTGAATTTTCTTCAATTGTGATTTCGCTGCTACATCGTATAATTTCCCCTCCTCTTTGGCGTCGACATAGATAGTCGGGAAAGGCTCTTTCCCGGCCCGACGCATAGCCTGGAGAACGGTTTTAAAGGGTTTTTCTTCGGTCCCATCTCCAGCTTCATCGTTGCCTCTCTTATCCGATGTAAAAATCTCCTCTGAAAGATAATTTTATTTAACAAATTTGCATACGTGTTTCACTATGCACTTAGGTTATATTGCAGTGTTATTACTATTACTCACTTAAGGACAATTGGTCAATACCGGTTTCTGCCATATTAAAAACGTTAAAACAAACAGTCAGCACTTAAACATATATGAGAATGTAATTAAACGTGGAGTAAACGCGGTGTGCCGCAATCGCTATCTACCGCAACCGCACCAGCACCACAGACAGATCTGGATTTGACAGATGTATTGAACTTGTATTGAACTGACTGACTGAACGACACGACAGCACGATACGGCCGACAAACGTCAAAAAGAAAAAAGTTAGCCTAGCTCCACACTACTCGCTAAGTTGGCCGAGGTTGGGTTGGGCGAATATGATAGTGTGGGGGACACTTGGCTGCGGAAATCCATACCTCGGCCAACTTTACGAGTAGGGTGAGCTAGGGTAATGGGTATAATCATAGATAATAATGGTTCTACTAGCTCTAGCTCTAAAAAAATGTATTGTATTTTTGTGACAGCTAGAAAGCTAAAATTGTATTAAAGCCTGACCAGAAATATATGAGGATGCGCCATATTGCGGAATTTCACTGGAACTAATTTCTTACTCTGGCAATGATTTTATGATGGTTTGTCAACAATGTCTTGGCGGTTTGTTTAATGCCGAAAACCATTCGCAGTCGTGAACGTATAAGAGTAACGTTTTTTTAAGAGTCCTGTATCTCGTAATCGGCTGGAGATGGGTAGGGGGATGCTCAAACAAATATCACAGAGGAACCCCATCCCAGTACATTCGTGGAAAAAAATTCAAAATGGCGACCTTTTTTTTTTTTCGAAAATTTATAATTGGTCCGAGGGAGCTGAAACTCGGTATTGGGGGGCTTTTGGGTCCTCCGAATCAGAATATGAAATCGGATTTTGAATATTCGGTCAACTTCGGATAATATCGGACAAACAAAATTTAGTAATCTTAGCTCGACGGAGGGCCGAGCCATTTCTGAGCATAACTTATTGAATCGAATGGGTCTTAGCCTCGGATACTAGTACTTTCAATGAAAACTATATTGAATAAAATCGGTCTAGCCGTTTTTGAATTATTGCAAAATTTCATAATTTTCTTTAAAATGACGTAAGTGCCGCGTGGTGTCCCTACACTTCGAACTTTACACATATTGGTTAAGTGCCAAACTATATTAAAACATTTGGCTCAATCTGTCGCGTATAATAGGTAACTTCCAAAAGATAATAAGTAATTACTGTTTCTTGGCGTGTACGACCTTTTTATAGGGCTTGAAATCTTTCTCGTAATTTTCGTCTATTGTGAAGGACGGGCAACTACGGGACCCTACACTGAGCGTGGCCCGACATGCTCTTGGCCGGTTTTTTATAATTCGAACTAGTCGTCCGTCACCTATTAATTCTTGACATTGACCCTTTACCAGGCCGCGAAGACAAGAAAATGTGGGTTACGTGAATACCATTGCATAATCCCACATGGTCAAACTCATACGAGACAATGGAATAGTATCATCCCACATCCTAATTCTGTTCATACACAGATTGCATGAATATTAAGCAATATGTACAATTATTACACTGCCTTACAACAGTCAAAATCTAAAGTATGTAAAAAAACTAGCGTCTGCATAAAACACCATGATAGTAAAATATTTTTGTATCAAACAGTTAAATATACCTTTCGGATATATACATATATTACTTGTTTAGTCTAAATATTGTGCAGATTATGCTTATATTATACCTAATAATTTTTATTTTTCTTGAATAACAAAAACCCATTTTGTTGTTGTTTAGAAAATATTAGGAGGCCCCTGTATAAGAACGGCACTCACACTAACACTCGAAGTGACAAGTGACATAACTTTCATTCAATCCATTCACGCCAGCTTTAGTGAATCGACCTATACTACACGAAAAAGAGTCAGGAAAAGAGTGCATTCCATTAAATTATATTACGAAGTTACCATAGGAACTGCATGATAGTGACCTATCACACCACTATTTAAACTAATGTCATTTATGAGCTTCCTTGACATTTTTATCTGTTTGTTTAAAATTTTAACATGCAATTATTTTATCGGTCTTATTATTAATTCCGCTATTATTATTATCAATGTGTTCATATTTTATCTGTTAGTATTAATATATGTGACGATCATAGTATAAGTGCATGTAAATTGACTTAGTGTAATTTATATAGACATTTTATTTTATATTATGAATTATGAAATAAATAAATCTAAATCTAAATCTAGTGTGGTTGCGATTGGTAGCAAAATTGTTGCCATATAAATCTTATAAATAGCGCCCTCTTGACAATCCTCATATATTTCTGGTCAGGCTTTAATTGAAAATAGCTATTTCATGAACAGACGAAAACGCCGTCCGCAATTTTTGCCTTTTTAGCTTATTTGTGGCGTGACGTAGAATACCTACCTAATAAATCAAAAAAACAGAAGGGCTACTCCGATGTTTGAAATTCAACGGTCGTATAATACCGTCCCGCTCACCTAAATATAGGTTGTATTTCGAGCATCTGAGTACCTAGCCCTTCTGGTGCGCACTGGTGTGGTGTGTTATGTAGGCTGTTGGTGCGGCTCAATGGATTAAAGGATGTCTCAATACCTATCTTTTAACTGTTCTATAAATGTTCAAAATTATTTTTTTATTCTACCTCGTATAATACCTAACGGTGACGTCTCATTTTTATCACTTGTGCTTTGCGATGTGGTTGCTCAGCGACATCAAAGCCCTTTTAATTAAAAATAAATAAATAATAGATACGCCTACATTTACGTGTGACCTATGATTATTTTTATTTTGGAATACGATTGAGCGTGGGTGACACATTGCTATGAGACATCACGAAGGCGCTTTTTCTGTTTGTCTACTACTAACAAACAGGTTATTGATATTTAATTATAACCACTGAAATCGCTTGGATTGTCTAAATTCAAGTATGTAAATGAAAAGAGTTTACACAAATTCTAGTCTATTTAACACTACATAAAACAAGTAAAGCTAACAATAACAAGGTAATTACGTAACGTAATTAATTCAAATACATTGTGTGACCCTTGCCTTATTAAGTGAACTGATTGTATACTTACCTATAATTTTAATGAGTACATAATTTAAAGTGTGCCCACGTTTTATCAATATGCAATACTCAGTAAAGGCCAAGCCACCTCGGATGCTTAATGCAGCACGACACACGTGTGTCGCCGTACGCGTTGTAGGTACCTATACCTAGCCCAACAAATAGGTGATTAGCCCACGCCAAGAACCTTATATACCAAATAGATTGTATTATTTTATTTGTATATAAAATTCTTGGCCCACGCCATATTGCGGATTATTAATGGTACGAATCGGGCTATCGAGTCACGTTCGTAAGTGCCGCACTTTTATGGAATCATCTTTTAGATGCAAAAGGCCAATGATGATGAATCGGGGGCACGGCAGTGCCACCGCCAAGTCGAGCGCGAAGCAAACACTGCCGTACCATCCTTTACTGGAACCATTTCGCCGCATTTTCAGGTCCCTATTTGAGCACCTCTGGATAAGACCAGAACGCAGAAATTTTCGTCATCCAGTAAGCTATAATCGGGTCTATATCGGATGGCATACAATTATTAGTC
The DNA here is from genome assembly GCA_905147355.2 of Apotomis turbidana. Classification (NCBI taxonomy): domain Eukaryota; kingdom Metazoa; phylum Arthropoda; class Insecta; order Lepidoptera; family Tortricidae; genus Apotomis; species Apotomis turbidana. The sequence continues at coordinate 6,144,070 of LR990299.1, read as the reverse complement.
CTATCGTCGTGTCGCATAACGTCTTTTGTCCTAATAACGTATGGCATACACTTTGTTCCGCATATTTTTGATTGTCCGAAATTGTTGCTCCTATTATTGTTTGTCCTAAATATTATTTGTCCTATCGTTTGATGTGGCTAAAATTCAACTATCGAATGATTGATGTGCATAATTGTAATGTTCGTAATATTTAATGTGCTAAGAATATTTTGACTACGTTTCATTAAACCTAAATCTCGAAGATTTTTAAGCAAGTATTCTGACGCTCCGCTCGCTACGCTCGCTCCGCTATCCATGGTCATAAAACAAACCTAACCTAACCTACAGTTTTCGGTTTTTAACCTAACCTACTAACTGCTAAATTGTAATATACCTCCATGCAGCAAGCCAGCATTCTGACGCTCCACTCGCTCCGCTATTCATGGTCATAAAACAAACCTAACCTAACCTATAGTTTTCGGTTTTTAACCTAACCTACTAACTGCTAAATTGTAATTTACCTCCATGCAGCAAGCCAGCATTCTGACGCTCCACTCGCTTCGCTCGCTCCGCTATCCATGGTCATAAAACAAACCTAACCTAAACTAAAAATTTCGGTCTTTAACCTAACCTACTAACTGCAAAATTTGAATATACTTCCATGCAGGCAAGCATTCTGACGCTCCGCTATCCATGGTCATAAAACAAACCTAACCTAACCTACAGTTTTCGGTCTTTAACCTAACCTACTAAGTGCTAAATTTTAATATACCTCCATGCAAGCAAGCATTCTGACGCTCCGCTCGCTTCGCTCGCTCCGCTATCCATGGTCATAAAACAAACCTAACCTAACCTACAGTTTTCGGTCTTTAACCTAACCTACTGACTGCTCCATTTTAATATTATTTCGCTCGCTCGTTAGGGTCACAGTTCTACCTAACACTCCTCCTCGCTTTGCTCGTCGTCGTACCTAACCTAACCAAAATCTGACCTGCCTGAAGGTTTAGTTTAGGTGCTGTAATTTTAGCCAATTTAATAATAGGCAAAATAATTCTTAGGGCAATTAATGTTAGGAATATTATGCTTTAGGTAATTAGATTTTAGAGTTATCAATATTAGGATAAATTTTCTTTAGGACTTTAAATGAGTATGCGCAAAAATTATTAGGACAAACGAGTAGTATGCCATTCATCAGTATGCCAAACATTCTCGGCCAAACATTTTTAGGACAAAAAACGTTATGCGATACGACAGGCACCCGCTATAATCACATAGTTAAAATCCAAAATTTCAAGTCTGTAGGTCATTTAGTTCCGAAGTTAAGCGAAAGCAAAGTTTCCCATTTACGACACACTCATTCACTCACTCATGATCGTCAGTAAAGAAGTAGTACTTCCCATAAATTCAGAGAGCTGAAATTTGGTACAGAGTTAGGGTTTAATTGGTTTAATGGCCACATAAAGCGAAAACTATAAAAACTAGGATAATCGAAGATCTGGAGTACCTGGTGACCCTGATTAGAAAACACAAGAGCCCAACAAAACTATTAGAGATCGACATATACCGCCTTTACAAAAAAATATTCAACTTGGTGGGCCGCTTCATTTGATGTCAAAAGTCGAAGGTCTGAAGTATCTGATGAAGAACCCTAAGCTGGTCTCAGCTGTATTAGGAATATGGTAATGTCCCCTTCTACTAAAGTCTAAATCCCTGAATCATCTTAGAGTACTGCACTATAAAAACCTTCTTGTATTACTGTATAACAAGATGGAAGAGGGATGAGGGATGAGGGATGAGGGATGAGGGATGAGGGATGAGGGATGAGGGATGAGGGATGAGGGATGAGGGATGAGGGATGAGGGATGAGGGATGAGGGATGAGGGATGAGGGATGAGGGATGAGGGATGAGGGATGAGGGATGAGGGATGAGGGATGAGGGATGAGGGATGAGGGATGAGGGATGAGGGAAGAGGGAAGAGGGAAGAGGGAAGAGGGAAGAGGGAAGAGGGAAGAGGGAAGAGGGAAGAGGGAAGAGGGAAGAGGGAAGAGGGAAGAGGGAAGAGGGAAGAGGGAAGAGGGAAGAGGGAAGAGGGAAGAGGGAAGAGGGAAGAGGGAAGAGGGAAGAGGGAAGAGGGAAGAGGGAAGAGGGAAGAGGGAAGAGGGAAGAGGGAAGAGGGAAGAGGGAAGAGGGAAGAGGGAAGAGGGAAGAGGGAAGAGGGAAGAGGGAAGAGGGAAGAGGGAAGAGGGAAGAGGGAAGAGGGAAGAGGGAAGAGGGAAGAGGGAAGAGGGAAGAGGGAAGAGGGAAGAGGGAAGAGGGAAGAGGGAAGAGGGAAGAGGGAAGAGGGAAGAGGGAAGAGGGAAGAGGGAAGAGGGAAGAGGGAAGAGGGAAGAGGGAAGAGGGAAGAGGGAAGAGGGAAGAGGGAAGAGGGAAGAGGGAAGAGGGAAGAGGGAAGAGGGAAGAGGGAAGAGGGAAGAGGGAAGAGGGAAGAGGGAAGAGGGAAGAGGGAAGAGGGAAGAGGGAAGAGGGAAGAGGGAAGAGGGAAGAGGGAAGAGGGAAGAGGGAAGAGGGAAGAGGGAAGAGGGAAGAGGGAAGAGGGAAGAGGGAAGAGGGAAGAGGGAAGAGGGAAGAGGGAAGAGGGAAGAGGGAAGAGGGAAGAGGGAAGAGGGAAGAGGGAAGAGGGAAGAGGGAAGAGGGAAGAGGGAAGAGGGAAGAGGGAAGAGGGAAGAGGGAAGAGGGAACGGTCGGATACAAAGGTATCCAAACCAAAACAATTTCTAAATGTACATTTTCAGTCCCTGGATAAGACATGACTGTACTTTATTGTATTTTCGTAAAAAGCACAAATGAATTAGGCTAGTTGACCCGGTTTTGAAATATATTTGAAATGGTTAATAATGATCTTACTAGCTCTAAAAAAAATGTCTTGTATTTTTGTGAACGCTAGAAAGCAAAATTTTATTAATTGAAAATTGGAAATTTCATCAAAAACGCCGTCCACCATTTTTCCATTTTGCTAATCTGTGGCGTGACATAGAATTACTTGTAAATATTCGAAATTCGACCGTCGTATAGTGCCATTCCGCTCACTCCAATATACTTTTGACAGTAGATCGAGAGGGACGGCACTATTCGAAGTCGTCAAAGTAGACTTTCAGTTTTGTTTACATGATCAATGACGTCACTATCAGAAGCGAAAATGGCGGACAGCGTTTTAAGCATTTCAAAATACATATTAAAAACCATATTTTCAAATTCATTTTTTTCAGCCATCTTTCACTTTTATGTATTGAAAAATATATATTTAGGTTTCCTTTGATAAATACTATACGGAATAAACATTAGTTTATTACAATTTGACATGAGTCAACTAGCCTAATTGAATGGATTAAAATGACGAAGTTAATCTACGTAGATTAAATTAATCGCGATTAATTTTGACGATTAACTTTTTTAATCGATTAATGCCCATCTCTGCCTATAGCGTCCCACTGCTGGGTGAATGCCTCCCCTTCTGCTTTTAATACGCATATAAATAAAATTAAAGGAAAACTCTGGATAAGACTAGACCGGCTTTTATACTTATACTTACAAGTTTACAAGAAGAAATAGTCGAACGATTAACTTTATTCTACTCGAACATTACACAAATCAAATAAACAAATTACACTAAAATATTAATTTCGCTCAAAATTTGGTCAAAATATAATGCATTGGACTAAGAGTGGCGGTGATACCCGCACACGTCGCTAGATGGCGCTGAATGTATATTAAAATGCGCTTACGTTTGTTTTCCCGATTATGGCGAAGTGGCAACCGGCCGCGTTACAGTCGTTTACGACATTCTTCTACTGCGCTTGAAAACGTTTGCTAGGGATTAGAAGGGATTATTTGCATTTCGTTGATTTCGCTTATTATTTCGTGAGGTTAATTAGCAGGTTGTTATTATAACAATTCGAAGATTTGAATAGGTTAAGAATTTTACGATTAGTGACGGATTACTGATTATTACTTAATTATTAGATTTAAAAGAAGTTTTAATTGAATAATGTATGATAACGAAAGCCCGGGTGTGGTTACAAAAATATGAAGATGATGCGTCGATGACTGCTGGACTGGAAGAAACTATAATCATTGAGGGAGCTAAAGTAATGCTTAGGAGAAACATTGATGTTAGTTTAGGTTTAGTGAATGGGTCGATAGGCGTTGTACAAAAAGTGAGGTGGGACCCGGAAGAACAAACACAGCCTAAACAATTGGTAGTAATATTCACTAATAATTAGATTTACGAATTATTGCCTATTAAATCAAAATTTGAGATCATACCCCGGGCATACGTGTACAGAGAACAATTTCCAATCTGTGTGGTGTATGCCCTAACAATTCACAAGAGCCAAGGTCTAAGTCTAAAAAACGCCCTCATGGAAATTGGCATCTCCATATTCTCTTGCAGCCAAGCCTACGTGGCGCTTTCACGAGTAAGCAATCTTCATGGGGTGCACCTCATAAATGTTGACTTCAAGGGTATAAAACCTCAAGCTTCAGCGATCACCGAATACAGCCGGCTTAGGCATAAATACCGCGCCGATCTTTCAGAAATTAAACCGTCGCAACCGTCTAAAAGAATAAATAATGAACGCGAATGGGCAATACGAAAAACTGTTGCTACTGTACAAGAATCAGAACCGGAAAAAAAGAAAAGAAAGAATGTAATAATAAAAAAACTACTCCTAAAAAGAAAAAAAAATGTGTAAAATAAGAAAATCTAATAAAATAAATCAATATGCTCACGTTTCTACAAAGGAAGTGAAATCCCACCAAAAACATTCTGTAAAAAACAGCCAAGTCTCGATGGAGCTGCTTGTTTATCTCTAAAAAGTAATGAAATCTAGACAAAGTCGTACCAAGTCTAAGGTTCCTTACTGCGATTTCTTTATTATTATAGTTAATGTTGTGTGACTTGGCCGTTGAAGGGTACACAAGCGTACAAAACCAGGTGCTCCATGACACCATTGCACCTTTCTCGGCGCCTTGTCCAGAAGGACGAGGCGCGCCAGCGCCAAGACCAGCAAAGGGCCCCCACGGACCCGCAGTCAAAAAAAAAAAAAAAAAAACCATTGCACCAATCTGCCGCCAGAACCGCTACAAGTCAATTTTGTTTACACTTAATGTTATATCTGTTGTAATTGTAAATACCTATGTTTGTTAAGCGAGATAATAGCCCATACTGGTATTGGTAATTTGCATGTCTGTGTGTCCGTCTGTCCTTCCGTATGTCACATCCATTTTTTTCCGAAACTATAAGAGCTATACTGTTGAAACTTGTTAGTTAGATGTATTCTGTGAACCGCATTAAGATTTTGATGCAAAAATAAAAAAAATAATAATAAATATTGGGGGCTCCCCATACTTAGAACTGAAACTCAAATTTTTTTTTTTCATCAAACACATACCTATCTATGGATAGGTCTTCAAAAATGATATCGAGGTTTCTAAAATATTTTTTTTCTAAACCGAATAGTTTGCGTGACAGACGCTTCCAAAGTGGAAAAAAGTTGGTCCCCCCCCTCTAACTTCTAAAATAAGAAAATGAAAAATCTAAAAAAAAACATATGATGTACATTACTATAAAAACTACCAACGAAAATTGTTTTGAACGAGATCTAGTAAGTAGTTTTTTTTTAATACCTAACTTTGCACCTAATTTATATGGGGCGCTTTACATACCAGGTGCAAACTTAACTTAACCACTTAGGGATGGAAAATGTTTATACGGAACCCTCGGTGCGCGAGTCTGACTCGCACTTGGCCGGTTTTTTTTTTCAAAGTTTATTTCGGAAGTATTCAGGTAAACAATGTTTTGAAATTGGTACATATTATAACTTTTTTTTTTTTATTTATTACATGACCATGGAATCAGTACATAATATTATAACGTATGCACATTATTGCCATATGAAAGATATTTTTAGTGCCACTATCCCAGGGCAAAACTGTAACTTCTTAGGCTATAGGCATAAGTTGACCAGTTTGACCGAAATTTCTAATGGTATGTCCGAATGTCGAATTCTCGCGTTCAGGTTTCAGGCCACATTTCTGAACCAATTCTCGTGAAAGTTTGCGAGAACATTCGATAATTATTTTTATAGAATATTCTTATCGATTTATATTTTGGTAATTTTTCGTTCGTTTCGTTCGAATCACAGTGCAGGCAATTCATCTCTGGAATGCCCTTCCCCTCTGTATATGTCAAGCTGAGAACAAACTCTCTTTCAAGCGCTTGGTGCGCAAGCACCTTTTGTAGAATCCTCAAGATTAAAAATCTCGTCGTAGTCATTTAAGAGCAGGTATATTCATATATATTATGTATTCTCATAAATATGTATTTATCAATGTAACTAACTAGTATATTTTGTTTGGACATTTGCATCATGTGCATGTACCTACGTTTTGGTGTACACTCATCCCGCACCTATTAATGTCTGTTTGGCTTTGTGGTTGACTAGTAGAGAATGCCTCATGGCATTAAGTTCGCCATTTGTGCTTATACTTCCGTATTTTGTACAATAAAGTTAAAATAAATAAATATTTTTTCAAAATGGTGGAGGTGTGGGTAGAAAACGTAGAAAATGATGTATTTTAGCCATTTCAAAAAAAATTGGCGATGTCTACAGCTAATGATAAGATAAGATAAGGTAAAAAATAATACAAACAATCAGTAGAAATCCCTGCCTTCTGAGCTAGGTGAAAACCTGTGTTACAGAAGTTATATTTTGTCTTTTGAAATACAAAGTCAGTTTTGACGACGCGTTTGGCTCGGTTGGTAGACACCTGCCTACTGAGTCGGCGGTCTCGGGTTCGAATCCCGGCCGGGGCAAATATTTGTGCAAAATATTTGTTCTCGGGTCATGGATGTTATCTATATATGTATTTATATATTATGTATATCGTCGTCTAGTACCCATAGTACAAGCTTTGCTTAGTTTGGGACTAGGTCGATTTGTGTATGATTGTCCCTTAATATTTTTATATATATTTTTATATACAAAAATATGCATATGCATGTGAGTGTGTGTGTGTGAATATGTGACCCATTGGGTCCCATTGTTATAGTACAAAGTGAAGTGAATTCCTCCTCAAGAAAGGATTCCTACATAATAGCTGCAACGCAAACTTTATAAGTTAGACTGGTCCTTAATAGTGCATACTTAACACTATGCATTAGGTACTCGTGACTACGTGATACTAGTACAATACGTTGGATTCGGTTGCGTATTTAATTAATAACTCAAATCAATAGTTGCAACCTAATTAAGTTATTGCAATATTTTTCTCGTTTGTACTTGACTACATTTTATAATCTATACCCAGTTTTTTTTTTGGGAACTGGGATTTTAGGACTAAACATATTTAGTTGAGTTCATAGCATGACTGAGGCGGACTAACCGCTCCAAAATTGCCTACGTAATATGACATCAAGATAAAATGCAAGCATTCCTGCCATTTCAGAACTGGGAGACTAATTATGTTTACCTACTCTCTATACGATTAAAGGGCTAAATGATGCCACGTGTCACGTACTGATGTCACATGACGTAAATACACCCACACAATTTTGACCGGAAGTGAAGGATGCTCTCAAACTTCCGGTAAATTTTCTTTGCGTTAATCTTCTGATTCTGGCTCAGCACAACTTTTTCGACCGTGTGCCATGCATTTTATCGCGATAACACTGTGTTGTTACCGACTCCAATGAGAAGGTTTCTGACGTAATTCCGTACGGAAACCGAACGTAAGTCCCGAACGTCTATGGCGGCCCTTAGAGCGGTCTAAGTGCAGTTATTCCCAGTTATACGTTTTATCCTGATAAAAAACAGAATCGATTGTCAAAAAACACGAAAAAGTAAAACAGTGTTATGTATTTTTGATTTTCCCTGCTGTAGTAAAAACATAAACACGTAATAATATAGATAGGTGTGGATTAAACTTTATAAACAAACCTACAATAACACATTAACTATAATTACATTTGCAAACATTACGCAAATATAAAGCACTGAACTTATAATTATGTTTCACTGCGATTTTTACTCTAGTGGTCTGAAGTAACCTAGTGAAGGTAGGAAAAAGTAACTTAATTATATCTTTAAAGTTAATGGGCGAATATATTTTTTGATCGACACAACTCTGTTTATACTACTTCGTTGTAAAATTTCACCTTTAAATGGTACCGTTTCTATGTTTAAATTTATAATTTATACATAAGTTAAAACTTTAAATGTTTCTAAAAATAGTTAAACCACATAAAACCGTCCGATTTCTTGGATCACTCAAGAGATATTTTGAGTAACACCGGAAATAGTCAAAAGTGACGATCAATCAAAAGCTGATCACCCCAATTATTGTGTAATAAAATAAGTTATTATTGTGGAATTCTTTCTTATTCTTGGGTATCAAATAAAGTAACACGTTTATTTATTTCATATTGTTTATTTGCAAAACATTTTGAGTAACGCTGGAGACAGTCAAAAGTGACAATCAATCAAAAGTTGATCACCCCAATTAACAAAATAAGTAATTATTGTGGAATTCTTTCTTATTAAAAAAAATAAATAAAAAAAAAACTATTTTTCGCTTCATTGTAAACATTTCTTTCTTATTCTTTGGTATCAAATAAAGTTACAAGTTTATTTATTTCATATTATTGGTGAAACAGCTTTGTGAAAATGGTACCAACACCACAAGAGCCAAGGACAGCTGAGACACCAGTGGCCGATGGAGACAGGGTAGTGATATCGGGCATTTCTGGACTCTACCCGCAGTCTAATCATATCAAGGATCTCTCGGACATCCTTTATACTAAGGTAGGTAATAGTTACTAAATAATGGTACCAACACCACAAGACGCAAGAAATGAAGTAATAGTGGCTAATAGCGACTGGATAGTGATATCGGACATAATTTCGTTGACTTTACCCGCAGTCCCACCATTAATCAAGGATTTCTCGAACATTCTTTATAATAAGGTACCTAATCATTATTAAATAATGATACTATCAACGTAAGTTGATAAGAGACAAGGATACCCGTTGCCGACGGAGACAGGGCATTTTTCTCATCTGGGCTCTGCTACCTTGCTCGTAGTCGCAGGTACTTAATAATTTACTAAAAATGGTACCAACACTTCATACCAAGGACCTTTCTAACATTTTTTATAACAAGGTAATAACGAATCGTTTCAAGTATGTTCACAGTATTTTATACTGTATTTTATAATTGTTAAAACGAAGTGCGCTTAAAGATATTGAGATTATGATTTATCCCAAACAAAAATAAATCTTTTTTAAATTTGCGAAAATATGCTACTAGGTTGTGTGTGCTTGCTGGCTGCGATCCGATCACGCAAGAATCATCGAACATTTTTACTACATAATATTTCTTATAATTATACCTAGGTATATGCAAAAATTGTAATAAAATAGATTTTTCCGGAATATGTTGCAAGAAAAAACAGGGTTATAGCTATTCCTTCCAGCGATTTACTAACAAACTTCAAACGACTTCTTAGAACTTTCAGTCGATTTAATAGAATCTTCTCTATATATGCATTTAAATCTGCAGAAAAACCCCGTGACGGAAGGCAAACCGCGTTGGGATTATGACCACCCAGAGGTATCACCGTTCGTGGGTACGATCCCAAAGTTGGACTGCTTTGATGCGCAGTTCTTCAAGGTTCATTACCGGCTCAGTAGGAGCATGGATCCAATGGGTCGAAAGATTCTGGAGCAAGCTTATCAAGCCATTTATGATTCAGGTTAGTCAAAATCAGTTATAACAGTAGGAAAAATGTATTAACGTCAAGGTTTGAAACTATAATTGTACAATACCCCATCACAGGCTTTTTTTGCTGACCGGGTGCGTCCATCTCTTTATATTATAGATAAAGCGTATCAGACGAAATAAATAATTTTGAATAAAAAAAAAATTTGATCCACATAATCATTTCAATGTGCTGATACTTCTATGGAATAAAAGCTGCTGTTACATTTTTGTCGCTTGTCGTCAAAAATAACCACATATTATAAACAGTTTCTGTTAGGATCTTTGCAGCCTCATCACGCCAAAACAGCTGGACATTTTAAAACTATTTTCAGTACATACATTATGTTTTACCGACAACGATAAAGCAAAAAGTGGATTTTTTCTTCTTCCCCGCGTCAACGAAGGAATGAAAATAGATAACAACTATAATTATATAATGCTCTAGTGTACTGTGTAGTGTGTGTAATGTACCAGAACTGCTGCGAACCGAACAAGATAGCGAGATATCGTTAGGCGGACAACAGCAGTCCCCACCCCAACCCTCCCTCATGAAGACCATGACCGCTCTAAGAAAAACGAAACCAAGAAGAAGATAATGTATATTTCATTATTTACAGGAGTAAGTCCAGAGCATCTTTCTGGGAAAAAGGTCGGCGTATATATCGGAAGCTGTTTTTCAGAAACGGAGAAGGCTTCATTTTATGTTGCTACATCGAGAACGGGCTTTGGCATTGCCGGGTAACCTGTTAATTATATGTATACCTAATATCCATGTATAATTATATATATATACCCTACTCATCTCTTCATATTGACTACAATGGAGTACTTTAATAAATATAAACAATTTGTAAATTTTGTATCAAAACGTAGTATATGGGGAAAACATATAATATATTTATGAACACCACTGGAAAACTTTTGCTCCTAATTTCACACTCGCCACCTCTTGACATCTAGGCTCATTGCTTAACGTTATTAATTAATTGTGTGGTTGTTCAAGGTGTAATAAATCCATGTTTGCCAACCGAGTCTCATACTGGCTTAACGCCAAAGGCCCTTCGCAGTCGATCGACGCCGCTTGCTGCAGCTCGACCGTGGCCCTCGAGCAGGCCTATCTGGCCATGACCAGAGGCGACTGCGAGGCTGCCATCGTCGGGGGCGCCAACCTGTGCTTGCATCCTCAGAGCTCCTTGCATTACGGAAGGTATAGTCTCGTACTTGCTCAACGCCAAAGGACCATCGCAGTTTATTGGATATGCCAGGACTTTCTGCGGCCAGCTTCACGGCGAGTGGTTAAGCGAGATATGCGAGCGCGGTAGCCATACGAGTGAGTGAGACACAATTAGCCCGCGCCGCGCCGGTCGCCGCTAAGACCGCCGCTAAGTATAGTACAGTTCAACTGTAGCGCTCGAGCAGGTCTGTCTTGTGATTTTGTTTCATTTCATAGTAGGTTTAGAAAAAAAAAATACTGTAAAGGCGTAAAAAAAAAAAACACTTTTACAACACAGGACAATTTTGTAAAAGTTATAAACTTGTTTTTACGTAGTAAAATTTAGGTAACTATCGTAAGAAAAATTAATCACTAACTATTAATCACCACTCCTTATTTCAGGACTATAACGCTATGCAAAGACGGTAAAACAAAGTCATACGATCAAAACTGTGATGGCTGCGCCAGGTCTGAAGCTATTAATGTATTGTTTCTACAAAAAGCTAAAGATGCGTTAAGGTAATTTATTATTTATTTAAACTTTATTGCACAAAAGAAAAACTTAACGTACAAAAGGCGGACTTAATGCCATGAGGCATTCTCTACCAGTCAACCTTAGGGCAAAGCAGAGAAATTGTAGGCGGTGCATCAGACAACATAATTACATATAATTAAAATACTCATATTAGGTACATACATACATATAATATACATATATATAAATAGATACATACATAAATATATACGACGATGAAACAAACCAAGCAGATATACTATGAGACTTCAGTTCTGCCAGCAAAGAAACTTCGCACGGCCCTTTTAAATGCCAACTTACTCGGAGCCTGTTTGATTGTGAGAGGAAGACCGTTCCAGAGGCGAGCCACTTGCAAGGAGAAAGAATTAGACATGAAACCAGTACGGTGAAGAGGAATAGAAAGGGCAAGATTGCCGGAAGAGCGAAAATTACGGTTACGAGTGGATTCAACATAGCAGAAAAAGGTTTTCAGGTATTCAGGAGCTTGTGGATCATTGAGTATTGAAAAGAGAGTGCAGAGCATACGAATATTGCGTCGTTGACGGATGGGAAACCAGCCAAGCTGAGAGCGGTAAGAAGAAACGTGATCATATTTACGGAGACAGAAAATAAAGCGAATACAATTATTAAGAAGTCGATCCAACTTATCAAGAAGATCCTCATTTAAGTCCGGATAACAAACATCACCATAATCAATTATGGGTAGTAATAGTGCATTTACAAGCAATACCTTAGTTTTGATAGGCAAGAAATTTTTCAGTTTGTTGAGAGCATGAAGCGAGCCAATGACTTTCCGGCTAATTTCACCTACCTGCACCCTCCAACTCAGTGTGCTATCTAAGTGAACACCTAAGTCCTTAACACTAGAACTAAAAGGAATAGGCGTTCCGTTGAAATTTACAGGAGTTACAGAATCCTGGTCAAGTTTAGCAAGCTGACGAGAGCTGCCAATGATAATAGCCTGACACTTTGAGGGGTTTACAAACAGACCAAATTTCTCAGACCATTGTTGGATGTGTAAGAGATCCAGGTTTAATTTGTTAATTGTGTCAGTAATATCAGACACTTTACATTGGTCGTAAAGTTGTAAATCGTCAGCATAAAGATGGTAAGAACAGCGAAGACCAGGGGTGATAAAGTTTACAAAAAGAGAAAATAATAAAGGAGAGAGAATTCCTCCTTGAGGTACACCAGTGGCAAGGTCGCACCAATCAGACAAAGCCCGATCTACACGGACTGCCTGCTGGCGCCCACAAAGATATGAAGCAAACCAGCCAAGAGCAGAAGAAGACACATTAAGATGGCTGAGCAAGGCAAGTAGGATCTCATGGTCAACAGTATTGAAAGCGTTAGAAAAGTCAATGAGAACAAGTACTGTGACCAATTGATCCTCCATGCCCCGCCTAACATCTTCAGTCACTTTGAGAAGTGCAGTACAAGTACTGTGGCTGGGACGAAAACCAGACTGAAAGGGGCTCAACAGTTTGAAAGAGTGTATAAAGCTAGAAAGTTGCTTGTGAGCCACCGCTTCAGCAATTTTTGATAAAAAAGGGAGAATTGAAATTGGCCTAAAGTTACTAAGTGATGTGGGGTTGCTAATTTTAGGTAAAGGAATAACAAACGCGCGACGCCAGAGAGAAGGAAAGTCACCATTAAGCAGCGAGGAGTTGATGATATCGGTTATTATGGGAAGCACACAGTCCAGGACTGATACCACCATATAACGCCCAATATCATCACAACCAACAGCTTTCGATTTAATTTTATTGATAATTTTTTAACATTAGCGTCAGAAGTGGGATAGAAAGAGAAGATATCAGAGACAGCAACGGGCATTGATGAAATATCAGAAAGAGTACTACTCTTAACATGATAATCAATGGAGGCGGAAGTAGAAAAATGTCTGTTTAAATCGTTTAGCGAAAAGGAAGTGCCATCGAAACCGTTACTAGGTTTACCTAGACCAAGCGACTTAACAAACTTCCAGACATCGGCCATCGAAGAAGAGGATACGTTCTGGTGAATGAATCGGCGCTTCGCTGTTCGCACCATCTGGTTACATCGGTTACGAGCTGCCTTAAAAATAGTCCAATTGTCGTCAGTACGGTCACGTTTAAAAGTTCTGAAAGCACGGTCCCTCCTTCTCATAGCCATGCGTACGCCCTCAGTGATCCAAGGAGCAGGGGGACGCCGAACTCTAACGGGGTGCAGTGGGGCATGGGTGTCAAATAATTCTAAAATAGCAGAGTTAAACAAAGAAACTTTGGTTTCAACTGTAGGTGCAGATAACACAGGGGTCCAGTCAATGCTTCTTGCATCACTCAAGAGAACGTCAGTATCAACTTTATTAAAGTTGCGCATCAAAACCAAGGCAGGCTTACATTTAGGTGGTATAATTTTGTACGAAGCAAACAACAAGTCATGATGGGAGAAGCAGGGAGCTAACAGCTGACCATGCTTTATTACATCATCAGGCGAAGAAGTAATTATAAGATCCAACCACGTGTCAGAGGTCGCGGTGTGATGGGTAGGATCAAGAGGTAAGATAGAGAATTTGACAGACCGAACAATTGATTCAAATTTATCACGATGTGCGGAATTAGTGCAAAGGTCGGTATTAAAATCTAATCGATAATCCTAATCAAAATAATAATCGGTAATCGATATATCCGAAACATACATATTTTATACTATCATAAAACCCAGTATTTGTTTTGAAAACTGATTCTGTATGGATAAGGGATAATGATTTCAGGACAAATCTTAATCCCGCCAAACACATTTCATGTAAAGTTAGCGGCCAAGACTCACAAGCTCACAACGCTTCCGCTTGACGATATCGATAAATGGGCGAATCATCTTTTTGATCGACACAAATATACCCACTTATACAACTATTAAACTTCGTTGTAAAATCTCACCTTCAAATATGACATCTATGTTTTATTTGTTGTACCTATACGTTAAAACGTTGAAGACTCCAACTGTTACCTAAACCTAAAAGAAATTATATAAATTAAAAGCCTGATTTTTTGGTAACTCCAGGGACATTTTGAGTAACGCCAGAGACAGTCAAAACTATTAATCGAAAAGTTGATTCGCTCAATGTAGTGTGAGTGGGTGTCTGTGAGTGGCCAAATCGTCGTATTTAAGGTATCAATAAAATGGAAAGCATAAAAAAGCTAGATCAACGAAACTAAGTGTATTCCATATATTCACTAACTAAATCTTCGCCATTTAAGTGTGATGACGACGCAATGAGGATGCGGTTGGCGTATTGGTATTTCAGTTGAAGTTTGGTTTTGCGAGTCACATCACAGCCTTTCATAACCCGGACACAAATAATTGACGGAGTCGCTGTCGCCGAACACGGCGAGGTGGACTATATATATTTATATATTTCAGCTGACTGGCACGCCGGTCCTGGGTTCGAATTTCGAATCCCGCCAAAGACAATAAATGTTTAAGTATGTGATGTACTCGAATATTTATTCCCGGGTCATGAATGTTTCTATGTGTTTAAAGTATATATTTATCTATGTAAGTATGTTGTTCATCGTCTAGGATCTATATCACAAGCCTACTAGAGCTCACTTTGTGACTAGGTTGACTAGGACGTTGTTCATTAATACATTTTTGGTTGTTTTAGAATTTATGCCGATGTAGTATACGTCAAAAATAAGTTTGTTGAGATGGTGGACAATGATACAGGGCCTAGATATGGTTTTTATCGAGATCCTGTAAGTATGTCAGGATTTTTGAAAGAATTTTACGAAGAAGCAAAAATATCACCTCAAGATGTGGAATTTATTGAAGGAGTTGGGTCAGGTAGGCACTTTATTCTGATTTACGGTTGAATTATGTTTATGACCGTTACTTTTGACTGTCTCCAACGTTATTCAAAATTTATCTTGGAGTCACCAAGGAAGCGGACTTCTGACATACCTACATATTTTCTGTTTATTATGTTATAACTGTTGGGACATTGAATGTTTTAATAATTTATAAACCGTACATGAAAATATAGAGACGCGACTACTTAAAAGTTAAAAGCGAAATTTTACTACGAAGTTTAATAGTTGTGGACGGATTCGTGTCCGTGAAAAAGTTGATTCACCCTTACATTGGTCACCAAAAACGTGATACAAAATGTTACTTTTTCGAGTCTACACATTAGTAGCTTTGATTAGTATGAGACCAAGATTAAAGTCGTTAAAGAAAATTTGGACCTCTCATAGCTAACGGACATTAAGATAGAGAAGTGTAATTTTTAATCGTTTTTAACGTTAACAAGACTCGGCAAACAACATTTTGTATCAGTAGGCCACTAATAATTAACTAGGTGACACTTAACACGTTATGTCACCTAGTAAATTATTAGTGGCCTTACCGGAATTATGATTTCAGAAAAATCTAAACGACGAATGTATTTTCGATTTTTATCAAATAAAGGTACTTATTAGCAGGGATCGTTACCGGTATTCGTTAATATTTAAATATCTTCAAAATTTCGCGGTTTTATTCAAATGACATTAAATACAATTTAGGTATTGATACAGAACTTTGAAATGAGCCGGGTAAAATATAAAAAGGTATAATAATAAGCGAAATACCGACATTAAATACCGGTATTATGTATGGAACCGAATACCGGTATACGATCCCTGCTTATTAGGATTAAAAGCGGCGACTATAACGCCATCTATCGGTCACGATATATACAATTGTGAGAACACTAATTATGATTTTTACTATTACTTGCAGGTGATGCAGAAGCAGATAAGGTAGAATTGGAGGCTTTTGATAGAGTGTTCTGTAAGAATAGAACTGAACCACTCTTTGTCGGCAGTGTGATGTCCAACTTGGGTTACTGTGAGGCAGCCTCAGGGATAACTGCAATAACCAAGGTCAATATATGTACAGTCGCCATCAGATATATCGCAGGATATAAGGTGTTCATAAATATGTGAAATTGTACTGTAACGCCCAGTCAATAAGAGTCGTGTTCAGATATTTATGAATACCTTACATGCTACGATATGTCTGATGGCGACTGTACTTAATAATATTACATACATTATAACCGCTTTTTCACTTAACTGATAATTATATTATAATAAAGACACAGATACATTCACGTTACCCAAACCGGTTCATGAGGCAAATAATATTATCTACCTACGGGCTCAAATCTAAATATATTTCTTATGGCATCTGTTTGAGATATAAAAACTATACCTCAACTTTAATTGACCATATTTACAGGCCGTAAATATCTATGGGGATGTGGCTGATTTATAGCTCAAATACCTACGTCAATATCGTCATTCGCATAAGCGTTATCGAATATTTAATTAAAACCTTATTTAGTTGGGCCAATCAACATTTTGACCGACACACATCTGCCCACAACTCTAAAACTTTGTTGTAAAATGTCACCTTTAAATTATAGCTTCTCTATGTTTGCATTTATGATGTACGTAAATCGTTCCATGACCCAACTTTTAAATATAAGAAACAGAAAATATGTATATTAGAAGCTCGATTACTTGGTAACACAAGAGACGTTTTGAGTAACGGCGGTGACTGCGAAAGGAGTCTGTCAAAAAGTTGATTTGCTCACCTACTTCCTAAATAACCCCAAATTAACGCAAATTCATACATATGAAACACGTAATGTCTCATTTTTATATTAAACCATTGAAATACGTAACCAATCTGGACAGGCAATCCAGAGTTACCGGGATCGAGTCCCGATCTTTTCCACCAGGTTACGCATTTCAATTTTTCTTTGAGCTTTGATCTTTGTATCAATGGTTTAAATTGATACATTTTGACAGGTGCTACTAGGCTACCATAAGGGTGAGCTAGCTGGCAACCTTCACTGCACTAACCCCCGAGAAGACGTGGCCGCGATACGCGAAGGACGCATGAAAATCTTGGCCGACCATCAGCCTTTTAACCGGACTTTTGTCGGTGTCAACGGTATATCAGTGACTGGTATCAACTCTCATGTTCTTTTACATGGGCATTTCAAACCTAAGGTAAGTTTTTTAGATGTCTTACAACTAAAATACGTTTCCACATTACCTACCTCTCATGACGTGGATATGTGTATCATTCACTGTATACAATTTCGCATTTTTTTAATCAAAAGTTCACCCCCAAACACAATGATAAAGTTTTGTCAATAAATGAAAAGGAATCGTATTCCCGAGGAGAACTGAACCAGTAAAATACAATACCTATAAAAGGTTAATAATATTAATTGAGGATTTTCTTCGATTCCTCATGTCGTTTAGGTTCCTCGTTTAAGTAGTCACGTAGTCACTTTCTAGCCAATCGCGTGGTCAAAGTGTGGAACAGTTTACCCGAATCCGTGATTAGTGCACCCTCAGTGAACTCTTTCAAAAATAGACTAGACAAACATTAACAAACACAGAACACAAGTGAATAGTGATATGCACGCATCAGCTATAAGCTGCCTGTGCATTAAATAAATAAATAAATCCTTTGCGACCAACTTAGAGTGGTTTACGTCGAACAAATAAGAACATTTCTAATCCATTCAATCGGTTACTAAATGACGAAGTTCTAAGATAACAAAAATAAAAAATACATTCGAATTGAGAACTAGGTACCTACCACTTATTTTTGGAAGTTGGTTGAAAATGAGCCGTTTAGGAGGAGGAGGATATTTATCATTTAGCTAGGATATTTATATTTCTAACAGGCGGAAATTAATATAGAGATCGACATACCTTTGCTTCGTGTACACCCTAAAAAAATATATTAGAATTTATTTTTCTGTACCTTGGTAAAGAAATATAAGAAAATTCATAAAATAACCGAAATCTACGACAACTATGCCTAAATAGAGTTGTAGTCTTCGCCTATCCGCAAAAAAATTAAACTGTCAATAATGTCAAGCTCAATGTCATTCATTTTTTATAATTAGACTGATAATAGACACCAAACTAAAGTAACCTTTCCATTGTGTCATAGTTTTGGAGTTACGACGTTTTAGAATGAGTAATATATATTTATTTATTGCATCCAAGTACTTATAACTAGGTACATGGTACCCTGTAAGGGTGTAGCAAAAAGTTTATTTTTATTTTTATGTAGTCCAGTTTACCAAACTTAATACTGCTTAATAAAAAAATACTAGTAATCTAATAACAACTTACAGTGTTTCTTTTACGTTTTAAAATTTAAACAAGCATCTTTACCTACATACATTGCATGTGTTACATTGTCTGTTGTTTTTTTTGGGTATGTAATATAAGATATAAGAACTTATACTATAATATTCATATTATATACGCTCATATTGTATAAGCTTGTTTGGTATACCGTTCAAGGTGTATAACGAACGTTAGATATAACATCAAAATATCTATTTTTGTTAAGTATAACTTTATTTAAGTATAATATCATTGTATATAACGATCATAACGTATAACGTTCATAATATCTCAGATTTATAATGTATATTATTCAATACATCTAACACCAAAATGCATAATGCTCGTATAGAATAACCGCCTGCACATCAATTGTGTACATACTTATGCAATAGTTCGCTATAAAATTGTAATATGTGTAGTTACCTCCATGCAAGCAAGCATTTTGACGCTCCGCTCGCTTCACTCGCTCCGCTATCCATGATCATAAAACGAACCTAACCTAACCTACAGTTTTCGGTTTTTGACCCATATTCCATTTTGTCGCAGTTCTTCCAAACGGTATACTCGTATTTGCCAGAATTTCATCTGCCATTATCAATTGTGTACATACTTATGCAATAGTTCGCTGTTAAATTTTAATATACCTCCATGCAAGCAAGCATTTTGACGCTCCGCTCGCTTCGCTCGCTCCGCTATCCATGGTCATAAAACAAACCTAACCTAACCTACAGTTTTCGGTTTTTGACCCATATTCCATTTTATCGCAGTTCTTCCAAACGGTATACTCTTACTTGCCAGAATTTCATCTGCCATTATCAATTGTGAACATGTTCGCTGTTAAATTTTAATGTAGGTACCTCCATGCAAGCAAGCATTTTGACGCTCCGCTCGCTTTGCTCGCTCCGCTTTCCATGGTCATAAAACAAACCTAACCTAACCTACAGTTCTCGGTTTTTGACCCATATTCCATTTTAGGGGCATAGGGGTAGCAGCTATAACATATTTAGTATATCATACGCTATTATATTTTCTAATCATTATACTAAAAGAAAGTATATTCTATGATCGATATACGTTATGTATGTTATATCAACTGAATTTAGAGTATTTGAGTGTTATATAAAAAATCATTCTACAACATGAGTATTATGCTAATTGACCGTTATTCCTAATAAAAATATTGATTTTGATGTTATATCAAAAGTTTATAAGATATAATAAACTTTTGATATAACATGGTGAACGTTATTAATATGAAATTATATATATTGTAGTTATATCTCATGGGACGCACCCGTTTTTTTTAGTACATTTTAGTAAATTCATACGTATGAAATAATTAGTAATCTTAGAAAAAATATAAAAAACAGTGATAACGTCCTCTTCCTAAGCGGAAAAAAGATAAGTAATAAAATTGTAGTCTTAAAATTATGGAATCTTGTCAATTTCGCTTTCACAGGACCTGACGAGATATCAATGCAACCTTCCCCGTCTGGTTCCAATATCTGCAAGGCAGGATGGTGCGGTGAAGAACATTATCAGTGACCTGAAATCCCGACCGATTGACCCTGAAGAGCTGGCGCTGCTGCATAATATTCATTCCTCGAGGATAAGTGGGCATTTAGGCAGAGGGTTTGTTATTCTCGGTGAGTAGGTATGTGTAGTACTATCTGTTGCATGGCCAATTTATGAATGGATTCATTCAAAATAGTCACGGGTCGGTCGTGCAAAATGTCATAAGTGCTCTACCCAAGCAGCAAATATGAGCAAATAGGCTGCACAAGCGCTGATGGGCGAATTTTTATTTTGTTGTCGATTTCTTTTTTCTTTAATTTCAACCAAATTTTATTAAAAATCGAAAGGTTGGTTGGAGTTCGGGTAGCGAAGTGGTTAACGCACTGGACCGGCAATCCAAAGGTTCGATTCCCGGTCTCGTCCCTCAGGTTACTTATTTCATTTTTTCTTTGAGCTATCTTTGTATCAATAGTATAAAAAAATCTAACTAAAATAAACAGTAAATAGACAAATTTGTCCCAAATTGCTGTCTATTGGCAGCGTACTCAGAAGGCTGGCAGCATTGCGTTGTATGGCAATGATGATCCGCTGTGCGAGATATGAACCAGCCCTCTGGTCACGTGTCAACTGAACTAACCTGCGGCTGCGGCTACACTTTTCAAAGACCCTGTGGGCGCTTTCACCCCAGGATCCCTAATAGGTTTCAACCCAGTAGTAGTGTATAACATCTGTGTTTTAATGATATATTTTTATGATAGGTGCGTTAACCCTTTGTAGCGTGCTTGTCCCGACGGACCTTAAGTACGTTCGTACCTGTATTAGCTTTTGGCACGGTCACCTAAAGTTGTTTTGGTCTCCATTACCACTTTATGCTACGCTTCGTGATATTAGCCAGTTGTTTTCTAAGTATTAACGTCGAATAACTATGATTTTGTGTACTTCCCTCGTCCATTCTAGAATCTACCGTCCAGGAAGATTGCAGCATGTTGCTTTCCTCTTCTTTTAATGAGTTGGCGGAGTCCGGGCTGTTATGTATCTTTTTTATTTATCTGTAACATGTAAGCAGATTTTTCAATAACTAAATCATAACACTTTGCAGATGAAGATAAAGAAAAGAAAACGGTGAGCATTAGCGAAAGGGCAGATTACTTCGATGGCAGCGACCGCCCAATGTGGTTCGTGTACAGCGGCATGGGCTCCCAATGGGCCGGCATGGGCACACAACTTATGCGCTTACCGATCTTCGCCGCTGCCGTACAACGGTAAGCTACACTACGTACAGTCCTTCCATTTGTGAGAGGGCAGACTATTTTGATGGCATGCTCTCTAACCTTGTACTCCTCCAACAACCTCCGAGCTACCGGCCGCAGAGGCTCATGTACAGCGGCATGGGCTAAAATGGGCCGGCATGAGTACAGTACACCACTTCGAAATACGATCTTTGCTGCGGTATAAAATGATAGCTACAATTGTGAGCGGCCACATCCGAGTGCCCTATAACATCGCATCACTATAAAAGCACACTGGGTATGGACCATCATCTTAAGACACTGAATTTCGAACAAGAAGACCTAGTTCTACGCTACCAGAGCTGTCCGACTCCGGCTAAGAGGTGTACTTCGCTACATACGTATAGCTTAGCGTTATTCTTTCACATAAGTATCAACCAACTTTGCATCAAGTAGGAACACTTGTGCCTCTGTTCTATTTACATCGTTCGAATCATAGACCATAATATTAATTTATGATATGTTGTGGCGAACTAACATTTTAACTTGTATCGACAGTTGTCATGAAGCACTGGAGCCCAAAGGCATAGACATCGTCAACATCATCACGTCACCAGATAAAACCATCTTCGACAACGTTCTGAACTCGTTCGTCGGAATAGCCGCTGTCCAAATTGGCTTGACGGATATTCTACGTGAATTGGGATTGACTCCAGATAAAATCATCGGTATGTACAAGGTTAAATCACATAATTAAGTCTAAAAAAAGTGTACCCTCGGCCGCATGTCCCTGAAGATGCTGGCTGGCAGAATTTCCTCGCGGTATCGCAATACTAAATAATACATTGTCGAGAAAGCTACCATCTCTTCGATTACCAGTAGTTTTGTAATATCCCTTGCCGAAGTCTTTATAAAAGTTCGTGGGCACTGGGCACTAGCTGTCTCAGCTTCGAAAGGACTAAAATTATACTCGGGGCCGAGACTCCCATACTAAGGTATTAAGTTTACTTCATGAATTCGAATAAGGTATTAATTGAATTCACAGGCCACAGCGTTGGAGAGTTAGGCTGCGCTTACGCAGATGGTTGCCTCACGGCTGAAGAGATGATCCTGTCAGCGTACAGCCGTGGACTGGTCTCAATACAGACTCCACTTATTCGTGGCTCCATGGCAGCTGTTGGACTTGGATTCGAAAAAGTATGTATATGGATGCGAGCTACATCGTCGACTCTTTTATCACTTATCATCAGGTGATAATCTCTTGTTAATAGTAAAAAAAGTCAATAGCACAGTTATATAGTACAGTCAGCTGCAAAGCGTGTGACTCTTCCTGCCATATAATGTACATTTGGCAAGGCATCTCTGCAGCTAACTCTATCTTTCACCTAAAGCCTGTTATGATGAGGCATATTAGCCAGACTCCCATCGGCTTGTCAAGTTGACGATCACCATCCATCATTACCATTATGTATAAGACGACCTAGTCCCAAATTTACCTAAAGAAGGTTAATGTAAAGTGTGTCATTGCGATAGGTATCAGATACGAAGTATGCTCCTCCAAAATACTTCCACAATAAAGGTTCACATGATTTTTGAATCACATGGCCTCAGTTCTTTGAGCTATTTACAATAAACATCAACTTATCAGGTCTCAACGATGTGCCCACCTGAAATCGAGGTAGCCTGTCATAATGGACCTGACTCTAGCACCATATCAGGACCAGCCGAAGCCATGAGCGAGTTCGTCGCCCAACTGACTGCTAAGGGTATCTTCGCTAAGGAAGTTCCCTGCTCCAATATCGCGTACCATTCTCGGTACATCGCTGAAGCAGGTAAGGTTTAGTTGTATTATTAGTCTTTCCCAACAGCAGTAATACCCAATGCTTTTGGTAGTCCTATTTGGAATAAAATACCTAGTTCGTATCGTATTGCCTTTTCACAACGACAATTATTTTTGGTCGCTTAGTAACCAATCCAATTATTCCCTCATTATTGGAATTGATTAGCTTACCCATACTTGGAGTTGAAATGATGATCCAATTGTAACTTTTGTCCATAGCTCCATGACATACGCGCACATTTATGGTTGCAGGGCCTGGCCTCCTCAAGTACTTGACCGAAGTCATCAAGACGCCGAAACTCCGCAGCGAGCGATGGGTATCCACTTCAGTTCCACAGAAGAATTGGGATGAGGATGCTGCCAAATTTTCTTCAGCCGAGTACCATACTAACAATCTCCTGGTAATTAAGTCTTCACGAATTTATGTCTTAATCAGTATTATTTAGAGTTTCACTCTTGTGGTGCAGTTCTCTCCGGTCCGTTCTTCCTAACGCCAATTCTTGGACTTCTACATACGAAACGATGTTTATACCTTTCTCCCTGTTTGACTGAGTAACTAATAAATATGGTGGTATTCAATTTATTTAATTGGTTATACTTGTATATTTCTTTAAAGTGCCAAAATGTGGTCAAATCATTATTTCCGTAAAGTCTAGTGATTGTCGAATACACGAAAACGAAATTCGAGAAACTCGTACTTGTCTTATATTTAGTTGTATTTGTACGGACAGTATACGTACATGATTTTAGCATATGACCTCCTTGTTTTGGGCTTGCCTCAAATAATGTAGGGAAAGTATCAGAGAAAATACTATTCAGCCTATAATTAGAATGAAAATTAGTTTGCTTGGGTGAAATCCAGTTGTTATTTATCATTTCAGAGGCCGGTACTGTTCGAAGAAACGTCGAGGTTAATACCTTCGAATGCAGTGGTAGTAGAAGTGGCACCTCACGGGCTTCTACAAGCTATTCTTAAGCGGTCTCTGCCAGGGTCTTGTTCTCATGTGCCCCTGACGCGGCGTGGGCATTCTGACAATGCCCAATTCCTTCTAGAAGCTATCGGAAAGTGAGTAAAACAAAAGCAAACTAAGTTGTAGCAAGACATTTGTAACAAGAATTTTGACAGCTTCATCTTCCTTTATACTACGGTGATCTGCATCCGTAGATCTGCATGAAAAAAACGGGTATCTACGGACTGGTGTTTCGCACCCCACCTAATATTTATAACGATCAATAGACCAATAGTTTGCATAAAGGCTTCTTTCTTATTCAACATCGCATAAGTCTTATAGAACCTACTGTAATTGTAGATTGCATATTCGATTTATTTTCAACGATCATGATCACTCTGTGGAATAGAATATGACCAACATTTATTTATTTATTTATTGCATTGACGTAATAATTACATGGACACACAATCAGACGGAAAAAATGGCACCCTCCCAACTAATGCAAAATCACAAATCGCATTAGTTGGGCGATCAGTCTCGTTTAGACCATGACACGTGACGGGTCTCAAAAGTGACTTAATTTTCAGTGAAAAATTACAGAAATAACAACTATAAAATAAAGGAACAGGGCGGAATATTCTTTTTTACTTGAGTTCTATTGATTAAATAACGAATCCTATGTAAAATCATAGCAATTTTTGTATTAGAATTATTAACTCTGTCCCTACAAAATGCACCTCATCACAGAACAAAAATCGAAGGAGTCGCTATAGTTTTATATTTTATTAAAAAATTAAGGAGTGCAATAAATAATTATCCAATTTTTTTTATTCAAGATTCGACCATTCTCAACAACGTAAAAATGGAGATCACATTTAGCAAGAGACAAACGCGAAGAATAATTGAAGCCAAATAATTCGTCTCTCGTGTGTTCGGCATAATCATGTTTTTTTTTTATGTTAATCAACAGAAGCGTAAAATGATAAAATTCATAAATTACTAAAAAATAACTCTGTTGTTATTGTTTTATTTTGTCACAGAGTCTAGACACTGTCAGTTTAAACCTTGAACGCCAAGAACACATAAAGGCGACAGCGACGTGTGCTGCCGTGCATACCACGCCACCGACAAATAAGATCAAACTTTAAAGGGTTAATTAATAATGTCAATATTTTGCACTTGTTTTTTATTCAAGATTCTCATTCTCAACAACGTAAAAATGGAGATCACATTTAGCAAGAGACAAACGCGAAGAATAATTGAAGCCAAATAATTCGTCTCTCGTGTGTTCGGCATAATCATGTTTTTTTTTATGTTAATCAACAGAAGCGTAAAATGGTGACATTCATAAATTACTAAAAAATAGCTCTGTTGTTATTGTTTTATTTTGTCACAGAGTCTAGACACTGTCAGTTTAAACCTTTGAACGCCAAGAACACATAAAGGCGACGGCGACGTGTGCTGCCGTGCATACCACGCCACCGACAAATAAGATCAAACTTTAAAGGGATATAATGTCAATATTTTGCACTTGTCTTACTCTCATTTCACATACTGGAACAAGGAGAAATAATGTCATTATTACTGATCCCTTCTATCGGAAACTTTTTATGCAGTTGCTAAATAAAAACGTAACTAAATTTGTCATTAACAATTTACAATAAAAACGTAACTAAATTAGTTATTAACAATTTACGAGTTTATTTAGTTCAAACATAAAATATATTTTAATACCTAAATAAAATAATAGTGAAAATATTTTTAGTATGTAAAAATATTAAAATCTGATCCATTCGTGCCATGTTCCAAGTTTGACAAGAGACTTCAGTCAGAATACGCTAAAAAAGTTAATTTACACGTAAAATATTTGTGGTAATAATTAATTAAGTCAATTTGACACTTAAACATTTAAACAAAGAGTTCTTTTGTACGAAATCAATATGTTGCTGCAAATTATAAATAAGCGTTATTGGCATCTACTTGAACATGACAACGGTGCCACTTTATTTGACACTTTTGTTCGGGTCTGTGGCTCTATAATAAATAATACCTCAATGATTTATTGATACAAAATCCACAGCACATATTACAATATTTTTTGAAACAGATACAGTGTTTAACATTGGCCAATTACGGATTTACATTATAGACTTATCACTTCATAAAATATAACCCAAGTATAGCCACAATTTATTTGCCGAGTTCTAAATAAGTCTTATGATTTGCATTTTCTTGGTCACTAAAACCGAACACTTTTTATATCAGTCCATTTTTATTTTTAGATTATACATGGAAGGATATTACCCAAATATTCGTGTTCTTTACCCGAAAGTCGAATTTCCTGTTTCTACTGGCACACCTCTTTTATCGAACTTGGTAGAATGGGCCCACAATGAACAATGGTAAGCTTAAAAGTGCTAGTTTTTGTCTTCAGTTTTTCTTCCCCAGGAATCTCGATATAGGTGTTCTCGTCGACGACGTGTTCGGCGCAGTTTGTAGACACCTGCCTACTGAGCCGGCGGTCCTGGGTTCGAATCCCGGCCGGGGCAAATATTTGTGTGATGACTGATGAACTCGAATATTTGTTCCTGGGTCATGGATGTTATCTATATAAATATGTATTTATATATATTTATATCGTCGTCTAGTGCACATAGTACAAGCTTTGCTTAGTTTGGGACTACCTAGGTCGATTTGTGTAGGTATGATTGTCCCTTAATATTTATTTATTATTATTTGGTTGAGCAAACTTGTGCTGCTGTTCGATTGTTCATATTAAGTATCGACGACGCGTTTGGCTCGGTTTGTAGACACCTGCCTACTGAGCCGGCGGTCCCGGGTTCGAATCCCGGCCAGGGCAAATATTTGTGCGATGAACTCGAATATTTGTGCTTGGGTCATGGTTGTAATATGTATTTAAGTATATATTTATCTATATAAGTACGTACATCGTCGTCTAGTACCCATAGCACAAGCCTTCTTGAGCTTAATATGGGACTAGATCGATTTGTGTTGGGTTGTCCGATATAAAAAAAAAAAGTATTTTAATTTTTTTCTTAAGTGAATATTAATTCGTATTTTTATTGTTCCAGGTTTTTACCACTATACGTATGTGCTAACAGAAAAGAAGCCGCGGCTTGCAAGTTTGTTATTTCTCTTCATGATAAGGAATATAATTACTTGCAAGGGCATGTTATAAAAGGTATACCGCGAACACCTAAACGAGATAAAATTATGTAGTTATCTAATACATCATTGTTGAATATTCCCTCTTTTCAACCAACTTCAGAAAAGCAGGTTCTGAATTCGGTTTTTTTTTATTATTGTTATCTACTTTAGTTCTCCGTCATTTATGAACAGATTTCTTTTTTTATTGTTGGAGAATAAGCATCTCCATGTTGGTCCCATAAAATTTTAGCGACGATCTGATGACGAGATCAAAGTAACTCCTCAAATATTACGGGCACGACGATTTCGTTGTTTTTATAACTCGTTAAGTTTTTCTCGGAAACACGATCGTTGAAGTCGGTTGTTTTTTGTGAAGAAAGTGATTATTTCTTTCACATGTTTATCTCAATAGAACTGGAACTGTCACATAATTACTGTCAATAAGGACCTCCTCATGGGAAAGGTCACTTAGGCTTGTAAAATGCCTTTCTTATAGAATAAAGTTCATTAAGTATTTCATTCCATATTCTTTTTTTATATTATCCATTTTCGCCAGATATGCCTACGTCCAGCATTGTATTAATATGCAAAACCTTTCTTTTGAACATTATTGGGAAGTTATTGGGAATTTAAGTTGGGAAGTTAAGTTAGAAATATGAAATCTTTTATTCAAGGCATAACTGTATACCCATTCGCTGGCGCACTGGTGGCAGTATGGGACACACTGGCGATGTCGATGGGCATGTTACGGAA
Organism: Apotomis turbidana; assembly: GCA_905147355.2. Taxonomy (NCBI): domain Eukaryota; kingdom Metazoa; phylum Arthropoda; class Insecta; order Lepidoptera; family Tortricidae; genus Apotomis; species Apotomis turbidana. Next base: position 6,115,875 of record LR990299.1, on the reverse strand, counting down.
GCAAATATCGGTGCAGTACCGGGACGTGCAATTCTTCTCCCAACCCATTATGCACGACTCGCGTCAGCTGCGTCTTTGTGTTACATTGCATCGAGGAACTGGATTGTTCGAGGTACACTAAACAACCCAAAAGGCATTGTATGTGACTTGAAGGTGCCTATGGTTTCGAAGTATTAGTGCAGTTCCACAGGGCCGTATTCTTTATAAAGAAGTGTATGCTAACTGGCTATAGGTCAAACGATGCTGGGCTACCTAGACACCTTCCTAACGAGCTGCCTTAGGGTAGAGGGCCTACAGTCCCCGGGAAATTTTACTATGGAAATCGCAGGAATTCCCGGGACTGTACACCCTAGGTAGGGGCCTTTACTATAGTTATATACTTTACGGTAGTTATTGTTTAGAAGCTCTGTTTGGCTTGGTCCAGTTCGCCGTTCCCTCAATACCCTGTACGAAATTATCTAGAAGTTGATAGGTCTATCTATAACCTATAAAACAATGCAAAGATCGACACACAAAGCATAAGGAAAAATCGTTAGGTCTTCCTAGAGCGAAATGGTTAACGCGCTGGACCGGCAATCCAGAGGTACCGGGTTCGACACCCGGTCTCTTCTACCAGTAGCTCCTTTTTCAATTTTTTTTAAGCTTTGATCTTTGAATTAAAAGCTTAAGGTCTATCTATGTTATAAAAATGATCAAGGCATCAGAACTAGAACCAATTATTTGGGAGGGGTACTCATGATGGTATGCATGAGGAGAGTTACATGTTGAATGGTATGTTTTTAGGTAATGGATGATAACTCTAAAGTAGCTACTGGTTACATCATTGGGCTTTCTACCAGCGTTTCTAGAGGCTTCAACCAAGAAAATAACGATAACGAAGTTTTGGACCTGACGACGGATGATGTTTACAAGTTATTGTTAGAAAAACACTACTGCTATGCGTAAGTCTAAACAAGAAGTATATGAGACACAATTGGAAGATCTTGACTGGGGGCTTGGATCATTTGTCTTATGGATTATAGATACTAATACTCTTATTAACTTAAGACCACATAAATAGTACCGAGATTAAGATGAAGATCCATTATTTTTTCATTGCTTTGGGGCCATCCATAAATTACGTAACACGTTAAGGGGGTGGGAGGGGTCCTAAATTTTGTGACGTCACATTTCAGCTATGCCAGTTATAAATAATTTAAAGGAATATAATTCTATTAATATAGGTTCTTTGTTTTGTTAAATTCTTTCATTATCATTAATATAGTCAATCGTTTTTTGTTTTGTTAATTGTTTGAATTGATGTTAATTTTTTATTTTTATTTTTTTTAAATGGAAATAAAGCTGATTTTTGAACCGCTATTTTCCTTCAATAATTTCTACTTAAATGTAAATTTGCAAAATATGTGACGTCTCACTAGGGAGGGGGTCTCATAAATGTGACCAGCTGTGACAAGGACGGGGGGAGGGGCAAAAAATCACGAAATTCGTGTGACGTAATTTATGGATGACCCCTTTGTGTACCAAAAGGGGTCTTTATATTTCTACATCTCTTGGAAATACGTTATACTTAACGTGATTGCTCTTGATACCTATTAGACTATTAGCTGGCAAATTTAGTAGTAGGTACGCACAACGGCCCGAACATACGTACACGGGCTAAGTGCGGAAAACGGAGCCCATAACAATATCCACCATAAACATGCTCTTGATACCGATCATTTCAACATGAACGTGAGGATTTCCAGAGGGCTTCCGTATGAGGTTCTTCAAAATTCTTAATTAAGTTCTTAAGGGGTCGGCAACACGCGTGTGATTATCTGAGCGTCGTCGCAAGTGTTCATAGGCGGCGGTAACTGCTTACTCTTATCACAGATTGTATAATACACTCTTATCTATAATGAAGAGAGTACGGTAAAGTAGGCATATCTAATGGTGAGTTCAATATTATGCAGAAAGGAGTTTCAAAGCATCTATAACACGAACACTTCGTTTACCGAGGGCCACCTCTTGTGGGAAGACAACTGGGTTACCCTAATTGATGGTATGCTGCAACTGAACGTTCTTCGGCGGCCTCACGATGGAATCTCTCAATTAGCCTATATTAGGAGGATCACTGTTGACATCAAGCAACACTTAAACAACAGTATGACGCAAATCAATGGAGTGAATGTTATGAAAACGAATATTTGTGCAGTACAAGACAACACCAGGTAAGATTCATCAAAACTCATGATTACGGTTGCCAACCGTTCTGTTTTACGTGGAACGTCCCGTTTCAGGACCCCTAGAGTATGCGTCCCGCAAACGGTCCGCGTGTGACGTAAATTGTCCCACTTCAGCCTCGACGAAATTATAAGTTCTGAAACTAATTTTCAGTTGCAATTATGAGTAATGCGCGAAGGCTTTATAATAATTTGAATATACGCACTTGCTCGCCCGGTACTAATTTCTTTTACTTACTCAATTTTTCAGCTCTTATTTCCTTTTTGTTTCCCTTTTTTGTAATATCTTTATCGGGTGTAGGTGTCCCACCATTTTGATCGTAAATGTATCGCAAATATGTGCAAAGTTGGTAACGCTACTCATGATATTATTCTCTTTTCTTGATAATTTCTTCATTAGTTTTAATCCTCTCAACCAGTTACATTTACTGAAACTGTAATAATATATATAATTAAATTGTATCTATGTTTAAATGGTTTCAGTTGCGGGGGCATTTTGTTAGAAACTATAAGGTTCCGAGATATTATCTCTCCAGATGTAAGCAGATTGGCATTAAGAGGTCTAAACTTCGTACCACGTTTCCAAAGTACTGCCGATCTAAAGGTGAGTGTCGAGTCTCCTAAAACTAAGAATTAGAAGTACACCACGTTACAAACCACAAATTTCGGCCTTTGGAGTAACAGCCATGGGTTTTTTTAGGTCAAGTAATTTGAGTGTCTCAATCTCCCATTAAAAATAACGACTAGTACAACGCATAACTATGATTCGCGCGACACAGCGTCATCCGTCACTCTCTCACAGTACGGCACTAAAAGAGATGCGAAATATAACTCACGCGTAAAAAAATCTCCTATCACAGTTATGCTAGACGTGCTACCTATACGTTTCCTGTATGACACATACATAAATGTTTCTCAATATACTTTCAGATATAACTTTATCAAAACTTGTTGTAAAATGCCTGTTTCATTGATGTAATAAATTTCAGTTTCATAATAGTAACGAGTCACCGACCTACCTTTCAGGTACAAAATGTTTTGCAAGTCTTCATACAAATCGTTAACGAAAATATTAATGAAAACGTTATAAATATTATTGAAATTTACGACAAAAGAGGAGAAGACTATATATTCAAAGATGTAACTACTACATTTAAAGCCGTTCCAGGAATAGTTATTACATTTCATCACATGCACAGCAGTGTCGTTTTAGATAATTTTGTAAAAGAAGCTGATTTGGTTTTAGTACGGAATTTGTCAAAGGATGATAATGTGAGTACGAATATATTCAATACAAAAACTATACCTACTTCATGTCTAACCCTTTACACAAAATCTAATTTTATGTTTTAGCTGTGTCAAATTGTATATCGACTGCTGCGTCGAAATACTTTCATAATTAACGCTGAAGACTTAGACGACACGAGTCCAATCCAACCGTCGGCATTATACAGTGTAGTTTCGGCACACAGTTCTAAGAAAATCCGTTTAGAACTTATCAAATGGAGACCCAAGTCTTTAGCTATCGGAACTAGTACATTCTCCGTACGCACAAACTCAGACCTCACTTTGTTACAAACTGCAATGACAACCCTACCACCTAGACACAGATTGATAGTTCTTACATCATACCCGGCGATAGCAGGCCTAAGGGATCAAATACAACAAAGGCGAAGCGAATCGGAACGCAACCAAATTTACTTGATCACATTTAAAAATAATTCTGAAAATCTGAATATGGGTGTGCCACAAGAGTTGGATTTGGTGTTCAATATGGTCAATCATGTAAGTCGAATAAACTTTTCACGATAACTACGATCCCCAGAATGTTTGAATGTTTTAATGCATTAAGTCTGCCTTTCGGACAGTTAATTTTCTGTTGTTTTCCGTAACTTGAAGTTTACTTACTTACTTGTTATGTTTAGGGTTAGGCCTTCGGAAGTTCTGATAGTATACCGTAGTGCCAAAATCGTGGACTCGCTAACCATGAGCATTTTCAAAATTAAGTCAGTCTAAAAATATATGACGATTTATTACGTGTCGTGATTATGCTTTTATTTTTATTTTAGAACCACGGTATGCTACTAAAGATCATAACCCTAGACTTAAATACATGTTATTGTACTTATTCCGTGTATTTATGTTTTCGATCTATTTTGGTAAAAATCTACAAATGGCGAAAGGTATTTCATACATTAATTTGATCGCCGTTTATCGTGCTGATCTTCATGTATTTAGCAGGATGAATGGGGCGGAGAATATTATGAGCCAGTTCACCAGAAAGTACACACTAATGGAGGAGTCGCTTTGAAGAGTGCTATAATTGGCGACCCGGAATCTCTTCGGTGGGTGCAAACATATGGGCATGAAGGGTCTGGTGTCCCAATCAAGGTAAATTATTATACTTTTAGTATCTGCAAACTCAATATTTGTGAGATGTAACATGATGGACTATCGGGACGGTGTGGTACATATTCGAATGTTTCATTTCGCCGAAAAATCTTTTCGCAGAATTTTTATTTCTTTGTTGTCCTAAATTTTTCATAATATTTTTTTATATCATTCCATTGATTAGGTTAGTTTAGGTTTGTTTTATAATAATCTCAAATAGTTTACGGTTGCAAAGAAAAATGCTTTACACGAAATTATTTTTCGGCGAACTGAAACATTCGAAGAAAAATAATTCTATGAGTCAATAATTCAATATAGACCGGTTAGGAACGGCTCCGCGGCAAAGTCCATAAGTCAAAATTACTTATGACAAAACATTGAATAATTTCAGGTGCATTATGCCGGGCCAAACTACAATGATGCTCAACGGTCTTATGGGGAAATACCAATTGAAAATGAAATCGGCAGCGGAAGCTATTACGGAATGGATTTCAGTGGGACCACCGAAAAGTATTTTTTATTTATTTATTTCTGGTTTATATAAATACGCTAATTTGACTGATTGCGATACATGATGTATCGTTTAACATAATATACTCACCATACTTTACTCACCACTGGAGCAAAAACACTGGTAATAAAACATAGTAATATGTTAATCTCAAATAAATAGTCACTCCAAGCGATGACAGTCGCCGAATCATCATACCGTTTAGAGACGCACCGTTAGAAGTTAAATTATTTTCAAAAGAAGTTACGTCGCCATAACATCATCATAATTATGTCGTAATGTTATTGAATAATATCACCGATTTTAATTCCTCTATAACTAGCCGCCGTCGCGGCTCAAAGTCAAAGTCAAAGTGTTTTATTTTGTAAAACATAGGTGAATATAGGCGGAATAAAAATATAACGTAACAGTAACACTATGTTTTGCCAGTTGGCGTACAATAACATCCATTTAGCAGCTAACTATACCATGCAATTAATAACAAATTATATTATCGATACAAACTAAAAGAAAAACAAACTTAAATTAAGAAACATTATTAGCATTAAATAATTGTATACAAAAAAAAAGAAAAAATGTAATGTAAACATTATTGTACCTATAGGGAAATTAAAATAAATAAATAAAAGAAATCAGTAATTATAAATTGAAAATTAAAATTCACATGTCAAATAGTCCGATAGTGTATAGAAGCATTTACTCAACAACAACTTTAATAACTTCTTTTTAAATTCATGTATCGACAGTTCCTTCAAATTTGTGGGTAACTTATTATAAATTTTACTTGCTACGCAGAGTATACTTTTGCGCATCGTTGCGGTATTTGCAGGTTCAGTATAGATACATACATAGTAAGTGAAATACCTATAGTATGTACAACTCTAGCACAACTGTGACACGACTCTTTCTCGCGCGAGATATACTACCTATCTCTTTCTGTACAGCTCTGTCAGATAGTGACAGGCGACGGTAAGTCGAACTAGACTAAGAACTAACTAAGTTGTGCTAGACGGGCTGAACCTGTTATACTGTGTTATACTAACAATATGGGTGTAGATATTTTTTTTAAATTTTGCAGTGGACAACGCGTGATGGGCTTAGTACGAGGCGGCGCGCTCAGCGATCGCGTTTTAGCGGAGCCCGAACTTCTATGGCCAGTGCCAGAGCATTGGAGTCTAGAGGACGCCGCCACTGTACCACTTGCCTACGCACATGCGTTTTACTGTTTTGTAAGTACATACAGTCAATTCGCATTCGGAGGGGTTACCCTCATCTGGTAGAAAATTGTTTAACCGAACGTAAGGTGTCGCATAATGCTCATTTCGCAGAAATTTTCTTCAGCTGAAACGGGAAATATATTTCTAAATGTTTCGGTGTATCCTGGTAAATTAGGTTAGTTTAGGTTTATTTTAAAAAACTTTTTAGAAAAGTAATTGGTGTCAGTAAAATAACTATTATGCGAAATGAGCATTATGCAAAACATTACGTTCAATAAAACAACTTTCTGCGAAACATTAGTAAACCCAATCTGAGAGGCGATTCGCATTCGGGTGAAAACGGAGAGGTTCTTATTTGTATCGCGTAAGAGCGAGCGAGACAGGTATAAAACTCGAATCGCATTCTGCCAGCTCAAGCACTGTACTTATAAATAAATGTCTGTGACTTTTACTCCTTTTCCAAACCAGCCTTGATCCTGCCTAACTAACTATTTTGGCTCAGTGACCCAAACAGGATCTTAACCTCGGAAATGAGAGTACGCCACTTGTCCCGATCCTGCGTAGTTTCTCGCCAGCCGAAAGGCTTGAAGCTAACGCGGATCCACCTCCACCTCATCTCCCCAGCGGTACCAGGGACGACTGACCCGTCGTCGATCCTGCCTGCGAATTTACAAAACCTATACTATTTCAGTCACGATTCAGATTCAAAGCCGGGAGCTTTTGTTTGTGCATATTAGTTAACAATATCTATACCGTTACGGTAAAAAGTAGTCACTCAAATGTATTAGCTTTTTGCTTACATATTTTCAAGTATTATTCACGACAAAAACCTAGTCGAGTTTGGTAACGTCTATATGGAGCAAGCGTGCCGCGGTAGTGGACGAGGAAGCGCATGAACCAAACTGCTACCAGTAAACTAGATTAATGGGTTAGGTTAGGTTAGAACTCCGACCACAACAGCGCGCGAGCCGAGCGAGCGAAGCGAGTGTACCGCGGCAGCGGTCGGCCAAGCGCCAGAAACGATTTGCTACCAGTAAAGTAGGTTAGGTTAGAACTGCGACCACAACACCACGCCTCCTGATATAAATTCAACTATTTTATCACGATTTCACACTAAATAATATGGCCTAATAAGAGTACCTATCAACTGAAATAATTCTAAACGTAACAAAAATGCTTAGCCATTGGCATGAACGGTAATTTATTGAATACAATCGGAGTCGTTACTAAAGTATTATTCAAGTTTAGACCGCAACAGACTAGCATTTGTACCAGCAATATCCGTACGAATTTAGTTAATAAAGTCTGTACGATTTCAGTAAATTTCTGTACTAAACCAGATTAGGGTTTTGTTAAGTTTTGTCCAAACAAAAGCTAATCTGGTTCAGTTCGCATCTGAACCCTATCAGTATAGGCTTTGTAAAGACGCATCCTGCCTGGTCAAATTTAATCTTCCAACGAGAGGCTAAAGATTGATCTCCCTAAAAGATCGTATTAAACGCATTATTAAGGCGACGCGTTGGCGCAGTTTGTAGACACCTGCCTACTGAGCCGGCGGTCCCGGGTTCGAATCCCGGCCGGGACAAATATTTGTGTGATGAACTTGAATAGTGCTTGGGTCATGGTTGTTCCATGTATTTAAGTGAGTATATATTTATCTATATAAGTACGTACATCCTCGTCTATTACCCATCACACAAGCCTTCTTGAGCTTAATTTGGAACTAGATCGATTTGTGAGAGGTTGTTCGATATTTATTAAAAGCTTGATTCTTTTTGCCTTTTCAGGCAATCAAAACTTCGCTAAGACACGGTATGTGTGTTGGCGTCCACGGCGGCGCCGGCGCACTAGGCCAAGCTCTAATATCCGTGGCTCTTCATTTGAGGTGCAATGTATTTGCCGCCGTCAGCGATATGAAGAAGAAACGGTTTTTGATGAAGTTATTTCCGGAATTAAAAGGTAATATTACGTGTGATATAACCAGATATCTGCATTTAAGTATTCACAGAATACTAAGTGACTTTGACCACGTGATCTGTGATCCCTATTTATTAGTACAAAATAAAGACCACGGAATACAAATTAAACTAAACTCGAACAAAATAAACTTAAACTAAATCTAAAAGTGGCCCCTAAGTTATAGTAAAATAGTGACAAAATTGCCGCGGCGGTGTATGGGCAGCAGTCCCAGATGAAGAGCTCCATACGAGTTCGAAACATGTCGGGTTGTTCCTGACAATAGACATGTTGACAAATTTTTTTTGAGGATGTCAATCGATTCTATTTTTTATTGTGATCAAATGTCTATATGGGACTGACTACACTTAAACTGCTCTAAAAGTCAGAAATGACCGTCAAAGTTCAACATTTCTACGTAGCGCTAAAAACGCTCCATACAAAACGCGTCAGGCTAGTGACGTCACAGGCCGGTATAGGTACCAATAATTGTATGGAAAAATTAAGAAATTTGGCATTTTCACCGTGAAAAAGTGCGTTTAAGTTCATAGTTGTCATACAATTATTGTTTCGTAAAATTATGAGGATTCTGAAAACATTTTCAAAATTAATTTTGGATTAAAAAAAAAAACATAAAATTTGCGTACCTTTGAAGTCACATATTTCCAAAAAAGATATATGTTTCTGGATTTTTTTTCTTTGTTTCGTGATATATTTAGCTAATTTTATTCATATAACTACAGTACGCTGTAGAATTCAAAATCAGTCAAATAGCCTATTTCACGTGAGCTTAAACCGCTTAACACAATAATTAAATATGTCTCACGAAAGTTTTAATAAGATTATTCACAGAATAGGTGGATATAATTCATATATTCGTAGTGTTTTCTTTATATTTTCTCGTGAATTGAAAGATTTTCCGTTGGAAAAGACGGATTTGAAGAGTACTCATTTGTTCAACTCTTTTATCGATTCAGATTTAATGTGGAAATACAGTTGAAAGTTCTTATCAAAATATCATTACATTTGTGTGATGCGTCTGCGTGGCAGCTAGCTAGGGTTGCAAGAATTTTCCAATGCCTTAAACCACTACAGTACTGTTTTTTGAACATTGTTTTTAAATTTTCAGAGGACCATATTGGATGTTCCCGAGACAAAAACTTTGCAGACATAGTGTTAAGCAGCACCAGTGGGCGGGGCTGTGATATCGCTGTAACGTGTGGACACGGTGAAATCAAAACAGTAAGAATAATGACTTGTTGTAACAGATGTTTTAAAATAGGCTGATAGTTTTCCGCTGTGGCAATCAAACCTTTTACGAGGAAGCACTTATTACAACGAAGCTCATTTTGTTCGCCGAAAGCATCATTATTCCGAATTATCAAAATTCCTAAAACGAATTTTAATGATAATTAATGATATATATATTTTTAATTATACAACACTATAATATAATATAATATAATTAAACGCACTTTCCACGGTGAAAATGGCAAATTACTTATTGTCTCCATAGAAATATTGGTACCCATCCCACAAATGACGTCACATGACGGTAGACCATTTGTATGGAGCGTTTTTAGCACTCCGCAGGAATGTTGAACTTTGACGATCATTTCTGACTTTTAGAGCAGTCTCAGTGTAGTTAGTTCCATATTTTTTATATATTTTTTTATTTTATTTATTTAAGAAGTTCAACAGCGTTTACATTAAATGACGAGCTTAACGTTTATACATTATATATAGCCAATAACAGAACTCCCTAGATTATACAAATAAGAGTCTGAGCGAGGACACGAAACGAGCGTGCTTAAGGCACGCAAACAATAAAATATGCTATTAACAATGATTATCTAGTGAGAAAAAAGAAAACGACTATTTCTTTTTTTAATGACTTATGATTAGATGTGAGCGAAGGAGAGCTACTACCAGGTTATGCGTGTGTGTGTGTGTGTGTGTGTGTGTGTGTGTGTGTGTGCGTGTGTGTGTGTGTGTGTGTGTGTGTGTGTGTGTGTGTGTGTGTGTGTGTGTGTGTGTGTGTGTGTGTGTGTGTGTGTGTGTGTGTGTGTGTGTGTGTGTGCGTGTGCGCGCGTGTGCGTGTGTGCGTGTGCGCGTGTGTGTGTGTGTGTGTGTGTGTGTGTGTGTGTGTGTGTGTGTGTGTGTGTGAGAGTGTACGTGGGTGTGTGAGCGTATCTGTGTATTTGGGAGTGTATGTATGCGATAATCAGGGAAGCCCTTTTATAATAGACGACTTGAATAGGATTCTTGAAGATGAGAATGGATCTGTATCGTGAAATGATTTATTAAATCTGCGTAAAATTCTGGTTAGAATAGAGTTTTGACCGTAATTAGTACGATGTAGTGGGACATGAAATAGTCGAGTATTGCGAAGGCATCGAGGAGGGGCACGGAGCCCGAGCTGCGACAGCAGTGTCGGACAATCTAAGAGACCATTCAGCACATCGTAGAGGAACATCATGTCTGACAGGGTCCTACGGGCATTGAGAGGGGTAATGTTATGATATGCGCAGCTATCTTCATATGTGTCAAACCTTTTACGTGTGCGGTAATTCAAATATTTGATAAATTTCTCTTGAATGTGTTCTATTCTGTGTATATAAGTGATGTACTGGGGTGACCAAACTGAGCAAGCGTATTCGAGTATGCTGCGAACATAAGCAAAGTAAATTGTTTTAATGCATGTCATATCTGTAATGGGACGACAGACTCTAATGACGAATCCCAGACTTTTATATGCCTTACTCACTACAATATCGATGTGATCTTTCATGGTAACTATCAAGATGAACTCCCAGATCACGAACGGCATGTGTTTTTTCTATAAGTGATGATCCTTGAATGACATAAGGGAATAGTAAGATATTACGTTTACGAGTGAATGATATGAGTTGACATTTTTGTACGTTTATCTTGATTCTGTTATTGATATAATAATCAGATAGTCGGTCTAGATCAGACTGGAGATTTAGACAATTTGAAGGTGTACGGATATCAAGAAAAATTTTCGTGTCATCAGCATACATTAAAAAGTTAGAGTGGGTAAAGCAATTATATATATCGTATAGGTATATATTATACAGAAGGGGGCCTAAGTGCGATCCCTGTGGGACCCCAGAAGTGACACTGACGAAGTCTGAGCGAACGATACTGTTAACTAAACTAGAGTAAAATGTGTTATAAACTAGCTTTTCAAATATTTTACTGAAGACGTTAAGTATTGAAATTGGTCGGTCTTTAAACATTTGATCCCAATAAAAAATAGAATCGATAGAAATCATCAAAAATATGTCTAGACGCTTATTAAGTAATAATCCATTGTGATAATTCCAGGCATTTTTGAGATGCAGTGCACTACGAGGTATTGTTTTTGACACCAGCCCTCTGAAGAGCCAACAGAACTACATGTTCGGAATGAGCATGTTGGTCGGTGAACGCAGCTATATGAGTGTGGACTTCTCATCTATCTTTGAACCTGAAAATAAAAACTTGTGGAAAGTAAGTTTTATTAAAATATCAAAGCATAGCTGTCTTAAGAATAGTTTCTAAATTTTAAATATAAATGTGTACATTTAAAAAAATATATACCTATTATATAGTTCAATCTATATCTTAAACGTTTATATAGAATCTAAAAATTCCAAGATTTCGATTCGAATCTTGTTTTGTGTAAGACTGTTATAATTTTTGCGCATATTATTATACAATTTGTGTAGATGGCGTTTGTTTTTGGCCAAATTTCCACCGCAAATGGACGCCTAGTACATTATTATTATTATTATTATTATTATTGTGAGCCCATAATGTCCCACTGCTGGGCGAAAGCCTCCCACTCTTCTTCCATTGTTCTCGGTTTTGGGCTATTTCTGGCCATTCCTTTATAAAGGAGTCTAGCTCGTCTCGCCATCGCCGATGAGGTCTGCCACGTCTCCGTTTCTGGCTGCTGGGCTTCTACTCTGTAGCGACCTTGGCCCACAGCTCATTCAATTTCGGCAGGCATTCGGCAAACATGACCAGCCCAGTCCCACTTCAACTTGGCCACTTTCTGAGCTACTTCGACTATCTGAGTCTTGGAGCGTAGTAAATTCTATAATAATTTACTCGAAAATCAAAACGATCTAACACAGAACACATTCAGACGAGAATAATACCTCGATTTGTATGGAGAAATTAGAATTGCACATGTTGTTTCCCCTTAACAGCTAGGTATACGATACCTTGAGCTGCATACCACAGGCTGCGATTTTACCTCTGTGTTGCCCTTTCCTCCGGGTCTCTTAGCAAAATCTCACCAGAAATCCTATAATTTTCAGAAACTACAAGGTATGGTGGCCCAGGGAATCCTAGCAGGATATGTGCGTCCCCTGACTCGCGTATCATACATGCCAGAGGAGGCATCTCGTGCTTTCCGCTTGCTGGCCTCGAGCCGCCATCGCGGCAGAGTACTGCTTCGATTGCAGCCAGGACTGCCACAGGCTATATATCCCAGGTATTGTAACTTTATTTTCTTCAGAGCTAAACCCATTATCATCATCATATCAGCCGATAGACGTCCACTGCTGGACAAAGACCTCTCCCATAGTTCTCCACAACGATCGGTCTTGCGCCGTCCTATTGACGAAACTTGCTTTCATCCTAAAATCCGTCTCGCCTTTTTTTATCTAGCCTGTTTGTGTGTGTCGCACTGCTGGGCAAAGGCGTTTATGACAGGTAAATGTGGTTGATATATAAATCCCACGGGAACATGATTTTTTTCGGGATAAAAATTGTCCATGTGTTAATCAGGGTGTCAGCTCCAAAATTGGTCCAGCCGTTTGAACGTGAAGAAGTAACAAACATACATACCTACAGACACACTCAGAATTTTTCGCCTTTTACCTTGCAAATTTACAAAATATCGTCACAAAATTCATAAACAGTCTAATATGGAATCACATTTTCTTTAGAGCTACTTCACTGGGCTTTGTCATTGAAAGTTTACTAGCACCGCTAGAACTTTAGTTATGTTTTCCCAGGTTTTCTTTTTTCTCTTTATATTTTTATTTCTATTCATCTTTACTTTCTCAACAGACTCTTCTGCACATCTGACCGCTGCCAACTTTTAATTGGCAACGAAGAAGAACCAGCGATGCAGTTAGCTGACAAGCTGGTCAAACGTGGAGCCAGGACTCTGCACCTGCACTTGTCAACTTCACCACGATCACACCCCTTTATGACGTAAGAAACGAGATCAAAGTAAATTAAGAGGCCTTATTCCTTTTTTTCATATTATGAAAAATATATTGATAATTTCCACCAACTTTTTAAAGTGAATAATACTTTTTGTTGAGTTCTAGAAAGTAACATAGCTATTTTATGCTTTAATTGCGTACCGTCGATAATAAAAAAACAGTTTTCTGTGTGAGTTTTGTCAATTATCAAAGAAAGATTGTAACTGTAGGTTTCAAATATATACCGATTAAATCTCCAAAAGCCCTGTTCTAAGTAGTAACATTGATAATGTTCTAAGTAGTAACATTGATAATATGTTAAGAAACACGTTTAATCAAAGAGAAAAATTTCTAAAACAATCAGCATTTTTGAAAGGATATCCCAGCCTTAAGGAGAATTACATCTCAAGTCCCTAAGACATTTTAGCTATTCGGTGAATTCGGTTATTGGTATTTTTTCAAAGTTGCACAAGTTCCTAGGGAGCCCTTTTATGTAGTGTTAATGTTAAGTAGTGTTTTGTTAAATAAATTAAATTAATAAATTAAATTAATGGCTGTAGGAGCTTTTATTGACCGAATGAGTGACGCGTCCAGTAGCACAGATTTCCGGCTGGTCTCGCCTACAGGTCGCATTTCTTAAATGATTCTCGTGAAATTTTGTGATTATTTTTGAAAGGTGGGGTATGGGGGTTGAAAACCAAAAAGTACATAAATATACACAGTGACTAGTAAATAGGTCACAGTTTATGTAGAGAAATAATAAATCCGGCCGCAGTTTTTTTTTGGCCACTTGGTCGAACTTATCATTTAATAATTAAGCATCGGGAAAATGAGATAGACTCTAATAAACTAATTCATCTTCTTCACAACGCCAACTAAAAATGTTAAAGAAAGCCTCAAGTCAAAATCAACAATTGTTATTACTTGTCCTTCTGATTTATACATTGCCAACTAATTTACTAACTCGGCCACGGAATTTGCAACTCATCATCATTTTTTGTTTTACAGCTTCAATACAAGCTCCTCAAAAATTATATATTCGAGCTTCAATAGACAACATCATATATTATAACTTAACATGTAAAATAATACTTCATAGCCCACCTAACGAAAACCAAAAGCTGCCTCTCAAGGGAAAAATCTCGTGTATAAGCGAATTTTGGCATAGTTGTAGGGAATGATGTTTTAAACGACATACTAAAAGTACTGGTGGGTAGGGGTGAAGCTAACGGGGGGAGGGGGGTGTAAAGGTCCCTTTTTTAGTTTTTCGTAAATAACTTGTAAACTGTAACCTATAGCAAAAAATGTTCTGAAACACAATTAATCTAAATAAAATTCTCTACAAAAAATATGTATACTTTTTTCCTCTGGGATAAGTATTTTATGAGATATGGGGAGAAGAAGACGGACAATAAAGAAATTCTTTAATAGGTATGGCACGTATAGGTTCCTAAAAAATAAATTCCTAGATATCGTTTAAACCTTATATTGAATATTGTCATTGTCATCATCATCATCGCCTTTCTACTACATCGTAAGAAATGGAAACCGTCCTCCAACGTTTCTTCGATTTGCCATCAGCACACTACCTATGTACAGAAACATTACGGTCCAAATTGTGTAGTGGTTTTTGATGGTTATGATGATGTCAACAGTACAACACGAGCAAACAGAAGCGACGAGGTCTGACAAAACTTCAGTCGACGTTAATTGTAATGAAAATACGATCATCACCGTTCAACAGGAGCATTTCCTCGCCAATGAAAGGAATAAGACAAGGCTGATTCTGTTCCTTACCGAGAAGATGACAGCAGCAGGGATTGAAACAACAATTGCACCCGGAGATGCTGATGGTACTACCAAGCTGCCTTACATTCAACTGTTGTTATTGGGGAGGATGTCGACTTGATAGTCCTCCTTATAGGATTGGCCCCACCACATTATCAATGTGTTCTTTTTGAAACCAGATTGTGGGAAGGTAGAGGACAATTTGTTTTCAGTGCGACAACTTCAACAGCTTTCATTTGAAAAAACAATTCTCCTCCTCTCCTTCTCCGGATGCGACACCACCTCCACGATCCATGGAAAAAGGAAAGTGGGAATCACTTAATTGTTCACTGCTAAGTCAGACCTGATCCAAAAGATATCAGGCATTTTCAGAAAACCCTTATCACCAGAGAGTATTGAACAGGCCGGCGAGAAGCTGTTTCTGTTGATTTACCAAGCACCTACCCCGGAACAAAACCTCAACAAATACCGTTACTCAGCTTTTTTAAGAACATCAGTGAAGCCGAAATCAGATCTGGCCACTCTTCCTCCTACTCGAGGAGCATTGAAGCAGCACTCCTTCAGAGTATACCTACAGGTATCTTTAATCACACATGTTATCGAATACTGTTTTGTTTTTAAAATACAAATATCTATTCTACCTAAATACTTACTTTGATCTTATTTATTTAGGTACAGATACAACAATGGCTTAGCAACCCTTTACCACTAACCCAATGGGGATGGGCCAGAGCAGACGATGGCACCCTAAAGCCAGTGACAAACAACGTCCCAGTGGCACCTGACTCGATTCTTAAAACCATATTTTGCAGGTGCAAGACTGGGTGTGGGGTGCGATGCGGCTGCTGAAAAGCAGGAATTACCTGCTCCAGTGTCTGCGGTGTATGCTCCGGCTCATGCACTAACGCAGCTCCCATCGAAATCACCGTCGACGACGATGATTATGATAATATTTTAGATTTAGAAGATAATTAGTAATTTTATATTTAGGAATATACATGCCATGCTTAAAGAAATGTGTTTATTTCTTTATTGTCCATCGTCTTCTCTCCATATCTCATGAAATGTTTATCCCAAAGGAAAAATGTTTATATCTTTTTTGTAGAGAATTTTATGTAGATTACTTTTGTTTCAGAACATTTTTTGCTATATGCCACAGTTCACGAGTTATTTACGAAAAACTAAAAAAAGGGACCTTTACGACCCCCTCCCCCCGTTAGCTTCACCCCCACCCACCAGTACTTTTAGTATGTCGTTTAAAACACCATTCCCTACAACTAGGCCAAAATTCGCTTATACACGAGTTTTTTCACCTGGTTTTTTTTCGTTGGGTGTACTATCATATTCTTTTATCGTGAAAATAGCCACTGTAGGTACGATTTGGCGCGAGTGCGCGACATGACAGCCACCGGCCATTTGCACTAATCAGAATCAGAGAGCGCCATTCGATTCTTGTACCGACCGACCCGCCCGTGTTTGTTTATTTTCATTCGTTCGTTTATATTGCGATAGGTTCATCTGCGTTCTCTCTAATCTAGTTCTAAGGCAGGTCCGACTTTGCTTAGGTTAGGTACGACGACGAGCGAAGCGAGGAGGAGTGTTAGGTTGAACTGCGATCCTAACCTAAAATGAGATTTAAGTATTTTGTTTTGTTCTCTCCTCAATAGTTCATATGTAATAATAATGGCTTTAATATACTATTTGATGACAATTTTAGGTAAATTTTACGATCGATTAATGTAGTATGACTTACATTTTAAACATACTAATTGTTTATTGTCATTCGTGCGTTCATATTGCAATAGGTTAGGTTAGACATTAATTATAATATCGAGTTTAAACATTAGATCGATTAATGTAAGATGACTTAAATTTTAAACATACTAAGTTATACAATTAGAAGCTAATAGAGTTACTATTTTGGTGTCATATATTAATATTTTAGAAGTTTGCTATTTGAATCCATGCCTTAAATGTAGATGCTAAAAAATAACCACCATGCTAAGTTAAAATTACAGTGGCTTACAAAGAAGATAACTAGTGGCTGAGATATTATTATTCAGACGCGCGTTGGTTGTGGCCGACTTAGTAATTTAGAAGGTAAATGGAATAATGCTATTAAAAATAAGCTTGTTTAAATAGTACCCGTTTATGTAGCTCTGTTTCCATTGCCATTTTAACTTGCGTATTTTAGGAGCTATTTACGGATCTCGTCTTGGTATTTTTTTCTACTACGGATCTATTGATTTCTGATTTAGTTAATGTATTATGAGCTGCAGAAATACATGGTCAATTTATGAATGGATTCATTCATAGTTTCTGCAGCCCAAACTACGGAGATTGTAACCTCTTATGATATTCTCTGTCATAGCCCGATTCTCTATCCCCTCTCCCGCCCTAAAGCAGACAGATTCGGTTCAGTCTATTCACGACGCAGTCTATGCGCCCAGTGCGCCCGCGTCAACCTATCCAAATTTACTCCTGTGGCGCGGAGATAATCCCACTAGCGGGTTATACTCCCACACGAAGTCCGAGTACTGGTAGTGAGGGCTAACCAGCCCTGATACAGTTCAAATCATGTCTTAAAAAACCTCGTATGATACTATATTCAAATGTTGTTACTTTACAGGTCTTGGAAGAAATTGGGTGTAAAAATACAAATAACTTCAGACCAGCTCACCAACAGTAAAATGATAAATAATTTGATTAATGAAAGCTTGCGCTTGGGACCAGTTGAAGGCATATTTGTGATGGTAGCGAATAAACTCGACAGACAGAAACAGAAGATATATGAAATGATGGTGGCCAGTTTAGATCTTACGGCCAGAAAAACATGTCCTACCATGAAGTACGTATAGTACAATTATTTACTATAAGTTTGGATGATCCAAATTGGATCTGGTATCTATGGCGTTGAATGTAGATTAGGTCTAAACTTATAACAAGTTGTTATTAACAACCAACACAGATACACTACACGGCACGCTGTTTAACACATTTCCTGATCTGGATCCACGGAAGATCAGCGTCGTGGTGCTTAAGAGTGCTATGACATATGCTGAGTGGACTCCATTTTTGCAACCAAAACACCGTTTAGCTCATAGAATTTCTATTGAAGTAATAGATATTTAAGTTAAATTTAATATAAAAATGTAATTCAACTATTTAGATGTAAAATTTAAATGTAATTGGTTGCAAAATAAATGTATCTTCTTCTTCTTCTTCTTCTTCTTCTTCTATAATAAACGGGTTGTATTTATGAATAAATAAATATTAAGGGCCAATCTTACACAAATCAACCCAGTCCCAAACTAAGCAATGCTTGTACTATGGGTACTAGCTAGACAGATGAACGGACGAATGTGGTGTTTCATTAAGAAATGAAACTGTATATGTGCGGGTATATCTCAAGGGTTTTCAGTCATACGAGTATTAAAATAACGAGCTATCAGTAAATTCTGGAATCGTTTACAAAATTTTAATATTTCCGTTTGGAAAGTTTTTGACCATTTTGAGAACTTTTCGCCGGTTTATTAGTAAGGTGAGGCAATTGCGACTATAGACTCAAAAAAATATATTTATTACAATAAATAAATAACTTATACTTAATTAAAATTAAATTATAACAATAACGAGGTTCAAAAAATACCGCTCCCTGTAGTTTCTGGTCCAAAGGTGCCCACAACGCAGCATTTCCACGCGGGATCGCAATGGACAGCCTTGTACCAGAAACGAATCGGAGCGGGAGTCTTCCCCCTTTTGCCATGGAGGAAAATAAATCATTTAATAATGTCATAGAAACGCGACACTTTATAAATACACAGCTATTTTATTTTTAATAGTCTCAATCTTTAAGCAGCAGGTAGGGGGTATGGTATGGGTCGTCTTTAAATCTTGCGCTTCTATGATATCATCAGAAGAGGGTTTGCCTGAATAGTCGTAATTGCCGCAGGTAACCTAACGTAATTTTAGATCGTGCGTGTCGTGCCTTTGTATATTGTACCTTTATGGACTGCACGTGATTGTGCAAGCCCTTATCAAGGACCTCTTAAAAAAAGCGTCAAATAGGCTAGTTTCCTGACAGATCAAAAAATCTACTTTTTATGAAGTGTCAAAGGCTGAGATAATGTGATAATCATAATTCAACCTAGGACATCGGCAGTGTGCTACGCTTAAGTTTAAATTGACTGCAGAACCCTACCCAATAGTCATGAATAAATAAATATCGCACAACCTCAAATGTACAAATCGATCTAGTCCAATATTAAGCTAAATATATACTTAAATACATAGAACAACCATGACCCACGCACAAATGTTGGAATTCATCACACAAATATTTTCCTTGGCCGGGATTCGAACTCGGGACCGCCGGCTCAGTAGGCAGGTGGCCTACAAACTGCGCCAAACGCGTCGTCGTCAAGAAATCATTCTGCCTGTGTTACAAGTATGAATTTAAGCAACAACATTTCAGGTACTTTGCTGTAGTGGGCGTCAACAACTCCGTAGGACAGCGGGTTTGCCTTTCTCGAAGTAGCGATCAATTACCAGCGATGATGCTTCGTATCTCAAAAGTAAGAATTCGATTCTTTGTTTATCAGTCATTGGACAGCCGAGTCGGCCAAATCGACTTTATTTATTTTACTTTAGGTTAAATCGATTCTCAGCCACATCTAATCCAACAGATCCATTAATTTACTTTACTTAAATTTAACCACAATAAGCCCATCGTATTGCCGCGACGTAGCTAGGTGATCCGGGGCCCAGGTACCAAAGAAAATATTGTAGCTTAATGTAAATTCAATAAAGGGGTCTGTGTCACGGTCTCGACCCTACCACAGTACCCCTTGAGTATGAGATGGGCCAATATGAGTTTGGAAATCATAAAGCACTGTCCCGCCTAGAGATGTAATATGGGGAAAGAACGTTCTCGAGAACGTTTCTTGATTT
Source organism: Apotomis turbidana (assembly GCA_905147355.2). Classification (NCBI taxonomy): domain Eukaryota; kingdom Metazoa; phylum Arthropoda; class Insecta; order Lepidoptera; family Tortricidae; genus Apotomis; species Apotomis turbidana. The sequence goes on along the minus strand of LR990299.1, from coordinate 6,095,612 downwards.
GTATGTGAAACGTTCTCGAGAACGGTACATCTCTAGTTCCGCCTAACCGTTTGTTGACAACGTCACTGTAATAATGCACATATTTTGATTCTAGACTAAAAAGTGCCCATGACCTCGTTCGGGCAAAGCTTCTTTCTTTACCGTAGACAAGTAAAAAGAATCCGATAACCTTTTTTGGATATCCGGCTATCCATGTACCAACGTTGGTTAAAATCTGCCCAGCTGTTTTGGCTTGATGCGCGGACAAAAGACGCCCATACAAATCCTGCATTGCGCTGTTAATATTTTATAAGAAATTTAGAGTTTTCAGTAGTGTAAATATAATTTGTTTATCCTATAGGAAGACAAAGAATCGATAGATGCTAGCGACATCACTAATGCAGTGGAGCAAGGTCTTTGTTCAGGACAATCTGCCATTATAGCGCACCGTCATGTTGATAACATGTTTAAACCTCTTAAAGAACAGATTGCTGCTGTGGCAGGTGAGTGGAGACTGTTACATGGACCCGAGAGATGTGCCGTTCTCCAGGAGGTTTCCCAATTTGTATGGGGAAAGAACGTTCTCGAGAACATTTTCCATACATTTCTTCTTTGTGATATAGTTTTCATGTAAAGTGCCAAATTGTTAATTTATTGTTCTATTCTTAAGATGTAAATTAATTTGTAAATACCACTATTTCAAACACAATTTATATGGTTTATTGAATAAATTACTATTGACTATACAAATTGGGAAACTCAAAATGTTCTCGAGAACGGCACAACTCTAGACGGACCACACCGCTGTTCAAAAATGAAGAAAAATTACGACAGGCGGCTACGTTTACCTGAAATGTAGTAGGTACATCGCGTGAAATTTTGTATTTATATTTAATGTCTGTATCAATAAAAATAAATTATACGTTTTGTTTTGTAGGTATTACTATTTCGAAAGATGCTGCAGGAAGTGTGACGTTGCAAGACTTAGGCATGCCCTCCGACAAAGCACAAGCAATCTCTATCTTACTCAGGGATTCTCATAATGTTTCCATTGATGAAGAAAATATACACTTGCTGACAATGGACAAGTAAGTAGAATATACCTAGAATATATTTTTCGCTATTTCAGAAATGTAGGTATAGTGCTTTCTCAAAGATATGCTATGAAATTAAAACATACACCACTATAAAAATTATAATTCCACGCTTTTTAGCCTGTTCATGACGCCATGTTTAAAAAATAATTACTTCCCGGCCTAGGCCTTCAATTTTGTATGAAATTCCTTTACAGTTCTCTCGAGTTAAATCCGCCCGAAACGTGATACTTCGAAGCCTGTTATAACGCACGTTATGACGATATTTCATTGCATGTTTGAGAAATGTACTATTATTTTACAGGTTACGAGATATCGAAGAAATGTCAAAGGAATGCGAGTATACTCCCAAGCAAGGATTAAATGCGATCTTCAGCTATGTCGACCCAGAGGAACTATTGGCCACGGTTGAGTTGGTCCCACTGCCTACACTCTCACAGTATAGCGAGCTGGTAGGTTGACGTTTATTTATCCTTCCTTTTCCCATGGGAAATCTATGCCATTCCTCGATAAAAAAACTTGATCTTTAGCCTCTACCTATGCCTTTTAAAGTTATTTTTAGGGTTCCGTACCTCAAAAGGAAAAAACGGAACCCTTATAGGATCACTTTGTTGTCCGTCTGTCCGTCCGTCCGTCTGTCAAGACCCTTTTTCTCAGGAACGCGTGGAGGTATGAAGCTGAAATTTATATCAATTACTCAGGTCTACTGTCCCTTGAAGCTGTGAAAAAATCAAACTTCTAAGCCAACGCAATCAAAAGATACAGCCGTTTATGCCGCAAATTTTCGACACTTGCAAGGGAATCAAAACCTACAGGGTGCTTCCCGTGAACTCAGAATCTTGAAATTTGGTACTAAGCAACGTCTTATAGCATAGATAAAGGAATAATTACGAAAACCATAATTTTTTTTTTAATACCTAACTTTGCACCTAATTTATATGGGGCGCTATACATACCAGGTGCAAACTTAACTTAACCACTTAGGGATGGAAAGTGTTTGTACGGAACCCTCGGTGCGCGAGTCCGACTCGCACTTGGCCGGTTTTTTTTTCATATTATGACAATTAATGGTTGTCCGATATTTTTATTTTTTTTAATTATTTTGATAATTACCAACTTTCGCACCAAAATCCGTTGCGTAGTTTTAAAGATCTAAGCATATGTACATATAGACAGACAACAGGGAGCGACTTTGTATTATACCATGTAGTGTTTTAGACCAGTTATTATTATTATTTAGCACTATGTTTTTCTGCTACCTATTCAGAAAGTTTATTGTACTATTGTGTTTTATTTTATATTAAATAAAATAAAAATTTAGAGAGACGATGAGTTCAGCAACCTGCACACCCTGTCGTTCCTCTGCGTGGTTCAGACATGTCTCGGTTTTCGAGAACGTTTCGCTATTTGTATGGGGAATGAACGTTCTCGAGAACATTTCACATACAAATCGAGAAACGTTCTCGAGAACGGAACATCTGTATTCATGACATGGGAAACAGATTTTCAATACAAATTGAGAATTTTATAATGGTGTAAATGTCGCACGATAGTTTTCATAATATTATCGTTCATGATGAAAGTGGACGTTAACAGTAGTGTTTCATTTTGATGGTAAGAGATGTGGTTTTTTTCTGGTATGTTATATGTAGGATTCGATAGGGGAAGGTGAGAAGTTGTTCCCAGCCTGATAAGAGTTATCACTTCTCGTTATGATTATTTAGAGAGACGACGAGTTCAGTAACCTGCACACGCAGTCGTTCCTGTGCGTGGTGCCCGGCGTGGAGGGCCGCCACCACCGCTACCGGCTGATGTGCGAGCGACTGAAGCTGCTAGCATTCGTGATGCAGCCCGGCCTCGACAGGCCGAACGAGTCCAACCAGGACATTACTGCGAGATACGCGAAGGTAAATCTGAAGGCCTTTGTGAGCAGGCAATAATTATAAAGGGTGTATATTTGATATAACCGCATATTGTAGCTAGACGGAGATTTTAGTGCTATAATCTGATATTGATAACAATTATTAATTTAGCGTTAACTGCCATAGCGTAATTAATTTTCGAAAAAAATCTGAGCAGCAATGTATGGCGTAGTTATTACTAGTGACAGCTGTGACATCACGATGTTAAGTGTCAACAAACAACAACAAACAAATACATTGATTTGAAAAAATCGATTTTTTGTATACTTTACTTACTTACGTATAGGTACTTAGAACTTTTTATCGAGTCTGTTTATGATTTTTTCAAAATGGCGGAAGAATGAGGATTGAAAATTAATCAGAACTCATATGAGCAATTTCAAAGAAATATCGCGAGAATACAGGGTTACTACAGGGTCTCAGAGACTAGTATATGATACAAAGATTCCTCACTATCACTTCAAATTCAAAATACGATGCTGTTAAAACATTGAGAACAGTGCCATCTCTCTCGTTTTTGTAACAGTCGCTGGAAAGCAATGAGACTTAGAGGGGATGTGCCTAAATGCACATCCTAAGAGTATATTACGGTTAAGTAATGCAGTTTGATAAACACTCCAAGAATTTTAATGAACAACCAGCGGGCCTATGATAGTTGCGTTTATCACGTGATAAATAAGTGACAAAGCATCTGTCACTCTCACTCGCATTTTGTCAAAACGTGACGAATGCCTTGTCGCTTATTTATTTCGCGATAAAAGCAACCATCATAGGCCCCCTGAGCTTGAGCTTCTTACATTTAAGGTGAGTAGCACCACGAAACTAGCGCCACTTTTTAGGGTTCCGTACCCAAAGGGTAAAAACGTGTCGTCCGTCCAACCGTCCGTCTGTCAACAGGCTGTATCTCAAGTTGAAATTTTCACAGATGATATAGGTATTTCTATTGCCGCTATAACAACAAATACTAAAAATAAAATAAAATATAAATATTTAAGGGGGGCTCCCATACAACAAACTTGCTATAGATTATGGTACGGAACCCTTCATGCGCGAGTCGGACTCGCACTTGCCCAATTTTTTTCTTATATCTTCTAAATCAGGTTATAGCGACTAGAACAACGCCTTTCATATTTCGAAGCTTGCGTGATGATTTAAGCCGATAAATTAGAACTCTATGGCATTAATAAAGTTGTATTTCTACTGTATGTTTTATGAGGTGTGCAATATAGAATACAATTTGTATTTTTTCGACTCTTCGTGTTTGAGTACGTCACCCTCGATTTATTAAATCACTGTATACAATTTGTTGTTGTGCAAGTAGTTGTCCTCAAAACCTAGCTCCAGACTAAAGTGACCGCTTTTGACGTTAACAAATTTTGTGGTGTACATATCTAACATATGTACAACAAATGTTTCTGATTAGTCCAATGGTTGGCTGGTAGAGAATGCTTTATGGCGGATTTAATGTCCACCATTTGTAATTTTTGTGCAATAAAGTTTCAATAAATAAATATAAAGTGTTGTATTTCTGTCTTTGTTTATTCAACGTTCTAATCGTTTCACAGACTCTACTGAAAACAGTTGACCCAACCAAAAAGTTCTACCTACTGGGTTACGAAATGGGAGTATTGATGGCCTTAGAAATAGCTGCTATATTAGAAGACCATGGTAAATAATATTTTTTTGTTAAATTAATTTGTTTGCATTGTTCATATTTAATCAGATTTTTAAATTTATGAAACATATAATGTCTCATTTAATTAATGTGGGTACTCAGTTACATACTACAATTTGTATATTTAAACCATTGATACAAAGAAAGCTAATCTAAGCTAAGGTGTAAAACCTTTCCAATAAACAATGCAAAGATCGACAACCAAAGCATAAGGAAAAAATCGATATGTTGCTTAGGAGTTAGGGTGGCGAAATGGTTAACGCGCTGGACCGGCAATCCACAGGTACCGGGTTCGATTCCCGGTCTCTTCCACCAGGTAACTCATTTAAATTTTTCTTTAAGCTTTGATCTTTGGTTTGGTTTAATCCGATTTGTTTTATCCACAGGATTGACAGGGACGGTGTTCTGCCTGGGCGGCGGACCTGAAGATTTCCTCTCCGAATTAGAAGACCAACTTCGCGTGGCATGCGCAGGAGTCGACACAGACCCTGAGCAGGCTTTACAGATCGCTGTGACGCGTCACATGTGCGCACTGATGGGCGCTTCGACTGGCCAGCTCGAGACAGCGCTCCGTGAGGCGCCATCTTGGAAAATGAAGATAGAAGCGAGCGTACGCGCACTGCGAGGACGCGTGGCGCATTCGGCGCAGTACGCGCGTACGATTATAGAAGCTGCGTACGCGCGTGTAACGCAGGCGCGGATTTACGCTAAGGAGAGGCTGCAAGCAACCCCCCGGGCATTGAACTCCCGTGTGGTACTCCTACGCTCTCCTACGAAGCACAGTATTACCCCACATCCATTACAACGCTATTCCAATCTTTCTCTAGCAGTTCACGATCTTCGCGCGCCGCTTGCGCATGCCACGGATGATCTACGCGTGGCGGCCATCATTAATCAATATTTAGATGATGAGCTGTTGCAAAATTTTGAGAATAAGAATCTTTGCGAGACGTATGTCATGAATGCTGATGTGTTTATGACTGCATAAAATAATACAATCATTAGTTGGTATGGTAACATTCAATTGAGAACCTGTATCCAGTTAGTAACGCTGGTATGTTTTGGTATTGGGTATGATAGGCGTAACAAATCCTTAACTGTGAAATAAAAATATAAATAATTTATGTGCGTAATTATTTAAATGTAATTATTGTATTAAGCGGTTTACACTCACGTGAAATTGTCAGAAACGGCCCGACATGTTTCCAACTCTTCTTCTTCGTCAAGAATCAGTGACGAAGTTACCGCGCCACTGTACGGGTAGCAGTACCTTATGAAGAGCTCCGTACGAGTTCGAAACACACATTCTATATTTGTTTTTATAAACTCCCTTATAAGAATCTATGCACGTTTATCCAACTTACCTCACAGAACTTATTTAAAATCGGTCTTCAGTTATATAGAAGAATCGTTAGCCCACCGAATTATAAGAGTATTATTATATGATGTATCTCAATTCCTTTTCGCCCTGTTAAATCATACACAATTCAACCATGTCAACGATATTGACAGTTTAGCTTTATTTCATGGCGCAAATTAATATTTTAAATGAGTTGGATGAGCTTGACAGTAACAATAGTTTTACGTGTAGCATCAGTGACTTAGCTATATATTTACCAAAAGAAAAACCTGTCTATTCCATATTATCGCAAAATATCAGAAGCGTTTACAAGAATATCGATGACCTTGACATAAACTTAGAATTATTCCAACAAAAAATTGACATTATTGTCCTCACTGAATGTCGATTAAATCAGGAGAGACCTCTTCCGAAAAAGGTAAATTTTGCTTGTTATAACACATCTCGGCATGTGACACAAAATGATGGTGTCGTTGTTTACATTAATAACTCTATTCCGCACAAAGTTATTGAAGTTCTCCTAGTAGATGCATCCTGCCTGCAGATTTCACTGTCAAATATTAGTATTTTATGCATCTATCGCTCTCCATCGAACGCTAACACGGATAAATTTGTTTCTTCTCTGAAGTTACATTTAAAAGATAACCAATTGAGTAATAATGTTGTGATTACAGGCGATATCAATATAAACCTTTTATTACAAAATACTTGTACCACAAACTACCTTAACATGATGGCTTCACAGGGGTTGCTACCCACACACAAACTCAACACGCGTATTGACAGTTGTATCGATCACATCTTTACTAATTTAAATCCAAGTACTTATACCTCTAAAACAGCAATTCTGGAGACTACTATAACTGACCATCTCATGACACTTTTAAATATTTATTCCAAAACAATCAGCCAATCTAAAGAAGTAACAAAAACTGTAATAGACTACAATAATGCACTAACCTTGTTAAAAAAAAATGACCTCAATATGCTATTACTCATTAAAGATCCTGACATATTAGTAAATAAACTAATTCACTACATTCAAGTCTCTATTGTGTCCAGCACCAGAATTATCAAAATCCCATGTAGTAAAAGAATATTAAAACCATGGATTACTCCTGGTGTGTTAAGATGCATTCATAATAGAAATAAAATGCAATTGAACTTACGGCGCGATGCCACTAATGAGGTACTTAAAGTAACATACCGACGTTACAGGAATTTCTGTAATAACCTTATCAAAAAATTAAAACAAAAATATGACAGAGACGTTTTGAATAATGCTAAAACTAGTAATAAAAATCTATGGGACGCTATAAAAACTATTTCAAATTTAAATAAAACTAAATGTAAAAATAATGACCTAGTACATTTATCTGACTCTCCTTTGTCTTCTGCTAACTTGATCAATAAGCATTTTGCCAATGTGGGTCAACTTCTAGCTGAGCACATCCTGTCGACACGTACTGGCGAGTCCATTTGTAGAGCACATCTTGATCCCCTGCCTTCACACTCCTCGTCGATTGGTGTAATAGAACCAGATTTAGAAGAAATTGAAGCAATTATACTCAACCTAAAAACTAAATCTGCCTCAGGATGGGATAACATCCCCACAACTTTCATCAAATCAGCAAAAATTGAATTAGTTCCTATTCTTGGACATTTAGCCACACTTTGCTTTTCACGAGGTACATTTCCGGCTTCTCTGAAACGTGCTATCATTCACCCGGTCTATAAGGATGGAGACAGAGCGGAAGTTAGTAACTATAGACCTATATCGGTCCTATCATCCATCTCTAAAATAATGGAAAAATTAATAAATAGCAGGCTCATCAAATATTTTAATAACTTCGATCTTTTATCATCGCGACAATTTGGTTTTCGCCAAGGCAAAAGTACGGAAGACGCGATATTTGAACTAACTAACTCCATTACTAAGCATTTAGAAAATAAAAGAAAAACACTTTGCATCTTTCTCGATCTAAAAAACGCTTTCGACACCGTCTCTGTCCCCATCCTTATCCGTAAACTAGAGGTTATGGGAATTCGGGGCCAATTTCTCAATCTGATCGCAAGCTACCTGCGTGATAGGACCCAACGAGTCAAACTTAATGAAGTGTATAGCGCGGATGAGTTCTCGACAGAGTTTGGAGTTCCACAGGGTAGCGTATTGGGGCCGACCCTTTTCCTGGCCTACATTAACGATCTGACCAATATCCAACTGACCAATGGGCTTGTGATATCTTATGCAGATGATACTGCATTGTTATTTGATGGTGATACTTGGGAGGATGTGTATGCTCATGCTGAGGCTGGTCTATGCAAAGTTATACAATGGTTACAAACTAATCTTCTCACGTTAAACATTAAAAAAACTAACTACATAACATTTTCCTTCCGAAATTGTACACAACCTCATAACGAGCTAAGTCTCACAGCCCACACCTGTTCCCTTCCAACTAGTAACAACTGCATTTGCCCCAGCCTCAATCATGTTGCCTCCACTAAGTACCTTGGTGTTCATATAGACCAGCTCCTCTCCTGGGACCAACAAATTGAGGCAACCGCCAATCGAGTTCGTAAACTAATATGGCTTTTTAAATACATTAGACCTCGTGCAGACAGGGAATTATTAGTTTATATTTACAAGTCTCTGGTACAATCCGTCATAGTTTATTGTCTACCAATCTGGGGAGGTACTCACAAACATAAAATAATGTTACTTGAGCGCGCACAAAGGTACATCCTCAAAGTACTATTAGGTCAAAAAATGAGATATTGTACAGCTAACGTTTACCGAGATGTGGATGTGCTTACAGTTAGGCAGTTATTTATTCTTAATTGTATTCTAAAAACCCATAAAACTATTATACCCGATCGGATCCTATTAAGAAAACGAAATCTCTACAATGTAATTAATATACCAACGACTAGGACTGCCTCTGCGGGGAGACAATTTAATGTTCTATCTAAAAGGATTTATAATAAAATTAATAGGCTTACCAATATCTACACGAAAAGTTATGGTTAATGTAAGAGACACGTCACGACTTGGTTGAAAGGTAAGAGCTATGATGAGACGGAGTTACTAATTCAGTAATATCTTGTGTATGATGGTACTCTACTTATATATATTTTTTTTTATCATAATAAACATTGTAATAGTTAAAATAAATAAATATTTTAAGGGCCGTTTCCTTCCGCTCTGATTTAGTTTTCAAAACACCTTTACAAATACAAATACTCTTTATTGCACACCTCTAACATCAAGGAATAAAAAGAACAACATGAGATTCATGAAATTAACAGGCAGAGCTAAACAATAGACGGTATTATCGCTAAATAGCGATCTTTTCCAGACACCTTGCTATGTAGGTACTCTTTGTGAACGAAACTTTTTATTCTTAGATTTTACTTAATATTATATAGTATAAGGGCTAAATTGTACACTTTAATCTTAGATATACCCTATTAACTATTTATTTTTAACCGTGTATAACTTGGATGTGAGAGCGAATTCTCCTAACACAAGTACTAACTTAAAAGGAGAATTCAACATTATCTATAATCTTGTTGAAAATAAATATATTTTTGATTTTTTGATTTTGATTTTTGAAACATGTCGGGCGTCGGACCGTTCCTGACAATGTATCACGAAAGTTTTAGTAAGATTCTTATTTAAAGGCCCCTTTTTTTATTCAACAATTTTGATATTGTAAAAAATCTGGCTTAAATGAAGGAAATTCCAGGAAAAGTTTAATGTAATGTAAAAAGTGTATGTACCATGCTTAAAAGAAAATAAGGGTCACTTGAATTTTACACTCTTTACAAATGGACGAATCGCATTTCTCAATGACGCAATCTGATTGGTTAATTTTGTCCGGCCCTTCCGTGGACAGATAGCCAAGGCTAGGATCAATGAACGGGTCACAAATCGGCGCGTTCATCATGCAACAGATAAATGATAAAGATAAAGTATGCGCCCATTTAAACGAAAGAATCTTTGTCATAAAGTGGCTAAGATTCTTGCATTCATCATTTATCATTATTTGCTTTCATTAAGAGGCCTTATTCCTTTTAAAATTGACAAAATTGTTTTAGACATTTTTTTCTATGATCAAAGATGAACGTATTATTGATGATGTTACTACCTAGCACAGGGATATCGGGATTTATTGGTATATATTTGAAACCTACAGTTTAAATTTTTCATTGATAATTTAATTTTTATTTCAAAACCTACTACAAATTGACAAAATTCACGCGGAAAATTAGTATTTTCAACTTATTTTCGACTGCACGCCATGAAAGCATGAAATAGCTATATGTTACTACCTAGAACTCGGGAAAAAGTATTAATTCACTTCAAAAAGTTGGTTGAATGTTTTGAAGTTATTTGTTATAATATGAAAAAAAAAGGAATAAGGCCTAACATATTTATTACATGATAAATGCAAACAATAGCAGGTTACAAGTAAAGCCAAACTTTCAACGAAACACTTTATTTAATAATTAGGTATAATAAACATTTACATTCCCATTTTAAGCTTAGATAATAGCAAACGTTAACACAAGAATTCATTAAACTCTATTTTTTACTTAAAACTCAATAAAATTTCCCCATTCATTGGATAAGTATCACATTGATTCATATTTTCAAACGATCCCAGAATTTCTGGATCCAAATATTTATTGATAATCGCAGGGCATTCCAGATTTTTAGGAACCTGCGAGAGACTCGATTTCAATTCATGAACAGCAAGTTCTTGTTTCGAAAATCCTCTCATAGACTTCAAATTAAATGGAGACGAGAGTTCCGTGCGTATAACAACAATCTTAGAACTCAAGGAATACGGCTGAACTCTATGGTTCCTTATCAAATCAATTTTGTTATAAGCTGCCTTTAAATAAGACCTTATGAACTGAGATGTGTAAAGAGATTGCCCACGGCATGTCCTAACGCTGATTTCTACTTTTTCGAGCCAATTCTTTGCGTTTTCCAGCTGGGTTGTTAGCTCTGGCATTTGACGGCCCATAAACAAGTTAGTTAAGTGTTGCAGGGTCGCGTTTTGTAGTTGGTCGTCGGTCATCCCTTTTATACTAAACTCCAGCATAGATTTTATGTCGTCTGGTGTGCCGCCAAGGCAATATACGGTGCCGGTTAAACCTGAAAAAATATTATAGATTAACACGAATATTATATATTTTTATTGCGTATTTATTTTTCTTATCAGAACATTAAGAGGCCTTTTTGTTTCATGTCAAATATATTGATAATTTCAACCATCTTTTTGAAGTGAATAATACTTTTCCCCGAGTTCTAGGTAGTAACATAGCTATTTTTCCGCGTGAATTTTGACAATTTCGAGTGGTTTTTAAAATAAAAATTATCATTGAAAAATTCTAACTGTAGCTTTCAAATATATACCAATAATCTCCAATAGCCCTGTTCTAGGTAGTAACATCAATGATATTTTTAAAAAACATGTTTGATCATAGAGAAAAATAATGTCTAAAACAATCAGCATTTTAAAAGGAATAAGGGCTCTTAAATGCACGTATGAAAAAATACGCAACTAAGTAAAGCGGGTTAGCACAAAAACTGGCACGTTTTTATACCGCAGCATTAGCTAAGCAATATTATTATTTTAATCAATATTGATTTCGGCAAAGTGATGCCTGATTAAATTAATCACGAATATATATGTACTATGGGCTGCACAAATGCAGAATTGCATGGCCCATTTATGAATGAATTCAGCTCATTGTACATCATCCAAATACGTGCTAGTTTTACTGACAAATGAGTCCTCGTGCTCAAAGTAACACTTATCTGGGACCCAGACATGTTGTGCTATAGACACGCGTAAACGTGTAGATTAAGATGTGCAAGATTCATTTGGTGCATTTTATGAGTCTTGACCATAGAGCATCTTGAAAAAAAAACCCAACCTATACCATACAACCATGAAAATATAAATAGTATGAAAGATTAATAACCATAGCTTTCAAGTATGGCTGCCATCTCCAGGACAACAAAGATCCCCAACTCGTATCCCAATAAGTAGAACGATTTCGATTTCGCCATTTGTTTCGTCATGACCTGTAATTAATAACAATTGCATGTGATTACGAACAAACGCATGGTGCGGTAGAGTGGAGAATTTTAGGAGACGACGCTGGCTCCTTAAGGGTGTTTCTTTAACTAGGTCTAGAGTGCCTAGGGCGCTTCACATGCACATACTGTATGACTCATCCAGGGTGCTTGCATGGCTATTAGGGCCAGCCCTTAGTGAGGTAGATAGGTACAGCATGGTATTATTGTAGGACAATTAGAAAAGCAGCTTAACACTCTTAACAGTTCCAATTTGAACGTAATTTTTTAAAGTAAAGTTATAAGTAGGTAACAAGCGTTCCTTACATTAACCAACTTTTGTGCCATATCCGGAATATTAGTATACAGATCGTCAATACTTGGTTTCAATACCAACGCCATCAGCTTAAGTCTTTCGCACAAGACATCAAATCGATCATGATACCCTTCGATTCCTGGTACGATGCATAGATATGTGTCGATGTTAAACGCGTCATCGGGGCGCTGAAAATAAATTATTTGTGATTGAAATCTTTACCTTAAAAATCATTAGTTGAATCGAAGGGGCTTCTATATCTGGGAAGTTTGCCTTTCGAATATTTGAAGATAACTAACGAACTTAACCTAACATTGTAATTGGCTTGTAAACTTGGATTCGGCGAAAATATTTAGTCAACTTTTTAACTGCCAAACTATTCATCCCATATTTTTATTTACTCGAAGTTTTGTTTCCCAAGTCATCGTTTTGCACTGATATCATTTTCCAACTAATGATTTGATAAATTGTTTGGCAAATTATTATTTGGTATTTTATAAAGATGTCATTTATGTTTTCGTTTTGTCCAATGTATTTATTGGCATTGGCACCATACTTTTAGCAACATATTGAATGGCATTATTAAATCTAACCTCGTTCGATAGAAAAGGTTCAAATTGCAGTTTGATTGTATTCCATTATGTGCGCAGGCTGGTGCACCGTTAGCTAAATAAATAGGGTATTTGTTTATATAACTACATTGCTCAATATAGCAATTGGGGGACTGGGTTTGGTGCCATTATGACACATGTTTGTATGATGTTATTTTATAGAATAATACGAACTTGATAATTACCGAGATAATTAACTCCTCGACCAAAACTGACTCCGCCTTAGCTCCAGCGCTGCGGGGAGAGCAGCCCTTCCGCCCTTGCGTGACAAAGCACGTTCACCCGTACTCCGCTCTCCCTTCGCGCCTCCGGCTTTACAAAAACACTCTAGGGCGCTCTGTGTCGGCACGCTTCCTATCCAGCGACAGCCCTAGGTTAGGACTTTCGTAGCCTAATATATCGTTCACTTCAAAACTACTACAATCCGCCATCCAATTATAATTTGGCATTTATCTTGGTAATTATCAAGTTTCGAAAAAAGTTGCCCATACAAAACACGCTTATTTTACCAATAAAACACATATGCCATAATGACTCCATACACATAATTCTGCCAAGTTTGTATTTGCCGAAACGACATTTGGCGATTTGTTATTTGTCTAAGCAAATCATTTGCTTCATAAGTTTTTGCCACCCAAAAGAAAATTTAAATATAAAGATGTTTCAAATGAGAAAAGTGCGAAGTAAAGTTGTGCTAACTTGGTTTGCCAAATGAAACTTCTGTGAAAAGTTGCGAAGTGAAATTAGGCAAAACATAGTTCGCCGAAAAGGCAGAACCCCTGTAAACTAACTTACCATTGTCAACTATTTTTGGGATTGTTATTAAAAAAACTTAACCTAAAACCTAACCTAATCAATAGGATGATATTTGCAAGAATTATGAAAAATGTATGACTACAGAGCATTAAAAATTCTGCGAAGTGAAAATTCGGCGAAATGGAATATTCGACCAAAAATAATTCTCTGGAAATGCTACTTCCCAACGTATATAATAATACTCTATGTTCTTAACATACCTGTCCCGGGCAGTGCGAAAGTGTGGTCATAAGGACTAGTTCCGATGACTCAACCATCTCGTCTTTGCCAATTTCGTTGAAATATGCCCCAAGCCCTGGTTCTTCTTTGGTCGCACCATTAAACCGTTCTTGGAGCTTCATTAACCTGCGAATAAATATAGTATTCAGAATAATAAAACCGTAACTTTACTGACGATTAGGGCAATTCTGTTTAGTGCACAAATATAAAGTGTTAATATAACGAAGATAATCGACGCCTTCAAGCAAGCAAAATTTAAATGAACAGGACACGTCGCCAGAATCAGAGGAGAATAGAAGAGGAAGACCAACAAGTCGCTGGTCGGATGACAATAAAGAGTAGCTGGCCCAAGCTGGGCTACAATAACAATAAATAGAAAAAGTGGAAGTCTTTGGGAGAGGCCTTCACCTGATAAGGGGTTCTTGTCCGCTATAAACTAAAATATTAGGTAGGTATGTTATACTGCAGAAATTAAAATGTTATTCAAAGTACTTATTTTTTTTTTTTTTTTATGAATTATTAACAATCACTAACAAATATATTATAAAATGAGAATGTGATAACTAAAACATAACAACTATAACTTAAAGTGACACGTAATGCATCTTTGGACTCGAAATAAAAGGCTTTTTTATTTTATTTATATTTGCTAGGCGACCCGTCCGTCTCATTTTCCGAACATTTTCAAAAGTTTACGTGACCGTACTTGCTAGCGGTAGCGTAAACGGTTACTTTGTAGAACTACAATTCTCCATACAAATTGTTTACGCAATCGCTAGCGAGGACGGTCACTGTAAACTCGTGGTAAGGGGACAGTTTATGTTTTTATTTCCCTGATTCATAAATTTATAAAATTTGATGCATTTAAATATTATTTGAAAATCTTTAATGTTGTCAATTTTAAATAATAAATAATGGATTAGGTATCACAGAAAGCCCTTGCAGAGCATGCATGGAGGCAGAAGAAACCACCAGACATATTCTACTAGATTGCAAACAGGTAGAAGCATACAGGATGAAGTTACCTAGGATCTCCAAGTACCGTATACGAAGCCCCTAGCAATATAAAGGTTTGCTGAGGGTCGTGGAGGAGCTGGGGTGGTTTGAGTAGCGCTACCCCCTTTTCACGCAAAATAGGCACGTTGGATATCGACTTGCGGAAAATGCCCAGCGCAACTAGCTAACTAACTAATAGATTAGTTATGTTTCAAACTATTGATACAAAGATATCAAAGCTCAAAGAAAAATTTAAATGAGTAACCTGGGGGACGACACCGGGAATCGAACCCGGTACCTCTGGATTGCCGGTCCAGTGCGTTAACCACTTCGCTACCCGAACGCCAACCAACCTTTCGAATTTTTCATTACGCTTCGTGTGTCGATCTTTGCATTGTTTATTTGAAAGGTTTTTACACCTTAGCGACCTCTATGTGAATACGTTAATATTCACATCTTACCGCACTACTAGTGAAACGAGCAAGCGAGAGAGGGCGCTGTTATTTTTATATATTAATGAAACACGTAAAAAACCTCCCCCTCGTCTCCCAGGTAACTCATTTCAGTTTTTCTTTGAGCTTTGATATCTTTGTATCAATAGTTTAATATAAAAAATTGTGGTGTGACCCACATAAAAAAAAACACATTACATATTTCATAAATTTATGGGTTGAGCTGTAAAGAAAATAGATCAACAACACATACTGATTGATTGTCATGTGAGGAAGCGATTCCTTTGGCAGCACGATATTGAACTTCTCCTCCAGTAAAAAGCACAGTTCTTGAGCTCGTCCTTGGTCGATGCCGACTTGCTCTAAAGTCGACCTCTGGTCTGTGGCACTGGTGATACTGATACCTGAGGAACAGAAGAAACCTGATGATAACAATATTTTCATATTATTATTATTATCATTGATAAATGATAAATTTAAGTGAAACTGTTGTCGTTTATCCATACTAGGTACTGACACCGTAAAAATCCACGGCGCCGCGCCGTTTCTCGGTGACGGCGCCGTGTCGTGGTGATGTGGCCAGGCCCATATGTGAAGTCGCGCTTATACTATACTATACATATATACTATAATAATTATAAATGCGAAAGTGTGTCTGTCTGTCTGTTACCTCTTCACGCTTAAACCGCTGAATCGATTTTGATGAAATTTGGCATGGAGATAGTTTAAGATCCGAGGAAGGACATAGGATAGTTTTCATCCTGGATATTATCCCTAAAGATATTGAAAAATGAGTAAGTAATTCATTATGACATTGATGACCCTGTAGGAAGTGTAATTATTAGACCAAAGGCACAATTGCTCTTACATTTGCTTAGGCGCTTTTAATAATCCCTTTTATTAATTAAGGTGAAATGAAATGAAATGAAATGAAATAATTTATTCAGTAAGTAGGCCACAAGGGCACTTTTACAAGTCAGATTGTGAGTCTACCGGCATTTCGCAAGAGGAGACCGCTGTTGAGAAGAAAGCCGAAAGAAACTCAACAGTAAGTAATTTTTTCGTAAATTATACTTAAAAACTAATACAATTATATTATAACTAGGTAATTGAAACATATATGTTAGAGGAGATGTACAAGTTTCTCCAAATCAATGTTTACACTAAAAATTATATAAAATAAAGTGATTTTTTTCAGAGATGTAGAAGGTCTCTAGGCGTCACGACACGCAATATAAATTGGTATAATTAATTAATGAAATAATTCAATTCCGTTGAGATGTATAAGGTCTCAAGGGGTCAAAATCAATATCTGATGCAACAAAATAATTAAGTACTTAATTTAGATTTCTTAGAGATGTACATGGTCTCTAGGCGTCACAACATGCAAAACAACATAAATTAATTTAAATCCTTAGAAAAGTTAAGGACTGAATAAGAAACTAACTATACAAAAGAAAAAATAAATAAATGAATAATTAAACTAAATTTCTTAGAGATGTATATGGTCTCTAGGCGTCACAGTTTACAAAATAAAAAATATAAATAATAAATATATGATAATAGTTAAATTCCTCAGAGATGTATAAGGTCTCTGAGCGTCATTGTACAGTACACTAAGTTTATTAGAGATGTATACAGTCTCTAAGTCTCTAAGTAAAAAAAAATAACTTCTATCGAGTACATGATGAAGTCTCTCACGTCAGTTCATTAAACACTGGAAAGCAGTTACTACACAACTAATTTGGCCCTTGCTAGTATGAACAGACCGGACCCCACAAACGGCTCTCGTTCAGGAGCATGACGCATATCTCAGCCATCGCCTCCCTCAACCATATTATAGGGAAGGTTGCGACCCGATCAACGACGGTGATTAGGTGGATATGGATATCTATCGTGTTGTACGAGGTTGCTTCCATACTTCCAAGTTCCATGCGGACGTAGTCGTGGGCAAAAGCTAGTACTATTATAAAATTCTAGATTTGTATTGAAAATAATTTTATGGTCATAATTTCTGGTAAAAATCTTAATAGCATGATGCAGGATCGTCATTTGTTTTGTATAGGCGCGCGGCGCCGTGCTACCTGGCACCATCTGTTATCATAATTTCCTTTGTCCTCACATCACGCTGAAACGGCTTGTTTTTTTTAACCAATCTTAATACAGAATTAGTTGAACATCCAAAGATGGTTACAGTAGGTATTTAAAAGTTAAGAAAAAAATTCGCGGACGAAATGGCGGACACCTCTTAGTATTATTTTAAAAATCTAAAATCGTATTCATGCTCAATCATGCCAGAAAAATGACACGGATCATATGAACATACTGATTGATGAGATGAGATTGCTGCTCCCCTGCTGATTCGTAAAGCTGAGTAAAATGTTACCTGGTAAATGACCGATTTCCTCAAGTAAAGTGCGCCGTGGATTGCTTTGCGCATAACCGAACACAACTGGCTGCTCGCTGCAAAGGGCTCTTTCGATCACTTCAACGGCGACCTGGCCTTGGAGCTTCTGGTCTGATGCCGATTCATAACCAATGCGCTCGATGTCATCGAACTAAAACAGGAAAATCAACGTAAATTACTTATAAATATTAATTGCTTGATACTATAAACTAAAACCTACCCAAAATAAACTTGCGGACTTCCCGATTTACGTGCTTCATAAAAAATTAAGCAGTATCTTATTAAAACTATGGTTTGAAATCTTTAATACTTATTAAAAACGGTTTAAGCTCACGTGAAAAATATCAGGAACGGCCCGACGCTTCGAGCTCTTATGGAGCGTATGCAGCTTGTATGTACAGTCAACCAATTTGATTCCTAGGCCATTTCGTACCTTGTCACAGTGAACGTCAATATGAAAGCCGCTTGAAATCTGATATCATTGTCATTGTGACAAGGTTCTGTAGTGGCCTAGAAATCAAATTGGTTGACTGTACAATCAGCTGCAGAATTGCATGGCCCATTTATGAATATAAATGCAGCCCATAGTACGGCTAGGCGTTCCGAAATAGGTGGCGGTTTGTCGCGCAACAGCATGGATAGCAGTTCAAAACATGCCGGGCTGTTCCTGGCAATTTTTACCAGATTTTAAACCATTTTTAATAAATATTAAGCGGAAATTAATGAAGTTGACTTTAAATTAGTAGGCACATACCTGATGAATATTTTGTAACTGCAATGAAAGGGATGGTAACCCGTAGAATGATCTATCTCGACATATTTCCTTCGCAAACGGACGCTCGCTTAGTAATGCGAAATATCTGTAAAAGAAAGAGTCCCTATACAATACAACAATAGAAATATAGATATTATGCTGTTATTCAAAGTATGTTGTATCAAAGAGGGTGATAATCTTAGTTAAGTTAAAGAAAATGCCTGTACTTTTTAACATTCTTTGTTTAGGCATTGGCTGGAGCCCAGACAATCAGGACATCCTTTTTATTTAATACCTACTCTTTATTAGCTTTACTTGCCCAATATTACCCAATATTACGATAAACAACTTACTTGATTGAAGGAAACAGTTTTCTAGACGTAATATCTAAACTTTTAATAATTGATTCCTGCGTAGCTTGATCATTATTATACGTGTCTCTCGCTATAAAGAACAGTGTCTCCACGGTCCCAGTTTGTGTGCTGTTATGCAAGAACTCCACCAAGTCCTCATTTCTCATAGTTTGGTTAAACACGGTGTCAACTTCCACGCCCCTCATGCGCCATGCACTGCAAAGAAGATTGTGGTCCGTATTGTTATCTGTCTTAGGCTGCGTTTCCAACAGAGATGTGTAGCGACTGTAGCGAGGGATTTGTGTTTTTATTAACCAATGGAACAAATTCATTTACTTATCCTCGCTCAGCGCAGCTGATTCTATTGGTTAGCATAACACATCCCTCGCTACACCTAGTATTATATGATCTGTGGCTACACATTTCTGGTGGAAACGCGGCCCTAAGACACCGCCGCATACAAATGAGGACCAAACTTAACGTAACCGGGTTCTACAAATCGAAGTTTCGTTCTCGCCTGTTGCCTTCTCCAAAACTAAACCAATATTTTCATAATTTTAGAAACAGAATAGGAAAGAACATTTTCTTCCCATTCAGATCTTGAAATTTCGTCAAAATTGGTTAAGTTTGAAAGAGGCAACAGACGAAACCTCGATTTGTATGCAAAATGTGCAGTGGTGTTTCCTCTTAAGACTCTCAAGCCTCTTTGTAAACAAAAGAGGTTGATTCGAACAGCTGTAAACGCTCCACACAAAAGGCCATCTGCAACATTTCTTTGTCCTCCCATAACGCCAAATTGGCAGGACGGAGTTGAACCAAATTTGGTACGGGGATAGATGGACATTCAAAGATGGTCACAGTTATAGCATACTTTTCATCTGATTACGGTAGTGAAAAGACAGCTGGTCGAAATTGCGAGCACCTAGTATTCGTATATATACCGGGTGATCAATTAAAATGTCAGTAGGGAGAAGTCACAAATTATAAGATTTAGAGAAATCTGTTCCTAGGAACCATGGCGTCGATTTTAGATTTAATAAAAACTGCATTTTTTCTTATCTTATACTTACATAATTTCATACATAACCCGGTCTAAAACGCTGTAAATAATGTACAATACGACATGCCATTACTTAGAGAATTTTTACCAGGTTCAATTCCCGGTTATAATTTGAGTTATAAAAAAAATTGGATGCAGTTTCAACTAAATCTAAAATCGACGCCTTGGTGATTAAGAACAGATTTCCCTATCTCTTATAGCTTTCGTTTTCTCCCTACTGACCCATTTGGATTGATCACCCTGCATATAAATGTTTAGGTACTATCGGAGCATAGGTAACCTTCCAACTTTAACCCTTAAATGCATGAATAAAAAAAATACAATATTATAAAATATTATTTTGTTTCAAATAATTTCTATTTTTCAACCACTAATTCATTTTTGTTTATGTAAGCTGCATCTTACACTATGCATTTAAGGGTTAAAGGTAAATGCTGACATAGACGTAGGTGACATGACATAAGAAAAGTCGAATTTAGCCCCTTACCTTTTCTTAACATTAAGGTAGCCCGAAGGACGGGGCAAGTAGAATCGTAGTCGCCTAGCACCACGATTGATTAGTCTGTCAGCTAGTTGAAGGCTGAGCTCATCTTCATCACTTATCAGTAGCTGCTGGTGTTCAGGAGAGCAGGTCAGTCTGTAATCAATATATATAACTTGTAAGTATATGTTAGTATCCACTTGTATCTTAGACGCTCTCCGAACGATTATTTTTCTACTCTGCACCCACTTGAAGCATCTCTGTTTGGCCCTACGGTTGACTGGTAGAGCATGTCATTTGGCATTAAGTTCGCCATTTGTACAATAAAGTTTGAATAAAAACTTTTTTTAATACTGGACAACTTTACACAATATTTAATTGATTTAAACTTACACGATTTATACACATTGTTATCATACCTGTGCTAACTCGAGGCACGCTCTAGGGATTTAATATCGATAAAAAAGATGTCGATATATATTAATAGATGTCTCATTGAAAGTTCTCTAATTTCAGAATGAAAGCAATAAACACATTAAAGCGTGTATTTATTTATTTATTTTAAATCATTTTCATAGAAAATATACAATCAATATTTTTTCCATATTCGTCGGTATTAAAGATTGCCGTCTAGATGAAAATAACCACTTCATCAGACATGATATCGCACCGTTTTATAGTAATCGAGAACTTTCAATGATACCTGTATATGTATATCGACATATTTTTTATCGATATCAAATCCCTAGAGCGTGTGGAGTTAGCACAGGTATGATCATCATCATCATTGACCTTTTACATCTATAAGCAGCGTCTAATAAAGTGTGGCATTTACAAAGACCTATTTGTACCTCTGCTCAATTTTACATACTATGCAGTTTACGTTACGTTTGCACCTCATCGGATACAAATGAGGTCCAAGATTAACGTAACCTCGATTTGTATTGAAAAATGAGTACCTACCTTTTTCTTCGCCACAAACGATGTACTCCCGATTAAGGAATAATGAAGTAATGAACTTAATCCTGCAAGTAGGCCACAAGGGCACATTTAACATGTCTGAGTCTACCGGCATTTCACAAGAGGAGACCACTGTTGAGAGGAAACGCCGAAAGATACTCAACAGTCAGTCATTTTTCAGAAAGGATAAGTACTTAACTGAATTTTTACCTATCTTAAGAATTTAGGCGTACTCTATACGTAGTCCTCGAAGAAAATATATTAAAAGTGTATTTTAAGATATATAAATAAGGAAAAGTGTAAGAATAAAATAGAAACTACAAGAAAGTATGATGTTTTATCACAATTTATGTACCTACTACCTAATATGCTTTCTTATTAGAACTGTATCCCTTAAACTAGTCAGGTACAATCTAAGAATGAGTCAGTACCTTGCTTTCTGGTTCTTGTTCAGGAACATAAATTGGACATTACCTTGGTTGCGCTAACGCAGTCCCGGGAACATCCACGTCGCCAATGCGCAGGAGTACGCGTCCGCGGTGGTTGCTCGCGGCCAGCAACCTGAAGGCTCGAGGGGCTTCGTGGGGAGAGTATGTGACGCGTGATAGAGGGCGAACGTGTCCTAGTGTTATACCCTCGGTTACTAACGAGTGCAGTTTCTGTAAAAAAAAATATATAAACGGTGGAGATAATCAATGAACTAATTAATGTTAATAATTAATGTTAATCTATCGAGCGCCTGGGAAAGTCGAGGGAACCAGACCACGCGGAAGATCACCGATGAGGTGGACGGATCAAGTAAAAACCGCCGTCAACGGTCCTCTACACGAATGTACCAGGAGGGCAGCAGTACGAGAAGAATGGCGTCGCATTGTAAAGCAGGCCACAAAATCAACGACGTGACGGCCACTACCACTCTGGCAAGAGTGTACCGCCAAAGAAGAAGAAGAATTAATTTTATCTCGTTGATAACATACCTATGTGATATTTCATGTTAGGCCTTATAAACAGGTTATTTGAGAGACTCTCAACGTGATATAGGGATAGCTAGGGTAGACCGGAGATAATTGAAACACGTCATGATTGAAACAAGTCAAATTTCTCGAAAACTAATATAATATCTACACGTCTGACGCAACACTCCGAACTCGCGGTCGGCCATGTTTGAACTTTTGACCAATACCGCTCGAGCGAAGGTGCAAGACGGGAGTGTCCACGAGCCAAAACAGTTTTTCGCGGTAAAAAGTAAGTATTTGTGATCTCGTATATTTTCTTGTAACGTATATTAGGGCCTGCGGAACCGGGAATATGTGTATAATGTACCTATGAAGCGCTTTACTCTTACATAGACAAGAAAAAATTGCATATTTCGGCGGCAAAATTTGTACACCAATAAAATGTTGTTTTATAACTTTATCTTGTTACTCTGACCTGCTGAGTCCTGTCAAAATTTTGGGGTCCCACCCCCATTGGGGGTGGTATGGGCGGGGAAATATTATTTTAGAAGATGGATTTAATTGAAATTAGTAAATGAAATCTTTGATGGACATATATTCAGCAGTTCATACGTTAAAAATTTAAGTAACAGCTCTCACGCACATAGTTATAGTTTTTTTTCTAAACACATATTTGACATATGACCGGGCCCACCCATATAGCGTAAATCTGCACGACCTATTGAATTTCATAAAAAACATGCAATGAAATAGTGGGTTTTCAAGTAAGAGACGTTTTTTACTTTCTATTTGATACAATTAAGTTCATGTTACATTTTTTCTTATCACGGTGTTGAAGTATTAACGATAATAAATCACTAAGTATATAAACAGTTACATACTACGTGGTTTCGATTCACATGTTATTTCTGTAAATTGGTAAAGTCGATTAAATCGATAAATGTATCACTTGAAGAAAGAACAATACAACAAATTACTATTTTACATAGAAAGCTTCAGTAAATCTAGCTCGTTCTAACGGCTTGTAGCTCAAATAAGTATTGATTTACACAAAATAAACAAAAATATATGCAGCATCGAAAAAAAAACATCGGTAAAATCGATTCGATCAACAATTCATAATAGTTAGATTTGGCATAAAATATGTCTTTGTAGTGATGTATCTAGACATCACTACAAACGTAAACAGCCAAGTGTCAAGATATGTGGTTAAAAAAATATGTGTTTAAAAAAATCTAACCGTAGCGACGGAACTGTGGCCCGTTACACGAAGCTACAACTAAAACGGAGTGATTACATACTCTTTGGCTCCAACTTGCAAATTACAAACGGAAGCCCCTTTCAACTTCACATATTGGAAAGAGACTTTCGTTAGTAACTTGTTGCTTCGTGCAATGCGCCACTGTTATGCTTATAAGTTGCCTCATTACGACCATATGTAAAAAATGCGTAGGTAAGTGCTAAAACATAAGTAACGCTTGATTTTACTGTACCTTTAATTCTTCAACGTTGTTGTTTCCGAGAATATCCGAAAAATCAACACATATGTATGATCTGCTTTTGGTCATATTGAACATTCCATACGAGAAGTTCTCCTTCGTGTGCACTTGAACCGTGTCGATTACCGTCCCGAGGCCGACGCAGCAATTGAGAGAGGCCTGAAATATAAAATATTAGGTAAAACACCTGGAGAGAATGGAAGAGGGTCGTGGCGTCAAGAGAGCATACCTGGGGCACCCAATAGGAAGACGACCGGTTGGGCGCCCGAGATATCGTTGGAAGGACATGGTCGAGGCGGATCTGCGCGGACTCCAAGCCTCCAACTGGAAAGAGCTGGCGCAGGATCGAGAAAAGTGGCGTGATCTCGTGTTGGAGGCCATGATTCGCTTCGGGTCGCTGAGCCATCGTAGTAAGTAAGTAAGTAAGGTAAAACAGTCGTCTGTTGACAATCAAAGCTTACTCAGTAACAAATACCTACTCGAACAAAGCTTCACTCTAATAAAATAAGACCAACTAAAGAGTAATTTTCTCTTAGTTGACGCTAAGTTAATTGTACCTTATAATTACGATCCTATGTAAATCAAACAAATTTGATACTATTAATTTGTTGGCATAATTATGTAACGTGGGTTGATTCAATCCTTTACGTATCTTAGTTGATCTTGCTAGGATCAATTAGTTAGCATAATAATTTTTCATGTAAATATTGAACAAGATCTTAATCGGTTTAGTTACATAGCAATAGCAATTGCCTTATTTGATGTGTCCAAGTCCTTGTTATAGTACATGGAAATCGTGCTTTAAAAGTGGGGTTGCCTTGCATTAAATCGGGTAGTTCTGATTTTTGTATATGTTGCCTACAGTGAAATGGTTATGATAAATCCAATTTTTCGTCCTCGAAGACCCGCCGGATCATTGTGAAATTCTTGAAAAACCATGAATTTTTCGGTGTTATTTCATTTTTTGTTAGTTATTTCCACCAAACGCTTTTGTTACAGTAAAAATCACTATGAACACTTTTAAGTACACAAAATTTGCAAAAAAATAAAAGTAATTTGGTCACATTAGACCCAATAGTTTCTAAAATACAGCTATTCAAATGTTAACAAATTTACCTAAAAAATATTTTTAAAATTAGTGGTGTATTTTGAGGAAATCAGTTCCAGTCATGTCCAAAACTTGCAAAGTCGCTACGGCTCCCATATAACTATGGTTTTCGATGGGTATCCATCTGACGCTTTAGAAAAAAACACCAAGAGCACGTCTTCGTAGAGTTGGAACAAAGTCCTCATCTGACGTTATCTTCTTCTTACCTATCGACGGATTCCTTCATCCACCAAGCACAACCCGTAATGGCACTGTTCTTTCACGCTTGCAGTGGTTGTGATACAACTTCAGCACTTTTTGGCCAAGGAAAAATGAAGTTTCTGTCGACACTGAAAAAACAGCCGCGCCTCAAACAAAATGCTGCCGTTTTCCTAATTCCTCTCACTCACATCTGAGGAATGAGGCCTCGCACTCGAGGCCTCATTCCTCAGCTGATGACGAAGCCATCAGCTCCTCAACCCCTGCTTAAAATGATTTCCTGTAACTGCAAAAAAAGTTGGTAATACAACTTGTAGTTGCAGAAAATCTGGCCTCAAATGCTCGGCTGTTTGCAACCACTGCAGCGATCAATCTTGCTAAAACAATCCTGACTTGATATGTGACGACATTGATGAACAATTCATCGACGACCCATCATTGGATGGCGGTTTCGAGCGGCCTGAGCCGGTCGATGAAGAAATGCTAACGGAGTAAGCCCTCCACAAAAGAAGTGCTGTAGATCTGGAAGATCAGCCTGGTCCATCAAAGATGTACAAAAATACTAATAATTGTTATTATTACTGTGTTTCTGTAAATTATAATGCTTATTTCATACGTCGCATTTCATTTTACATACCCTTCTATTATTTTGTTTACTCACCTCAGCAACTTCACACAGCTGTATCTGAAGAACTATCGAGTCTTAATAGACCAAATTGGTCTCATTTAGTTGCGGATGGTGTATACTTTAATAAAATATGTGGACTTATAACGTAAAATGGGTCCTTAGTTGACCTCGTTGCCGAAAACTTAAAAAAACGTCTAAAAATATATATTTTTCGAGGTTTGGCTAATTTTTGAACGCTTGCATCTTACAAACTATTTGATTGATCGCTCTCTCACTTTAACATAATTTGTTGAAAATTTAGTCTTCTTTAAAGTTTACATAGTGATATTTGCGGTAAAATAGGTCCCTCGTGGTAAAAATTGGTGGAACCTGAAAAAACACCGAAAAATTCATGGTTTTTCAAGAATTTCACAATGATCCGGAGGGTTCCCGAGGTCGAAAACTTGGATTTGCCATAACCACTTCAGAACACATAAAAAAATCAGAACTACCCGATTTAATGCAAGGCAAAATGTACCATTTCCATGGACTATTAGGCTCGTATCGAATCATGATGCTTGATTAGTATCGATATGTTGATAGGACCAACTAATTATTTTTGGAGTGTTGTATCTTTGTTTCAATTTATTAACTAGATACGAGGTATTGAAGAGCAGCGACAGATTAGTTACTGTCGGCTAATAATATGTATAACTATTGCTGACAGCAGCAGACGATTAATTTTGCAAGTAATCCATTTCTAAAAATACTCTATTTCATATAGCTTTGACATCTGTCATCTCAGTACCGTTGATTAGAATTTAGGTTCGGACTTCTAACAGCCCGGTAGGACTTTAGGAGCCGATATTAATATAAAAATACAATTCAAACTCATACTCATTCATCTATTTCATTCCAAACTGCCTTTGGGTCAATTTCAACAAGGCGCATTTTTTCTATCATTTCGGTGTGATTCGTTAGTTTTGTTTATTTTTGAGTTTTTTTAATGTGAAGAGATACTTTAGACTATATTATTAAACATACGTAAAAGGGACCCTGAAATCTGAAATAGTTTTCGAGATATTCGAGATCGAATATGAAACACACAACGGAATGATAAATGTACACCAGGATGATATAATAAGTGCACCGCAATGAAATTTTATACACCGGAATGAAAGAAAAGTTGCATATTATGAAAGTAACTTTACGTTTTATATTCGTAACATATATTATATTGGCATTACATAACAACAATAAACATATATCTTAGTCTGGTATTAAAAACAAAATATTATTATTTCAACAATATCTCTGAAAAGTGAACCTACTTTTGATGTCATTCCGGTGTTTTCCTCATTTTGGTGGGGCTTAAAGTCATTTTACTACACCGAAATCACCGGAATGAGAATGGCGGAATGAGAAATACGACATATTTTTATTTCTTAAAAAAAAAGTAAGCTCTATATTCTGAAACTAATTCAACTCTTGAAATCGCGAGTATACTTTACCTGATATATATAAATTTCAAACCACGCAGTTAAAAAATAAAAAAGCTATAACAAACTCCGGAATGACATTTTTTTTGTCCCCGGTCCACCGCGATGATATATTCACGTTTATACAAGCCAACGTATTGCCAGTATACACAACCGGCCTCGTCGAGCGCCGCAGCTTGACTAATTATTTGAAGTGCGCGGGAGACGGGGGGCATACTTGATCAAATTTCGGAAATAAATCGGTTCGAAACATTGTCGGCGGTAATGAGAAGTTTTCTCGGGACAAATGTATATGCACTTATTCAAGGGTATACAAAGGAGATATAAAACGGGTAATGTGCTTTTTTCGTTACCTATTTATATGGCAATAAAATAATGGTAACAGATTTTCTTTGTCATGCATAGTATTTGACTTACCCGGCATTTTACAAACAAAACCGGCTTGGGGACAACCCACCTTGATGAGAAATTTGGTCTAAATATATTTTTTTAAATTATTATATATATTAATATTTTAATTTTAGCTGTTGCCCGAGGTAGACAATGGCGGGCTGTTTCCGAAAAAAAATGGTACTTTATTATTCAACCTTTCTGCACCTGCGTTTTCAGTCTTGCCATCAAAAAATACTGCTTGGGAAATTGACCCCTTTATGGTTATTGTGGAGAACCTTCCCTAGCAATAAATGACAAAAACTATAAATAAAATAAATATAAATAATTTGCACAATATTAAAAACTGCTAGTTCATTGAAGGTTTCATGCTTTTTAATATCATATTGATCGAATATTCGATCAATATAGAACTCAATTTACTCCATAGATCATGGAAAAAGTGGCAAATATTTATGTATTTTATAACGGCGAATAAAACAATGCCTACACAAATCTGGGGGCCTATAATGGTTGCTTTTATCACGCGATAAATAAGTGACAAAGCATCCGACACGTTTTGACAAGATGCGAGACAGATGCTTTGTTTTAGAATGATTTATCATGTGATAAACGCAACCATCATAGGCCCCCAGGCCTTTGTATATTCTTCTGACTTTGTCTTTGAAAAATAAATTGTATAAGTACACTTATGTCTATGAGTATGAATTGTACTTTAATGTTAATATCGGCTCCGTACCTCTCTAACGTCCTACCATGCTATCAAAAGTCCGATGCCGCCAAAAAACAATGGAGATCCTATCCCCCCATTCCTAGTTACATCGCTCAAGGGGAAGTTAAAGAAATTGTGGCTGTCGAACGAATGATTAGGTTGCTGTTTTTATTATTATAATATGTATTATATTGACTGTTTGCCTATCTATCTCTCTTTTGGTTTTTGCATTTTTATGTGTATTATTGTAAAGTTATACTCCTTGGTAGGTACATGTTGCTTGGTTTGTCTACCATTTACATTTGTGTTTAGCACTTATTTACTCAAAGGTTAACTGGAAGAGATCCCTCAAAGGGATAAGTTCGCCTTTGTACATGCTTATTCTTTTGAAATGTATTTCTTGTTTTCGTGTACAATAAAGGGTTTACATACATACATACATACATAGATACGTCGGCGTGACGTAGAGATGAGTGTGTAAGTACACCGTATCGATATTTTAGCATTGATACTTATTTTATTACATACGTTTTTCAGTTCTCCTTTGAGGCCGTTTATGACAAGATCACAGCCCTCGCCGTTGGTCGCATTAAGAATCATATCAGAGAAAGAAAGGTCGCGGGAGTTACCAATATGATTCGCTGAAAATTAAAGGAAGTATGAAAATGTTATAAAGCATTCTAAATAGAGGGGTATAATTCGGTCGACATTGATTGTAGCTACTTAATTGAACGATGTATCTATAAAACGGACATATATCGCCGTGATATAGCCAATATACATAGATCCCTCAAAGGGATAAGGGATCCTATCCTCCGAAACATTGTTTCCCATCTGTAACGTTTCACCAAATTGGCATTTATCCGAAAATATTTTTTTCCTGAAACCCGTAATATTTTCAGGATTTTAAAGAACCCATTAGGTTCGGGTAGGTTTGTTTTAGAATTATTCAGAAAAATTAACAGTTTTGGAAAAAAATGGCTTTCGGACAAACAAAAATTTGGCGAAACGTTATAGGTAGATGGGAAAGATAAATTATAGTGTCTCAGATAGCCCAAACTGTAGCATGTAGGTA
Organism: Apotomis turbidana; assembly: GCA_905147355.2. Classification (NCBI taxonomy): domain Eukaryota; kingdom Metazoa; phylum Arthropoda; class Insecta; order Lepidoptera; family Tortricidae; genus Apotomis; species Apotomis turbidana. Next base: position 6,066,019 of record LR990299.1, on the reverse strand, counting down.
TTTTCAAACGCCAAAATCAGCTGAATGTTCTCTACAGACGCCATTATTATAATGTTCAAAAACATAGTAAATCAAACCGCTACAAGTATTTTTAAATTCCTGTTGATTATAGAACACTTTATTTTTTTGCTAAGGCGTCCGTGGTACGCGAATTTAATCCCCGCTTGGCGTTCAAAAGGCGCTATACCTAAAAGGGTATTGCTTTTGAACAATTCATCGTCAATTAATGCAGTTAACTTTGAGAATACCATACCTTTCAGCTCCGGGAACAGCTGCTTCAAAAACTGTTTCTTACGAATGTCTCCCACGGTCGTGAACACTTCAAGGCCCAGACCCAGGGCTATGGAGATGAGAGCTTGTCCAAGGGCGCCTGCGCCGCTGTGAATCAGAATCTTCTGTCCTCTGCGAATTCTCGTTTTGATAGCCTGTCAAATATCAATGGATTGCTTCTAATCATCAAATGCGATAAGCTAAGCAGTTAGATTTGCACTGAGAAAGAGAGGTGTGCATTACAAGCAGCGTTTAATTTGTTTGCTGTATAAATGCCTTTCGGAATTTATACACGACTCACGCGCTATCATGTACTAGTTTAAATTTTGTGTTTTGTCGCATCAGAAAGTGTTCAAAAATTTATTTTTAAATAGACTTAGCGTTTTAAACAAAAATATACAGAGGACACTATAATATTATGCATAATGTAATGAGAATGGCATAGTGGTGCGTTAGCTCTCATAGAGAGAGCATGACTCTAGAACATTATAAATAAATAAATACTTACGAGACAACCTTACACAAATTGACCTAGTCCCAAATTAAGCTCGAATACTAGACGACGATATACATACTTAAATACACAAAAAAAACAAAAACGAATACTAACAAGGCAATAAAATGCTTGCACGTAAGGCAGTGGAACTGTAGCTGCGTCTTCCAGATCCCAATACTCCGGAACAGGCCACAGCAGCTCAGGGCAGGCGTTGATTTTACTGCATATTGCTCCTTTCCTGACCACCCCAAATACTCGATCTCCTCTAAAAACCATAAAGAAGTAAAATTTACCTGTACATTTTTTTTAAACATGGGACAAAATCAGTGAATACAAGTCAGTTTGCTTTGTCCAACGCATTTTGAATCAAATTCTATTGTTTGACATTAATAATTGAGACATTATTTTCAAAAAGTAAATATTTATTTCAAGAAAAAAGGAAAAACAAAGAAACAGTAAATAAAAAACTTAAACACTACTAACAATTATGAAAAAAGGGTAAAATTAAAATAAACTAAAACAAATTCAAAAAATTACTTTCTGCGGCATGGTACCGAAAATGCTGGCAGCATTTCCTCGCTGAACAGCTATGCTAATACGTTGTGCGAGGAAGCTGCCAGCTCTTCGGCCCCCAGTGGTCACTACCAGGCGGGCAGTGGGACCCCATTTTCATAAATATATTAAGCGGTTTACACTTACGTAAAGTTGGTAGGAACCCAACATGTTTCGAAATCGTATGGAGCTCTACATCAGGGACCCGTACAGTCTCTCGGTAACTTTTGTGAGTGTAAACCGTTTAATACCTCTGTTAAATTATGTCTCTTTAATAATCAAGAATTCTCGACAAGATACCGAATAGAGCTCGAATAATGTTCATCATCCTATGTAGTAGACATTTCATCGTATTTATTATTATATTATATATAATATACATCTTATAGTATGTAAATATATGTATCATTGACCAGGCCCAGATCCTGAAGCGCCGCAAATACTCATCCCTTTTAAAGGATTATATGTGTTTGCGGCACTGGCAGTTGAGACTTTAGGGCCTTGGTCAGCCGATATGAAAAGCTTCATGAAGGCCCTGTCGTCGCGGTGGGTCGACGCCACGGGGGATCCAAAATCTGGCGCTCACCTCACACAAAGGATCGGCCTTGCAGTTCAAAGAGGTAACGCCGCTAGTGTAATGGGGACCATGCCACAGGCAGAGCTGCTGGAGGGGGTGTTCTTTTTATAATCCGTTTATTTTAAATTTAGTATTAGTAGTATATTTAGCATTTATCAATTTTAATATTATTGTAAATATGTTTTTTTTTGTTTATCTATAAATAAACTGTTAAACCCACGTATCATTGTACTTATGGTAGTTAAGTTATATAATATGCATGTATTCACCTGTATCTTGGATGTTCTCCGAATGATTAATTTTCTACTCTGCACCTCTGTTTGGCCCTGTCGTTGACTGGTAGAGAATGCTATTAAGCATTAAGTTCGCCATTTGTACTGTTTTTTGTTTTAATAAATAAGAAACCTACCTGTCAGTTATTCCGCTAAAATCTTGCCCATATCCGTCGTTTTCATTAGCCATTGAAATTTCTGCTCGAGCCCGCTTGGCATCATAAGCGTTGAGTCCTGCATAATAGACCTGTAAAATAATAAATCATTTTCATCATCTTTACAGGCATTGTAGAGTTATCGTGACCTGCTGGCACTGCCATACACTCAAGTTTATCGCATGCTTTCTTCTTCTCATGCTACTTGCTTCTTCTTTAGCCTTAAAATTGTCAGCTCTCATCAGCTATCCACGCTGCTACGAAATTCGAGGCCCCACTCCACTGATTTTCGCTCTCCTCGCCGGCCTCAGTGGGTCGCGAGTCACGTAGCAGCACGTATAGCTGTTTAGCTGTCCCTGATGAAGAGCCGTATGAGTTCGAAACATGTCGGGTCGTTCCTGACATTTTTTACGTGAGTTGAACCCTTTGGACGCAAGGAGCCACTAAAGTGGTCGTGTGCTGTCGTGCCCACCACGCCAACGGCCACTAAAGTGGTAATGGCGGACAATGTCAAAGCAATTTTCCTGCTGACAGATAAGGTATATTTTCGCTCTTTATTTTTTCAACTATTGGCGTATAAGCCACATTTTGATATGGGAGGAAAAGCGTTCAAAAGCCGAGTTTTAAAGAGTTTTCAGTACCTTCACTTAACGTGATAACCCTTCATGCGTATACAGCAATGAATATGGAACAAATCCTTCTCGTTGTCTCTAAGTATTCTGTCGACATTCTTTGCTTTTATTCTCGACTTTTTTAAATGTATCATTTTGAAGTATGAAGACTATATTTAGCTAACCTTAACGGCAATCCCTCCGGTAACTTCAGGAACTTCAACCCACTTCAAAGAATCCAGTTTGCCAATTTGCGTGCTCTTCAATGCCACCGTTTGTTTGGTCGGTGTATTCTTCGATAATGGCATGTAGTATTCCCCACCCCACAAGCCCTGTTAAAAGTAAGATTTTAAGGTATAACAATTGAATTTTAGTAAATACTTGACCATTATTTAGTCCCGCGGTTGGCCTTGTGTACGATCCTATTAAAGAAAACAGTACTATTGTGTGGTTTTGTACCTCATTATCGTCCGTCATAATTTATGACTCATAAAATAGGAGCGTGATTCATAGATAAGGTGTCAATTTGGTGGATTATCAACTCTAAGCCATGGCAAAATATGGAATAGACACTTTGAATTCGCAAAGGCATTGACAGTTTTCATTAAATATTGATTCATTTTATAACTTATTTCGAACTTACATGGCTCAAAATATTGTAGGTCAAGTTGAAATTCGGTAATTCGTCGAGCTCCTGGTCTTCGGCTAGCGTATGGTTTATGATCGCCACATTTATATTACGATTGCAAAGCCTTTTCTGTTGTTTAATCACATTTTTCAGGCCCAATGGAGGGGGATTGGACGAGAGAACAAAAATTCTGCTCCTAGGCGGTAAATTAGAGCATGTAGCCTGAAGGAAGTCGATTTCAGAAGGATTGCGCACTGTCAAAGCGGTAGTAGAAGTGCTGGTGGATGGTCTCCATAAGGCTAGTTCTATTCTCTTCTGTCCTGTTCCCCTCACGCAAACGGGCCGATACAATGTCGATGGATAAAGATTTTCGGTCTCCACTCCAAGGCTCACAATGAAAGTGTTTGGTTGTAGACAGTGGAATAGATCTTGGAATATCTAAAAAAAAGAAGTTAGATAATTATCATTACTTTTTCTATATATGCCTACTATTATAAAATTGTAATAATGTTAAACTATTGCTACAAAGATCAAAGCTCATAGAAAAACTTAAATGCTTAACCTGGTGGAAGAGACTATTAACTTATTATAACTATTTAAGGTAAAGCCTTTGAAATAAACAATGCAAAGATTGACACACAAAGCATAAGGAAAAATTCGAAAGGTTGCTTGGACGTAAGGGTAGCGAAATGGCGCTGAACCGGCAATCCAAAGGTACCGGGTTCGATTCCCAGTCTTCCATCAGGTTACGTAGGTATTTCAATTTTTCTTTGAACTTCGTATCAATAGTTTAATATAAAACTGTGGTGTGTTCCCACATTATAAAAATGAGACATTACATGTTTTATAAATTTGTAATAATGTATTAAAAATCTGTTTGCTAACGAGAGGTGTCATTAATTTCAAGATTTTTTTTAACAGTAATCGGAATAGCGCGATGCAGGATCTGTATGTTGTATGTGCCGCACAGCGTCATCTGTTAATAAAATGTTGTTTGTCTCTCATCACGCCATCACGGCTGGACAGATGTTAACCTATTATGGTACAGGGATAGCTGGGCGTCAAAAGATGGCTATAAATAGGATCCTGATTATCCAGTTTTCACGCCTACGGTGAAGAAAATAACATTACACGGACGAAGTTGTACCTTGTAGTAATAACTAATGATGAAAGTTCATATATGTACGTTTCCACTAAGGCGGAGTTAGGCCCGTGCATCACGATCCGTTCCAGCAGATCCACGTCAGCGGAATCGCATCCTAAAGCCGTGTACGGACAAACGTACAAAAACATCCACCGAAAATTTTGTTCGCATGTGCGTACCGCTAACGAACATTAAACACAATAGGTTCGAAATTTAAACATCATATCAACGGCAGGACCGTTTCGCTCAATCTTCGAATAAGAGATACAAACTTCGAATTTTGATCTTCGGAGTTGCCCGGGCTGTTAATACGATTTCGTGTTCAATGTTCGTCGTTTGATATTTGTGACATATTGTCGTTCGTTCGTCCGTACACGGCTTTATATTAAACTTACTTGTTTATCCGATAGAAGATCGTATAGTATTAGTACATGAGGTTTTGGTTCAATACTTTTTAATGATAAAAGTTTGTCCTTATTAAGTGTTATTAATTCATATTTTATTTCCGGCGGGCTGGTCAGTAAGTCTTTAATATTGTCGACTATTGAAGTTTTGTTATAGCCAACAACATCGAGAATATTGATGGTGCTCTCATGCAAATTTTCCATGACTATTTGTATAAATACGTATAATGTTGTGACAATCTAAAACATAAAGAAAAATGTTACGTTTACTAAACACTAAACATTTTTTTTTATACTATGACAAATATATTGATAATTTCAACCAACTTTTTAAAGTGAATAATACTTTTCCCTGAGTTCTAGATAGTAACATAGCTATTTCATGCTTTCATTGCGTGCAGTCGAAAATAAGTTGAAATTACCAGTTATCTGTGTGAATTTTGACAATTTCTAGTAGTTTTTGAAACAAAAATTATCAATGAAAAATTCAAACTGTAGGTTTCAAATATATACCAATAAATCACAATAGCTAGCTTCTATCGTAGTAACGTTGATAATTGCTAAGAAACATGTCTGATCAACAATCAGTATTTATGAACGGAGAAAGAGCCTTAATTACGAAACTATTTTTTATTAAATAAAAGCATAAGTATACAAGTCATACATCAGCATCTTCTTGGAGAAAGAATGGGAAGAATTGTAACGTTTTTAAGTCAGCCGACTGCCGCGGAATGTAAGGTTTGTCCAAAAACGTAATTTTTTCCATTATGACACTGCCACATCTGTAAAATAATGTAGGTACATCATTATTGTGATATCTATACTAGAGGCTCCGGGACAGGTAGGCCTCATGAGTTTGTTTCGAAACGCAAAAGAGTTAGTAATTTTTACGTTATCTATCCTTTTCTCTGCCAATTTGGAATTAAACTAAAAATTAAATAAAAATCATTGTAAAGCCGGACCAGAAATAAATGAGGATGCGCCATATCGCGGAATTTCACTGGAACTAATTTCTTAGACTGGCAATGATTTTACGATGGTTTGTCAACAATGTCAATGTCATTCGTGGTGGTTTCTTTAAAAAAATAAAAATTCAACATTATCCATAGAAAATGCCGAAAACCATTCACAGTCGTGAACATAAGATTATAAATAAGTGTACACGTGTTTACTCACGAAAAAAAAGTCAGGAAAAGAGTGCGTTCCATAAAATGGCTCTTTAAATACCTGTCAGTAACAGGTATTTATAGTAATGTTACTGTAGTGAGTTGCGATTGTTGCAAAATTGTTGCCATATAAATCTTATAAATAGCGCCCTCTTGACAATCCTCATATATTTCTGGTCAGGCTTTACCTACATATCGAACCTACTCACAGAATTTCAGTATGTAGGCGAGAACAACCGGAAATCCTTACATCCTAACATACGAAATAAATGTTGGCGAAGCTGAAACAGAGACGTTTGGCGTCTCGCTCACTCGGTCGACTAATGGCGATGTAACGTCACGGTTTGGACGCCATTTGAATAGAGTGTTTTGAGCGGTCCGTAGGAATGCTGGACTTTAACGGTAATTTCTGACTTTTGGAGCAGTCTAAGTGTAAGTTAGTCCTTTATAGACATTTTTTTATGTCATAAGGGGAATACCAGCAAACGGATCGCCTAATGGAAAGCGATTACCGTCGCCAATAGACACCTGCAACACCAGAGGAATCACAAGAGCGTTGTCTCCCTTTCAGGTGGGTGTACGCTCTTTTCTTGAAGGTTTGAAGGTCGTATCGGTCCGGAAATACCGCAAGCGACAATTCATTCCACAATACAGTCGTGCGAGGCAGGAAATTTCTAGAAAAACGCACAGTTGTGGACGTCTGTTCCCACTATAAAATAAGATTGAATCGCTTCCAAAAAAAATGACATCATGTGTACGAGTGACAATATTTGCCATAGCAGTCGGGAAAACATCGTCAAAAAATTAAATTTTATTACCGTGTCATTTCTTGCAATCCGTACAACTTCACATCTATATAGTCCAAGTTCGTCTGCGAATTTTGAGTAGAATGCGTTCCTGGGTTTATGCTTAAAGTTTGAATGCGTCTGGGCTCCGAAACAGCAGAATGTGAAGATCTTAGTATATTTAACTGGATTAGCCCATCGATAAGAGTAACCCAGTTATTATTCCAGATCAATTGAGCTTGTTCAAATGACTCGTCAGTTTTGAATATACTTCGGAATTCCCCACTGAAAAAGATAAAAATTCTTGATTTTGTTGTTGGTTGGTTTGGTTGACGGTTTTGGTTGAATGAAAATAACCGGATTTCGGTTAATAACCGGTTTTGCGTCGCACCTAGGGAATGCAACGGTTAAGCATATTTGTATGAAAATAACCAGGTTTCAGTTAATAACCGGTGTTTTCCCATACTAAAAATAACCAATTGCATTCTCTAGTCGCACCACAGCGACTAGGCTCCCACAGCATATTGCAGAGCTTGTCCTCAACTCATTGTTCTAATATTTGATATTTTTACTTTGTGTTTCATTTGGTATTTTTTTACGTACATAAAACTATGTTACCTATGTTATTTTTGTCAATAAATGTATTTTCTTTCTTTCTTTCTTTACTCGACTTTCATATATACAATACATAATACATATTTCAAAGTAAACATACTACAAGTATCGGTTGCATTTTTTTTAATTACTCGAGTAAGTAGACATGTTTCACTTACTTGTACTCATAGCCCTTCTCGTGAAGTAACTTATAGACATCATTCGTTGATAACACTAAAGAATCTTTCTCCACATATTCTATTTCTACGACATTATCAAATTCTGAGACAATAGTGCCTTCTACAACTAAGCCGTGTTCATACGAAACCTGAAAAGGAATACGATTAAAATTGTATCGTATAGAAATCTAAATCTTTAAGCTGCTCGACACCACTGTGGACCGAAGAGCTGATCGATTGCAAAAAAATTGTACATAGTTAAGGGCTTTAATTAAAACAAAACTTAATTGATTCCGTTGTGTGACGAAAGTTACCCATACATTTTGTATGATTAACTTTCGTCACACAAAGAAAGTGATCGTATTTTATGTTAACTAAGCTTTTAATTATGTAGGTACATTTTGTTTGCAATCGACCCCTGACAGCATCCTCTTCGTTGCTTTTAGTAGCTGTAACCAGTTCAAATCATGCATAAAAAATTGCCTATTTGATAGGAGCAGGGAATGTATGCATATCAATGTGTATATCAAATTGTTGTTTAACCTTTAGCTCTTTATTCATTAACAACATGAGTTGTGTTATCTAGCGTTCGTTATGCTAGGTATATTTGAAACTGAAAAATTGTTTTCTCAGTCTACCTGTGAAAACGGAAGCTGTAAAACTTCCGAGATGCCAGGAATTCAAAATCTATATAATTCAAATAATTTTATTTAAATTATGTAGCAATCGGAAAGCGGGGGCAAGTACACCCTGTGGCGGCTTTAGCAGCGCGACCTATCCCCCATAGGTCGGCGCTGCGTTGCTGGCTAAAAATCTAGGACTCCTAGGGCACCATTTATTTGTCAATTATGCGGCCGCGGCTGTCGCTCTCGTATCGGGCTATCCAGTCATATTTGTAAGTGCCGCTGTTTATTAGACGCTGCTTAACTCATCTTTTATAGATGTAAAAGGCTAATGAGGGCACCAGACGATGAATAACTAGCCTATAACAACCAACCTGAGTGTACCAATTCTTTGGAGACTCACCACAATTGCTTATTAAGTTACGTACCTCAAAGTGGCCGGTACCTCTGAGCAAAGCAACGGTCAGATGAAGCGTCTCAGTGTCAGTGACCTGCGGTTGAGTGTAGAATAGTATGTCTCTCAATTGGACTGGAATAGATCGCCGCGGCGTTGACGAGGACATCGCTAAAGCATCCCACACTGCCACTAGAGCCGCAGCGAATGGAAAAACTCTTGTACCTGAAATAGTAAAAAAATGTAAATGCCGCAGCCAATTGATAACATTTCATATTTCTAACAGGTGGAAATGAATAAAGAGATCGAGAGAGCTTTGCGTTGTGTGCAACCTAGAAAAAATATTTGAATTTATTTTCTGTATGTAAAGAAATACTTATAAGAAAATACATAAAATAACCGAAATCTACGACAACTATGCCTACTGTCTTAGAACTATCCGCGAAAAAAATATGAAATGTCGTCAATTGGTTAAAGTTGTCTAGTTAAAATTAAATGGCTGGGCCAATGGATGATTGCTGGGCTTTATAGTGTTTTAACCAATTTTGGTACAGGGATAGCGGACATCCAGAGATGGTTATAGGATACTTTTACCTGACTACGGTAAAGAAATAGTTTCACGAGGACAAATTACTTTTTTACGGTGAAATTAAATATGGTGTTACTTAAGATATCCATAGATATTTTACATTAGTGTACGATTCCCACTGACCGGGCGGAGTCGGCGCGCGCTGAAGCGCATCTAAATAGTTGCCAAATGAATGTAGAGCTTCATTACGACAGTCAGATCCCATATTCGAATGTTATTGGCGACGCGGACGGAGGTGCTCGGCTGTCGTCGCGCGTAAGCGGCTCCGTTCGGTCCCCGCCGCGCGCCATCGGCTCCGCTCGCACTTCCGTCGCCCTAGAATTTAATCGCTCGGACGGACGCAGTCGGCTGCCGCCGGGCGCTCCAGCGTCCGCTGGAACGTGGCGGCAGCCGAACCCGCCCGACCTGGTCACTGGACACGGTCGGCCGCTGCCGGCTGCCAGAGCGCCCGTTACGACGCGGCGGCAGCCGACCCGGCCCGGCCCGGTCTATGTGAATCGTACATAAAATGTTTTAGATGCGTTGGTGCTTACCGTCTATTACATGTCCGACTAAGTAACGATATTCGTCATCATAAATTGTAATTATAGGTTTGTAAATTGCAGAATGTTGGTGGTTCACTGGAACGTAGCAACACATTTTCCTGAAAAAAGTTAGGATAGTAAAAATTATCTAAGCTAAGCTAACCCACTTAAGAACTGAATACCATTGAACAAACCACAACTGGTAAACCACAAATAATAATAAATAATAATAATAAATATTAAGGGACAATCATACACAAATCGACCTAGTCCCAAACTAAGCAAAGCTTGTACTATGGGTACTAGACGACGATATACATAATATATAAATACATATATAAATAACATCCATGACCCGAGAACAAATATTTTGCACAAATATTTGCCCCGGCCGGGATTCGAACCCGAGACCGCCGACTCAGTAGGCAGGTGTCTACCAACCGAGCCAAACGCGTCGCCTAAAATTAAGATAACAAGCTCGTAGTAAAAGCAGATTGTAACCACCTTGGAAGGTTAATATAGATTATCGACTCTATTTCCTTGGACATTAGACTACAAAATGCACTAACAGAATAATGGTGATCATAACTTTTTTGGAATTTTACAACCATCCGACTCTCCACAAGAACGTATTATGTTGAAAAGGGACTATGAACTCTCGTCAACAAACATTTTAAACCTACTCCACAAGGAATAAGGTTGAAAATTCAATATCCAGGCCATGTAGTTCTAACCTTTTTTTGTAAATAACTGGTCGGCGCTTACGAGAACAAAAGCAGATAGGATTGTATCAGACACACCATTGTGAATGCAGGTAAGTGGATTAGCTTAGCTTAGATAATTTGTACTATACAATATTACATAAGGTAATATTTTACTGCCAATTAAGTAAGGGATTCGAACCCAGGACCACCGCACCGCTTCGCAGGCTGTTGTGCAACCATTTACCACATTATTAGACTAAATACAGACACCTCTTGTCATGCTTGCGAGATGAGTGCCTATGCAGCGAGCGGTACCACGGGCAGTTGTGAAGATATTGGAAAAAAAATCAATGAATCGTTATCATCGACATCTATGAAAAAACTCGTTGGGAGAGAGAGAGATAGAGAGGGGGGGGGGGGGGAGGAAGAGATATATCAACGTAACCCGCATATATTTTCAACGGGTTGTATATTGGGTTTATTTGTTATAATTTGTAAGATTTTAATTACCATTGATAACCATGAACCCATTCTACCAAATGCGACAGAGAACGGGTTGCAGTTGATACTGGGAACTCTACCCGGGGATATAGAGCGGCAATATCAGCGTCGTAGCCATACATGTACAAGCTGAAAAAAAAAGATTTGGTACAAGGGTTAAACACGAAGGCAAAATCTATTTTGATCTAAGTGAGACTCAAAGCCACGTTTCTACGTTTGCTATGTGAAATAGTTGTTAAAATTAGTTCTAACTAAGATAAGGTTGGTGGCAAAATTCATCCCGAGGTATGGGTGATTCTTGAAAGGGTCAATTTACAGCGTCCAGAAGGATAAAGTACCCGCACAATTGAAATAATTGACCATAGTATTTTTTATATATTACATTAGCACCTAATCTAACTGGATCACGATATAAGTATTTTTTGTTTAAGTTGAGTATAATTAACTGTAAAAAAATATTAAACACATAAAACTTTATTCCCTTGGTGCGTCCATTCGCCATTTTTTTAACAAACTACCCCAAAAAGTACATGTTGTGAATTGAAATCAAGTATAGAATTGAGTTAAATTATTAGAATATAAGTTATTTATTTAGAAGAAAAAATATGGTTGCTGTGTCTATCGTAATTTAAAAAAAAACTATGTTAAAGGTTTGTCCAGAGCTAAGCTATGATTCCCCTGGTGCCTCATTCAACAGGGCGCACATCCCTACTTAAACGTCATCTGACCAGTTGCAATGGCCGGGCTTGGCAAACGTCAGTAACGCTTCCAGATATGCGGGGAATGGTCGCGACTAGTTGCTGGAATTCTTAGCTATGAAGGCTAATATATGATTCACTTGGCTTTGGTTCACTATGATTTTGATTCCCTTGATTTTTTATATAAAATTTTATATCTGCAATAGGTACATAGTGTTTAGTAAAAAGAAAACTACATGAATGCCTGCATGTGTTGACTTAATAGTTGTTCTTATAATAATTGAAGTTTCGGCAGAATCGACAAAAAACATACTTTTTTCTTATTCCTCTGGTTCTAATTTCGAACAAGGGAATCACAGTTTTCTTGTTTTTTCATGAAAAGAAAATAAATTTCCCTTTAATTCGCGCTGCAGATGACTGAATCATTGATTTAGAATTTTATTCCATTTAGGTACATGGTCTCTAATGATTTTGAGCTGAATTCAAGAGAAGATGCTTATGCCCAGCAATTTTTATACCTCGACGGTGGTTCGATTATTAAGAAAATTGCCAATTAATTCGAATAAAACACTGTGAATTTTTGTATCCCTACACTTTGTAAAACTTTTTATTTATGTAAGAAAAACTGATCTGAATATTATTCCCCTGTACTTTTTTTTATGATTCCTTTGGCGTTTTTCTTATTCCCATGTCATCTTTTCTTATTCCCCAGGCGGCGAAAACATAAAGTGGTATATTTCTGTATCAAATTGACTAAAAGTGGTGCCTATTTGATAAATCTGCGTAAAATTAAATACAATTTCATATTTTCTAGCAAATAGGTAAAAAAATATAAAAATAAAAATCGCCAAGGGAATCACATGAAGAATTCGATTCTCAAGAATGACCCGTATGCACGCCACACAGTTCGCTGCATCTATTGGAAACAATCTAGACTTCGTGGCGATCTTCTGTTCTACATAAGCACGGAAACATGCATACGATGCACATAGACAAAGACCATCGCATACTAGATTCCACAGTCGTTATACACTTCTTTCGCTTCACACACATGCTATTTTTCAAACACGCACGCCTGTTGCGGATACTCCTCTTTTATCAGTGTCAGTGCAATTTAGGCCAGATACCCTCTTTTAACCCTTCCACTTTTCTAATAATTTCCTTACTTGGTCTAAACTATTTTCAATCATCATTTCAACATACCAAAACCAAGCTCAGTCACTACATTCTCTCCTGCACCTCTAGTACAACTTTGACACGCGACTCTTTCTCGCGCGAGATATGCTACCTATCCCTTTCTGTACAGTATCGTGAGAGAGTGACGGATGATGCTATGTCGCACACATGAGTCGCGAACCATAGTTATGCTAGACCTACTGTTCCATATCTATTTCTTATTCAACAATTCTTTATCTTATTTATTACATTAACTTAACGTGCAATAGGGAAGTAAAAAGTTTCGTGGTATACAATAAATACTCACGTTCCGATCGCTTCCAGAAGGAACAACGTGTTATCATCATGTCCGCGTCTCGTAAGAGGTACATGTTTGCAACTAACCGGCAGAGACCTCTTCAGGATAGCTTGCAATAGTCCGTGTGGAGCTATCTCTACTACCACTGCGTTACTTGGGATCAGGCGTGCAGTTTCCTCGAACAACACCGGATTCTGCAAAATAGGTTTCAACTCGGGTAATTTGAGGATTTAAAAGAAAGAAATAAACGTTTATTGCCACACCATAAATACAGTTCATGTACGCAGTACGCAGTTCATGTTCGGAAACACAAACAAGAATGATAATAAGGAAATTTTAACTTACTTTCCATAGTTAACAAAAATTGCAATTTTAAAAGTATTCGAGGTCCATACATTACATATAACTATTTTCTATACCAAAATTGGTAAATTCATAGCGACCTCTAAATGTCATTGGATTTATTTGAAAACTTGTGTATATCATTTTAGTGGGTTATGGCCAAAGAAGAACCTTATGGAGAAATAATATCCAAAACTTAATTTTTTGGACCACAGTAATACTATTGTACTTGTAGATGTAGTCTTAACCCTAACCCGTAGTTTAGCAAATATCCCCGCATTCTCTGCATTAATAGCACTTTCAACAAATTATAATAATGTTCGAAACTATCAAAAAGTAGAAAATCATAGCGTTCAATGCAATAAAGAAGCATAATTTTGAATAGCTCACCAGTAGGTTGTTGGTGTGATACTGCGCCGAAGAATATTTAGCGGCGTATTCATCCCACCTGCTCTGTGGCACCGAAGTGGAAACCCAGCGATCGCTGCGCAGTCTTGGAGTGTCGATCACTTCACTCAAGTACTTTAGGAGTCCGGGGCCTGTGGAAAAGTGTTGCATATAACCATGACAGCAAGGCCTCGTACGCCGATAGGCCTAAGAAATATTGCAGGGAAGATTAAACAAATGGATCGCTATTTTTTAAAGCAAGAACAATTTTGGTAACTTAATTATTATTTCAGGTTTCCGTAATTGTTACACAGTTAAATCAAATAAGTTAAACGGGTCAGTGAAGTCAAACGGAACGGAAACGTTGGGAGACTGAAATAATAAATGTACGCGATCAATTTGATCCACGTACGTTAACTTGTTTGTTAAGGTGGTATTCTGAAAAATTAACAGCATAGGTACACAATGCACAGCGAGGACGTATTTGATATTATATTAGTTTTGAGTTTTTTTTATCTATGGTTGCCTAACAATAAATGATATAAATTAGCATCGCGATAACTGTACAAAGATTGAGGAAATTCGAGACCTAAAAGTGCCCCTTATTAACTTCCGAGAAAGTCGCAAGATTTAATGGGCCTGCCAATAAAGTAAAATCCAATGCTGTACTAAGTGGTGGTATTTCGAACAGAAACAATTTCCATCAAAAACCTCAATTTTAGCCCCAGTTTTTAACCCGCTTACACTGTAAAGATATTGTACCTGCTTTAGCAATATATCTTGAATGATACGCGATGTTAGAACAGGGAACCTCCTTCGCGAAGATGCCCTTCGACGTCAACTGGGCTACAAACTCCCGCATCACATTGGCAGGACCAGATATCGTGCTGGACTCGGGTCCGTTGTGGCACGCCACTTCTATCTCTGGTGGAAGCATGCCTAAAATCTATAAGAAGACAGTTTAATACGAAGTTAAGTAGACATTCTGAAGTTGGGGAGAGTGTGCTTATAAAAGACAGGCATTAGACAGGCATAATACGGTTGTAGATATATTTTTAATTTTGTGATGTTGATGCGCTCATTAAACCCTGACGAACGATTTAAATCGGAAGGTGGCGAGTTTGAAGTGGACTGTCTACGTCTGCCGCGTGCTGAACAATTTGTCGGCTAAGATGGTCACAGAGTAAAAGTCTCTCGACACAAAATGGGTGGGATGATTTAGACTCTTTTCCAGAGGAACAATTGGGACTAAATAAGTTTGTCGACTGTTTCGATGGCCATTTTCATTTTTGTGATAAGATCAAGAATAAACTCATATACGTAGTATACATAAAATTTTACCTTGTCAAAACCAAGCCCAACAGCAGCCATAGCACCTACAATGAAAGGAGTCTCGATAGAAACCAGCCCTCGGCTATACGCAGATAGTATCATCTCTTCCGCCGTCAGACAGCCGTCGGCGTAGGCACAGCCTAGCTCCCCTACACTATGCCCTGAAAAATATATTTAAATGTGTAAACACTCCTCTCGCGTATTAAGTCAAGCATCTCCATGCTAATAATACAGTTTCTTAGCCCCGAGTTTGGATGAAATCAAATACGTTCAGTTCACTGTTGAATATCCACTTCCTTAAAGCGTCTTTTCTTAAGAGAAGTGAACGCCCCATGAATGGGTCTGGTCTCAAAAGACGCAATCAATGTTTGGGGAGTATGAATGGCTTCCACATTCTTTAGGAGAGCGAAAGGGACCGTCAAGAACTAAGTTATAGCGTGGGCACATCACATTTAATACTACGAAATTGTAGCCATTAGGATATTTCCTGGTCGTGCGGGCAGGATCAAAAGTAGCTGACCGTTTTACTGGCTTATGTAATTTTTTTTAAATTGGGATTCTTGGCAGGTGAAAAGTTTGGAATCATCTGAAGGCAACGTAAGTATAAGTCATGGAACAAGCAAGCTAGCAGTGGACGTCCACATTTTAAATTAGTAATTGTTAGTTTTTTTTTTGTATGGATGAAGGCCGCTTCCAACCGGCCGATCTGGAAGTCACTGGGAGACCTATGAAATGAAATGAAATGAAATGTTCAGAAGTGGACGTCCTGTGGCTGAATTGATGACGATGATGATGAAAAAGTATTTACTATGGATGAAGCGGTATGGTTGAAGCGGTAGAATTACCTATAATTTTATCAGGAACCAAACCGATGGCTGTTAAAACGTCGGTAAGCCCAATTTGAACAGCGGCGATTCCGACGAACGAATGCAGGATGTTATCATAAATTTCTTCATCAGGAGACGTGAGTATGTGGATGAGATCCAAGCCTTTTGATGCAAGAGCTGTTTGACAGCT
The DNA here is from genome assembly GCA_905147355.2 of Apotomis turbidana. Classification (NCBI taxonomy): domain Eukaryota; kingdom Metazoa; phylum Arthropoda; class Insecta; order Lepidoptera; family Tortricidae; genus Apotomis; species Apotomis turbidana. Next base: position 6,049,601 of record LR990299.1, on the reverse strand, counting down.
GAAAGAATTGGAATTAGTAGACATGTAGGGGAGAGCAGGGATAAAAAACATTTTTATTATACCACATAATGAGATAAAAACAATAAGGTGAGTCGGGGCTATTGTAGCTATGGGGTTATTGTATCTTACTACCATTATAATGGTCTGTGACCATTATAATGATCTGTGTATATATAGGATACACAGACCAATGGTATATATACAATGGTACAATGGTGTATATATGTCACTGACCATTATAATGGTAAGAAGATACAATAACCCCATAGCTACAATAGCCCCGACTCACCTTACATTATTACCTATTTGTTCATTTACAACAAAAATGCGCATGAGTTGTGTGCCCATGCCGGCCCACTGGGAGCCCATGCCACTGCACATGAGCCACTGCGGCCGGTTGATCAGAGGTTGTTTAAGAGGAGTACAAGGTTGAAGAGCATGCCATCGAAATAGTCTGCCCTCTCACTAATGGAAGTAGCTTACCGTTGTATGGCGGCGGCGAAGATCGGTAAGCGCATGAGTTGTTTGCCCATGCCGGCCCATTGGGAGCCCATGCCGCTGTACACGAACCACAATGGTCGCTTTGTGTCGTCATAATAATCTGCTTTTTCTTTGTGTGTGATCGTCTCGTTCTTCTCATTCGATGCTGTAAGATATTTAGTATTTTAATAGGGTTTATTTATTTATGAAGTTCAACAGCGTTTACATTAAATCACGAGCTTAATGATTATATATAGCCAATAACAGAACTCCCTAGATTATACAAATAAGAGTCTGAGCGAGGACACGAAACGAGCGTGCTTAAGGCACGCAAACTATTGAATATGCTATTAACAATGATTTTCTAGTGAGAAAAAAGAAAACGACTATTCCTTTTTTTAATGACATATGATTAGATGTGAGCGAAGGAGAGCTACTACCAGGTTATGGGTGTTGCGTTGTGGGTTGGTATGTTGTGGGTTGGTATTGGTACAATATTTGGAAGACCATTGTTTTTTAGGGTTCCGTAGTCAACTAGGAACCCTTATAGTTTCGCCATGTCCGTCTGTCCGTCTGTCCGTCTGTCCGTCTGTCCGTCCGTCCGCGGCTTAGCTCCGTGATCATTAGTACTAGAAAGCTGAAATTTGGTATGAGTATGTGTATGTATCACGCCGACAAAACGGTAAAATAAAAACTAAAAAAAAAATTTTTTTTCGGGTACCTCTCGAACACCTAAAGTGGGGGTGATTTTTTTTTTTCGTTTCAACCCTAGTGTGTGGGGTGTCGTTGAATAGGTCTCTTGAAAATAATAGGGGTTTTCAAACATTACTTTTTGATAAAGTCAGTAGTTTTGTAAATATTCGCTCCGAAAATAAAAAAAATTGTGTCCCCCCCCCTCTAACTTTTGAACCACAAGTCAAAAAAATATGGAAAAATTCATGTTAATGCGGCCTTATAAGTACTTTCAATGAAAACTATATTGAACAAAATCGGTCAAGCCGTTTTTGAGTTATCGCCAAATTTCATATTTTTTCTTTAAAAGGTCGTAAGTTGACTTCCAGAAGGTAATAAGTGATTACAGTTTCTAGGGCGTTTACGACCTTTTTATAGAGCTTAAAATCTGTCTTAACTTAAACCTCGGGCTTAAAACAGCAGTTTATTGTGAAGGATGAGCAACTACGGAACCCTACACTGAGCGTGGCCCGACATGCTCTTGGCCGGTTTTTTTTTTTATAGTCCTTGGTGTAAGTATTTACAAACTGCAGCTCTTTTATTTATATTTACCATGATATAATACAAATGTCAGTAAATACTCCGCCAAAATGGGAGCGCCTGGTGTGTAACAGTAGCCTTACATCATCTAGAAGTGGGCACATTGATGGCGGTAATTTCTAAGTACCAATTTATCTCTGTGATCTGCTCCCCTTAGAGAGAAACCCTGACGTTACAATCAAAGGTAGAGCCGGCATTCACTAGTGGTTTAGACTATAGCCCAAAGCTTCGGTAAGTAATTACACTACTCATTCACTAGTGGTTAGACTGTAGCCCAAAGCTTCGGTAAGTAATTACACTACTCATTCACTAGTGGTTTAGACTGTAGCCCAAAGCTTCGGTAAGTAATTACACTACTCATTCACTAGTGGTTTAGACTGTAGCCCAAAGCTTCGTTAAGTAATTACACTACTCATTCACTAGTGGTTTAGACTGTAGCCCAAAGCTTCGGTAAGTAATTACACTACTCATTCACTAGTGGTTTAGACTGTAGCCCAAAGCTTCGGTAAGTAATTACACTACTCATTCACTAGTGGTTTAGACTGTAGCCCAAAGCTTCGGTAAGTAATTACACTACTCATTCACTAGTGGTTTAGACTGTAGCCCAAAGCTTCGGTAAGTAATTACACTACTCATTCACTAGTGGTTTAGACTGTAGCCCAAAGTTTCGGTAAGTAATTACACTACTCATTCACTAGTGGTTTAGACTGTAGCCCAAAGCTTCGGTAAGTAATTACACTACTCATTCACTAGTGGTTTAGACAGTAGTCCAAAGCTTCGGTAAGTACGTACTAACGTTAGAACTTTTGAAATTATCTTCTTTCTCGCTTCCTCATGACTGAGGGTCGTGACCATTTAAGGCCGTTACCCCTTACACTTACACCAAAGCTCTCAAGATAGGTAATAAAATTACTTTTGATACCAAGATCAAAGCTTAAAGAAACATTGAAATGAGTTACCTGGTGGTGGTGGAAAGGTTAGCGCACTGGACCGGCAATCCAGAGGTACCGGGTTCGATTCCCAGTCTCTTCCACCAGCTAACTCATTTCAATTTTTCTTTAACCCTTAAATGCATGGTGTAAGATGCAGCTTACATAAACAAAAATGAATTACTGGTTGAAAACTAGAAACATTTATTTGAAATAAAATAATATTTTATAATATTGTGTTTTTTTAATTCGTGCATTTAAGGGTTAAGATTTGTTTTTTTTTCTTCTCTATGGCTTTCACTTCTTGCTTCGTTAGCAAGATGCATTTCGCCAATGTCGACGTGAAGGCATTATATATATTTACTTAATATTAAAATTGGTGTGTACCCCCCACATCTAAAAAAAAAATTATATTACATTTTTCAAAAATTTAATAAGATCACTTACAAAATATTCCAAATCCTCGAGCCAGGTGTCCGTTAATCCGATATTTATGGATATTGTGTAATAATGCAATCTCTTCTGGGTCGACTTCATGTGATTTCAGATGGTCGATTATCTTCTGCACACCGAATTCCATGCGGCCTGACATGGTCACCAGGCATGGTATGTCCGATTGGTAACGAGAAAGGTCCTAGAAATGACGTATAACAGTAAGACAGTGTCAAATGGAAACCAAAATCGTTTATTAATTATTAAGAAGCCTTATTCCTTTTAAAATGCTGATTGCTTTAGACATGTTTCTCTATGATCAAACATGTTTCTTAACATATTACTGATGTTACTACCTAGAACAGGGCTATTGGAATTTATTGGTTTATATTTGAAACCTACAGTTTGAAACACTCACAAAACATGCTGCGGGCGATTACCAGTATATGGGAAAAATATCGATAGTTGAGTTTATCGATATAGGCGATCCCTAGCTGCTGTCATTAAACTTTACCCCGTATAATCCGAGGTCTGGTCACGACACATATGCGTCCACCGCACAATGCATTTTTTTTAAGGAATTGATTTACTTTTGGTATGAAATGTCCGCCAAGTAACGCATGACCGTTGACTCCAGTGAATGAAATTCCATTGACAGCGGAGTAAGAGCGGCGGAAAGGTCGGTGCTCCGTGACGACACGCATGCGTCCATCACGCATCGCAGTTATGTCTTGCCTTGGAGAGTCGCAATTAATAGTTGCAGCCAACTCGCCCCTCTGATACGCGAGCAGTAACTGCAATTGAAATCGTATATGAATCATTTAGAATCTAGAAATAAACATTTATCTAGATTCTAGATAAATGTTTAATTGACCGACTTAGTAATATTTTTTTCGTATGTCCGGATGTTTGAATGTTCGGATTTCCGGCTGTTCTCGCCTGCATGTTACATTTTTCAAATGATTCTCTTGAAATTGTGTTAGCAGGTTCAATAATTGTATACCTATAATTTTTCGTCTATCCACATTTTGAAAATATTCAAAATGACTGATATATGAGGATTAAAAATGTAAGATAACTCATAATTTAACTCTTTATAAAAAAAAAAACGCGAGATTTACAAGATCTCAAAGCCACACATGATACTAAGATTTCTCATAAATGAAAAATGTTATCAATAATAAAAAATCAAAATATGATGCTGTTAAAACATTGAGAACAGCGCCATCCGTCTCGCTTTTGTAACACTTGCTGGAAAGCAATGGAAGTTGGAGGGAATGTACCTAAACGCACGTCCTAATGTATAGTACGGTTAATGTATGTAGTTAGAATAGTTAGATAAACACCAAGAATTTTAAAGAAAATACATGATTAAATACTTACTTTTACAATAGCAGCCGACCCAGAGACACATTCGGTATAACCTATATTAGACATGACACTGCCCAACAAGAGAGGACTGGAGCGATCCTTACAGAAAACTTTCTCTATTGCTTCTAACTCTCTCTTTTCGGATATAGGTTCAGCTGAAAATAAAAATATAAGTATCATATTTATATCAGATGGACATGAAGCGGCGGAAATATGTCACATTATGTCTTATATTTTTATGTTACGAAATTAGGTTAGACAATACTGCCGTGTTACGGTAAAAGGTCGTATCTTTATACGGATGTCATAGTAAGATACGTCCTTTTACCATAGCATGGCAGCATACCAGACCATATCAACACGTATATAAGCTTCGGGCTGGAGAGTCCACACACTGGCCTTATAATTACAGCGCCGATCAAATGTCTATATAGGATTAAGTACACTTGGAGTGCTCTAAACATTTGCCATTTTGCCAGCTTGTAAGTTTTCTATCGAATGTATTTTGGAGAGTGTGCGCAGGAATTGCACGATTTAATTCCGCCATCCCCGTTTATCATTGGACAAACAGGCAAGGGGAGCGATTCCATCCTTATGTTGTCTGTTTATTACGTATTCGCACGAAGCGATTTGCTTCATCATTTCGAAAGCACTATTTCCATCAAACGGCCCGCATCGGATCGCATCGAAAATAATACGAACGGACGCGGCGACAACCGATCATGTCCGGCAGCACGTCGACGCATACGATCGGGCGGTAACAGCCGTTCGCGACCGGCTATTTTTATTCATCACTACAGTACGTTAATAACTTAACATCAGTCATCATCCAGACATCCATATTACGGAGAATACGGAGATGCCACGACTATGCGCGACAGCGGAAGCGGCCAGCGGTACGTGTGTCTCGCTCACTCGTATGGCCGCTCGGATCTCTCGCTCAACCGCTCGTCGTGCCGCTGGTCATGCAAAGTCGTGGCATTTCCGTATTTTTTTATACAGTAGTCGGGTAAAAAGTATCCTATAACCATCTTTGGATGTCCTGTACAGAAATTGGTTAAAATTGGATCAGCTGTTTCGGCGTGATGCGAGGACAATGGAAATTATGACCAACAGATGGCGCGAGACTCGCATGGCGCCGCGCACCCATACAAAACAAACGACGATCCTGCATCACGCTATCGAGATTTTTCCTGAAATCATGACCCCCCTCGATATTTAAGAAATTGTATTCTCAATACAAATCTACAATTTTATAATAGTATAGATTTTTACTATTGTTTACCTGCACCGAATCCCTCGATGTAGTCTACCAGCGACGGCGGTATCCCGGCTTCAGCGTAAAACTCCCGAAGGAACTTAGCCAAGTATTCTGGATCTCTATCGTAGCCAAGTTTATAGTAATCCTTACTTTCCTCCAGACCGTATTGAGCTTTGGCGAGGCAGAGGTGCGCATAAACTCTAGAATAAAAAATAACCATTAATACGAAAAGATAATTTTTAAATCGACTGTATAATTAACGAGTCCCACGCAATTAAAAAAAAGTTCGAGATCGATACTTTGTTACTGAAACTAAGCATTTTTAGCCTCTCTGTGTCAGCTTGGCCAAAAATGTTTTCGTATGTTTCGGATGTTCTAATACTCGCCTATAATTTTGTGTGTAGGTTCAATAATTAGGTACTTACTTATAGAGAATTTAATAGGTAAGGTTTTCTTTTTTTTTAAAGGGCGGAAATTGTTGTAAACGTAAAAAAATACAAATATCAGCAATTTTGAAACAAACTCGCGAGGTTTTCAGCTCACAGAGAGACTAGTCTTCATTTTTACTTACTAGGCCTAGAAAAAATAACTGCCATAAAACTACTCAACTATATAATAGTCCAGTCCACACAAGTATAGTGCAATTTAATCCTAAAATTACTCGTTAATAAATGACAATTATAACGTCACTGATAGAATATGGATTTTGATAAAAATAAACGAGTTCGAGACCGCCAAATCGCATGGTTAATTTCTACCAGTTGACCTAAGTCACCTAAGAGGTTAAATACTAGGTAACATAGGTCAACTGGTAAAGCTAAAGACCAATTTTGCGGTAAAGTTGAACGGTTTCGCGTGAAGAGAAAATTTAAGTTTTGTATTGCAAAAAACTTTTTTTTTTATTGGGTACAAACCTTTTGCTGTCTTTATATTTTTGCAACAAGAACACGTTGGTAGCTTCAGAACATGACGGCCCATCTGCCTTAACATCATAACACTTCGTTTTTCCATCTTTATTATGAGACATCTCCCTGCAAAACGATTAATAAAGTAGTTCCTTGTTTAGATCGGGCTCCCTGTGGGCTTTGACAGAATATCGGCGCTGCAGTTGCTTCCAAATTGCAGCTAATATGCTGAGTCAGAGCCATTTCTTTTATTGCTTGACTCATTGGAAACATCTTTACTCCGTATACGATAATTAAAAGAACACAGTAATGCCAGTAATGTCCTGTCTAAGTGTGCTTTTATGGAATAAATATTTTTCTTTCTTTCTTAGTTCACTTTTACCATTTTGCGAATTTGTCCCACTTCTGGGTAATGGCCTCATAAGGTTACTACACACTTGATAAGCTTTTATAGCACGGTAGGACGTTAGACAGTTATGGAGATGACATTAACATTAAAATGTAATTCATACTCATACTCATACTCATAAAATTCGCCATCCACAGACGTGGTGCGGTATCACGAGGGTATTAATTTACGTCTCTACGAAACCCCGTCCGTGAAAGTGTTAAACAAGTAGTACATACATCACTGTTTAACACAAACTAGTACATTACTGCAGACGCCGGGAAATAAGGGATTGACTTGGGCTTGGATAGTGATACGAATCCGGCAAGGCCTATTCACGGCTAAGGCATATAATAGTGCTTATCTCAAACAAATGCAATGAAATAAAAAATACACCACTCAAAAAAACATAATTCAGCTGTTTAGCCCGTTCGTGAACACAGACGCAAAATAAAAAAAAATACTTCCCGGCCTAGGCCTTCAATTTTGTATGAAATTCCTTTACAGTTCTCTCGAATTGTTCCGCCCGAAACGTGACACTTCGAAGCCTGTTTCAGCGCACGTTATGACGATAATTCATTGCATGTTTGAGGAAAACAGGATCTTCATCTCTATAGTCCTCCTTGACGTATCCGTCAATGGCGAACCTGGCTCCATGACCTTCAAGAGCGTTGATCATGTGCCCGAATGCGGCTTGCAAAACCAATTTTGGTTTTAACTTTTAAAGGTTCTGTTGTAAGGCGCGCAATGCAATAATCTACACCTCTAGCACAACTGTGACTATCTCATTTTTCGCAATACTGTGAGAGAGTAACGGGTGACGAGAGTAGTGAAGCCTACTTGTGCTAGGCGGGCAGGATCGTGAAACGGTGTAAACTACGAATTCGTCTAAGCTGAGGTGGGGTAAGATTATGACCGGGAGAAGACTGCCACTAACTGTTTTGACTCAGTGACCCAAACGGGATCTTAGCCTCTGGAACGAGAGTACGCCACTTGTCCCGATCCCGCGCAGTTTCTCGCCAGTTTTCAATTGAAGAAGACTACCACAGTCCAATAAATAATTAGGTAACTACTAGGTAGTCTTACCATATTAGACAATAAACTTTGTTAGTCTTACCTCACCTTACTTTGTATGGTGATGCCTACCTTTGATAATGGATCATGTAATATGGATGCAGAAGCACTTTGCTGGCACCCACGATAGCAGCGTCGCACACGCCTGTCGCCATGTCGCGATAAGCCTTCTCGAATACTGACAGCGAGCCACAGCAACCCGAGTCCAAAGTCATCGAAGGGCCTTTTGCGTTCAACCAGTATGATACACGGTTCGCCAACATCGCCCGGTTGTTTCTAAAAACCAATAAATTAAATGTTAAACCGTTAATACAAAGATCAAAGCTTAAAGAAAAATTTAAATAAGTTACTTGCCCGTCTAGCACAACTATGCCTCGCGACTCTTGTCGCGCGAGATAGCGCTACCCGTCACTCTCTCACATTACTGCACAGAAAGAGTGGTAATTATCTCGCGTGAGAAATAGTCGCATATGACAGTTATGCTAGAGGTGCTGGTGGAAGAGAGAGACCGAGAATCGAACCCGTTACCTCTGGATTACCGGTACAGCGCGTTAACTTCCGCTACCCTACTCTCCAAGCAACCCATCGAATTTTTCAGGCAGGGTCAGAAGCAACTGGTTGAAAAAATTTATGTCTCGGGAAGCCGTTGGAAACGCGGGTTCGAACCCCGCGTGAACCATTTTTATTTTAAATTTTTCGTTTCATTTAAGGTGCAATCAGCAGCAGAAGTTGCTACGCATGCTAATGTGCCCAAAATTATATACACACGGACTGTATTATCAAGAAAATAAGGAACGTAATACAGATCATTGTCACATTTGTGACTGTATCTAGCTCAAAGGTCTCTAAAATACTAACGGAGTTGCCGCGCTGTATCGCCAGGGAGATCCTTTGAGCCAGTACTTGCGCTTTATTTTAAAGAAAGAACAAAAAAGTACTTACCCTAAAATTCCAAAGCCAACCGAAGAGCATGCAACAGTTTTCTCGGATTCAGTGAATCCAACAGCTGCGTACACACCCACTCGGAGCGCGCCTAATTCGGAAGGACTTATTCCTGTAAAATATAGTGAAAATAATTAGGTATAATACTAATAAAACTTTTAAAATATTACTAATTACAATTATAAATAGCTTATAAAACTTGTACTTAACTTCAAAAATGCTACTAAAACAGAACATTACCATTGACTGGACTAGTGATCGTGTGTGACATGTGTAAACGCACATCCTAAGGTAGCACATAACACATTTGACGCAAAGGGTGCTTCAGTAGCGTAGAATTATGGAATCAAAGACCTGGTGTGATTGACGTAACGATACGAGGTGTGACAGCTCAGTTGGGAGAGCACTACGCCGGAAACGTAGGGTCGCAGGTTCGAGTCCTGCTTACTTTACATTATAATTTCATAATTTACCTTTGTGTCAACAATTATGAACATAACTAGTTAACAACGATAGTTCACATTTCTTTTCACTGTGCTAAAAAAGTCTAGTTTTGTAAAAATGACACTAACCGGCGTCAAAAATGGCTTGATAAGAGTTCTCGAGCAACTTCCTAGTCATGGGTTCCATGGTGTTGGCCAGACGGTGGTGTATCATGAAGAACTGCGCGTCGAAGCGATCCAGGCCCGGCGTGCGGCCGACGTACCCGGGCAGCTCTGGGTGCTGCAGATCCCATCGCTTCGTCGTCAGATTGCACTCCTTCACTAGGTTCTCCTGTTGATACAAATAAATACCATCAAGAACAGCCTCAAAGCTACTCAAAGGGCTACGGAGCGCGCTATCCTCAAAGTCACCTTGTGTGATCGAATCAGAAATAAGGTGACAGTCCTGACATGCCAGTATTGACTACAGCATGAGGTGCCAGGCACCTCCCCTGGTTTCGCCTCTTCTATTTTTAATTTAACCAACGAAATAATCAAATTCAACCGTTAACCACTTCTCAGCAAACTTCTCAAAGTTGTGATAGTCTGGTTGCACGCCTAACGTGTCAGTTATGATGACTGCAGCAGATGCCAGCGACGTGTCGCCCGATTCCATTCCATTTCCAAACTGAATCTCGGCCATAACCTACTTTTGAACGGCCATAACAATCTTTTACCTTGTTGTACAGTTTTTCAGGTTCCGCCACTTTAATTTGTAACTTAAGCATATCCTCCAACGGAACAGTCAGATTCAACTTCTTACCTTATTGTGCAGCTTCTCAGCGAATTCCTCGAGGTTATGGCAGTCTGGCAGCAGGCCAGATACTAGTGAGGATACCTTATTGTGCAGCTTCTCAGCGAATTCCTCGAGGTTATGGCAGTCTGGCAGCAGGCCAGATACTAGTGAGGATAATAACATCGGGTGCTAATAGTAGTGCTTCACCTGTTTTCGCCACTTCAATTAGTAACTTAAACATAGCTTCCAATGGAACACCCACAGTATTAAACTTCTCACCTTTTTGTACAACTTCTCGGCGAATTCCTCGAGGTTATGGCAGTCTGGCAGCAGGCTAGATATACCAGTGATGATGATGAAGGTACCAGTGGTGCATACTCTGGTCCCGCCACTTCATTTTGTAACTTAAGCATAGCCTCACATATCTCACATTCAACTTCTTACCTTGTTGTATAGCTTCTCAGCGAACTCTTGGAGGTTATGGCAGTCCAGCAGCAGACCCGGCATGCCAGTGATGATCATATCATCGGGTGCCAGTGGTGCTTCACCTGGTTCCGGCACTTCAATTAGTACCTTAAGCATAGCCTCCAACGGAACAGCCACATTCAACTTCTTACCTTGTTGTACAGCTTCTCAGCGAATTCCTTGAGGTTATGGCAGTCTGGCAGCAAGCCAAACATACCAGTGCTGATTTTAGCATCGGGTGCCAGTGGTGCTTCACCTGGTTCCGCCACTTCAATAAGTAACATAAGCATAGCCTCCAACGGAACAGCCACATTCAACCTCTTACTTACTTTGTTGTACAGCTTTTCAGCGAATTCCTCGAGTTTATGGCAGTCTGGCAGTAGGCCTGGCATGCACGACAGCATCGGGTGCCCACGACGCACTGCGCGATTTCGCTGCTTCAAACTGGAACTCGACCATAACCTCCTTCTGAGCGGCCATATCAATCTTTTACCTTGTTGTATAGCTTCTCAGCGAATTCCTGGAGGTTATGGCAGTCTGGCAGCAGGCCTGACATGCCAGTGATGACGACAGCATCGGGTGCCAGCGGTGCGTCGCCTGGAGCCGCCGCTCCAATTTGGAGTTCAACCGTAGGCTCTTGTGGTGTGGGGGTCATTTTGTCTCTCTGTATCTATACTACATAGATGTTTTAAATTAGTCTAGTTTGTTTACTATACTGCCTCCATTTTATTAGAGTTACTAAGCCGCGAATTTGTGCGCATCGGGTTACAAGCATGAAATTTCTACCACACATAGAGCGTTCCGCGGTGATTATTTTCAGATGTGGAGGGAAGTCAGATTCGATCCCAGCGTGGCGGGAGAGCGGGGTGAATAGGACCAAATACTGCTCATTTTTTTTATTATAGATCAGTTAAAGCTATTAGTGCTTGTGCGGCATCGTTTTCGTGTAAAATATGAAATGAAATATTCTTTATTTGCTTTAAAATATGGTACAATTAGATGTCAGGTTATATTATCCGATACATAAACATATTTTGCTAAATATGCAAAAACAATAGTGAAGGGTGGTGAAGTTAAGCTTAGCCTGCGTGCTCTAAGTACATTTTGCTAAGTCACTAAATTGTGAGCATCGGGATACAACCACGAAATTTCTACCATAGATAGAGTATTTTGCGGTGATTATTTTCAGATGTAGAGGGAAATCAGATTCGTCCCCTGTGCGGCGGGAAAGCGGGGTGAATAGGACAAAGGAGTCCTCTTTGTCTTTTTTTATTACTGATCAGTTAACGCTACTAGAGCTTGTGTGGTATCATTTTCGTGTAAAACAGATATCAACAATTAATTTTTTGTGGTGTATAATTTTCTCAAAAATCGCTATATCCATTTCGATGAAATTTATATGGAACAACCTCTGAAGTCAAAATGATCGCGTAACATAAATACAAAAAACCTACAGGCGAATTGAGAACTTCCTCCTTTTTTGAAGTAGTTAAAAAAAAGGGTATACCTTCACTTGCCCGAATTTCATATGCCCGAATTTCGTCTGCCATAATATTCAATTGACCGAATCTTGTTTCTTATAATTATGTTTCCCATAATCATTGTTTGCCATATGAATCCTATGACCGAATCTTTGTTTCCCATAATATTAATTCCAATAATCACATTTTCCATAAAGATTGTAATCCATAATTGTCACATGCTATAATTTCATATGCTATCCAAATGGAACATAGGCCGAAAACCGACATCTGTAGGTTAGGTTTGTTTTATGACCCCGTATAGCGGAGCGTCAAAATACAAACCCAATCTAATCTAGTTTTAGAAGAACTGCTACCAAATAGTACATGGACCTAAAACCGAAAACTATAGGTTAGGTTAGGTTTGTTTTGTGACCCGTATAGCGGAGCGAGCGAAGCGAGCGGAGCGTCAGAATGTTTGCTTCAAAATAAAAAAATCCTAACCTAATTTACAGTTTCCTAATTTACAATCTAACCTAGTTTTAGAAGAACTGCTACCAAATAGTACATGGATCTAAAACCGAAAACTATAGGTTAGGTTAGGTTTATGTTGTGACCCGTATAGCGTAGCGAGCGAAGCGAGCGGAGCGTCAGAATGTTTGCATCAAAATACAAATCCTAACCTTATTTACAGTTTTAGAAGAACTACGATAAAAGGACGTACGATATTCGACCAGAACCGAAAACTTTAGGTTAGGTTTGTATTGTGACCATGTAGTACATAGTGTCATGTGTGTACATACGTGGCCACAATATGCCTACAGAAAATAAGATGCTAAGCCAGGTTGGATTCGCACAGAAACAATATTTAGTATGGCGTTTAAATATTCTATCAAACAATATTATGGCACTTAATACTATGGAAACAATACTTATGGCATTCGTATCATTATGGCATATAATATTCAGGAATACAAGAGTATGTCAAATGAATTTTCTAGGAAACGAAACATTCGGGCAAATGAAATTCGGGTAAGTGAAATTCGAGCAAATCAATATTATTGCATATAAATTTCGGTCAAACAATAGACAACCAAAAAAAAGTGGCCATGGTAAGCAACCATGCAAAATTACAACTTTCGTTGCACAGCTGCTAAGCCGTGGATGGAAAGACAGGCAGACAAGCAGATGAATTTAGCAAAACTAGTTATACATTTTTTTATTTCGACACCTTCCTCTAAAATTTTGACGGTTATAGATTCATTGTATCGAGAATGAGCAATTATGGTATAGCCAAACAAGTTGCGGTTTGGCCCTAGGATAGTGGCGCTACAAACAGCTTTGATATGGCTATAATGTTCATACGTCATGTATAATCTGCGGGTGCCCCTTAAAATCTCGACAAACTTTTTATGGAATATCATTTCATCGAGCACGACTCATAGAATATTCAGTATAAATGATATAATCTCTTGGAGTATTATGGCTTCATCGACTATTAATTACATATTAAAACAATTATTAGAACAACAGTAGAAGGACTTTAAAATGCTTAAAATTACATTTAATAAATTATTTTAAAGACATAATATCAAATCATCGGATCTAAGATCATCTAAGATCTGCGTAATAAAGTATCTAGTAAATAATATTTTATAAAAATCGGTGTTTTAAAAGTACACCATTTAATTGTTTGATGTAATGAATATTCGATCAAATGATAAAATGCGTAGCGTTGACATTGAACTGAAATTCGATTAAAAGTTTGTCGAAATTTCAAGGGTAAACCGTAATCTGCATCATAATTACATATTATTCATCTGTGATCATAATCATAAAACGTAGCGGTACGTCAACAACCAATTTCAAAATATTGATTACCGGAATGCTGCTCAATTATTCGTTCTTCTTCCGAAATCAATACTGAGCCGTATTGAAAAGAACTTGACTTTCGTCACTGTTGATAGTTTTAGCTTTATTATGATAAAATTACTTGACATTCGCGGAATATTTAGCGCTGTTTCCTCTTTGTTTACATCAGTGATATTCGATGATTTCCAACGTCAGTTAGCAAAACGTAGGCCTCGCACGTAAAATAAATAAGTACAACTAATATCTTTCATATTATGACAAATATACTAAGTTAAAAAAAACAGTTTCCTACGTGAATTTGTCAATTTCGAGTAGTTTTTGAAACAAATATTTATATTATATCTATATATCAAACAACCTCACACAAATCAACCTAGTCCCAAATTAAGCTCAAGGAGGCTTGTGTTATGGGTACTAGACGACGATATACATACTTATATAGATAAATATATACTTAAATACATATAACAACGATGACCCAATCACAAATATTCGAGCTCATCACACAAATATTTGCCCTGGCCCGGAATTCGAACCCGGGACCGCCGGCTCAGTAGGCAAGTTTTATATTATCAATGAAAAATTCAAACTGTAGGTTTCCAATATATACCAATAAATCTAAATAGCCCTGTTCTAAGTAGTAACATTAATAATATGTTAAGAAAAATGTTTGATCATAGAGAAAAATGTCTAAAACAATCAGCATTTTAGAACGGATAAGTAGCCTTAATGACTTGTGAGTTGTCGGGCTGTACATAATAAGTAATAACTATACTAGTAACAACTTCAATTTACTTAGCTTTTCCAAAAGACACCATATCTCTGATTATAACATTAAAAAAACTCACCGGATCGAAGCTGTTGACAGAATGCAGTGAATAAATGCTCGTGCGTCAATATTATTGGTTTTATACCCAAATTCAAATGAGAGCTGTATTCGTTATACGGAGTGCAAATAATGAATTTTCGGTGAATTGTATGTTAATATATTAACAGTTATAATTAAATAATTGTTCCCTTACAGTTCTTAACTTGTTTATCCCACGGCTATACCTGCTTCATGTAGTTATATTTCCACTAACCTTCCTTAACATTTTTGATTATTAATACGTCATTTGCGAGGAATGGTTACTATAATGTATGCTGCAGAATACTGTAAGATAATATACAGTCAGCATGAAATATACTTTAACACCTAAAGTTGAGAAAGATAATAAAAGACGACACGTTTGGCGCAAGTTGTAAGCACTTGCCTACTGAGCCGGCGGTCCCGGGTTCGAATCCCGGCCATGGCAAATATTTGTGTGATGAACTCGAATGTATGTGCTTTGGTCATGGTTGTTCTATATATTTTAGTATATATTTATCTATATAAGTATGTATATCGTCGTCTAGTACCCATAACACAAGTCTTCTTGAGCTTAATTTGGGACTAGATCGGTTTGTGTGAGGTTGTCTAATATTTATATATTTATTTATAATATCAACACTATCTTGTTGTTTAATTTAAAATTTCTCATGTATATTTTTCTTGTTGGTGTGCAATAAAGTATTGTTGTATTGTATTGAATTGTATCTTTAAACCTACATAAACTAGGGTCTCTGAGAGCTCTAGCTTGTAAGTTTCTTTCGAAATTGCAATATTTTTACTTTTTTCCGTTTTAAACCCATAACTCCTTCATCTTGAAAATTTTTGAAAAACTAAATCGTCAAAAAAGATTATATACCTATGAAAATCTCTAGGAACAGGCAGGAAAGTGGAAAGCGACTGCCCCTCTAGCACAAATGGTTAGCGATTCATGTCGCGCGACATAGCATTACCTCTCATTTCACGATACTGTACAGAAAGAGAAGAGTCGCGTGTCAATGTTGTGCTAGAGGTGCTGGACCAAGTAGAAACGGAGACGCCTCGCTCGCTCGGTCAATAAGCATAAATGTTACGATTTGTTTGGCACATCATTTATTATTTTATACATACACACCGATGGCCTGTGACGATCATAGTATGGAAGTCTAAAAATTTAAAACAACCGCCAAGTAGGCTTTTCTTAAAGTAGAGTAAAGTAACATAGATCTTTAACGTATCCATGACCTTAATTTAATTAATTAACTTAAATTCAGGCTTTATTACCTTTCTAACAAAATTTTAATTGCCAGTGAGTGTTGCATGACAGTGTGATATGAGTAACGACAATTACGCTGTACACCCACTGCATTGAATGTGCGGATTTAAGAAATTTCATTGTACAGTTAATTTACATAATTATGATTAGCTAATACATGCAAACAATTAGTAATGGATCATATTATTATCAGTTTTAATAAATGCCCGCATGCCGGTAACAGGCTGTATAATAATTCCATACCTGCCCGTCTAGCACAAGTGTGACTCGCGACTTTTGTCGCATGAGATAGCGCCTCCCTTTTTTTTCCCCCGCGGGTCCTTAAGGGCCCTTTGCACTGGTTGTTGCTGTAGCTTCTCGTCCTTTGGGACAAGACGCCGAGACAACCATAAACCTACTTAACCTAATTCATCCGGGATCCCGGGGCGAGAGCCCGGGTTTGAGCGTGGGGCAGGGCAGCTGGACTCAGTCGTCTTGCTTCCTCACTCTCTCACAGTACTGCACAGAAAGAGACGGGTAATTATCTCGCGCGAGATATAGTTGCGTTTGACAGTTATGGTGGAGGTGCTAAGATGTGAGAAGTATATAAGGGTGCGTCTCCATTGAAGCGAGGCGGAGCGGAGACGTGCGGAATAGAACAATCACCTGAGTTGAAATCTGTATCTCAGCTCCACTTCACTTTTGTTTATTTATTTATTTACTCTTTATCTATCTCTAAATCACAGAGTCTCTTTGTTTTCCTATTCGTTGTATTGTTGTATTTTTGTTGTATTTTTCATTGTTAATTTGTGCGGCACGTAGGTAATTTAAAGTTTAATGTATAACCAAAAGAATATAAAGTTAGGTACTAAGTAAAAATCATTAATTAAGGTATTTATGTTTTATATTTGTACATTTTATGTGTCACTAGTGATCTGCTGTGTAGTATAGGCGTCACTGAAAATCAGCGTCATGAAGTGAGTATTTCTTACGTCATGACATTAAGCTGAGTGACGACCTTTTTAGCATTGATTTAATCTACACATAAGTATTACGCATTAATCATGTTTATGTCTATTGGCCGGGTGCAGAGGTAACACAAGCCTTCTTGAGCTTAATTTGGGACTAGGTTGATTTGTGTGAGGTTGTCTGATATTTATTTATTTATTTAATTTTATTGCGTCCATTATTTAACACTTTTGACAGACCCCCTCCAAAGTTGTGAACGCTAGGTGGCGCTAACGTCATGCACCCGGCCAATATTATGCTAAATAAACTTATTTCTTTCTTTCTTCTTCTTTCTTTCTTTATCGCTCGCTCTTGCCTTTCCGCCCAGTAAATCGCGCACTTATCGGAAATCTTTCACAGTCCACTCAGTTAAATTATGGAACGCGTGGCCGGTATCCGTGAGGCAGTCACAATCCGTGGCATCACTGAAGGAGAACTTAAAAAAGTTATGGCTTTTAGATCCCTGATCTCGTCGTAGTTAAATGATTAGAGTGATTACTTCATATATGTGATATTTATATCATAGATATTTATTTATATTACGATATATATGTAATTATATCTATATGTATTATATTTTGGCATTACACATATTTTATTGTATCAAGACATTAGTCCTTAGTGTATCTGTGTATACTAACTTGTTCGTTTGTCTATCTTTTTGGATATCCCATTATTTTCTCATTTGCTGAAAGGTTAACTGGAAGAGATCCCTTATAGGGTTCGCCTTTGTACATGTTTTATTTTTATTTTTTGAAGTTTTGTGAATTGTTTTTGTGTACACTAAAGTGATGACATACATACATTTATTGCACAAAAGAAAGAACTTATCATTATTTATCATAAAAGGTTTGATTGGTCGATTCTGCACGTCTCCGCTCCGCTCCGATTCAGTGGAGACGCACCCTTACACTGTTAAGGCTCCTCTACACAATGGGCCATCATGGGCCATGATAAAGGACGCAGCTATACGTTAGAGGAGACAAGCGATATTGCTGTTTTGTCCTGTCGTATAGCTGCGTCCCTTATCATGGTCCATGATGGCCCATTGTGTAGAGGAGCCTTTAAGTTTATGTATTTAACGTGGTACTTAGAGCCAGCACACACTACGGCTTCATGTGGCTGGACAGTACATCTCTCTTTGTCTCACTTCGAGCGTGCAAAAGAGACATAAATATTGTCGCGGCCACCAAGAGTCCAAGAAGCCAGTGGAGCCAGATTACTTACATTGTTTTGTTTCTCAGGCACGAAATTGACCATGGTAGGAACAATAAAACAACAATATAAAAGAATACAAAAATAAAAATGTTTAATCTAAATCACTACCAGTTCATTCAGCAAAAGTCTTCGATAGCTTCTCTATCACGATCTTAGTTCTTTCTGTCAAATACTGATCAACTTGTCCAAGTATTTTAACGAAATGCAACATTTTCTGGACGCCTTTTTTAAACTGTTCCATCCTTTCTGCGCTAGATGGCTCCTCGTACGAATCCCTGTATGTTTTGAATATCATCGGTGATCCTAATACCGGTGCTTTCAATGGTTTATCCAGTAGATTCAGTCTAGGTACCTTTATTGTAGGGATTCGCAGTTTAGGGTTGTTGATTCTGGATAAACCCAGTTTTGGTATGTAGCCTCTGGGTGGGGCTATGGCTATCGGGGCTTGCGTGTCGCTGAAGCCTTCCTGGTCCATGTCGTCCACCACCACGAACTTTCCATCTTGAACAGCCTTTGGGATGGCATTATGGATGAGATCGCAAAATGAGTTGACGTCAAATGCCCCCTTGTTGTCGGATGCTCTTGTTCTTGCAATGGAGCGGATAAGCGGTGAATCCTGAAATTTAAAAAATTCACGCATGTGAAACTTGTGCGATATAGGTACATACTGTATGTAGGTATAAATTATATACACAATTTTGTTATCACTTGTTATAATTCTTACATTTATTAATTACAAATGTACATAATACGAGTATATTTTAGTGTTGCATTTTTTTTATTATTTAAGTATTGTTTTAAGTGTTGTTTTTAAACAAAATATGGGCCGGTATTTTTGTTATAAACAACAGTAACGTCGAATAATTTCAACTTTACATTACTTATATATTTTAAACAAATGCTATAGAAATTAGATTTGCTTTTGTTTATTTCTATTTCTTTGCTACTATAATACAAGTGGGTAAATAGTAATTTACGTACTAAGCCCGGAAGGATATTTGAATCAATGATATTTACTACCAATAATAAGTGAGATGATAATGGGTTGAAACGCTCTGTAAAATCTTCCTATCTATAATCGTTATCAGTTATTAGTTACTAGCCACGCGATGTTACCCGCTTACCCCACGGAAACACAAAATTTTTCGGGATAAAAAGTAGCCTATTTGTTAATCCAGGGTATCAGCTACCTTCGTACCAAAATTTATCAAAATTGGTCCAGCCGTTTGAGCGTGAATAAGTAACAAACATACACACAAACTTTATAATAAGAATATAATAATAATGTGATTACTTACGCGTTCATAAGATCCGCAGTTAATGGTAACTCGTAAAGGTGAGGGCGCACCGGCGGTCACCTGAAATCACCAACGTATATTGATAGCTAATAAAAACTCATTTAGAGTAGAAAACAAATGATAATACCTCGCTTAAAATTACCACTTATCATTTTACCACAGGAAAATATCGCGCTGAATTTCAGTTTGAGCGTTAAAAACTAGCTTAAATTCGTGACACAATATTGTAACTTGAATCACTTTAGGTCAGCTTTTCCCACGGGAAATATTTTACACTGAATAACTACATCACCATAGGTCAGACAAATTATCGGAAAACAAGATTTGAGAAGAGTATTTCTATTATTTTTTTCTTCATTCTTTTTTTGCGTTTAGTCCGAGCTATGTACATCACATGCAAAATACTGCAACGCACTGAATTCTTCAAGTAGGTACTCTAACGAAGCACATTCTATTTCCTATATCGTAAACAAAAAACAAATATTAACCTCAATTAATAAAACAACCACCGCTATACTATACATTGTATCCAAACGTGAACTCAACTCATTTTAGTCTGAGGACAGCACGTCCGATCATCTCGACGCTAACTCAGCAAATCGGATGCTGTCCAAGACGACCCACTTCTTGTTATGCAAGCAAGGTCAATTACAAAACCAATACATTACACATACTTTATCATTATCAAGTTTACGTGTCTTTGTATCAAGTGATCGTCATTTAATGGAGAGCAGAGGAAAATGAAGTGGATAGCACGGAGCTGCTATGCGGGGAGTCTGTTGTTTTATTTGGTTGTAAAGTTTTACTTCGAGAATGCACTTAAGGAGGCATCTGTTGGTGCTGATGCTCATCGTGGTGGTTGTGACTGTCACAGAGGTTGGTAACTTACTTTTTATCCTTACGACATAAGAAATTCATAATTTCAATTTATTGCTCCTGTTACTAGCCACACCTAGGTTCCTGGTTCCACTGCAAGTTGGTCTTCAACTTTTTCATACAGTCTTTCAGTCCTCGTATTACATTGAAAATGAAAATGAAAAACTTTTTCATAACATCGTTACATGTCTGTTTGTTTGTTTATATGTTTCATTATCATTATGTAAGCAATACATGACACGTTCCAAATTAGAGTTCCCATCTATACTTACACTTATTTAGGTTGCGTCTATCGATCTTTATGCTAGAAATGAAATTATTAAATACCAATAATAGCTCAATGTAGTGGGAAATATCCATATGTAACATGCCTTAAATTCCTTTTGACCGTAATAGTTTACTACTGTTTATAAGTTTGTCATGTCATGAATGAAAAGTATTATTTTTTCTTATTTATCGATTTGTTTTCAGAATACTTATGAAAACAAAATGTGTTTCTCTTAGATATTTTACAGTATTCCCCATAGGAAATTTATACATCCTCACCTACCTAAATTATTTATAAATGACTCCTACGCTATATATTTCTAACAAAATGTCGGTAACTACTATTTAGTCATTCTTAGGCATTGTCATTGAACCGATTACTAATTCACAAAGCACATTTGCTAATATTAAAAGACAATTTCACGATCATCAAATCGTCGTTGTCAGCTTACTAAGAATTTCCGCGATTGTGAAACCCTTATGATTGTGTCCGAGCCTGCATTTTCAAACAATTTTCTGTATAATGCTTGAATAAATGTAGAAAATAAAATGCTGTCTAAATATAGACCCTCTGACGGTTTTGTCCATGACGTTTACGTCCCCGAATGGCTAATTCCGGGAATGTCGAATTGCTTCCTTCATATCCTATTGACCCCCAGATACCATAGACTCCCCGATACCATGAACCCCACTGCCTTGTCGGATTCTAGACACCCATGACTACCGAGAACCCCAGTAACCCCATTGACCCCAATAACCACATTCTTAAAATTAAACACAAATAAGCAATAACAAATTCGGGAAAGTAGACGCCGAGTATTAGAGTATTAGACTTTAATAAGTAGGTCATTTTCTGATCCAAAGGCTCTTCGAGGTTTTACGAACAAACTTACAAACTAGCAACTCTGTTGCTAGTTTGTAAGCTGTCTCAACGATATTATTTCCAATTTCTTTTCTTTTCCAGGGCAGTCGACTAGTCCGCGCGTCACTCCTGAAGCCTAACGGCTGGGACTGTTTCACCAGCAGCAATGAGGACAGACCCTTCGCGTACCCCCTGGTTAATCAGCTGGTGAAGTTAAAAGACATGGCTGTGAGAGGATTCAAGGCAATTATGGAGTTTGCTAAGGATACCAGTAACAAGCTGAATTGAGATCAAGGCCTCGTGGATCGTTTACGCTGATCATACTGAATGTATCGGGGCCATTTCGGAAAAAGTGCACATCAACTTTTTTGGTGTGTTTATTTACAAGAACGGAACGTTGTTATGTATCTAATGGAATAATTTTCGATGGACATTGTTATTTATATGTATGGCTGAAAATGAAATTATTGCGTAAAAGTGAAAACTTTCAATATGCTTTAGCGTCATGTGATGACAGTAAAATAGTCTGTTAGTCTTAGTAAATTTGTTTGAACAGTAAGTTATTGTTTTTTTTTAGTTTTACAGTGATATTCTTATTACCTGCGTGTTAAGGGCAATTAAAAAATACAAAATAACATAAATATTTTATTTAACTGGACTAAAGTAATCCATCTTCACATTAAATTAGACTACAAATGAATTACTGGTTTGTTGGAAGTTTCTTTCATTTTCCCTGGATTCCTGCACACTATTTGCCACATATTTGGATTTGATTTACAACTGTTGGAGAATAGGTACGAGTAAGTACAGTACAGTGTTGTAGGTATTGAATTCACGGTATATTCCATTGTTGCTTATTCTAATGCGACAGCAGTTTACATCCATGAATGTCGATTCGTTCATTTTCCTCTTCTTCATTCAGTCATTGGTGGTCACTTGGTATGGTAGGTCTACTGCCTATATTAAACTTAAAGGTCGTCCCAAAATCGGCCTGCGCACGCGACGGAAAAGCGCTGCAAGAAGGAAATGATTAGGACGTTTCAGGCTAAAATTCCACATTGTTGAGAACCTAGTTCAGTTGGCAGGGTATACTACTGCTATGGTAAGTATATAACGCTAAAGACTGGTTTAGACATGTCTAGTAGTAAGCATCATTAGACACTAGCCCGAGAACAAGCGCGGGGTCTATCCGTATCTAGACCGGCGCTTGACTGCGACGAAGAAATGTTACAAACATGGGGGCAGTACCATGCCAACGTGGAAAGTGAGCGAATCCGGTGTCAGCAACTGAATACGTCTAAAACAGTCTCAAATCGTCGTTACCGGCTACTGGTATTGTGGTATCCTGTTTGAAAATGTCAAAGTGCTATGCTAAGTTTATAAAAATAGGTTGGTATGTACTTAGGTATGTATAGGCTTAGAAACGAGTTTCATTGAGAAAAGGAACATCTCTGCAGGTTGTTGAACTTAAAAGCCTACTTGACTCCTAAACTACCTATTTTAGTAACAGTCTCTTAAACCTAAAAAACTCGGGAGTTGTCAATGAACCTTTAATTTTTAGATCTAAAAGGTCCTTGAAAATTGTTCTCTTTAATACTTTATCTGTAACTGGCAGTTTAAAGGTACCTAATGTTTTCTCCAGCGGAGTTTTCCCGATACGAGGTATTTTATAGCCAAACAGTGGCAGTCTTGGCAACCTTGGCATTCCCAATAAAGGAGGTGGCATTAGTGGCAACAATGGTGGCATTATAGGTGGTAGAATAGGGAGGAGTGGCAAATGTGGGATCACGGGTGGTAATAATGGTGGCAGAAGAGGAGGCGGGAACAACGGAAACAATGGTCTTAAAGGAGATCTTTTTATCTTCGAGGATCTGAACAGTGAAGGAGGAGGTTTGGCTGGTAATTTTGGTAAAGGTATTGGAGGCAATGTTGCTAAACCAGGGAGTTTCGGTAATTTTGGACCAGGAGGTCTCGGTAATGTTGCTATACCGGGAAGTTTCGGTAATCCAGGATTAACGTTAATGATGACAGGCGAATGGTGTGACACTTTTCTGACTACTAATGGCCCTGGTCCAGAACGTTTTAGGTCTCCAGCGATGAGGCCAAGGTTAATACTTCGCGTTGATTGTATCTGAAACAAATGGTTATAAAACAGATCAGTGAAATTAATCATAATAATGTACAACGTAAGTCTATTGATAATTATATCCCGAGGTTTTTGGTGCCCAAATGATTTGACACTAGGCCGACAGTAAGGCATCAAATCATCCGTGGCCCGAAAACCTTGAATAAACACCCAGAGGGTACACATAACGGGGTGGTGGCCGCCCGAGCCGCGGTGATAGAGCCTTATCACACTCGCGTTTACCGACCGAATCTTGTATGATACGCAGCGAGTTCGCCGCGAGGCTTATTTGTATAGAAAACTCGCTCGCAAATCGCAAGTGATAAAGCCCAGATTGAACTACCTACGTTATGTGCAACAACAGGCGCAAGTTGACCAGTTCAATTCAATTAATTTTATTTATTTCAGTCACCTTACGATCTAACAAACATAATCTATACTAATAGGTATACACAATTCTAAAATTGTATTAAAAAAATATTTTCTATGGAGTGGGGTCATTATTTCAATAGGTATCACTTCTATTATGGGTACTATACGATGATATTGTTGTGCTGTTTTCAAACAAAAGGGCCCACTTTGTCACTAACCATAAGGACGAAATTTGTTTCGTTTTTAGGGTTCCGTACCCCAAGGGTAAAAACGGGACCCTATTACTGAGACATCGCCGTCCGTCCGTCCGTCCGTCTGTCACCAGGCTGTATCTCAACAACGGTGATAGCTAGACAGTTGAAATTTTCACAGATGATGTATTTCTATTGCCGCTATAACAACAAATACTAAAAATAAAATACAATAAATATTTAAGGGGGGCTCCCATACAACAAACTTGTTATAGATTATATATATGTATAGGTACTATTAGGTACGGAACCCTACATGCTCGAGTCGGGCTCGCACTTGCCCAATTTTTTTATATCAATTACGTGTCAGCGCATTCTTATCGAAAGCGACCAAGTGGTACCTTTTGCTTGACATAGAAAATACGACTTCAAATAAGATTCTATTTTGCTACGTACAACATATGCGAACATGGTTTAATTATTCTTTATAAAGTTAATAATTATTATTAGAAACTGAAATTGGCAAAAGCCAAGAGCATATCATTCCTGGATTAATATATAACATAAAAAATATCCAGACCCATGAACAAATAAATAATAAATATTTCAGACAACCTCATACAAATCGACCTAGTCCCAAATTAAGCTTTTGTAAAGGCTTGTTATGTCTACATAGGCACTTAAAATGTAGATAGATATACAAATGTATAACAAATATTCGTGCTCATCCATCACACAAATTACGGTTATTGAACCCGGGGCCGCCGCTTCGCAGACAGAGTTGTGCGACCAACCATTAAAATAATGAATGACAATTACTTACGAGAATAAACAAGCACAATATTAATGTTAATTTGTTAATTATACAATTCGTGTGAACTCTGCTGATGACTTCCATTTCTGAATTTGTTTTAAACAGGTATATTGTACTCCGCTGATTTATATTAAAAGTTCCTTTTGAAAAGATTACATTTGTTTATCATGAGATCGTATTCGATAAAACACGTTACACAACAACAAAGGCTAATTGTGCAAACGGGTTATTGTTTTCGATGTCATCTCATTGTTTTGAAAACTAAACCAAAACTTTTTTTAATACTGCGAAGCAATTACCGCCGCCAATGGAGCTTGCCATGCCAGGAGCATCACATTCCCTCTTGAAGAACCGCATCCTGTAGCCCCCGGGAAAAACCTCGGCAGGGAGCTCATTCCACATGCGGAGCGTTCGCGGTAGGGAATTCCTCTGGAACCGCACAGTTCTCGACCATTTAGGCTCCAGTGTGTGAGGATGAACACCCTGCCGATGGCGAGCAGAGCGTGCGAGTATTACGTGATATACGGATTATGACGTGGAAAGAAACCAAAGATATTATGCGGCGGATTCAAGTTTTCATCCATCGATGCCTACGATAGATTGTTGGTGTATTAGGCCCGAAAAAGTTGGTAAAGAACGCCTCCTAGAATCTGGCATTCACTCCACGCCGCGTGTCAAGAAATATACCTATAAATTTCGGGTCACAATTGTGATCCGGCCCGCCCATCGCTCCGTCTTTTTTCGATTAGGGTCGGCACTTCCAAAGCGAAGCCAACTCATCGATTATATCTTTATGATTGTTTATTATTTTTAACCAACTTCAAAAAGCAAGAGTCAGTGCTCGTCAGTGATGAATCTTTTTTTGTACCTACGTATGTTTACCGAATTTATCCGTAAAATATAAACCGATTTTTTTGTTAAAAAAAAATCTATACAATTACTTTGCACGTCAATAAAAAATACCAATCAGATACCAGTACTTAGGCTAATTCTTTAGCAAAAGCGGTTGCATAGAAAATTTCTTTCTACGAAATGATTTTTCGGTGAACTGAAACATTCGACGAAAAACAATTTTAGGAGTCAATATAGACCCGACGCACTGTGGTCGTTCTCTGCCCCACTTAGGGGACATAGAAAAAGTCACGTACTGTAAAAACTACCCAACTATAAGTCCAGTCCACACAACTATGGCCCAAATTGAACGCTTTTTTTCTTTCGAAAATTAAACAAAAAAAAAAACCGTGTGACGTCACACCATGCATTTGCATATTTTTAGAAAGGCGTGACCGAACTCACTTCACGAACTTTGTATTTTTATTATTTGATTGACAAAAGAAAAAATAAAAGTATAATTTTTTACAATTGGTGGACTAATTAATTATACCAATATTATATTTTTTACACAGCATACTAATACTACCCATTTATATACATATATATCTATATTAATTGATGTTTACCTACAGTCTTATGCATCACCTTGCTTTGAAATGAATCACAGATCAACGATAGCTGGTAACCCCATAAAAAAAAACACAATAATGTAAGTACTAAAATTTTACTGGCTTAACACTTTAAACACCCGCAGGAACCCGCTTCGTGGGCACGGGCAATGCATGTGCTCGTAGCGAGTTTTCGCTACAATACACATTTCCCTATGTTATCGGCTACACGCGTAGTGCTACGAAATCCTTGGTCGCCAAAGTGTTAATGAAATAAGGGACCCCTTAGCAAAAAACATAAAACATCATGACCACCTTAGAACTTGTAAGAAGTACCAGGTTACCAGCCCCTTCTTGTTCTCAGCGATGTGTTTTTTTTTTGCTCTTTTAATTACGTGGGCATATATATGTCATTTAAATATTACTGCTGCTTCATAAGTTGAATGGGAGATGAAGCCGATCTGGGCCCTAAGTTAAACAAACCAGATAATGTTTGTTATGATTATGATCCGCTTTTGATAGATGCATTTATCAATAATCGTCATAGAAATTAACAGCAATAAAATAATGATAGTAGATGGTTTTAAAAGCGGAAAATTATACCGACACTATGTCTGGTTTCACCAAAAGTTGTCGCCACCAATAATAATAATTCGTTAAACAATGATAATTGATCCGAAAAACGCTTCGAAATAAACTTAAAATTTGTACTTCGATAACCAGAATGGTTCAGGGTATTTCCTTTCAATCATTCTCTTGCATAATTGAAAATAGCTCAGTATTTCAATCAGATTTTATAACTTGTTCACTGCTATCACCACGTTCGATCTTATCATAGGTGAACTTAGGCAATGTTTCCCAGACTCGGAAGCCCTATCACCGATACGAGGACTATCACATTACAGCTATCGCGTAACAATACGAAACAAACTTAGCGTATCTTTATATACGATACGGGGGAAAATATTTATTCATAAATAATCTTGGATTGTGCGGGGAAAGTAGACAAAATGGGGGGACATTTTTTTTGGTCCTCCCTAGGGATTTTTCTCCTGACATCGAGTTATATTCAAGCGTGTGATGAGAAGGGGTTGTGTCTGGTAATTCTTCTATGATTGAACCTTTCAATTTTCCCTATTTATTTCATTTGAAAAAAAATTCATTAATTCCATAAACATTCTGAATTAATCCCAATCAATCAAGTTTGATGCTCTTATCTTTGATACAATTTGAGTTCGTACCCCGGAAATCATGGTATGTTAGATACATGTAATATAAAAATGTTATACTAATTTCATCAATTATTTCAGCTTGAGACGCTTAAGGGCCTGAAAGAGTGTAAAAAAGCTGCGTTAGCATCGTAAGTATTCAATTATATAACATTGTGATAAAAGTATATTCATGACCTTATTTTTTTTTTTGTTTTATAGGTTGTTCAAGCCGCTTAATAAGAAGCTTCTGTTTGGTAAGTTATTAATTTAAATTTATCAGTATTTAAAAAAAGGGAATAATTCTTAAAGAGAGAAAGATGTTCATGTTGTTTTAATAACTCATTTGACGCGACGTCCCAAAATGTTCCAAGCCCGTCATAAAATAACGTCAAAATACTGACAATCTTCTCTACAAATTTCCGTCACTCCAAAATTCTTACACGATATTTCTTTTCAGACAAAGACTGCTACGATGAGCCGCCGACGATCCTACTCATGCCAGCAGGCGCGCCGCCGCCGCCTACTCAGCCTATGCTAGTATCAGCACCACAAGCGTCACCACTTCTGTATTCCTCGGCCCCTGCACAATACTCCTTGCCACCGCCATCGCAGTGCTTACCTCCACCGCCTCCGATACTTCTGCCTCCTCCGCCTCCGCCATCAATCGTTCTTCCCGCTCCGCCTCCATGCGGATGCCTGCCACCACCTCCTCTAATACTCCCAGCGCCGGCTCCTCCGCCGCTGCTTCTACCTCCGCCGCCACCACCGTGCTTCCTTCCAGCGCCTCAGCCACCACCACAGTTCGTTTTCTCCGCGCCACCCCCGCCTCCTCAGCAACAGATTCTTTACCAGCCTCCAGCCCCTGCGCCTCAGCAACAGATTATATATCAACCTCCTGCTCCCGCACCTCCACCACAGCAGATTCTGTTCCAACCTCCTCAGCAACAAGTATACCAAAGGCCACCGCAGCAGCTTGTGCTGCCTCCAAGCTTGCCCCAGTACGCGCCGCCTCCGCTGCCTGCCCCAGTAGCGTTGCCAGCGCCATCTTGCCCGCGTCCACCGCTGGTGCTGCCTGCGCCGGCCCCACAATTCCAGTATTTTTCGGCCCCGCCTCCGCCGCCAGCATACTACCCTGCGCCAGCACCGCCATGTGGCTGCGCGGCGCCCCCGCCCTGCGGCTGCGCGCCGGCTCCACAACCCATCGCGGTGAAGAGCTACATCGTACCTCCACCCATCCCCTGTACCCTCGAGCCGAAGCAGATACCCTCGCCTTGCTCGTGCAAATGTAAATATTTATAAGTGTCACAAACCGATGTAGGTTTAGTCGTATTTATTGCAATAAACACAATTTTCATAATTTTACAGTGGCAGTTCTTGAATTTTAAGTAACATTCGGCTAGCGTACGCTCCTAAGTACTCATTAAGGATTTACGCCCATACATTTACCAAATGGTAATGGTATGCATGTTTAGCGAGATTGCTAAACATGCATTCGATGCGATACATGTCTCCAGTACACTTTTAAACATCGTTGCATTTCTAAGACTTCGTAAAATTATTTTGCAATAAATACATTCTATTAATAAAATATATTGGTATTAACGTATAATCAAAGTTGTAATTAAATAATCCTTGTTTTATTTGTTGAATTTATGCTGAAACAGAACAAAACTGAACCCAACTCATAAAAAAAATATGTGTGACTTGTGTTTATGATTGTACTCGCATCTATGATTCATATTTTCATTGATTCCGTCCATGACATGTAATTTGGAGGCATTTATTGAATGTAAGCATAATACTGGTATGCGTATAAAGTATCAGATCAGCGAAATTTATTCAGACATAGCATTTGAAATGTTGATACCGGCGGTTGCTGTATTTTTTAAGTACAAAATAGTTAGTAGTATCATAATTCTGACATGTGGAAACGAATTCAGTAAGTATAACGAAGTAAACACAGTTGTGTATCTTGGATAAAATGAGAATTAGTCAAACCTTCAATCTAACTAAAAAAAAACGGAAATAAGTATTCGTCCTACTTAATATTTTCTACTAGCTTGTCCATTAGGTGAAAATACAGCGAATTGTGATATCGTATGGTAAGGACAGAATTCATTTGGACAAATTTCCTTTATAAATAATGACAAAAAGGTAAATTAAGAAAGAAAAATTGAATGAGATCTACTACAATCGAAGCGGGGTTTGAACCCGCGACCTCTGCGTTTCCGGCGCATTGCTCTCCCAACTGAGCTATTCGACCGCTACGTCAGTCACACGAAATCTTTCATCCCTTAATCCTTTACGCTACTGAAGCGCCCTCTGGGTCATATATGTTTTTGAAATGCTTATTGCGCATTAGCCATACCCTAGGATGAGCGTTTTACACGCACGATCCCCAATCCCCATTGCTTTACAGCAAGTGTGAAGACTGCGAGAGAGATGGCGCTGTTCTAAATATTTGTATAGAATCTTTTTATCGATTCATATTTTTTATGTGGTAATACCACATTATTAAATTTACTTTGTCCGCACCTTCATCAAATTTCCATGGCTTTTGATGCCTGGAAATAGTACATTACTGCAGACGCCGGAAAAGAAGGGCTTGCCGAGTGAGTAGGTATAGACTGCCGACCGTAGGGAGGCCGGATAGTGATACGAAGCCGGCAAGCTCTTTTCACGGCTAAGGCATTTATATTGCTGTTCTCAAACACTGTAATGTAATGAAATTAAAAATACACCACTCAAAAAATATATAATTCACCTGTTTAGCCTGTTCATGAACACAGACAGCATGTTTAAAAAAGTTTACTTCCCGGCCTAGGTCTTTTTTATGAAATTCCTTTGCAGTTCTCTCGAGCTGTTCCGTTTGAAATGTGATACTTTGGACACACGTAATGACGATATTTCATTGCATGTTTAAGAAAAATATTTTTAGGCCGGGAAGTAAACTTTTTTTTAAACATGGCGTCTGTGTTCATGAACAGTTTGAGAAAAGCACTAGGTATACGCCGTGACCGTTAATAACCCGAAAGATTTAAGCTAACGATACTAGTTGGCCCTCTTCTTTTTCTCATTTACATAAATGACTTTCCAAGAGAAGTTCATCAGCCAATGATTATGTTTGCTGATGATAGTACTTCAATTATAAAAAATAGTGATAATGTTGATTATGAATATGACATAAATTTAGTAATTAATGAAATGGTAACATGGCTCAATAATAATAATTTAATAATCAATTTGAATAAAACGCACGTAATGCACTTTCGCCAGCGAATAGCTCCTAATGACATGAATATTAATTACAATGGTAACAAAATTGACAGTGTGAATGTAACAAAATTTTTAGGACTTATGATTGATGATCAACTCACTTGGAAGCATCAAATAGAATATATTTGTAAAAGATTAAGCAAATCAGCATTTGCTCTGCAGAAACTAGCCAAAGTAGTTAACGAACAAGCGGTTTTAACTGCTTACCATGGTCTTGTAGCTTCAGTGCTAAGATATGGGATTATTTTCTGGGGAAACTCTACTCACAAAGAATCTGTATTCAAAGCCCAAAAACGATGCGTGCGTGCCATGTGTGGCCTTAATATGAAGGAAAGCTGTGTACCTTTTTTTAAATCGTTGAAGATTTTAACACTACCAGCACTCTATATATTTGAAGTGGCAAATTTTGTCAAAACAAATCCTCAGCTGTTTAGACAAGTACTTCAGCAACGCAGGCTTCCAGTACGTTCTCAATATAAAAATAATATTTGTAATAATGAACACAAAACAGCTCTTTTCCGCAAAAGTATACTTGGAATGGCTCCTAGAATATACAATAAAATTCCAAATACAATAAAAAATTTAGAAAATAATAAATTTAAAAAAGAGCTAAAATCATACCTTTTAGATAAATGTTATTACTGTATTAATGATTTTTTAAATGATGTGTAGAATTTTATAAGAATAAATACCATAACCATAACATATGTATAAAAAATAAAAATAATAATAATAATAATAATTTGAGTTAATATAATTGAATTGTATTTTTATGAGTGTACAATGTTTATATTAGTTTTATATAGTCAAAACCTTATTTTTAGTAAGGTATAAAATTTGTACGCCAAAAGGCAAAACACAGAGCACTGTATTTTTTTAAAATATAAGATCTTATTGTACTAATTACCTGTGATTTACAAATAAATGAATTCTATTCTATTCTATTCTATTCTATTCTATTCTATTCTATTCTATTCTATTCTATTCTATTCGATTCTATTCTATTCTATTCTATTCTATTCTATTCTATTCTATTCTATTCTATTCTATTCTATTCTATTCTATTCTATTCTATTCTATTCTATTCTATTCTATTCTATTCTATTCTATTCTATTCTATTCTATTCTATTCTATTCTATTCTATTCTATTCTATTCTATTCTATTCTATTCTATTCTATTCTATTCTATTCTATTCTATTCTATTCTATTCTATTCTATTCTATTCTATTCTATTCTATTCTATTCTATTCTATTCTATTCTATTCTATTCTATTCTATTCTATTCTATTCTATTCTATTCTATTCTATTCTATTCTATTCTATTCTATTCTATTCTATTCTATTCTATTCTATTCTATTCTATTCTATTCTATTCTATTCTATTCTATTCTATTCTATTCTATTCTATTCTATTCTATTCTATTCTATTCTATTCTATTCTATTCTATTCTATTCTATTCTATTCTATTCTATTCTATTCTATTCTATTCTATTCTATTCTATTCTATTCTATTCTATTCTATTCTATTCTATTCTATTCTATTCTAGAGCCTAATTAGAGTATATAAACTTATGTAACATATAGTCCAAAAACTTATAATTAAGGAGATATAAATTATTTAAAACAAATCAAAAGTTAAAAAATCTCCCGTCTAACACACCCTAATTCATGTCATTATGCCAATGTTCAAATTTGAACTCGTCAAAGTGAAACATAGAACCCTGTAATATTGAGACAGCGATAAGTTGACACTTCTTGTCATAGAACAGAAGTCACGGCATTCGCCGTCCGTCGTATGATTTCGGAGAGATTCGTCAAGTGACATGCTCGCTCACTCTTCTTCAACTAAAGACTTGTTCACAAAGAAGTGGGCAATTAATATGATTTAATTTGTACTGAAATAGTAATTTAATTAAGACACATAATTAGACCCATGTTGATATAACATTATTTACTCGTTTTGTCGTCAAAAATACGTGGTTTAAATCTTTCGGGTTATTAACGGCCACGGTGTATATCACTACGCATCCGGCAAGCCATTCTTTCCCGGTGTCTGAAGTAAAGTACTATTGAATATAATCGTAGTGGAAATGCGGCTGGTACGAGATCTGTCTCTTCGTGGAATGCGGTCCACAGTCACCTGCGATCTGAGCCTGTTGGACCAGGAGCTCAGTCTGCAAGGGATCCTGTATTTCATGCGACCCAACGACACATTGTTGGATGAGGTGTGTTTGTGTTTCGATACTTTCACATATATATAATAATATATCGGTTTATCATCATTTGCTAAACAACTTTTTACAAATAATCACTTAACAAACAACGATTTACAAAGTATTCATTTCACAAACCTATCATTCCTTAGAATGCTCATTTTACAAATAATTACTCGACAATTATACATTTAATAACTTAGACGCTTTATAAAAATATTAAATGACAAAGTTTCATTTAAAAAATGTTCACTTCACGAATAAATCGTTTTAAAAATCAGTTATTTTGCAAAACATTAATTGATAAACTATTGTTTCATAAAAATATTAAAAATAACTCTCTATGTAATGAAACGCAGGACGGTATGAAGTTTAATTTTCGAAACACTTGGGCCAAATATTAAACAAGCAAGTAGGTATTATTTATTTATTTCGGTCAGATGTACCAAAGAGGGGCCGTTTCTGGGACTTAAAAAATTGCACACTTTTTTTATTTGCTGTTTTTGGACTTAAATTAGATTTAATCTTGTAGATTACACTAAAATAAGCATGCTTTGTTCTTTAAACTTTTTTTCTCAGAGCGATATTTACCCAGATATTGGGGTTCAAAAAATGTTTTTTTTTTCAATATTTGCCATTTTTAGGCTAAATTAGATTGAGTGATGTTCCATTTTTTAAGCAAGCATTTTGACGCTCCGCTATACATGGTCATAAAACAAACCTAACCTAACCCACAGTTTTCGGTTTTTGAGCCATGTTACCTAAAAAACCTCAATAACCTGAATACTAAGACGTCTGTATGCTCATCAATACAATTATACATTGTTAAAAATTAAGTATGTTAATATTTTGTACTCGTAGAAAAACACATAGGAATGGCGTTCACACCATAATGATTTATTAAACGAAATGTTTACCAAACAATGCATTTTATTAACGTTGTTTTATCATCAGTTATTCTGTTAATTGACTAGAATAATAAATGAATAATTTGTGATATGATGTTTTGTCCAATAAATAATTTGTATCATGATCTATTTATAAAACTATATTTTATGCAACGTCTAATTTGGGAATCGTTCATTTGTCTAACGTTGTTTGTAAAATGAATATTTATGAAACGTTGTTTAGCAAGTGATTGGCTACCTAATATATAACTAAATATGGATCACGTAGAAACATGCAAGTATTTTATGTCTTCTATTTGTGGGCAAAACCTATATAATTATCGTGAATTACTTATATAATACAATTATATAATACAATATATAATACAATATATACGTTTGTAATTATATGTATATTTATTTATCTTAAGGTTATATTATAATACATAGTATACTAGTTATTATATAATACAATATATACGTTTGTAATTATATGTATATTTATTTATCTTAAGGTTATATTTACATTTAGTATATTTGCACGTTTTAGTTTGTTCGTTTGTCTATCACTTCAATGTCTAGTTTTCTGTCTCATTTGCTCAAAGGTTAACTGGAAGAAATCCCTTACAGGGATAAGTTCGCCCTTGTACACATGTATTGTTTTTGAGTTTTTGTCATCATTGTTTTATGTGCAATAAAGTGTTTACATACATACATACATAATTATCGAATCTGCTCACAAAAATTACGAGAATCTGATGAGAAACGCAGCCTGCAGGCGAGAACAGCGGTACATCTGAAAATCCGGAATACAAATATTCAAAGAATTTTTGGCCAAGCTAAAACTAATTTTGCTCACTCAGTCATAAAAGCAATGGCCCAAACTGACCTAGGTATTATGTTGTACTAGACGAGAATCGAGCACTTTTCGATGTGGAACAAATGGCTCGTCATAGGCTCGGAAATCCCTGACCGCCTGCACAGAGTCCGGTATGACGCGGATATAGTTCTCCTGGACCCTCGGCAGGAGACTGGAGCTGATGCAGGTGAGAAAGTTATCGATACTAAGTAATATAACCACTTAGATAGTTGGCAGTTCACAACTGTGCATTTTTATAGAAATTTCCTCATTCGAACGACTGCATTGTGGAAAGAATAAAACCTTCACGAAAAGAGCATACCACTTGAAAGGCCGGCAA
The DNA here is from genome assembly GCA_905147355.2 of Apotomis turbidana. Classification (NCBI taxonomy): domain Eukaryota; kingdom Metazoa; phylum Arthropoda; class Insecta; order Lepidoptera; family Tortricidae; genus Apotomis; species Apotomis turbidana. The sequence continues at coordinate 6,014,168 of LR990299.1, read as the reverse complement.
CGCACTTGTGACTCCTCTGGCGTTGCAGGTGCCTATGGGCGACGGTAATCACTTTCAATCTGGCGTTCCATTTGCCCCCCATGATATAAATATAAAATTCTAAAAGTGTCTCCCTGGCGGCCTACAGGAACTAGATAAGCTTTCGGCAGCAGCATTAGACTGGCTGCATAAGTTAAAAATAGATTTACTGAAACCGATTCAAACAGCAGTAGGAAAAGCCATACATATAAAGCTAAACATTTTAACCATTTTGGTGTAGCTGGACGTCCAAAGATGGGTATGACTCTTTACCTGACTATAGAAAAAAAAAAACAGTTTACGCGGACGGAGTTGTATTTCAAAGAACTGTGACTAATCGCGCATTTTTTTTATACTGCGATGGTGGCAAACAAGTGTACGGCCCGCCTGGTGTTAAGCAGTTACCACCGCCTATGGACACTTGCGATGCCAGGAGCATCACACGCGCGTTGCCGACCCATTAAGAACCTATTTACTCCCTTCTTGAAGAACCGCATGGGAAAACCTCGGCAGGGAGCTCATTCCACACGCGGAGCGTTTGAGGTAGGAAATTCATCTGGAACCGCACAGTTCTCAAAAAAATTAAGCTCCAGTGTGTGAGAATGAACACCCTGCCGATGGCAAGCAGTACGATGGTAAAAAGTAGCCGTGGGCATCATATCAAACAACTCCTCAGAACACACCCCATTATACAGACGGTAGGACACATACAAGGAAGCAAAGTCTCTCCTCAGATTTAGAGGCTCGATTCCGTTTTTGAGTTTAATACGCAAAAGAAAATTAATATTAAGTCCATTTACATATTATTAATCATTGAATCGTCATTTTTTATTGTTAACGATTTATTGTGCCTGTCAAACGATCGGCATTGTCGTGGTCCAACCAAACCCAGTACCATGTCAGACATTTAATTGGACGTTGGATTTGGTATTGGCCCATTGGAGTCGTGGGTTCGACACCCGCTCTTAGCTTGGTTAAATTTGGTAATAATGACCTTCACAGATAACAGCAAGATGTCAGCAGCATATGAGTTGTTATTCGATGATGTACACGTGAACCTCCGAGATGGCGCCTCACGGCACCCGTGGGGTGTCTGGACAGCTGCCGGGTTCCAGGCGCGGCATGAACGAGAACGCATACGGCGCCGATTGGACCTCAAGCGGTACCCCATGCGGATCGCCACGCCGGTACAACTCACGATAAAATAAAATTTATAGGGTTTACTCGGCTAATTCCGAATGGTGGGTAATTCCGAAAATTACTATTATCTAATAAACGGGGTAACATTTTTTGCGCTAGCAACACTTCCTCAGATACTACACACTTCTACAGTAAGAAGTGGTGCTAGCGCAAAAAATGTTACCCCGTTTATTAGATATCAGTAATTCTCGGAATTACCCGCCATTCGGAACTACCCGAGTACACCTTATAAATAATAATCCAAATGTACCTACATATATAATATATATTTTATTTAAAAATTACAATGCTAAAGATTGAAAACTACATACAAGTAAAACTTAATTAAAAGGAGTCCCCCAGTACTAAGGCAGTCCGAGGCATCGTCCCCAGCACGCTCGTCGCGTTCCCCCTTTGAATCGCGAGGCTCAGTCTTTGAGCGAAAAAGGAGCCCGCTCTGATATCACCCGATATTCCGATAAGTTTATGAAATATTTCTTTACAATTTTAGTCTAACTTAGATATTTAATAGGTACTTCTGACATTAGTAGCTGGTCATTATGAGAGCCTAATTTCGGATGTTAAAATGGCTTTTCTGCACATGTGAAGAATTTAGGATTACAAATGTCATCTATGCAAAATAAAGAAATAATTTGTTACCTAATACCCCGCCGTAGTCAAGTGCATATTTTTCTATAGCATTTATTGAAAGATAAGTCCTTGAAAAGACTATCCACGAATATGTACAATGAGGACGTACCTACATACTTAATATTTTCTTAACTTTTTGTTCGGTTTCCGCGACTGTCACATATTTAAATAAATCAATTTAATCGGCGGATTATATCGAGTATAAAAAAAAATAAGGACGTACTTGTTCAACACTGTCCGCAATATTCAGGTGGGTCACTACGACGAATCATACAAAGGGACCTTTGCGGAATACGTGCACGACAACACACAGCCAGAACGCGACTCCGCCATACGGTGCGGTTATGGGGCTTCCTCCCTCATCCTCGAGTGGCTTCGGGCTGAGTTAAGTACCTGTAACTTTCCAAACCGTTTAAATGTTATCGTAAGTACACCTAACCGCTTGGCACTGACTCCACCCGGTGTCAACCTAATGCAAGCACTTAACACTAACGGATCACCACCGTGTGTGTGTGTGTGTGTGGTATCGACACCGTGTGTGTGTGTGTGTGTGGTATCGATTGCATGCATGCACTTAGCAGGCGTGTCCAGCCCAATCCCACTTAAGCTTGGCGGCCTTGATATCCACCTCTGTAATACCTGTTTAGGAGCGCAGTTCGGTGTTTCTGATACGATTAGTCCTACGAATTCTAAGTATGCTGCGCTCCACTGCTCGCTGGCACATCTGGAGTCGGCACTTCTGAGCTTCCTTTAATGACTAATTTGAGAGCTTAAAGACTAATATTAATGATGTTACAGAGAAGTATTAACTCAAGTAGAGTTGTGGGGCACAGAAGTTGGTAATAGCAGCATGTTTACAAGATTGGCAGACGGGACATCGGAGCTGAGCGGCGGGATCCTACGGGTGCAGAAGAAACGGCTTTTGAAACTCGACTACGTCATACCCCTATGGCCTTTTAAGTGAGTCGAATCCTGAATAAACTTAGAGCTTTGCTTAGTGTGGCCTAACAAGGCCAGCCTAAACTAACCATCCGACCGACTACGGTTACGGCATGGCCTAGTGCCATGTAGTGAATAGAAAGGGATAGCCAGTTCTTAACAGCCTGAAACCACCATTCAGACTGCCTCATACCCTCGACGATTTTTGCTCTTTATTTCCAGGTATCAGATACATTTCCTAAGCAATGGAATAGAGATGGGCGCTCATGAGTAAATACCCGATGAAGGCCGGGTAAATACCCAACCTACTATGACTACTGCCGGGTAGATTGGGTATTTACCCGGTATTTATCGGGTATTTACCCATGAGCGCCCATCTCTAGCTGGAAGGGAAAAAGTGAAAAAGTTTGAGCCGTACTTGCAGAATTTAATTTGTAACTTTGATTATATATAGAGTGGGGTTCATATACGTATCGGATCGGGAAAGCAGCACCAACATGTTTGTCATGCCATTCACGGGCGGGACTTGGATGGCTTGTGTGGTTAGTACCTATATTTTTAAATCCAAATCGCATGAAATGAATAAATTATTTAAAAGTTATGGAAAGGCATTTATCCATTTAACCTCTAAGTTGGTCCTATAAAATTTTGGTGAAGACATCCATGAGAAATCGAAGGAAAGGACAAGGCGATTTCGGTCCTTTTTATTTATAAGTAGTAATTCGTTCAGTTGATATCAATACGATTTCTTCTCATTGATGTCGGTATTTTTTTGGGAAAACTAACGAATTGAGCGCAACGACCTAAAGTGGATCTTGGCCTCTGACATCAGATCAAACCACGCTACACGATTCTGGGCCAGCTCTCTCCAGTTACGGATGCCTAGGTTATTTTTGGACTTATCACTCCATCGATATTTAGGCCGTCCTAGGATCTGCGACCACTCGGTCGTCCCGGACAAGCGGTTTTTACGTCACGATCCTCGCCCATTCTCTCAACGTGCCCAAGCCAGCGGATTTATTTTATCTTTTGTATTATTGTATCGTTTCAAGTGAAATAATTCCGTCGTCTCTTGATTAATTTTGAGCCTAACCTTCGTTCATTTTGAATCTAAGACCTCTGTCAAAGCTTCCACCTCAATATAACGCTGTCCTAGCAAAGCCAGACTGTCGGCGTTTCCTATGATCTTGTGAGTACCATTCAACTCCACTCCACCATATGTAAATAATAAGTACCTTTCTAATGACGTGTTCGAATATTAAGCTGAATCGTATAAGAGACAGCGCATTGCTTTGTTTAAGGCCTGTTTTGAACCCTCATCCTGTTAAATGTGATCGCAACTATGATCATCCTAACTAACTTCTGTGGTACTTGTAAGGAACTTAGTAATACGTAAAGTCTTGCTCTGTTCACGCTATCGTATGCCTTGGTGAAGTTCACGAAGAGAGAATGAATACTCTGTGCGTACTCCCACTTCTGCTCCATAAGTTGTTTTAGGAGGAATAGTTGGTCAGAAGTACTAAGATAAGGCCAAAAGCCATACTGATAATCCCCTAGTACCATTTCAGCAATAGGCTCTAATCGGCCCAGAAGAACGTAGGAAATATTTTTGTATGTCATGGCGAGCAGAGCAATTCCTCGATAGTAGTTGGTAAGTACATTTCCTTTCTTATGTACTTATATCCAGACTCAATATCCAGACTCTTGTAGGCTACACAATTTTACTGAACTTGTTAACAGACGTTTGGTACGCGATATGTTGTTGCTCCACGATGCACGCTCTGGGTCTTTGGACTGCTGCGACTTATCGTCAGCACTCCTTAAACTCAAGGCTTTTAGGAGTAGTAGGGCCTTGTGCAGGGTCCGTCCGGATTGTTACTACCGTCTTGCCTACTAACCCACCGCCAAACAGCAATGTTCGCATTGTTGTGTTCCGGTGTGGGGGTAAGATAGCCGGTGAAATTACTAGCATAGAGGCATTCTATCTTCGTCCTCCGGGTAGGCAAACACTTGTGACTCCTCTGGTGTTGCAGGTGTTTATGGGTGACGATGATCGCTTTCCAGCAGGCGATACGTTTGCTCGTTTGCCCCCTATGACATAAAAAAAAAGGCTACAACCCAGCGAACCAGACATACCACTCTGTTTGCTGTGCCTTTTAATCGTACGAAGTATGGTTCCAATTGCCTCGCAAGTCGCCTTCCACGTACGTATAACATTCTTTTTGAGTCATTTGACCCCTTCTACCTGACCCGAACCTGTTTCAGAAGGATGCTTACTGAGCATCTGTCGTCAGCGTGAGTTGCCGAGTTTGAAATCATTCACACACACACACACACATACATACAATACATAAACACACAACATCAATGCAACACCTGCCATTCCAAATCTCTTTATTTATTCAGCGTACCATTGGTTCCTCAAAAACTGTTAAAACATTTACTTTTATGTTTATTTTTTGTTTATTATAATAATTATGTTTCCACCTTGGAAATTTACTTACTCAGTTGATCACTTATCTGAATGCATCTCCTAAATACCACAACGTTAGTTTTTATTTACTAGTGATAAGTTTGTCTGTATAATGTAAATCCGTAATTGGCCAATGTTAAACAAATATGTATCTGTTTAAAAAAATATTGTAATTTGTGCTGTGGATTTTGTATCAATAAATAAATAAATAAATAGGGCAAATAATACCCACATCCGACTCAGATGGGTGCTTTTCCTCGAACCAAATCCTATTAATAATTTCATAAAGCCTTGATTACACACCCGGGCACTTTTTGTTCGTTTGTCTTGCTTTTTAGGGTTCCGTAGTCAACTAGGAACCCTTATATGTAGTTTCGCCATGTCCGTCTGTCCGTCTGTCCGTCCGCGGCTTAGCTCCGTGATCATTAGTACTAGAAAGCTGAAATTTGGTATGGGTTTTTGTATGTATCACGCCGACAAAACGGTAAAATAAAAACTAAAAAAATATTTTTTTTTGGGTACCTCTCGAACACCTAAAGTGGAGGTGAATTTGTTTTTTCCTTCCAACACTAGTGTGTGGGATATCGTTGAATAGGTACTTTAAAAATAGTAGGGGTTTTCAAACATTATTTTTTGATTAAGTTAGCAGTTTCGTAAATAATCGCTTCGAAAATAAAAAAAAAAGTGTCCCCCCCCCCTCTAACTTTTCAACCACGGGTCAAAATAATTTTCTTAAAAGAACATAAATTGACTTCCAGAAGGTAATAATGATCGTGTGGATAATGACGTTCTCCTGAGGAAACTGACTCGTATAGGATTTTCTCCCAAGTTAGTGAAATTCTTCAGCGATTATCTACGCGACAGACGGCAGTACGTGCAACACGGATGCTTCATCTCCGAATCCTACCACACCCGTTCAGGAGTCAGCCAGGGTTCAATTCTGGGACCAATGCTGTTTGGTATAATGATTAATGACCTGGCTTTGGTCCCGAACAATGCCAGATGCCTGCTCTATGCCGATGACTTGAAGCTGGTGTATGGAGTGCATCAGCTTTCGGATTGCGTATCACTTCAGGAGGATGTTGATCGTCTTTATAGGTGGAGCACTGACAATAAGCTTCTATTTAACATAGAAAAATGCTCAGTTATGACCTTTGGGCGTAGTCATAATCCCCTGCAGGTTGAATACACACTTGGGTCAGTACCCTTGACTCGCACGGATACTGTCAAGGACTTAGGAGTCACTTTTGATTCACGCCTCTCTTTTCATGACCATATAAAAGACCTGGCCAAAAATTGTTTCCGGAGGTTGGGGTTCGTGATCCGAAATACCCGTGACTTCTATAGTCCGACAGTCATACAACTGGTGTTCACTGCCCTAGTTAGAAGCAAGCTGGAAACAGCTTCCATTGTCTGGAATCCGCATGAGGCTTCATATATTTTGTTATTGGAGAAAATCCAAAAAGCCTTCTTGCGTTTTCTTTACAAGAAGAGATTCGGATATTATCCATTTTTATATCCGACTAAATTTTTATAGGTTTTAATTCGCTTGAAGTTAGGCGTAATAACATCTTACTAAAAAACGCTTGCAAGATCATGCGAGGACAGTCAGACTGCCCAGAATTGATTGGTCAAGTGGTGCGTCTGTTCGTTCCGTCTGTGCCGAGGATCACTCTTCGCCCGCGCAACCGGCTATTGTTTGCTGCTCCTGAAGCACGCACCGTTTCGCGGAAGCAGTCTCCTCTTGTTCGAGCTTTGCACAGGCTTAATGAGCTTCTTGCATCAGCACCAGATTTGGATGTTTTTGCAAGTGATTGGCGAACGGTGTGTCGTGAATGTCTAAGGTATTGTGAGGCGATGGATAGTAGTAAGTCTTCTATTGTCTATTAGTTTGTACCTACCTTATTTAAAAATTGTATCTGTAATGCACAGTGATTTAGTTTTAACTGTTATGCTGTGTTTTATGTGGAAATAAATAAATAAATAAATAAATAAGTGACTATAGTTACTTTGGCGTTTACGACCTTTTTATAGAGCTTGAAATATTTGTCGTAACTTAAGTCTATTGTGAAAGATGAGCAACTACGGCACCCTACACTGAGCGTGGCCCGACATGCTCTTGGCCGGTTTTTTGTGATAGTTATACTATAATTTGATTCATCTAGGTGATCACGCTGATACTGGCTTTTGCGCAGCGCGTGACAGCTAAGGCGCCCTCTGAGAGGGAAGGCGCATTCTTTGCTGTGCTTGCCACCTTGCTACAACAAGGTATGTGTATAAGATATCCCTGTCCTGGCCCACTGGGTGTTGCAGGAATTAATTGAGATGAAAATGAAATTTTCAGTTTTAAAGTTGACAAGGTCATTTTTTTTTCACTGTCTCTTTATCTTTGTTATAATAATTATTATATTAACTAAAAAAACATTAGATACTATGGTACAATGTACCATGCTGTCAATTAAGTGAAATAACCGATCATTCAAATCTGGCAGGACTTTAAGTAACAGCTGACAAGTAACTGGCTGATATTACTTATTTTTTGTTATTTTATATGTATGTTAGTTTTAAGGTATTTATCTATGGGCCACAGTTGCCTGAAAATAAATGATATTGATTGATTGATTGATTGATTACTAGCACAGCATTAAAAGGTACTTTTTTTTTGTCCTATAATAGCCGTGTAATACTTTTCTTCTAAAACATCCAATATTCACAGATGCGAGCGCCGTCCCGGCGGGTGCCTCTGGCCGTCTGACATTCATGGTTCTTTCTGTCTGCTCCATGCTGGTGTATGCTTACTACACTTCAGCCATTGTGTCAGCCTTAATGAGCGCAAGCGGCGGAGGTCCGACCACCTTGCGTGCACTCGCAGATTCTCGTTACGGCCTCGCTTCAGAAGACTATGATTGGATACGATTTCATATGTTCGATGTAAATAAGTGTACATTTGAAAAAAAAGCATCATCTTAATTATGATTTACATTATCATATTCTTTAATTGTAGATTGTACGAGTGCATGTGTATTACTTGAGTTTACTTATCACATACTCGTAACCGTCATACCGTGCTTTAAATATGAGAAATTCTGTCTGATACTGGTTTGACTTTAGACTCTTTTAGAACAGAACATTTACCATAATAAATTACGATTGTCAGGTTTTCAAACCGGATTGGCCGGACATGGAGTATCTGAAGCGTAAGAAGCTACAGTCGATGAAGAACTTCTACATGGACACAAAAACAGGCATGAGGCTTGTCAAGGAGGGTACAATAGCGTACCACGCCGAGTACAACCACGTGTACCCACTCATGAAAATCCTCAGCGACGACCAGGTCTGCAAGCTGCAGTACGTGCATACTGTGCAGCCGGTAATTCATTTATATGTTTATTAAGAACTTTGGTCAAACCATTCTTCCACAATTTCCGATCATGAGCAATGGTCCGAATATCGTTATGTGGAAGACATCACATTCATCTCGTTAGACATCTCCAATGAATAATGGGCTTTATGTTGTGGGAGTGTGGGACCCAATTGGAGATTAGGTAAGCTTATTGAACACCTGGATCATGTGATATTTTATGTATGCATGAATGAGGGTGGTTGATAATAAATCAGTCTTCATCGAGCGCTTGAGTTTAATTCACGTCCCGTAGCTAGTAATTACAAATAAGATCACACAATCACTCACCACTTTAACAAGTTTTATTATTGTGCACTGTAAGTTGGTCCCACTAATACCTTCACTTCAAAGTGGGGTCCATGAAACTACACCGAATTAGGACTTCCAATCCCGAGACTCTTTATATGGAAAATCCTGGGGTTCCAGCATTGGGAGCCTTATCCCGAATACAAAAGCGAATACCCTCTTTTTCTCTCTTTTCACCCTAGAAAACACACAACTTCGTCACTTCAAATGAAACCACCAGAAATACTTACTTCTTTACTCCGAGGACTTAGTGACCCAAAGTGAGTCTTGGCCTCGGGTAAGAGATTTCGCAACTCCTGACGATTTAGTGCTGTCTCTAGCCAGTTTTTGGCGTTGAACTCCGCCAGATCCGCCTCCACTGCATCTCTTCAGCGATATCTGGGGCGGCCGATGGGCCGTCGTCCAGTCGGTCGACCCAGTTATGCTCTCTTGACACCACGATCGTCTCCCATCCGGATCACGTGGCTGAGCCACAAAATTCGGTGCGCTTTAGTTTCACCCATTATATTTGGGTCAGCCCGATGGTGGTGTTCAAGTTCGATGTTCCTCAGAACTCTCCATCCTCCATCCGGTGTTTGCTCTAGGCCGAATATTTTGTGCCTTATTTTCCTTCTTCAGCGTTAAAGTCCAGGCCTCGCAACCGTACATTAGTATTGGCCTAATGACCGTTTTGTATATGCGGATCTTGGTGCTTCTCCTGAGAATCCAGAAATACCCAATTCATATTTTATTGCAGGTAATGACATGGCTGATAACAACAAGACGCGGACAGTGGACCGATATTCTCCGCGTGGGTGGAGCGTGGCTCCTTGAAACAGGACTAGGCAAGCGGACGGTATCGCGCTGGCAAGTGAAGCCTCCACCATGCAGGGCCGCCTTACTCGCTGAACGCGTCAGCTACGGTGACGTGGCACCTTTGATCATACTTACAGCCGTGGCCTTTATAGCATCCATAGGGTTACTGTTTCTTGAAAGATCTATCTTTAAATGGCGCCCTCTGAAAAGAACCAAGTCGGTTCATAGTAATGAGTGAGAATGAGGTAGAGGAATTGATTGATTAGCATAATGCACATCAAATATCTTTCTGTCTGTACTTTCACTTTTTGTCGTTGCTGCTTTTACCGTGTATACCTAAACGTACATGACACTTTAAAGTAGTACGCTAAGAATTTTGAATATGTTAATTTAGTGAGTTTGTTTTTTCAATCTAATATGAGGCAATAATGATTAGGCACTTTGTAAACTAGAGAAAACGAACAGTAATTACCTATTTCAATTACTTTTAGAGCTCATAAAGATGCACTAGTTGCAAGAACACATATTTTAGCAATATTATTATATTTTAGTTATTGCATTTATCCTGTTCGCAAATAAGTTATTAAAACTTCGCGCAGTAGTATAGTGGTGGTTTTAGCTCCTAGGGTTTAAAATTTAAACCCTAGGAGCTAAAACCACCTGCTGGTACTGCTCATTTAAACTTTAAATGAGCAGTACCCCTTCCCCTAAAGTCGGCGCTGTAGAGGTGGCTTTAGGGCACGGAGGGGTTTGCAGGCGGCCGCCCGGAGCGCTGGCTCCTGGTGGGCGTTTCTTTAACGAATGACTCACCCAGGGCACCCCAGGGCGCTATAGCTAGGATATTTTTAAAGTATTATTTTATTTTCTTGTGATTGTGATTATGGTCTAGTTTTTACTGATTGTGTAGAATTTTCCAGATACGCTATTTATCTGTTTATTACCTAACCTCCACATGTAGGTAATACTTAAATGAAAATGTCAAGCATAATAAAATTGTATACATAACGCCTACTTATTAGCATGCTTACAAGAAACGTTTGTTTAGATAAATAACGCTTGTTTTATTTCAAAATCGAGTCTACCAACTCGATATTAAATATTTTTGTTTAATATCCTTGGGTCTTTTATTAGTACATTCAGTGCTATAAGGGATTGCAGCGTCCTGTTTAAAGACCGTGCTGCAAGAAGAAGAAGGAGGGCTCAACCGCACCGGAGCAGTATCGAATCGTCGAAACATAAGAGCATCTCCCGGGCCAGCATGGTAGTGTCAACTGACAAGGTACCGTTGGTTTCTTGTCAGTTGCCATTGCGAATTGGGCTCCACTTTTTGCTTACCAAAAGGCGAAGTGGAGCCACTATATTGGGCCAATACAATATAAATTGGGGAAATTCTTGTAGAGGTGCTCAACATGGACTTAACCCTTAAATGCATACAATTACACTAATTTTATTTCTGAAATGACGTAATTAGCAATGAGATCCACGTCAGTTTGAGATTTCGGGACAATCTTGACAATTATTGTCAATATTCAGATTTTGACTTGTGTCATTTCAGTAACGTGTAAATAAATATACATCATCATGCATTTAAGGGTTAAATTACTATCCTCGAGTGTCTTATGCCGCACTTATATGTTGGCTTGTAGGTATGCCTGCATTTTTCTAGCAATGAGTGTAGGCTTATTCATTATAGCCTCGTAAAAGCGGATCTGCAATTAGGGAGCTATACCATATAGATGCAACTACGTACGTTCCCTGTGACCAGCGGAGTTGAGTAGGATCGCGGTGTGGCAACAAATACTAGGGTAAACCCTCCAGTGATTGAACATTTAAAAACTTTTTCTACTTTGAAAAATCATTACTCTCTGTACTTATTAATAATAGTAATGGTTTCATGTATTTTAATCAATCTTCATTTAATAAACAACAATGATTACTGCGATTTTTGATTACGTTTATAGCTTTTGAGTTATTGATAAAAGTATTAAAAAGTACCGAAATACCCAGTAAACGAACAAAAAATCTAGTGAATGAACATAGTAAAAATCCAGTGAATGAACATCATTAAGACCCTTTTTAATCAACACTTTGGACACATCACAATGATCTAAAATAGAAAAAATGAAATAGAATGGATTTTATTTACCAATAACACAAGAACATGTTAAAAAAAACAATCTTTCAAAAATCCACTTTCCGTGCATAAAGTAACAAGCGTGGTAAAAGGGGGTCTGACTGCAAATAATGCTTAAAATATCAAAGCAATTTTAATAGTAAAACTTACAAAATGTGCAAAAACACTTCCATCATTAAGTTGTTCATACAAAGAATTAGTAGGTATGTATCTAGTAAATGAACAACGCAAAATTTCTATAGTCCATTTACTAGATACTAGAACAGTGTGTTCATTTACTGGTTTTAGAACATTTGACCAGCCAGTAATGAAACACCTAAAAATAACGATTTTAATCACTAAATAATCCACTAAAGTGTATATTTACACTAGGTTTAAATCTTAACCCAACCAAATAACTAAACTTTCAACTGGTATTCATCAAACATGCACTGTTCTTAACTGGGATCTAATTTTTCCATACAAAATTTCGAAAACAGTAACACATAAAACCATTGATGCAAAGATCAAAGCTTAAGAAAAATTGAAAAAGGAGCTACCTGGTGGAAGAGACCGAATCGAACCCGGTACCTCTGGATTACCGGTCCACCGCATGAACCACTTTGCTACCCTAGCTCCAGGTAACCTGACGAATTTTTCCTTATGCTTTGTGTGTCGATCTTTGCATTGTTTATTTGAAAGGTTTTACATCTTAGCGACCTCTATGTGAATACGTTAATATTCACATCTTACTGCACCACTTTACAGCGTGAAAGAGCAAGCGAGAGAGGGCGTTGTTAGTTTTATAAATTTATGAAACATGTAATTTCTCTTTTTTTTATGTGATTTCTATTTAAACCATTGATGCAAATAATTAAAACTTATTGAACCGGGTCTATCGCTATATTTTTATTTACCTTCATTGCCTGGCGTTTCGACACGGTTTCACGTGCCGTGGTCTCAGACGTACTGATGAACCAGCAAGTTGTTACTGGAGATGTCGGCCAAATGTATCACTAGTCACTACCCGACGAAATGTGTAATAAAATAGACAGCCAGCATTTCTGCCGTATGTGAAAGGGATAACGGATAAGGTTGGAGCAGTACTGAAGAAATACTCCATAAAGATTTTATTCACTAATTAATTTATCGAGACAGGACTTGGGCAGGAGATGGTATCCCCTTGGCAAGTGAAACCTCCGCCCTGCCGACCTGCTTTACTCGCTGAGCGAGTCAGCTATGGCGACGTGGCACCTATGATCTACCTAACAGCCATGGGTTTCGTGGCTTCCATAGCCTTGCTGGTTCTTGAACGAGTCGTGTTCAAGTTTCATACAAAAATCAAGTCTCTAGAACGTGATGAATCGCGTGAGGAAGTAATTATCGAAAAATGTGCACAGTAATTGGTACGATAGAGGCAATTGCGGCTTTTGAAGATATCATAGAAACGTAATACTTTATAACTGTATCCTAAAAAGTATTGGTTTTCATTTGGTTACTCATTGAAAAAACATTCAATAATTTCTGTTTTTGTATTTTTATTTATTTAATTATATTATATTTCATCATATTCAGAATGTTAAATTATTAATTTATAAATGTATGTTAAGCCAAATTCATCTATATAATTATCTATTTAATGATTAGATAATCAGTGTGTGTAAAGCCGGTCCGCTGTCAGATAAATCCACCGAATTAAAAACGGGTAGGTAGTGGGGTAGATATATTTAGGTATAGTATGTATACTCCATAATAGCTACGAAAAGACATTTATTTGCAAAAGCATTAGTTAAGCACTTTTTAACGCCACTTCTGACGACTTTACCACGTCTTTACGATTAAAGGGAAATAACAAGCATAATTCAATACTATACAATTCAAAATAAACGCTTTTTAGTTCGTTATCGATGTTTTATTTCAAAATGGACTACCAACTATGAACTTTGGGCCTATGATGATTGCTTTTATCACGTGATAAATAACTGACAACGCATCCGTCAGATGTTTTGTCACTTATTTATCACGAGATAAACGCAACGCACAGACCACATCCACTCAATAAAACAAGTAATCCAGAAATGTAGTGAATACAGTATCACCTACTACCTTGCGTTCGTGGACTATAACAAAGCGTTTGACTCATTAAAACACACAAAGATATGGGAAGCTTTAGAAGCGCAAGGAGTGGATAAAAATATATATAAGAGTGATTACTAACATATATAAAAACATGAAAGCAAAAATTAGAACAAAAAAGATATGGGGAATATTTCCCGATTAAAAGAGGAGTGAGGCAAGGCGATCCTCTATCGCCAAAACTTTTCTCAGCTGTCCTTGAACACGTGTTTAGACATTTCGACTGGGATAATTACGGATTAAATATTAACGCAGTGCAATTAAACCATCTAAGATTCGCGGATGATCTAATAATAATTTCGGAGGATCCACAAACCTTACAAGATATGTTACAACAACTAGTATACGAAAGTGACAAAGTGGGATTGTCAATGAATACGACAAAAACAAAAATAATGTCGAATTCCGTAAAAGTCCCAATAACCATTAACGGCATCACTATAGAATACGTTGACATTACACTTATCTCGGACAGATCATATCTCCAACAGACATTACAACGAAAGAAATAAATAACAGAGTTACTTTGGCTTGGAAAAGATACTGGTCTCTCAAGGAGATAATGAAAAACCCTCTCGTGCCACTGAAAGCGAAGAGCAGAATATTTAATTCGTGTATTTTACTTGTGCTGACAGATGGATGTCAAACATGGAGCTTAACCAATCTCAACTTATGCAAATTAGAAACCTGCCAACACAGTATGGAACGAAGCATGCTCAACATTAAATTAAGGGACAGAGTAAAGTCTAGATACTATAGGAAACAAAACAAGAATAACAGGTGTCACTTACTGTATCAAAAAACTAAAATGAAGATGGGCCGGCCATATGATTAGGAGCATCAAGGATAAATGGTCTAGAGACGTAACAGAGTGGTGCCCGAGACAACAAAAAAGGAAAAGAGGGAGAGACAGCGTCGGAGATGGGAGGATGACATTAAGAGGGTGGCAGGTGTTACTTGGAGAAGACAGGCTCTGAATCGCACTCAGTGGCGAGCTCTAGGGGAGGCCTATGCTGGAGAGCAAGACAATCTTCGAAAGGAAATGGAATAAAATGAAAGATTGTTAAATAAAGGCTATTATTATTATTATTTGTTTCTTTGTCTCGGGCTCATACGTCCCGGTCTTTTGAAAGGCTTGCGTGGGGATATGGATCCAACACGTAGAGGCCCCTTGGAGAAATTTGCTGTGGCTGTAGCCCTGCTGGGACCCATTCCTGATCATATCAATAGGATGATACATCCATGAACAGGTCCCAGCAGGTGATTGAACTATTATTATTATTATTCCTGTATGTCGCACCCGCTCACGGGACAATAGTGTCCCGGACCTTTGGGAGGCGTGCACGGAGCCGAAGCCAACGCGTAGAGGTCCTTTCGACAATTTAATGAAATGCAAGGTGTACATCGATTTAAGGCCGGCCGGTATCGCCGGTTAAGGCAAGACAGAGGCGGAGGCCCCGACCCATCACCCCCCGTCAGGATCCCCAGGAGCGCTCAGGTACGTGGAGTCGCTACCCCCCAACAGCTCGCCATAAGCTGCCCTGCCCATTATTATTATTATTATTAAACGCAACCATCGTAGGCCCCCAGATGAGTTTATGTTCTACGCCTACTTCTAGTACCTCTTGGCCATATGCTTGACTCGTAGAGTATGCCATAAATGTTGCTCTTATAAGGCTTCAGTGTTTAGGGTTCTGTACTTGAACGGTAAAAACGGGACCCTATTTCTAAGCCTCCGCTGTCCGTCCGTCCGTCACCAGGCGTGATAGGTAGATAGTTGAAATTTTCAGTTTTTTTTTTTTTAATATCCTAGCCACTCAATTGCTTTTGGTAGCTACGGCTACCTGTCACCGCTCTTATTTTATTA
Organism: Apotomis turbidana; assembly: GCA_905147355.2. Classification (NCBI taxonomy): domain Eukaryota; kingdom Metazoa; phylum Arthropoda; class Insecta; order Lepidoptera; family Tortricidae; genus Apotomis; species Apotomis turbidana. Next base: position 5,998,288 of record LR990299.1, on the reverse strand, counting down.
TACAAATAGAGTCCAACTCAAAATTCGAAGCAACTGAGTGGATAGGGGGCAATGAGCAAACGTATCGCCTGATGGAAAGCGATAACCGTCGCCCACAAACAGATGAAGCATTTCTGTGGCTGCAACAACAACAGATACTAAAATCAGAATATAGGTAATAAATATTTAAGTGGGGCTCCCATACAACAAACGTGATTTTTTGCTGTTTTTTGCTCGATGATTTCACCAGGCTGTATCTCATGAACCGTGATAGAGAGTTGATTTACACAGATGATGTATTTCTTTTGCCGCTATAACAAAAAATACAGAAAACGAAAAGTTAAAAAATATTTAGTTGTACGAAGTCCTCGGTGCGCGAGTCCGACTCGCACTTGGCCGATTTTTCCCTTTTACTACAAAACCCTAAAAATACAAATTTCAGCAATTTCAAAACAAACTCGCGAGGTCTGCACTTCACAAGGCCACTGAATTTGTGACATTCTCCTTTTTAAACAATCCGATCCTTTCATACAATCAGACGCCGCATAGTACCTCTGGCGCCTATCTGAAGGGCTACTCCGATGTTCGAAATTCGACCGTCAAATATACTTTGACAGGAGACCGAGACAGTGTCTAGACACTATTCGACGGTCGAATTTCGAACGGAGTAGTCCTTCTAGCTGGTCCGACGATCCTGTGGTCAAATTCGCAGTAAACCATCGGATATGGTCAGGGTAGTGCACCGATCGTTGCGGAAATCCTTAGGAAAGGCATATGATGACCTTGACTTTGCGCGACCAGCGGCCGGCACGCGGTTGAGCGAGAGATCCGAGCGTGGCAAATAACGAGTGAGCGAGCCACATGTACCTCCACCGCTGCGGCTGTCGAGCAAATTTTTTTAAGACATTACGAACTGTATGACGTACTGTTGACGACGCGGTTGGCTCAGTTTGTAAGCCTACTGATCTGGCGGTCCTGGGTTTGAATCCCGGCCAGGGCAAATATTTGTGTGATGAACTCGAATATTTGTGCTTAGGTCATAGATGTTATCTATGTATATATGTATTTATATATTATGCTTAGTTTGGGACTAGGTCGATTTGTGTAAGATTGTCCCTTTTATTTATTTATTTATCAGGACTGGTTAGCCCTCACTCGTCGCTCGTTTAGCACAACTACGCTTCGCGACGGTATCCTGCCTTTTCGCAGAACTATTTTTGGCCGAATTTCATTTGCCAACTAACGTTTCGCCGACTTTTCACTTTGACAACTAACGATTACCAAATTTTTGTATGACAACTTTTCACTTGGCAGAATTATTGTAAAGCAGATTATTATTATGCCTCTAAACTTTTGGCAGACTAATCATTAGTCAAATCTTTCACTAGGTCGAACAACTTTTGGACGATTAACGTTTCGTTGATGGAACAGTTCCCTTTTCATACATTAGGCAAGTTACAAATAAGAAAAAGATACATACCAATGCTTACATATTTTTTGGTTCGCCGTATAATAAAGAGTACTAACGTACAGTATGGACACTCCCTGCCTCCCGCCGAAAGTGCCGCCCACCCGCGCTCGGTTACCTCGCAGTTACCGGCTCGCAAGGACGCGATGACGCGGTGCGCAAAGCGGAGGCCACGTATAATATTTAAATATTAAACAAATACTTTTGTAATGGGCGTGTGTTGTGCTGTGTACGGTTGTTTAAGCTCTATATACAACAAAAATAAAAGAAAGTTCTACAGATTCCCATTGGATGAATCAAGGCAAGTACATACCCAGTTATTTTCAAAGTGTTTTATGTTTTAGTAGAAAACCAACTTAAAATAGGTTCTTATGTTTAGTATTTATTTTGCCCTATCCGTTTTCGACCTAAACCTATCAGATCACACTGAAAACAACACAATATATATATGAACAAAAAATCATGTTTTCAACTTGCGTAATATTTTGGTGATCTGAATTTCCTTACAAAAATTTAGTTACTTCGTTTTACTGATTCAAAATAGGAAACTATTTGTAAAAATCGAGCTTAGATACCCACCTTACAGCGTAATATGATTCTTATTTCTTCCTAATTCGCGCAATGAGTTGTTAGTCATTGAGGTTATCGAATTTGAACGCGGGCGGAATTAGAAATCCTAGTTTAACATTAGTTTAATTATAAGCACACAAAATTAATTCGACGCCGCTATTACAAGGTCCTCTCATATTGCTGCACATTGTGTTCCCGACTCGTGCGTTCAAAATGGCGGCAACCCTAGCATGTCTTATCTCACTCACACAAGCATGGTACTCGTTCACCTACACGAGCTTAGACTGTGTGCGAAGCAACGCGTTTCTTTCATACATTTGATCGCGATTGTCCGAGGTGTGCCGAAACTCTGGCAAGCAAGAGTAACTGCGACAAAATGGAATATGGGTCAAAACCCAAAAACTGTAGGTTAGGTTAGGTTTGTTTTATGACCATGGATAGCGGAGCGAGCGAAGCGAGCGGAGCGTCAGATTGCATGCTTACATGAAGGTAATATTAAAATGCTTGCAAGTATTACAAAAAAAAAAACATATTATACGTATATTTATAATTTACTTTTAGAATAGTTTTTAATTTTTAGTTTGTAATTGGTAAATTTACTTACGCTTACCCACGATGTATTAATAAAACGGGAGTTGCTAAACGAAACGCTTACTCAATAAAACATTTGGTAAACAATAAACAACTACCTAAGTGTATATTATGCCAACTAAAACATTCTGCTACATGAAAGGTGGCGTTTTAAAAATTTACGTAATAAAACACAGACCAAAAGTTAAGTTGGTAACGGTGAGGTTGGCAATTAATAAGTTGGCAATTGATAAGTTGGGAAATGAAAGGTCGGCGAAATAAAATTCCGCGAAACGGGAGTTGGGAAGTGATAATCGGCGTAACAATTTTCTGCGAAAAATAAGACAACCCTTCGCGACTTATGTCGGGCGACATAGCGTCACTCGTCACTCTCGCACAGTATAGCATAGAAAGGGATAGGTAATGTATCTCGCGCGAGAAATTCTCGCATGTCACAGTTGTGCTAGAGGTGCAGTAGTTGGACTTTGTGTGGGAGTATAACCCACAGGAGTAATTCAAATATCGCGAAACTCCAACATACATGACCTTGGTACAGAGCGGTTGGCGCTTGTAGAAATATCGTGTTACATAATGATATAATTATCTACACTTGTTACGCAAGTGACAGCTTAACTTTCCAATACTACGTGTGAGTTGCTGCCTCATAAAATCTTAATTTATCATTGAATCTTGTCTTATCATCACTCTTACATCCCTATCTCCCACAGTGAGATCACGTTTGGGATGCAATTGGTCAATAACTTTAGTTTATAACCAAAGAGCGCTTATCAATGGAAACAATGAGACAATTGAGTTAGAAGGAGTTGGACTTTAATTTGAATTAAGTTGTAACTATGATTCTGTTCTTGATAGGGTTGAGTACGTTTAGTATAGGGCTCAGTCATGCGACGAGTTGTCACAGTTTGCAGCAGTCACAGGTAAGTCCTACATTCTCTTGTTTCTTACACATATCGGTGACTACTAATATTTCTATCACTGCTCTTCAAAACCTCGTATCTAGCACGCTCATTGATACTGAGATACGAGCTTTGTTTTAAGTAGATATTTGTTACTTATTGAGTTTGGTTGTCAACAAACGATATAACCAAAGGGCGGACAGTGGATGCAATATGGTGACGAAAGCATAACATGGATAAGACTTTTATTACATTTCGAGTAACTTATGTATGCAGTTTTTGTGGTCATATCCATATTACGTATATCGTTTGACATGATTTTGACGTATTTTTTACGCCAAGTGGTGAAGCAATTCGCCGTGCCACTGATATTGACGCCTTTGCAAAAAAAAAAAAAACAAGAAATGTTGAAAAGCGTGTGGAGCTTGGTGAATGCGCTTAGCATTTTAAACATAAAAATACAGAGGGCTCTGTAAAAAAACGGAATGACTTCGCATTATTCCATACGGTCTACATAGTGGTCCTATAGCTCAGTTGGAAGGACACTGTTCCGGTTAAACAGAGGTCGTAGGTTCGAATCCCACATGGACTGCAGTGGATTACATAAAATTTTCTTATTTATCCTTTGTTTCTGTTCAATAAAGAAGTATACCAAAAACGAATTATACCGCGTATATTAATTATTTCAGCCTCTCAATATTTTAGTAATTTTCTTAGATAATAACATTTTTTTAACGCAAAATACTTATAATTAACAAGCCATTCAATCGTAAGCTTACAGTAAAATAAAACAGGCAAACGCCTTCCTTATTCTTACGGCGACTTTTTCTTAAAATTATTTTCATTAAAAGCCGGCTTCTATTGCTAGAGAACGACTGATAGCAAAATTACTCACTTCTAAAAACGAGAAAAGTGTAAATAAGTTACACTATATTATGTATTTTTTTAATATTAGATTTGGTTAGTGTGACTTTAGTCTATTGTAACCTATGTATTTCCTTTCTACTTATTAATTCCTTCTTATGTTTAGCTGGCGTCGCTCAATGAACGAATGAATCAGATGATCAGCGCGCTCTACCCGTCAGGTAAACTAAACAATCTAATAGCTCATTCAGCAAATAATAACAGCTTTGTAAGATATTAAAACTATGTTTCATTTCAGCATTCTCTAAGGCCAAGGCGACAGCGTATCCAAGTTCAACACCCGCGCCTACTAGCGAGTACTCAACAGTATCACCCTACGATCCATCCTGTTACCAAGGTTACCAACAAATGAGCCAACCTAACGTCATCTACATGTCCCAGCCAAACTCTCCAACTACAGTAGCGTTTTCGCCACCCGCGCCCGGTAGTCCGCCTACCGTCACCATCTCAACTACAAGAACTCCGTGTTACCAATATGACGGACAGGAATATTCATATGGGGAGCCGAAATATCCGGCTCAGTATTATGAATACTCGTACCCGCAGTATCCTCCCCCGTACCCCGCGCCGCCGCCACAGTATACCCCGCCGGAATGTCCCTGCCAACAGCAGAACGAGTATCCTCAACAACCTCAAGTACCTCAACAAGCACCTTGTCCGCATAGACCGTACCCCACGCAAAACCCTCCGGCGCAGCCAGAGTACAACCAAGGAGGCTGTCCGCCAGCGCCGCCTTGCTCTCCCCCACCACCATACACTCCAGGACCGTACCCACAGCCACCAAACTATCCCCCAACAGCGTACTCCCCGCCGCCGTCCGCCGCCCCTCCGTACCCTTCACCACCCTACCCACCATCTTATCCTCCTATGCCGTACCCTCCGCCGCCGTACCCTTCCTACGGGCCTCCAGCGTACCCTCAAGCTCCACAGTACCCACCAGCCCCGACCTACACGAACCCTCGTGACGCCATGCTGCAACCGCCACAATATCAGTGACTTATTGTAACTTAAATTTGTACCTCCTTTTTATGCAACGTCATAATCACCAGGTGGAAGATTGGTTTAGCTTGTATTGTAATTTATTTTTTTAGTGTTTGTAAAAATAATCTGGCAATATAAATATTGATATAACTTTGTTTAGGTACTTTATTATTCAATTCCATCTATGAATAAGTAGCTCGTTTATCAAATGTCTAGTATTATCTAGATTCAATACTAAACGATTTACATATTTAATGACCTTGCAGAATGAATTGTGATGTAATATGTAACAATGTTGAGGCAAACAAATAGTAGGTTACTATATCATGACGATACTATTTACTGCATAGAATTACCTAATTAACCTACAATGTGACTAACATTATAAAATGGCTAATAATGTCAGGAAATAAAGTAATGTTAAGTATATGCTTATTAAACATAATTATTTATTTGCTATTTTATTAACTTTTTAGTACCTACTATTTGGCCTTCCGTCCCGCTAGGGACAAGGGTAATAAATCATTACTTAAATACCTGTTAGAAAGTGACAGATACTTTGTCATTTATCTATTGCGGTATAAACGCGATCATCAGAGGCACATCTATTACCATCTTAACCAGTCTGGATGAAACAGGTAGAGGAGATAGAGGGGTTTTGAGTTTGAATTCTGATCTATATCCGTTAGCGAAGCAAAGATGCACAATGATGGAATTGCGGTGGAGCGCATCAAACAGATTTGTTGCCGGATCGCTAACTGATTTAAATAGCGAGAAATTTATGTTGTTTCAACTCGTATCTGTTTCAAAGTCCCTTGGTCTCCCCTAAATATTTTAATAAACATTAATAAAAGTAACAGATACTGATAGACCAGAAAATGGCTAAATCGTTTCTGAGAAGCCCTCAAGAGTTTACCAATCTGGCTGCTGCAGCGCCCCATGGTGGTCTATAGCCGTAAACAGTACATTACATACCTAGGGCGTTGAATTCGTAAATGTCATTACGAATTATCGTACGTGGTTTGTCTAAAGTTTTACATCTTGCCTTGTCCAGGAAGTGAGATTCTCCCCAGGGCAGAAAATCTCACTTACGGCCTAAGGTGACGTAAATAGATTTGAGAACCTGCTCTGAAAGTAGTTCAAATTAGGACATTTACTGGTAAATTAATTATTGACCTAGCCAGGGAAGCAGGCTAATCGTCTCGGTTCCAACTTTGTCCGAAAGTCTTTCGTATGTACCTACGGATGTTTTCGCCTACAGGTCGTATTTCTCAACCGATTCTCGAGAAAAAATCTGAGTATATTCTTTAATTATAAAATCTTTTCTCGATTTAGTTTTTAGAATTTTTTCGTAATTGCGTAGATAAGGGGTTGTAAACGTGAAAAATTACAAATTTCAAAACAAAGCCGCTTATTTATATTTAAGAAGTAGACCTTGGAATTACGCTATTCATATAAACCAAAGTTGATAATGTATAGGTAGATAAGTCACCGACATTTTTATCAATTAAATCTCCACATAGAAGGTAAACCAAGATAGTTTTTAGATATAAGTACAGTATAAAGGGTAACATAAAAGTAATTAAATTATAAAAAGGGATTAAACTCACTCAAAAATTGACAGAAACGGCCCAGAGAGTGGGCCGCGAGTCGCGTAGCAGCGCGGATAGCTGCCCCTGATGAAGAGCTCCATATGAGTTCGAAACATGTCGGGCCGCTCCTGACAATTTTTACGTGATTTTAAACCATTTTTGTAATTATAAAAGACGTCTCACGATAGTTTTAATAATATTATTGGTGACATAAAATTGTTTGATAACCACTTCTTCAAATGAAGGTCTTTCGAAAATTATTACCGAATTGTTATCATTGTTATACTTACACAACGTGATACAATTCCTATTACATTGCTAATCAATCGTGTAATACTGGCAACATGACCCGCTTGTTTCCTAATTAAATGATAAATAATGCTTATATAATGAATTCATGTGACGGAAATAAACACTCCAAAATGACGCCGTACTGCTTTATCCTTGTTTTGCTGATACAGGTATGTTTTATCCAACTTTATAGCTTAGGTAATATTGGTGAAACTAGTCGAAACAAGCGCTCGCGCACCTCACATACAAAATAACGAAAAATACAGATTTTAAATGCATGCAACAAGGTAGCTAGAAACTTCCTAAAGAAGGGTATTTTTGGGAATATCAAAATGTTTGGTGCCTACATTTCAATCAAGAGTAGTATTTTTCTGGGTTTCTTCTAAACATGCACTAATCTTTGAACATGTCCTGTTATTTTTATATGGCTAATTGCAATAATTAGGGAATTAGCTTGGTGATATTCAAATATAAACACTTTACAAAAGTTGTTTGTTAACGACCAAGGCGTAAATTTTTTGTTTTACCAAATTAAGCGCATAATTATAGTAGGTACATTGCCATGGCATAGTACGTTGACACAGTATTATCCAAATTAAATTCCGGGCACTGCATTTTTCGTATAGGTATTTTAATTTACAAGGGTCATGCAATGTCAATTAATTTTCAGGGTTCATTCACATTCGCCGAGGAACCCGATGATGATTGCGGCTCACGTGAAATTCTGTTAACAAAACCGGAGTTTGAAGACAATGTTGTCAAAGACTTCCAGGAAGCTAACCCAGACTGGATAGACATGTTCCTCGAAACAGGCCCTGCAGGCCTCTATCCATCGAGCAATACAGCCATGATGGCACATGCGACCAGCTCGGACAAATCTCCTGAGGAACAGCTTGAAGACATCAAAGAAATGGTACACCAAATAACAGAAGTCATACAAAGTGAAATGGCCAACCTTCTATCAGAAGCCATAGCCCACTGCGAAAAGGACGAAGAGCATACTAAACACAAGCGATCCATTGAATCGCCCATGGACAGCAGCCAGCTGGTAATGAGGCTTTTGAAACACATAAAGTCGAACAATGAGTATCAAAACATCGCCATTGAGAAGATGATGACTGCTCAGGAAATTGCTGACAAATATGGTGTTCAATATACTCCTGATGAAGACGTGTTAGCAGATCTTGCTAGCTTCTCTTCCAAGCAATCCGAAGAGTTATCTTCTATTTTGAGCGGCAAGAATGCTGAACAAATTGAGTTTGTTCCGTGTGAAGGAGACAGTGAAAACCCAGCTGAAAATAGCACCTACTACGTTTACGCATTGCACATTCCTGAAGAGGAGATTCAGTCACAATTCAACTCATACCCGCCCCATGAGTATATACCTGAACAAGTGCAATATAGTCCAGTGAACCCTCACCATGGATCTCACCATCATCACGGCCACTATTTTCCTGAAACCCAAATACCAGCTCCTCCCACACACCAGCACGCACCAGTTTGCCAAAGACCAGCTTTCTACGAGCCTTACCCTCAAGAATATTATCCTCCCTGTGGCCCTATGGAACCTATTACTACTACAACAACTATAGTCCTTCCATTCGAAGAGCCAGCTCAACCTGAGCAAGAATTAGTAGGACAGGTATTCGAGGAAACTGTCTCTAATAAAGTGTTCATCGAACAAGGGGAAGAGCCGGGCTCGACTGATGTTAATCACGTTATGACGTATACGGTCTCAGAGAAATCTCACTTCAAAACCCCTGAAATCTCAAAGATGCCGCAGCAGATGCAGTACTACTTCTTTATGATGAATTAATTTATAACTTGAATTTCTTTCTAGGGCCGTGAATTCACATTTTTTCTCACTGATGCAATCACGGTCGTAGTCCTATTGTACTTACAAAAAAATGTCATGCATTTATTATACCACAGCACTAGAAATAGCTAGATAAAGATACAATATTTGAGACTTCGAGTACCTAGATGGTGATAACCATTGGTCCTCACCAGGTCTACGGTCCCAGAAGGGAGAATTTAAATTTGTAATGTAAGTAATTGAGTAGTAAAGTCAGCCAGGCCAAGTACACGAGCGGGACAAGGACACCTAGATCTACCATAAATACCGAAAAGTATAGTATTTATGTCATACTACTAACCATGGTATAAGAAAATAAAGTATGACACTCCGAAATGACAGGTGACACTTGTTGACGTCATCGCTCTATGATTGGGTGGTTGGTTCTGTCAGTCCGTTTCTGTGTTGCCATATACATACTTCCCGATTCCCTTGTTACCTGTATTGAGTCTCATATAATCGTGAGTGATTTAAATCAATTATTACGACAATAATAAAGCGTAGTCAAAGAACATGATAATCGTAATGCATAAATGCATAATTATTTTCATCACACTTGCTCGTAAACAAGGGTTTACACGCTAGAAACGCGGGCGGTGAATCGTGAATTACGCACTTGGGCGATAAGAATTTTTTATCACACTCTAAGGGTTTACATGCTAGAAAACCGGGCGGTAAGACGTATATTACGCTCTAGGGCGGTAAGTCGTATATTACGCTATAGGGCGGTAAGTAGGGCGGTAGGTTTGATATTGACAACTACTACTTTTGTTTTATTTCCTCCAAAGTGTGATGAAAAACGTCGTACGTGACTCTGGTGGTAAAGGAATTCCAAACTCATGTCATTAAAACCCTCGCCTTCGGCTTCGGGCTTCTAATAGACACTCGTTTGTAATTCCTCGTTTACCACCCTTGTTACGTAATGTACTATATTTCTTTGTACGACTGGCGGCGAACTTTTTTCCTTATAATTATTTTGTTACCATAAAGCGGCTACTAATCACTGACGTAGAAAGTCTCACTAGCGGGAGTGTCATACCTTATTTTCATAAGGGGCTTCTAAACGGGCCATGTTTTGCTGCAATTTACGGCCGGCCATTATTTGCATCTTGGTCTAGCGTAGGGTGTGAGAGAGGGACGGCCGTAGTTGCCGGCCACAAATTGCAGTAAAATATGCCCGTTTAGAAGCCCCATTATACCATGCTACTAACGACATCTTACTACTAACATGTACCTTCGATAGGCACGGAGCTCTTGTCCCCGCCGGCGCACTTTCCCCGACTGACCTTATTCTGTTCGCATCGTCAAAAATTTGAAACCTGATGTTGTCTTTCGGTGTAAATATTAAGGAATTAGGACAACGTACCTGTAATATTATTATGTTCCCTGCTAGCTAACTCTTATCGCATGTAGCAATCAAATGTGATTGGGTACAACTTTGTGAACTTGGTTGCTTAACATAGAAAACTACCCTGAGTCTCAGACATATTAAAATACATAAACTCGGTTAGCCACCGCCGCGACTCATCGGCTCTCCTGATGATGAATCGTGTACCTATTCGAAACATATCGAGCGATATTCGACTCGACTTGTAAGACGCGAGTAAACCCTTTTATGTATTGTAATATGGTTCGTCATGAGATCGAAAAATGGCACTACGTAACCCCAACAACCCAACATTGCCTATAGTGCTGAAGGCATGTCAATGATCTAAAACTTGGTAATTTAAACTTCTATAAGTGTTATTTTTATTAAAGCAGTAACGTCTGCTAACTTAACCAAATGTTTATTTGAGACGATGGTGCCCATTGGCGTATCTATAAGATTATTTTTCGGGGGGCCTTGGGCTGGCCATGGCCTATGAGATGAAGCCATGAATTTCTATCGTCAACCCAAAATCCTGGGGTGGGCACTAAACCATACTGGGGTGGGCTCGGCCCACACGGCCACCCCCCCTAATATGCCTATGATGGTGCCGATCATAAAGTCTGAATTTTTACGGCAGATGGCGCTACGACGCCACCCTAAGACATGCAGAAGCAACTGGTTGAATAATTTAGTGGCCCTCGCATCAGGTTCAGTGGTCCGATAGGTAGGACGCCCGTGTTGTCCCGGAAAGCCGTTAGAGACTAAGGTTCGAACCCTGCCTGAACCATTAAATATTTAAATTTTTCTCTTCATTGTAAACATTGGAAGTGTTTTTCAATCCGCGTTGATGTACGAGGTTTTATTTTAAGTTTGAAGAATAAAATCTATATTATGATTTATTGCTCCTGTTACAGGTTACACCCTGTATATAAAACAGTGAACAACTTTTTCTAACAGAACCCCGTGGTAAGGCCATTAAACGGTAACAATGGAACAAATGATAACGGTAGAGATAAATGAGTATAAGAACTTAATTGTTCGAGCTTGCCATTTGAAAATGCCATTTGAAAAGCTGAGGTCATAATAGCAATTAGTCAACTAGATTAAGATTACCTACCTTTTTTTCTCATTGTGTAGTCTCAATTGGAATCGGATTTTGGTCTATGAAATGAACTATATTCGTAACAGATTGGACGATTCCAAAGCGCATAACTTTAACCCTTAAATGCATGATGAATATAATGATGAATATTTACACGCTGAAATGACACAAGTCAAAATCATGTATGCATTTCAGGGTTAGGTAAATGGGTTTCTAATTATGTGCCGAAATAAAAAGTTTTTAACTTACGATATATTTAATAAATACAGTTACTTAACCTAATACATCAATAAATTCATTGAATCTTTGGGTTGATTTTTTGGTTTACTTTATTTGACTGGCGTGCACTCATCTTTGTTCATCTTTAAGTAAAAATAACAAGAATACCTACATTACTAACACTATACATACTTAATTAAATTATCTGGTAACTTAATTATTTCTGCAAGAAATACCTACCTTAAAGTAATATAATTATAACACTATAGTTACAAAACTTACTATTACGACTTAGCTATCACAAAGAAAAGGCACTCTGTTCACTAATCTAATAATTTATGTGTTTTATTATTATTATTATAATGTGTTTTTTCGTAAAAATTAAATAAAAATATATCATAATCATAATCAATTGAACATTATCATTTGCACGTACAGCGTGAGAAACACGCCTAAATCAATTACTTTTAAAATACCATCACATAAAACTAAAGAGCACTTAACTTTGACAGCTGAAAACATTTAGCTTTTAGCAACATGTAAAAACCTCAAACTTACGCCAAAAGTGCAGTTTAAAGAGAACGTATCTAGATCTACTTATGATAAATCAAAGGCTTTGTTTTGAAACTTAAGTTTCATTACAAAGCCTTTGATTTACGATAAGTGGTTTTACCTTTAGGTTATGCCCTACACCGCTCGCTTACCCTGTTTATATTTTAGACAGATGTCATGTCATCGTAAAGTATAATCTAGGATCTTTATAAAGTACATACCTATGCTGTGGCCGATGCACAGAACTATAGCAATAGTGAAAAAAAAATTACCCTTTGTATAAAACAATACAAGTCAACAGGAAACAAACAGGAAACAATATACTATGTACGTAGTATTTAGAGGTAAACACAAGCGCTGTTATCGTCAGGACAACCTAGAGTAGTGGTGGAATTGTAATTTGAATTATTAAATGTGTCAAAGTCTTTGTAATACGATAAAGTTGGACATAACTTACAGAACGCGTCCGTTCACGACGGCTACCTGTTTTTTCCAGCCATATTCAATTATTCATAACTGGTAGCCGGAGATAACAGACGTTGACCTCTTGACAGACAATGATCTCTTTATAAACAAATAACTAGATTTATCCTTGTAGTAGGCAGTCTTGTACTGCGTCTTGCGCGTGCGCAGAGCTATCTGTGCGCGTAGTACGCACTGTACGCGCCGTTGTGTCCCGCGTGAGGCTGGTATCTGGAATAGGAATTATTAATTAACGTATTTAAACTCTATTGCACATTAACAAATGCAAATAGCGGACTTAATGCCGTAAGGCATTCTCTACCAGACAACCATGAGGCCAGACAGAAACAGAAATCATTGGTGCGAGATGGGTGTACACTGTACACAACAAAACGTGTATAATTTTATGATAGAATATCAAGAAGATACGAGAGTTTATGATAAGTTGAAAGAAATATGTGAATATGGTGAACATTCAAAATAATCAAAATATGACGGTAGTTGGCAATCGCATTCCAAAGAGCTTTGCTTGTTTCCGGAGAACTAGCACATGTTTACTGTTCTGGAGACTTTAGTACCTGTATTCTGACGTCAGAGGATGCGCATTGCACATAGAGCGTACCGCACGTGCTAAGGGTCAGTGATATACGGCTGTGACGACTGGGGGCTCGGCTCGGGGGCAGTCTCCCGTTGTCGCATAGTGTCGCGTGGCTGGCTTAGTCCTGGATAACTTATGTGTATGTATACTATTCTAAAGACCTGACTGTGCCTGTATACTGACCTCACGGGGTACGCATAGAGCTGGGTTCAGCGGCATACGGCTGTCATACCTGGGGGCACGGCTCGGGGACGGTGCCCCGCTGTCGCACAGTTCCGCGTGGCTGCCTTAGTTCCGGAGAACTACAGCACATGTATGTATACTGTTCTGGAGACTGTAGTACCTGTATACTGACCTGACGGGGTGCGCATAGAGCGGGCCACACGCGCTAGGCTCAGCGGCATACGGCTGTGACAACTGGGGACACGGCTCGGGGGCGGTCTCTCGTCGTCGCACGGTGCCGCGCGGCTGGTTTTGTTCCGGGGGACTGAAATATATTTGAAATAGCCTTAAAATATCGCCGTGTAACATATACTGTTGTCTTTAGAGACGGTGTGCACTCTAACAGACTTTACCATACGCATTTCCGACCCTTTCTCCTCAGCCGATTGTAAACGAAACATGGGCATTTATCAGCGTGCCAGAAATTAGGTACCATTTAGTAACCCCTTCTCTAATATTTAAAATCCTAACATAGCAAAAAACAGACTCACATGATACCATAATAATATCATGCACAATACAATTCACAAATTTTGTATATGACGCTAGAGGAAGCACGACATACAGTTTAGGATTTTATCTACGTTGTGTGTTTATCTAACTATTCTTGAATATGATGATAGATAAGACAAGTCTCCGATTTGAAGAAATATCATGAATGCTATAAACCATTTCATAATATTAATAATAAAGAAAAAATATGAAAAAGTAATAAAAAAATTGTAATAAAAATTTATAAAAATTTTACTACATCTTTTATTCATAGTATTAAGCGATTTACACTCACGTGAAATTGTCTGGATCGGCCCGAAATTTTTATGGCCCGAAACGTTCCTGACAATTTCACGTGAGTGTAAACCGCTTAATACAATAATTAAATATGTCTCACGAAAGTTTTAATAACATTTATATCTTTATCTATCCAAATATCATAAACCCTCCATGATGCGTTCAAGAACCGCACATTATGACCACCATAAAAATAGACTGTTTTGTTAGAACCTTATCTGTAAAAATGTTATTATTGCTAAATAATAACATTTTTACAGATATATCGATTTCGTTAATATTATTTATTCAAATTTCGAACATCTCTGAAAAACAATGTTTGATTTGACCTCTATTATAATATCAGTCGAGATGACGTTTAGTTCGAAATGAATTGTCAATTTGCACGTAAGTAATTATATCGAACGGTATGATAGTTGGGGCCGACTCTAGTTTGTCTCTGAATTTAAATATGTCAGCTGCCAGAAAACTTTATTACCGCCATTACCGGGTAATATTTGTCATAACATAACGTGCGACTCCTGAATGCATCATGGAGGCTTATGACATGTGGCTAGATAAAGTAGTGTATGTACATACCTAATTAGGCATTATAACACTCGTGTGATGTTATTATGAAGCTTGCGTTCGGCTCGTTTCATAAGCCCACGCTCGTGTTTAATATCCTTCATTATGTCCAGTCACATAAACTATACTATATTAAGTAACACAAAGATCAAAGCTCAAAGAAAAATTGAAATGAGTTACCTAGTGGAAGACTAAGCCTTTCAAATAAACAATGCAAAGATCGACACACAAAGTGTGACGCGCTGGACCGGCAATCCAGAGGTACCGGGTTCGATTTCCGGTCTCTTTCACCAGGTAACTCTTATCTTTGTATCAATGGTTAAATATAAAAAATTTGGTGTGTACAAACATTAAAAAAAATAGACTTTACATGTTTCATAAATGTATAACATCTTTTATATCATTAATTAATTAGCTATTCGACGAAAAGATAATAATAAGCCCGTGGACTCTACCGCCCAGTAGGCGGGGTCCTATTACAGTATCGCGTTAATTTCTATTTTGACAGCGAGCGACAAATGGCGATCACACGTTACGCGTGACGTTATTAATCGACTTTACCAGGAAGCCAGCAAAAACTATGACTAAAGTTTTTGCGGCCTGTTTGCGCATATGGGCGATTCACTTTTTCAGCTTTCGGATATAATTAATGGCTTGATTGTTTACTTTAGCCGCGAGGATTGTTTATGAGATATTTTGCTGGGAATTAGGTTTGCTTATTTTGGATACTAATTAGATAACGAGATGGCGAGAATATGAGGATATAAAATTAGTACTTTAATAGCTTGTTCTAAATTTGAAATTATATTTATAACAAAGTAAAGCTTAAGCGATTTTTTTTAAATAAGCAATTCGCAGACCGATCCTTTATGTTACTATTCTTTGCAGTTTTGTAAGTATAGTATAGGTGCCTAGTTCAAATTGAGCACCTGCCCACCTGCAATAGTATTTTATGCAACCGTTGTATAAGAGGGGGCAAAAAACGCGAGTGGCATGGGTTACGATGTGAGCGTAGCGAACATCGTAAGAAAGATGCCACGAGCGTTTTTTGACCTACTACGTTACATACAATACTTTTTCTACGACTCGACATTTCATAAATAAAATGCAAATAAACAACAAAGAAAATAATTACATGTTCCCGCTCGAAATCAACAAAATTAAAAAAAAAAAGTCTGATAAACTTTTTTTATTGACGTCCATCTGTAAAAAAAAATGAACTTATACATAAAGGTATACGTTCACTATACTAAACATCTGTCAAAAAAATATAAACTTATACATAAAGGTATACGTTCACTATAATAAACATCCATGCACTGAAAATAAAACTTTTTGTTTTAAGTTGGCAGCTATGCCTTAGTACAATAAGTTTTTTTTTAATTGCAAATTGTGTGAATGCAGCTGTTTATCTTGTAATCTGTGGTACTAAGTGATGCTTTTTTGGCGACATTATAACATCGTTTAGCAGTGTTTTTTTGGGCAGTAGAGTATAGACTTTTACAGACTTTCATAATTTATGTCTTTATGTTAGAGTTAGTAACTATATAAATGACAGAAAAGAGTACTGGAGTAGAAAAAATAAGTTACGTTCCTACACATAATTTCACATTGAAACTGTTAGAATAGTAAAGTATTCGTACCTACTAAATCTAACATTAAGAAATGTATTTGAATACTTCTATTTTTTTTTATCTACATTAACATGCGATTTTTGCGATTCGAGTTACATAATAGTATTTTATGCAATCATGCAGGAAATAATTTTTTTTTTCGTCATTCCCCACAATGAATTTTTATTTTTGATGTAGCTTTTTTCGTTCATCTAAAACTGACCTGTTAAAAAAAACATGATCGCGATGGTCATAGCGAGTGCCTCGTGATTAGTTACATTTTTTGACAAGTAATTTCAACCAATCAGTGAACAGTAGGTAGCGTGCTTTTTTTGAAATCAAATATGCTGATGTTCTCTTTTTGAAATTATTAGAGTTGAGTAGAGATGTTTTATGAATATTAAAAGTTCTGTAGCGGGTACCATAGATAGAGTACCTATAGAATTTTGGTACAGGATTAAAAAGTGCGTTTTCACGACACTGCTCGAAAATGTGGTTATAGAATACCTGAATCCAGTACACAAAACAGCTCTTATATGTTCATTTGTAAACTGTATATCTATGTTAGCTCCCAACACGACAACAATGTAGCACCTTAGGGTCACAGTTCGTATCTACACATGAATTTCATAGTAAGATACGACTTTTTAGAAAATATTTCGGAGTTATTTTCTCGGCCGGCTCAAACGACTATTTAACCAATCAAAGCTTAATCATCTGCTGCATGTCAAATTAAATTGACCAATGAGAATGCGTCATTTATGAGGTGTATTTTTCTCTTAAACTTATAAATACCCGCAAAGGAGTTTATTTTCTTAAGTAAGATAATACTCCTAAGGTTTGCTTTTTAAAACGTTTTCGTTAAAAAGGTTTTACCCCGAAAATCATGAACATTTATATTTTAAAATCAGTAATGGGGCGTAAAACAATTTCCTAATTTCTGCAATTACTTATTTTTCAACAAATTAACAGTTTTCAACAAATAAACACATAAAATTATATAATTATATATTGAGTTCATAATATTTTTTTTAATTCGGCTTAAAAGCCATGACTCCATTACGATGCGCGCATGCGCTACAAGGCAGCCGCCATATTTTAAAAAAGCAAATGTATTGTTTAGTAAATATTAAATATTGGTTTTGTGATGTGCTTAATTTAATAATGTTCTCATTGACTCGCGAAATAAATAATATTAGGAAGGTATATTAATATTGACGCCTAACGTTACAATGATCTTTCAGTGTAGAATGTATAGTTGAGTTGTTTAGCTGAGTGTAACCAAGTGTAACCTACACTAAATGTTAAAATTTTGTTAAAAGTGAGGTAAGTTTTAATATTTTTGTTATTTCTTAATAAATGGGTTTAAAATCGTCGTTGCGTCGTTTGAATCCGGGGGCACAATCAGCTTTACGTATAAAATAGCCCTCATTTTTACAAAAATGAGGCTGCAACAAGGCGCCTAGTTTACATAGTAGTATATAAAATACTCGTATTTTAATGTATTTCCTCGCAGTAGTCGTGAAAAGCACTCTGTTCAGTCTCGGCTGAAAGTACAATAGATGAACTCGTATTATCGAAGGCCTCCCCTGCGGGTCGGCCTTCGAAATTTACTCGTTCATCTATTGCTTACTTTGCAGCCTCTACAACAATGTACTATATTGTGATTTTGTCTGTGAAATTATAATTGACAGATAAAGAAAAGAGATATTGGATAAAAGAGACATTTTACACGTTGCTATACGGTCATGTTAAGTTTACGGCTGATATGTATAACGTCGCGATTGGGTTGGTGAAGTGGCGATATACTAGGTACATCGCCACTTCGAAGATGTCTCCGAGATATTAGAGATTACTTATGGAATTAGGGCCCAGCAGCGCCTGCACATGAAATCGGTTAATGTTCACGCGCATAGCTTGCATTGGCGTAAATACATTTTTAATCACTGCGGGTTGTTTAGATTTAACGATCTCACCAACGACCGGTCCCAATATCCAGGTGTTGGCGTAAACTGGTGCGCTATTGGGAAACGGATAAAGTCTCGTGGATATTTGGTAAACTATCAAGAATGTTCATAGTTCATAGTTATTTATTCAAAAAAAACAATATACATTGTGTTTGAATGTGACAAATTGACAATACAATATTAA
Source organism: Apotomis turbidana (assembly GCA_905147355.2). Classification (NCBI taxonomy): domain Eukaryota; kingdom Metazoa; phylum Arthropoda; class Insecta; order Lepidoptera; family Tortricidae; genus Apotomis; species Apotomis turbidana. Next base: position 5,979,497 of record LR990299.1, on the reverse strand, counting down.
ATTAAATAAAAATCGACATAATAACAACACAATTATTTACCTATATCTACGTCCAAATTACTAACAATTAATTAAATGTCAATCTAATTCTAAGTCATAAGTTCATAACATTAACAATCTTGTCCCTTGATAATTATTAAAATCCTGAATTAATGGCATTACAAAATTCTTCAATAGAATAAAAGCACCCCTTCAGCAAAAAAGCTTTGAGCTTATTTTTAAACATGTTACTGCTTGAGATCAACTTCATTTCAACGGGCAATTTGTTAAAGAGAACAATTCCCTGGTAGTCTGCCGAATGTTTCACTACATTAAGCCTTGCAAGGGTGGAAAGTGGCAGATCCTTTCTCCTAGTTTCCAAGCGCCGTTTTCTCTCTTCAGTCGTTTCAAAATCTGATATATTCTTAATTAAGTCACTGAGAACTACAAGAATATATAGACTGGGCACAGTGAGTATTTGGAAGTCTAAGAAGAAACCCCTGCATAACGTTTTTTGAGGTATTCTGGCCATAATCCTAATGGCTCTCTTCTGAGCTGTAAAAGCCGCCTTGACATTGTATTGATGACTATTTCCCCAGAATTTTATACTATATCTAATTCTAGATTCTACCAAGGCAAAATATACTATCTTTAATTGGGATAGTTTAGCCTCATCCCTAAGGCTTCTTATTGCATAGCTGGCGGAACTGTCCGATTTTACGATAGCTGACAGTTCTTCTTTCCAGGTCAAGCTAGAATCGATAATAACTCCAAGAAATTTAACTGAATCCACTTGGTGGATCGTTTCATCCTCTGTATTCATCTGTAGAAAATCTTTGTTGTTGGCCGTGGTTTTGAAGAGCATGACCTTAGTTTTATTGCAGTTCAATTTCAGTTCATTTGAATCGAACCAAGTATTAAAAGCTATTAGAGCATCGTTAACTCTTCCATTCAACTGAGTGATATTATCTCCAGATATAATGGCGTTCGTGTCGTCTGCAAAAAGTACCAGACGAGTGTCAAGAAGAGAGTTATATATGAAATTAATTAAGTCATTGGTAAAGATGATGAAGAAGATTGGACCCAACGTAGACCCCTGTGGAACACCTCTCGTAACTTTGGATAATCTAGAGCTGAACACATTTTCATTGTAATTCTGTATACATTTTATTTCTACAAATTGTTGCCTATTTGTTAAGTAAGACCGTAAAAGTGCTAACATCCTGCCTCTAATTCCGTAGTGTTCCAGTTTGGCAATAAGGATACTATGGTCTACCATAATGATTTAGTAAGTATAAATACAAATACTCTTCATTGCAGACCTCAAACATCAAGGAATACACAACACAACATGAGATACATTAAAATAACATAACAGGCAGAGGTAAATAACAGCCACAGGCGGTCGTGTCGTTATAACTTAACCGCTTCATTAAGCTTCATTTGCTAAACGTAACTGACTAAACTAAACGTCTAATGATGCGTTTTAACTAAGCAGAACGGGTTTGCCGAAGAAAATAAGTTAATGTAGAAAAGATAAAACGAAAACACACTGTAGAAAAATTGACAGTTTTCAAGTACCTAACTGGTACGGTTTACTTGATTCATACTCATACATCTCACTAAAGAACACTCGCCCAAGCTACACACAAAAGCTTGTCAACACAACTCCACCTGATTGGTCAGTTTACCTAACGGCAGTTTATGTGCACATAAATCTAGTACGCACGCCGCATTGGCGGAAAACAGAAATAAACAAAGATACAGAGTCTGCGGTTTGCCTGAAGTAGGTACAAACAATGCATTTACATTACCTACCTACACAGATACTCAGCAGAAGCGTGACGTCAGAAGTATTCTTGGGTAAGCTGTACCTAACCTAATACATTTGCCGTTCTTGTATTGATACCATGCCACCTACAAATTTTCAAGTAGCCATGACTTACACACACAATACATACAAATTTTAAATTACAAAAAAGAAATCAATCTTTATCTTTTGTTACCATTGAGCTTAAGATGTCTTTCATCTGCCTGGTCTTCGTCATCTTTGTGTTTTAAAAACCATTACAGGAGCATAAATTCGCCATGTGTCATTTCTAACACTTAAGTAAAATTATATCTACCGCAATATATCTTTTTACCAATGTCCAACGGTTTCCATTTATTTTGCTTTAAAACGCTTCCAGTTGTAACATCCGTAATGAAACAAAATTACACACTTCACCTCTAAATTACCCTTGTCTTTCCGAACTACACAATTTAATATTAGTGCCTCTTTTTATTTTGGCGGGAACGGGAAACGCCGTGTCCGCCATTACTGTCACTCGTAACTCTTTACTCTATGGCCGAGTCGTAAAAGTAAATTGTCACCGGCTGTTGATAACTCCTGTGCGTCGGTAACACTGGCAATAAAACTCATTCGAGTCTATGGCTTGATTCATGGCCAGTGTTTTGACATGGGGGAGGTTTCGGCAAATGTGGTTTCAATTATTTGATCGTAAAGTTGCTGATGCGACTTTTTAGACGATCCAATTCGGTTGGCTGATTTCAATCTAAACTACGATTTCTAATTCAAGACCAAAAAAACTACCACAAGGTTGCCACTACAACAAAATATGTTTACAATAGTAAATTCCTTTTTCTTTTTTAAACACGCTAAGATAATTTATTTATTGGTAACTTTAACTCTATGTTTTAACAAAATAACTAGATATATTTATTATTGCATAATTACGAGAGGAGATAATAAAAACTTAAATATCGGAGATTTTTGGTACAAAATCTGGTATTGTACTTGTAACATTGTGCATTTGGTGCAAGCCAAGAAACAAACTCAAATGTCATTTAAATGTTGTCAATTTTGACAGTGACGTATCTGTCGTAGTTTTTTTGGTCTTGAATTAGAAATCGTAGTATAGGTAGCATATGAATCGACACGACACAGCTACTTCCGTATTAGATACATAGTCGAATCGAGTACGACCAATAGATATTATGTAAATTTAGTAGAGGAAAAGATGGGTACCTTCATTTTGTCCAACAAAGTCTTATAAATTTATTTTTCAATGGAATACCTACATCCCATCAATCTTTGCGTGTCCTGCTTTTGCATTATACCTACCAAAACTACCAAATAAAATAATACATACATCGAAAAAACCTAAAAAATTGGAATATGCATTTCATTTTGACACTTAGTAAAAGTAGAAACACTTTCTACAAGAAATAATCTTAATTTGACCAAACAAATTATCCGGTCTTGCATCTGGAAGCCACATCACCCAACTCAATCGTCTTGCCTTGATTCACGATCAGTGATGTGACAAGGGGACGTTCCGTAAAATGTGGTTTCGTTTATTCGATCGTAAAAGTGATTCGAACAGAAGAAGGGCTACTCCGATGTTCGAAATTCTACAATCGTATAGTGCCGACCCTCTCGATCTGCTGTCAAAGTATATTTGGGTGAGCGGGATGGTATCACTATAAGTCGGTAGAATTTCGAGCATCAGAAAAGTAACTCAGTTTATGACACTCACCAGTCGTCCGGGTCGCAATCTCGGAATCCCTTCGCAAACGGGTTACTTGCTATTTTAAGTTGTGTTATCTGTAATGAAAACGTTACAAATTAAGGCCTTAGCGTTTTAAAATAGAAGTAAACATAATGTAACGTAATGACGGAATAGCAAATTAGAAGTATTACCACTATTGAGTGTAAGATTGTCCCTTAGGCTCATGTCATGACGGAAATTGGTTTCAGGCTTTAGCCGTCAAACGGGAGAGGAGACATCAAAATTAGAGGAGGGTCGCCTCACCAACCCAATCATCAAATTACCCCGTATTGAGATGTCAATCTTGCGGACGTCACTGTCGGTCCCGCATCGGACTGTATAGTCATTTCAAACACTGCCACACAATCTCTGCATAAAATCATCTGATAAAGATGTAAAGGCCTATGATGATGTCCCTAATATATTAAAATAATAATGTTCACAATTTATTAGTGTTGTTTTTCTAACGGTGTTTGAAGGGACACGCCGGGCGCCGTAGTGCCCTAAGTTCTACAAATTTTTTAACAAAAAAAGAACCGACTTCATAAAAAACTAAAAAGCCAAAAATAACCCGTTCATGTACAGATTACATTTGAATCACCTTTTGAAGTCAAATATAATCACTTTTTCACAAAAAAATAACCGACTTCAATGAGCAAAATGGAAGATACAATAACACTTACTTATATGATTTGTTCTGAGGTAACAAACATAAAAAATACAGTCGAATTGAGAACCTCCTCCTTTTTGAAGTCGGTTAAAAATAGGTTCAGTTCGGAATTTCTTCGGTTGTTTGAGAACTCCCGAATCACCTACTCCGATCGCCTTTTCTAATATCATATATACTCTATATTCAACTTCACTCTAAGTATACCTGGTTTATTGTCCAGTAACAACTTATTAGGTTCTGAAACGATAAATTACTTTGAGCAAATTAAACAAACGTTTAAAGTCATGTCTTACCAAGAAGTGAAGGATAAAGCCAAAGAGACGCCTGGCGATCACTACACCAACAAGAGAACAGCTCTTGAATTGAAGAAGAAGAAACGATAAATAATAGATACTCACCCGATGGTTCTGGTAGGCGGTGACGGCAGTGAAGCCTGTCTCTGGGAACACGAAGGTGCGGTAGGGCACAGTTCCCGGTGTTCCCTGACCTTCCCCAGGTAGGAACACTACGTGTAGTCGGGGCTGGTACCGGTGCATGGAGTTCAGGATTATCTGTCAAAATAAGTATGATATTAAAATTTTCGACAGGAAAGCACAAAGAAAAGATGGATGGATTGTGTGAAAGATTATTCTGAATAAGAAGGAAGTAAACAACGAGATGACGAGTAATAAGGAAGAATGGAGGAAGAAACGCCGACCCCAAATAAATGGTATAAGGGCAAGGGAATGATAATGAAAACATCGTAATAACAGAGGAATAAGCCTTGATGTTAATGGAAAACAGGGAACTTTCATATAACATTTTTAATTCCAAAAGGCGGATGTTATCAAAGTTGACACCAGAATTGTAATATTGAAGGGGTCTTGCCAAAGAGGTTCGACTTTTTAAGTTTACTCCGTTTTAGCATATTATATTTTAGTTAGTTAGGTTCTTACTTAATAGGTCGTATTTTAATTTCTGTTTTATTATTATTGTTGATTACTGGTGTGCAATAAAACATTGTTGTATTGTATTGAACTTACGTGCCCGTTGTCATCTAGCTGATTGTTGGTGAGCTTGAGTTTGTCGAAAGAGACCAGTTGTCGCGTCCAATGCGCGCCAGGCGCGGGTGAATCAGGATGCACGTGGATGCGGGGAGGCGAGACGGGGTCCGCTTTGCCCGCCACCACCCAACTTGAGCTGCATATTAGTCAAATAGAATATTGTTTTCAGAATCCTCATAATTTAATAACAGAACAATTATATCACAACCATTTGGTTTTTTCACAGTTAAAATGGAGACTTAGATAATTTCCCATACGGGCGAATCGAGAAATTGAGCATCGATAGTAACGGTAGTAGTTTTTCAATTTTCCGTTTCATTGTAAACATTTGGTTTACGTTAGCGACGTTGCTGTTTAAATAAAAATAATTAAAATACTTTCTACGTAATTATTTTTCAGGGAAATGAAACCTTCGACGAAAAATAATTCTAGCAGTCAATTCTACGACGGACGGAATACTACGGACGATGACGTCACGGCCCGATAGTCATTTATATGGAGCGTTTTCAGCGCTCCGTAGGAATAAGAATATCACCACCTTAACAGTAATTTTTACGTAGGTACATGTATTTAGTCCTATTTAGATAATTAATCCAATAAAAAAATAGGATCGATTGACATCTTAAAAAAAAATGTCTAGCACCCTATTACGAGTACATTCATAGTTCATCATCATTGGCCTTTTACATCTATAACAGATGAGTTAAGCAGCGTGTAAGAAACTGCGGCATTTACGAAGATGGCTGGAGAGCGACAGCCACGGCCGCGTAATTGACAAATAAATGTGGCGCCTATCGATGAAGGGGGAAGAGCTGCACAATGGTGTCTCAGGTTGCGTTTGTGGGAAAAAGGTGCAAGACATGCTTCATGAAGATGCGGTTGGCGCAGTTTGCAAACACCTGCCTACCGAGCCAGCGGTCCCGGGTTCGAATCCCGGCCAGGGAACTCGAATATTTGTGCTTGGGTCATGGTTGTTCTATGTATTAAAGTATATATTTATCTATAAAAGTATGTATATCGTCGTCTAGTACCCATAACACAAGCCTTATCGAGCTAAATTTGGGACTAAATCGATTCGTGTGAAGCTGTCTGATATAATAATTATAAATACGGTTTAAAATCACGTAAAAATTGTCAGGAACGGCCCGACATGTTTCAAACTCATTCGGAGCTCTTCATCAGGGGCAGCTATCCATGCTGCTGCGCGTTCGAGTGGGTCGCGAGGCTCGCGAGTGAGTTTAAACCGTTTTTATAATTATTAAAGATGTCTCACGATAGTTTTAATAGTATTATTGCTGTCTGACAAAGTGACACCATCACAAAGTCTTCGTACATAGGACACGGTCTTCATCCATATTTAGAGCCTCAAATACGAACCTGTGAAACGCGTATCGGTATCTCTTGTCATCGAGGGGCACGAAGTCAACCAGCAGAAGATAGTCGGCGTTCGGTAGCAGCCCACCGAGTCTCGCCTGTATACAACATAGTTTAGGCGTAAATTATCGATGATATTTTAACCCAATAGTTACTAAACTACAGTCAGCTTAATGAGAGCCTTATTGCTTTAAAAAAATTTTTTTTTTCGTATTATGACAAATATATCTTGGGGCACGGTAGTGCCCCCGCCAAGACGCAAATTCACAGGTTAAGATGCAGTTACATATGAAATATACTAAATTTAATAGACCTAGCTTTTATACTTTAGGTTTTTGCCACTCACTTATATATAAACTCACGTATCAAAACCTCTGGGGTACTTTCCGATGACCTAGAATTATGAAATTCCCTTGAGAGTGTCATGTACGTTTTTTGTGATTTAACGGTCGTATCTTTTTTCACGTTAACGTAGAAGTTTGATTTTTTCACAGCTTTAAGGGAACGTAGACCTGAGTATATTGTGTTAATTTTAACTCGATACCTCCACGCGTTCTCGAGATAAAGGGCCTTGACAGACAGACAGACGGACGGACAACAAAGTGATCCTATAAGGGTTCCGTTTTTTCCGACGGAACCATAAAAACATATTTGATCATAGAGATCATGATCCAAAACAATCAGGTTTTTCCAACAGATAAGGAACGAGCAGGAGAAGAACTTTAAATATTTTCGCATCAATATCTGGGTCTCAAAATTTGGCTCTACGTTAGCAGACATTACTAAAAGCACGTAAAACGAACACAGTCTTAAATAAAATAATATTAAGGTAAGGCTTCACTCGCCTGCAGCGCGGGGAACATGCGGCGTCCCGCCTTGGTGACGATGATCTCTGTCCCCAGCTCGTGGAAGCTGCGCCACAGGGCAGCCAGCTCCGACGTGGCTGTGCAGCGCGCCTACATCATGATAAGGGTATAGCTTCACTTGCCTGCAGCGCGGGGAACATGCGGCGTCCCGCCTTGGTGACGATCATCTCTGTCCCCAGCTCGTGGAAGCTGCGCCACAGGGCAGCCAGCTCCGACGTGGCTGTGCAGCGCGCCTACATCATGATAAGGGTATAGCTTCACTTGCCTGCAGCGCGGGGAACATGCGGCGTCCCGCCTTGGTGACGATCATCTCTGTCCCCAGCTCGTGGAAGCTGCGCCACAGGGCAGCCAGCTCCGACGTGGCTGTGCAGCGCGCCTACATCATGATAAGGGTATAGCTTCACTTGCCTGCAGCGCGGGGAACATGCGGCGTCCCGCCTTGGTGACGATCATCTCTGTCCCCAGCTCGTGGAAGCTGCGCCACAGGGCAGCCAGCTCCGACGTGGCTGTGCAGCGCGCCTACATCATGATAAGGGTATAGCTTCACTTGCCTGCAGCGCGGGGAACATGCGGCGTCCCGCCTTGGTGACGATCATCTCTGTCCCCAGCTCATGGAAACTGCGCCACAGGGCAGCCAGCTCCAACGTGGCTGTGCAGCGCGCCACCGCAGGGTGCAGAGCCGCGGAGCCGCCGCCAGCGCCGACGAACTAACACATAAACAAATAAAAAAACTCCGATTCAAGCAGTTGGGTATAATGAGCATGAGACCTTCATTTAATGAGTAGTATATGTATAATGTTGCGTAACCTGAACATAACCACAAAGTTTGGATTTCTTAGTGGCTGAGATCCTATCGAAGCTGGATATATTGGAAACGGCTGTGGTGGTTCTCACCAACATAGCTAAAAACTCTTGGCAGAAAAGGCCTGGCCAAAGACTATAAAAAAACTACTTTCAAATCGGTTCACGCGTTTGGAAGCTACGATGCCACAGACATACACACAAATACAAAGATATTACACAGACACACAGATACAAATGTTAAATTTTTCATCGGGGGTTATAAAGTCGTTTAACCCTCGTTGTCACCCGAAAACGTAACGGCTTTAAGGGCACTGCTTTCGGTTCATTGATACCATTTGCAATTGTCAACTTTGTTCAAAGGATTATAAAATCAACAAAGGATTGACGGACAGCCTAGCCTAGACATGGCGGCGGCGGCGAAAAGGCGCGCGCGACTTGATCGCGGCAAGTGCTCTCGCTCGACGCCTGTATTTATTTATTATGTACCCAAAGTAAAATATTTCGAAGAAAGTTAGGAAGAGAGATTGTCCGAAATATGCTTGCGCAACATGCGCTTGAATGAGAGTTTGCTCTGAGCTTGTCTAATGTTGAGTGGGAGAGCGTTCCAGAGGCATATATAGGCAGTGGTGAATACGTACTCCGCGGACATATCGAGTTCTAATTGCTCCACACTACTCGCGAAGTTGGCCAAGGTTGGACAAACATTATAAGTGTGGAGGGAAGCATACAACGGTCAACATCGCGAGTAGTGCAGAGGTAGGGTAAGACATAATGCACTCACCAGACGTGGAGGCGGCTGCGGGGGCGGCGCGGCCGGCGCGCCATGGTCGCGGCAGGTGCTCTCGCTCAACGCCTGTAGCGGTGAATACGTACTCCGCGGACATACTGAGTTCTAAAACAAAAACATAATATTGTAAAAGCTTCTTCCATCGTTTTCTTTTTCATAAGCTGGGCTGATGATAAACCTTACCATTGCCAAAGTAAAGCACGAAACCCAACACGATGTACCTACTGTAGACGCTCTCTATCCCGTCCAGAGGACATAGGATACTCAATCAAAGTCCCGCTGAGATTTGGTTCTAAATGACAAACTCTGCTAATAGACTGTCTTATTTTGTGGAGTAGTATTAATAGCCGCGGAGACGCCGCCGCAGCTCTAATAGCACTAGGTATAGTTTAAACCTAAAGGCCGACCTTGAAAGATGGTTACAACACTAGAACGTAATAGTACATACCATATACTTACATACCAAGGGCGGTGAATTCATGCAGGTCCCAGATCGCAGGTGTTTCTGGCCCGAATCGAAGGCGACGTCCATAAATATGGGATCTGGGGCTTAAGGCGAATTAGCGCCCGTGGTTTACCTAAAGTTTTACGTCCTGCCTTGACCGGGAAGTCAATTTTTCTCCTCAAGTCAGCGGCTCTCAATTACGGCCTAGGGTGACTCACCTCTCTGATAGAGTGGTGCAGCGGTGGAAGAGATGTTTGCTCGAGCTCACGAGCGCGCTCTAGTGGCGGCAGGCTGAACCCACTGCGAGGGCACTGCCCGTTTGGGATTACACCTGTGGACAAAACCAAACGTTCAGTTACATAGTTGAGGGTACCATGACTTGCAAATCCCTAGAGGACTGATAAAATCAAGGATGCAGGTTGAATCCTGTGGGTATAAGGGGTATAACAAGGATTAAAAGATCATAACTCTCTGGTGGGACTCATCAGCTCTTTGTCTTGTAACTAACTTTTTTCACTAGGGGTTGCAGAATTGTCCGCCCGAAACCACCCTTATGTATACACATTTAACCCCACCATCCACCATCTAGTTAGACGGGGGAATGTTGAGTTTTTTTTTAAGTAAGGACCTTAATGTTGTCAATGCATTTGCACTCCCCTTGTGTGTATTTTAACTAATAATAACTTAAGTCTCTAAGTAATGGCAAGAGGACTACACCGCCGACCCCGTAGGATAGAAAATAATTAAAGTAGGTAAATGTTAACGTAGTTCTTTTTTTATTTTCAATATTTCATCGGTTGTTCATTAAATGTCGCAGGATATTTTCACATATGGACATACATAGTGGACGAGTGATCAGAAACGATAAATTATACAAGAGGTAGACGAACAAGCGGGTAGCCAGGGTACCTAATAAGTGATTACCTTGGCCCATTGACACCAGAGGAGTTACAAGTGCGTTGCCGGCCTTTCAGGAGTACGATTCCTTCCCTTACTTGAATAATAAATTTGGAGCTTTTGTAGCGGAATACTAAAACTAATCAGTACAGATTAAATTTGGAATCGAAAGTGACTGGGGTATATTTTTATCGCGTGATTCTCGAACTATGAGCAGAAAATCTAGGAAATAATTAATTCTCACTGTATTAATAGTAAGAAATAATTATATATTATTTAATTTCTTCGTGTATCGCATAAACTGCCTTAATATGCGAATATTACAATAATAAATTTTCAGTTTCTCCACTACCCAAAGGTGGTCTGGAAGAGATCGCTCTTTAGCGATCAGACCGCCTGTTGTTTACCTCTAATTGTAATAAAGAGTACTTGTATTGTTACAATATAACTGTACGAAGGTTATTGAGAATGCGAACACTGCAAAATAAGCATTTACTTAATACACACTTGCATTAAAAATGCTGCGGTGTGCAATTTCCAAACGTAACTTGATTTGGTATGGTATATCACATAAATTTATCATCGGCAAAATGTGAATATGGTATTTGACTACCTACTGACTACAGTGAAAATATTTTTTATCATTGAAACCACTAACCACACAATCTAGTAAGTTTCTGTCAAAAATTTCATTTTAGTGACATGCTTTTATAGCCGACTGTACTTTTCTTTGGATATCAATCGAATGCTCACTGACAATTCTAAAGACAAACGATTCTAAAGAGCCCAAACTCGGTAGGATTGCTTTTTCTATTATAGAGTTCATATGGCCACCTTCCGGCTACATCATCAGATCAGCCCCATGGTACCATATTATTGTATTGTCATCAAAGTTATGTAAGTATGCAAAATTTCAGCTCAATCGGTTGACGATATCTGCTTCAAAATTGAGTTGTAAGATTCCACCCGAACAAACATACTTACATACATACATACAATGCAAGTTAAATAAAAGCTTGTAAAATACACGGAATCAAATAAACTAAGTAACACTAGCTTCTGGCATTAAACTAATTTTAAATTTGACAAAAACTAAATACATTTGTTTTAACCACCTACTAATTTTTATGACGTCACAATGCCAGTATCTTCATAGAAACTTCATACTACCTAGGTAACTGATTGTTTTTGGCATTTCATCATAAAGAATACAGTTGGATTTGGGGTTTGCCACGGATTTGCTTACGTGAAAAATACTTACCCATATTATTTTTTAGTTTTTAATTGTTACTTGAGGTTTACTTTTATTTTAAGGTCTTTTTTTACCGTACTTTATTTTATTTAAGTAAGGTGGCGTAATCTTACCCCGCCTTACTTATAAAACAAAATTACCACTTCCTTGGTCGTACTTATAGTTCGCATTTTCAAGGAAATAACGTTTAAAAATTATAAAGTATTATATTGTACTATTCTATACTCGTGTTATTTGCTTTGTAGGATAATAATGTAGTTTTACTGATTTAGTATCTGTTATTAAATTTTACAGATACCTGTATGATTTAGTGAAAATGTTTACACAAATACTAATTGTCCTACACAAACATATCTAAAACTTTTACGACAATAATACAATTATAATTTGATTTGTGTGTGGTTTCACAGTGCAGTGTATTGTTTATTTGTATTCAATCAATAAATCTTCTCCTTGAGGCTTAGTTTCCTAACGGATTAATCAGGGACCTAATTCGAGAATTCCGTTTGAGAGATCACCAAACGTCCAATCTCTATGAATTAGATAACAGTAATATCGCCTTTGAACTGTCATTAAAATGCGATGAGCTTGTAGTGACATATTATCTCATCTCAATTTTGGAAATACGAAGGTGATAATGATTGACATAAATGCTATTCATGTATATGAATTTCTGTTTTGAACGAAACGTAACTGACTAATTTCACGCACTACACGGTCAAGTTACGTATGCGCCTGTTATTTATGCCGTCACATACAAAGGAAACGCAAATTAAGCGCGACCGGATTGACGAAGTTGCAATGTTCTAGGGATATCGCCACTTGTCAAGTAGGGACACGTCAAAAGTGACGGATGGCGATGGTCGAATTGCGCCCCAGATTCGTGCATCGCGGATTTTTAAGCACCTCGTAATGTCAGCATAGTTCCCCCATCCCGTTTAAGAAAGTCACTAGGCGGTTACAATGGAACAAAATATATAAGGTTTTAACGGCACATGCCAATTTAAAACAAAAAGTAGATATTAGACGCAACAATAATGATTCAGTTCAGACGAAGTAAGACCGACGGACATGCCGATAAGATAAGGGTTACTAGTTTGTCTACGGAACCCTAAAAGACAGACTGTAAAGTATGCATAAAATAATTATTTCTGCTATTATAAATGTATTATCACCACGAACCTCATTTTATCACCGTCATTCAAAACAGTTAAATACACTTCCACTACCCACTTCCACCATAAACAAAAAATATTCTCAAAAAAAAGTTTAATGCGGTCGTAACTTTATAAAAACCTTAAAGCGTGCTGTCTACCGCGGACATCTCACTCAACTAATTGTTGTAATGGCCGAATGGCGGGAAACTCGAAATAAACCAAGATGGCGGGAATATCAACGGATGTCAAGCGGGCATAAATAAGCCGGGCGATGATAAGTATACTTGCGTGGAGGCGACAATGATCGTGTTTTATTTTAGGGATGTTGTTTAATTTTGTTTTACAGACTGTTTTAGCTTAGAACTGATAGTTCTAAAGAGCTATTTTCTATAGCTGTGTCCGTGTAAAATAAGCAATACATTCCATAGTTTATTGTTTACTTTTTTAAATAAGCTTTCGACTGTCCTCTATTTAGCTGGTGAATTATGGCTGATTTTTTTTGTAGTTTTTAAATAAATCTTCTCCATCAGGCTTAGTTACCTAATGGATTAATCAGATTCGTGCATAATCAGATTTGTGATACAAATGATAAAGAGCCCAAACTCGTTAGTATTGCTTTAATCTGTTACAAAGTTCCTAGGGCCACCTTCTGGCTTCATCATCAGACCACCCTATAGTACCATATTATTGAATTCTCATCAAAGCTGTAGGTATACAAAGTTTCAGCTCAATGTTGAATATATCTGCTTCAAAATTGAGTTGCAATAAGATTCCACCCGAACAAACATAGTTACATATATGTACATATAGTTCAAGTTAAATAAGCGCTTGTAAAAATCTATTTTATTCGCAATATCGTTCACGCGGACATGTAGTCGGAAACAATAAATTTTTCCCATTCTCAAGGAGTAAGGCATAATTGTCACTTTATGAGTTATTTGTGGCATCCCTAATGTGTCACTTTCGCGAGTAAATCAGACTGTTTTTATTGCAAAACGTTACAACGGCAATTTGTGACATTTTATACCTAAATAATTTAATTTAAATACGTAATAAATGGAATGTTGAACGAAATATGCTGAAGTGAATGACTGTAACAGATTCCGAGTGGCATATATTTTTGTAAGAATTGTACAAAAAACTCAATATTCTTTTTTTACATATTCTTTCTACATAGATTTTGACGAGTAAATACAATTCTCCTAGGTCCATTGAGGTCGGAAGTAACCAAGCTGCTCATATTACATTACTAATAGTCACTCTGTGAGCATCTATCGAGTTTGTTTCAAAAGGGTTGACATTTGTATTTTTTAGCGAGCGAAGTGAGCGAAGAGTTTCCATTTTAACTTGGCCCAAAATTCGCTGTCGTATGTGTGGATTTTCGGATGTCCTTTACTAATCACTCCTGTGGCGCGGAGATTACCCCATTGGCGGGTTATACTAGGTGTGTATGTGTAATGATAGATATAACAACGTTTTATATAATTTCACTAGATACAACAACATTTGATATAACAAGAAAAAGTATAAGTAAGCACTTAATTTCATTGAGTATAATTTCAATTATAACATAAAAGACATTTCATATAACGTAACGTTTATATACAGGATGTCCCTAAAACCAACGCCGAAATGAAGAGGGGTGATAGAACAGCTCATAAGCAACCATATTAAGTTAATTTGACCTTAATAAAAAGTTCATGGTTTTCGAGATATTTGCATTTAAAAAAAACTCGTGACTTTTGATGCCCTGCGTCAGTATGTCGATTGCCACCACTGCAAATTTAGGTATTTTTTAAATCTGTTTTTTGCAGGATGTTACTAAAAACATATCCTATCGAATGTAATTTCAATTTATTACATATCATGATGCTTTGTCGGTAAAAATAATAAAAAAAAAACGAATTATAGCAATTTATTAAATTTAGCCAGCGGTTTTGATCGAGTTTCCTTTATAAAAAGTAATGTAAACTAACATGGCACACAACATAAAAAGATATTAAATTTATTGTAGTTTTCAAAAAGGTACAGCATTTTCTAATTTACGCAGCAGTTTACGAGATATTGATACTTTACACCAAAAGGAGCTCATACTGCAGTTATTCCATAGTATGGTACCAGAGCCCCTACTAGGCTCAGAGTTTGAATTTTGAACAAAAAATCAATTTAAAGAATACTTTATTTAGAATAGGAACACAATTCAATTTTAGAATAAAAAAAAATTAAATGTTCATAGCGAACCTGGCAAATAACGTAAAAAGATAGCAAATTTAGAGTGGTTTTTAAAATGGTATTGAAGTGACTTAATTATTTAGCGGTTTATAAGATAATGCAAAAATAATACTGGTTGCCATTTTTATCTGTTAAGTGAATAAAAAAAACTAAAAACATTAAAAAAATACGATACCTGTTTTATGTAACTAAATTAAATGTTCAAATTGTCCGCCATTGACTTGAATACAAGCTCGGCATCTCCTTAAAAATGCTCGACTGATGTGACGTGCACTTCTTGATACGTCGTTTCTTGGGCCTCTGCGTAAATGCGTTGTCTCAGCTCCGCTATACTGTTAATCGGTTCATTGTAAACTTTTTCTTTAATATAACCCCAGTAAAATCCAGAGGATTTAGGTCTGTAGATCGAGGAGGCCACAAAATGGGACCCAGACGGCCGATCCATTTCTGTGGATAAGTTTGGTTTAAATGTAGTCGCACTTCGCGTGAATAATGTGCTGGACAGCCATCATTCTGCAGCCACATTGACCTCCGCGTAGCTAAAGGTACGTCGTCGAGAAGATTTGGCAACTCATTCTCTAAGAAATGCAGATAACTTGGACCATTCAGCGTTTCTGGTAATTCAAATGGGCCAATTATTTTCCCATCTAATATTCCAGTCCAGAGGTTCACTTTAAATTGGTACTGCGACCGATCTTCCCTCATTAAATGAGGATTTTCTAATGCATAACTGTGTAAATTGTGCATGTTCATAAATCCATCTCTCTTAAAAGTGCTTTCATCAGACCATAAAACCATATTTATGAAATTGGGATCCTCTCTGTGTTTTTGCAGCATTGTCTGGCAAAACTGAACACGAAGTGGGTAATCACGGGGCAGCAACGCTTGAACACGTTGTATGTGGTATGGATGATATCCATATCGACGTAATATTCTATTGGCAACAGATTTTGATATCCCTAAATTACATTCAATGTTCCGTGTCGAAGTGGATGGGTCGTTTTGAATCTCTTGTAAAACATCTTCATCGTAATCTCCTCTAGGTCTTCCCAATCCACCACGATTGCCAGGCAAAACGCCTTGTGAGTATGCGAGATGAACATTTCGAAATACTCGATGGTCCGGATGCCTTAAATTTGGATATCTTTCCCGATAGAGTCTAGCTGCAGCACAAGAGTTACCCTGACATTCCCCATAGACAAAATGCATGTTGGCATATTCTTGAAGAGTATAATTCTCTGGCATATTTGTAACAAACGCACTACAATTAATCTTAACAGAGCCAAAGTAAATCGAAGTTAAAATCAATAGGCAGAACTCGAGTCCAAGATGCACAAAGCAAAGTTAAATTGTACCAAAAATCCAAATCACAAGGCAAACACGAGTTCTATTGGTAAATCAAGTCTATTTAAGAAAATAAGAAACCAAACTAAATAAAGAACATCAAACGAATTGACGAAGTGTCCTAAAATTACTAAAATACTCTTTAATCAGAAAGCCGACTTGAATTCGTATTTCAAATTGTGTTCCAATTTCAAATTGTGTATTCTTTGAATCTATTTTTTGTTCGAAATTCAACCTCTGAGCCTAGTAGGGGCTCTGGTTCCATACTATGTAATAACTGCAGTATGAGCTCCTGTTAGTGTAAAATATCAATATCTCGTAAACTGCTGCGTAAATTAGAAAATGCTGTACCTCTTTGTGTGCCATGTTAGTTTACAATACTTTTTTTAAATGAAACTCGATCAAAACCGCTGGCTAAATTTAATAAATTGCTATAATTCGTTTTTTTTTATTATTTTTACCGACAAAGCATCATGATATCTAATAAATTGAAATTACATTCGATAGGATATGTTTTTAGTAACATCCTGCAAAAAACAGATTTAAAAAATACCTAAATTTGCAGTGGTGGCAATCGACATACTGACGCAGGGCCTCAAAAGTCACGAGTTTTTTTAAAATGCAAATATCTCGAAAACCATGAACTTTTTATTAAGGTCAAATTAACTTAATATGGTTGCTTATGAGCTGTTCTATCACCCCTCTTCATTTCGGCGTTGGTTTTAGGGACACCCTGTATGCATTCACAAGATAACATAACCTAATACTCCTCGCTTCGCTCGTCGTCGTACCTTACCATGACTCTATTACAGTTTTACTTTTTTTGTTGCAGTTTTATTGAGTGTGTATTGCGGCTTTAAGCGTAATATATATCGAATAATAATTATACCATAATATGATATTATGCCAAATGAAATTAAAACATCCCACACAAAATCCTACTCACTGGTAATGAGGGCTAAGCAACCCCGATACAGTTCAAGTCATGATTTAAAAAGAAACCGTGTCTTGATTTCCAGCTGATCTCACCTATACGTAGTTCAAATTTCTCAATCGGTTAGATAAGGGGGTTAAAAACGTAAAAAATGTGGCTTACAGCCGGATCCTACTATCGCAGTGCTGGCAAAAAAGATTCCATGTCGGCAAGCGAACTTGTGCTAGCCGCAACTTGTCAGCCATTGCAAGTTGAAATAAAAGACAAAACAATTTACGCAATCAATGATGAATAGTTCCCTCTGATACCACGTGAGAGGCAATTAGACCGACCGAAATAGCCGATCGGTAACAAAAGGAGCGGTGTCGCCTCTGGCGATAAATCCGCATTGATTGACCGCTATAAATCCACGGCGCCCGCGCCGCTCCAGTTACCTGCAGGGCTGACACTGCCAGTATATTATCTCGCTCTCTCTCTCCCTCTCGGTCTGATGTCGTAACGTAACCAATTTTATACCACTTATTAGGGGATGCGACTGATGTTGAATTATACAACATAGTGTAGTTATATACGAATAAAATTAGCTCAATATGTAATGTAATATACTAAGAAAAAAAATACTTTTTTTTATATGTGACTTCAAAGGTACGAAAATTTTATGATTTCTTTTTTTAACCCAAAAGAAATTTAGAAATTGTTTTTCGAATCCTCATAATTTAACAAAACAATCATTGTAATACAACCATGAGCATAAACGCACTTTTTCACGGTGAAAATGTCAAATTACTTACTTTCTTTATATAATTTTTTCTTTGACATAAATCTATTATTAAATGGTATTAATTATTGGAATTCATAAATACAAATAATAATGTGTAATTAAATCGAATAACTAAGCTCAATATTTTGACATACATGTTAAAGTGAACTATAGGGTACCTACTATCTAATAAATATAATAAACTTGTAATATTGCATGCCTTTCCTGGTAGAACATAAGTAACTGTATTTTATTATGATCATCTTATGTAACTATGTTTCTTGCAATAAATGATTGATTGATTGATTGATTTCTTCCATCTTCCTCCATACAAATACAGGTATGAATGAATGAATGAATGAAGCGTTTATTCACTGGAACATACGGTTACATGAAGATCTTACAATAAATATTTCCCATGATATGTTCAACCCAGTACAGGTATGTGAAAATTTATGAGGGATTTATCAGGACATTATGTTCGTTGATTACAATTTAAAATTAGTTAATTAAATTTACTACTTACTAATAATTTATACAAAGTCAATATAATAATAGTAATTAAATTGCATGCGAATAATTTATACCATGTCAATTCTTAGAAACTAGTTTAAAATATTAAGTGAAATCAGAATTGTGATATAAATAAAATAATAATTAAAATTAAATAAAAATTGTTATGTAGGTACCTAAGATCTATTTAAATTCATGCGTCAAAAATTCCTTTACACTGTAAAAACACTTGTCACTCAATAATTTATATAATTTCGTTTTAATACCCAATCCACAGATGACTTCATATGCAGGTAGGACAAATGTATGGAGCGTTTTAGTCCCCTGTAGGAATGTTGAACTTTGACGGTCATTTCTGACTTTTAGAGCAGTCTAAGTGTAGGTAGTCCCATATGGACATTTGATCCCAATAAATAATAGAATAGATTAACATCCTCAAACAAAATTTGTCCGCACGCCTATTAATTCGGAAACCATTTCTGGAAAAAACATACCGCAATAAATAATTTGACTGTGGCAATATGACACCTGTGAAAAGTATAAAACCCATTAGCTTGGGTTAGGTTTGTACCTATTATATCTCGAAAAGTTATTCGTTTCAGAAAAAAGTAGAAATTATAACTACGATAATTATGCCTCATGACAATTATGAATAAGAATTTTATTTGAGCCAATATGGACCCAAGACGCTCGCTTAACTCGCTCCCCTCGCTTTGTCAAATAGGGATCATATTAAAATGGTGACAAGCTCGTCGGGGTGGCGCGCAGCGACGACCAAAATTTTCTGAATGGCTGAATATGCTGTTTACCTCTATTGTAATGATAAGTGTTATCTGTATTTGTATTTCTTTCTTCTTGAGGTGTGCAATAAAGAGTATTCCATTCTATTCTATGCTGGCAACCCTGCGGTAGCCGACACGTGCGTACGCGCATAATGGGTGACACGTATGATTTACAGCGCTACAGATCGCGCCCGCCCTCGTATTTAAACAAATGCATTATTATAAGTTATAACGCAAATCGAAGCAAAAAACGATAGTTAAGCACTGATGAATTAATCTGTGTTGGATTGTGCGTTCATTTGTTACTTGGAGCGTTCAGACGTGTAATAGTAGATATAATAATATTGATGTTAGGCACCTATAGCTGTCACTTATACTCTCGTAGTAAGTTCTGTGAGCTGGAAAAACATGGCTGAAATATTAACTTTATAGAACAATTTTATAAGAAAACTGAAGCACAAAAAACCATTAATAGTACTTAACCTGTTGTGTGACATATTAATAGCTTTACATGGAATCGTATTTTATTGATATTGTACATTTTGTACGTGAGTGTCTTAGGGCCTGCAAATGAACAAATGTAATTCATCATCTTCATCAAAAGGCGTGCTGTTAGACAAAGACCTTTTAAAAGTTAACAGTGCCTTCAAGCTTACCTACCAGGCCTCGGTCTTTCCACGGTCTTCTGGTACGCAGTCGTCGCTCAAAATATTTCTACCCCAACGGTTCTAATAAGCAATTTGTCCCGCACATTCCCATTGAAGTTCAGCATTGTATCGTTATAAAATGTGAAAAAGGAAACTCTAATATGTAAAATACCTACGTCTGTTTCAAAATGGCTGAAATTTGGTATTCTTACGTTTTCAACCAATGGGAAACAAAATTGGTCGAAAAAAAAACTATATACCGTTACTTTGATCAATTTTAGATTTTGACACCATTTATTGACGATTCTAATATACGTAAAAATATGAAATTAAAATATAAGAATCGGGTTTGTCTCTTCTTTCAGCCTGTCAAATATAAAAAAAATAAAGATTCATATTTAAAAAGATAAAAAATAAAAACAACGCGATCAAAGTTATATCGAGAATGGGGTTACTTTGAAACCGCTACTTTTTTTATTGGAAATCTAAAGTAAACCCGCTAAAAAGTCCGTAAAAAATAAAATAAACCGGCCAAGTGCGAGTCGGACTCGCGCACCGAGGGTTCCGTACAAACACTTTCCATCCCTAAGTGGTTAAGTTAAGTTTGCACCTGGTATGTATAGCGCCCCATATAAATTAGGTGCAAAGTTAGGTATTAAAATTTTTTTTTATGGTTTTCGTAATTATTCCTTTATCTATGCTATAAGACGTTGCTTCGTACCAAATTTCAAGATTCTGAGTTCACGGGAAGCACCCTGTAGGTTTTGATTCCCTTGCAAGTGTCGAAAATATGCAAATTAGGTGCAAAGTTAGGTATAAAAAAAAAAATTTATGGTTTTCGTAATTATTCCTTTATCTATGCTATAAGACGTTGCTTCGTACCAAATTTCAAGATTCTGAGTTCACGGGAAGCACCCTGTAGGTTTTGATTCCCTTGCAAGTGTCGTAAATTTGCGGCATAAACGGCTGTATCTTTTGATTGCGTTGGCTTAGAAGTTTGATTTTTTCACAGCTTCAAGGGACAGTAGACCTGAGTAATTGATATAAATTTCAGCTTCATACGTCCACGCGTTCCTGAGAAAAAGGGTCTTGACAGACGGACGGACAGACGGACAACAAAGTGATCCTATAAGGGTTCCGTCTTTTCCTTTTGAGGTACGGAACCCTAAAAATAAAATCGGATAAGTACTTCTTAAGTTATATATCTTTTTAATGTGTGGGGTAACTTTGATAACATATCAAATGATGCTAATTAAGAACTTTAAGAGCTATATATTAGAATATTTACTAGAAGCAACGTACGAACTTTACTATATGTTTTTCAAAGCATCTTTACCTTTTAATACCTTTTAATCAGCCTTTTATAAACATCATCTTGTTACAAAATAACAAAAAAAAATTAGCTTCTTTAGTTTGTGCTTTTAGTACACGTTCGACTTATTTAAATTAGATACCCTACATAGATTAGGTACAAGAAAATCAACAACTTAAGATCGTATTTTAAACTTTTAATGAACTACTTTTCCAAAACGTCGATGTCGTAATGGAATTCAATAGTTTCGATATCTTCAATTTATTTTGATCGTGGCAAAAATGCAATTATTTTATGTCATTCTCGTCAATCTCTAATATGTATTCTATTACTCTCTTAAACTTTTTCTTGATTGCCACAACTTAAATCCTTCTACCACCAAAGGAAATGTTTCTATAATGCGGCAAACATACTTTAGCCAAAACAAATCGCTGCAGTGAAATTTCTCAGTCAACATCTTCTCTTGATGCATGCTCATGACAATCCAGACTATCTTCTGATGGTGTAGCTATATCCATTGCTATCACCGTGGAGGCAATATGGGGTTCATTTGAATTGATCATTTTGATCAATTTCACCACGTATAACTGATCAAAGACACCCCGACCCATGGGTTCCCCGGCAACGTGCGCATGTGTAGGTTGTCGAATTTAGGTTTTTTTATTTAAACTCGCGAATAAATATTGATTAACGTAAGACACCATAAAAATCGCATGTATTATTATTGACACAAGTACAGTCAAAGTTTTTTAACTAATAAAATCAGGAAGAAAAGTGTACTTACAATTAATATTTTTTTTCTCGACGAAAATGATAGTATTACACGCGCACCCGTTTACTATTTGGTGAAGCAACTATCAGTTTTGCCAATAAATAAATAAAAACTGCTTAGGCGTTTTTCAACTCGTTAAATCAAGCACTTTAGTAGCGGATGGAAGTTGATATCAAAGTGGACCCGCAAATCAAAATAACCCCGGTTTACATTATGAAACCTGTACCCAAAAGTTCACGAGTATCGGTTGAAAAATACAACCTGTAGGTGAGACCATCCTAAATCTGAACAAATGGACATACGAAAGAATTTTGCCGCAACTGAATCGGACACTTCACTCGCTTCGCTCGCCCAATTCTTAACTGCATCATCCCAAAATCCCCTTGAAACACTCCTTACTTGACATGTCATGATCATGATTCATCGCACTTAGCTTGTTTACAAATAGACATCGTGGATTATCAAGGGGATGTGTTTCTTTGATCACGTCGGCATCGCTGGCGAGCCGGGCTAACAAGCCATCGACGTGGCCAGGGGTCCTATTCAATATAGCTCTTGCTGTATATAGACATCTTTTAATTAATTAAATAAGCAACTTCACACTCGCAAAACTACTCATATGTTGAACCATTCAGGTAAGTTTTTCTTCATTATCGTCTCAGGATGGAAGTGGGGGATTTGCTTTAATCTTTTTGGCGGAGTATTCTAGAATTTTATTTATAAGAATATTATTTGTTTTAATATATATAGGAGGTTATAGATTAAGAGTTTTTTTTTATTTAAAGTTAGTGTTTATTTAATTTTTTTTTATTTGAGTTCGGGGGACTTTACCTCGATATCGTTATGTTATGATAAATTAATATATTTAGCTACAAGGATTGACCCGATTGAGGTAGAATCTACGACATCGAAAGTTAAGTATAATTTGATCAAAATTGTTACAAATTTCCCTTTTGTTCTGAAAAGGTTCTAAATGGCGGGGATGGGATATGGAAGTTAAAGTGGTTAAAACCGTAAAAAGTTACTAATTTTGAAATCAAGATCGCTTATTTGCATTTATAAAGGTACAAGACGTTGATTACGTTATGAATTGAAAATACGGGAGTAAGGGGAAAACTGCATTAAGAAAATTTTAAAAATGTAACTTAGCCAGTTCTTTCCCTCATCCATTCAAACAAAGGTACCTACTTAGATACAAAAAAAGTTGATTAACTCAAATGCATATCTTAAATCTTCAGCTAATCTTGATTCGACAGGTTATGTTGCTTTATTTCGTAGGAAACTAGTAATGGAATCAAGTTTATTTGCTCAAAGCATCTGGTTGATGTGTTCTAGGAAAGCGCAGACAGGGTGTCGCGTAGTTGCATTGTTGTGACTGCTGATTGACTTATGCTTGCATGTCCCGCTATTCTGGGCTGGCGATGTCCGGCGTCTATCTTCTAGTTCGACGATGTGGATTTTGGATGATTTTCATATATTTAAGCATTTATTTATCTATCCATCCATCTGTCAGTGTCTCTCTATCTGTATATGTTTGTCCGTTTATCAGTCTCTTTGTCGGTGTCTGACTGTAATATGTATGTTTGTCAGTATCTTACTGTCTTTTTGTTCGTATTCATCTCTCTGTTTCTCTCTTCTTCTTTTGCTCTCTCTCTGTGTGTTTGTGTCCGTTTCTGTGTCTGTGTAAATTTATGCGTTAGTGTCTGTATCTGTGTCTCTCTGTCTGTTTGTCTGTCTTTATCTGCTTGTGTCTGTCTCAAATCAGATGTGTTCTAGGAAAGTGCATACAGGGTGTCGCGTAGTTGCATTGTTGTGACTGCTGATTGACTTATGCTTGCATGTCCCGCTATTCTGGGCTGATGTCCGGCGTCTGTATTGATGGCGTTTCTAGTTCGATAATGTGGCTTTTGCAGGATTTTCATGTACTTATTTATCTGGCGGATGCCCGTCTGTCTGTGTCTGTCTATCTGTATATGTCTGTCGCCTATGTTTTCTGTCGGTGTTTTTCCTATCTGCCTGTATATTTAGTATCTGGCTATCTGTCTGCATCTCTCTCTCTAAAATCAGCTGTTTACTATGAGATCTGGGGCTTTACGAACTACCGCCCGTGGTTTGTCTAAAGTTTTCCCCCCGACGAAAACCCCGCTTTCGGCTTTGAGTGACGTAAATATATAAATATAATTAGTTGACTTATTAGTAAAGTTTTGTGTGGTCCAAATGGCCCGTGCGCATCGGCTCAGTAGCACCTAACGAGCCCCGCGACACAAATCACCATTACCAATGCCGACGGACCGCGACCACACGAAACTGCTCATCTGGGGGTACTTTGTCGCAGTAAGACTCCTTTTATCCGTTCAAAAATGCTGATTGTTTTAGTAATTTTTCTCTATGATCAAACATGTTTCTTAATACATTATCAATGTTACTACTTAGAACAGGGCTCATGCGATTTATTGGTATATATTTGATGCCTACAGTTTGATTTTTTCATTGATAATTTTTGTTTGAAAAACTACTCGAAATTCACAAAATTCACGCAGAAAACTGCACGCAATGAAAACATTAAATAAATAGCTATGTTAATATCTAGAATTCAGGAAAAGGCACATTCAGGTATATTTTAGATAGATTTTCATTTTCATTGTGTTATTACAGAAAGCTACGCGGCGAGAAAATCTCTCTTCCTGGCCTTCGCAAGACGTAAAACTAGATAAACTACGGGCGGTTATATTTATGGTCCTCACCTTCGCTTCGGGCCACTGGGAACTTCACGAGTTCACCGCCCTAGGTATGTAATATAATTTGTTGAACACCATAGAGAAGAGGAGAGGGAAGATTGTTTGGTCACCTTATATGACATGGCGGTTTTATAAGCAACGTCATCGAAGGAAAAGTGGAAGGAAAGCGAGGCAGGGGAAGACCAAGAATGAACTACATAAAATAAGTGGAATGAATTGTCGCTTGCGGTATTTCCGGACCGATCTTCAAACCTTCAAGAAAAGAGCGTACTCCCACCTGAAAGGCAGGCAACGCACTTGTGACTCCTCTGGTGTTGCAGATGTCTATGGGCGACGTCAATCGCTTTCCATCAGGCGATACGTTTGCTCGTTTTGCCTACTATGACATAAAAAAAAGAGAATTTAAAATTCATGTCGTATAGGGAAATCAAGGAGTTGGCTATGGATAGGGATAGATAAAGACAGCTACATTCTACAGCTACCAAATAGTACTAAAACTAAGATACAAAGCGCCAATTTTCACCAATGCAAGACCTACATTCTATTAAACAATAACTCAATCGCGATTGACGTAGTCTCATAACTTTCCCGTCAAGCATCGGCCAAGGCACACTGTGTATAAAATACCTACACACTATACATTATAATACATTATAGGTACACCACGTTTTCGGCCAAGGAGCGATGGGCGGACTAGAATAGCTCCCGTTGGCAGAGCTCCGTCAGCAGTCACAACATCTAGTGCATTATCGGTTACCTATTATTGATACGTGTTGCATTATGATTATGTAAACGTGTGTCCGATTTTGTGGGGTTGCTAGTAGCGCGTATTTGTGTGTTATTGTTATTATTAAAAAGAAGACTTGTGTGACTGGATATTTGCGGTTGCTCATTTTATTCGAAATGTGCATTGCAAGTAAATGAGACATTGAACTATTGATAGGACAAGGAATAGATAAGATTTCAATAATTAATACGGTACTTGACTATAGTGAAAATTAATTGTCATTGAAACTACTAAACATACATTAAAAATACTTACACGGAAACTAATAAACGGACACAAATTTTTGTACATTTTACTATTTTTAATTATACAAAAACTAAAAATAAGACGTGTTTTGACTACTGATTTTTATGACGTCACAAGCCAGTATCTTTGTAGAAGCTTCATGCTAACAAATCGCTTATGACATTTTATAAAGGGTAGCTGATTTGAGCTGTCATCAAAAACCGTATTGCTTAGTTTTGGATTTAGACTACGTCAATCAATAGGGTTTTTATCCGACTACATAACGCAAACGAGGGTAATATGTGTAAGTAATATAGTTTATCCGAAACTCAGATCAAATTATGTAAATTTTGTACAAGTCACAAACGAAACGATCGTATACTTATTTGTAATAAGTTTCTGTCAAAAATGTCATTTTAGTGGCAAGCTTTTATAGCCGACTGCACTTTTCTTTGGATATCCATCAAATACTCACTGAGACGATTCCAAAGAGCCCAAGCTCGGTAGGATTGCTTTTTCTATTATAGAGTTCCTATGGCCACCTTCCAGCTTCATCATCAGATCAGCCCCATGGTACCATATTATCTTATTGTCATCAAAGTTAAGTAAGTATGCAAAATTTCAGCTCGATCGGTTGACGATATCTGCTTCAAAATTGAGTTGCAAGATTTCATCCGAACAAACATACTTTAAACATACTTACTTACAATGCAAGTTAAATAAAAGCTTGTAAAATTAGAGTCATTTTTTATTCGTGCTTGTTTGACATAATTTGATCTTACTGTTTCGGATAGACTTCATCAATCGCTTATTCACTGCGTGTCCTCTTTTTAATCACCTGTTTGTGTGAGACTGTTAAACACAAGTTACAACACAATAACACAACTATTTTAAGCTATTAAATTAAGTTGGGGTGGAATAATAAATGTGAATGAAAGCCGAGCCCAGGGAAATTTGTTTCAATATATTACATTTATTTATATGAGTAAATTCCACTAAATGTCAGAGGAATAAATCGTGCGCGGGCGCACCGAAAATACTGTCTTTTGGAGCTCTTCATTATGCGGATTGTGCGGTGTGGAGACGGACTTTATTTTAAAACGAAATTGTGCTTTAAGCGGCCTTATCATTGTATTTTTTTTTCATATATTATTATGACAAATATATTGATAATTTCGACCAATTTTTAAAGTAAATGATACTTTTTCCTGAGTTTTAGATACATAGTGAAAGTTGAAAGAAGCAGTTTTTTGCCTGAATTTTGTCAATTTGGAATAGTTTTTGTAACAAAAATTTACATTGTAAATTTAAACTGTAGGTTTTAAATAGGCAAATGATATACCAATTGCAATAGCCCGTTCTAACTAACATTATCGCTATATACGCTATTGTTATTCTTCTTTCGTGTCGAAGTTCCTCAAATACTTGATGCCCAAAAGGCAGCGGCGTCGACAGCCCTGACCGTCGCGAACAGGAATGTGGGCATGCCGGACACACCAGCAAGTAGTGCGCCATCGTTTGTGGTGCTGAGTTACAGACGCATTGAGTTGAGTCATCCCGAAGCTAACCCCATCGGGTCATGCTTTCCCTACAGCGGCCAACTTGAGACCTGAGCCGGTTAACCCCCAGATTGGCCATGTTTCGTTTTGGCCAAGCGGTAGTTGCTCCAAGGCTGGCACATATGCATCAGGTGGGGGACACGTGTTTTGCCACAACTAACGAGGCGCCTCGGCTGGGTTGCCAACCAGGGGATTGGTGCTAATAAATTAAAAATATAATAATAAAAAACAGTAAAACGTAAAAATTCTTCCATACTAATACACCTGACAGATATGGAGTTATGACGCGGGGCGGGAAGTGACGACCTGCGGTCGACGTAAATCACACCAATGGCTGCCTGGCTTAAGTGGCGTTTAGGATTGTTACTGATATGGGTGATGTTCTCGTAATAACTCATTTTTGAGATAATTGTTACCTGTAGTAATTCAACTAAGACACTCGGAAATGGCAATCAACATTTCATATTCAACACCAAAACCTCTTTCGGCCAACGGTTTCTTAAGTTTTTACATCCCTTGGCATATAATATAACATAGTAAATAAACACTGTGACATCAAAAACGATCACCAAGGGAAATTAGAATAAAATTGTTTTCTTGGTTAAACAGTCTTAATTACTTGGAGGACTGAGGATTTCCTACGAAGAATTCAATAATTTTCTTAATATAAGGTTGCACATACAGACCCGCACACACACACCCACACACCACACCCATAAACTTTCATCGACTCACACACTTTCATTTGCACAAAATGTCTCTTTGTAGGTAAGTAATTGTAGGTAATAATAATAATAAGCTAAATTTAATTCATTAACGGATACCCGAATGCGAAATGTTAATGTTTGCCTAACGGTCACCACGATACAAGCC
Source organism: Apotomis turbidana (assembly GCA_905147355.2). Taxonomy (NCBI): domain Eukaryota; kingdom Metazoa; phylum Arthropoda; class Insecta; order Lepidoptera; family Tortricidae; genus Apotomis; species Apotomis turbidana. Next base: position 5,951,194 of record LR990299.1, on the reverse strand, counting down.
TAGCCTAGTGTGGGATCACTGATTAATTGTGCAATTTATATTTCTGTCCTTTTAATAAACTATTTTTATACTATACCCTACTTCTATACCGGTAATAAGACTAGCAATTTCATGAAGCGCAGAGGGAAGAATGCAGTCCAATAACTAACTGTAGATAAGTCTTCCTCATTATCATTTGACAATAAACTATGTTAGCCTTACTCCATCTTACCTTAGTATATAGATACCCTTTATCTAAAAATAAAGAGATATGGAGCATCTATATTACTAGAATAGAATAGAAAAAGCTTCAAGATAACACATCATTACAATTTTCTATATTGGGTAAGTATTAAAGACCGTGTTAAGAGTAGGGATGTTACGGAGATCCGCCTCCGCCTCCCTTAAGTCGGAACTTCCGTTTGGTTTTACACCTCCGGCTTCGCCTCCGCCTTCGCTATTTTTTATTTTAAACCTCCGCCTCCGACTCCGACTCCGTTATTTTTTTACCAAAGTTATACCGGAGGTGAAGGTATTGCTATTGCATTTGCCGCGGCACGGCAGCGCAGCGGACGCCTATAAGTTTTGACTTGTCCGGGAATTATTTACCTATTACTCAAGATCGCTCGCTTTTTGTCTTATTATTCAGTTAGTTCCGTCAGTTACTTCCGTATTGGTGGTTGTGTCATATTAGTGAGTGTTTTTACGTTAAAAATGAAGTCTTTTACTAGTGCCATATGGAATTACTTTGTTTACATAAATACAAACTCGTCAAAGTGTAAACTGTGTGAGAAAGTGTATTCTAAGAAAGGAACAACAACAATATCTAAAGGGCCACCTAAACTCGCTGCACCCTAAAGGGTATAAAGACTGAAAAACAGACTCGGAAAAAAGGTAGTTCCGTAGACATTTAGTTACAAATAATTAACGCAAAAAGTTTGATTGTATTGTGTTGTTTAGTTAAACTTGCACTTCAATACATTAAACTTCTACTTAAAACAAGGTTACAAAGGTTCTCGGCTCCGGCTCCGGCTCCGTTAAAACTCCGGCTCCGGATACCAGCTTCACCTCCGGCTCCGGATCCGACTCCGTTAAATAAAAATTGAAACTCCGGATCCGGCTCCGGCTCCGGTAAAGCCACCTCCGTAACATCCCTAGTTAAGAGATGTGCATCCGAAATAGTCTCCACTCAGCAATGTTGGCTTTGCTAGTCAATGCCCACGGCGCTGGTTTTCTGTGGAGCCAGAAAGACGGTTTCGCGGAACAACATACCGAGCAACTTGTATGTATGTATGTATGTAAACGCTTTATTGTACACAACAACTGGTTATAAATACATTGATAACAAATGAAATATGTACAAAGGCGAACTTATCCCTATTAGGGATCTCTTCCAGTTAACCTTTGAGCAATTGAAGGAATGGGTATACGAAGAAAATAGGCAAACTACACTGCGACAACCAAGATATCTATATTATACTTAATAAAACTATAATAAGTACATAAACTAAGTAAGTAATAATACACATATATTTTTACTATTTATAAGATATATATTATATATACATATATATCTACATATAATACATATAAATGCGTAAATAAATATAGTATTCAATGAATTCACACGTCATCGGACAGCCACAATTTCTTCAAGTTAATCTTAGTGATGCAACAGATGGAGACTTCCTAAGGGACAAAGGCAACTCATTCCACAACTTCACTGCGCTTACCGTGAAAGACTTGCTATAGGTACGCGTCTCACTTGTGTGAAAGACGATGTGTATACATATATATATATATGTATACATATATGTGTGTATATATGTAAATACGTATATTATGTGTATGTTTATATACGTAAGAATAGAAATATTACGATAAATTACTCTTACTCTTTACCGTAACGTAGTTTGGAAAGAATGCAGGGCGTCGCACGCGCACTAATTGGGCTAATTTATTCAGAAGTGGCTCGGGTTGCGGTGATTTGTAGCGGGGACGATTCCGGGTGTTCGATAGACAGCTGGGTAACGTCAATATTTATAAGAATAGGGATGAACTCATGTCGAATTATAATATCTAGAGATATTTCCTGTATATACCTAGTGTTGCCTGCAATAGGAGCAATAAATTTAAGCATAGATTCTATACCCATCAAAATGAACAATTTTTTTTAAGCAACTGCTGAAAATAACGTGCATTGAATTTTAATTTGTAGAATAATCTTTAGACAAAAATGCAACGTATTGCGAAATGTGCGATATTAGTAAAGTGACAGCTATGTCAATGCTCACAATGCAACGCAAAACGTCACTAATATTTTTTTTATTCAGTTTTAGGGGTCGTTGTCAGAAAATAAGCAACACCCTAGTATACACATTATCTAAGCAATCATTCATTGCACGCGTCATCGACTCGAAATTAAGATCTTTCTAGAAATCATTCTACGATGGCGGCATTAGTAGTTACAAATAAATCCCGTATAATGTTCAGTATCCTTTCAAGCCACGGAGCATCGTAAAGTTTTATACATGTTATTTTTATGCACCGTTGACTTTTCATCGCATCGTAACTATCACAGCAAATTTATTTCTCAGACATTTACAGACAAAAAGCAACATGTCCGTCAGATATTAACAGCGAATTTAAACCCTAATGTTATATAGTTAAGAAGTTTAGGCTTTTTGGTAAATTGTTTGTCTAAAGGAGTCATGTCGGTTCGTTTGCGTGTGCGCATCTGTTTACGATGCGTCCTTATGAGAACGACTTCTGTTTACGTAAAATGGGACAAAGAATTTAATGTGGATGGTTATTTAGGGTTTAAAATAATTATTGGGCTCGTCCAAAAGGAATGTATGTCACAGAATTGTATGTTTAAAAAGTAGATAATTCTGACGAAGATGTAGGAGCATACAAGTCAGTAAGCCGCTGTTCTACTTTAAAATACATTTTCAACCTGAAAAATTAAACAGCTGTAAACGGTAAGGATACCTAAGCATAACATCATATAATATTATTGCCTCGCATGCGATGTTGGAGAATTTCAATTTACTTCACTTCAAGGTAGAGCCATATTCTTAATTCAAAAACTTAGAAAAACAATATTTAATAATTCCTCAACAAAACGCATCCGCTTCTCAAAAGTATGGCTCACACCACACTTCAAAGCACTAATCCGCTTATTACAAACGTTCAAAATTAAAATAAGAACAACAAACAAAAGACGACCACCGACCGTTTATTTAGCTTGCGTATCGACCGTTATTCATGAATAGACGTTTAAATCTCCATCCCATATTGAATTTTATTTCAGCCACACATTGATACGATTTAAAAACAAACATTTTTGAAATTAGAACGTTTTTGACGCTAAGAAAACAATCAGTGCTGGGTTATTTTACGTGGGATAGATTACGTCAAAATATTTGCACTAGTCATGTCGTTCGTCAATTTTTTTTTTTTATTAGCCCGGTGGAGTGTCCCACTGCTAGTCTCGTCAATTAGTTTTTGGAAAATAAGGAGTTAGTTACGGAGGCGTCTCTTAAGAAAAATTATCATCTAGATTGTTTCTTTATAATCAAAATAAGTAACTAATAGGTTTAAAATGCGTGGTCAGCATTGATTGGTACAAAAGGCAACCAAAAGTACCTAAAATCTTTGTTGGTTTTATGATACAATTGTTATTGTAACCTGATCTGTTTGTCACCATTTCTGTAGAATACAATACTTTAAAGTGACATGCGCGATTGTTATGTAAGTATGTACCTAGTTTCAAAATTCTCAATATGCCATAGTACATGGCAGCAATTCAAACAAAGAATTTAAGAATATATATACTTAATTTTGATGATTGATCCTGAAAACGAACTCATCCAAAATATTATTCTAGACATTTTCAGACAATCTGGTCACCTCATAAACTTAAGAGCTAAAAGAGTATTATATCTTATAACTGTCAGATTCTGAAAATAAAGAATCAATCTCAATCATCGCATGTTTAGTTAAGGCTAAGCTAAGCGCTTCCGAAAATAATAATTTTCCAGTAAATCATCCGAAGTTAGGGTTGTCAGAAGTTACAAATTTGTCTGGATTCTTTCGACATTTCCTATGACAAAATATACATATAAACACCTATTCAGTCTATTGCATGGGATTTACAGTAGTAGCGTGAGAGATAACGTTTTTGATTGCTGAAATTACAGATGCGGGACCGGTATCCAACTGAAAACCTGGCAAGCGATGATTGAACCCGATTACTGATACCTAGTGACAAAAACTAAAAAAAATATTGAAAATAAAAATGTACGTCACATCCGAAAAAATAATCAGGCGTAGTTATAAAAACATTTTTTTTTATAAAATTATAAAATTAGCTACTTTTAATACTGACTGGACATTCGATCAGTAAATTTTGACAGAAATTACTCTATGACTTAGTCCGCCTTAGACCGTTTCTAGACATTTAAAAGGTCCAGATATTTGTTTGGCAACCCTATGTAGAGTCAAACGAGCCCGCCCACGAGACGCCATTGTTTGTTTGCTTTACTAAGCGTGTAATACACGATTTTTGTTTCATATTTCTCGAACACTTAAAATAAATGCTTAGGCGTGAGAATTTTTAATGGAACGTCAAGTACTTGGTTACTTATTTTAAGTATTGACTCATGCTCTACTATTTTCTAGTTCCTTCCGCGGCTTAGTCAGCGAGCCAAATTCTTTTTGTTTTTACTTCAGAACCTTTGGTCCATATTAATTTAATATAAAAAGAAAATAAGCATATTGGCCACGTATTATACATACCCATAAACCTTCCTCTTGAATCACTCTATCTATAAAAAAACCGCATCAAAATCCGTTGCGTAGTTTTAAAGATCTAAGCAAACATAGGGACAGCGAGACAGCAGAAAGCGACTTTGTTTTATACTATGTAGTGATGACGCAAAGGGTGACATTATTCTTGCATTATCTCAAAAGTTCATTAACGCAAACGACAAAAAAGCACCTAAATACTTATTTAAAATTGTCGTAATTTAAGCTGCGGGTCGATTATAATAGGATAGGAGTAAAATGCTCTCATACTCAATAGATGAACAGAGATCAATATGGATATAATGTGACTTTTGGATAAATGCATAAAAATCAACAGTAAAAAACAATTTCATTGAATGAATATAATCTGCTTACTAATCGCTTAGATTGTCTAGCATTCCCTCTCATGGTCTCATCGTGTAACTGCATTCCGAACAGCCGCGTTCCAAATTCAAATTCAAATACCGAACAAATCTTTGCCGTCAAACAGCTACGTCCGACAGCCGCGCACCTCTACGCGATGAAAGACTGATCGCTCGCTTAATCGACTCAGCCCGAACCAAAGACTAACTTTTTTTTTCTAATTCTATTTTTGAATGTTTCAAGATTGCACAAACTTTTTGCGTTCTTAAAAAGTTTGGAGCGTAATGAATAATGGGTGTACAAAATGTGACGATAAGATAAGAACACGTGTAAAAGTGACGAAGTCTGCAATGTGTTGTTTTTTTGTTTGTGTTTATGAGTTCCGGGTAGGCAAGGGAGGGCTCTTCTAAGCCATCAGTTGGTATATTTAAGTTCGAAAGTTTTAAGATCGTAAATTGTTCATTCATGTTTAGTGCTTTTTTTTACTTTTCGATAAGGTAAAACTTTTACTTTTAATGACTGCTGAAACTTATCGTTTTCCTCCGGTCCACATCAATTAAGGTCATATGTGGGTGGGCCCTGTCATGAGTCAGCTAAAATTAAAAGTATCACTGATTGACATTTCGGTTTTTTTTTTACATATTTTGGCACAGCTAATATTACCTATTCTAGAGAACTTCATAATCAGCTACTTCTGGCGCAGATTCGGCAAAGCAACTTTATGAAATCTAAGTATAATTTTTTTTTTTAAAAACATGTTCGCGGCGCCTACATCTTGCAGCCTCTCGTAGTGTAATTAATTACGAATCCACACTACTCGCAAAGTTGACCGAATATGGGCCAATGTGCTGTGTGGAGAGGTACTTCGTTGCGGAAGCCTTCGTTTTTGGAGTAGTAGGGCCTCGTGCAGGGTCCGTCCGGATTGTTACTACCGTCTTGCCTGCTAACCCACCGCCAAACAGCAATGTTCGCATTGTTGTGTTCCGGTGTGGGGGTAACATAGCCGGTGAAATTACTAGCATAGAGGCATTCTATCTTCGTCCTCCGGGTAGGCAAGCACTTGTGACTCCTCTGCTGTTGCAGGTGTTTATGGGCGACGGTAATCGCTTTCCATCAGGCGATACGTTTGCTCGTTTGCCCCCTATGACATAAAAAAAAAAGCCATACTTCGGCCAACTTCGCGAGTAGTGCCGAGAGGAACTTCACACTCACACCGGTAGCCAGCTAGCCGCAAATCACGTTAATCGTTTTTCCGCCAGTAAGAAACTAATTAAAAAACGCTTAAGTTTTAAAATTCACATGAAACGGTGCGTTCAAGGTTCAAGTCGAATATCGCTCGATGTGTATCGATTCGGTCCATTCATTATCATCAGGAATTTCGATCAGTCTCAGTGTTCGATTGGCTGCTGCCGCGACTGATGACGAATCGTAAATCGATTTGAAAAATTATCGAGTGAATTTCGAGATGAATTAAATCCCGTTTAATAACTAAGACTCAAGGCAAGCAAGTTCAAAAATAATCTTATTATAAATGTGGTATTACCACATAAAAAAATAAGAATCGATAAAAAAGATTCTATACAAATATAATAATCTTATTAATTCGAGTAAAAATATTTCAGAAAAATTACAAAATTACTTTAAGCCGGGCATGTTCCCACCGCCCTGCCTTAATGACTAATGAGTTAGTATCAACGTAATTAACTGCTGTCTATCACCCGACTGGCATCTGTACAAATTGCAGCATACAGTGAAGTGTCATTTTAAAAACATAGGTTCGTGTAATTGTTTCATTCAAAGTATTTAGGTAGGTTGTTTGAGGTGTCTTTCATGTTTACCTACGTCTCGACTTCTCAACAAACTTCAAAAATTGCGTTCAAAAGTTGCGGATATAATATACCTATATGTATCTGTGCCATTGGTTATTGACGAAACTTGTGGTAGATACATCTATTTGTGATTGGACGAAACCTGTGCTGTGATTTGTATTTTGCTAAGTTTTTGTCTTCAAAAATTGGGCAAGTGCGAGTCCGACCCGCGCATGAAAGATTCCGTATCATAGTCTAAGTTTGTTGTATGGGAGCCCCCCTTAAATATTTATTTTATTTTATTTTTAGTATTTGTAGCGGCAATAGAAATACATCATCGGTGAAAATTTCAACTGTCTAGCTATCACCGTTCTTGAGATACAGCCTGGTGACAGACAGACGGACGGACGGACGGACAGCGAAGTGTCAGTAAGGGTCCCGTTTTTACCCTTGGGTACGGAACCCTAAAAATGACAAGTTTCTCCAGTCGACCCGCGTATTTTTCAAGTTATGAAAAATCGTTTTTTATGTATATTTCGAAGCTTTCTAGCTTTTCAGAGAGTTCACTCTCGAAATCAAAAATCTAATTCTTGTCAGAAAAGATGTGGTCCACGAAGAATCAATTGAACCGCTTTGATTTTTTTTTAAACTCAACCTTGAGAAGTGGATTTCTTTTCGATGATGTCGGTTATTATTTTTAAAGCGATTTCTTTGTTACTTTATATAAGTAACAAAGATGTTTAGGTACGTTACGACATCATACTCTAATGAGTACCTATAGTCATCTTCGTGCTTAGCTTAGATGGCATGTCGCCATACCAAGGCATTTGATACCCTCTTTTTTTAAAGAGACTCGCAGAACAGATTAAAAGTGCAATAAAATGCAGCATTCGCTCATTATTTTTTCTCTACTTTTACAAGTTAACGGCAGTAACTTTTTGTGTCAGTTATTAAATCATCCGTTTGTCGTCACAAAAAAGTAACGTCAGATACAAAGTTAATGTTTTTAGACAGATGTTAAGCGACCCCGAGGCACTTCTCTTACATAGACGACCTCGAGGTTTTCGGAGCACGAATGATTTGACTATTGTCGGCCTGCTGTCAAATCATCTATGCACCGAAAACCCCGAGGGTATGCACATAAAATGGCATTCGGTTTGGTAACCGCGACCGGTGATCACGATCAGCGGCCAATACAAATCCACTTTATTACACACCTCAGATACAGAGGGATACAAAACATGAGAAATATACAGTTAAAAAATTAACAGAGGTTAACAACAGGCGGTCTTATCGCTAAATAGCGATCTCTTCCAGACAACCTTTAGGTAGCGGAGTAGATCAGAAAAAGTGAATTGAGTAGGTGATGCAAACAAATGAGCCACAAAAATTAACTACAAAAAATAAAAATACAATAAACATACATAATAATAAGCAGATATACCTACATACAATACTTAGACATATTAAATACACATAGCAGAGTAAAATAGATAGCAAACCAGAGTCAGTCGCATAGTATGAGTAAGAGGAGCGATATATATTTATTTATTTAGCGGAAGGATTACTCCGATGTTCAAAATTAGACCGTATAGTGCCGTCCCGCTCACTCAAATATACTTTGACAGAAAGTCGAGAGGGACGGCAGTATTCAGAGCCGTCGAAGTAGCATTTCAGTTTTCTTTACGAGACCGGAGACGTCACTATTATGAGCGAAAATGGCGGACAGCGTTTTAAGAATTTCAAATTACAGAATAAAAACCATATTTTCCATATTATTTTTTTTCAGCTACCTATATTCTATTTTTATGGACTGAAAAAATATATAAGTATTTTAGGTATCTTACGCCAAATACTATACGAAATAAACATTAGTTTCATACAATTTCACATGAGTCAACAAGTCTTAATCAATAATTGTCAACTCTTGAACTCTACAAAAAACCAGACGTACTCGAAATTCGTATCATGCAGCCCCGCTCACCCATAAACCCTTTAGCTGGAGTGGGAGAGGGACAACACGGTAATCACGAATTTTGGTCTCCAGAGTCGACATGTCAATGGGGATTGATGACCGTCGGGGTGGGCGCGTTTTTCTGGTAATTAACCGACCCGCCAGAAAAACGCCACTTATGAATGTGCATGTTTTTAAAAACATACTTCAGTTTTGTATCGAGTTGAAATGTGTAACCGTTTTGTGGTATGTAGGCCTTATTCCTTTTAAAATGCTGATTGTTTTGGACATGTTTCTCTATGATTAAACATGTTTCTGAACATATTATTGTTATTATTACCTAGAACAGGGCTATTGCGATTTAATGGTATATATTTGAAAACTACAGTTTGAATTTTTCATTGATAATTTTTGATTCAAAAACTACTCGAAATTCACAAAATTCACGCGGAAAATTTTGTTTTTTTTATTTTTAACTTATTTCCGACTGCACGCAATGAAAGTATGAAGTAGCTATTTTACTACCAACAACCCGGAAAAAGTATTATTCACTTCAAAAAAATTATTGAAATTATCAATTTTTTTTTAAGGAATTATGCCTCTTACATACTGCGATTGCTGACAAACCGCGGGTAAGTATGGTATTTTTTACACACACACTTACACTTTCACACACACACGCACATGCGTAGACAATAAGTAATTTATTTTGAAGCTGATCTGATAAGTCATTGTCAAACATCGAATTGAGGCCCTGGGTTAGATTTCCCTCGTGATTCTGTCCATTCATATATCCATCAGCGCTGTGCGCCGGTGACGAAAGACGAGGGACTCTGCGCAGCGCTCCGGTCGCTCCCAGCATTGCCACAGGCCTACCGATTAGTCTCAAAATCTTGTAACAAATTCAATTATTATTAACCCTCCGAGTTTAAGCAGTCTAGATACGGATACGGATCCCTAATGACTAGTAATACGCCAAGGGTAGAGTTCCCACGTGATACCGTTCATTCATATATTCATAATCATAAGCTTTGTGCGCCGACGACAAAAGACGCGTGGCGCCGCGCAGCGCTCCAGTCGCTCCCGCCATCTGTGGTTTTTCTTGTATGGAGACAGTGACAAAAGTCGATATCTCCGAAAGTATTAAAGATATTGAAAAAATAAAAATATATTCGTGTTTACCATTAAAAGATTTATTAACTAATTGATGAGAAATAATAAAAATCATTTTAATGCAATAAAAAAAACGAATTAATTCAATGTATGTCAAAATTACTTGATTTTGATGGTTTATTTATAATGCTTAAAATTAATAACTAACACTATTTAATTAAACATGCATAAATATATACAAATAAATTATTTTATCTGTATAGAATCTTTTTTATCGATTCATATTTTTTATGTGGTAATACCACAAAATTATTTTATTATTTTATCGTTGAAAATAATAATATTGCTTTGCTATTCCGCGATATAATATCGTGCCAGTTAAATTTGTGCTAACCCGTTATACTTATTTGCGTATTTTTTCATGCATATATGCATTTAATTGTCCCACCCTCCCACCACGATAAGAAAAATAAATACGCAAATAAATATAACAAACCACCACCAAAATAACAGAACTTACTCGACACGTGTTTCGCCCCTCTACGAGGCATCATCAGGAGATGTTGACGGTCTGGAGTCCGACAACCGAAAATCCACTCCAGACCGTCAACATCTCCTGTGTGTCGAGTAAGTTCTGTTATTTTGGTGGTGGTTTGTTATATTTATTTGCGTATTTATTTTTCTTATCGTGGTGGGAGGGTGGGACAATTAAATGCATATATGCATGAAAAAATACGCAAATAAGTATAACGGGTTAGCACAAATTTAACTGGCACGATATTATATCGCGGAATAGCAAAGCAATATTATTATTTTCATTAATATGGATTTCCGCAAAGTAACGCCTGATTCAATTAATTATTTTATCGTCAACAATAAAGTCATATTTCTATACAAATATCTGCTTGATACGAGCAGGTTAAGTCATTATACAAAATAAAATCTTTTACGTATGTCCCGATATATCAACATAATAAAAACTAACACTGACTATAAAATTAAGCCCATAATCTACTTTATAAATCTAATACACTAATTACAGATTTAGACAAAACAGTTTTTTTTTCAGAGGTAACTTTCTGCAGCTTGAAATCAATGGATCTGAATTTAATAAAAGACGATTCAAAAGATCCTGGTTGGTCAACTCGCGTGATATTTTTCTAGTATTTCTAAGCCTGAATGTCATTATATTTTTATTTGTCGACTCGGCAGCTTCTCCTGAGAGCTCTCCTATGGAAACCAACATGTTGTCTATTATTTCAGCACCGTGAATTATAACTGTTTTCAGTTATAAATGATAAAGTCTCGTTTAGATCCACTTCACATCTATTACTATATTTACCTGGTATTGACGTACTTTGTCAATTCAATAACGCACTGACAGCTGATTCGTTAATTTTTGAGAGCTCCGCCAATTTTCTTTGTTGTTGTTGCTTCCAATTTTTTTTGTGGGCGGCCGATGTTCAATGTACAATTTTCTTGTACGGGCAATTGATTTTCACTGGTAGACGCCTCCGAAATCTGCACTATTTCAATTTTTTCTAGGATAGCCAGCCATTTTGCGTTGGTGCTAATTAAATTCTCTGTAGTCCGATTTGATTTTATGCAGAAAGCCACCAGCATTGTGATGAAGTATGTGATTACTTAATGTCTTGACTTTTATTTTCAGGCACATTTTTAAAAATGTCCTCTTATACGTGTTGAGTTTTTTCCTTGTCTGAACCTTTAAAATTACTCCATAATTCAAATATATGCACTTTTGTAAACTGCACCTGCAAAAAAGAACCTGACAGAAAGCATACAAATGCTATAAGAATTCGATATTTTTCGTAGCTCCCTCTACGAAAAGCGTAGAGGCCATATTACCAAAGCACGGGCAAAATCGGGCAGCTGGTCGAAAATGATTCAGATACTAAATCATTTAAGGTTTATTTCAAATATAATATCATTTCTATGACAGAATCTGAAATACGTTGAATCTCAATTTGAAAATACAGGTAAGTAAAGTTTTTGTGTAAAGTTAAGTGATTCGTAGCAGGTATATAAATACAAAATTATGAAAAGAATGACTATAAATAATAATAAAAATTAGAAAACATACCTTTGTCATTAATTTCCATAATGAGTCACTAACATTAAATTATTAGGAACATAACCTCCCCCTATATTTAGCCTTCGTCGATTACTCAAAGGCCTTTGACTGCATATCTCACCATTCTATTTTCTCGGCATTATACCACCAAAACATAGCCCCATGTTACATACACCTTATAAGTGCTATTTACAAAAGCAGCACAGCCGCCATAAAACTCCAATCATCCGGACCATCCTTCGAAATACAAAGAGGAGTTAAACAGGGTGACCCGCTATCGCCGAAACTTTTTACCAGCACATTAGAGCACGTCTTTCAGAAACTTGCGCCGCATTGGGGAGACAAGGGACTAGTCGTTGGAGAAATGAGGTTAACCAATCTACGTTTCGCCGACGACATCGTGCTATTCTCCTCAACCGCAACCGAGCTACACCACATGCTACAAGATCATAGCAATGCAAGCCTCGAGGTTGGACTGGAAATGAATATGTTGAAGACCAAGGCCATGACCAACAGCACACAATGTAGGGTAGAGATAAACGGAGAACTTATTGCATATGTTTGGCGTTTTTTACAGCCCGTCCTCTAATGTTAATTATTTTGATTCGCTGTACAGCACTTTCTCTGATTTAGGCCCACAGTTTGACCATAGTATTATCATGGGCGATTTTAACACATGTCTCCTCAAAAATGATTTTCGTTCCTCAAAACTCCACTCTCTAGCTACTTCTTTAAACCTGAGTGTTTTATCTCTTAGCCCCACACATTTTCCGCATAATGGCCCTCCCTCGCTCTTAGATCTCATTTTAACTTCTTCTCCGGATTTAGTTTCATTCCATGGTCAATTTAATGCTGCTGGTTTCTCCAACCATGACCTTATTTACGCTTCTTTTAATATTCGTCCCCCGAAAAGGAGACATAAGGTCATTATGCGTAGGAACCTTCATGATGTGGATACCCAGGCGCTTTGTGATGATATTTCATGTGCTGATTGGCATAGCGTTGAGCTTCTGGATGACATTGACCTGAAGGTGCAGGCTTTCAATGGCATATTGCTTGCGATTTTTGACAAACACGCTCCTTTGAAACCGACGCGTGTAAAGCACCTCCCTGCTCCGTGGCTTACGCCGGATATTAAACAACTTATGGCTAAAAGGGACCGGGCGCGTGTAAAATCACGGCAAAACGCTGATTACCAACAGACATACATTTCTTTACGAAACCGCTGCAATAAGATCTGTAGGGATGCCAGACGCCGCCATATCCACAATTGTATCGAAGACTGTCCTCCTGCTAAGCTGTGGAAATTTCTGAAGTCATTGGGAGTAGGCAAAGCTCAACATAATTCTTCTTGCGTTCTCGACCTAGACGCCATCAATATGCACTTTAGTACTTCTCCGGTTACTCTCCACCCTTCCATTAAACAATCAACACTATCACTTCTTGCCAATACTACACTCCCCGATTCTCCTCCCTTTGAACTTGGTAAAATTTCTCCACAAGAGACACTTGCTTTTCTGAAAACTATTTAGACGAAGGCCGTCGGTGAGGATAGCCTCAGTGTGGACATGCTTATGCTCGTAGCGGATTCCATTGCCCCGATCCTTTCTAATATTATAAATTTTTCATTTTCCTCGGGCACGTTTCCTTCCTCTTGGAAACTTGCTCATGTAATTCCTCTCCCGAAAAAACCCTATCCTACTGAATTTTCGCAATATCGCCCTATTTCCATACTCCCAGTTTTGTCCAAAATAATTGAACACTTTGTCAATCGCCGTCTCCTGTCTCATCTTAATAGGTATACATTATTCAATCCCTTCCAATCTGGTTTTCGCCCCGGGCATAGCACAGTCACTGCTTTGGTTAAGGTCACTGATGACATTCGTCTTAATATCGAACACAAAAAACTTACAGTCCTCGTTCTTCTTGACTTCACTAGCGCTTTTAATACGGTAGATTTTGATATCCTTCTCGGCATACTTCGCTCACTAAATGTGTCTCAATCATCCTTATCTTGGTTTCACGACTACCTCTTTGGTCGACGCCAGCGGGTTAGGGTCGACGACAAAATGTCGGAATGGCGTGAACTTTCCGCTGGTGTCCCTCAAGGGGGGTCCTTTCTCCTCTTCTCTTTTCGATTTTCATTAGTGGGATCACAGAGTGCCTAAGATCTTCGTTCCATCTTTATGCAGATGACCTGCAGATCTATGCAGCGGCTAGTATTGAGGATCTGCCATCGCTTATTGATCAAATCAATGCTGATTTAGAATCTATTCACAGCTGGGCTAATAATTTTGGTTTAAACGTAAACGCACAAAAATCGCAAGCGATTGTCATCGGTATTCCTCACTTTGTGAACAAGCTGGCGGAAATGGTGGTGCCTGATATACTTTTTGGTGGGATTCCTATCCCTCTTTCCTCTACTGTTAGGAATTTAGGTATCATCATGGACCAGACATTGTCTTAGTCTCCGCATATCTCGGAGGTCAGCCGGAAGCTCTTCGCATCTCTTCACTCACTTAGGCGCCTGCAGAACTTCCTTCCTATGTCCACCAAGCTTACTCTTGCCAGTTCACTCTTGCTGCCCCTTCTGGATTATGGTGACATTGCTATGACGAATCTCAAAGAGGAACTACTTGACAAGCTCGAGCGCTTACAAAATGTGTGCATAAAATATGTTTTCGGACTGCGCAAATACGATCACGTGTCCGCCTTTAGAGCGCAGCTGGGGTGGCTGCCAATACGTCAGCGTAGAGACCTGCATGTCCTGTCGTTGCTTTTTAATGTTCTCTACAACCCTGCTTCACCTCCTTACCTCAGTGAAAGGTTTAAATATATGGCCGATGGCAGTGGTCACCGCTTGCGGTCGTCTGCCAATCTCACTCTGGCTGTACCGTCTAACAAGACGCGTACGTACGCCAAATCTTTCACAGTAAGCGCTGTGAAGTTGTGGAACGAATTGCCACTGTCCCTTAGGAAGTCTCCATCTGTAGCATCGCTCAAGACGAATCTTAAGAAGTTATGGCTTTCCAATGACTTGTGAATTGGATCTACAATGTATTTATATTTATATGTATACATATTTATATTACATTATATATATGTATGTATGTATTAATAGTTTATATGTGTAATTATTAGTAGTCTTATTATTTTTAATACCTTTTTGTACACGGTGTTAGTTTGTCTATCTTCTTCTCGTACTCACTCAACTGCTCAAAGGTTAACTGGAAGAGATCCCTTATAGGGATAAGTTCGCCTTTGTACCTATATGTTAATTGTAATAGATGTATTTTTAACTGTTTTTGTGTACAATAAAGCGTTTACTTACTTACTTTACTTACATATGTCCATGAATATCTCTACTTGGGCCAATTAGTCTCCTTCCAGACGCGTCAGGAAAAGGAGGTCGCAAGACGGACTGAAAACGCCTGGAGGAGCTATTGGTCCATGAAACATCTAATGAAAGGTGACCTACCACTGTCACTTAAACGTAGGCTCATGGACATGTGCATACTTCCAGTTCTCACCTACGGTGCTCAGACGTGGTCTTTGACTGAGGGTCAGAAGTCCAAACTCGGGGTTTGCCAGCGAGCTATGCAGCGCAGCATATTAGGTGTAAAACTAATGGATCGCATCCGGAACACCACGCTGCGCTCACAAACCAGGATAGTTGATGTAGCTTGGAAGGCGGCCAAGTTGAAGTGGGACTGGGCTGGTCACGTCTGTCGCATGCCCGACGACTTGTGGGCCAAAAAAACCACAGAGTGGAAGCCCCACAACTCGAAACGGAGACGTGGCAGACCCCGTAGGCGATGGCGGGATGACTTGGACTCATTTTCGAAGGACTGGCCAGATACAGCTCAAAACCGCGACAGATGGAAGAAAAGGGGGAGGCCTTTGCCCAGCAGTGGGACATAATAGGCTCATAATAATAATAATAAGATTAAACCAACAACTTTTTAGAAAATCATCAACAAACAACTTTCACCTTAATGTCTCACTGAGAAGGTTATAATCACGTGGTGTAAGTGTGTTCACTTCAGAGGGTCAAAAAATAATGATGGTCTTCAATTACTTCAAAACTATTTACAGTTTTTTGTAGGGTGGTTATTACTAAGTACTTAGGCGATAACAGATTATAGTTCGAATGTTGTCGTTTGTCAGAGATATGTCGTATGAAGGGGACCACAGTGGGTTGAAGTGGCAATGGGCAGGCCATGTAGCCCGGAGAATGGACGGCCGTTGTGGTAGCAAAGTCCTAGAGTGGCGACCATGTATAGGAAAGCGCAGCGTGGGTCAGCTCCCGACTGGATGGACGGATGATCTCGTGAGGGTAGCGGGGAATCAATGGATGTGGTCAGCACGGGATCGTACTTTGTGGTGAGTCATGGGGGAGGCCTTTGTTCAGCAGTGGACCTCTGTGGCTGATAGATAGAAGCTTCTGAGTTGTGGAGTTGGAATTGTGTGAGAACGACAGGAGCGCTGCGCGGAGTCACGCATCGTTCGTCGCCGGCGCACAGTGCTGACGCATATATGAATGAACGGCATCGCGCGGGAACCCTACCCTTGGCGTATTACTATGTCATTAGGTTTCCGTATTCGTATCTATACTTAAATTCTGAGGGTCTATGATGGTTGAATTTGTCACAAGATTTTGAGACTAATCTGTAGGCCTGTGGCAACAACCGTGCAATCCTTCGAGCTATATCGGTTGCCTTGGTTTTTCTGCGGATATCCTCATTTCTGATTCTGTTACGCAAATCAACTCTACTCTAAAACTTAAGGTTCCCAATTCCAACAATAGTTTCTCTCGAAGCCGTGTCCTGGTGAAGAAATCCTTTTTAGGGTTCCGTACCCAAAGGGTAAAATAGGGACCCCATTACTGAGACTTCGCTGTCCGTCCGTCCGTCCATCCGTCCGTCTGTCACCAGGCTATATCTCAAGAACGGTGATAGCTAGACAGTTGAAATTTTCACAGATGATGAATTTCTGTTGCCGCTATAACAACAAATACTAAAAATAAAATAACATAAATATTAAAGGGGGGCTCCCATACAACAAACTTGTTATAGATTATGGTACGGAACCCTTCATACGCGAGTCGGACTCGCACTTGCCCAATTTTTGCCATATTTTATCTTCTGCGGAAGCAGGGTTAGATGGTTCCCTTGTAGTGCCGCCCATTCATATATGTACGTCAGCGTCATGCGCAGGCGACGACGGACGGGTGACGCGGCGCAGCACTCTTATAGTTCCCGCAATTCCACAATTGCATACATAACATGTTCTTTTCTAAACTTCCTTGCAATTCGAACCTTATAGGTAGATAAAAAATATGTATAGCTTTTCGAAACTGTTCCACATAGTAGAAAATATAGAGAATATTTCGCCATTTTCAACTATTTTGAAAACAAAGTAAACTTATGGGGGTTCCATTTTTACGACTAAGACATAAAAACACCCTCAAATAAGTACCATCTTTAATAGTTGTTAACTTTCTCGGAAACATCATTAAGTAGGTACAATGAGCTGCAGATTTGCATGGCCTTTTATGAACCAATTCATTCATAAATGGGCCATGCATTTGTGCACCCCATTAGTACCTACATGGATAATTCATTAGAACTATGTACACAAACGTTGGTAATATTTCCAATAGGTATTACAAAAATCGCTGAAGTTAGTAATTGAAAGCTTTTCAGATTGAAAGTGAATAAATTTAGTAAACATCGCATCGCCACTGGGAAAATGATCTGCGTAAGCGCTGAGGGTGGAGCGGGCCGGTCCCTCTACGGCGTAGAGGGGCCGTCGTAGCCGTAGCGTTCGTGCTCGTAGCAAGGAAGACAGATTATAAATAAATTAATTAAACATTGTAGTCTCATTATTTTTAATGTGGGAACACCAGAATTTCTTTATATTGAACCATTGATACAAATTCAAGGCACAAATAATCATTGAAAATTGGTACCTACCCAAGTAAATTGAAGGTTGTCTGGAAGAGATCGCTTTTTTGCGATAAGATCGCCTATTGTTTACCTCTATTATAATGATTAGTGGTATCTATATTTGTATTTCTTCCTTCTTGAGGTGTACAATAAAGAGTATTCTATTATATTCTATTGAAGAGCGTAACCTGGCGTATTAACATATTCACATAGAGGTCGCTAAGGTGTAAATCCTTTCAAATAAACAATGTAAAGATCGATACACAAAGCATAAGGAAAGATACGAAAGTTTTTCTAGCGTTAGGGCGCTGGAGAGGTTAACACGCTGGACCGGTAATTCAGAGGTACCGGGTTCTATTCCCGGTCTCTTCCGCTAGATTACACGCATTCAAATTTTTCTTTGTGGTTTGATCTTTGTATCAATGGTTCAAGACAGATGATATTCATTCTTAACGAACTCAAAAGTAGGTATAAGTAGGTCTAGGTCTATTAAGATTATAAGTAGGTAACTAAATTAAAAATATATATCCTGAGAAGATCAAATGTGCTAAATGGATTTTATTTTACCCAGTTACTGTAGTAAATCTACAGGTATATTAAATAACAAATATTAGAGCAACAACACAACGCTTAGTTATAACTGAAAATTAATGGTCCCACTTCCCACTGAAAAAACATTGATAGCTGCCGATTTTCTTTTTTGATGAATTAAGTCAAAGTTGACAATCCTTCTCAGAGCCCTATGTTTCCGCTGAGGGATAACAGGATACCCGCATCTCATCATCATGAAGTCACAAGCACTTGGAACATGATTTGGATAATCTTACTAAAACTTTCGTGAGACATATTTAATTATTGTATTAATCGGTGACGAAGTTACGACGACGAGTTCGAAACATGTATTAGGGCCGTTCCTGACAATTTGACGTGAGTGTAAACCGCTTAATATGTACAATGTTTTGGATGTTCTTTATATCATTGTTATACCTATATTTTAAAAAATAGAGCATAAAAAAGTTGTACGAATTTTAAATGAGTAGTGAAGCCATCTCCAGGAATAGCTTTAGCGTCTAGATGAAACTCTAAATAAATCATCATCATCATCATCATCTCAGCCATAGGACGTCCACTGCTGAACATAGGCCTCCCCTTTGGACCTCCATATATACCGGTTGGAAGCGACCTGCATCCAGCGCTTTCCGGCGACCTTTATAAACCTAAATAAATAGTTTGGTGTAAATGAAAAAATAAATTCGTATATTTAGTTAATGTTAGGTACCGTAAACCCCTGAGGATATTGGAAACCAAAAGTAACTCGAGATTTTCCAATTAGATCAAAATGTTTAGATAAATTAGTTCCTCGGAACTTAGCTATAACGCTAGGTTTACTAATATTTCGCATAATTGTTATTCTACACACACCATTTACATGTCAGAAAAGTTATAAAATAAACCTAACCTAAACCTACCCTAATCTACTAGGATACACCAAATTTTTTGAAATATATTTCCCGTTTCAGCTAATGAAAATTTCTGCCAAATGAGCATTATTCGAAACATTACGTTCGGTTAAACAATTTTCTGCCAGATGAGGGTAACCCTGCTAGCAAGAAAGCTGGCACACTTAGCTGACCTTAAGCACTAGGACACTGACCGTCTATCTGCCGCTGCTGCCACTCCGTACGCCATTCCTGTCCCTCCATCAGAGCATCCAACCGATAATTTTTTCAACGCGACACAATAAATCAGTTTTCTGCGCGTTAATCACAAGAGCGGCGCAAGCGGCGCTGCGCGCGAGTTGAGCGGTTCTGTCGTCGGCGCGCGCGCCGCCCCGACACGCCCACCGCCCACAGCCACCACCGTCCTTTATTTTATGGCCCAACTATACCCCAGTTGAGCTAAGCTTGCAACTCATTCGTATACGCCTCTATACATTCTAGGTAGAAACTTCATGTGTAATAAATTGTAGATTTATGCAGCTCTTGTTTTATGGAGTATGTACCTGTTTGGAGATTTGGGTTGTTTTGGTAATTTGTAGTAATGTGCGCAATATATTGTGGATTTATGAGGTGTTAGGAATATGTCTGTTACAAAATCTGCATTTTCATAACTGTACGGGCTTTATATAATGAGCGGATTTCTTACCTACGTAAATTACTGATGCGATTCTGATGTACCTTGAAAATTACACCGTCTTGGTAAAAAATAATACTTTGACGTCTTGAAACGAGTTATATACCATCCCGCGGTGGGTAAAAATTAAGCACAGAAAAAAATTGCTATACAAATATCATTTCATTTAAACTGTGAATATATGTAGTAGTAGGTACGGTACATATCACATGTAATTAATAGTATGTAATAGATGTGGCAAAAAGCTGTGAATAAAATTAATTAGCATGGGACGATTACCAGCGCTACGATTAGCCTAAATACATATTTTTCTTGTTGACTACACCACGTAGAGATGTGGCCGTTCACGAGAAAATTTTCCATAGAGATCAGAAAACGTTCTGGAGAACGGCATATCTATAGTACCTACCATTCTATCTATTTTCGAGTCAACATCTCCGTGTATGTACTATAATTATAAAGTACTTGGATTCACAAGTTTATATTATAATAGTTAAATTAAAAATAGTGACGGTAAATACAGTGAATTGCCACTTTACCATGCTATATCTGAAGTACTCTAAGGGCGGTACTACACCAACCGTTCGATCGTGGATCGACGCATATTAGCCGATTGACCAATACAATGTTCATATTTAGATAAGCGATTATCTCAAAAATAAAATTGTTTCTAATAATCTGTTGTGGATGTCAGTAACACTGACACTGATCGGAAATGTGGTGATCCCCGTACAAAATAATACATTAGTGTAATTGTACAATAGGGGATGTGAATGTGACTGATGTTGAATTATACAACATCGAGTAGTTATACCTACGAATAAAATTAACTCAATATTAACTTATTAGTTTGTGGCGTTTGGCGTCGAGAACTAGAAAATTATGATAATTTTTGTGAATACTGCGGATATTCTGTGTTAGTATAGTCAGTGATGGATTACGGCCAGTGTAAATGTACTGTTTGCAACTTTCAACATCACAAGCATTAGACTCAGATACAGAGAAATTGTCAATGTCAGCAATTAAATCATTATTCATACGTAACTAAAGTGAGAAGATAAGTACTAGGAGGATAAAGTTAAACTGCGACGCTCTTAGGCGCCTTCATAGTCTATAGAGTCGATGTACCTCTTTTCGGCTAGTTGCTTGGCAGGGCAATCGGCATCACCTGTTTCATGGTCACAGGGTTTCTTGAAACGCTGGCAGGTAGCGCATTTTGGCTGCTCCGTCTTCTTGCTGCAATCCTTTTTTGTGTGACCTTCAGTCCCACAATGCCCACAGGTCTCGACCTCCATCTTGCACGACTTCGCAGCATGCCCGTATTGCTGGCATTTGTAGCAACGGGTTACCAGTGTGAAGTCCCTCACATGGCACGAGGACCAGTTAACAAATACTCTGTCACTAGTTATTAGAGCCTTCCGAATAAGGGCGCTAACTTCTATCACGTAGTTACAGGTCTCCGCGTCTTTTTTCCCCGACTTGTGGCTTAATTTGATGGAATCTAAAAATTGCGCCAAGGACAGATCTTTTATTTTGTCGGCTATATTTTGCTGGTAGATGCATTTAAAAACCTCCGCATCCTGCATGGACGAGGGCACGCCAATCACAACTATTCTCGGTCGCCGTTTTCGCGCATCATCTACTGTAAGGCCAGAAGTCGTTAACTGCTTCGATTGCTTTAGCTTCAGGACATCTTCTTTCGATTCTGTGCTGATGACGACGCCGCCGTTTCGTATCTTCCGTAGTCCACGAACGTGGAGCCCCAGCTCCTCAGGCCTAATAATTTGTTGAACGAGTGACTTCGTCTCTTCACTCGTCTTTAGTTTGTCGACAGGATATATAGCAACCGAGCTTGTGGTAGAGGGCTGGATGAATTGCGTTGAATTTTTCTTAATCATTTCGGCAAAGGTAGGGTGGCTCGAAGAAGGCTTTGTGGACTCTTTCATGCACTGTTTTAGTTCTTGGATGCACAGAGAGAGGTCATTTCTCTTCTCGACATCCCGGAGATAGTTGTAATTCTGAATGGCCTTTTGCTTCAGGGATTGGTATTCTACGGCTAGTTGTGATGTAGCATGAGAGACGTTGCGGCATAAGGTACTTATCTTGAGCTTTTGGTCGGTGTTGAGTTTGCCCTCAGATGAGATTGAGCACACATCGTTCAGGCACTCCTGGATCGTGTTCATCCATTGTTGGATTTCAACTGTGGACACAAGTTTTGGGGAATCTACAACATGCTGGGCGGGCGCGGATCGGGCAGGGTCCGACGGCACGGGAGTCGAGGGCGGGCTACGTTGCGTTAGGCCACTTCTGTTAAAAGCACTATTGTCTGTCATTTTTATGCGCCTTTCGTTAAACTAATTTTCATTATAAAAAGTGTTCACTTAGCAAAGACACCGAATGATTCCGCGTGAGTAGTGCACTAGGTCACTAGGTAGGTATGTTACCGATGAATATTATATTTTAATAAACGACACGTCCGATCTCCAATACGAGTCAATCACGTATAGTGAATGGGAGGAGAATAAACTACAACTGAATTAACTTATTATTAACTTCAAAGTTACGAAAATTTTATGATGTATTCTTTTTACCCAAAACAAAATTTTAAATTGTGTTTAGTAGGTATCCTCATACAATACAACAAAGACAATTTATAAATAGGTAACTGTAGACAACAGGCGTCATAATTTAACAAAACAATAATTGTATGACAACCATGAACTTATTCAGGGTGAAAATGGCAAGTTACTTATTTTCTTCATACCAATACTGGCACCCAATCCACAGATGACGTCATAGGTAGGTAGGCCGATCTGTATGGAGCGTTTTTAGTGCTCTGCGGGAATGTTGAACTTTGACGGTCATTTCTGACTTTTAGAGCAGTAAAAAATAGAATCAAATGACATCCTGAAAAAAAATGTCCGCACGCCTATTGAAAACAGACCTTCTAGAGCCGATGACTCTGGCAAATAGTTACCGCAAACACCTAGGAATCGACGCCGATACCGAATGTTAGGTTTCCGTGTGGACTATACCTCCAGCATCTATAAATGTAGGTACTATATAAAGTACGCGCCGTATATTTACGGCGTCGGCGCGAACGGAGTAGCTCTGTCAGCGCCGCGTAAACAGAAACTGCAGCCGCCAGGTACGCTGAGTAAACAGCCCGAATATACTGCCCGGTCGTAGGTAGTGGGTGTGTAATAATTCATAGAACAACAAATGGTATAACGTTCATCACATCGAATAACATATAATATAATTTCAACACATAGAATCGATCAATTGTTAGAATTATCATTTCGTAGAAAATCAGTTCATATGTTTTCATTTCTTATAACACTTGATATATTTTTTGTTTCGCATATAAACACTAAATATAATGAACACTTAATATAATGAACATTTAATATAATAAACATTTAATATAATAAACAAATAACATAATACATACTTAATATAATGAACATTTCATACATTAAACATTTAATAGAATAAACAAATAACATAATACACACTTAATAGAAAGGTACGTAAATAATAATTATAATATTCGCAACTTTTTGCCAGTACTCCGCCTTAGCTCCGAACTTAATCCTTTCCTGGAAGTGGTTGGGTGGATTTTGTTCTTGTATGTAAACAGTAGGTATGAATACAAGCAAAACTTTTTTCGGTACGCAAAAAAAAATAACCTCGAAGGCCAGGCGGGAGCTCTCTACGCTTCGCTCCCGCCTGACCTTCTAACCTAACCCGGCCACGTCGGATCTGCTCTAAAAGGTTTTGCTCGCTCGCTTCGCTCGCTCGCTTGTTCAAATTTTGTAATTTATGAATTCGAAAGTACATTATACGAAAAATACATTCTATTAAACGTACATTCTATGAAATTATTGTTATAAGAAAAGTGCATTATATTAAACGTGCATTCTATCAAATTATTGTTATAAGAAATGACTTTCTATCAATTGTGCTTCTACGAAATAACGATATATGAAATAAACATTCCATGAAACGTTGTTATACAAACTGAAAATTCTACCAAACGTATGTTCGGTCATATGAAAATATGTTAATTGTTTTTCTATGAAATGAGACGCACCCCCCTTCAGAGCGTGTGTCCGATCCAGCTCCACTAGTGGCGTTTGATGTGCTGGTCCATCGATCTCCGCAGCATTCCCACAGATCTACGTTGAAGATTTTCTCGGGCAAGTATACACCAAGAATACGGTGAATACTTTTTTATAACGGCACAACATAGTCTCTCCACTTCGCCTGATGTTAAGCAAAAAGGGGAGCCCAAGACGCAATGGCAACTCACGAACCAACGGTGTAACAGTTGACACTGCCATGCTGGCCCGAGAGATACTTCTTCACGCTTCGTTTGAAGGGTCCCACGTTATAAGAAGAATATAGCGGTAGATGAAGACTTGGAGACGTCAGTGTCCTTCCACGTCTCACATCCGTTGGTTTGTAATACAGGGTGATCATTCCAAATGGGTCAGTATATCTGGAGAAAACACAAACGATAAAAGATAGGGAGATCGGTTCTTAGGAACTATGGCGTCTATTTTAGATTTACCTAATAGAAGCTACATTCAATTTTTTTTTTATAATCCTCATACATAACCAGGAATGAACCTGGTTAAAATTCTGTAGTAAGTAATCGCATGTCGTATTGTGACATTCTTTACAGCGTTTTTGACCGGGTTATGTATGAGATTTATAAAAAAAAAACAGTTTTCAGTATAAAATCGATGCCACGGTTCCTAAGAACGATTTCCCTCTCGTATAGTTTGTGACTTCTCCCTACTGACCCATTTGAATGGTTCACCCGGTATTGAGCTTAACCAAAAGGAAAACGGCTGACTAGGAGTCAATTGCATTCCTCTGGGCGAAGAAATGATTCCTATAAGTATAATCTAATCCCTATTTTTTATAAAAAGTAATAGTACCAAGGTCAGTTTGTATTCGTAATCCGCGGAGCTAGCATATCTTGATGCGACTTCCCTTGTCGCCTGTCCTACTCGCACAGTATTGACAGGAAAGTGACAGGTAGTATTTGTCGCTCGTCAAAGAGTCGCGTGTCACAGTCTCACAGACTATACTATAGACGTGCTGTGTGAGTAATACAGAAAACAAAAAGCTCTGGTTATTTTTAAACACAACCACATAAATTAATATACATACCTATTTACAAGCACGTTGTTAATAATTACTACCAGTTTTCCAGAACTCATGCTTCGAGGTTTTAAAATTTTATGCATTTTCGAAGGCGTTACTTTCTCCCGATCATTTTATTCTCTCACACCTTCTAAAACTTACGTGTGAGAGCGAGGCAGAGCTTCGTGGGCGGAGCCTCGGCGTCGGCGCAGCATCCCACACGCAAGTTTCGAAGAAAATCTTCTGTAAAACGAAATAACAAAACAAATCACTAGTTAATAGATACGTAATGATTCAGTCGAGGGTCAAATACGCCACGTTTAAAAAAAGAACAGTCAGTTGGAACCTTTTCAATCTAACGATCCGTAGGCATAAACGATTTTTATTTAGATTTCGCTGTCCTTGATAATTTAAATGGGATTTAAATTGATAACACCGCTTAGTAGATATGTCTATCGTTTGAAATTAGCGATAGTTGTGTTATGACCGAAATCCTTATACTCGTACCATAAACGCGAATGAACGTGTATTATTTTTTCTTCTGCCATAAAACAACAGGCCTATATGATTTTTATACAGAGATTGAATTATTGTGGGAAATTCCCGGATCTGTCACACAAAAATTTCCCGGGTGTGTACTGAAGAGATAGAAAATTAACCCGAGAAAAACAGTCTAGTTTTGTCGGAAAATCATGATCAGAAAGCTAGAACTCAGTTTCTAAAAAACTTAAGCCACAGAATGAAGACACTATCTAGTTTAAAGCGAAAAACTTTAGTTCTACCTACATTTGTATGTGCTTTTGAATGCATTAGGTATATGATGAGCATTATCAGCTTTGAGAAAGTAGCAAAAACGCAATTGTAGCTTAAATAACGCAATTATTTCTATTTGAAAAGAGACTGACCGAAGAAACCAATAATTTTCATTTCTTAGTCGCACTTTATATAAATTTTATTCAAGCCAAAAATTAACTAGGCAAAATTTGTCAGGAACGGCTGGACATGTCTCGAACTCGCTAGTGTAATAAGGTACACGTGAGTGTAAACAGCTTAACTAATACAATAATTAACGACGACGACGCGGTTGGCGCAGTTTGCAGTCACCTGCCTAATGAGCCGGCGGTCCCGGGTTCGAATCCCGGCCAAGGCAAATATTAGTGTGATGAACTCGAATATTTGTTCTTGGGTCATGGATGTTATCTATATATGTATTTATATATTATGTATATCGTCGTCTAGTACCCATAGTACAAGCTTTGCTTAGTTTGGGGCTAGGTCGATTTGTGTAAGATGGTCCCTTAATATTTATTTATTTTATTACCTATTAAATATCTCTCAAAAAGTTGTAATAAGATTTACTCATTTTACTTGATGAGTATACGTACCTACTTCAAAGCAAGTATTCTCTCCGTGCTCCTCGCATATCATGTAGGCCGGGTCTGTAAATAGTTATGCAAGTATAAGACCAGACAGACTTATCCCAACAAATAGCTCTTGATTTAGTCTGGACGTGAACTGAATGCAACGATCTAATTTATTACATAGACTAAATAAACGGAAGCTTTAAATATTTACTTTGATAAGATATGTGGTGCTCTCCTATTGGTAGGTAGTTTGATGTAGGTAGCTATCGCTATGTACTTGTAGGTATATATCGTTCCCTTACCCATTACGAAAGCGTATTTGTTATTTAGCTTATTTATTTTTATAGCGGCTACGTCTGCAAGCGTAAACCAAATATTATATTTAAGTGAAAATTGTATGGTTTATGGTTGAACGGGATTTAAACCCAGAGTTTGTGGAAGATGATCAAGTTTCTTCTCTATAAGGATACCTATACAAACAGCAGCTCTTTAACTTTCCCTCACCATTTTTTTTTTTCCAAAATTATTCATTCGTAATAAAAATCCATTCATGGTAAGGCTGTCTGTCTACTGAAGCGAAGCGGGGAAAATGAAATGATCAGGCTGCGTTTTTGTGAAGCCCAAAAAGAACTGCATTATAGTCTGAGGAGCGAGGAGTATGATAAGAACATTTGAGACAAATCCGCTCCGCTCCAGTGGACAAGCACCCTAATATCGTACCAACTTAAGGCTCCTTATCCGTTTAAAAATACTGATTGTTTTGGACATTTTTCTTTATGATCAAACATCCTACTTATAACATATTATCAATGTTACTAGTTAGAACAATGGCTATGGCGATTTATTGGTATATATTTGAAACCTACAGTTTGAATTTTTCATTGAAATTGTTTCAAAAACTACTCAAAATTGGCAAAATTCACGCTGGTTTTTTTTCAACTCATTTTCGACTGCACGCAATGAAAGCATGAAATAGCTATGCTACTATCTAGAACGCAGAAAGTTCAAAAAGTTGGTTAAAATTTTAATGAAAAAATTAAGTTTAAAAGGAATAAGGCCTCTTACATCGTATCACGGATGAAAGCAACTTTCTCACAACAGACTATAATTTTAAAACCGCTCCGAAAAAGCCCGCTTTATTTACGTTACTGCAGGCGACGACAGCGCTAACGACGCCATCTTCCGGCGCATCTGTCCGTCAGCGCGTCCGGATGCAAGGACCAACCCGACTACGGACAACGTGAATCAGCGGGTTGAATGTTCCGTTTTATTCCGGTTTTTGACGATAATAAAAAATAAAATGAAAAAATAAAAATAAGAATCATTTAGGTATTTCAGATGCGAGATCCATATCGTGTTAGTAACAAAAAAGCTAGGACTTACAAAACTACTCAGTTGTTAGTGTTTATTATATCTAAAATTGAAAATTTAAATTAATTATTTTAACCGCCCCGTACAGATGCCCACCCAATACATCATTATAGGGCAATCAAGACATCCAGCCAGCATGCTCAGGATGCCGTTACTGCTATTCCTCACGCGTCTTATCATCGAGGAATATCGTCTATAATGTTATTAAAACTATCGTGAGACAGAGACATCTTTAATAATTATAAAAACTGTTGAAACTCACGTAAAAATTGTCAGCAATGGGCGGACATGTTTCGAACTTAGGTATATGGAGCTCTTCATCAGGGCCCGCTATCCGTGCTGCTAAGCGACTCGCGGCTCACTGTCCTGCCTTATAGTCAAACCACGTTAACTCTTACAAGCAAATGAACTGTCATACAAACTGACTTACTTTGTATGGTTTGACTGTTCATTTGCTTGGAAGAGTTAACGTGGTTTGACTTTATTTAGGTACGTTACTGCAGGCGACGACAGCGCTAACGACGCCATCTTCCGGCGCATCTGTCCTTCAGCGTGTCCGGATGCAAGGACCAACCCGACTACGCACAACGTGAATCGGGTTCAATGTTCTGTTTTATCCCGATTTTAACCCAGTTCAAAAAAAGGAGGTTCGCAGTTTGACCTGTAAGTATGTATGTATGTTTATTTGTACCATGTACCAAATATGTAGTAATTATTACAAGCTTCATGCGCTTATTTTTCTTTTCATAGTACCTAATAATTGAGTGCTTTGGCTAAGCGACTCGCGGCCCACTGTCCGGCCCAATTGATAATATCGTCTATTGTTCGCCATTTACCACTTTTTCAATTAAGCGTATTTCTTACGTTTCAATTCATAAGATGGAAATGGAACTCTGTAAGAACGGTTCCAGGACAATGTGACTCAGCGAGTTGTCAGGAAGGACTCGCCGGGAACGGGTGAGACACGCGTGACGTACTCTTTGGCTGGAAGAAGAATGACAACCTGGATAAGCTCTTAGTGACAGGAAAGACTCAAGGAAGAAGACCGAGGGAAAGGAATGCGCTTGACCGGTCAGATTCGTGACAAAACGGTCACCAAGTTTCCCGACGCCATGCAGTCTGCAGTAGATCGAAATAAGTGGAGAGCGATCATCCGAAGAGTGATAAATAGAGGTCACGATCCTCAGCAATGAGGAATACGACACGAATACAACAGTTTTAGTTAGTTATTGGACTGTAGCAGTCTTCTCCAGATAGTCTTACCTTACCTTACCTATAGGCCTGAACAGCGAAAATTAAATGAATAAATATAGAATGGCCTATTCAATACTGGAATCCATGGTCACCCTGCCTGCACTACGCTTACTGTAAACATTGCCACTGTTTACGGGATGCGTTAGCTTGTGAAACTCTTATCTAATTCTGGAGTGGCTCGAGTGGCTGCTTCCTCGAAGATGCCTTCGGCAATAATTATAAGTCCTGTCATGCTTCGAAAACTATCCAAGCATATTATGTACTAGCTATACTTCAGATACCTACCTTCACTGAAAAAAAAAATGGTAACGGTAGCCCAAATGTTAGCAGCTAGTTACATAAAGTGGAGGATTGACAAACTGAGGGCTACTTAGTAAATAGTAAGTTATGCAAAATTAGCATTATTTTGTTTACAAAGTACTAAGCACAATTTGGCTGTGGATATTTCTCAAGTATTTAAACTATAGTTGAGGTATTTATTTTCAGTGCACTTGCCGTAATTTGTAATTTATCATAAGCTTAAATTTTTCTCGTTACAACACTTTATAATAATGATTTACAAAGTTTGTATAGAAAAACAATCAGAAAAGCACTAGAAACTTTGAAATATTGAGATAATATTCAGCGTAGGTACCTACCTAAGCAAAGAAGACACGTCACTAAATACCTACACGCTGAAGGCTTCAAGTAAAAACCGTAGGATTTATTGAAATGTTGAGCTGACTTCAGAAGGAAACTCAACAAACAGAATACTCGAATGGTCAAGGTATTTCTATCAGCGAATATATCGTATCGTAAACCTGTCGTCACGATTCAGGTGAACGGCCGCGCGCGACGCAAGATGGCGCCCATATTTCCATCATCGGGCCGTCTGATGCGCGCCAAAATAAGATTATTGGAAATTTGACAAACACACTCACTTTATGATCGACGCTGCTAGACGGATTTTATGTGAAAAGATCTGTTGCTTCTGACGCATATAAGTGGTCCGTGGATATTTGTGGATGGTACAAATAGAACTACTATTTTTCGAGACAAGGGTAGCGTTGAAAAGTGATTTTAGAGTCGTCGCTTAAATCTGTCAGTAGGGGTAATATTGCACAAAAATAACAGATTCTTTGCATCGAGTGTCGAGAATGCTTAGGAAGGACTAGGCAAGTCAACGCATGGGGAAAGTTTTCAAAAACTTGTTTTCTTTTTAATACTTTTTGAATTCAGTGACAAGCAGTATTTGTTGCGCAAGAAAGAGTCGCGTGTGGCATTACATTATCTAGACGTTCACCACCACGACTGTGACACGCGACTCTTTCTCGTGCGAGAAATATTACCTATCTCTTTCGTCGCTGTACTGTGAGAGAGTGACGGGCGAGGCTATGTCGCGCGACAAGAGTCGCGAGGCGTAGTTTTGCTGAACGTGCAGGCTACCTGCATTACTATACTTAGATGCAGGTTATCTTACACTTATGTTACAGAATAAAAAACCCTTGACCGAAGTAGCCGAAAATGTCGAAGACTTTTGTTCGGGCAAACTAGGCGCGCCTGCGTATCCAGCCGTACCTAGCGAGCGCACTCGTTGGTCAGTCGCGTCATCATGCCCCAGGACCAATTGGGCCACGTTTTACACAAATGACAAATAAAATACAGATTTTTGAAGATAAAACCCCTTGTAGTGTGTTTTATTGTGAAAATCGAAATTTACATAGCATACTATACCTAATTGTTGACGCTACTTGTGTATTTTTGATACCGATTCTCTCGAGTGGTTGAAAATAGACTTACGGTTTGAGTTCAATTACAATTATGATTAAACAGCTAACATAAGACATTAACAGAGACAAGAGTAGCGAAGTCTGTAAGTGTTTGAATAGGTATCTGCGCTGCGGGAGGATGTCCGTCTGTCTTCAGTTTGAAATGGTTTGAAGATGTAATACATACCCATATTGATTATTTTGATAATAAATTTATAATTTTTTTGTTATTTTCAAATGCTTGTATATAATTGTCCTTATTTGCGATTCAATTACAACGGCAGCACCATCTATTACCTACGAGGTACCTACTTGTGAAAACTTAATATATGCATAGAGTAAATATATGTAAAAAAAACATGGATCGAACAAGGATAAACTATCCTATAATTGTTATATTTTATTATATCACAGTACCTTGGTTATCTGCGAAAATAAATTTGCAACTCTGACCTCTGGCTTTATAACACGGTAACACCTACCTACAGCGACATCTAGTATTTCACGTAATCACTAGAAGTAACAACTTGCGGCGGACATCTAGTGACACCTTTGTTACAACTTTTGTGTATGTTTGATGTGTTGACATACTAGGTGGCATTAGATCGCATCGTGTAAACATTATCAAAAAATGAAATTTAACGCTTTGATTATTGATACTACACATAAAATAATGTGACCTTTTATCAAAAATATTATTTAATTTAAGGTATTTCATTAATTAGTTGTCTGTACCAAGAAAATAATTTATATTTTTCCTGTTTTTCATCCGTTATTTATTAATTTTTTCCACCGGCAACAAAACTTGTTTTCGCGAGAAAACTTGTGAGGAAGCATTCAGAATGGGTATTTTGATTGCGAAATTGTCATTTAAATAGATAAGAAACCGTGATTCAGTGAATTATTTAAGTGTTGTTATTGTGTACATAATAATAAAAAAACACAGTCCAAGTGGAGCTGTTAAAGAAATTGCTAGCCATGGCGGGCCCGTCCGACGGAGACCCCGACGGATGGGTCGAGTTCTGCGAGCGTCAGGCTAAAGCCGCCGCTCAGGAATTCGCCAAGGCTTGCATCCAATACGTCCAGATCGGCACCGCAGACCCCACCGCTCGCCCGGGCGTATCCCACAAAGACCTTCTAAAGAAATTCGTTGATTGTTTTTCTGAACAATTCGAAATAGAAATAGGTAAACTAAAGGCACAACACAAGGTCCCGAATGGCACGCACGGAACGCATACAGGGCACGACGAGAGTGATTATTCGGAAGACACCGATTCGCCCAAAACACAACACAAACCATTCTTTAGAAGGTTATCTTTTAAAGGATTAAGAAGAGGCAAAGGTCTGTTCCATAAACAAAATTCGGATGAAGTGGAATTATCGACTAATTTGAATAAACAGAGTAAGACTAAGCTAGCCAAAATAGTTGTAGAATGTAGGAAAGAAGGTTTGGTTAACTATTTAACTCCTGAAAGCTTAGAGCAGCCATCGGGGCCACAGAAATGGGAGAAGTGTCGATTGGCACTGGTGAAGACTGTAGGAGGTTATATGTTGGAATTCTACTCCCCACCGAAAGCTCAGAAGCCCCGGAGTGGGGTGTTCTGTTTTCTCATATCAGAGGCGAGAGAGACAACTGCTTTAGAAATGCCGGACCATGAAAATACATTTGTATTAAAGGTGTGTATGACATCATTTTTGTTTATTGCTCTGTAGTCTGTCTTATTAAATCCGTGTTACATGACCCAATTTATTTGCTTTGAAGTACTAACAATGATTGAAGAGTTATGTCACAACTTCTATCATTTTAGTGCAAATGTACTTGCTCCTACAATTATTGTAAATACTTTTTGAAGGTTGGAAATAAAATTCATGCAGTGACAAAACTTTTTGTCATTTATTGTTAGTTTAAAGACTTTATATCCACTGTCCACATATATAACTGCCCAATGCCAAATTACTCCATTTGAAATCTCAACAACTGCAAAAGAAATACAAAAAATGCTTGCCAATGTTTTTCTCTCTAATGATGATATAGTTGTGAAACACTCACCTGTTGATCACCCAGTCTAAATCCATCCAAAAGTGAACCCATGGTACTGGGCGGAACTGGCAAGAAGCTGCTTCCTT
Source organism: Apotomis turbidana (assembly GCA_905147355.2). NCBI lineage: Eukaryota > Metazoa > Arthropoda > Insecta > Lepidoptera > Tortricidae > Apotomis > Apotomis turbidana. The sequence goes on along the minus strand of LR990299.1, from coordinate 5,917,974 downwards.
ACATATTTATTATCTTCAACTGTGGATAGTTGAAGATAATAAATATGTAAGGAAGCGAAAGCCAAAACAAAAAAAAACTATCCTTAACTAGAATTTTATATTTATTGATGTAGCATATAAGATTGACCCTTTAGTGTGTCAGTCCCTTACAGGTTTTAAACATTAAACATTTTGCTTACTTACTTTAACTTATTACAAAGTACTGAATTGTTCTGAATTTGTAAGATGACAGTCTAAGCCATTCAATGGTTACCCTGGTGCCTACACTAGGCGGAGCCTGTCCCGTAGGAAACCATAACACAAAAGAGTTATATAAAAAATTGCCGCGAATTATTAACCAGGTTTACATTAATTTATTACTTTTATTACTATTTGATACATTTATCATATGAATAAAGGAAAATAAAGAAAAAGGCCTAAAAAAAAGCCTCCAGATTTTTCCATTCTTGGCTCTTTCTGGCTGTTGTTAAGCATCCAATTTGTTTAATTTCAATAATTACAATCTTTAAGTGGGTTTTTATATTTGTAGTTTTTATGACTATACAATACAATACAATAACACTGTATTGCACAACAAAAACAGTTTAAAGGAAAATACACAATACAATTATAAAAACGGTAGACAACAGGCAGTTTTATCGCTAAAGAGCAGTGTCTTCCAGACAAACTTCGGGTAGTGAAATTAATCAAATTACCTAAATAGTATATAATAGTAGGTGACGTAAAAGGAGAAGAGGAATGATTTCACCGAGAACAATAATTTCTAACAACTATCTGTGTGATTGATTAATGATGAAGGATCATCAGAATTTATAATCAGACCAGACCCGTTATCAGTGGTGAAGAAACATTGAAAATACTAGGGCTGGCACTACACATTAATATTTTTACGTGTATAATTTGATATACATACCTATTTGATAAAAAAACAATATACCTAGGTACTTATTTTATTCATAGGTATATATTGGTATATATAATATGAAGCCAATTGCCTTAAAAAAGGTTCCATTTGATTGTTGAACTCTATAATAATAGTTACAAAATTTATATTTATCTGTCAAAATATGTTTGATGTCATATAAAAACGTAATTTTTTTTGTTCAGTAAAACATTTAAAAATATGAATTTCCTGGATAATCATGCTGAATTTTCTCTGCTTAAAATGGAGCTAATGGCTAAACTGGAAATGAACCGGTAAATAAACAGGTCTGTTGTTTTATTCATAATTTTACCATCCACATATCAGACGATTAACTTTAACTAAAATATATATCTATATATCAGCGACTGATCTAACAAAATCCAATAAACCAAAGTATATCTATTAATTTGTTTTATTCAGTGAATTTGGGCCTTTACATAGTAACTATGAGTAAATTATAATATTTAAAACTGTGAATCATAAATCTGGAAACTAATTTTTTACCTACTTCCTGTATATTTCGTAACATATATACAGATTCAGTGACAATGCAATAATAAACCAAAAATATTATGTTTTATTTTAAATTGTTCTTAGCGACATTTATACCAGTATGTCTAATGTACACAAATCAAATGAACATTGTGTGACAACCCTATAATTCGATTTCAATGAACCATATGGCCAAACAGAGATGCTTGACGTGTGCAATTTTATGTTCCTTTTTATGAATTTTATTAATTTAACCTCTAAATTATAACCACAAAATTTTACGCAATCCACTACATTGCAGGTGGAGATTGAACAACCTCTACTTTTCTAGAGTAGTGCTCTGACCCCTGTGCACATCGCGTGAAATTAAGCATTACATTCTGCAAAGCGCCCTCTGTACCACTTTTTGTTTTTTCATTATTTCTTTTGGTTTCTGTACTGAAAGCCTAAACCGTAAAAGTATAATGTTTATATTTTGTAATAGATCTATATTTAATTATTTCACAAGAATCAAGATTGTATTATTGATTTCGACTCTTAACTCTAACTGTAACTTATTTCTTTTTTTTTTCTTATTAAAGCCTCAAAATTTTAACAACTAGAAATGCACATAACCAGTTATTAAACTTAAATATGTTTGATGCATATTGTCTGTACTCCCAGAGCAATAATGTATAGACTAGTAGTAGAAACTGTTTTGGCTTCTGTATCATCTATTTTTGTTAACTCTAAGTGTGACTGTATTCTGTTCCCATTACAATTATTAATAAATAAAATAATAATGATATGTTTTCACATCGCAGGCTGACAACAACATGGAATACGTAATAGAAGCGGCAGACGTAGACGACATGAAGTCATGGCTAGCGACCATCAAATACTGCATGCGGTCGGCGCCCACAACACAACCACCTCCTGATGCGCTACCCGGTCTACCAGAACCGGCTCCACCCGACCTGCCGCCTCGGAGAGACCTGCCCACTAGCACCAGCAATGTTGACCTAGCTACCGATACCCCCGAAGAGGCTGAATTAGGTAATTTTTATCTTCATCATCATCAGCCAGCAGCATCGGCCAGCTGTCTACTGCTGGACATAGGCCTCTCCCATGGCACGCCACTGAGCTCGATTTTCAGCTCTCCTCCAGTTACCACCCGCTGTACTACGAATGTCGTCGCTCCACCTTGTTACGGGGCGCCCTACACTACGTTGACTGATTTGTGGCCTCCACTGTAGTTCTGGAGTGCTCTGTTATCTTATCACATTTTAAATTCGGGAATAGGGTAGCTACAGTTTTTGAAAGTCAATTAAATGATATTTTGATATTCCATGCTATAACGATCAACAAACTGCAGCCCTTTAACTTCTCCTCAACATGGATTAAAAAAAAAAAAAAAAAAATTTCATCATTACAATTTGCTTTCTTTTTGGCTGTAGGCCCTTCAAAACCTTATTATAAAAACAGTGGTCCGGTTGTTGTAATATTTTTTGGGATATATTTTCATTCATTTCAATTATTCACGTTTTTAAATTAAATTATTATAATAGCACACATGCATTTTTTGTGTTTTTAAAAAAGTGCAACAACAACAAACATTTAACAGAAACAAAACTTGTTTTAAATTTTTGGGCAATCCTTTATTTTACTTTACTATAGGTGAATTTCACGGAAATTGATCTTGTACTTTCTGCTCAATGTCGCGTACTAACGTACAAAATCTGCGATTTCATTGTATGTGCTTCTAAAGAAAGATGAGAGGATATCGTACGGATATGGAGATGCCACGAGTTTACGCGACCAGCGTTACGGCGAGCGGTTGAGCGAGAAATCCAAGCGCGACGGCCATAAGAGTGAGAGAGACACACGTACCGCGCACCGCTGCCACCATCGCGCAAAGTTGTGACATCATGCATTCTCATGATGACTTTTTTATTTAGCTGTATATCAGTTTTCTATAAATGGAATATTAATCATCTCATGAATCACGCTGGTTATCTGGTAAAGTTTGTCCAACATTAGGCTAATTATGTCACCACGGAATTATTCAACTCAGGAAACAGAAAAGATTCACATCCCAAAGTTAGATTATTTATAAACCAAACTATTCATATGTCTTTGCCTGCATGAGAAGGGTATTTTGAATTTTTGTTAACCTTCACGAATCGTCTATTGTATCGAGATGAAGAATGTCGTTTTTGGAGATCTCATTTAACCAAATTTCTTCTATCTTAATTCTGCGACGGATTACTTTAACATGTTACAAGTTTTAATTTGATTCTTAATATTATTACAACTATAATGATGTCAACAATCGATCCCATCTTTTGTTGGGATTAAATGTCTATATATGGGAACTACGTTTTGAGTGCTCTAAGGGTCAAAAATGTTTGATAATTGATAAAGTTTTCCAAAAAGGTTTCCAACATGAAAAAGGTTGACAACTCGGATTCAGAACAAGGAGCTTACTTAAAATACGCTTTGTGCCTCAGGTTCTATAGCGGAAGAGGCTTGCGGCGCGGCGCGCGTGTCGCTAGCGGAGTGGCCATGGTTCCACGGAACCCTGGCGCGAGCGGCCGCCGCTTCCCAAGTGCTGGCTGGGGGACAAGCCGCGCACGGGTGCTATCTCGTGCGGCAGTCGGAAACTAGAAGGGGGGAATACGTGCTCACATTCAATTTTCAGGTATGCTTATATATTTGACATATGCTGGTAACATCACTCATTGTAAGTATCAAATTGGCCGCTACAGGAGAGGCAAATATTCGACGGGAAATAGGCAGCGCGCTGGTACTTGCACGGCTACTTCGTGAAAATATAAAAAGGCTGAGCTCAGCGTCAACTTCCGGGTACATAAACATATAGAGGTGTAATCCTGGTCACGGCACCAATTGTAACTGACTAGACCAGGGGTCATGGTCGTTATGGGAGTTGTAGTGATTCTTCTGGGTTGTGTATACATTGATACACTTCGAGAACTCTTCTCTGCCCGGAGCTCAGTCGGTTCTGTGAGCTTTGTGCTGAGCCGTTCCCTACTGAAAACTGATTTGGCGGACTATGTTGGTATGATCTCTTTCGGATTGTTTTTTCTGATTCAAGCTCTTAGATTATTTTATCACCTATGACCGTCTATGATATTCATAAGTGGTATTAATTTGAATTTTTGTGTTCCCCAGGGTCGCGCAAAGCACCTCCGCATGACGCTAAGCGAAACCGGCCAATGCCGCGTGCAGCACCTCTGGTTCCCGAACGTGCACGACATGCTGGAACACTTCCGAGCGCACCCCATCCCTCTGGAGTCCGGTGGGGCCGCTGACGTCACGCTCACGGAGTACGTCGTCTGCGCCAACGCGCACGACGCCCGACAGCAAGTGAGCATCACTGACATGTAGCCACTATTGTCACGTAGTCATAGTAGACTAAACGCTGGATGAACTCCACCGTCAAGTTTTTTTTTTATAAATTATTACTGTAGTAGATTTGATTTGACTCATTGACTCGAGTGTAATCTGTCGAGCGCAGTAGTAGACGTTTTTGTCATAATGTAATTTATTTAATCAAATGGAAGGGTACAATTTGATCCACGTTTGTAGGTAAACTTTTTATAGATATCCATTTTCTGGTCCGTAGCTATGAAACTGGTTGAGCAAAATGAATCCAAGTAAGCATATGATATGGCCCGGGCCAGTGCAGATTAAAGTACAAAGATAAAGATACTTTCTTATATGAGCGGTACGTCGCATAGGATTTTTCCATTTCCATGATATATGATGAAGAAGATGGGAAAAGGTTATTTGAAAAAAAAAATTAGTTATTATGACTAAGTTGTACAAAGTCAACAGTTTCCCCCCCGGATTCAATTTGATGCTAAAAAACACAAAGTTCAAAGTATAGTTATTTATCTTTAGTAAGGTAGCAATGTCAAATTTATTTCAGAATGACTCACACCCAAGACGCGTTAATTTGTATGTCTAATTCAGAGCATGCCATTAAGTAAAAGCCACGCACCTACGGATTTCAGAAAAGTAATACTAGAAGTCATTTGTTAAAAGTTTTTTTTTTTTTTTCAGTATTGTTTCAGTTTTGTTGTGAATTTAAGCTTTTAGGTGTATTTGCATAGTTTTGTTTGCGCTTTTGATGTCAATAGTTGTACGTACAGGGGTACAGGGACGGAATAAGAACACTTATTTTGTACCGCTTTAGTTACAATGACAATAAAAAAAACAATTGACAGCGAGCGGCACCGAGTGACGACAATTAATTCTATTGGTGATTTTTATCCTCACTCGCTGCTCAGCTACGTAGTATAGTAGTGAGACCCGGCCACGGTATCAGCGGCAGCGGCGAGTGGGAGTGAGACAACACGCTCGGACCTTCCTCTCCCGCCTATGTAGTAGCCGGCTGTATGAATATGAAGTGTTACAAGCCTACGTTTCAGTTTCTGTTATCGTACATAAGCCAATTCGAAGTTTAAATGCACGTATATTTGGCTGATTTGTTAATTTCTAGAGAAACTTAGGGGTTTTGTTTTACTTGCTTTTATCTTTAATGACGTACCATAATATGATGGGTTTCCAATGACACAATACAGAAAATTTTATAACAAAGTAATCAATTGCGGTTGATCTTCGTATCATACATTATGACGTAATTTGAAACTAAAGTAATACATATGTTACATAGTAATAGTATTTAGCGTTAACTTCAGAACAAAAATTACGGGCAAACAATCTAAACCAGGACTTTGATATCGGTATTCGGCTTCATACAAAATAACGGTATTCAATTTCGGTATTTTAGTGGGCTGATTGCAACGTTCTATATAGATTCCTTAGCGATGAAAAAAAACGCGGAATTAAAAAGACCATTCAATTTTTATTATTACCGGTACCGATCCCGTAAAGAAGACCTTCATTTAGGAGACACGTTCTATATATACATTTTCAAAATTAGTTTTCGTAAAGCCTGTTGTTTTAAGACACAGTTTCATTGGTCGGGCCCGCATGCGGGGTGCGGGAAACTTCTAAACCGCATGACATGGGTCCCCAATTTGAGTTTCATTGGTCACGAGTTATGGTTGTTTGTAAATTGATTTTATAGGGCGAAGTGGTCGCTCAATGACAAAGCCCTTTCAATAAATCAAAATATATATAGGGTAAGTCGCCAATTACTGACCAACGTTCAATAACTGGCCATCTCATTCTAAGAATGAACTCTGTCCACCTACAAACATAATACATTTTTAGTATAACGTGGCCAGTTAATGAAATCAGAAATTAATTCTGTTTATTATAACATAGTTCATTTTACAAGCTTTTATTGACTTTCACCTGTCCCATTGTAATGGAACTTTGCAAGTTAAATTTGACCCAATTTCCGGTTTCCGATTGAGCTGAAATTTTGCACGAATATGCAAATCGCGTGACAATGCAATATTATGATGACGCTGATGTGATGATGGAGCCGGAAGGTGGCCATAGGAACTCCGTAATAAATAAAGCAATCATATCGAGCTTGGGCTCTTTAGAATCGTGTCTGTGAGCAATTGATGGATGTTCAAAGAAAAGTACAGTTGGCTATAAAAGCTTGTCACAATTTTTTTTTTGACAGAAACTTATTTAGTATGAGGTGGCCAGTTATTGAACGGTGGCCAGTAATTGGCGAGTTTCACGCGACCGTCATACCGCGTGCGGGCTACTGACATAGTTATCGAAAAATTAGACAGTGCCATTATATGCAATTTTTAGTTGAAATTTGATTTAGCCTCAAAAAATTTTTTTAGGCAAAACAAATAAATTGTTAGATTAGATATTTGTTGTTTGCTAAAATACAAGTTAATTTGTATATTACATTATTGAAAATTGATTAAAATTCCCCAATCAAGATCTGAGACTGTTTCTTTTAAGTTTTAAGTCTTCATATTTCTAAAATAGATTTTAAATACATTTGGAGCATATAAATTATAAGAAAATTTATATAGGAATGTATACCGTCAAACTTAAATAATTATTTTAGTTTGTAGTATACTGTTGATTCCTAAATATGCATTTTATTTATTGATCTTTGTAAATTCTTATTTATACTATCGTTTTTAAGTTATAATCATTAAAATGTTAAGGAATTAAGAGTAAATAAGTCGAAATCACAAAATACTACATTTAAAAATGTAGTTAATAAATAAATTAAATGATTTAATAACTAATATTTAACGTTTTTACAAAGTTGTGTTTTGTATATCCTGTGCATTTTCAGTTACTTATATGTATAGGTGCTAACTGTTCTCATTTTTGTGCACAATCGATTTCGTAAAAGAATTTATAATTTCTAAGCTCCATAAAACTCAAATTTGAAATGACTATCCACACCCATGTTGTTAATTTACTATAAGTTCAGATATTTAGGTAAAGACCTAAATTGGCAGCAGGGTATGGATGACCAAAACCAGATATGAACAAAAAAGGATTCGAAATGATGATCATAACATTACGATATTTCGCGCGGGGTCATCTTAATATCATCATATTATATTAAGCCATTGATACCTTGATCAAAGCACAAAGAAAAATATGCGTAACCTGGCGTATTCACATAGAGGTCGCTTAGGTGTAAAAAGCCTTTCAAATAAACAAAGCAAAGATCGACACACAAAGCAGGAAAAAATCGAAAGGTTATCTAGCGTTAGGGTGGTGGAGAGGTTAACACGCTGGACCGGTAATCCAGAGGTACCGAGTTCCATTCCCGGTCTCTTCCGCCAGTCATATAAAAAATGTGGTGTGTAAATATTAAAAAATAATAAGACATTACATGTTTCATAAATTTATCATTATTATGATAATGTTATGGCGACCCCGCTGGTTCCGGCTGTACATGATTAGGCCTTAAAACATTCCTATGAAAACCACACTGTGTTTTAAGACCTCGCATTATTTAACAGTTGCATAAACTATTATTACCATATATTTAATAAAAAAAAAGGTTTTCGAGCGATGAGGAACAATAAATATTACATTCACGAATGCGATTGTGTACACAGGAATGAGAATATCTATACCTAATAAAAGAGTTATATTAGGTATTTAGGTATAAATGATTTTGTGTATGTATTTGTCCGTTTATTACTACGTTATGAAGCATTGACATTTGGCGGGGCCTAATAAAAGTCATATCCATTGTGAGTCAATTGAAGCTCTTAATATGGAATGTTTGTGACATTGATAACCAACGATCAGAGTATTTATAGCAAAAGAAAACTCACAATCGTTATAAAGACTAGGTTTTCGTGTGTGTTTGCCCACGTGGCTAATACTATTTTCCATATCGAAATGGGTTAATGCAGAACATATTTCGTGGAATATTATACCGAAATAAACAAACGAACAGACAGACCGTCATTATGGTTTAGTAATCAAATGAGTCCAATACCGTAATGTACATTTTGAAAACTAGGTACTTATAATAAAAATGAAGTGTGTTTTGTTTTGCTGCAAATATTCCGATTTCTATTTATGTCAGTGACGTAATTTTGTCAATGTGCATTTTAGGTATAAACAAAAGAAGTTAAATGTGGATGTAGTGCAATGCCTTGTGTATAGTGATGTGCCGTTCCCGAGAATTTCGTGACACTTTCGTTTTGAAATATATTTCAAATGGTTAATAATGATCTTACTAGCTCTAAAAAAAAGTCTTGTATTTTTGTGAAAGCTAAATTTTATCAATTGAAAATTAGAAATTTCATGGGCAGTCATAAACGTCGTCCGCCATTTTTGCCTTTTGCTAATCTGTGGCGTAACGTAGAATTACCTGTAAATATTCGAAATTCGACCGTCGTATAGTGCCATTCCGCTCACTCCAATATACTTTGAAAGGAGATCGAGAGGGACGGCACTATTCGAAGTCGTCAAAGTAGACTTTCAGTTTGGTTTACATGACCGATGACGTCACTATCATAAGCGAAAATGGCTGACAGCGTTTTAAGCATTTCAAAATACAGATTAATAACCATATTTTCAAATTCAATTTTTTCAGCCTTCTTTCACTTTTATGAATTGAAAAATATATATTATTTAGTTTTCCTTTTTCCTTACTATACGGAATAAACATTAGTTTATTTCAATTGGACATGACTCATACTAGCCTATTGTTTTCGACAGCGTTTTTTCCATACAGATCAGGAAACGTTCCCGAGAACGGCACAACTACTTGTGTATTTGTTATTGCATCATGTTTGGTGTTGTCGATGCATTGTCATGGAGGAAACAAAAAAAAAGGATTGTCAATCACCATATTAAGTAATTTCCAATTCTGACAATCCTGTCATAATTACGTTGTGTGTCCTTTTATTTAACATGGTTATTGACAGTCCATTGTTTTATTCGTTGTATTGTTCATTTCTTGCCAGAAGTTTTGGTTTTAATCCATATGAGTAACAAGCTCAAAATATTCTTGAAGAAAGAATGTAGCTTTTATAAATATATATATATATGATGGACTGTTTTTCTTAGGTGGTAGACTATAAAGCATGTTGACGTGATAACGTCTTATAAATAGATGAACGCGGGCTGCGTGCATGAAAAAGCATGACTCATTGTCACGTTCCGCCTGAGCCGAGCGTGCAAGCGAGAGCGCGGAACAAGCGATAGAGAGGCACGATCGGCCTAAGCGCATCTACGAGTATATCTCTTCCACTCCATCGGCCGGCATACGTTATCACGTAAAATTATCATTCGTAAACCGACCTTACGGTTTTGATGCGCCGAGTTGTGTAGAGGGGGCCGTGTTGAACTCAATAATGTTTTATAAGAAGATACGTTATACACTAACTTTACTTCCCAGATCACGGTCTATGTCCACACCCCGTGGTTTATTTCTACTGACAGCCTAGTGTCAAATCATGCGTCCACCGCAAGCCCCGGGGTATCAATTTCAAGCTTATCTCTCTCTGTGGCGGCGTCATGATGCTGTCAAAATGGCGTTATGTTTGAAAAAAATAATGTTAAAACCGAGAAAATCGAATGATTTCAACTTGTGATATGGGATTCCGTTTTCTTTTTTATGTTTTTGTGCGTAATGATCAACAAAAGCGTTGCCACAGCGTATATACGCTCCATTTGACTCAGGACAAAGGAAATTAAGAAAACACATGGCGCCAGGTTGGCACGGCGCCTCGCGCCCATACAATACAAATGACGATCCTGCATCGCAATATTAAGATAGTGCTTCACTTTTGGAGCGCTATAGTAACCTGTCTACTTATAAAATGCTTGCAATCTGATGGGCCATATTGTAAATTTTGTAATCTGCTCCGCACAGCTTCACGCCAGTGGAAACGCACCCTAACTCTGAATACTGCGTCAAACTCGGATTGTATAATTCGCCATAGCCACATCGTTAACTACTGGTACTTGGGTAGCAATTCTCTGAGAAAAGGAACCTTTAACTGATTTTGTTCGGCCTGGTTAGGTTTATTAGATACCTTGTTTCCCTAAGAGCGGAGATAGAAGCGCCGTGAAGCGGGGCTTCGTCGACTGGCTCTTATAAAACAAGCTAAATACTAGTACGACAAATTATACAATCGGGCTGCGAAATTTGTATTACATTTTCTACATACATTCAATCGCTGCGTAAACGCAGTATATTCTAAGCTTCGGTGTAGTAAACTATATAAGTCCTAAAACCACAAGTACCGTCAACATGCTCATAGTCTATCCTTACATTTAAGCGCGTGGTTTATTCCGGTAGACAGATCGGAGCTCCTTAACACGGGCTTCCTATCATTCGTACGGAGTTAGCAAGCTACGTGCACACTAGACGTTTGACGCTTGAAAACCGCGCCAAAACCGCGCGCTTTACATGTAGGATACTAATTCGTATATCTTTTTAAGTTGTACAAATCGAACTCACGTTCTTCCAAGCTTTAATCGTAATTCTCTTGGTTGTAAATTTTATAATTAAACCTTTTTTTCTGTGGAATGGCTTTTTGTTTTTATTTTGCAGTTTTATTTTTCGTTGTGTATGCGTTTGGTGACGTTGTAAGCGTACTTTTTGTTTTTGGTAAGTGTTATTTTTTCATATTGTTGCTTATTTAGTCTGGTTACTGAGATTTTTAACAAATAATTTGATTTCGGGAATATACGAGTATCCCCCCTCCCTCCTCTCCACACGCTAACTCTGACGGAAAACTGACCCAGGCAGCATAGCCGTATACTTTTATTGTTTCAACTTTCAGTAACCATGAGGGTCTACAACCAAGGAAAGAGAAGTCTTCATCGTGTCACCTTTCTCACTCTCCTTTTATGCATCACTTGAGTGGATTTTAAATTCGCTTCTGTTTTGGATATAGACCCTCATAAGTACCTACTTTAGTTCTGCTCACTGACTTTTATGATTATGAGTATTTGTCAGAATTAAGAGGCCTTATTCCTTTTAAAATTATTTTTTTTTCATGTTATGACAAATATATATTGATATTTTAAACAACTTTTTGCAGTAAATAATACTTTTCCCCGAGTTCTAGGTAGTAACATAGCGATTTCAAGCTTTTATCGCGTGCAGTCGAAAATAAGTTGAAAAAACTAATTATCCGCGTGAATTTTGTCAATTTCGAGTAGTTTCTGAAACACAAATTATCAGTGAAAAATTCAAACTGTAGGTTTCAAATATATACTAATAAATCCCAATAGCCCTGTTCCCCGGTAGTAACATCAATAATATGTTAAGAAACATGTTTGATCATAAAGAAAAAATGTATAAAACGATCAGCATTTTAAAAGGAATAAGGCCTCTTAATGAGAGGCTATGGAGTGTAGAAAGGCAAGGAGAATTTTTGAAAAAGTGTCTAGCGGAAAGCAGTACCGTGAAATACGCCAACTTTGCCTCCACATGGAACTTTGCCCAAAACGCTACTTAAAAAAAGAAACGTTATTGTAGACAATTTCAAGATGATTCCATAGTCAATCAAAGTTGGCGTATTTCACGGTAATAGTTCCAATGTCGTCCGCACTAGCGCTGGAGTAGCAAGAAAGTATGAAAAAATTCTATGTTTTAGACAGGTTTCTTTTTTTCAATATTTTAGGTGAGCAGAATAATTCCTACTTAGTTCCTTTAATTATATACAGAAAAAACGCATAATTAAGTTCTATTAAAACTATGAAAAAACCGTTTAAATAGAGTCAGACCACGCTAATGCCTTGATCACACGTACCGAGTAAACGGGCGAGACAGTGCTCTGTCTCGCCCGTTTGTCTTGTGTGTGACAGGGACGAGAGCACTGTCTCGCCCACTGTCTCGGTACGTGTGATCAAGGCATAACTCTTCCAAGCAAATGAACTGTCAAACCATACAAAGTGACTCAGTTAGTATATATATATATTATATATATTTTTATATAGTATATGGTTTGACAGTTCATTTGCTTGGAAGAGTTGCGTGGTCTGACTCTTAAGAGAACTATTTTTAGCCACAGTAACTCCACGAATTTAACACCTTTCAGCGGACACTTGGATATATGAAGATTCTGCTCCTTTTTTACACTCCATAGAAAACGCTTTTATTATCGAGTGTATGCAATTTAGCTTCATTACTTCGTTTGTTCATGTCTTGCGCTTTTCCGTAATTTAACAATAATATTTATTCTTATATTGATTCATCTCTCCTTGGATGTTTTTTTTATCGTATTAAAATTTTATCAAATTACTTTTCTACAAATATCCGACAATGTCCGTCCGTTTCTGTTTTTTTTCAGTCGTCACAAAGCATACTAATTCCCTTGTATTAAACATCGACGACTGTTTCAAATTTGTTATGAATATAATGATTGTTTTTAGTAAACATGGCCATTTTCACGCGAATTTTATCAAACCGTTACCGTCAATTGATAACAATATGGAGTAGTTGATATTTAAACATTTCGTTCCGCCCCTATTTTGATCTTTGCTACACGGTAGGATAGACATGTACCGTTCTCGAGAACTTTTCCCGATCTCTACCATTAACAATTATCTTACCGTTACCGAATATTCTATGAAGGAAATTAAAACAAAAAAGGAAATTCTTACTCAAAAGACGCTGTTACCATTACTGTGTTCCATTTTCAAATGACAAACAAATTGTGTTGTTGCAGCTCGGCGTGACACACGGAAGTGACGTCAGGATGCGTAGAGCCGAGTTGGAGGCCCTATTGGTCGCCAGCGGAGCGCCCCACGACCGCGCCGTGGACAACCAGTACAGCTTCGTGTAACCTATCAAATCTCTCACTGGTCCTAGTAATATTTAGTGCAGCTGAGCGTGCAGCGGGACGGGGGCGGGGCGTGCGGCGTTCATGTTAAACATGGTATAAGAAAACAAGGTATGGCATTCCGGAATGACAGGCCAGACTTGTGACGTCATCGCGCTATGATTGGTTGGTTATGTCAATCCATTTGTGTGTTGCCAGTTGTATATCATTATACTCCCCGATTCCCTTGGTACCTGTATGAATGTCTTGAAATCAAGTGTTTAAAATCAATTATTACGGCAAAACATTTATTCAAAGAACATGACAATTGTAAAGCCTGACCAGATATATATGAGGATTGTCAAGAGGGCGCTATTTATAAAATTTATATGGCAACAATTTTGCAACCAATCGCAACCAACTATAATAACATTAGTTTAAATACCTGTCAGTTCCACTATGTTAACCTCGTAATATCATTAAATGGAATACACTCTTTTCATGTAGTAAACACATTTTATTAATAATCTTACGTTCACGACTGTGAATGGTTTTCGGCTTTTTCTTTGGATAATTTGAAATATTTGTCTTTTCTAATTCTAATTTTAAAATATGGCTTCCATCAGGTTAATGATGATTTCGCCAATTTCAAGTTTGCTCGTAGAGCATGCCGTTGTTCGGTGAGGTTTTGCTTTTTGTAAAGTGATAGCGATTTACAAAAAACCACGCGGACTATCGGGCCTTGACCCAGGAAGGGCTATTAACGCTTCAAGTTGAATTCTTCATTAGCTATTCACTCATACGTTAGATCACTGCACAATACGCTATCAATACTACACATTGAACAACTAAAATGAATAAATAATGAACAACTAAACTTAAACGCATGCGGCCATCTTGGGACACGAACCGGAAGACCAATTTGTCTTTTAAAGAAAGCACCACGAATGACATAGACATTGTTGACAAACCATCATAAAATCATTGCCAGTGTCAGAAATTAGTTCCAGTGAAATTCCGCAATATGACGCATCCTCATATATTTCTGGTCAGGCTTTAATGCAAAAATATTTTTTTGTACGACTGACGTTGAACATTTTCTCCTTATAATTATTTTGTTACCATAAAGCGGCAGCTAATCAGGGACGTAGAGTTGCCGGAATGCCATACCCTGTTTTCTTATACCATGGTTTATGTTAAACAAATGCAAATGCTTCGCCGATTACTCGCCACGCTTACCGCCTCGCCGAACGCTCCGCTTCAAGCCTCCACTGGTTTTACAACAGAGGTAAGCGCCAGAAGGGTGAGCGAGACGCCGCTCTCGGGCCTTCCGCTCCCTCCTATGGCCTCCGCTTGCAGCTCCTCTGATTGAGCAAAATCGTGGCTGGAGCGTTAAATAGTAACGCTCAATAACCTTGTCCCGCAATATGTCAGATTTCTGGTTAGGTCTAGCACAATAGTCCCCGATCAGTGGACCCGTAGGAGACACTATATTGATCCGCAAACGTTTTTAAATTTGTGTAAATTTAGTCCTGCTTGCTTAAAAAGTAATCTCTGGTCAAGAAGAAGGGTTAGGAATCAATGGTCTATCGATAACTAAAATTGGTTCAATGTCAATGTTATTCCCAGTGTCGTTTTGCGGCCCCGCGCTCAGATATTCCGCTCCCAATAGGCTATTTGACTGATGTTGAATTCTACAGCGTACTGTAGTTATATGCATAAAATTAGCTAAATATATCACGAAACAAAGAAAAAAAATCCAGAAACATATATCTTTTTTGGAAATATGTGACTTCAAAGGTACGCAAATTTTATGTTTTTTTTTTTAATCCAAAATAAATTTTGAAAATGTTTTCAGAATCCTCATAATTTTACGAAACAATAATTGTATGACAACTATGAACTTAAACGCACTTTTTCACGGTGAAAATGCCAAATTTCTTAATTTTTCCATACAATTATTGGTACCTATACCGGCCTGTGACGTCACTAGCCTGACGCGTTTTGTATGGAGCGTTTTTAGCGCTACGTAGAAATGTTGAACTTTGACGGTCATTTCTGACTTTTAGAGCAGTTTAAGTGTAGTCAGTCCCATATAGACATTTGATCACAATAAAAAATAGAATCGATTGACATCCTCAAAAAAAATTAGTCAACATGTCTATTATGGCCGCCGCTGGTCGCTCCAAGTAGTGGCCGGGTACGCCCGTACTCCAGGAGCTTGACCGCATAGCATTTTTAAAAAGTTAGTGCATAAATTAATGTACATCAGCAATTTTTATTTTTCTATTTTGTTGCCAAAATCAACATTACTGTTATTGCAATTCTAACTAGGTGCTAATACTAAATTTTTTCGTGTGTTTATCAAAATTTGAAATGAAATAGTTATCAGTATGGTAATTTTATTAACTATGGTAACAAAATTGGCAAAGATATTGCTTTTGTGTTCTATTATGCACATACTTAAAAATGCTTAATAAAAAGCCAATATTTGATTCTATGGTCAATGACAGTTGCACAATATTTAGGACTGATATAATGTTTTGATGTTTCTAAATAAGAATTTATATGTAAAAATATATCTTTGGTTCACATGAGAACCAATGGACATTTTAATGTTCTTCTTGTTTTAGCAGCCCCATCGTTTTAATTTGACGACGTGTTTAGCTCGGTTGGTAGACACCTGCCTACTGAGTCGACGGTCCCGGGTTCGAATCCCGGCCGGGGCAAATATTTGTGCAAAATATTTGTTCTTGGGTCATGGATGTTATCTATATATGTATTTATATATTATGTATATCGTCGTCTAGTACCCATAGTACAAGCTTTGCTTAGTTTGGGACTAGGTCGATTTGTGTATGATTGTCCCTTAATATTTATTTATTTATTTATATTTATTTAATTGATTTGGCTTATTTTATGAGCGCATTAAAATCGATTAGTAAATTTCATATAAAATTTTGTCAATGAAGATATACATAGGTGAATCAACTTTTTCTTGTTCTTATTCTGTTCCATAAAGCAGAGGACGTGACTTTGAAATGTGTTTTCTCCTATACTATTATAAAATTCAACATTTGTTTTAAAAATCAAGTTTCTATGGAGAGGGGTCATAATTTCAGGAAAAATCTCGATAGCGTGATGCAGGATCGTCATTTGTTTTGAGTGAACGCGCGGCGCCATGCCAGCCTGGCGCCATCAGTTGGGCATAACTTCCTTTGTCCTCGCATCACGCCGAAACGGCTGGACAAATATTAACCTATTTTGGTACAGGGACACCTGGACATCCAAAGATGGTTATAGGATACTTTTTGCCCGACCACGGTATGATACTAAGTTCGAAAATCGACGTTCTAAAGAGCGATCCAGGGGTAAACACCGTGGCAATGAACAACAGAAAAAAGTTGATTGACCGACATATCGTCGGGGATAGTGCAATACCGCGTAAGTAACAAGTGCAGAATACCTACGAACCAATATTCAAACAAATACCAAGTATTTTATTGAAATGAGAACTTTATTGACAGCTGTTACTTAGGCGGTATTGCACTATCCCCGACGATATATCGAAACGAAAGATTGGGAGGGGTAATTATGCATTTATCGTGGTTTTCTCACTTTCATCGAGAAAGTTGTGTGAGCTCGAAGACACCTTAGAAATTGCTAGATCATTAGTTTTGTGGGTTCACTGGATACTAGAGGAAACATTTCAAATGGAGCCGGAAGCGGGTACAGAACAGACCGAAAAGTTACCTTAACTCACTCATTTAAAATTTGTACGAGGTTCCGTTGCGCGATGACACTCAACCAACCTTACCACCGTACCTTAGGGTTATTGTATCGTTAATTTTTGTCGCACAACCGAACTTTTACCAATAACTTTTTTCTCGTTTTGGATCGCTACATTTCGTTCAACTTTTTCGTTTTACCCATATAGAAAGTTTGTTGCGATTACGAAATACTCCGATGGTTGAATGGTTAAGATGTTGGCCTACCTACTTACCTAAAGGTATGGGGTTCGATTCCCAGACTGAATCCGTTTGGACGTGGTTTTGTAAACGTTTATGAATTTCTAAGTATAAGTGACTTTAAAATACAACTTAATAGTATTCTTTGTTTATAATTTATTCTAATACATGAAGTAACCATACTTCATATTAGTTGCAATCGTTTCTAATATGGTTAATTTTGTGCAATATTGCGTGTGTGTTATTTATTCAATGTACTTAATTAATAGTATAATTGTCTTATTAAACTTATATTATTATATAAGTTTTAGTTGATAAGGCTTAGCCAAATATATAATTATTTCATTGGTATTGGTGTAATTTGATGTATGTTAAACTTTACACTTGTGTACTGTTATTTATGTATTCGATGTACAGTCAATGACAAGAGTATAAAAAAGATATTATTTTAGGACCTTGTATGTTTGCGCACATTTATTATCCAGCAGCATAATGGGTGATGATTATTAAATAAACCTTTTGAACGCCACAGTCAGACAGAAATTGTGCCACTGAACGCCAACGTCGCCATCGACATTTTGACGTCAGTAGGTAATAAACTAAAGTTAAAATTATGTAATGCAGTTCTGCCTTCTATCCTGGTAATGAAACCAAGTTTCTACCGGCGTGTGGAATCTAGTCATTACGTTTAGGCAGAGATTATTGAGTGGTAATAGGGTTTTACTCTGTGTAAAAAAAAATGCATGCAAACTATGAAAATGCATTTTTATGGCACTTATCGATTGAATAAATAATATGCGTCATTTATAGTGGTTAATTAACGTTTTGACAAATGCGCACATGGACGAAACGGGTGTGTGATGATAGATATAACAACGTTTCATATAATTTCAATAGATATACCAACATTTCATATAATGTTTCATTTGATATAACAACATTAGGTATAATTTCATTGGGTATAATTTCAATTAGTATAAAAGACATTTGATATAATGTTTATATTCGCAAGATAACCTAACACTCCTCCTCGCTTCGCTCGTCGTCGCACCTAACCATATGACTCTATTACAATTTAACTTTCATGTTTGAGCAGTTTCGAGTGTGTATTGAGCCTTTAAACGTATTATATCAAATGATCATTATAAAATATGAAATTATAACTTATTATTCGTTTATTATACCACTTGATCGTTATATTGACCAATATTATATCATAAGTAGTTATAGCAACCGTTACACACCCGGACGAAACCTAGCCCGTGGCTAACCAAAACTAGCTTCACTTTCAAGCGCTGACTAGGTTTCTAGGCTATTTATTCTAAGATTTTCAGTCGTTTTTTTTTTACATGACGAACTGTATCAGGATTGGCCCTCGCTACCAGTGAGTTGGACTTCGTGGAAGTAAAAACCGATTAACGAGAATGTCTCCGGGCTACTGAGGCGATGACGGTTGGCCATCACACGCTACAATTTTATCTTTACAGTGGCGTGCCTGCCATCCATAGAATTCCCATCTGCTTGCCTATTTGAGTTTGAGCACTTTTCGCTCTTTACACTTGAAGATGAAGTAAGCTAATTATACTCCGGTCTGTCTAGGGATTTCTTTCACGCCACGCCCTCTTATTACTACTCATACTCTCTGGTTTAGGATACGCCTACAGGGGTTAGTGTAATAGCAAATCACTTCGCAGTGACATAAATCAATTTACTATTGGTAACATAAATGTGTAAATAAATAGCTATTGCTAAATCATCGATAATGGTCCTTCGAACCGGATGTTAAACTATCGTAATGTGTGTTGTTCATAGGATAATAATGAATATTGATTGTGGCTGCATTTAGCAGAAATTGGGATAAATTTACTGGCAAAAATACGTCCATATATCTAGAAAGGATAATATTACTTCAAATTACCTTGAAACTGTAACTTAATTAAATTACACAAACGATTAGTCGCGTTTACTGCATTGCCGGAATTCAAAATGCAGATTGTTTACTGCATGAAATGTTTTGGTACAATTCGCGAAACTCTGTCATGAGCATTCACAACCGTAGCGCGCTTCACACTACGGGTCAGAGCTCTGAAAGGCTGCTGAAAAACCTCATACCACAAATTGTACCGAAGTAAGAGAACATTACTCGGTTTTAACGTTATAAGTAATCGTTTCTGTAATCTAAAGTCAAACCCGTCTAGCACACCTATGCTTCGCGACACTTATCGCGCGATAAAGCTTCACCCGTCTCTCTCTCACAGCACTATACAGAAAGAGATAGGTATGACCGAGAAAGATTAGCGTGTCACAGTTGTGCTGGTGTGAGAAATCGAGTTTACCCCACTTGATTTTTTTCTTAATATTGTCTGTGAAATTGTTTCTTTTCTTATCGAAGTTTAATTCTGCTGAATGCACCATTTTTATAAAAATAAATGTTGTTGGAATTGAAAATATAAGTTAACTTATTAACAATACTAATAATGTTAACGAATTTGTTGGTCAAAAAATGTCGAAATTAAAATGTAAGTATTAAGATGTTTGACAATTTTGAAATAAATAAAAGTCTGAATGTAAGACTCCGTTGATATTGTCTGATTTTCTGCTTTTACGAAGGAACGCTCAGAGTAAATTATATAAAGATAGCTGTGGCTATTTCGTCATGCTAAACCTATATACATTCCTTATGTAAGTGCATGTAATTTTTGGTAAATGAAATATAATTATATTTTGCAAACAGTTGTTTTATTTTAAATTGAAATTTATTTTACAATAATTTTGCTTAGTTACTAAAGAAATCTCAAAAGTTTTGGTATGCCCGAATTTTATTAGAAACGGTAGGTATAATCCTGTATCATAATCATACCCCGTGGTTTCTGGAGCACGGATGATTTGACGCCTGTTGGCCTAGGGTTAAATGATTCGAGCACCGAAAACCACGGGTATGATCATAATTAGCGTACGGACATACGGTGGCAATCTGAACAGAGAGGGAAATGGAGTCGTTATTATCTACAAACTTTTTATGATTGAATGAATAAATTCAAAATTTGTATGAAATTACTTATAGAATCAAATACTATGACGGAAATGTTATGTTACATATATGATATTCCGTTTCTTTTACAATTCTCACACTTAATCTATATATACTTCCTAACCTTCACTACTGGCAAAAACCTACATAAATTATAGATATGACAATATAATTTGATTTTGTCAATTTAGACAACTGTTTATTATATTTGTAATCGTAATACGTTGAATTAATCATTTAAAACAGCGCGACGAAACGCCGTGAAGTATAAAAATAAAACAATATGAATGGTCCACCAGAATAAGAAGTCACGTTATAGGGAAATCAATTATTTAATCGTTATTCATTCAATCATAAAATATACCTAGGCAACTCCATGGCCTTCTCTGCCCATAATGCCACCAACTGTCCGTACGCTAACCATAGTAATACCAGTGACACGACAGTTGCGTTTTTATTATAACGGAATTTATTCACGTTCAAAATGATGTCTCGTAGTCTTTTCGAGACCATGAACGTAAAATAAAGTAAGGCTCCTGATCCGTTCAAAAATGGTGATAGTTTTAGACATTTTTCTCTATGATCAAACATGTTTCCTAACATATTCTCAATTTTGCGATTTATTGGTATTTATTTGAAATGTACAGTTTGAACTTTTCATTGATAATTTGTTTCAAAAACTACTTGAAATTGACATAATTCACGCAGAAATCTGTTTTTTTTTTAACTTATTTTCGACTGCACGCAATGAAAGCATGAAATAGCTATGTTACTTTCTAGATCTCACGGAAAAGTACAATTTACTTTAAACACTTGGTTGAAATTATGAAAAAATAAATGTAGTAATAAGGCCTCTTAAATAAACACCTTTTCAAACACGATTACGTCACGTTTTGTTATAATAATGTGTAATAATCGTGTGAGTATACATCAATAAAAGTTGCTTCTTTTATGTCGACGGATATGGTAAATCCATGTTATTACTTATTTTTTGCTATTTTGACAGTTTACAAGTTTTTAGCGTTCCGTGCCTCAAAAGCAAAAACGGAATCCTTATAGGATCACTTGTTCGTCCGTCTGTCTGTCAAACATTTATCTCGGGAAAGTGTGTAGGTATCGAGTTGAAAATAAAACCTTATACTCAGATCTATAGTCCCTATAAAACAAAGATTTGGCCGTTAACGTAGTACTTATATTACATTATAATTCTTCATGTATTTTTGTTGTTTTGGTGGCAATAAATTTTTTTTTTTTTTTTGTTAATTACGCAAAAAAACGTATATTTGGATGCGAATATCCGAAGTTCCTACTTTATTTGAAAGTCCCCCACACCCTCTCTCCATCCTCAGTTACTATTAAAATTTCGGTAATGTTCAAACTTCGGTAAATTCTTGAAATAATTTCCAGCAATTTCCGATAACTTTCGAAAACTTTCTGCATCGAACGTACCGTAACGAACGTACAGAGCGTGAGCTACAAGAATGTGATTCGAGTTGTATACCTGTTTCGCTCACTCTTACGCTGTCCAGATAAGAACATCTCCGTTTTCATCCGATCCCGAATCCCAATTTGAGAGCTCACCGACTTTACCCTAATTTCTTTAAAACTCAAGTGAGAGCCTTATGTTATTGATATTCCTTTGATTCGTACTAAACGCTTTGCGTCTACTTTTCTTATCAGGACAGCAAAGGAGTGGAACTCTCTTCCTGCGCACCTTTTCCCTGAAAAATATCACTTAGTTCTCTTCAAGTCGAGAGTGAATAGGCATCTTCTAGACAAGCATGCTTCATCTTAAGCCTCATCGTTACTTAACATCAGGTACGTTCGAGGTCAAATATTTGTCTATCGCACATAAAAAAGAGAGCATATTACATAAGCATCGAGTCAGTCGTCAAGCAACGGCACTATATAGAACTCTGAGAACATCTGTCTCTGGTCTTCCTTCTCTAACTTTAGCTGTAGCAGCAGCAGACCGTTGGAACTGCATCGCACCACAACCTGGAACAGAGTACACGTTTTATTAGGTTTTATAAATAAATAAATAAATATCGGACAACCTCACACAAATCGATCTAGTCCCAAATTAACACTTTTGCAACCCGACAAAAAAGTAAGACCTATCCCAGAAACCGGCCGAGCCGACTTTTATAGCATCAACCCCGGCTACCGGGTTGGCCGGCATCTGAACAAAGTTTACGAGCGCCCGGCCTCCGGGTTGTTGGTGTCGAAAGTGTTAAGCTCAACAAGGCTTGTGTTATGGGTACTAGACGACAATATACGTACTTATACAGATAAATATATACTTAAATACATAGAACAACCATGACCCAAGCACAAATATTCGAGTTCATCAGTTCATCAGTCATCACACAAATATTTGCCCCACAAATATTTAGGTTTTATTCTGTGGTTAGGTTTTATACAGTATAATTGGGTGGATCAACTTTTTCCTGTTGTTCTGTCCCGTCACCCAGGGGACAATGATGATTTAACTTCTTAGAAAAGTGGTGATAATTTATAATATTGGTATTTTCAAGAGATTTCACGACGCGGTTGGCCCAGTTTGTAGAGACCTGCCTACTGAGCCGGCGGTCCCGGGTTCGAATCCCGGCCAGGGCAAATATTTGTGTGATGAAATCGAATATTTGTGCTTGGGTCATGGTTGTTCTATGTATTAAAAAAAAAAAATATTACAAAACTTACACTTTATATGTTTCGCCAAACTGCATTGCAGTTTGTTGGCGAAAAATATAGGTATTGTATAGCGTCGTTTAATACCGATACCCATATCACAAGCCTTCTTGAGCTTAATTTGGGACTAGATCGATTTGTGTGAGGTTGTCTGATATTTATTTATTTAAGAGATGGCCTAAATAAAAATGGGCTTATAACTGCTGCAATTACAAAGTTTTTGTTGAAATTTGCCGCCGAAAATTGTAGTTTTAAAAAGTGACCCAGGGCAAATATCACCATGGCAACAAGAAGCAGAAAAAAGTTGATTGGCCCAATTATAAAATTCTAGTTGTACTGAAAAATAGTTTTCTATGGAGAAGGGTCATGATTTCAGGAGAAATCTGAATAGCGTGATGCAGGATCGTCTTTCGTTTTGTGTGGGCGCACGGTGCCATGCCAGTCTGGCGCCATGTTGGCCATAATTTCCTCTCATCACACCGAAAAGGCTAGACAAATTTTAACCAATTTTGGTACAGGGATAGCCGGAAATTCAAAGATGGTCATAGAATACTTTTAACTCGACTAAAGTATAAAACGTTGTACGCTCGTTGCAGATTCAGTTGGCGCAGTGATAAAGCGGCTGCCTACTGAGCCGGCGTTCCTGGGTTCGAATCCCGGCCGAGGCAAATATTTGAAGATGAACTCGAATATTAGTGGCTGAGTCATGGATGTTATTTGTATTTAAGTACGTATTTATCCATATAAGTATGTATGTATGTATGTAAACGCTTTATTGTACACAACAACTGGTTATAAATACATTGATAACAAATGAAATATGTACAAAGGCGAACTTATCCCTATTAGGGATCTCTTCCAGTTAACCTTTGAGCAATTGAAGGAATGGGTATTCGAAGAAAATAGGCAAACTACACTGCGTACAACCAAGATATGTATATTATACTTAATAAAACTATAATAAGTACATAAACTAAGTAAGTAATAATACACATATAATATTTATAAGATATATATTATATATAAGTATATTTATCGTCGTTTAGTGTCCATAACACAAGCCTACTAGAGCTCAGTGGGACTAGATCAATATATGTGAAGTTGTCCGGTATGTATTTGGGTCAATCAACTATTTTCTGCCACTCGTTGCCATGGTGATGTCCCTGGGTCACTTCTTCAAAACTACAATTTTCCGTGGTTATATTTAGCAAAAGCTTTGTAATTTAAGCCGTTATAATTCCATCCTTTTGTAGACTATCTCCTGACAATACCAGTAATATAACACTTTATACTCTCGCGGTTTGAACACATAATTAAAACTTATTGAACCGGGTCTATCGCGATATTTTGATTTACCTTCATTGCCTGACGTTTCAACACGGTTTCACGTGCCTACGCCTTTAGAGTACGCCTGGGACCACGGCACGTGAAACCGTGTTGAAACGTCAGGCAATGAAGGTAAATCAAAATATCGCGATAGACCCAGTTCAATAAGTTTTAATACCAGTAATATCCCCTGGGCCACGGGACAGAATAACAGCAAGAAAACGTCGATTCACCCATTTATTTATTTAATCCCACATTACCTTAGTGGAGACAGCGAGGGCCTTCATGATGAGCCGTATGTGATGCAGCTGGTACTTGAGGGTCACGGCTTCCTCGCAGGAGAAACTCTGCACCATCTCCGAGGATTTCGGCATGTCGATACAAGACCTGTCCTGTGAACATCGTTATTATTCTCTTATTAACTTTGCCCGTTCAGCTCATCGGTGAAAAAATTGTGTCGCTGACAGCAGATAGTATGTAAGCGTCGGCACCTCAAGCATAAGGGTGAAGCCACACGGGCGGAATTCGAGTCGCGTAATTTCGGTCGCGCCATACATCATGTCACGTGATCACGTCACGCTAATGAATGAATGAATGAACGAATGAATGTTTATTTGCAAGTACATACTTAAATAAATATGAAATTTCATATTAATTGTTGCCAGACAAAAATGTGTTGAATTTTAGCCCTGCTTATTGTATGGATACTAATGAATTTACAGAAACATAATAATATTATATTTTGCTATTCTAGTTACTTAATAATGAATAATAATAATATAATTGATATTCTAGTTACAATATAAACTAACTTAAATAAATATGAAATTTCATATTAATTGTTGCCAGACAAAAATTCTTTTATAGAGTAGAAACAATTAGATAGAAGTATGACGCGACCGAAATTACGCTCGTCCGGCTTCACCCTAACTGTGACACGCGACTGTTTCTCGCTCGAGCACGAGATATACCTATCTCTTTCCGTACAGTACTGTGAGAGAGTGTCGGATGATACGTCGCGCAACTTGAGTCGCGAACCATAGTTGTGCTAGACGGGCAGGATGGCTGGACCACGCGATATCTTCGATGTTGAGTGGTTCCAATTTTTTGTACCTAATCACTACACTCCAGTTTTTAATTAGACGAACTAACTTGACAGTTAATTGCACACGAATGTTGCCACAGTTTCGCTAGTGTTGTTAATATCGATAATTAAAAAAACCAGTTCCTACCAGAGGTTTAGTTAAACAGCATTAAAAAAAAGTAGACATTACGTATTTCATAAATTTTGAATTATTGTGTTTGAAATCTAACTAATAATTTTATTACGCGAATCAATAATAAAAAAACGGTTGCTATTAAAATATTTACATCGAACGAACTTTATTTTAGGACATCGCTAAGAACGCTGTGCGCCTTTTTGTTTTCTTGACAGTTCCATAGTACTATCGAATACACTGATAACTGTACATTTTTAAACGAATATAAACCTTATTACAACATAATTAAGTGTCTATGGGTGTATTGTTAAGGTTATATCGACATATTTGTATCGACATAAACCAATCACTATTTATTTTTTTCTATTTTTGACAACACTTTCGGCTGTCAAGTTATTAGTTCGCCTAATTAAAAACTGGAGTTTACATAGTATAAAACAAAGTCGCTTTCTGGTCGCTTCCTTCTGGCTGTCCCTATGTATGTATGTATCTTTAAAACTACGTAACGGATTTTGATGCGGTTTTTTTTAATAGATAGAGTGATTCAAGAGGAAGGTTTATATGCATAATACATGCATAATATAGCATTGCACCCGTGCGAAGCGGGGCGGGTCGCTAGTTAGACAATAACCTATGTTAGTCTTATAAATATTGACACAAAGGTAAATTACGAAAGAAAAATGTAATGTGATCCACTACAATCTAAGCAGGACTCGAACCTGCGACCCTACGTTTCCGGCGTAGTGCTCTCCCAACTGATGATGATGTTAGTCTTGACCACAGACAACCCCCACTAGACGGAGCATGTAAGGCGACCCGCGCGCACCAACGATATGGTACGGCAGAACATTAAAGTATCAACACGGCGGCCACCGTTTAGTTGCGTCCATGTTTATGAGGTCTCTCTACACCACTTAACACTACAATTTACCATGTTATTTATTTAATTTCTTTTTTCGTTGACGTACGCATGGATCATAAACAAGGACGCACCTAAACGGTGGCCGCCGTGTTGATACTTTAATGTTCTGCCGTACCATATCGTTGGTGCGCGCGGGTCGCCTTACATGCTCCGTCTAGTGGGGGTTGTCTGTGGTCTTGACCCACTTTGTCTTACCTGCATTCCATAAGTAACAATGCTGACATTAGGATGCTCCGGAGACAGCTGTAGCTCCATCACATCGCAGGACCTCTCCAGGTCGGCCAGCAGCCCGAGGAACGCCGGGGCTTTTAGCACCAGCTTGGCCACTTCCGAGGTATCTTCGTCCCGGAGCTCCAAGACTGAGTCTGCGGTTTGTGTGGATATCTCACAGTCGGTCATCACATTGGTCAGGGATTGGGGCTGCAAACTGAAAAGTTTTTTTTTTTATTACGATAGTCAAGCATTTGACCTCATTTGCACCTGGTATTAATTAGCAATAAGGCCTAAGATGCATGCTTGTCTAGGAAATGCCTATTCACTCTCGACTTGAAGAGATCCAAGTTATATCGGGGAAAATTTGCGCAGGAAGAGAGTTGTTGTCCTGATAAAAAAAAAAGTAGTTGCATATTCTTGATACTTCTCTTCAAAACCACCAACAGAGCAATTAGGAAAGACTATGAAATTCACAGAAAAGAAGTCATAGAGAGAAACATGACAAGATTCCACAGTTCTAAAAGAGCCTATAAGGAACTGGCAAGTCACAAAAACTGGATACAGTGCTTAAAGGATGGTAACAGTGAAGTCAAAAACAGAGAGGACATAATTAAATGTGCAACAGCCTTCTACTCAGAGCTATACAAGAACCCATCACCCGCAGCACCACAAGAGGAACTAAACAATGCAGAGAGCGACGGATTACCAGAAACACCATTATATCCCATCAATGCAAGTGAGGTTATTATCCACGTCAAAAGACTAAAATCTGAAAAGAGCCCAGGGCCGGACCAAATTACAAACGAGACCTTAAAAATAGGAGCACCCATACTAGCTGAGTACCTAGCAAAACTCTTTACTTTATGTATACAAAAAGAAGACATACCAGAACAGTGGTGCAAGTCATATATAATCCTGCTATACAAGAAAGGGAACCCGCTCGACATTAGCAACTACAGGCCTATCAGTCTACTATCCACAATCTACAAACTCTTCTCATCAATAGTTTTGAGCAGAATAGCACCCGAAATAGACAGATTCCAACCTATAGAACAAGCAGGTTTCCGGCCAAACTACTCCACGATCGACCATATACACACCATCGAACAAATAATTGAAAAATTTAAAGAATTTAACAAACCACTCTACATCGCATTTGTGGACTATTCTAAAGCGTTCGACTGCATAGCACACTCATCAATATGGAATGCATTAAGAAATAACTATAAAGAACATTTACTCTAAGAGTTTAAGTAGTGTAAAACTTGAAAGACAAGGTGAAGAGTTCAGAATTGGAAGAGGAGTGCGACAGGGCGACCCCCTATCTCCCAAGCTGTTCGTAGCTGTTCTGGAGGAAATCTTCAAAAACATCCATTGGAAGACCGAGGGCATATGGGTACTGAACAAGAGGCTGACACATCTAAGGTTCGCGGACGATCTAGCTATCTTCAGCGAATCCGCCAAAGGTTTAGAAAACATGCTACAGACCCTAGACAAAGAGAGTCGAAAAGTTGGACTTCACATGAACTCATTAAAGACAAAAATCATGACAAACAGCTGTGAGAAGACAATAGAAATAGAAGGAAAAACAATAGAATATGTGAGTGAATATGTATACTTAGGTAAACTGGTATCTTTCAATGCAAACAGTAATGAAAATGAAATTGACAGAAGAATAACTAGGGCATGGAAAAATTACTGGGCCCAAAAAGAAATACTTAAAGGTAACTACAGCTTACAGATTAAAAAGACTATAATGGATTCCTGCATCCTCCCAAGCCTAACTTACGCAAGCCAAACATGGGTGTACACTAATAAAATAAAAAACAAAATTCTATCTTGCCAACACGCCATGGAGAGGAGTATCCTGAAGTTGAGAAAAATACATAAAACCAGAAACACAGATATTCGTAAGAGAACAAATGTAACAGATGCCCTACAGTACAGTTTACGGCAAAAATGGAGATGGGCAGGACATGTTGCCAGATACAAAGACAAAAGGTGGACACATAAAGTTACCAAATGGCTGGGCCCTGCAGGAAAAAGGCGAGTAGGGAGACAAAAGAAAAGATGGGCAGATGATATAATAGATACAGCAGGAAGAAGCTGGATGACCGTTGCCTGCGACCGCCAAAAATGGAGAAACCTGGAGGAGGCTTTTACCCGCAAGGGGCCACAAACAGAAGATTAAATGTTAATAAAAAAAAAAAAAAAAAAAAAAAAAAAAAAAAAAAAAAAAAAAAAAAAAAAAAAAAAACAACTCATAAATATATTTAAAAATGTATTGTGGATATATAAAGCTAAATAATAATAATAATAATAATAATTCTTGATACTTCCCAAACAAGCCCTAAAAGATAAAACTTAAAAAAACGCAAAGCGTGAACTAGTGGAGATTGAAAATTGGTGGTTGAAAGATTAATTTAGTTTACATACACAAGTAGGAGAGGAGATCCTTCACTTCTGTAATACATCTTTAAACTGGATTCTTCTCCTGATCCAAAAATGTTCAGGCATTCAGCCAATACTGCTATACTTATCTGAAACATTCAATTGAAAGTTCTGAAACTTGTAAATATAAATTCCGTAAAATAGAAACATATTTATATTAAATTCCGTGACTGAGAAGTATAACACAACAAGTGCTACGTTTAAGGGTGAACGAGCGTAATTTGAGTCGCGTATTTTCAATCGTGTGATCACGTGAAGCTAGTATGGCGCGACCGAAATTACGCGACTGAAATTACGCTTGTCTGGCTTCACCGTAATTCATGAACGTGCAGTGTTATGCTTCTCATATACAATATTATGAAATTTTATTAGAGCAGATGCATTTCGGTAGCAAATTTCAATATTTATAAAGTAAAAATCTTGCTGAAGGTATACATTTTTTAAAGTCAAAGAATTCAAGACCAAGTACATTAGACACAGCATGGGATGAGATGGCATAAGTGAAACAGTCTGGTTCAGATTGTAAAAATCTGTAAGGTATGGGACATTTGCTTAGCAAAGACGGTGTAACACTAGTATAGTCTGTCCGATCTCTAAGATCAAATTAAGTCACTTTGGCAAAAGGTACTACTGTAAAACATGTCAATTTAAGATAATTTTTCACTTGTGCCAATTTGACATAATTTGATCAAAGAATTCGGATAGACTATAATACAGTAGAAGTTTACCTTAAACATAACATCAACATCACTCCTCACATGATACTCAGTGAAATTATCAGCTGGGACGTATGCGGAGGCTTGGACACACTTGCCTTCCTCCACGGTGAGCTTAAGGCCCTCCGCAAGGGCACAGAACACAGCAGACTGTCGAAAAAAGAAACGATTTTAAGAGATAACTTACTGCCTCATTCTTATGAATTAAATATAAATAGAAAAAAATTGTGAGCTACATTACAAGCAAGGATCGAAGCCACCTCTGCGGCGCAAAACCTACAAATCCAAGGTTGCTCCCAGAAATCATGAACAGAGTCGGTTTGGCTACACTTAGGGCCATCAACGCCTCACAAAATAGGTGCATTGAAATTTAATATTGTCACAGACGTCAACACTTGCTCAATTGGGGGGCAGATCAGGGAATCTGCTGCAAGGTTGGATGAGAATAAATATTAAATAAATATAAATATTAAATAAATAATATACATGTCTAAGTCTACCAACATTTCACAAGATGAGACCTCTGTTGCGAGGAGACATTGAAAGACCAACTCAACAATTGGTGCTTCTTTTAAATGATAACTAACTTAACTATTACAGTAATAGGAACTTAACCTCAAACGTATCCTATCTTAACGCGTTCTCTACCTAGGGGTGTGGCCTAGCAACAAACTTTTATGATGGTGAACATTTATGTATGCGTTGCTGGTAGTGAATGTGTTAAGAAGCCCTACATAACTTCCTAAGACCCCACATACATAATGATGTACAAATTCAGATTTAGATTTGAACTTTTATTGAATAACAGCATGTTCCAAATTCAAAACACAAAATAATATAACCTCCTCAATAAGGTTATAGATACTTCCTGAAGAATATAATATAAACATAATGCACTGCAGTTTATACACTTCATATAAACAAGTGCAACACAAACCTCTTGAAACTGAATAGCTTTCAGTAAACTACAAAGTGTCTTCCCAGAGTCCATGGATGCTGTGAAGTAGTACTCAGAGATATCTTCATCCATCTTGCGCGTCTTCGAGATCAAACAAGGACTTCAACAACATTAAATACTGCTCAATGGTGATTTCGTGCGGCACTGTTTTACCAAGTATAACGGCTATTCTAGCCGCCAAAACATGTTTGCAAGTAACTTGAACTTTCTTTTCTAAAACTTGGTGTTTAAACGACCGGCACGGACAGAAGTTTAAACGTGGGAATACTCTGTAAACTCGGTCGTTGTCGCCGTTGATTTCGATCAAACTTCGGAGTTTGTCTGCAGTAGAGTATGATACGAGAATTGGGTACTTCTCTAAGATGTCCAATGCTCTTTGTAAAACTACACCATACACAGAGTGTAAAACCAGCAAATCGCTGTCTGAAACTGAGAAAAAAATCGTAATAAAATATGAAACAAAATTAGTATTGTGTTAAAAGTAACCTTCAAAGCAAAACTTACATTGCTTTACATCTAATTGACCGACACGAGTTTCAATTTGTTTTAACACACATTCAGCGGTAGTAGGAATATTGAATTTCTGACTGTTCATTCTATTCATTACATGTATTAATCATCATTATCACGGCTTTTTACGTTTAATTTAACAAACTGGTGATAATGATAATAGAGTAAACGTCAAGTCTTGAAATTTTGGCGCGAGTCCACAGATAAAGCAATAGTAGTTTTTATTATTATACCATGAATTATATATACATTTGTCCGTAAACGTCATGTTAGTACCGTTAATCCTTGAAACACTCGTAGAACCAGAACCAGATTTCTAAATATAAGGTAAACACGCACTACACTGTCAGATACCAAGTAACAGGCAGTTCTGAACGCAGCTAAATTGACAGATACTGTCATTACTTACATTTTTATTTTCACAGTTCAGAATAAGAAATTTCAGGGCGAAAGCAAAAAGCTTATTCGTGTCGAATTCATGAATATTACACACAACATTGTTTATTTATTATGAACGCCGAAGACTTTACGGCATGGATAATTGGTTTTAAAACGTTGATAACCCAGCATTAAAGGCAAACTGCATGGGTGAGTTACAAATTAGTTTAGTGTTGTTAAAATCATTATGGGGTGGTGGTGGTATAACATGGGGGTGCGGTTTCAGGCCTCGTTCGAAGAAAGATGCCGGAACACTTGGAGCTGCAGCATTTAGTGGACCTCTCGGCGGGCAGCGGCGACGAAAGCATACCGAATCTATTGGAAAACAAGCGACCGCTCATCAAACGCTGCCCGTTCTTCGGATTAATACTAGCCACGTTATCCTCTTTATTTTTCTCGCTATGCTCCGTCATTGTGAAGAGCCTCGTAAACGTAGACCCAGTGCAACTGGCCATGTGCCGTTTTATAGGAATACTACTACCTACAATACCAATAGTAATATATACAAACCAACCAGTATTCCCTAAAGGAAAGCGGCTGTTGCTCGGTTTGCGGTCACTAATGGGCACTATCGGTTTATTATCTAGTTTTTACGCTTTCCGACACATGCCCTTGGCAGACGCCTCAGTTATTGTATTTTCAGTACCAGTCTTTGTTTCAATATTCGCTTGCGTGATGCTTAAAGAACCTTGTGGTATTTGGAACATAGTATCCATTGTTTTGACTTTACTAGGTGTTATTTTGATAACAAATCCCCCATTCATATTTGGAGGAGATGCTGAGACCCATCAGAACCATTACAATACAGTGAGGGGTGCGGTAGCTGCCTTTGCTTCCACTATATTTGGCGCAAATGCTTATGTGTTGCTCAGAATTCTAAAAGGTCTGCATTTCTCAGTAATCATGACGAATTTTGGGATGTATGCCATTTTGCAAACATTATTTTATTCACTGATTGTCGGTGTATTATGTATGCCAAACTGTGGCACTGAGAGGTTCCTCGTTGTGTGTCTTGCCTTATTCAGTTATTTGGGCCAAATTTTACTAACAATGTCTTTGCAAATGGAACAAGCTGGACCGGTCGCTATAGCTCGTTCAGCGGACATAGTATTCGCATTCCTTTGGCAAATTATGTTTTTCAATGAAATGCCGAGCAAAGCATCTGTCATGGGGGCAGTTTTAGTTCTCAGTTCAGTTATCCTAGTAGGTTTACGCAAATGGGCAGTGGCTTTGCCTGCAGATTCAGAGTTGAGGAGTAAACTAGGAGTTTTAGCAAAATAAATATATTTTTGAATCTCAAATTCCATGTACCTATCATGTATAAGTAATTATAATTATTGTAATAACTGTCATGAGCCCTCATCTATCATATACTGCTAATTTTATAAATACTTTAGTAATTGGATTGCTGTGATTGTTTTTGCTTCATGTCACTATAGATAGGTAGGTCTACCCTTCACCCTTCGTTATCATATTGAATTAAATATAAATACTCTTTAATTTACAATACATGACACAACATTTATAAGAACACCTGAGGAAAAGAAGCCATCGAAATTGTTACTAAGGCAATAGCTTCCAGCAATTTGAAAGTTAAATTAAAGCAAAATTTCATATCAATGTTTTTATTAGCTTAGTAAATTATTTGATGCATAAAAGTCATTTCACCCTAACCTAAAAGACTGTTAATTAAGTCCATTGGAACTTGAGTTGTGCCATGTGTGTTGCCCGTTGTAGTCACTTGCTGTGTTCTTTGTAGCTTTAATTTTGTAGATCTTTGGGCCAATATGTTATGAATTCCAAGTATGAGCAAGTCGAGCAACAAATCACGGTTGCTATACATATAAGCCTGTATTAATCGGCATAGCCGGCGGTGGACTCGAATATACTGTAAATAACAAGTTCTATTGAACAGTTTTTTTTTTCAAATAATTTTTGACGACGCGTTTGGCGCAGTTTGTAGACACAAACTAAGCTAAAGAAGGCTTGTGTTATG
Source organism: Apotomis turbidana (assembly GCA_905147355.2). Classification (NCBI taxonomy): domain Eukaryota; kingdom Metazoa; phylum Arthropoda; class Insecta; order Lepidoptera; family Tortricidae; genus Apotomis; species Apotomis turbidana. The sequence continues at coordinate 5,883,911 of LR990299.1, read as the reverse complement.
TGTACTAGACGACGATATACGTACTTATATAGATAAATATATATTTAAATTCATATAACAACCATGACCCAAGCACAAATATTCGAGTTCATCACACAAATATTTGCCCTGGCCGGGATTCGAACCCAGGACCGCCGGCTCAGTAGGCAAGTGCTTACAAACTGTGCCAACCGCGTCGTCTTTGATCTTTGTACCAAAAGTATAGTAATAGCTTCGGTCGGCTTCATTGTTAAGCAAATACTGCCAAACTGACAATGCGGACCTTATGTGCCTAGCAACCCTATGCTGCATTCTGTCTATATTTTGGATCCTGGATTGTTATTTGCTTGTTACTATGGTCCTCGTGAAATAGTATTGTGCCTGAGACAGATGTTTCTCTGCTGGGATGAATGTTATCACAAGCAAAATGTTGTCTGATGAGGCCTAGAGTATTGAGTATTAAATTGTTAATGTTACTCTTAAACATTGTATGATTTAATAAAAAATACTAACTTTATAATACTTAATGCTAAATGTGAAGTATATTCATTATTTAATAAAAAATGATTTAATAAGCATATTGAAGCAGTGAATGCATTATTTGAATTGGCCCCATATTCTAGTCATTTAATACTTATATTATAAATAATATACATTATGTTAAGTTTATGCCACATTATAATATTTGTTAATTAGAATGAAGGTAGGTATTCAGAAATCTATAAATTATTAGCTGGCAACGCCTGTAACGTCGAGTTTATAAGTCTCAATATTTTGTACTGTCAGCTTGTAGGTTCCAAAGCTATTTTTAATTATAAGTTACAAATCTGCTAAGACAAATGAAATGTTAGTATGGCAGTCCCGCGAAATCCGCTGTTTTATAAATCTTCATTAAAATTTTCTGGGACTCCAAAATAAATTAAATTTATTTTCTAAATGAAAGTATAAAGGCGGCGTCCACACGCGATTTGTGGATTTCTGAAAAATCTGAATAGCATAAGAATATAATTTGTAACATATTTTTACCTTGATGCCACTATCACTAGAATTTAGAACATATCACTCGCTGTTCATAGGTCATAATAATATTAACGTAGATCATTATTAGCACTCATTTATTAACCAACATAGATGACTATTTGTATTATGCAATTTGCGGTAGGTAAACTCTTAATATGTTGATGGACACCTCTAGCTCTGTAGCGCCTTCTGCTTTTGTTCCTTAAATTTAGCTCGCGTTCATAGCCAGCCGCACGTGTCTGTTGATCGCGTTTCGCATAAACAACCAATAAAATACAATTCTCAAGCTACCCTTGAGGATAACGTTCTGTAATGGTTTATTATGTGAATATACAAATGTTGCTGCAAATTGCACAATATTTACCGATGATTTTAATAGATTTTTTTTATCGATTCCGTTTAATGTGGAAATACCACATTTTTATGTCAATATTTATAAAAATATTTACCGATGTTGTTTCACTACAATCATTAACTAGGTAGTTTATATCAGATGAGACAGAATCACCAATTCAGTTCAGAAAAGCGCACCAAAAATCGAGATACAGATGTTTAAGCCGAGATAAAAATCTCTTCTCAACATAACGTCTCTAAATATTTAAAGAACTGATGCCATTTTTATCCTTAAATTGGTCCTTTTAACCGGATATTATTTTTAATTAATATTACTGTTCGGCAAGCAATACTTACTGTTAAATAATTTTAAGCCTTATTAGTTATTATTCTATATATTGATATAATTTTCAATGTTAATTATGTGGTATATTCCTAATTTATTTATACAAATTTACACATAATACACGATCGCTTAGTAACTAAACTTTATGTTTAATTTATGGATTTTTTTACCAACTCATCAGTCAATGACAGTTAAAGATTGTGATATTTTTCCTTCTACATCCTATTATTATCAATAAGACGAAACTGTACTGCTTACTCAAATAAAAATAATGTGTACCTATTATTACGTTGTTTCATTCCTTTGCTTACTGATCTCTTCAAGTCGAGATTGAATAGGCATCTTCTAGGCAAGCATCTTAGGCCTTTTTGTCATTTAACATTTTAATAGATTTGGAAATGTACTTACTTCGTCAGACAAGCTTTTTCTTTACGAAAATAATTTATATGTTTAAATAGTCGTATTACGGTATATTAAAGAATTTATATTATATGCCGTAATAATGATGGACATAAATTATTAAGAAAATCTAGTTCCAAATGTTCCAAAGGATCAACTCAGAAATCAGAAACTTTTCTATAGGCAAATACCTATTATTATGGGAAAAATAGCAATACATTACTGTGAAACCGTCCAACTTTGATCTTGCAGATCGTTATGCTTGCTGACTCTTAAGCCGACACAAAATAAAAACTTGCTAAAAGATTATTAATTGTATGAATATTATATTTAACCGAATTCATACTTTATGTAGCACAGCGGGAAAAATAACCCGCAAGGGCAATGTTGGATAGTTTCACGATTTCAAAGTGGTTTCAAGCAACGAGATTACTTTACACTACCAACCTACGGAATCATTACTCTAAGGTAAAGCCAGTTACGATATCTGTGGAGTGGCGGAGGTGGATAAAAAATAATAATTGACGTATCGTATTATAGTGTCAGTCAAAGACAAAGACTACAATGTCAAAGAGAATATAAACACTTGGTGTCAGTGTCAGTCAAGAGCCCTATTACCCTATTCTATTCACTCGTACGATTTCTAGTTTCTAAAGTTTTTAATAGCTTTCTCAGCATTTTCTCCAAGTTTCGCGTTGAAAATTTCCTTTTCCATAAATATCTGTGTCTGTGTCTCTAATAAAATCAACTATGGCAGACCGTCTCACTCAATTACAAGACACAATAAACCAGGTAAATATCGTAATCGTTAACTGCAGCGCTTGCGTCTACATTTTCGATCTACTTTTAACGAATGCTTTTGTTTTAGCAAGCTGAGCACTTTTGCAACAGTATCGGCATACTTCAACAGTTCTCTACGCCTAGTAAATTTCCCGGATTCGACCGCAGCGGGTCGCAAACGCCGCAACAACAACAGAGTCAGGAGGATTATGCGTTGTTGTTTGCGACGCTGATATCGCGTTGTGCTAAAGATATTGACACGCTGATTGAGTCGCTGCCGAGCGAGGACAGCTCCACAGAGCTGCAGGTGCAAAGTCTGAGGCGGCTCGAGGCCGAGAATAAGGAAGCTGCTGAGAGGCTTGAGGAGGTTCGTCTGATTGTTTTAAAGCGTTGGTATTATCAATTTCGATAGATCTTATTTATTTATGAGAATCAACAGCTAATACACTGCACATAGAAACTTAACACTTTCGCAACCAGATATAAAATTTAACCCTACCCCAGAAACCGAGAGCCCGCTAGGTGGGTAGCTCTTAAAGCAAAAATACGTGACCGGCATCTGAGCAATGATTACGAGTGCCTACCAGGCGGGTTCCTGGTAGCGAAAGTGTTAAACAGAATCATAGAGCCAATTACAGGAGCTCACAAATAGTTGTCGCACAAATTTGTTATTGTTAAGAAGTAAGCAGGCATCATAGCTCCCAAACAGCTGGTCTGATTTGAATTTTGTCGTTTTTAATCAAAAGTCTTGTCTGATGTGATGGTTCCTAGCTAAGTCTGGTTGGGGTTTTTTAAATGTTGATTTTAGGATTTTTATGTTCATTAACATGATAAAATACAATCATTATTTAATGTACGTCTTCCTACACAAAGTGTAAATGTAAAAATGAATTAGGAGAGTTAAGGATTTGAATGCCAAAGATGACAAATCATGTTGTACCATTGATATGGCATGATTTGCCATCTTTGGCATTTATTTCATGTTTTATAAATTTATGGCAAATCATGTTGATGGAAAGATGGTGCTGCAACATCATTTAACACTAAATAGTACTGATTTATACTTGGGTCAGTTATTTATTCACACTGATTAAGCTTCTAAAAGGGTTAATGCACCTCCTAGCTTGTGATGCTGAGTCCTTGGAACAAAACAACATAATACTAAATGCATTCAAAACTCCCACGATTCGCAGACAAACAGGTTTACTCATGCTGTAGAACTCTAATATAGCTTGACATGTTTCATCAGTGTGCGATTCGCCACGAGTGGTCGGTTCTCCTGATGATGAACCGAATTAAAACATTTATGCGATATTTAACTGTTACAACCCGTTTCATATCTATGTTATTATGAAAAGCAATTAGAAACAACATGCACTATAATTTGATTGCATCCATCCGCAGGCGGTCCGTCAAGGTGAGATCCTGTTAGAAAAGATCCAGGGAGCGCTGAGCGACATCGCACAGTGTCAGCTCGACATGCAGAACCCAGCGCAGATTCTTCAGAACAAAGACACAAAATCATTATAGGACTCGAAGAAGCATGGCGGGTACCACCGTCGATAATAAACTATCATATGGACTGGTGATTAGTGAAACTTAGAATGAATAATGAAATAACGAACTTTATTCTGCAAGTAAGCCACAACGGCATTTTTACATGTCTGAGTCTACCACCATTTCACAAGAGAAGACCACTGTTGAGAAGAAACTCCAAAAGAAACTCGTCAGTCAGTAATTTTTTCAGAAACTTACTTAACTATTACAGTTAACTTAGTTTGTACCTATCTTAAGAATTTTAGGAGTACACTATATAAATACCTATGTAGTTTCATCATCATCATCATCATCTTCATCTTATTAACCGATAGACGTCCACTGTTGGACAAAGGCCTCCCCCAAGTTCTCCATAATGATCTATCTTGTGCTGCCCTCATCCAATTTCTGCCCGCGCCTGCCAGGTCATCGGTCCACCTTGTTGGGGGCCTTCCCACGCTGCGTCTACCGGAAGTATGAAGTTTAGGTTAGCCGAAAACATTATCACTGAATTTTCAACTTGAAAAACCATGTTTCTATAAATATAAATATTTAAGAGTTATCCTACAAATATCTCGATACAAAATTATGGATTGTAAGTCACTGTTGAAATTATGAAAATTAGATACAGATGCTTTTGGACTTAACTCCAAATAAACAGTGAAAACAGTATGTAGTATAAACTGTTGGTCTGTTATACCATACTCACTTGATACTCACCAATGAAATGGTTGGTTTTTACTGTAATTGTAGTACCTACTAAAGTTCATTATTGTTCACCATATGGAAAATAGTACCTATACATAAAACATTTATTAATTTATCGTACCAATTCTGTAATAAGTAGGTACCCAATACCAGTAATAAGTAGATAAATTAATACCAGTAGTTTACTACATTGATATGACAAAAACCGTCAATTCTATCTCTGGCCTATCAGATGAAACCATGAATTTCTATCGGTAACCCAAAATCCTGGGGTGGGCACTAGACCATACTGGGGTGGGCACGGCCCACCCAGCCACCCCCCTATATACGCCAATGAATATGACCACTAGACTAAATATTAGGCCGATATTAGGTTAAAATATGTCTATTTTTAACCGACTTCAAAAAAAGGAGGGGGTTCTCAGTTCGGTTGTATGTTTTTTTTTTTTTTTTTTTTTTTTTTTTTTTTAATGTTTGTTACCTCATAACTCCGTCATTTATGAGTCGATTTGGAAAATTCTTTTTAGGTTTATGAAGAGACATCTCAAGGTTGGTCCCATAAAATTTTGGTGAAGATCGGATGACGAGATCCATGAGGAATCGAAGGAATTCCTGAAATTTTATAGGCAGTCATAATATTTTTCATATATTTTCTAAAACTATTTAAGTATTTGCATATGGTAGTCATCATCTTCCAATGCTGAACTGATGATGGAAGGTACAACTCCTTAACGGTTAGGAGTTAGGAGATAATTAAAACGACATGCATTCCTTCAAGACCTCCCTGATCACCCCGCCATAAGTATTTCATATGAATCACTAAAAGCGAAAAAAAAAATTTTTAACAAAAAAAAGAACCGACTTCAGTAAAACTAAAAATCCAAAAATAACCCGTTCAAGTACAGATTACATTTGACTCACCCTTTGAAGTCGGTGCCAAACCTCACGTAAACTTTAATATATAAATATAATAACAGTGGTTTGGGATCGACTTCAAAGGGTGAGTCAAATGTAATCTGTACTTGAACGGGTTATTTTTGGATTTTTAGTTTTACTGAAGTCGGTTCTTTTTTTTGTTAAAAATTTTATAATCTGTATTACGCCACTATAGAGATGAGTATTATCGCTCTAAGGGTGCGTCTCCACTGGAGCGGAGCGGAGCGGAGACATGCGGAATCGACCAATCGCCTGAGTTGAAATCTGTATCTCAGCTCCGCTTTTCTGATTGGTCGATTCCGCACGTCTCCGCTTCAGAGGAGATACACCCTAAGGGATACACGAACTCTGTCTTAGCGGCGAGAGGCGCAGCGCGCGAAACATGCGTCTCGCTCACTCATATGGCCGCGGCGCTCTAAGATTGTATGTATGTATGTAAACTCTTTATTGTACAATAAAATATACATATACATAGCAAGGACATTAAACTAATGATATGTACAAAGGCGAACTTATCCCTGCGAGGGATTTCTTCCAGTTAACCTTTGAGCAAATGAGAGAGAACAGAGAAGATCCAAGAAGATAGGCAAAACTATAAAAAAATGCACAGAAACACTAAATGCTTACGCAAAAAAAAAAAAAAAAGTAAATCTTAAATGATTGTTATTCGGATTTGGGTGAGAACCGAGAGGTACTTATCTGGATCGCGTAAGCTGCCGTCCTACGTTAAAAGGTCGTATCTTTGTATGGATTTCATAGTAAGATAAGGCTTTTTACCGTAGCACGGCAGTAAGAGCGAGCGAGACAGATATAAAATGCGGAACCATTCTGACAGCTCACGCACTGTATGGGCCCCCACAGACGTTCGGAATTTTCATTCGGTTTCCGTACGGAATGACGTCAGTGTGTTTCTGTCTCTGTCTGTCATATGGCAGTGTCTCGCTTGCTGTCTGTGGCGAACCTAAGTCTAAGGGTGTGTCTCCACTGAGCGGAGCGGGCGGAGACGTGCTGAATTTACCAATCACCTGAGTTGAAATCTGTATCTCAGCTCCGCTTTTCTGATTGGTCGATTCCGCACGTCTCCGCTCCAGGGGAGACGCACCCTAAGGGATACACGAACTCGATCTTAGCGGCGAGAGGCGCAGCGCGCGAAACATGCGTCTCGCTCACTCATATGGCCACGGCGCTCTCAGATTGTTATTCGGATTTGGGTGAGAACCGAGAGGTACTTATCTGGATCGCGTAAGAGCGAGTGAGACAGATATAAAATGCGAACCGCATTCTGACTGATCACGCACTGTAAGTTTTATTCCAGTTTAGTCAAATCTAGCCTTAGAAACTATAAACAAACTAAAAGAGGGAAATATTTAGTGTAAGTACCTATACTAGATTTGATTAGTATATCGAATCGTACTAACTTTTCGGAAAAAGTAGTTGCAATTATTATCGATATATATCGATACCTTAGTTCACACTCGTACTAATTACAATTATTTTGCCAATGAAATTTAAACCACATAGAGTCGTGCACTAACGTCCTAATTCTTCAGAAAAGTTAGTACGATTGTGCTGTAAGGTATCGGTATATGTATAGTATATATTTGTATGTATAGTATGTTACGTACTACCTACTTATGTTTGTTGAAATGATCTGTTCCCCAAATACGAAATATTTTATAAATTAGTACATACCAAAAATGCATTAAGAGTTCAAATACAATAGATAAGTTAGGTGAATTAATAACAACTGTATCTAGGTACCTACTTATTTTTATTATAAGCGTTTTCGAAGCTTCTTTTCATATATTGCATACTATTGGTTCACTCAGTTTAGAATGCCACATACTTACAAATATACGCGTAAACCTATAATAAATAATACTTCTTTTCTTACACTTCCTTATCATAGTACCCTTACTCGTAAAGGCGTCTAAGAGTCACGCAACATGCAATGGAAAGGACTATGCTCGGAGTTTCTTTGCGCGATAGACTCAGAAATTAGGATATCCGCAGAAGAACCAAGGTAATGACATAGCTCACCGGATTGCACGGTTGAAGCGGCAATGGGCAGGCCATGTGGCCCGGAGAATGGACGGCCGTTGGGGCAGCGAAGTCTAGAGTGGCGACCACGTATAGGAAAGTGCAGCGTGGGATGGCCCCCGAGTAGATGGACGGATTACTTCGTGAGGGTAGCGGGGAGTCAATGGATGCAGAGCTGGGGGGTCTTCAGCAGTGGATGTCAGTGGCTGATAGGTTACTTTCCTTGTTTCGGCTGGGGTTATAGCACATTACGTACCTAGGGCGGTGATTAGCGAATGTCCCAGATAGCAGGTGTTTGTCTTAAATAAAACAATTTAAATGGATTATATCGCGTATATTAATGAGCCTCCCTGACGTTTGCCATAAATGTGCAATCTGGGGCTTTGCTAATTACCGCCCGTGGTTGGTCTAAAGTTTTACGTCTTGCCCTGGTTAGGAAGTGAGATTTTCTCCCCGCGTAGCCGCGTAGCGGGCAGAAAATTCCACTTTACGGCCTAGGGTGACGTAAAATAATAAAGTAGGTATAGTCGACGTCATAAATTTGTTTAATAAATTAATTTGATATGTAATGAAGCGCTGCTTCATTGCTAACACGATAATATAGGGTTGTCTGCAAAAAAACCGGCATTAATGAGAGAACGCAGCATATTACACAGTAGCTGCGAGCGACGCACGAGTACACTGTTAAATAAAATTAAAATCATTTTATAATATAAAACGCCTGAGTGCGAGCAATTATTTCTACACTTCTTGTGTCATTGCCTAGATTTTAAAGTCAGGCGCTGTAAAATTATCATTCACAAAAGTTTGAAGGACCATGTGTCCGTATATTCAATATAAAATGGGGGATTTCATATGCTAGGTCGGTATAGAATTGTTATAGAATTATTTGATGCCCAATACGTGTCTTTACAATATACAGGAATAGACGTTTGATGGTGGCGCTGCTGTGAAGTATGCTCTACAGCAGCACCACAATAAAATAAAGCTCACAACAAAACTAGCGATATAGATATTTTTGAAACTAGTCTAGGATTTTATAGACATTATGTAGATATTTTCCTATATATTTATATTAAAAAAAGCTATGGTGGCGCTGCTGGGGAGCATGTGACGTACTTAATTACCTTCCTCATTTTTTTAATAGCCTTTTGGTGTGTCCCACTGCTGGGCAAAGGCCTCTCCCTTAGATTTCCACAGGTCCCTGTTTTGTCTCGTGTAAACGTAATTTTATAAAGTACCTATCTATAATAAGTAGAGACGATACCTACAGTCAAACTGTGAATACAGTTTTATAGGAACTTTCTTACATCTGAGTTTTTATACCCTGTATAAAAGTAATAAATAATAAAAAAAGCCTAGGTAGGTCGCAGAGGTCCGCGACCAATAACATTACAAAGCATCGGGAATGAAAATGAAATAATCAGTTTTAAATCGCTTTATTTAATCGGCTCAAGCGGTTAACCATTCCTAAAAAACCCTTCCCACAATGCTCCACCGCATCGTCTGGCAAGTCGTTCGTGGACGTCTTCACATGCAGCGTCTGGCGTACCCAGACTCATCTAGGAAACCGGCTGTTGTCCGAATGAAAACCTTTACATTCACGCGGCCTCAAACAGCCTCTCGCTCACCTGTGCAGTTGATAACCAACCTCTTTGCCGCACACACGCCGCTCGCGGCGCGACGAGTGTTCCATTTCCATATTCGAATTTCAAATCCCGAACGTGATTGTTTATGGTTTTATTTTTTTATTTTGAAAGTGGACTTGGGAATTGACGATGACGGATTTTGAATTTGTTCGTGACTGTTCTAATTTGAACGTTTAGTGTTTATTTTGCCGCTGTTTTCGGAATTCCCTTTCGAAAGGGAGTGGATGTGAAACTGGATAAAGCCCGGAAGAACTGGTTGACTCTCCCAGCGCGCTTCCGCGAAAGGTAAGTGTTTGTTATTGTTATTATGATTAATGCTTATTGGTAGATACATTTTAAATGTACTTTAAAATATCTGTATTTACCAGCGATACATCGAAAGTTTTCATCAAACCTATGTTATTGCAAATAATTGACGGAAATAGGTAAGCCATAAACAATAAATTACTATCGATTTCCCGCTTTTAATCGTACTTTTTTATTTCATACAAAAATCGACATTGATTTAAAGACTGTTCGCTATTTAAATTCTTAAGAACCTTAAACGAAGGTGTAGATAAGAAATGGGTCAACATATCGGAAGTGGCGGATATCCCTTTACTTAATTAACAACCTACCAACCTACATAAAATAGGAAGCTGATAGAAGTTGTTATGGTCACTGTCCGGAACGACCCTGTTTAATTAATATATAGAAACTGAGGTGTTTGTTTACAATCGGTTAACTTAAATTTAATTAACGGCAATTTTAATCAAATCTTAGTATGTTAAGTGACTTAGAAGTGTTAATTAAGTTTTTATGTAGAAAGAATACCAACATTGCCACTCTATACTCAGAGTATTTTAAATACTTCATGTTAGATTTAAGCCGCTAAATTGGCCGAGCGACCGATGCTTTCCGGTTGTTCTCGCCTAGAGGTCGCAATTCTCTACTGTTCTTTCATATGAAACAGTCGTAGAGCCATATTGTCATTCGGGGTTCTTTAGTTATGCTTGTCAAAAGTCGTCATCTTTTTTTTCCTTTGGCAAAATTTTGACACCCATTATACATAGGTAGAGCGGCGCCTAGAACCAAACCAAAGTATTTACAAGATTTTCTTTCGGCGCGTGGGAAAGAAAATTTGTAAAATATTATAATAACTTCTTCACAAAAAATAACCGACTTCAACGAGAAGAAATTGTATTTTTAAAAACAACTGAACGAGTTAAAAACATCGAATTCTTTATAAATATGCCTATAATATTCGAGGAGTTGCCTCAATTCCGCATGGATCTCGTTATCTTCACCAACATTTTATAACTTACCTACTAACTTAAAGATGCATTATCTTTACGAAAAAAATAATCTTCCAAATCTGTTCTTAAATATTTCGTCATTTATGAACCGATTGGGAAAATCTGAGGAAAAAAACAAAAAAATAGGTACAAACGGATTGAGAACCTCTATTCGGATGAAAATGCATTTAAAAGTTTGTGCGCTATTGGTTTTTAATGTAGAACACAGGAGCAAAATGAGAAGAACGGTATCCGCCATTAAAATCTACTATTAAGATTGTATCCTAATAGATAATTAATGGTAGTCTCGAATTCCACGGCCATATACCGGTTTATTTTTTAACCGAGTGTCTGCGGTTTTTTTACAATAAAATATATGTTTTAGAAGTAACATTTTTGTTAATCCCTTTTGGGTTGCCTATCATAATCCCGAATTTTCATTTGCCCGAAATTTCGAAATCCCGAATTTTCATTTGCCTGAAAGCTATTTATTCCAAAACTATTAATATTTCAAAACAATTATAAAACAAACCTAACCTAACGGGTTCTTTACAACGACGTTACAAGTCCTGAAAATATTAATAGTTTTGGAACAAAACAAGTCAGTACAAATTGCGAACTTGATGTCAAATGGCATTCTCTACCAGCCAACCGCAGGAAAAACCGGTATCCTATCACAATTTCGAAACATTGTTTCCCATCTGTAACGTTTCGCCAAATTTTCATTTGTCTGATAGTATTTTTTTTCTAAAACCCGTAATATTTTCAGGATTTTATAAACTTCGTTTTAAGGAACCCATTAGGTTAGGATAGGTTTGTTTTATAATTATTCCATTCAATATTCCATAAAAAAAATGGCATTCGGACAAATGAAAATTTGGCGAAACGTTACAGATGGGAAACAAAAATTCGGACTTAGGTAACCGGCTCAAACAGATATATTTCAAGTGGGCGCAGAGTACAAATATTAGATAATTGTATCCAGTTATTTATTTATTCATTTAATCTTTAGTGCACAAAAGAAAGAACTTATCGTACAAAAGGCGGACTTAATGCCATAGGGCATTCTCTACCAGTCAACCATTGGGCTAAGCAGATAATTTGAGGGCGGTAGTTATGTAGGTAACAAGTCTTGAATTATGTTCAAAGATATACCTACATAACTCGTCCCCATCCTTTCATGAGACAATAGATTTCGGCACTCGTATTATGATAAGATAAACGTATCGTAAAATGCGAGAAAAAATCATTGAAATGAAGTATGACAACCACCCAGGTAGCAATCAACCTTATAAGAGCATAATATACAGCCATTATAACTCCAATTTAAGCTGAATAAAGGCTGTATTAAGTACTTAAGCAGCCTGTGTGCTACTTAGGAGTGATGGCCCTAAGCACTTCAATGAATTTTACTCGCATTTTCGGAACCCTTATGATTATATAAGATATAAAGCCTGACCAGAAATATATGAGGATGCGCCATATTGCGGAATTTCACTGGAACTAATTTCTTACACTGGCAACGATTTTTAGTAGAGTTGTTAGTCCGCTGTTTTCTGACATAATTGTGCGCATCGGGTTACAAGCATGAAATTTTTATCACAGATAGAGTATTTCTTGGTGATTATTTTCAGATGTGGAGGGAAGTCAGATTCGTCCCCTGTGAGGCGGGAGAGCAGAGTGAATACGGCCAAGTATCCCTCTTTTCTTTCTTTATTACTGGTCAGTTAAGTCTACCAGGACGTGTTAGGTATCGTTTCCGGGTAAAAAAAATATCAGAAATTATTTTTTTATGTTAGTTTTGTATAGTTCTATATACAAGTATGGGTGTAATGGCCGAAAAGGTAAAAATCGCAACAAGTTTTTTTATTCAGCGAGGTAAATTAGTTCAATTTCGTGAAAATTTTCAACTTACTATTATTATTTCAAAAAGCTCATTTAATCTGGTTTCTAAAAATAAATGCATGTTGGGCACTTCTCATACAAACAGTAGCTTAAAATATATCTTTACGTCGGCGCAACCAACGTAAATCTCCGAACGCATATTTCGCTTCATTAAATACATTAAATAATGATTATTAACAAGCTTTTACATATTATTTTTACTATATACGTCCTAGAAAAACAAATGAATGTAATTAAAACAAAATATTTTTTGCTAATGTATCACGAGCACATGGGCTAATCTCAACATCAACAATTTATTTAAGTTACTTTTTGTATGAAGAGTGCACAATATGTATATATTTTTAGAAACTAAATTAAATTTGCTATTTTGCAATATTTTTTTTAGTGGTAAATATTCAGGAAAGATAACTAATTTATCTCCCTGAATAAAAAAAACTTGTTGTGATTTTTACAATTTCGGAAATACAACCATATTTTTATATGGTACTATGAATAAATAACATGGAAAATAAATTGCTGATATCTGTTTTACACGAAAACGACACCACAGAAGTCCTAGTAGCGTTATCTGATCAGTAATATAAAAAGAAAAAGCGGACTCCTTTGTCCTATTCACCCCGCTTTCCCGCCGCACAGGGGACGAATCTGACTTTCCTCCACATCTGAAAATAATCACCGCAGAATACTCTATCTGTGGTAGAAATTTCGTGGTTGAATCCCGATGTACACAATTTCGCGACTTAGCAAAATGTACTAGAACACGCAGGCTAAGCTTAACATCAACATTTTTTTCAAGGTACTTTTTGTATAAGAGGTGCCCATTTGTATACATTTTTAAAAACAAGATTAAATTTGCTGTATAGTAATATTTTTTTAAATTGTAAATATTCAGGATAGATAACTAATTTATCGCTCTGAATAAAAAAAACTTGTTGTGATTTTTACCTTTTCGGCAATAAACCCAAATTTTTATATCAAACTATTCTTAAAGAACATGAAAAATTAATAGCTGATATCTATTTTACACGAAAACGATGTCGCACAAGCCCTAATAGCCTTAACTGATCAGTAATAAAAAAAAAGAAAAAGAGCAGTACTTGGTCCTCTTCACCCCGCTCTCCCACCACACAGGGGACGAATCTGACTTCCCTCCACATCTGAAAATAATCACCGTGGAACGCTCTATGTGTGGTAGAAATTTCATGCTTGTAACCCGATGCGCACAATTTCGCGGCTTAGCAACTCTACTATTTATGATGGTTTGTCAACAATGTCAATGTCATTCGTGGTGGTCTTTTTAAAAGACAAATATTTAAAAATATCCAAAGAAAATGCTGAAAACTATTCACAGCCGTGAATGTAATATTATAAATAAAGTGTACACGTGTTTACTACACCAAAAACAGTCAGGAAAAGAGTGCATTCCATTAAATGATAATTAAGAGGTTACCATAGGATACTGACAGGTATTTAAACTAATAACATTACAGTGCGGTTGCGATTGGTTACAAAATGGTTGCCATATACATCTTATAAATAGCGCCCTCTTAACAATCCTCATATATTTCTGGTCACTTGGTCAAGCTTTAAATGAAATCTTTTCTTCTTGTCGCGATAAACTGCTCTCATGTTTTCTGCGCTTTATTTGTCAACAGGCGACTTAAACGTCAATTCAGTTAAACCCCTTTAATAAGTCGGTGGCACTGTAACAAGTCGGATTGCTATAATTACATTTAACTATACCTAATTATAGCACTGGACACGCATGCGTTGCCAATTGGGATAGACAGGTGTTTCTATTGAGTTATTACCGTATTAGAATTGTTATAGTTATTGCATTGTATGTCTGAAGATAAAATGTTTGTACAGTTGACTGTGGTTATTGGTTGCTGAAAATCTAAAACGTTTTCAAATATAAATGGTCTTTTGCGACGTGAATGTGTTAAGATTACGACAGAACTGTACTTATTAGGTTTTGTGTTTCATTATAGAGTTATTAATGATGCGATTGTACAATTTACTTTTAAGCAGATGTTAGCGAATTGTTCCATTTTGTATAAACGTAACAGGTCCTTATTTGTGGAATCTATTTTTCCTAACAATAAAATACAATAATATACTTTATTACACACCAATCAATAAAATTTTACAAAGATAACAAGCGGTCTTATCGCTAAAAAGCGATCTCTTCCAGACAACCTTTAGGTAGAAATGAAAAGGTAGATGGATGAAAATTTTAACTTAATATAGGGTAGGTTGATAACAGTAAACAGCTTTCATATGGCAATAATGAGTATACGTCACTATATTTGAATTATTAAACGTCAGTAGCGATTCGTCAAGGATTTATCATTAACCAAATTCAAAACATTGTTTACCGGAATGCTGCTCAATCCTTCGTTCTTCTTGCAAAATAAATACTAATCCTATTGAAAAAAAAAAAATACTTTCATAACTGTGGAGAGTTTTGAATTTGCGGAATATTTAGCCCTGTTTCCTCTTTGTTGACATCAGTGACATTAACCGACTTTCAACGCCAGTTCGCCTGTTACCAAAAAAATGTCGTTGCCAGTAAAATAAATTAGTACCTACCATTAAAAATCCGCAATATGGCGTACGCTGAAAAACGCCCTGTTGGGGTATAAGTAGTTGTAATGCTATAACGCGAGAGATATAAGAGCAGCATACGAAGCGATTTGATTACGTATCCTAAACGAAATATTAGAAAAAACGCGGATGGCCGCGTGAAAGTGTTGACCCCGCCAAACCGGCTCACACTAGACGCCTATCGGCAGACACGGTGGTACACTGTGTCGTTCTAGGAACACTACATTGTTTTTCTAGATAGCCAAGCATCTGACCTCGATTGCATCTGATGTTATAAACCCTAAGATGCAGCCTAGAACTCTAGACTTAAAGATATCTAAGTTATATTACACTGGCTGCGCTGCGCGGTGTTACCCGCTCATCCCACGGGAACACTACATTTTTTTGGGTTAAAAAGTAGCCTGTGTGTTCATCCAGGGTGTCAGCTACCTTCATACCAAAATTGCTCTTCCGTTTGAGCGTGAAGAATTAACAAAAATAGGTACACATAAGCACACTCACAAACTTTCGCCTTTATAATATTAATCTGATGTTATACAGTTGCAAAATAAATCATATATGTTGAGACACGGTGATACGAATCTAGTAGTGAATAAAGTTCTGCCATCGTATTTTGTTAGGATAGCTCGTATTCATATCGCTGTCTTAAATTTTTCACTGAAGTAGAGAGAGAGTTCTTGAGAACTACGGTGGTAACTGGTAAACCTCTATTCACTAGGTACAGCTATATGGAATCGCTGTATAAAATTGTATGTAGGTACATGAACAGCAGTGAACGTGAATTTGGTGGAGCTCAAATACCTACACCTCGCGTAAGGACGTACAATGAAGTATTATGGAATTATCTACCTACAAAATAACGACTAAATTAATCTACTTTCAGGACAATAAGAGAATGATTGTGTTTCAATGGGCAATTTTCAACAAACCGAATGCTTTTACATAAACCATTTTCAAGTAATTAATTGTTCTTCGAAGTTTTCTTTTTTAATTTAGCTACAGTCGGTCACAAAAGTGGTATATCTCTTTCGGACCTTAATACTCCAGATCGAGTCGAAAAGACTTTATATGGCATTATTAAGGTTATACAGACTTTATCAGTTACAGGAGACCCACTACTAAATAAAAAATAAAAATCTATGGTTTCCCGGGCCTTCGATGTTCAAAATTAGATCTCACCTTACGACACCGCGCCATCCTTGTCGTTCTATTTTCAAACAATATTTGGATGATAACGGTACAATTTGAGGTTCGAATTTTCATCACCGGAATAACCCCTCTGGAAACATTTTAAGTAGGGATTGGTCACGTGTTAAGATTAAAATCGGACATTGACACTTGCTCTAACACGAACATCTGTATATTTTACCTCGCCGCGGCCTCCGGTATATGTTAATATGTTAGATACATTCGGCAAACCTCGAATTTCCAGTTATTTCACGTTATAATTTAAATGAAAATATTGATTCGAGTTTCGAACGAGTCGGTTGGTGACGTCATAAGTCTTGTTGTTATGTAGACATGATAATTATTTGGAAAAATCTTTTGGACTGTCGGAATGACGGAATTATGAGAATCTGTCATTATGGTAGGTTAAACTACTTAATAATTATTAACTAAAGTAAGAACGTACGCTGTAAATTTGTCTACATTTGTATTTATAATTTAAATGTAAAACATATTTATATTAGACGTTGCCTGCAGCTGCACCGGCATATTTTCTTTTAAGGGTAAAAAGTCCTGTATAGTACAAATTATCTAAGCTAAGCTAATCCACTTACCTGCATTCACAATGGTATTGTGTCTAATACAATACTATCTGCTTTTGTTCTCGTAAGCGCCAACCAGTTACTTACAAAAAAAGGTTAGAACTACATTGCGTGGATATTGAATTATCAACCTTATTCCTTGTTGAATAGGTTTAAAATGTTTGTTGACGAGAGTTCATAGTCCTTTTTCAAGAGAATAGGTTCTTGTGAAGAGTCGGACGGTTGTAAAATTCCAAAAAGTTATGATCACCATTATTCTGTTAGTGCATTTTGTAGTCTAATGTCCAAGGAAATAGAGTCGATAATCTATATTAACCTTCCGAGGTGGTTACAATCTGCTTTTACTACGAGCTCGTTATCTTAATTTGTGGTTTACCAGTTGTGGTTTGTTCAATGGTATTCAGTTCTTAAGTGGATAAGCTTAGCTTAGATAATTTTTACTATAGGTATTTGGATGTCCAGCTACCTCTGTACCAAAATTGGTTAAATCTCCGTTTCGGCGTGATGAACGTGTTTTTGGAAATACAATTTATTTTTTATGTATATAATATTTTGAACTAAGAATAAAGATGGGTGATAAAGTCACAAGCCGTGTACAGTACTCGTATGTGATTGATTTTGTAGTTCGTTGAACTGGAATTTCAACTCCATAAGCATAAGATAATTATGTGTTTGGTATGGTTCAAAACATGCTTCACAGTAATTAAACAACATTACTTAGTTTATGTTTATTTATTGGCAATTTTAAGCTCTGTTTACGACTTATTAGTCGCGTAAACAGAACACAAAAAGTTCTAATATAAAACAGGATCCCGTTTAAGGAGCAAAACCTGTAAATGATTATTATTTTACACGTGCTATAAATATCAGAACTATTAGTTCGTGATCATATTATTACTGTCAGAATGAGAAACGGGCATTGATTAAAAATAATAGGATTACAATCGGTCAAGTACGAGTCGGACTTGCACACTCAGGTGCTAGTACGCAAAAAAGAGGCCCCAGAGGCTGATGCCCGTTTTTTTTAACGGAAGATTTGGGACCTTTAATTTCCAACTTTATTTTACTGCTTGAAGACATCAAATAGAGTCTACTATACTATAATCTCTGCTTGTTCCGTATAGGAGCTCTTTGGCCTTATTATTATTTTTACGTTTTCGACTTTCATAATAGGTAATTAATAAGACTTGACAGATCAGCAACGACTAAAATTTAGTAGTCATTTAATGACTATAATTTTATATAATATTTTCAAGTAAATTCGTAAAGTAAGTTTCGAGTTTAGTACGCAACAGTTTTTTTTTTACAAATGAGCATGGGTAGAATCCCTAAATTGCCGGATTTGACCATAAACTACACAACTTCTGACAGACTTTCGGAGCAGTAAAAGGGTCCCGTTGCTCCGTTGAATACAGAACCCTAAAAAGTAAAATACCCCTCGGCTAGACGTTTATAAAAGTGTGAGTTCTTATTTGCGCAGTCATTAAGTTCCGCCATTTTTATTTTATTAGCGCCATCTTCGGGCTCGCCTTGACATTTAGCGTAAGCACCACAGATCCTCCTTTAATTTGCCTGCAAACATTGTTTCCGTTTATTTATTTTAATCGTGGCTATATTTCGCAATTATGCAGTGAGATAAATCTGTGAGGTGGCCATTAATAAGGGAGGCATCCCGACAGTCTTGTTAACATAATTGAATAATTACACAGAGACGGCTTTATAAAGATATTTCTGGAAAGTATAAGTTTTTTTCACTATACCTAATTAAGTCATTTAGTGTAATATTAACACACAATTAGACTTGCAGCAAAAATAAATCAACATTGTTATTAAAATTAACTACCCTAACCTACCTGTTCTCAGGTTCTCTTAGGTTAAGTATGAGTTAGTACCTAACAAATAAGACAAACGTTTTTCTCACTTTCTTCTGCTAAATATAACTTTATTCAATTTAGCTTATACTTCGGGAAGGTAAGTTTGTACATTTGGACCGTATTTATTTTATATAGTTACACAGCATTACAGTAATTAAACCAAGGCAAAGTGGACTACAAAATTACATTAAAAAAAACTAGTTTGATTTAGACGACGTAACAGCGTTTATTACTAAGTAGCCTACTCGCTTATTGCAGAAGTGAAAGATGGACAATTCAACCCGTGGTTTTTCAATATCGGCATACTTATTCTTTACTCTATGATATTGGTAATATTGGCATAGAGCTTAACGCTTGAGAAACCGTGCCATAAACTAAATTAAAAAAAAAATACTAACGCGCGAAAATATATGTTTCTATGTTGATGATAACTTAGGATTTAAAATTTGTCCATCGGCGTTCTGTTTTTGTTCAACATAACAGTCATTGTAAACGTCAAAAGTGTGAGCTATTTCAAATGCTTTTGTACACGAAATTCAGATTCAGCCGCATAATTCTAGACGCCATGCTCATGCATGAAGTTCAAGGTGCAAGTTGCACGAGGATTGAGCAATAAAACTAAAACAAACGGTGATATGTGTCGGCCACACGAAACTTGGGGGCTTATTCTGAACCGGTCGATATCGCGTGGAAGTTACGGCTGTAAATCAATGTCGTAGTGTTTTTTACAAAATTAATTCTCTTAAAATCAATTTATTGAAATAGTTTTTTTTGTTATACGTAATGCATTAAGGAGTCTTCTTTGATGAGGGTTTATGTTGTTTAAATAAATAAATATCGGACAACCTCGCACAAATCGATCTAGTCCCAAATGAAGCTCAAGAAGGCTTGTGTTACGGTCACTAGACAACGATATACATACTTATATAGATAAATATAAACATAAATACATAGAACAACCATGACCCAAGCACAAATATTCGAGTTCATCACACAAATATTTGCCCTGGCCGGGATTCGAACCCGGGACCGCCGGCTCAGTAGGCAGGTGTACAAACCGAGCCAAACGCGTCGTGTTTGCATGTCATATTAGTTTGACACAGTGAACGCATGATTATGATGCATCTATGTATGAAAAAATAACGCATTTGTTCGGACACATAAAATAAAAAACTTATGACTTATGACAAAATATTGTTTGTATAATAAACAGAGGAATATGGAAGACTTCCAGTTATGCGTAAAGGTAAAAAAGGGATTTCACATCCTTAACAAATTCACGGTATATGAGAGAGAGAAAGAGAGCGAGAGAGAGAGATGGAGAGAAAGAAAGAGATTCAAAATATAAAATACAAATATATTGAAAATCTTTCTATGAGGGTGTTGTGTTTGGTTAAGGTTTTGAATAATTTAATAAGCTACTTTTTAAATAGAAACATTTGTAAACATTGTTGATAATTTTTTGTTGCTTAGCATTTTATAATCCAAACATACGTTAATTTACATAGCTACGAAAAGTCACAACTCAGTAGGTAATAACTTATTAATGTTGTAATTATTGATGTCCTTGTCAGATTATTAATATTTTATTACTTGTTAAAACATTAACTGCGGGCCTATGATGGTTGCTTTTATCACGTGATAAATAAGTGACAAAGCATCCGTCACGTTTTGACAAAATGCCAGTGTGAGTGACGGATCCTTTATCACTTATTTATCACGTGTTCGCACGCATCCATCATAGGCCCCATTGGAAACAAGACTGTCCTGATATAGCAATATTCAATAACACCACCAGCGGTGGTCTGTTGGACCTTTAATACTGCCATGAGCAATATTGATCTCGAGAAAGATTTTAATACTGCCATGAGCAGTAGGTATTGATCTCGAGAAAGATTCGTATTCGTAAAAGCATGACTTATTACCTATTGTGGTCACAATTTGTGGCCAGTTGACCACATGCGTATATGCGGCCTTTATGAAGTATTGTCAATTTAGTTTATAAGTAATCTCATGTAAAAAGAGCGATGGGCAGGAGTTATATTATGCTATGAGCTTGACACAGCTCTTACGTGTGATTAGGTATGCGTTCTAACCGAAAGATATTCTCTGCTAGTTTTCCATACGGAAAAATACCATTATTGGCGTGGATTAAAACATACTGAACATACTTAGAATAGATATAATATGTTGGAGTTCTCGATAGGTAGTTGAAACTGCATGTATTTATTTATTCAAGTCAAAATAAGCTTACAGTATACACCTAATCGCTTACTTGTAATTTTAATATAACATTATTCAAATCAAAAATAATAATAATTGACAACATTTCATATTTATGTCAGGTGGAAATGAATATAGAGATCGACAGGGCTTTATGTCGTGTACCTTAAAAAAAAATCTTTGAATTTATTCTTCTGTATTTAAAGAAATATAAGAAAATACATCAAATAACTGCAATCTAAGACAATACGGGCTGAATACGGTTGTTGTCTAAACCAAAGAGCGAAAAAAATATTTATTTATTTATTTGACGTTGACAGATGACAGATGCATACCGAGTTTTATTAAGTTTTATTTTTTAAAGAAAACCGACTAAAGTAACCGTTCCATTAAGTTCTGGTTTTGGTGTTGCCACATTTTAAAATGAGTATGTTTTTATAAATTAATAATAAAATAAATAATCATCTCAGAAAATAAATAAAATCAGAGATTACTTCATCTTTTTAAGCAGAATTCAGAAAAGTAATAAAATGATAGTCTTAAAAATATGAAATGTTGTCAATTAAAACAACAACACATAAAAAAGACAACAAAAGAACACAGGTAAAACAAAGATCATACCTGCACGTTCCTTTTAGAAATAAATGGTTGCCATTTCATTAAAAAAAATCACATTAAAAAAGTTAGGAAAATAAATTCATTAATAAATTAAAAAACCATACAAACTCAAATACATAATTCATTGATAAAAATTAAAAAGCCCAATTAATAATCCAATAATAGTAATATAAAAAATCAAAGTCAAATGTCAAATTTAATAAAATAAAAACTACATTTACATTTAGAACAACATTTAAAAATTCAATGCAATTTCTACAAAATCAGTATAAATGCCCCCATCTCATAGAAGTCAAATTGAACTGTAATGATATTTCGTTTTACAACAGATAAGAGAGATATGGTTACCTATTTAAAACAAAAAAAAATGTTTCAGCGCTTCGCCAAATTTTCATTTGTCCGAAAACCATTTTGTTCCAAAACTTTTTTGGCTTTTTTAGAATACTTAATTATAAAACAACCCTAACCTAACCTAGTGTTCTTTGAAACTATGTTCATAAAATCATGAAAATATTACTGGTTTCTGGAAAAAATTACCTACTTTCGGACAAATGAAAAACTGGCATGACGTTAGACACCGGAATCAATGTTTCGGATTTGAGATAGAATACCAAGAGATTTATATCTATAATCTTAAGTTAACATCGGCCATCCATACTTAATATTATAAATGCGAAAGTGTGTCTGTCTGTCTGTTACCTCTTCACGCTTAAACCGCTGAACCGACTTATATGAAATTTGGTATGGAGATAGTTTGAGACCCGGGAAAGGACATAGGATACTTTTCATCCCGAATAAATTTAGTGTTCCCGTGGGATGAACGGGCAGCACCGCGGGACACAGCTAGTCGTCAATATTTGTGAAGTTTCATAGCAGTGTGTCAACGACACACAGATTAAGTAAGATTTGGAATTACCTTATTGGATGTGGATCAAAATGATCAATGATATATATAGCTACCTATCCGTACTATATACTATATATGCTATTATACTATATATTATACGAGGAAGGACATAGGACAGTTTTCATCCTGGAAATTATCCCTAAAAAGATTGAAAAGTGAGTAAGTAATTCATGATGACATTGATGACCCTGTAGGAAATGTAATTATTAGACCAAAAGCACAATTGCTCCTACATTTGCTTAGGCGCTTTTAATAATCCCTTTTAATAATTAAGGTGATTAGGTGGATATGGATATCTCTCGTGTTGTACGAGGTTGCTTCCATACTTCCAAGTTCCACGCGGACGTAGTCGCGGGCAAAAGCTAGTCGGCAATATTTGTGAAGTTTCATAACAGTGTGTCAACGACACACAGATTAAGCAAGATTTGGAATTACCTTATTGGATGTGGATCAAATGATCAATGATATATATAGCTATTAATTATATACAAAATCTGAAACAAATCAATTACAGTAACATTTAATGAACAATTATTCTGCATTTTGTACTGTTTTTTAGTGTTAAAGTACGCCATTATTAACCGTGAATTAGTTTGGGTCCGTTTCTTGCCTTTTCTCCAGCGGCAGTCAGATCAGCTGCGTCTATCTAGTAGTAAACAAGCATGCACCCCATCTATAAGAAATCAAAATTAAATCTAATGATAGTTTGTTTTACAACAGATAAGAGAGATATACCTACCTATAAACTTAAGGTAACATCGGCCATCGTAAATATTTGTAAAGTTTCATAACAGTGTGTCAACGACACACAGATTAAGCATGATTTGCAATTACCTTATTGGATGTGGATCACCAAGGCTGGCCACCGAAATATGGCCGCGTGTGATTATGAAATATCTCCTTGTGTTAAAGGCTTTTTTAAGGATACTCGTAATTAATGTT
Organism: Apotomis turbidana; assembly: GCA_905147355.2. Classification (NCBI taxonomy): domain Eukaryota; kingdom Metazoa; phylum Arthropoda; class Insecta; order Lepidoptera; family Tortricidae; genus Apotomis; species Apotomis turbidana. Next base: position 5,860,063 of record LR990299.1, on the reverse strand, counting down.
AATTTTAATTATATGCAAACGTCAGAGGTACCTTTATTTACATACAGTTTTCAAGATAAGAAAAATATATATAATTATACAAGTATTTTTTCATGCACGGTGGTAAAAAAAAATAAGTCAAATATAATTATTAACTTAGGTTACTTCTAAATTTCGAATCTAAACATTCTAAACCATAGATAAACAATGGCTTTGCGTGCTCTAGACCTCACGAGCTTTTTTCAAAATGGCAGTATCTTTTTTTTACGCTTTCAACACCCACATGCTATGATGAAAATTTTCGGAAGCCGAATCGACAGAACAATCGGGGAATCACGTTAGAATAAGTGACAAAGCATCTGTCACTGACACTCGCATTTTGTCAAAACGTGACCGATGCTTTTCACTTATTTATCGCGTGTATAAAGCAACCATCGCTGAAGGTGATACAGGTTTACGCACCAACTTCGGCACACCCCGATACGGAAGTGGAGACAATGTATGAGGACATCTCCAAAGCCATGCACAGGACTTCCAAAACTCACTATATGGTGTTGATGGGGGACTTCAACGCAAAGCTGGGTAAACGAAACGGTAAGAGTAGGGAATTTTGGTATTGGAATACGTAACCCCAGGGGGCAGCAGCTGGTCGACTTTATGGAGAGGGAGGGACTCTACGCGATGAACTCCTTCTTCAAAAAGAAACCCCACAGAAAGTGGACCAGGATCAGTCCCGATGGTTGCGTAAAAAATGAGATAGACTTCATAATTTCGACCAAAAAGCAGATATTCAATGATGTCTCCGTGATCAACAGGGTGAAAACCGGTAGTGATCATAGGATGGTAAGAGGCACATTGAATCTGAATACTGCAGTGGAACGCATGAAATTGATGAGGTCAACGCTCCGTCCAGGCCCTGCCGATATTCAAAACCCCGAAAATTTTCAGCTGCAGCTCGAAAACCGTTTTGACTGCCTAGCAGATTGCGTTATTGTGGACGACATCAATAACGGGCTGGTGGAAACTGTCCGTACCGTTGGAGCTAAGTTTTATAAGCCCCGACGCACAAGTAGGACCAAAAAGATCTCCGATGACACTCTCAAACTCATGGACAGAAGACGTGAATTAATGTTGCAGTCTTCAGCTGATATGTTGGTATACAGGCAGCTAAATAGACAGATCTCCAAATCTCTGAGGCGTGACACGAGGCATTTTAACACAACATGTGTCAAAAATGCCATTTGAGCAGAACAAAGGCTCCAAAGTGTTCGCAAAAGATATGTCTATTGGGCAAAGCCAGTTAACTAAGCTGAAGACTGATAGTGGCAATATTGTTTCGTCCAAAACTGAGATTTTGAGAGAGATCGAACGGTTCTATGGACAGTTATACACCTCAGCACAAAAGCCCGTTAACAGTCTTGATGCTGACCCTAGATCGAAACTGACCCGACACTATACCGAAGACATTCCGGACGCTAGCCTTTATGAAATCACGGTGGCTCTGAAACAGCTTAAAAACAACAAGGCACCAGGTGATGACGGAATTACGACTGAACTTCTGAGAGCGGGTGGAAAACCAGTACTCATAGTCCTCCAGAAGTTGTTCGGTTCCGTCATACATGAGGGCACAACGCCTGAAGCATGGAAAAGGAGTGTGGTGACATTGTTCTTCAAGAAAAGTGACAAAACCTTATTGAAGAACTACAGGCCCATCTCACTGCTAAGCCATGTTTATAAGCTGTTTTCCAGAGTCATTACAAATCGCCTCGCGCACAGGTTTGACGATTTCCAACCTCCCGAACAAGCCGGATTCCGAAAAGGTTTTAGCACCATAGACCACATTCATACGCTGCGGCAGGTTATACAGAAGACAGAGGAGTATAACCGGCCCCTATGCTTAGCGTTTGTGGACTATGAAAAAGCCTTTGATTCGATCGAGACTTGGGCTGTGCTTCAGTCTCTCCAGCGGTGCCGTATCGACTATCGATACATCGAAGTGCTGAAGTGTTTGTACAGAAACGCCACCATGTCAGTCCGAATCCAAGACCAGAGCTCAGATCCTATCCAACTGCAGCGAGGAGTAAGACAAGGAGACGTAATTTCTCCAAAACTGTTTACTGCTGCACTGGAAGATGCCTTTAAACTACTGGATTGGAACGGACTTGGCATCAACATCAACGGCGAGCACCTCACTCACCTTCGATTTGCAGATGATATCGTGGTCATGGCGGAGTCGTTGGAGAGATTAAGCGCTATGCTCGAAGACCTCGACAGAGTCTCCCAACAGGTAGGTCTGAAAATGAACATGGACAAAACGAAAATCATGTCGAATGACCATGTTGCGCCTTACCCGATAGTGGTTGGGAACTCTGCCCTCGAAGTTGTCGACGAGTATGTGTACCTGGGACAAATTGTCCAGCTAGGTAAGTCCAACTTCGAGAAGGAGGTTAATCGACGAATTCAACTCGGCTGGGCAGCGTTCGGGAAGCTACGTCATATCTTCTCGTCGAAAATTCCCCAGTGCCTGAAGACGAGTCTTCGAACAGTGCGTGTTGCCAGTGATGACTTACGGAACTGAGACATGGTCGTTCACAATGAGACTCATGAGGCGGCTAAGAGTCACGCAACGTGCAATGGAAAGGGCAATGCTCAGAGTTTCTTTGCGCGACAGAATCAGAAATGAGGATATCCGCAGAAGAACCAAGGTAACCGACATAGTGCACAGGATTGCCCGGTTGAAGTGGCAATGGGCAGGCCATGTAGCCCGGAGAACAGATGGCCGTTGGGGCAGCAAAGTCCTAGAGTGGCGACCACGTATAGGAAAGCGCAGCGTGGGTCGGCCCCCGACTAGATGGACGGATGACCTCGTGAGGATAGCGGGGAATCATTGGATGCGGTCTGCACAGGATCGCACTTTGTGGCGAGTCATGGGGGAGGCCTATGTTCAGCAGTGGACGTCTGTGGCTGATAGATAGAAAGCAACATCGAACCTAATCGCAAAAATTCATGAGAATCAGTCGAATGATATCTAGGCGAGTACACTGGGTATTTTAGATGTCAATGGAATAAAAAAAGTATTATTATCTTTTCAAATACATTTGTCACGGAGGTGAATCGGCGACCAAGTTACATTTGAAACAGCCGAGCGATTTAGATAGCGTCTTTAATATAATTGGATATCGAGTTTGTTACTTCCTTCGTTTTATTGTAGAATTTAATGCTAAGACTGTCTTGGAAACCGGGCCAAAAACATTACATGCAGTTTACTTATTTTGAATGGAGGAAAGGCCAAAAACAAGATCGTATTGGGAGCGTAATTTCACTTTCTTCTTGTTGTACTTAGCTTATTATAAATTGGAGCACTCTCGATTGTGCTGGAAATAATTATATTACCTATTTTGTTGTATTGTGTCCGTAGAACGACTTACTGAGTAGAATAAAAATCAAATGTACGATGTATGATGAAAACTAAACGAGGTGAACATTTTTTTTCTTCAATAGCAATATTAGAAAATCGGTAAGTGACTTTTATTTCCGTCCTCGGCTTGAGTTTACTTTCCTAAAGTTATGAATATTGTAAGAAAAAAGTTCAATAAGGTCGACTTTATGGTTAGTTGCGACCTTTTTTTTATGCACAGAAGTAGTAAACAGTTGACTTTATGTTTACAAATGAAGCGAAAATTGAAAAATTTAATGATTCGGACAGGATTCGAACCTGCGTTTCCAACGGCTTTCCGGGCCAACACGGGCGTCCTCCCAATTAGACCACCGAATCAGATGTCAGAGCCATTGAATTTTTCAACCAGTTGCTTCGACATGCTTTAGGGTGGCATCGTAGCGCCATCTACCGTAAAGATTTAGACTTTATCGTCGGCACCATCGTCTCAAATTTGTTGAGAATCGATAGTAACGATGTTCTACACCCGAATTACTTATTTTTAATAACGACTTCCCGGGCCAACACGGGCGTCCTCCCAATTGGAAACGCAGGTTCGAATCCTGTCCAAATCATTAAATTTTTAAATTTTCGCTTCATTTGTAAACATTTAGTTTACGTTAGCAGACGTTACTGCTTTAATAAAAATAAGTTGACTTTATCCTACTTATTGGGTAGTTCTACGAGTGTTCCAACCGCTATGTTTCCTGTCGCATATTATGGACAAATCAGCGATACAATCTTGATTAATTCAAATATCATGCTCATTTTGGTTCACTTTTCTAAGTTATGCGACAGGAAACTGACAGGGGTTGAAACTCTCGTAAAAGAAGAGGTAATGGTAATTCAGAAAAGAACATTAATTTACATTAATAATATAGAATAGACACAATAGGTGTCATGTCTTTTCAGTGCAGCAGCCATGATGATAAAAAATATCCTATCGTAATGTTCATCGGCAATAGACAACGAAAGGTATTTTTAAAAGGCTGCGCGGTGTTTCAATTAAGTGAACTATGTTGCTTTATCTGTGGTCTATCTACGGTCAGTTGCCGCCGTCGTACGATGGGCATGAAGGTCGCAACAACCGTATATATCGTCCAATGCAGCCGTGAAATTTAGAGCAAAAATCTAGATTTTTACCATTAAACTGCAGTACCGTTAACGTTTGTTGTGAGGATAATGGCTTTCGATTGTTAGCGTTAGATGATTGACATGTTGGTGTCAATTTTAACTGGCTTCAAGAACGGGACGTACAGAACAAAACTTATACATACATAACCTATATGACAGTGTTCTCATGTACTTGTCGTAATTTTGTTCATACAAAAAAAAAAATACATAGGTACAATCAAGTACCTAGGTTATGCCTATGTATCAACTTGGGTTCATCTAAATAAGCGTAAATGGTATCTGAATAGTCGAAAAAGTTAAAATTATCTTATTGGTTTAAGTTGAAATAACTAAATATAAACTAGGAAGTTATTTTATCACAAAAGTCGACTAATTGTAAGATCGTCTAGTAGAAAATAAGCTTTTAAAGTGAAATAATATGCAATATCAATTTTATATGAACGTTTGATAGATGATCATCTCCATACTAATGTATTTTCAATGCAATATAAGTAACCTTTGACACGGTTTTTGAAATCGATTGGCAATTAGAGAATACCAATTAAAATGGCATAACATACGATGCAGATAAGTGAGAGCATCTTGCAATTAATGCCGTAGATTACGTTAATACTACTAAATCATATATCGTTATATCTTACAACAACTTAATAGCGATAATCACGTTTAAGTGAAATAGCCCTTCGTTAAGTCCCTAAGTGGACCGTGTTACTTCATATAAAATTGTTATCTTAGATGAAATCAAAAGAAGTAACATAAATATTAAAAAATAAATAAATGTTATATCAGAGTATCTTAAGGGACTTCTAGACGGACCATGTTTTGCTGCAATTTGTGGCCCGCCCATTATTTGCATCTTGCTCTAGCGTGGGGTGTCTGAGAAGGACGGCCATAGTTGCCTGCCACAAATTGCCTATATGGTTGCGTTTATCATTTGTGATGAATAAGTGACAAAGTATCTGTCACTCACACTCACATTTTGTCAAAACGTGACGGATGATTTGTCACTTATTTATCGCGTGATAAAAGCAACCATCATAGACCCGTAGCAATGGGAACCTAGACGATTATCATACCTATAATATACAGGTGATCAATCCAAATGGGTCAGTAGGGAGAAGTCACAAACTATAAGAGATAAGGAAATCTTTTCTTAGGGGCCATGGCGTCGATTTTAGATTCAATAAAAACTGCATTATTCTTTTTTTATTAATCTTATACAAAATTTCATACATAAAGCGGTCAAAACCGCTGTAAAGAATGTTACAATACGACTTGCGATTACTTACAGAATTTTACCCAGGTTCAATTTCCAGTTATGTATCATTATATATATAAAAAAATGCAGTTTCTATTAAATCTAAAATCAACGCCATGGTTCCTAAGAACAGATTTCCCTATCTCGTATAGTTTTTGTTTTCTCCCTACTGACCCATTGGGATTGATCACCCTGTATACTGCTAGTCCCCAATTAATATAGATCAGCAAAATGGCAGACACATAGCATCAAAGATATTCATGGTGAAGCGGTATTGGCATAATTTTTCTACAAGCATAGAATAAGGTAGGTATCCCATTGCTTTGAAATAGGCAAACCTATGGGAATCAACTGGTAAGTAAGTATGTGAACGTCACGCCACCCTAGTGTAACTAAGGAATGAAAATAACAGGCACTCTTATCACTAGATGCGGATCTCTTCCATGCAACCTTGGGAAACAAGAAAATAAAAACTGCACGGTATTGATTAGATGGTGCATACAATTAGCTTATTGATGCGAAACGTGGAGTCGACACTCAGCTTGCAATTAGAGACACTGACAGCTTGCAATTATATTGTTACATAAAACAATCGGTTTCCAGAACGTGTGCTGCATTTGTAATATTTATGACATAACATATTTAAATAAATGCAGATGATAATTTTTGCACAATTTTCATTGCTGCCCGTCTAGAACAAAAAACTTGTCGCGCGACGTAGCAACCGTCACTCTCTCGCAGTACTGCACTGAAAGAGATAGGTAATATATCTCGCACGAGAATGAGTCGCGTGTCACAGTTGTGCTAGAGGTGCAGGAATCATAGTTGAGTCATGACATGAGGGTAAAGGGTTTACTACGGTCCACTCACGGCCTATTGGCAGACTAATAGCCTACTCACCGGCGTGTTTCATGTTGCTTGGCCCCTCCTACTTTAGCTCGTTCACTTATACTAGCCACTAGTAGTGGCCCAAAACTGTCTATGATCGCTTCGCCACGCCCCCCGACCAATTGCATCTCGTTATACACTAACGAACAATAAAATCGACCTCAGGTAGCTTTTGCGAAAATCAAAACGTCACGAAACGTGGAGTTGCGTCATGATACTTTAAAGTGAAGTGTTACAGGAACACAAGCATCTGTCATAACAGTTACAGAAGACTTGTAATTGGTAATGCATTATATCATGGCACCCTTCAATTAGACTCTTTGCGGTGACGTAACGTAAGCAGATGACACCACGGCAACAGATTATATCATCACCTGGCACCTGACATATTTGATTACCCAATTATACCTTCTACGACTTACTTGCTCAGGAGTGGAAAATCCAACAGTACACTACTAAGTTGCTAAAACGATTATTAGTTTGCTAAGTATGAAGTTACGAGCGGTTGGTATGTAACTGTTTGTGCTGAAATGCAATGCTTTTGAAGTATGTAATGATTGGATTGTAAAAAGTTTAGTGAAGTAAGATACATTTCACGTAATGGTTAAGGAACGGCAAAATGTTACTTGAAACAGTAACTTAATGACGAATTGTTTTCAATACTTACTACAAAATATGGTATTTATTTTTAGAGGCTCATGTAACTGAATCTTTTTGCTGGACGAAAAGGTGGTGGCCTCTACGTTGCCCTATGTTTGACTAAATGAGAATATAATTTAGCGATTGGGGCTGGATTCGAGCTGTCTGTTGTCACCGATCACCATCTATCTAGTCGGGGGCCGTCCCACGCTGAGCTTTCCTATACGTGGTCGCTACTATAGGACTTTTAGCTCTCTATGACATCGCTCATATGGTTATGTATTATTATTCGTTTGATTGTCTTTTTTTATATTATAACACCATAACTCCCCTTTCATACCCCTACGAAATGACTACCGTGCTTTTAGTGTTAAGAAAAAAACATGCCAAACAAGAATATACCGGTAGTCCTTTGGGCAGAGCTAAGTCCCACAGACGTTAATTTTATGTCAGTGGGACATCGTACTATATGTAACTTTCTATTTTTACATTCGCCAAAAACATAACATAAGAATATGTAAGTACTATAAACATTTTCCATCTAAGAAATTTTGTAATATAAAACGAGCTATCATAGCCACATCTTGATACCTCACGAATGGCTACGCCTTTATCAAGGATACATTTCATTTCGAGTTTTCTTTATCGCCTCAGAATGATAATTAGTGTCCTATCATAATAATATACGTTACGCAAAGGTCACATGACCAGTTTTGCGTAGACTTTAACGCGTTTATTTTTTGGGTAATTGTTTAAGCCAGCCATTTTTTTACGTTTTCCTATTCAAATACACAGTATTTCGTTATTTTCATCAATTCCGGATGCAAAGTCGAGTCTTTAACTCGAATAAAAGGCACCCGATTCAAACTCGAACTATTTAGTGTTGCTCTCACTAGGTTCAAACGCCAAAATATTTGGTCAGAAATTGATACCTTTCCTACCTCGGTTAGCAATCTACCTACTAATGAGAAAACATTACAAGCCGTAGATATAAATGAATAACATTTAAAAATACTTAAACTTGAAAAGGAGACAAGATTGTGTTATTGCATATTTGTAGCCCAAGAATCTAAGCGTAGGAAGACTATGTATATCAGATACAAATGAATGTTTGCATATTACCGTTTAGGCACTATCCGGCAAACTAGTTGGATAACCAGAATGTAATGAATTCACCTTCGCCAGCCCACCGGCGACCTTACCGCGGCTACCGCGATCAAACTTTTGCTGACATAACTCCATTTTATAACTGTCGACGGTACAAATGTTTGTAAATACACTATCATTAATTATGTATAGTTCCGGTTGATTGAAATTGTTTTTAGGTGCCAATTTCAGGCGGAGGTTTTATTACTAGATACCTAATTGCAAGTTATATTTAAGTTATATTGGCGTTTGTTCACGTAACATCTTTTATGTTTTTCTATCAATTGGATTACGCATTCGAAAGAAAAGCAGTAATTTGTACTCTTTGAATGTTCTATGAAGAATTTGTAATTTTTTCAAAGAGTTTTTGTCGATTATGAATTTAAGGACATGCATGTTGTCTTGCATGCATGTTGTGTTTGTCTTTATATTTTGGTAGTTCAATCCATAACGTACTGCTATGCTTAACTTAAAGGAAAAAGTGATTTCCGATAGTGTAACCTTCAAATTTTAATACGTGTCGACATGGCAATCATTTGTTTTCAAAATGATTAGAAAATAATTGCAAATCAAACTTTCGAAATATAATGTGACAACGTTGATAATGTAATCATAATCATGTGTCCTTGACTAGTTCGTTTTACCAGTTTGCAAAATTAAAATTCACTTAAAGACGTTTCCAAATTAATGTTCGTTTTTTCGACACAAATGGATATTATCCCACTATCGAGGTCAAAAATTCATCGTTAATATTCTAACCGCCAATACGATTCCCTCATACTTCAAATTTGCATTAAAAACTGGTGGACTTATGAAATAAAATGGCGACGCCACACTTTCGTCGTAAACTGCAAAGTGCGCAAAATGTTTGTGCTAATATAAACAACTTTATTGCCAACAATTCCATAGACAAATCAGTTTGTTTCACACGGGAGTGAAATTTTAAATATACTCATTGTTACTTTCTTGATAAATAGGTATATGACATATTATTATTTTCAGAGAGAAAGGTATGGACTCAAGTTTACTCTTTATCTGACGCGAATTAAACGTATAAACTTACTAGAATTAGAATTATGACAGAAATTAATGAATTTTGTTTTGGACCATAGCTGGGTGTAGTATAGTTTTACGGAATCTAACTAATACACGTGTTTGAATACCGCGAATATTTTAACATAATATTGTGTAAATGTAAATTGATGTGCCAGTGTTAACAATTCTGTCGCCAATTAGTAATGTGAAAATATAACCTCGAAAAGCATCGCTAAAAACTGTTCAAAGGCCAACGGACAGCGAGTTCGCGAGAGTGTGCGAGTTGTCTCGTAATTATGACTCATGGAATAACCAGAGAGATACACCTTAGAAGTTTTATGTGTTCCCACGGGAATAGCTTTGCTGGAAATCTCATAAAATGGCGTGCGGAAAAGTAGCCCGCGTAAATTCATAATATTTGGTTGGAAAAAAAGTCAATTATTTTTTCATTCTGTTTTTTTAGTCTATGGCCACATATCTTAAACACTAATTTTTGATTCTCCTCTGTAACATGTCGCCAAATTTTCATTTGTCATTTTCATAGTCATAGGTAGTTTCAGGATTTTACAAACATCGCTTTAAAGAAACAATTAGGTGAGGATGGGTTCGTTTTATTATAATTATTCTGGAAAATTAACAGTTTGGGAAAAAAATGGCTTTCGGACAAATGAAAATGTGGCGACACGTTACAGATGGGAAACAAAAATTAGTGTAAAGTCAGTCATTTATTTTTAATATTTAAAAAATGTTTATGTTCAGGAATTTTCCCCGACCAGTGGAAAATATCCTACATTACTCCTATCCACAAATCAGGCTCGCGCTCTGAAATTACTAATTATAGACCAATATCTACCAGAACAACATGGTTTTGTAAGAAACAAATCTACCGTTACTAATCTTACACTTTATACCAGCGTATTATTCGAATCTATGGACAAACGTGAACAGATAGATGTAATCTTTACCGATTTTAGGAAAGCTTTCGACAAGGTCGACCACTTGCTTCTTCTGAATGGGATTCGTGGAAACCTGCTACGGTGGTTTGAATCATACCTATCTAATAGAACCCAAATTGTAGTCGCGAATAGCTTTATGTCTGACCACACTAATGTCTCGTCCGGCGTAATTCAAGGTTCAATCTTGGGCCCTTTGTTGTACATAATTTTCATAAATGACATTAAAACCTGCTTCATAAATTGTAATTCCTCATGTGTGCAGATGACTTAAAAATATTCAAGGCTGTAAAATCAACAAACGATGTTATATTGATCCAGGAAGATTTAAACCGCTTCCTTGGATACTGTTACATAAATAAACTTCAATTAGCCAGCGACAAATGCCTTCACATGTCCTTTACTAAAAACAAAAAAAAATGTAATACACTCTGCATACATGATTGGAAACATACCTATTGAAAAAGTATCAAAAGCGCGCGATTTGGGTGTATTATTCGACGATAGGTTAGAATTTAGTTGCCACGTTGAACGAATCATATCTAAAGCGTATGCTAATGCTAGGTTTTGTGCTACGGACAGCCAAAGTGTTTAAAAGGTCGTCCACTTATCTATTACTCTATAAATCTCTAGTAAGGCCTCACTTGGAATATGCATCGGTAGTATGGAACCCATTGTATAAGAAATATTCTAAAGCCATAGAATTAGTTAAAAAAAAGTTTCTACGTGCGCTGCATAGACGCTTAACTGGAAATCACATGTCGTACCCCGACCTTTTACGTGAGTATAAATTATCGTCCTTAGAAACCAGGCGTAAGTGCTCGGATGTGATGATTCTTTACAATATATGTACAGATCCAATAGTAATCCAGAGGTACCGGGTTCGATTCCCGGTCCCTTCCACCAGGTAGCTCCTTTTTCAATTTTTCTTTAAGCTTTGATCTTTGTATTCATGGTTTAAATATATGTACAGCTCACTACAACAGCGTGGAGCTACTTGAACAAATCCGCTTTAGGGTGCCTTCACGTCCCTCTATGCGATCAACCACCTTATTCGCCGTTCCCACCAGTTCGACCAATGCCGGAAAAAGAGCTCCTCTACGCTGAATGTGCAAGCTTTATAACAACTCGCTCACTTCCACTGACATCTTTAACTCCAGTCGGTCACTTTTTCAGAAACATGTTCTCGATATTTTTTGTAATTAATACTTGCAGAAAAGCGTACTGTATATAATTATTAATCGTACATATTGTGTTACCAAATGGGATATTTTAACCGTAAATAAGAACGCCAAAACTGTTACATGTTAATTTTATTTCTTCTTTTTTGTTTTCTCTTTTTGGTTGTTGTTCCTTGTAAGATTTTGTTGTTTATCCTATGCAGAAGTTTAGTCTAGTGTAGTAAGTATTAAAATATTCATGTTGTGTGTGCTCAGTGAGAGCGTTTTAGGAAGTAAGTGCATGCCTAAATGTATACTTTAAACCATGATTGTTTTTGTTACACATTTACTTCTGTTCTTTCTCCAATAAATAAATAAATAATGAATAATTCATCGAGCATCGTTTGGATACATAATTCATCTAATAGTCTAAGAGTGTAACAAATAATGATATGAAAGAATGTGATCAAAATTATCTGAACCCGCCTTTATGCTAATTTGGTCATCAATTAATGAACTCGACTGTACATTATAGGTGAATGCTCTTGGTGACGGAGCAGTCAAAGATACGAATTAGGAACGACCTCGACCCATGTGAAAAGGAAAGTAATTATCGTAGGCAACCTATTCGCGATATATTTTTTTATTACACCAAAATCTGAATACTTTTCCTCCAGTAAGTAAAGCCTGACCAGAAATGAGGATTGTCAAGAGGGCGCTATTTATAAGATTTACATGGCAACAATTTTGCAACCAATGGCAACCCACTATGACATTAGTTTAAATACCTGTCAGTTCCACTATGTTAACCTCGTAATATCATTTAATGGAATGCACTCTTTTCCTGAATGTTTTTCGTGTAGTAAACACGTGTTACAATTTATTTATAATCTTACGTTCATGACTGTAAATGGTTTTAGGCGTTTTCTTTGGATTATTTTAAATATTTGTCTTTTAAAGAAAGCACCACGAATGACATTGACGTTGTTGACAAACCATCATAAAATCATTGCCAGTGTAAGAAATTAGTTCCAGTGAAATTCCGCAATATGGCGCACCCTCATATATTTGTGGTCAGGCTTTACTTAGTTACCTATACAAATGTGTGACCATATAATATGACATTCGTATATATGTTATTATATCATAAATACATTATTTTTCACCATATATGCCTCAGATGGTCGTGTCAAGGAAGCGAGCAAAAAAGTAAATACAAATTTTACGGCCAGTTACACAAGTATCGAATACATTATCGATTCATTCTGTCATCTGTTCACAATCGGAAGTGAATCGGAAACTGACGCAATCCTTCATGGGAACGAATACCACGCCCTTGAATTAATATAATCGATTATCAACGTTAAATAATCGAAAATATTTGGAACGGTGTGTTTTTTTGGTCGACAGCATTTTGTTTGTTTTTGTTGAATTCATGGGAAAATGAAAGTAAAGCAGTTCGTCTAACTGGGTTTTTAGTTTAGTACCTACATGGTTTACTTTTAAATTAATGGTTTATTACATCTTTTGGGAGTTTTAGGGCGGTCATTAACAATTATTACCACTCATTTAGATTTTTGCGGAGATAGGTAGCTATAGTAAGTTGTATTTATTATAGAATATAAACTCGAAAGTACCGAGTCGACTTTAAAGTGATTTTCATTAACGAAAAATTCGATTCCTTAGAAAGATTCTAGTTGTATTAGGCGGTTTACACTCACGTGAAATTTTCAGGAACTGCTTGAGTGTAAACAGCATAATACAATAATTAAATATGTCTCATGAAAGTTTTAATAAGATTAAAGATTCTAGTGTAAGACATATAAAATATTACAATATTCTTTGCTTAAAGTATGACATCCAAAGGAGATACAAAAGGAATAGCAACTGTCACGCTTATATATACGTAAAAAGTAAGAGATACATTAAGAGTTGCTTTCTCATATGAGTCAGTAACAAGTAAAATAATATTTAGTTAAGGGCTTTTATTATGAGGAATCTTAATGGATTCCTTTGCGGAACAATAGTTACCCATATTTTAGGACGCAAGTTTTTTACTTTCGAAGCCAATATTTACAAAACTGCTGACTTGATGAAGTTTTTATTTTACCGTTTTGTCGGCGTGATACATACCTACACAAACTCATACCAAATTTCAGCTTTCTAGTACTAATGATCACGGAGCTAAGCCGCGGACGGACGGACAGATGGACAGGCGGACATGGCGAAACTATAAGGGTTCCTAGTTGACTACGGAACCCTAAAAAGGCTATATCTGCTGGCCTATGATGGTTGCTTTAACACGCGATAAATAAGTGACAAAGCATTCGTCACGTTTTGACAAGATAGGAATGTGAGTGACAGATGCTTTGTCACTTATTTATCACGTGATAAACGCAACCATCATAGGACTAGGGCCCCAGCTCTTTCTCACACTCACTTGTCTTATGATAAAGCGGCATTAAAAATTTCCATTTAATTTGTATACAGCGATGCTCAACCAACCGAGTATTAGCATTTCATCAACATCAGAAGTCGATTCCATTGTAGAACCGATTATCTTATCAATGAATCAATCGATTGCATCTAATCGAAGACACATTGGGAACGAGTCGTATTGCATTGGATAGTAATGTATTATTAAGTGTTTATTAATTAGCTACACATGAATAAACATTACTATTGTAATACGCAGTGCAAATTGTACATTCCGTATCATTGTCAAGTCGTAGGAAAAGGAAATCGTAATTAAAATTTCAAGAAAATTCTAGAAATGTAATTTAATTAGGAAAATATTTCGGGACGTAATTTTTTTTTGGCGACGATATTATACTGACTCTGGTATTTATGGTACCCTTTATGAAATGTCGAAAAAGATCCATTACCTACTATGAAGTTTAAATAAAAAAACTGGCTTTTTGACTTGTTCGATTTTTAACCCCCGACGAAATAAGAGGGGTGTTATTATTATTTTTATTTATTCAAATTAGTTACACAGCATTACAGTAATTAAGCTAAGGCACTGTGAACTACAAAATTATACACAAAATAAAAATAAATACAAATCTAGTTTGATTTAGGCGACGTAACAGCGTGGCTCCGTTGCGTCATCTGATCTTGCGTAGGATTCGGCAGATTGCCCCGGAACTGCCGAAACACAACACCCTTCGGCCAGAAGTCTGCACTTGCGATGGTGTCTTGCAGCGGCCGCGGTACGCGCACCACAAACGAGCTGAAGTGCACGTAATGGCGGGACTGCAGCTGTTGCACCCCCAGCGAGAAGCCAATCAAAATGTTATAAGTTTAACATGTGTATCCGTGTGTCTGTCTGTGGCATCATAGCGCCCATACGGGTGGACTGATTAATTTGCAGTTTTTTTAATCGACAGCCTGGTTTGTCGAGATGGTTCTTAGCTTTGTTTGATGAAAATCGTAGGTCTCGTCTCCAAGTTATTTTCAGGTTTAAGTGGAACAAGTGACCGGCTCTCACCCAATATTGAAGCTAGGAATTCCAAATTTTGTCTTAATGTTCAGTTTTAGCACGTTTTAGTAGCATTTTCTATATCACTCATTAAAACAGAGGTTCATGATGATCAACTACTTGTGTCGGGGTCGGGGGGGGTGTTTAAATTTTTTAATTTGGGTTATATTTTATTACATCAGTACAATTGTCAAAACAAGTTCCCTTTTTAGGGTTCCGTACCCAAAGGGTAAAAATGGGAGCCTATTACTGAGACTTTGCTGTCCGTCCGTCCGTCCGTGCGTCTGTCACCAGGCTGTATCTCAAGAACGGTGATAGCTAGACAGTTAAAATTTTCACAGATGATGTATTTCTATTGCCGCTATAACAACAAATACTAAAAATATAAAATAAATATTTAAGGGGGGCTCCCATACAACCAACTTGTTTTATGGTACGGACCCCTTCATGCGCGAGTCCGACTCGCAATTGCCCAATTTTTTTAAGTTTTTATTTTATAAAAAATTGTGTGATTAAGTCGTTTCTATAAGATAATTTATTTTCACAATAGTCAAATAGCGTATGATATGTATACCTAGGTAACATTACTTTACACGGTACGAGTACTCGTATGAATTCCGCTCATAGATAGATGACTCACCATTTTGTCACAGCAAAATAATCTCTGTTAACGGGATAGTTTGCATAAAGGCAAACAAACTTACAATATTTAATTTTAATCGATTGGTTTTAATGAATTTAAGCTTTGAGAAAAAAACGTTGTAAGCATAGTTTTTAATTACCATCATGTAAGTTATCACGGAGGCTATATAATTAGGTGGTTCCACAGTAATGTAGCGTAAACATCATAATTCCAACGGGACGATGGTAATCTTAGTAAAGTACTCATAACTGCGTCGAAACTTATTGTTTTTAAATCTAGACGAAACAAAAAAAAAAACCGGCCAAGAGCATGTCGGGCCACGCTCAGTGTAGGGTTCCGTAGTTGCCCATCCTTCACAATAGACGGGCTTAATACAGCGGTTTTAAACCCGAGGGTTAAATTACGAGAAAGATTTCAAACTTTATAAAAAGGTCGTAAACGCCAAGTTAACTGTACCTAATTATTACTTATTATCTATCTACCTTCTGGAAGTTATCGATTATACGCGCCAGATTGAGCGAAATGTTTTAATACAGTATGGCACTTAACTAATATGTGTAACGTTCGAAGTAGGTATTAGGACCCGCGCGGCACTTACGTCATTTTAAAGAAAATTATGATTTTTTGCGATAACTCAAAAACTTAGTTTTCATTAAAAGTGCTTATAAGGCCTTTTTTTCCATAATTGTTTGACGTGTGGTTAAAAAGTTAGAGGGGGGACGCTATTTTTTGGATTTCTGGAGTGATTATTTACCAAACTGCTGACTTTATCAAAAAACTATGTTTGAAGACACCTATTATTTTTAATAGACCTATTCATTGACACTCCACACACTAGTGTTGGAACGAAAAAAATATCATCCCCACTTTAGGTGTACCTACGGGAGGTGGGTACCCGAAAAAAAGTTTTTGTATTAGTTTTTATTTTACCGTTTTGACGGCGTGATACATACGTATACACATACTCATACCCAATTTCAGCTTTCTAATACAAAATGATCACGGAGCTAAGCCGCGGACGGACAGACAGACAGACAGACAGACGGACATGGCGAAACTATAAGGCTTCCTAGTTGACTACGGAACCCTAAAAAGAGGGGTGTTATATAAGTTTAACATGCGTATCTGTTTTTCTTTGATCAGACAGACAGACAGTCTGATCGACAGAGCCGCGTGCCATAGTTATGGTAGACGTGCTGTTCACAAAATTTCACGACAATCGGTTGAATAATACGAAAAAATCCGAAACATCCGGAATTGAAACAAAATACGAAATAATTTTTGCCCAATCTGAAACAGAGACTCTCGGCCGGTCAAAAGCAATGAAGGCGAAATGCAAGAATGTCCGAATTATAGTTTGGCAACTCGCATACAATTTCTGTGTACTATCGACATGGATGTTCCGACTCGTTAGCGACGTACATGGAAGATCAAGAAAATGACCCATGCATTGTTGCGTAAGCTGACGTAAGGGGAGAAAGTGCGATAACTGGACTTGAAAACGGGAGCAAAAAAAGAAGGGTATTCAGGTTTCATTATAAGACTTGTAAATTATCCTTATGTAACAGTAACGTAGATGTTATAGATTGCGCGGTGGCAACGCCTAGGAAGCACAAGCATATGATATGTTAAATGGTGGTAATTATGCGGTGTGGAAATAGTACATTACATACCTAGGGCGGTACATTTTTGAATGTCCCAGATCGCAGGTGTTTGTCCATGAATATAGGATATGGGACTTAACGAAGTATACCACTTGTGGTTTGTCTAAAGTTTTACGTCTGACCTTGGCAAGGAAGTGACATTTTCTGTCTTTATTAACTTCACCATAAGTGGGAATTTCAACTTTTCAATTTCAAAAACAAAAGTCTCACTTCCTGGCAACAACAAGATGGTTGGCAAGACGTAAAACTTTACACACCACGGGCGATAATTCGTAAAGCCACA
The DNA here is from genome assembly GCA_905147355.2 of Apotomis turbidana. Classification (NCBI taxonomy): domain Eukaryota; kingdom Metazoa; phylum Arthropoda; class Insecta; order Lepidoptera; family Tortricidae; genus Apotomis; species Apotomis turbidana. The sequence continues at coordinate 5,842,364 of LR990299.1, read as the reverse complement.
GATCACATATTATGATCACACATATTATGGCCACACAAAATCACCAATTCACCGCCCTAGGTATGTAATGTACAATTTTTACCAAGAGATAACGCTGTACGGCTGGCGCAAATACAGCATCGCGCCGACAAGATGTTTCCAGAAATAATAACCCCTAATAGAAAACCGATTTTCTATACCTACAATTTTAGAATTTAATTATAGAGTATATCGTCGGGGATGGTGCAATATCGCGTAAGTAACAGGTGTAGATACGAATCAATATTCAAACAAATGCTAAGCATTTTATTGAAATGAGAACTTTATCGATAGCTGTTATTTACGCGGTACCTATTGCACTATCCCCGACGATATGACAGATTCAGTGTCGATAAAAATCTCACGTCACAGATATAACTTCTACTTAGGTAACTCCTAACTAGCACATTAGCATACACGGACACAACAATTTATCAAATAATAAAAGCGTGTAACACGCCAGACCCATCATCAGTCACAACGTCAAAACCTCTGTCACGCATAACACGGTTAATTTCCAAACATAAAACTTAATTTCAATACAATAAAATTGCAAAACGCGTGCGATGTCATCAAATTTCACTTTGCTAGTTATGAAACGCAATATTGGCCACGTCTACTACACGGCGTATACTTATACGAGTTTTATAAGGGTTATTATAACTACTCTATGGCTTTTCACTATTGGGTTACGTCATATAAACATCTTTTTGCGGTACGCCTTTCAGTAGTTGAACACAAACGTACGGTACGGTCAATTGTTATTGTCACAACAATGTGGCTCGTAGACGTCAATGTATTGATCCGTTTGTATTGTTGCATGAGAGTGCAAACAGCTAGACCACATACAAATATACGTATGTGATTGAATGGTTGTACCTACATCCAGTTACTTCCAAAGTATTACTTTTAAATCGCACCTAACATAATTGATACATTTTAAAGTTCTAACAATTACCTGCAGTTACATTACTTAATATATATGTATATTAAAAATTTGGTCTAATTCTAATGTAGGTAGAGGAAGATTAATAACAATAATCTAATAATAATAATCTTTATTAATAAAAACATAGTTATTAACAATTAGCATAAAAAGTCTTACATCTACGCAGAGCATACTTAATCCTAATGCCTGAACCAGGAAAATCCTGTATCACAGGCTTTGAGAGAGCTCATTTAACTACCTAAATTCTTTATCAATAAAGGATTACCTAAGTATTAATTTCCGGGCAGCTATACCTTGCCGATTGTGCGTTGGACAGTGGGACTAAAGTCAATTAAAATAAATGTACTGGGATGACAGATCACAATCAGTCAGACGCACAATCGTTTGTGAAAATTACTATTATATGAGAAACTGTATAATAACTTGGCCCAGGGAATAGGTACCAAGTTATGAATTTAGATAGGCCAATTTATATTTTAGCCAAGTAAATATTTTTGTAGGTTAGGTTAGGTTGGTTAGACTTCTATCTAATCGAATATCATCGAAGGCCGTGACAAAACAGAAAAATATTTTAGCGGGTTTGCTTCCGTTTTTACCTCACTAAAGTTTCGCAGTCATAATAGTCATATTTATACGTGGGCAGTAAATAAGATGACGAATACTTAATTTGGTATTCCTGCTTATCTTTAAGGAAACTCCTGTCGATGCTTATCGCTTGTTATGACAAATTTATGAATCTAATTGCTTCTTTGAATAGACGTTTTACATCAGGAAGCACATCAGTACAAAGGTTAGCCTTTGTCGGCTGTGCTTAGGAAACATGTGCTGTGGTATGATTACCGTCGAGAAATTGTAGCTGTCGTTAATATAATATGACTGTATTGCGCGGTGTTACCCGCATCTGACAACTTCATACGGTTTCATAGAAAAATGCTTAGGTTGTCCGAGGGACAAATTTTGCGTAACAATAGCAACAAGGTGCACTTAAAAGTTGATTCACCCAAATATCCAATTTCCGATCCCTAATTATGTATATCGTCGTCTAGTACCAATAGTACAATCTTTGCTTGGTTTGGGACTAGGTCGATTTGTGTATGATTGTCTCATAATATTTATTTATTTGTATACTGTAAGGCATATTGTTGAATCCCGGAAAACCCCAGGATATGTTTGTCACACTAGCAATATTAGGGATGAATTACATCACAAACACTATCGCATAGTAGGTACGGGAATCCCACATTTTTTCGGGATAAAAGTAGCCTATGTGTTAATCAAAGGTGTCAGCTACCTTATTACCAAAATGTATGTAGTTGAGCGTGAAGAAGTAACAAACATACACATAAACATACTCACATACTTTCGCCTTTATAATATTAATGTGATGAGATGAAGAGTCACAGTTAGTTGCCAAAACATGTCCGCACACACAGGACCATTTTGTAAATTGCAGGCTGCGGCACAGACAAAATATGTATACACAAAAGTTCCAGCCAAAAACGGCACACGTCGTTTGACTTTATTGAGAAATGTTCGGCTGTAGACTAGTGGAAGTTTTGCGAAGGCAAAAGTCGCCGTGCACAGGTGCCGTGTGATAAGGGTCCATACGTCTCTCGACTGTCAGTGAAAGTGTTAATCAAAAAATCAGATATCTCTGTCTTGACGGATCTCAGACTGTCTTGATCTTCTAAAGATCATCGAGTGTTTCAAAGCGACAAACTGGCACGTGCTCACGTTACGATTGGCTAAGACCGCGCGCCCATTTCTTCCGATCATAAGCGGAAAGTCGAGATAAAGTACTAGTGTACGCTAGTGTTTAGGCTATTAGGGCAGAAACGCAACGAAGCCCGTGTTAATACAACATACATACAAAAACATAACCCCTTAGGCTTATAATTCCGGGATTTTTTGTATGTGTAATTCCAGGATTGTATTGTTCATACAAAAATACCGGGAATTGGAAGCTCTACTGCTGACGCGGGAATAACAACTTGTTAGCAGTAGTTTTCCTACTTGTTTTCGTGAATCTGCACGAGTTGCGTACGATGCCGATGTAGGTTATTTATTCACCTGCCTATTCAGCTGTTGTTTCTACATCTACGCTTCGCAATTACAGTCATTCAATTTATTCTATACGTATTAACGTTTCCTCGCTTATTGTTTGAGTTTTGAGGCGGAACGAAACCAGATGTTTATAGGCGTAACGTCATATATACCATTGTTTATCATTTGTGCCGAATGAGAATGTATTTCGGAGTAGAAGTTCACAATGATAAGTCAGCATACAAATGTCTCCATACTTAAAATAAGTGACATTTTGTGTTGATAGCACTTGGAAACGTCACCGTTCAACTCCGTGTCTGTCTGTGACATCACAGCTCCCAAACGGATGAACCAATTTGAATGCGGTTTTTTTATCGAAAGCCTTAGCCGGCGAGATGGTTCTTAGTTATGTTTGGTAGAAATAGATCCCGTAGTTTTCAAGATATTCAGCTTTAACTGGAACAAGTGACAAGATCTCAGCCAATATTCAAGCTAAGTATTCCAAATTTTGAAGTTATGTTCAGTTATATGGTTATAGTAGCATTTTCTATATCACTCATTGAATGAGGGTCTTATGATGACCAGCTACTTTTGTAGGGGGCCTTTTAAATTTTTAATTTAGAGTATAGTATGTTAACTATAAAAACAAATACTAATGTTACATTATTTTTGTTGCAGGTATGGCGCATGAAATTGAATAGGATGTCTAAGTGTAAGTAACACATTTAGCCGAACAGGTTATCCATCTATGGTGCCTAAAATTAAAACAAAATTAATTAATTTATTTTATAGCGTTACTTACATTTTCAACAAATATTATCTTCAATATATTATTTCAATGACTTGATATAGGTACTGTATAATCGGAGATGAATAGTATTAAACCCAAGTAACAGTCAATGTTCATCAATAACAGAAGTCACCAGTCATGTTGTCATCTCATGCAAGTCTTTGACCCTACGCACACTCTCCCCTATTAACTATTTTGCATACTCTGAGAACCTTGCAAGTCAGAGGTTCCCAAACTGTGCCACGTAGGGCTTTCATCCCGGGATTTTTTGTTTCAGTAATCCCGGGAATATGGGATTGCCGTGACAACGCTTGTTGGTAGTATTTGACGCGTGAGAATGAGAAGGAGCCACGTAGCGCAGTTGTGCACTTGTGCAAGGTGTTGGTAATCCGTTGAAATTATCTATTCTACCAAAGGTGGCGTGAGCCGCTCCGCGTTTACTCTTATACGCTCACTAAACTATGCTATTTCACCTAGCAATGGCGTCGTCGCGAATAAAGAAGCTACCACACCACTTTTTAAAATACGGTGACAGTGGGTTCACACCCAAGCTTGACGTTGCGTGTACGGTGACGTGTCGTTAGCATTAAGTTTTCTTCCGTACCGTAAGCTCAGCGTATCTTGAACAGCAGTGTATTAGTCGCTTTTTAATAACAGGTTCCGTAAGCCGTATCGGTTTACTCTTGTCCGAAAACTGAACTAAGGTATTTCGACTTTAGACTAGCAAGGGTGCCTAAATAAAACAAAAAGCCTGTAAGTCTCTTACCCCACCAATCATATTGCAATGTGGAAGCTAACCTTGACGGCGCTTGCCTACCATATTTTCGTACAGGAAATGTAGCTCACGATGGTTATGCCATGGCGGAGTAGGACAGCACCTCTACCACAACTGCGACACGAGACTCTTTCTCGCGCGAAATATTACCTATCTCTTTCTTTGCTGTACTGTGAGAGAGTGATGGGTGATACTATGTCATGCGAAAAGAGTCGCGAAGCGTAGTTGTGCTAGACGGCCTGACCCCCGACAACGTGAAGTGAAGTAGTCGTGAAGTTTGGGAACCCCTGATAAAAGTGATTGTTTACCACCTAGCATATAACATGCGTGTTTAACTGCATGCGCATATCCGTGACTCGCCTCAATACTATTGTTCTGTTGCGTCTTAATTATACAAAATGTAAATTTTGCATGAAATTAAGACGCGTTCTTGGTTTAATACTTCCTTTCTCTTATTTTCCGCTGAATAGGAAATTAAGTGTATTTTAGTTAATTATTTGTTTATAGGAATAGGTAGGTGAGCATATCTCAAATTTTTTTCCTACAATTAAGACAAAAATTAAGGTCCAATATAATTTTCCTATTTTGTTACCAATTATTTTAGTCATTTTATATCAATGTTATGGCTACGTTCGATAATTAAGGTTCTGTTATGCTGATACTTTTTTAATTAAATATAATCTGATCTCAATGTATTGGAAATCACAAAGAAAATTGGTAACAAAATAGGAAAATTATATTGGACCTTAATTTCGGTCTTAATTGTGGGCAAAATTTTTGAGAAATGCTCAGGTACTATCGAAGATACTGATAACTGTAAATTTCTAAACGATTATAAATTTAATTGCAACCTAAGGTCTATGGGTGTATAGTTAACTGTGTCTTCGTTTGTAATATTATCTAGACACGCGGCAGCGTGTCCAGCCAAGTTCACCCCAGGAACTGGCGAGCAGCAGCCGTGTGTTATATTACACGAACCGCTTGGAGCCACTTTTGTCCCCTCAATAACTCCAAATCTATGTAACATAAAATAATGAAATTTGGCATATGTATTTAGATCCTTTAGAACAACTAGATAGATATAACGCCAAGTTTTTCATTGATATTTGAGCGATACAATGATAGCTACTTGGTTAACAGGTATTTTATATACAGGTACGGTTTATTCTTATCTTTCAATTTCATTTTTTTTTTAATTATGACTTCCTACCTTCCTTCTTGTATAGGTACAGGTACATACGTATGAATGTATACAGTTATTGATGTAGACAGGAAACTGGTCGAGACGAGTCGTTTTCCACCGCACATATGACGAAGAAAGGCGCGTACACACTAATGTGATATCGCCTGTTGAATCACAACACACTAAAATTTCTGTGACTACTCTTTAAAACCTCGTACCTAGTAAGTAGATTGATACTGAGATGCGAGCTTTGTTTAGAGTAGGCATTTGTTACTTAGTGAGTTTTGGTTGTCAACAGACGAATACCTAATACAAAATTTTTAACAAAAAAAAAGAACCGACTTCAGTTAAACTAAAAATCCAAAAATAACCCGTTCAAGTACAGATTACATTTGACTCACCCTTTGAAGTCGATCCCAAACCACTGTTATTATATTTATATATTAAAGTTTACGTGAGGTTTGGCACCGACTTCAAAGGGTGAGTCAAATGTAATCTGTACTTGAACGGGTTATTTTTGGATTTTTAGTTTTACTGAAGTCGGTTCTTTTTTTATGTAAATTTTTTTTTTCGCTTTTTAGTGATTCTTATAAAATACTTATGGCGGGGTGATCAGGGAGGTCTTGAAGGCATGCATCTCGTTTTAATTATCTCCTAACTCCTAACCGTTAAGGAGATGATGACTACCATATGCAAATAAATACTTAAATAGTTTTAGAAATTATATGAAAAATATTATGACTGCCTATAAAATTTCAGGAATTCCTTCGATTCCTCATAGATTTCGTCATCCGATCTTCACCAAAATTTTATGGGACCAACCTTGAGATGTCTCTTCATGAACCTAAAAACAATTTTCCAAATCGACTCATAAATGACGGAGTTATAAGGTAACAAACATTAAAAAAAAAAAGAAACAACCGAACTGAGAACCCCCTCCTTTTTTTGAAGTCGGTTAAAAAAGGAAATTATCGACTTCAATATACTACGTTTGTCGTTGTGTTTGACATAAAATCTATTTACTTATCGAACCTTCTTACAAAATTTCATTAGTAGTATCGATTGAGAAATGTGGCCTGTAGGCGCAGAAATCTGAATATCCAAACATACGAAAAAAAAGAACATTTATTGTATTTATATGTAATGTATAGATAAATTATAGTGAAATAAGTAGGAGATCACTGTTGAGAAGAAACGCCAAAAGGAACTCAACAGCCAGTCATTTTTAAAATTTCATAATCACTTTGAATATAAATGTAATCCCGAAATAATTTACATTTCACTTTTAAACCTTATCATTTTCTTTTTATCCAACGCGAAAGTACGTGTTTATAGGCCTGTATATTAGTACTTACCTATCAGTAAACACTCTTTTTATCAACCATAATAATATCTATCAAGTAAATAATTAAACATTAATGTCTATCCTCATCAAAATTATCGCAGCTTTCTAACAATCTTGCTTGATACCTCGTTATTATAATCATTAAATAAAGTTTTACACTTTTACAATTAACGGATCATAAAAAAGTGCAAGGCCTTTCAAGGAATAATTTAATAAATCGGTAACAATGTGCTAAAAATAGCATAATCATTATAGCTATTATAAGGAAGAATGCAGCTGACTCATTCTGATATTTACGATGATAGGCAGCAAAGAAATTACTTCAAACATATTTTCCATTTTTTTTTATAACTACCTATACGGTGACTCGGAGCAATTTGAAGTGAAATTCGTTTAACAAAAGACTCGCGACTTGCCACCTTCCAAAGACCTCTAGCAAAGGGGGCACTGATAACTGTCATACAAGACTTTTTCAAGCGAAAGAGTCCCGTCTCTTTCTGTGCAGTAATGTGAGAGGGTGACGGGTATGACGGACAAAACGAGGAGGGTTAGACGGGCTATGTCGCGCGACAATGAATGAATGACAAGAGTCTTAAGTCGGGCTGCTACGGACGCGGCCGAACACCTCAAGCGGCGCAAATATACAGCCATTGACAATTTGACAGTGGCTACAATATATAGCCGTTTGGGGTAACGCTCGGGCCATGGAGGTAAGGCGGTTGTCACACTGCCGCCGCGTCTCGTTGCGAGACGCGGAGCTACGGACTCGCATGCGGAGACAACGCACCAACGTCCGAGTTTTCTCAGCATCTCCGTCCGGAGCTGCGATGCACGACGTCCCGCGTTACTTCCGTCTCGCGTTCATTTCACATTCGAACGTTAAGGTGAAAACAGTTCCTATTTGTCGATAAAATTGAAACGGAACTTATTCAGAGCACTGCGGTGATACTTTCAACTTGGTTTTTGTACAATCGAGTCATAAATTCTGGGTACATTCCTATTTACAAACCAGACCGATAAATGGGTCTTTTGCTAGAGATTACGAAGATTTAAGGCAACGCGAAGAAACATTTTTTAATTGCACCCGCATGTCAACCGCGTCATCTGATTATTTGCTAAGCAAAATTGGAGTGATTATTACTGGCGCGGACACAAATCGACGTTCTATTACAGCCGAAGAAAAGCTTTAGCTTACACTTAAGTACTTAAGTAATAATCTACTATGTACTTCAATCTTCAATTAAACTTTTATAAGAATTCCCTATATTTTGATTATGATTAAAACTGATACTTACTATAAAAGTAAATAAATTTGGAATTAAATAAAAACAGTATTTCGAATAAGTAACTCAGCCTTTAATTTTTAAATAAATATACACTAATTGAGCATAAATCACAGATCATATATTTACTCTAAATACTTAATAAAAATAAATAAATAAATATTAAGGGACAATCATACACAAATCGACCTAGTCCCAAACTAAGCAAAGCTTGTACTATGGGTACTAGACGACGATATACATAATATATAAATACATATATAGATAACATCCATGACCCAAGAACAAATATTTTGCACAAATATTTGCCCCGGCCGGGATTCGAACCCGGGACCGCCGACTCAGTAGGCAGGTGTCTACCAACCGAGCCAAACGCGTCGTCAAAATATTTGTTTACAAATTACTATAATCTTGTTTTATACTTTCTTAAATACGTCCTTCTTGCACTAAAATCCGTATGGCACTGCGGAGCTCGGTGTGACATACCCTCCGGCACGCACCGCGTCTCCGTCCGAGCGCGCGAGTCGTCGTGCGTCTCGCTACTCCGCGCGTCGAGGCGGAGCCAGTGTGTCGTACCATGCGATTTTTCTATACAAAATCAAGATTCTACATACAAAGTTAAAAAAACGCATCAACGGACGTTGCTGCGAGATGCGGAGCAGTGTGACAACCGCCTAAGTGCCTAAAAAATATTCCAAGAACTGGCGAAGAGACTTGTTGATGCGACGTATGACCAGAGGGCTGGCTCATACCTATCCCAAAGAATAGCCCTCCAAGACACATAAAATAGTAGGTTTTGAGTGAGGAATGTAAGTGGATAGACTAAATAATATGTCAGGAAATTATAATAGAAATTGTTCATTCACCTACCTATTAATTAAGCCAGTAATAAGTTTATGGGTTTCGGATTACCCGGAATCACTCCTGTGGCGCGGAAATATTCCCGTTAGTGGGTTTGTACGCATACAGGGTCCGATTCGCTGGTAGTGAGGACTAAACAGCCCAGATACAATCCAAGCTGTGTAAAAAAAATATTATAGCATTGGCTTTTAAAAATTGGTTTCTACGTATGCAAAAGTGCATCAATTCGAATATAATCGAATGTATGGGTAATCCCGGGGATCTCGGAATTTTCTTAAGCCCTAATAAGTAGCAACCCTGGTATTAAAGCGAAACCTTAATAATGGGGTTCACAACTATCTGTCAACTTTTTAGATTGTATAAGTATGTCAGTTTGTGTTTACTTATAAATTGTAAACACCGAAATTTCCTTACATTATGTACTAACCATGCATTAAATAATGTAATCTCACTGCTTACTAAATTACTCAAATGTAGATATACTATAAACTGCAATATTTTACACAACCGAACAATCGAAACACAATATACCTATAATTTACACGTTATCTCCTACTATATTATAAAAAAATACCCTAATTTTTTTGTACGTCGCTACGGCCAAGCTTATCATAGCCTATCTCACAACCATACACATACACCAAACATAACAGCCACTTACACAATTATCTACACTAACAATCTACACAAATACACAGGATGGACCTGCCTAAAGGAAAATATACAAATTAAGCATTTACTAATTCAAACTTACGCAAAAAATTCACCAACTTTCATTGCTGACTATCCCTATATGCCTTTAAAGTGGAGAACATAATTCGTATAAATAACGACTTGGATGCGTTTACCATTGCGGATGCTATAACGTGCGATATTGAGGAATGTAGTGCACTCGTATGTGAGCCAGAACAGTGTCTGAAAATACTGTCTCAAAACATAAGAAGTATATCTCGAAACTTCCCAGGTCTGATTACACTGCTATCAAGGTGTCGACTTGATTGGGATATTATAATCCTAACTGAATGCTGGCTACAATCAACCCATCAAATACCTACTCTAGATAATTATAATTATTGTAGCACACAAAATAACCACACGCAGAATGAAGGTGTAGTAGTCTATTATAGGAAAAATATCCATGCTATAGTATCGGAACCCTCTCTAAGGGACGCTAACTGTGTCGTAATCAAGATCAGTAACGACACAATACTAATTTCCATATATCGCCCCCCTAGCCACAAAAATACAACAAACTTCATGGATTCACTAAACTGTCTTCTCTTAAGCTACTCTACAGTTAAGAACATCATCATTGCAGGTGATATAAATATCGATATATCAGAAAATAGCTCAGATAATAGGGCTCCAGCTTACCTAAATTTACTTGCCTCACATGGTATACTGCCCGGTCATTGTGCTCCAACTCACAGCAAAACATGTCTAGATCACATAATGCTTAAAACTAAACAATCGGCACGGTGTCTGATTCTTAATTCTGCACTAACGGACCATGATTGTGTGACTCTGGTTCTTAACCATATGAGATGCAGCAAGAAAAACAAATCAATCTCTTTCCGCACGGACAATGAAAAACTAGAACTTGACATGCAAAACCTAGACCTTAAACCTGTCTTTGAGATGGTAAACTCGGACTCAGCTGCCTTTTTTCTTGTAAACTCACTGACCTCGCTAATTGAATCCAATACCAAAGCATTCACCACATCAAGCCGTAAGCGTATAATAAAACCCTGGATCACAGCTGGCATTCTCAAATGTATTAAAAATCGGGACAACTTACATACAAAATTAAAAAAATCACCAAACAACGAAATATTAAAACTAACATACAAAAGATATCGCAATTTCTGCAATTCATTACTTAAAAAGATTAAGATAGAGTACGAAAAAGGTGAAATAAAGAAAGCAGGGTCAAATCATAAAAAAATGTGGGGTATTATCAAGGACATAACATATACCTCAAAAACCAATGACGTTCCTTATGAACTTATCTCAAACTCGGACCCAGTAGGCTCGGTTAACCTGGTCAATAATTTCTTCGCTAATATAGGACACTCCCTGGCAGCAAAGTTTACTAGCGGCCAAATGGACCCACCAGCTCACAACAGTGTTAAAAGTCTCCCGTGCTCTATGGTTATGCTCCCTACCGATGAACAAGAGATCGACATTCTCATAAGAAACATTAAAACTGACTGCGCCGTTGGCCGGGATAGGATATCGGGAAGTTTTATTAAAAAATTTAAAGATAAATTGGTCGGACCCCTTACACATGTATTCAATCTTGCCCTATCTTCTGGTACCTTCCCTCTTATATTTAAAAAATCCCAAATAACTCCGGTCCACAAAAATGGTGACAGAGGCTGTGTTAATAACTACAGGCCTATTTCTATCCTCCTCGCATTGTCTAAGCTCCTAGAACGTATCATAAATTCTAGATTGGTCCAATACCTCGAAAGTAATGAAATACTCTCCGCCTCACAATTTGGATTTCGGGTGGGCAAATCGACCTCCGACGCTGTGCATGAGCTGACAGACCACCTAGTTAATAACCTTGACTGCAATCAAAAGTCGATTGCAATTTTTCTAGACTTGGCCAAGGCTTTTGACACAGTCTCTGTCCCCATCCTCATCTCGAAATTGGACAGACTGGGAATCAGAGGACAGCAGTTAAAATTATTCGAGAGCTATCTCACCGATAGAGTACAAACTGTTAAGGTGGGCAGGTACATCAGTGACGAAGAGCCTATCACGTATGGAGTCCCGCAGGGGAGCATTCTTGGCCCAACACTCTTCTTAACTTATATTAATGACCTGTGCGAGCTCCAACTACCTAAAGGTAAAATAATTACTTATGCCGACGACACTGCCTTACTCTTTCACGGATCATCATGGGAAGAAGTTTTCCAATATGCTCAGAGTGGCTTTAACATGGTGACCAAGGCTAAACCAAAATGCACTCACTCTTAATGTGGAAAAAACAAAATATATTACTTTCTCCCTCAAATCCAATAATCGCGCTAACCTTGATCATTACTCAATAACAGCTCACTCTTGTAGAAATCATGACTCTTGTAGTTGCCAATGCAACGATATTACTAAAACAGATAGCATTAAATACCTTGGTATCGTAATAGACAGTAAACTGAATTTTCAGGACCATATTAAACTTCTTACATCAAGAGCAAGAAAACTGATTTATATATTTAAAAATTTACGACATGTTGCAGATGACAGCGTTCTGAAAACAGTTTACTTTGCACTGGTCCAATCAATCCTAACTTATTGTATAGGGTCCTGGGGAGGGGCACACAAAACCTGTATGTTACAATTAGAGTGAGCCCAAAGGTCTATTCTTAAAGTGAGCTATTTTCTACCTTTTTCCTACCCTACAACAGAACTATACAAACACTGTGAAGTACTCACAGTCCGCAAACTTTTCGTTCTGAATACCATACTGAAACAGCACTCAAAATTACACTTTGACCCTTCTGTACTGGCAAGTAAACGACGTAGAGATCAAATATGCCCCCCAAAGAAATTCAAAACTCGTTTCGCCCAAAAATTTTTCTGTTTTTTAGGTGGCTACCTCTATAATAAAGTAAATGCAAAAATATCCACTTACCCTCTCACAAAACAATCCTGTAATAGTTATTTGTTATACAAGGGGGGAAAGTTGTATTTTACCCGCGAGTGTTTATTTGAAACACGAGCTAGCGAAAGGATCCTATGATTGACCATGAGCGAAGCGAGTGGTTCAAAATAGAATCCTGAGCGTAGCGAGTGTTTCAATACACGAGACGTAAAATAACTTTTCGCCCGTGTATAACACAAAACTTTTCACCTCACTACAGCGAGGAAAAAAGAATAAGGGTTTGTACTATATCTTTAAAAATATCTGCAATTATCAACCAATATGACATTTATTAAAACTAAGGTCTAATAAGCTTTCATGTAGGTATTTTAAACGGGATTTTTCAGAAAATAAGCTCATGTCAAATTTTTACTTTAGCTGCGTTGAAACGTCAAAACTCTTTCTCCACATGTGGATAAAAAGCGATTTTCTCAATAGATATCAAACAAACAAACTGGGCTTTCCGAGCTAGTGAGGTGAAAAATAATAACTAAATCCTGGCTACTTACCCTAGACTTTTGAAGCCCGTATCGTGAAAATACTCACACACACACACACACACACACACACACACACACACACACACACACACACGCACGCACGCACGCACGCACGCACGCACGCACGCACGCACGCACGCACGCACGCACGCACGCACGCACGCACGCACGCACGCACGCACGCACGCACGCACGCACGCACGCACGCACGCACGCACGCACGCACGCACGCACGCACGCACGCACGCACGCACGCACGCACGCACGCACGCACGCACGCACGCACGCACGCACGCACGCACGCACGCACGCACGCACGCACGCACGCACGCACGCACGCACGCACGCACGCACGCACGCACGCACGCACGCACGCACGCACGCACGCACGCACGCACGCACGCACGCACGCACGCACGCACGCACGCACGCACGCACGCACGCACGCACGCACGCACACACACACACACACACACACACACACACACACACACACACACACACACACACACACACACACACACACACACACACACACACACACACACACACACACACACACACACACACACACACACACACACACATTAATTTAGTTTGTTTATCTACTGCAGTTTGCTATGTTCTTTTATAATGTATATCCTACATTTCCTTAGCTGTAGACATCTGAAGGATGGAGACCTGGTGACCTGTCATACAGGCTCTGCCTAGTTCGGGCACCAGTCTCCACCGCATTAGAAATTAATAGTCTTAAGGAATTTATACTGTAACAAATGTAAACTTTGTGGTGGAGTCAATAAATACTTTATTATTATTATTATATTGTTTACGGCCACTTTACACCAACATATCACCAGTGTTATCCCCAAATTTGATTCGACTTATGATAACTCAGAAACAGAAGTATTTAGAAGTTCATACCAAGCCGAGATGGCCTATTATTTCGACCAACTGACCTCCAAATAGCCTAATTCAATATTTTTTCCGAAATATAAATGTACAGACAATGGACAGATCTTTATTTGTAACACTAAGTCTCCGCTGTCTGCCTGTCCGTCTGTTACACAGCTCTGTATCTTTAGAACTGCAATAGGTAGACTAACAGAATCAAACAGGCACCCAGTAGTTGGCATTTAAAAGTGCCGTGTGGTTTCTTTGCTGACAGAACAGAAGTCTCATACTAGTAAATATATAAGAAAGAAAGAAAGTAAAACATTTATTCGGGAACAAAACACAATAGGTACAATTATATAAATATGTAGTGACAAACTAAGAATTAAGTCTAATACTAATTGTATCTGCTTGGTTTGTTTCATAGTTGTATAAATTTATGTATGTATGTATTATATATGTATGAATATTATCTGTGTATGTATTATGAGTGGTGTACGGGAATCTTCGATAACTACTATGAGCGAGGACAAAAACACAGCAGCTAGACACAAGAATATATTGACAACTAACTAAAACAATGATACTTCAAAAAATAGACACATAAACATAGACAATATAAAAACTTATATAAAACCTCAACAAGTGGGTCATTGTCAGATTTAGGTTCGCGTCTTTTCGGTGGACACGTACAAAGTTAAGGACTAATAATTTTCCGATCAAAATGATATTAGCATAAACGATGTTTCCCTTTCTATGGGCTTGCGTGTTAAAAACATAACTTCTATGCACATACGCTGTTAACTATTGGCCACCGAAGAGACAACTTTTGTTTTTTGAACTGACAATGACCCAAGTGCATATTTTAATTATATGTAATTAGGTAGGTTTGATGCACCGCCTATAATATTTCCGCTTTTAGTAACTGGTATTAAGTCCGCCATGTACGTAAAGTTTCTATTTTGTGCAATAAAGTTTAAATAAATAAATAGCCAATTGAACAATTTTAAACAATTTACCAGCGATAAAAAACTTTTTTTAATTTGATGGTTCCGTACAACTTTTTTTTAACTTTATAATCCTACAGGCATTGGGTCACCATCACCACACGTCCAAATGTCAACGCGCGCACAGTGAACGCATCCTTATGCGCGCATCACGCTTTCACCCCGTGAGAACGCGCACAATGCGCTTGAAACTGGGCCCGGCGACATCTGTGCGCGCGCATCACTCGTTTTAATTAATGGCGACGTTACATTGTTTACGATACTGACTTTATAAGTAATTAATGCAAGTGTCAAATTAGAAAGGAGCGCTTTTACCTACTATGTTAATAATAATAATAATAGTACTCTTTATTGTGCACCACAAAGTAAAAGTAAAAATAACAAAAGAAATGAAAAATAAAAGTATTACAAATGGTAACAACAGGCGGTCTTATCGCTAAAAAGCGATCTCTTCCAGACAACCTTAGGGTAGAGAGTAAATTAAAAATAATTTTGAAAAAGGTCGTCGTATGTTAGTGTTGTTTTAAAATCACTTGTTTTAAACTTTTGATGCCGATTTCTCGATTGTGTTCGTGTGACATCCAAATAGTCTATTTCACAACTTTTTTGTAAAAACGTATATTTTTTTCAATTTTATAATAGACAGATATCAAAATTAATTTATAAAATACCCTATTGACAATAATACTTAATGAAAGTAAGCCAAATCGGATAGGACATCAGGAAAGCGAGAAGTCGGAAATAGGAGCATGTATTCAAATGACGACCCGAAACGCAAATGCATCGCATAGCGCACCAATCAATGCATAATGAGTGTTGCGAGAAATAATTAACATAGGGCCAGCGAAACTTGCTTTAGCCTTAACGCTTAGCACGAATAGCAAGCCAGAATACGACTACCTTAGCACCAGTAAACCGACTTATATATAGTTTACGGCGCACTGAGATCTATCGTTATATGTTTTATATAGGTGTATGTTTTATATACTGTCAATTGAAAAGAAAAAAAAAAAAACATTTTTGGAAACCCTTGATAAAGAAAAAATATGACCTGCAGTTTGTAACCACATTTATGTAAACAAAAGTCGGTTCTCACCCAAATCGGAAATAGCCAGTAAGATTCCAATTTCGTAACCAGCACGTACGAGTCGCCCAGACCAATAGATACCCTGCCTGTTTTGGCAACAAAATGTCAATCTTAACACATTTTAGCAATTTCTCGGAAGTACATTACTTAATCTTCTATTTAAATATTCCAAATCGGAACTAGCCAGAATGATTCCAATTTCGTAACCAGCCGCATCGCACGTACGAGCCGCCAGCCAATAGGGATACCTTGCTTAACCGACAGCGAAATGTTTACATTTGGCGACCGCATTCCTAACCGAGAACCAAGTCCGGCGCTAAGCCGAGACTGAATTACTTTATGGTATTTCTCAAGCCTTTCATTCAGTTGGATGTTTTCTATGCAGTTTGTGTGAGGTTAGATATTAGGCTTTGAAATCTGTGTTTATAACCTAAATAAAAAATGCAACACACCCCCGACACAATGTAGCATGGTCATCATGAGACCCTCATTCAATGAGTGATGTAGAAAATGCTACTAAAACGGAACATTCGCTTCAATATTTGCTGACATCTTGTCACTTTTCCAGTTAAAGCTGAACATTTTGGAAACTACTGGTCCTATTTCTACCAAATAGCTAAGAACAAGCAAGCGCAGCGTAGGACGTCCACCTACAAGATGGACAGATGACCTTATAAAGGTCGCCGGACGGCGCTGGATGCAGGTCGCTTCCAACCGGTATATATGGAAGTCCAAAGGGGAGGCCTATGTTCAGCAGTGGACGTCCTATGGCTGAGATGATGATGATGATGATAGAAAGAAAGAAAGACAGAAAGAAAGAAAAACATTTATTGCCACACCAAAAAATAAAATAGGTACATAGATTGAACAATAAAAACATTGTCATTATATTGTCCACCCAAATAGCTAAGAACCATCTGGACAGACAAGTCTTTCGATTAAAAGAGCCGCACTCAAAATGGAAAATCCGTTTGGGAGCTATTTAACCAATTTAGTTACGGGGATAGTTCGACATTAGAGCTGGTTATAGGATACTTTTTACCCGTCTGCGGTCAAAAAAAGATACGTGGACGAAGGTGTGGGCACCTTCTTGATGGTATACGATTTATGTAGGTAAATAAACTCAAACTACCGAGTGTTCACTGTCTAGACATTTAAGAACAGTTATTAGCGTATGACTTGTATTTAAATTGCATAACATAAAGAAGGAAACAGATGTCATGTTTTATTTTGATTGCGCAATTCAATTAGTGTAGTTACGTTAGCGATAGTCTAGGCTAGCCACCTGTTTCCTTTCTTATCAACGTTTTAAATTACTTTCACGCCTGTCTGGTAACTTATTAAGTATCATTTGAAATAATTTGATTATTATAACTTAAGCTGTTATTCAAATGAGAGAGTAGCAAAAACTTTTAAATTGGATTTGAAAGGATAATGAAATGAGATAATGAACTTATTTCTGTAAGTAGGCCACAAGGGCACTTTTACACCCCTCGACTGTGCTGCCCTTGTTGTGTGATGCTTGTGCGTACTGCGTACTTGTAATGGTAATGGGCCTGTGCGTACTTGTTATCGCTGAGGCTACATCGGCAGGACTAATACCGAGCAGGCTCGGCGGCAGGGATCAGACTGAGAGTAGCATCCGGCGGTGAGGCTTGCAACGTGCCAGGCGAGGCGGACGGGCCTTCTGAGGGGAGGACACTCTGAGAGTTCTATATTAGAGAAGGCTCTGCAGACGTGCCCAAGTGGCACACAGGCTGTATGTATACGTGTGAAGACCGGAATTATCCTGAGGGTCGTGAAGTTGTAGTCTCGCCATAAAGTGAATTTTAATTCTTATGTCTTGAGGGTTCCGGCTGATCACCGACCTTCATGAAGGAAGAATTTGTGTTCTATTCCGGAGTTTCCGCGGTCGGCTGCCAAACACCACAGACTTGCGTAACACATCGTAAAAATATGATCTTAGTTGTTTAGTGTTTCAATATTTCATAATGTATGTTAGATTGCAAGGTATCTATGGGCCTTTGATGCCTGAAATAAATGAATTATTATTATTCCTGTATGTCGCACCCGCTCACGGGACAATTGTGTCCCGGCCCTTTGGGAGGCGTGAATGGAGCCGAAGCCAACGCGTAGAGGCCCTTTTGACAATTTAATAGAATGTTACTAATTAATTTATTATTATTATAAGCTCTTCCACAGCTGTAACGAGCTGAATAAGGGCTGTATAAGCTCTTAGGCAGTATGTGTGCTAGTGGTTGGTCAAAAGCATGTAACTACCCCATACAGGCGAGTACCAGGCGTGGTAGTGCCGGCATTCGTTGGTGGTTTTAGACCGTAGTCCTAAGTCCCGGTTAGTCCGTCATACCCGCTCTAGTCCCCCGATTGGAAATAAATGCACTTTATGCATCCCGCCTAATCGGGGCAGGCCGAGACGGAGATGGCGGGATGACTTGGACGCATTCCTTAGCAACTGGTCGGACGACACATCAAACAGGGACCTGTGGAAATCTAAGGGAGAGGCATTTGCCCAGCAGCTAGGGACACACACCAATAGGCTTTAAAAAAAGAATAAATGCACCTCCCCAACGTTTAAAAAAAGGCCTGTTTAAAAAAAGGACATGTCTGAGTCTAACCATAAAACCCTTAAATCCTAATTTTGTAACAGAAGGGTTAGCGGTTAAGACTCTTCAATAAGATAGGGATCAACTGATTAATAGATCACTATTTGTTTATCGTACTCCGGAAGATATATATATATATATATATATATAGAGAATACAATTAGTTTCATATAAACCGTGAGGAGTCGGCGAATGCAATATGCGGAGGATCACACTTATAAGGAGGGCCTATGTTCGTCCATATTTGTGCTTTGAACTTCACACACACTAAATATAAGGACGATATCAGACATTTGCCTTGACAACGCCGATTATACTGATACCAACACATTATACACGCCATTATTATTCATGCCCATATTGACTTGTCTTGACTCATGTGTTCAAGGTGAAAATACTTGTATTTTCCTTTTGGATTGGTAGAAAAATCCTTGCACTTGGTCATGACATGGAAAGACCTTGATTTAAAAGGAAATAATCATGACAAATGTAATAATCTGTCTTAACTAAGACAATTCGGTTAGTCAACTTTGTAGCTAATACAATTATATACAAATATTCTGTTCCCGAATTCTAAACACATGCATACATGTACAGAGGCTTCTACACATGTACAGATATGTACCTACGGGCCATGTTTTGCTGTAATTTGTGACCCTGCCATTATTTTCTCGGGGAAATATGCGAACGGAAAATTTACTACGAAGAAATAATGAGTTCTGGAAAATGATCTAACAAATCGTTTAGAAGCCCCTTACGACATTCGAATTGTTGTATCTGGAACTTACTCGTACTATATGATATGTGTGTGCTTTTTTGACAAATGGAACTACATAATAATATTAATGACAAATATTTTTGTTACAGGTATGAAGCATGAAAATTAAAACTTATTGGTCAAGAAATATCTAGGTAAGCCAAGGAATTTTATAATTTTGAAAAATGGATGCCTGAATTATATTCTTGACTAGTTCTCAAATGCGTGCCGCCAGCTACCGCAAAACATTAGTTAGACAACTTGTTGGCATTCCGTTATAAATGCGAAAATTTGAAAGGAGAGAGAGGAAGACTGATGAGAGGTGTAGTATTTGTATAGTAAGAATTATGTTTGGGTTCCATATCTACTTACCTAAATTACCTGCGAACAATGCCTATGTGACTGTGTAGTCGGGCAAAAATACTAATTATAGAAAAGGATAAGCGTAACAATCCAGAGAGGGAACCCAAGCAGTATTATGAGAACCTCGCCTACGGGATATGATTTGCTTTGGGCGAATTAATTTAGTACAATCTGTAGCATTCGTTTTGTATTTTAGACCTTTATCTAAAGTTGTACAAAGGATTTCTAGCCTGATGAGATAAGTGAGGTAGGTACTGTGGGGTGGTGGCTCATGGAAACGCTTTTCTTGTTAATTTAGAATATATTTTGGACCGAAATACAATAATTAATATGGTGGCGACTCGTAGAGGAATAATCCAGGTACTCTGTGGAATAATCTAATATTTTTAATATGTCGTTCACTTGACAGTGACGGAATCTTTATTTTAACCAAATACTTCTTTATTAGGTACCGGCCTACATCCCTACAGTACGTACTTTTGTCTATGGGCGACGGTTATCGCTTCCCATCAGGCGATCCGTTAATGACATAAAAAAATATATTATACATATTATTTTATGTCTTTGTCTCTTTGTTTGTCTGTCTTGTCTATTTTTTGTTTTTGTAACAATATTTGGTGTACTGAGATGCCATTTATACAGTTCCATAATAATATATCTCCCAATCTTTAACGTTTACAAAAATGAACTCAATCTATACACATTAAGGTTTCTAACAAGTTGTATTCCATTGAGTGACGACGTTTCGCAAAATATCCGGTGCAGTACCGTTTCAAATCGCTCTGCCACGTGACGTCATCACATGAGAGATGGGATCAATTTTATTATGTTATCAAATTGCTTTGCTGGTATGTGATTTGGAGAAATAGCGAGTTCCCGTGGAAATCATATTTCCGCATATTGTGCCCTTATAATATATATGAGTTTTGATGAGGAATTAGTTCATTGTCATATTACTAATATAATACTACATATCTCTGGTGAAAACGCAGCCTGATTTTGGTGTCAGATTTGAAAATTATCTTAGTAAGAATTTGTTCAAGGAATTGTATGAAATGTTGGGTTATTTGAATGGTGTTTTGTGGCCGTTTCGTTTACTGCGTACTAGAAGTCCAGAGCAATCAGTCTAAAAAAAAAACTCCATAAGTACCTATTAGACAATCGGTTAAGCCTACTTATCCGTTCAAAAATGCTGATTGTTTTAGACATTTTTCTCTATGATCAAACATGTTTCTTAACATTTTATCAATGTTTGTGATAGGGGTTCCTTTTTTGCTATTCTTGCCATGGAATGCGAAACCCTAAAAAACATAGCTACCTAATAATAACTGAACCAGTTGCGTGTTAACAGTAGTTCGATAATTTGCTCGCTTCTCGAATTAAACGTTCAAGTTTTCGTGATAGACCTTTTTGATTTGGAAACTTTTCAATGATAGCTTTTATCGCCATAAAAGTTTCCTAATGGTGTTAGAAACAGGTTTCAATCATTTTAATTATGGATTTAATCTACGTAAGTATATACGGTATCTACAAACGAAAATGTGACCAAATAGCATTTTGAAATTTTTCGTCTATTTCTGATAAATTTGATATTGATTTTGATGATGATGAAAGAATAATAAAAGGGCCAATTTTTTTTTCATGTTTTTTTTTTTTCTTGGATTGCATTCAAATTTGGAGAGTTGGTGAAGTAGCTTATTCTGACTACGCTAAGCGCAATTCACGCTATGCCCTACAAATTTTTCCATTGAATTACACAAAATGTATGGAAATTTCGTAACTAAACTTCGTATTATGTACTAAAACTAAAACTAAGTACAAAATGAGGAGCTTGATATAAAAAAAAATCGACAGCTAAAAAAAATATTGGCACAGATACTGTACCAAGACTAATGTAAAGCAGAAATTTACGTTTTTCCTCGCAGACGAATTTATGGGTAGGTACTCGATACAGGTATAAAAACAGTGTACTAACTTTGAACAAGACATTCAGCAAAAATAAAAATGCCATCATTTGCTTGACAATCAGCAAGTGTAGTATTGCTTGACAATCAGCAAGTGTAATAACCCAGTTTTTAATGTCACCTGAGACAACTGATATGAGGTATGTTTTGCTGCTTTATACTGACTGTCTAGGGTTGGCCCTTTCTATTTTGTACAGCTAAGCTTTTATTAAGAAGGGCTCATTGCCAAGCAGCGATTATAACGGACATAGCATAAAGAAGTTAGTCCTTACTATGGGTGAAGATTAATATTGACATACAGGTTAATTATTGTGTCAATATTTATTATTTATTAATGAATCGAACAATGGATATAAAGAATATAATTAATTAAAACATGGCTAATGATTTAATAAACAATAATATTTTTTCCTATTGACAGCCCTATTTTAACAAACGGTAGACACTTCACAATCTAAATCGTTTTACGATTCAATAAGATAAGGACTAGCGTGCTGCTGACTCGTAAACTTTGCTGCGAGTTCATGTCGGCGCTGAACGCTGTTGTTTGAACACCTGACATGATGAGTAGTTGATACCTACTGCTAGGGTTGCCAACGTCAGTCAGGCCCGGACTTAGAGAGCCAGGACCCCTAGGCACTTGGCATTTGGGGCCCCTCCTCGATCTCAAAATGGTTTTCAGCAAATTAAATAGTAAAGAACATAAGTATGGTGCAAGCCCTGCTTCTGCGACTTGGGTCGCTATGCCCGGGCCTTGTGGGCCAAAAAAGTGTCCCAATGTTTTTTCGTTCCATTCCGTTACCATTTCCATATAACATACTACAGCGGTAACGGAATGGAAAAGCAAAAAATGTATGAATATTTTGGGACAGCTTTTGTCTTCTAATTAGATCCAAAGAGCACGTGATTCTGAGTAGAAAATACCAAAAATATCGAAAAAAAAAGTGGAGTGTACAACTTTAGAAAAAATGGCCCAGATGCGGCACTGCTCACAGTGATATTACGTTTCGCGAGAGGTGATGCGCTCTACCCTTATATTCCAATGTACTGTTTTGCCCATCTCTACACGGGAGTTTTCCTGTACCCTTCCCATGAGTTAACGTGACCGTACTCGCTAGCGACAGCGTAATTGTATGGGTACTGCGCCCCTAGCGGTTACTTTGTAGAACTACAATCCCCCGTATAAATCGTTCGCTAGCTTTTTTTTATTTTTTTTCGGACAACCTCACACAAATAGATCTAGTCCCAAATTAAGCTCAAGAAGGCTTGTGTTATGGGTACTAGACAACGATATACATACTTATATAGATAAATATATACTTAAATACATAGGAGCAACCATGACCTAAGCACAAATATTCAAGTTCATCACACAAATCTTTGCCCTGGCCGGGACCCGGTTCGAACCCGGGACCGCCGCTCAGTTGGCATGTGCTTGCAAACTGAGCCAACCGCATTGTCTACTACGTGTCGACTACTGTCACTGTAAACTCATGGGAAGGGCTGTAGTTGATTGTACAAGCTCATCACTTGTAATGGCAGAATCGGTCGGACGGTCGCGACCCGCGGCAAAGTTCGCAGATCAAAGCGGTGCTGTAACGATGCGCCCGCGCCTTTCACTTTCGCGCATGCGCGAAACACGGCGAGCTCTTCAAAAAAGGTTTTGTTGATGTTTACACTTTTTTATTGGCATTTGTACCTATTTCATTTTACCATAAGGTGTAGGTGGGCCGATTTATTTGTATTTCTTCGGAGATTCATGACAATTGGTAGGTTAGGTTAGGTTATGTTTACCCATCGTATTTGGTCTACTTTTTATATTTCTATCTTAACTTTTCCACCGAACTTAAATAGAGAAAGCAAGCCAAAATGAACTTTTCGGACGAAAAAGGATGGAAAAGAATTATGCACTAACTATATAGGGCAGGCAACTTTTTAGGGTTTCCGTACCCAAAGAGTAAAACGGGACCCTATTATTAACTCCGCCGTCCGTCCGTCTGTCACTAGGCTGTATGTATCTCATAAGCCGTGATAGACAGTTGATATTTTCACAGATGATGTATTTCTGTTGCTGCTATAACAACAAACACTAAAGACAGAATAAAATATACCTATTTAAGGAACGTGATCGGTTGCGTTAACTTTGCATCTCATTTGTATCCGGCGTCATGCATACCAGGTACAAAATTAACTTAACCCGGCCAGTTAAGATGGGATAAGTGTTTGTACGGAACCCTCGGTGCGTGAGTCCGACTCGCACTTGGCCAGTTTTTTTATATTTCCATCTCAACTTTGTCACCGAAGTTAATAGAGAAAGTAAGCCAAAACTAACTTTTCGGATAAAAAACGATGGAAAAGCATTGTATACTATATCTATCTGTACGGAAAGCTGGGCATTCCAGGATAAGCTACTTTTTATTGTACTACCCTAAAACTACCCAAATATATAGTCCAGTCCACACAACTGTGGTCCAATTTAATCCGAAAATTATACTCGTTAATATAATGACAATTATAAAGAACAAAGAGTGAACAACATAATAAAACAAACTTAAATAAAAACGTACAAAATCACTGATAGAATATAGATTTTTATAAAAATAAACGAGTTTTGTTTTGGACCATAGTTGTACTTACATACATAAAACCGTAACAGATAAAGCCCCCATTTTCTCCGAAGGGCACCTTCTGGTTCATTCATAATACTTAATGATAGGAATCACACTAATATTATAAAGGTGAAAGTTTGAGTGTGTTTGTGTGTATGTTTGTTACTTCTACACGCTTAAACGAATAAAAAATTGGTAGCTGACGCGTTGGATTAACACATAGGCTACCTACTTTTTATCCCGAAAAAAAATAATGTTTATGAGCGGTAACACTGCGGGGGACTGCTAGTAAATCATATATGTATAGAAACTGCATTCTATCGGTTCAGAGTTCAGTTCCTAACAATCAGTGGAAAGTAGCATATAGCGATGTGCGCGCGCGCCGCTCTCGGCGCTTCGCAGAAATGAAAGCCGTCCGGGACTTCCGGACCTTCGCGCATCTCGGCAAATAAGGCCTTAGGACTTTTTTTTTCTGTGTGGCTTTTAAGGCCTTATGACTTGTTTAACCTAACAAGTGCTGTTTGGCCCTGGGATAGCGTGAGACCTGCGCCGGAGGGCACGTCGCTTGTAACTTGATTGAGGATAGTAGTTACCAGGGCACGTGGAGTCGATACCACAAGAAGACATGCAGAAGTTCCCAGTAATCTTTTATTCACAAAAGACACAGGGAAAAACAACTACTTTACGTACACATTATGTCTAGGAAGGAATTGCGTTTTGATTCATATATCACAGATCAAGAATGTATGTCAGCCATTGTACAGGGTGACGGGGAACAGAAGGAAGGAAGGAAATGTCAAAAACAGACATAGATAATAAATGTGCTACCATAACCTATATAGAGCGATTGTTTGGCTCATATAAAATTCAACGACGCGGTTGGCGCAGTTTGTAGGCACCTGCCTATCTAGCCGGAAGTCCTGGGTTCGAATCTCGGCCGGGGCAAATATTTGTGTGATGAACTCGAATATGTGTTTCTGGATCATGGATGTTATCTAAGTGTTTATTTTGTCGTCTAATATCCATAGTACAATCTTTGCTTAGTTCGAGACTAGGTCGATTTGTGTATGATCGTCCCTTAGTATTTATTTTATTTATCTATTCATAATTTTTATAAATTATAATTTTCGTAGTCATAATTTCTACGTTTCTCTGAAACAAATAACTTTTCAGGATTGTTATAATACAAATCTAGCCTAAGCTAATGGGGGGGACTCTCAAAACATTTGTAAAGAGTTTACGGCTAATGATTTTATGACAAACAATACGGTATGACAATCAATCGTTATGTGACCACATGCGCACCCAACCCAACTTGCAGTTTCATATAACAGTATGTCAACTACTAATCTCAAAACATTGTCCAGAATGCTGAACAATCCATCATTCTTTTTCTGAGATATTGAAACGTAACGTAAACGAAAAATAAGTCTGTTCTCATTTTCTCAAACTTTGCGTTTAGTTTTCACGGGTATTTCACGATAAGGAATAAACTCAAAACTCAAACTCAAACTGTTTATTGCGCACATATTACAACATAGTACAATACTACAATTATAATATTGTACCCTGTAAGGGCACAGCAATTTCCTTAATTCTACTTAACACTAGCATTACAATAAAACTACGATTAATTTAGGAATTCCTCTTATGTCCAGTAACATTTATCTAATAAATATTTAGCTAGCTCCTTTATAAATACATTAACCTTTTTTTTATACCTTCATTTAATTTTGGGTGGTAGCTTATTATAAATTTTTATGCACATCATGTGCGGTCCCGTAAGGAATAGTCTTAAATTGGAGGACTTAGTAGTAGGTAGAGCCATAAGTTGAAAACACTTTGAAAATAGTGTTTGCCGGGTAGCTCCTTAACGTTCCATCTAAGAATGGTTTGAGGGTCGATTGCAAAAAAACAGTATATTTCATCTAATAATGTCTATTGGACTATTATCGCGAATAAATGCCAATCAAAATGGCGAGGATTTTATCGTTTATGCAAGAGGTCACTTCAGTTTTATGCTCGTAGCGTATAGCAGACTACCAACTGCCCATCACTAATGTACCTACCTAATGAATGAGACGTAACATAAACTTTGTCGTTTTTAGGGTTCCGTACCTCAAAAGGAAAAAACGGAACCCTTATAGGATCACTTTGTTGTCCGTCTGTCCGTCCGTCCGTCTGTCAAGACCCTTTTTCTCAGGAACGCGTGGAGGTATGAAGCTGAAATTTATATCAATTACT
The DNA here is from genome assembly GCA_905147355.2 of Apotomis turbidana. Classification (NCBI taxonomy): domain Eukaryota; kingdom Metazoa; phylum Arthropoda; class Insecta; order Lepidoptera; family Tortricidae; genus Apotomis; species Apotomis turbidana. Next base: position 5,815,422 of record LR990299.1, on the reverse strand, counting down.
CAGGTCTACTGTCCCTTGAAGCTGTGAAAAAATCAAACTTCTAAGCCAACGCAATCAAAAGATACAGCCGTTTATGCCGCAAATTTTCGACACTTGCAAGGGAATCAAAACCTACAGGGTGCTTCCCGTGAACTCAGAATCTTGAAATTTGGTACGAAGCAACGTCTTATAGCATAGATAAAGGAAAAATTACGAAAACCATAAATTTTTAGTTACATCACATAATATATTTTTTTTTAATAATTTTAAACTTACTACCCATTTCCTCATAAACGCGTAGAGGTATTAAATTGAAATTCATACCAAATACTCAGGTCTATAATACCTTTAAGCTGTAACAAAATCAAACTTCTATGTCAACGCAATCAAAAGAAACAGCAATTTAAGCTGCATATTTTGAAACTCGCAAGTACTCGCAAGGGAATCAAAACCTAAAGGGTACTTCCAGTCGACCTAGAATCTTAAAATTTGGCATGAAGCAACGTTTTATAGCACACATAAAGGAAAAATTCCGAAAACCTGAAATTTTTAGTTACATTACAAAATATATATTTTTTTGTAAATGTCGATTTCGATTGTCGTAATGAACGAACTTTGTAAACCTTGCAGGTTTGTACGGAACCCTCGGTGCGCGAGTCCGACTCGCACTTGGCCGGTTTTTTTATTTATGTAACGGTCGTTAAATTAAAATTGCAATATCTTTATTATCCTTTCTAATTTTATATTTATGGAAGAACCTATAAAATCAGAATTGCATTATAATTGAATAATTCTACTAATTAAGTACCCATTACTGTCAATTTTAAACACAAATATGCATGTGTGCAATATGTTTTCAAATGTGTTATACTGAGACTTTAACGGACTACTTATATTTAACATACAAAACTCCCGTGAGTGTCACACATGTTAAATACGTATCGATCACGCGATTGAGCGCTGTTCGATTGGCCGCCGCCCCATCAGCACGGTGCTCCTGATGATGAATCGCGAACCGATACTTTTTATCTTCTTTATTGTTTAATTGACGAAAGAAAAAATAAACGTATTTTTTTTACTGACAGACTATAATTATTGTTTTTTCGCTCGTTACAGTTCCCAATTGATTTCAGACTGCGATCATTAATTTTCTTTGACAGACACCAATGAAAGTAATAAAACGCCTTTCCAGCCATACTTTAATGGAATCATTAAATCTTTCCAACAAATCCTGTTATTCACATTTAAAATGTATTGAAGGACTATGACATGCATGTTTCTTATTACCTTTTTAATTCGTGACTTCAGTGTTATGACATGTGAGATTAATGTCGTTCGAACGCAATTCAGCGCAATCGCAAAATTATTGGTTCTTTTTAATTATTTAACGTTACCTTGTATGGGTTCTTCATTAATGATACGGTGAATACTTTCTTGCATAAATTGAGGTTCCTCTGAGTTCCACGGAGCTGAAAGAAACTCGTTTGCTTTTTGTTACCATTTTAATCGTATCATGGCAGGTAATAGTCGTATTATTCACAGTAAAAGTTTATGAAAAAATATAGTTGGAATTGCTAATTTATTTATTTTGTTATTGAAAGCCTACCAGAACTTTGAAACGAAATGAAATGAAATGGTGATTTATTTGCGGAATATGGGTTACATAAGCTGGTATAATTTACAAATTATAAGAACCACCATACTCTACTTAAAAAACCGGCCAAGTGCGAGTCAGACTCGCGCACCGAGGGTTACGTACAAACACTTTCCATCCCTAGGTGGTTAAGTTAAGTTTGCACCTGGTATGTATAGCGCCCCATATATATTAGGTGCAAAGTTAGGTATTAAAAAAACTACTTACTAGATCTCGTTCAAAACAATTTTCGTTGGTATTTTTTATAGTAATGTACATCATATGTTTTTTTTTAGATTTTTCATTTTCTTATTTTAGAAGTTAGAGGGGGGGGGGGACCAGCTTTTTTCCACTTTGGAAGCGTCTGTCACGCAAACTATTCGGTTTAGAAAAGAAATATTTTAGAAACCTCGATATCATTTTTGAAGACCTATCCGTATCTGTATACCCACACGTATGTGTTTGACGAAAAAAAAATTTTTGAGTTTCAGTTCTAAGTATGGGGAGCCCCCAATATTTATTATTATTATTTTTTATTGTTGCATCAAAATCTTATGCGGTTCACAGAATACATCTACCTACCAAGTTTCAACAGTATACTCTTATAGTTTCGGAAAAAAATGGCTGTGACATACGGACGGACAGACGGACAGACAGACAGACAGACAGACAGACAGACAGACAGACAGACAGACAGACATGACGAATTTATAAGGGTTCCGTTTTTTGCCATTTGGCTACGGAACCCAAAAAAGCATGCAAATATTAAATCTAAATTTTGTTACCGTGGCACTCGTGGCAGATTAAACAAAATAGAGATACTTAAAGCTAAATGTACTTAAATAGAAATTAATTACCTATTACTAGATTTAAAATTTAAATTAAGAAATTCGTTAACGGAGTACACGCATAATTCACACAGCCATAAGTGCAGTTTCTTTGTAGAAAACAAAACTGTATTTTTCCTCATTATCAAAGAAAAACAAAAAAACCGGCCGAGTGCGATTCGGGGTCACGCACCGATAGTTTCGTACAAACACTTATCTCATAGAAAATCTTGCTGAAAATACTGCCCGATTTATTAAAACAAACCTTCGCACTGCGGAAGTTTAAATTTCGTTCTAGATTAAAAATACAATATTTTAGCATATGTATACTGTAGAAATAACCTAGATCACAAAATATTAAATACATATTTAATTATTAAGTACTTAATCATAATTTCGTGTTATACATTATTACAATAAATAAATCATTAACTAAATTTATTGTCCCATAAGACTGGATGCGTTCCCTCTCTGGATAGTAGAGCTGTGCCGTCCTCGAAAAGAAGATTTTTATGTAGAGAGAACGTTCTCGAGAACATTTTCCATTACAAAATGGAAGTTTCCGGAAATTCTCGGAAACGGGGATAGATAATAATATGCCTATCCTTTGGGCGAGGAACGAGCCAGCCCTGAAGGTCTCCAGTTACATTTTTAATTTTCTTTCACAGAGCGCGCACAAGTATAAACATTGTATATATTTAAACATTTAAATAAATTCGTCATTCGTCACACACCGCAGCCGCTGAAACAGAAGCGTGTTAATCTTGCATTCTTATGCGGTTTCCTTATGCGATGCGGAAGACTGAATTGGCAAAAAAATCCTCTTCATTTCATACTTTACACTGTGTTTATATAATTTGTACGAAACAATAATTAAATCGGCGAAGTGGGAGCTGGGTCTGTGCACCCAGTACACATACCTAATCTTTTTTTTTTTGTTTTTATTAGAAAAAACATTTTTCTGATTTGTAACTAGCTAGTGTGTCCAGGCGCCGTGGCCGAAATCGGCTAGGATTGGATGATGATCATGAATGATGATGATGATAATTATTACACTGAACTTTTGTATTCTTAATGCGATGCGAGTAGCGAGTATTGACGACGCGGTTGGCGCAGTTTGCAGACACTTCTACTGAGCCGGTGGTCCCTGGTTCGAATCCCGGCCAGGGCAAATATTTGTGTGATGAACTCTAATATTTGTTCTTGGGTCATGGATGTTATCTATATATGTATTTATATATTATGTATATCGTCGTCTAGTACCCATAGTACAAGCTTTGCTTAGTTTGGTACTAGGTCGATTTGTGTATGTGTTGTCCCATAATATTTATTTACTTATTTATTATTTATTAGGTCGAAAAAATCTGTTTTGTTATTATATACTACAATTTGTAAGATTATTAGCTAGCATAGAAAAAAATTATCTTGGACAGGAGGAGAGATGTGTCATTTCTCAGGAACGTTACTCGATTTGTTTGGATAAAGAACGTTCTCGAGAACGGCACATCTCTAGACAGGAGGATGTACAGAGGTTTGGTTGAATGTTTCCTTGTATCAACATTATTTACTTGCATCGTCGTATTATCAATTTCTGTTCTTCACGAACTCTAATATGACCATGAGAACTGATTGGCTCTATGGTTGACAAAATAATGTTATTTGGCATTAAGTCCACCATTTGTACTTTATTAATATTAATAATTTATTATTAATAATTTCATCAAAGGTAAAATGGTTTACCTAAAACCGGTGACTTTTGGATTTTTTTACAAAATAACTCAACCCTATGGGCAACTTAGCAAAAAGTGACCGTTTTAATAATCATGAATAATGCAGGTTCAAATTCATGTAGGTACAAAAGCTATTTTTACATTACATAAAAATGCAAAATGACGCTGGCATTTACGGAACCCTAAAAACACACCTGACTGCATTCAAACCGATACCGTCGTGCAATTGTTTTTTTCGGAAATCCTGCCACGAGCTTTCAATGTGAAAGTCGCGATAATTATCTCAATTTGGTTGCGTAATATTGTTTAATGTCGTGAGCTTTTATTAAACGCCGCCGAATAGTTGTTTAACGGGTCCTTTCTCGGCTTTAATGTTTTTATTACGTATTATAAGTATCCAAGTGTAAACAGGATGCGACTAACTTTAAAATAAAATAAATAATCAAATACATTTACTTATATTCGTGACGTGATCATAAAGCATTTACATAAAAATGTGTGATAAAAATAATAAAATAAACCAAAATGCAACTGTAATATATGGCTGTGCCACAAAAATGTCCCACCTCACCATGATGCTAGCTCGAGAGCCAGTTTTTTTATATCATAAGCGACAAACGAGCAAACGGATCGCCCGATAGAAAGCGATTACCGACGCCCATAGACACCTGCAACACCAGAGGAGTCACAAGTGCGTCGTTGGCCTTACAGGTGGGAGTACGCTCATACTTTCTTAGCTCTGATCTAATGATGATCAGTGATAATTAGTAGGTAATGGCGATAAGGGCAAGCGAACTATGACAACACTGTATGTAAAATATCACACACAAGTGTTTAGCTAGATGTGCCAGGTAGGTCACTTTCGTATCCGTTTTTGATCGTAAACATAATTCTAATAATAATGATCTAATTTTGCATTCAATGGCGTGGCCTATAAAACAATAATAGACAACGGTAGCCATTTTTTGTGAGTACGCCAAATATGTGCAGTTCCTCAATGTTGCGCAAACGCAGAAGTAAAAGGCACGCAAATCGTTTATTAGCTCGCGGGCATCTCGTCGAATATTATAAACGCCTCTAGCACAACTGTGACCCGCGCGAAAAATATTATTCATCTCTTTCTTAGCTGTACCGTAAGAGAGTGACGGGTGATGGTATGTCGGGAACAAGAGTGCTAGGCTGATAGATACAGAGGTGGCACCGGTATCCTTACCATGACATTTAACGTGACCGTGCTCGCTAGCGAGAGCGTAAATGAGTAGTATATGGTAGTATGAAGAATAGTACCTACATAGGGCCGGACTTAAGGGCCCTTGGCACTTTGGCATTTGGGGTCCCCTGCCCTATAAGGAGAACATTATTATGGTGCAAGTCCTGCTTGTGGATGGGGCCCCTAGACTGGCTGGGCCCCTAGGCCCGGGCCCTGTGCGCCTAGGGGTAAATACGGCACTGATGGTACAGCGCCTGTTGTTATAGGGGTGAATCAACTTTTTTGTGTTGTTTACTCTGTCCCCGTTTTTCAAGTGACATCTTCATACTGTTTCATGGAAAAATGCTTAGGTTGTCCGAGGGACAAATTTTGCGTAACCATAGCAACAAGCTGCACTTAAAAGTTGATTCACCCATAGCGACAACAGAAATACATCATCTGAAAATTTCAACTCTTCTGCTATCACGGTCCATGAAATGCGGCCTGGTGACAGACAGACAGACGGACGGAGGGACAGTGAAGTCTTAGTAACAGGGCTTTTTTACCCTTTGGGTACGGAACCCTACAAACCACCTTTCTATGACGAGGTGATAAAAAAAAACACACGAGACCGACTGAAGCATGTTCATCGATATAAAATACTTAATTAGATTTAAAAATTCCATCTCGTGAAAATTAATTATTTAAATTTAATTATTTTCTATAAAATCGTAAACATCTAAGTAGGTAAACGTATAAGAGAATTGAATTACGTATTCAATGAAGCTACCATAGAAAATTGTGCGGTATTATTGATTTCGATAACATATCGAAAGGGTGATTAGCAGATTGAGTTATTTCAATTGGATTCTGATTGGATGCAATCCTGTGCAATAAACCGAATGTGGCAATAGTTGATGCTAATGATATTGAGGTACGCAATGATATTCATCAGTCATCATATCGAATGGGTTATATGAGAAGTAATAGCATATGTGCTAAACCTGTTTTTATTATCATACTGAAAGAACAACTTCGTCGACGTATTTTCTTTCTATATCGCGAGAAAATTTAAGTAACAGATAGCGCTGCGCAGCTTGCATCGCGCTGTTAAGATTTTTAGTGAATTAAACAGATTTCCGATAAAATGTTTAACTTTTATACATAACGCGACCCGCTCGGATCGCACAGGTGCAATGCTAATATTATAAATGCGAAAGTGTGTCTGTCTGTCTGTCTGTCTGTCTGTCTGTTACCTCTTCACGCTTAAACCGCTCAACCGATTTAGATGAAATTTGGTATATAGATAGTTTCAGTCCCGGGGAAGGACATAGAATACTTTTCATCCCGAATAAATTTAGTGTTCCCGTTGGATGAGCGTGTAACACCGCGGGGCACAGCTAGTTATACATATAAACCTTCCTCTTGAATCATTCTATCTGTTAAAAAGCCGCATCAATATCCGTTGCGTAGTTTTAAAGATCTAAGCATATTATAGATATAGGGACAGACAGACTGGAAGCGACTTTGTTTTATACTATGTAGTGATAGTATAAACTTCTCTGTCACTCAAAAGAGTCATAAGTTACTCAGTCTTTCGTTCTAATTTATCCTTGCTTGGTTTTTTGGGTGGCAACAGAATTTAGTGTTGGCGGTATTTGATGACAGCTCAAATCAGCTACTCTTTATGAAATGTCAAAAATTATCTGTTAGTATGAATTTTCTATGAAGATATTGGCTTGTGACGTCATTAAAATCAGTAGTCAAAACGGGTCTATATTGATTCGTAGAAAATTTTTTCGTCGAATGTTTCATTTTGCCGAAAAATCATTTCGTAGAAAGCCATTTTTCTTTGCAACCGTCAACTATTTGAAATTGTTATAAAACATACCTAACCTAATCAATAGGATGATATTTGCAAGAATTATGAATAAAAATGTATGACTACAGAAGGATAAAAATTCTACGAAACGATTTTTCGGCGAAATGATACATGCGACGAAAAAATTTCTACCAATCAAAGGGTTCCCAGTCAAAACACGTCTTGTTTTTCGTTTCTGTTCAATAGTATAATATAGTTAATGGTAGTTTATTTCATTCCGTGTATTTTTGAATGTCTGATGTTTAGTGGTTTCAATGATGTTCTTAATTTTCACTATAGTTAAGTTTAGATAGCAGGATCACCCAATTGCCTAAATAATGCATCTATTAATTTATTCTGCTGCAAAATGATTTCGCCTAAGTCTTCGTGAATAACTTCATAATTATGATATGTAGATAATAGATATCTCGTGGTCGTTTTCTTGCCAACTCATTCCACAATCTATTAAAGTCATTTCACCTACGACGTTTCAATTTGGACCAATAATGACGTCTGCAGTGACCTTAGAGTATCGAAGGAGGTTGAACCCTTGGCATGGGCTGGCTTTCTGCCCGTAGACTTCGTTCAGTTGCTATCGTCACAAAGTAGGTGCGTCAACAATGGCCTATCATATTTGTTCCTGTGACATACTTGAAATTAGTTCAATAACACTTTGAAATATGGATATTGATCTTAATTATACGACATTGACTTCATCGTACAAAGTTACAGTCTTCTATACTAATTGAAATGATACACAATGAAACTGCTTATTGTTGTTATATCTAGTGAAATTATATGAACGTTGTTACATCACTACACATCCGTTACACTGATGCTCGAAATTCAAAGTAAATGCTGGCAACGCACTTGTGACTCTTCTGGTGTTGCAGGTGTCCATAGCGACGGTAATCGCTTTCCATCGGGTGAACCGTTTGCTCGTTTGCCCCCTATGACATAATAAATTTCTGTCGAAAAATTCATTTTAGTGACAAGCTTTTATAGTCGACTGTACTTTTCCTTGGATATCCATCAAATTCTCACTGAGACGATTCTAAAGAGCCCAAACTCGGTAGGATTGCTTTTTCTATCCCCACCTTCCGGCTCCATCATCATATCAGCCCCACGGTACCATATTATTGTATTGTCATCAAAGTTAAGTAAGTATGCAAAATTTCAGCTCAATCGGTTGACGATATCTGCTTCAAAATTGAGTTGCAAGATTCCACCCGAACAAACATACTTATATATACATACATTGCAATTTAAATAAAAGTTTTTAAAAACAATGCGGCAGTGGTCCATTAATTAATTAATTCAAACTTTACAGTTTAATATTTTCTTACAGTTGTAGTATAAGTCTTTTTTAGGGTTCCGTACCCAAAGGGTAAAAACGGGACCCTATTACTGAGACTTCGCTGTCCGTCTGTCCGTCCGTCCGTCTGTCACCAGGCTGTATCTCAAGAATGGTGATAGCTAGACAGTTGAAATTTTCACAGATGATGTATTTCTATAGCCGCTATAGCAACAAATACTAAAAATAAAATAAAATAAATATTTAAGGGGGACTCCCATACAACAAACTTGTTTTATGGTACGGAACCCTTCATGCGCGAGTCGGACTCGCACTTGCCCAATTTTTTACAGTTTAACACAAGGGCATTGGGCGGTTAGGAACGTCGGTTTCCAAACTTCAGAGAAATGAAGACGCCGTTGGCGCAGTTTGTAGTGCAGCTGCTTACTGAGCCGGCTGTCCTGGGTTCGAATCCCGACAAGGAATAATATTTGTGTGATAAATTCGAATATTTGTTCCTGGGTCACGGATGTTATCTATATTTTGTATTTATATATTATGTACATCGTCGTCGAGTAGCCATAGTACAAGCTCTGCTTAGTTTGGGACTAGGTCGATTTGTGTAAGATTGTCCCTTAATATGTGACGTTCCACGGATAAAGGTACCTTATGGCGGTTTTTAGTTTCGGAGATATTAAATGTTTTGTAAAAATTGATAAAAATTCTGATTATATTTTTATTACTTTATCATATCATGTGAGAATTCTTTACGTCTTTTCATTTTCCGTATAAGTGAGTTTAAAGCCACTTAGTTACGGTTCTAAAGTTTAGTAGAAAAGGTACCTTACGGCACAGTATATATATAGGCTAAAGCAGTATGGAAACTAAGGCCTTCTTTGAAGATAAATACCTACGCGCTAGGGTTGTCACCCGCTGCCGGCGGCACCCTAGGTTAGAATTTTTATAATGTACTTAGATTTTGTAATGACTTTATTGTACTTTACTTTTTATTTACATTTATTGTAGGGCAGTTAAGATGGGAAGTTTTTGTACGGAACCCTCGGTGCGCGAGTCTCACTTGCACTTGACTTTTTTTTAATGTGGATACATTATATTAGGTATTATATTGTTATCAATTTTTATATTGGTTTCAATGGTTTAAATGTCATCCTTTACAATATTAATACTTATACATATATACAATAGCACACGCAGTATTCGACGTGTTTACGCACGTAATCCACGGACAGCCGAGGGGTTAGGAGGAGAGCGGGCGGCACATGCGGCGGCGCCGGCACGCATCGCCATCGCGTCGGTCGGTCCCGACTCCCGAACATTCGATTATTCAACGTTCGCGCGCACTACTTTTCTCATAGTCTGCCTGTATCTTGTGTTATTCTTATTTCCCCATAAAACTGTGCTGTGACTTTTGTAAGAATTATAGTGTTTGCCACCACCACCAACCGTTGTTTTCCTGGACGCTAACCCATGAACTAACCTAAATACAATATATTGATACAAGTTTAAATATTATTGTAATTCTGTTTTTAGTATTTGTTGTTATAGCGGCAACGAAAATACATAATCTGCAAAATAATCAACTGTTTAGCTATCACGGTTCATGAGATACTTACAACCTGGTTACAGACGGACAGCGGAGGTTTATTAAGTAATAGGGTCCCGTTTTTACCATATGGGTGAGGAACCCTAAAAATTTACACCAAATATCACATAACATAAACAACCAAACGATTTATTTACAACGAAATGCATTTTATTTATTAAGTAACTAGCAACCCGTTACGCTCCGCTCAGGTGCAATGCTGATAAATTATGCATGTATTATACATATAAACCAGTATCTTGAATCAATCTATCTATTAAAAACTGCATCAAAATCCGTTGCGTAGTTTTAAAGATCTATGCATAAGTATATAGGAACAGGCAGACAGGAAGCGACTTTGTTTTATACTATGTAGTGATAATAAAGCATTCTTACCTTTCAATATCAGCAGGAAGCGTGAAAAAAGAAAGCTCCGGTTTTAAAGAAGCAGAATTCAGGCAGCCGTATACAACGCAATAGACTCGTGGCATCTTTAAAAAATCGCGGACAGCGCACGCACGCGCGATAAACACAAACAATGACCGGTCGTCTCGATGCGCCACGCGCGACTGACAGCACCGTGAAGTCCGATGAGACGCCTCGTAAACGCTTGCGTCTGTGTGTGTGCGCTGTTTCGACCGTTTGTTCGTAGTTTCCATACTGCTTTAGCTCATATATATTCTGTGCTTACGGCCATTATAAGTTTAAACATGCTTAGCCCTTATCATTTCTACTCCTGCCGATGTCTGTTTAGGTATACTTTGATTTCTCCGCTATGTAGGTGTCTGTACTACAGTCATGTAAAAACCTATGACTGGGTAAAAAAAATAATCCAAGAAACCATTCACTGTGCCAAAATTATTGTCATACAGTCATTTTAAAACGGACCAATTGTCAATCGGACAAGTTTTATGTACTCGTAAAAAGTCTTCCACTACTGAAACTTTGTGCTCAGGACGTTGTCTTTAACGATACATTTGTCAATGGTGAAATGACTGAAGTTATTCAACCACAAGGCCTGTCCTACGAGAGACAAAAGTATCTATTTGATTTTTTCTTACAATTTGTATCATCTGAATCCCAAGACATATTTGCCCAACTCCCTATAGCTGGCAGTATCTCGAGATAATTGATCCCTTAGATAGTCTACCTGAAGAAGTACCTAGTCAGCCTCAGCCTAGTACCAGTGGTATTATGCAGTTGCCGATCATAAAACGCAAAAAGCCTACATGCTCATATTGTGGTGAAGAGGGTCACAGAAATGCAGTCGTGGCGGTGTCTTTTTCTGTAAAAAAGGCGTTTAGAGCAAGCAAATCTCTAAAATCACTAAACTTCGCCATAAGGCACATTATCTTTACATAAAATAAATTTTAGTTTTTAAAGTAGATTACGAAAAAGAACTGATCATATTTGTGTAATTTCGTATAAAAATGAGAGTAAACATTAATGAAAGGGGTTTCCAGGATGTACGTTATCGTAATTTATCAAATTTGTACTGACATGTTTCCATAAGGTACCTTTTCATAAATATATGGAAAGAAGACTATGATTGTGATGTAACTTTAAGTGACTTAAAAAGTTAGGATTAAAGACTGATAACGAAGTCAATTGTTATATTTGATGTTAATGAAGGGAGTTTGTTGATCCATGCAAAAATAATTATGTTTATTGTTACATCAGAACTTAATTCTGTTATGTTTATAATTTTTCATGACAGTAAAAAATAAAAGTATTTTGACTTCTAACTTCCGTTTTTCTTCTTTATATTTTATTTAGCAGTTGTTTTCTAATAGATACATTTAAAATATTGACTATCTACAGCGAAAATTGAGAAAATAACACGCAACATGATTTCCTTTAAATAAGTCGGCAGTCATATTTAATTGTCCCATATACAAGTTTCGATTTCCAATTATTTATTTATTTATTTATTCAAATTAATAACACATTACAGTAATTAAACCAAGGCACTGTGAACTACAAAATTATACAGAAAATAAAAATAAAAACTTAAATCTAGTTTGATTTAGGCGACGTAACAGCGTGGCTCCGCTGCGTCGTCTGATCTGGCGCAGGATTCGGCAGATTGCCCCGGAACTGCCGAAACACAACACCCTTCGGCCAGAAGTCTGCACTTGCGATGGTGTCCTGCAGCGGCCGCGGTACGCGCACCACAAACGAGCTGAAGTGCACGTAATGGCGGGACTGCAGCTGTTGCACCCTCAGCGTGAAGCCAGTCTTCCGGCGAACGTACTCCACCACATCATCAGCCACGGCGGAGTGATGCAAGCGCGACACATAGAGCGCCTTACTCGGTGTGGCAATCCGAAGACCAGAACCAACCGGCTCGGCAGTGCCACTCAGAGTCTTGCGGGGCACTCTGCGCGCCTTGCTCTTCCTTTCCACCAGTGTGAACCCCTCCTTATCCACATTGGTGCGGGAGGACTTTTCCTTATCAGGAACCCGTACTGAGGCCCGGTTAGCTGCGACAGACTGACCGGCGACGTCAGCATAAGCACGCTGACGCAACTTCGAAACTAGAGGCGGCCGCACCGGCGGGGGGCGCGCGGGCGGTGTAGCGGCGGGTGCGGCACTTTTTACAGTGTCAGCAGGACGCAAACTGACAGACTCGGCGCTTCTAGCGGTGGGTCGGTCGTCGGTCTTGAAACTTGATGCTAATACCGACTGAGTTGGAGCACTATTTCGCAAACTGTTGACTTCGTTGCGCAACTCAGTAATAGTGGCTTGGGCAGCTTCAAACTTCAAAACTATATCGGCTAAACTTGTTTTTAGGGCCACGATATCCACGATATCATTATACAACTTGCGGTATATATTTTGATAGACAGAAGCCCAATGAATCATATTCCCTAGTCCACTATGTAACTAACATCAGCAACATAGTTTTCAGAGACCTAAACTTAAACAGTTTCCTAAACTTTGCACATTTTCAATACATTTTTCAAAAAATTGGGCAAGTGCGAGTCGGACTCGCGCACCGAGGGTTCCGTACAAACACTTTTCATCCTTAAGTGGTTAAGTTAAGTTTGCACCTGGTGTGTATAGCGCCCCATACAAATGAGGTGCAAAGTTAACGCAACCAATCCGTTTGTTGTATGGGAGCCCCCCTTAAATATTTATTTTATTTTATTTTTAGTATTTGTTGTTATAGCGGCAATAGAAATACATCATCTGTGAAAATTTCAACTGTCTAGCTATCACCGTGCTTGAGATACAGCCTGGTGACAGACGGACGGACGGACGGACGGACGGACGGACAGCGAAGTCTCAGTAATAGGGTCCCGTTTTTACCCTTTGGGTACGGAACCCTAAAAAATATATCTCGGTAACTATAACTCTTAGGACAATAATCTTTTTTGATATCAATAGCTTAACAATTGCAGATTATTAGAAAATGCCCGTAACTCCATACCGACCACAAAGTACCTTTAACCGTGGAACGTCACATATTGATACATAATACATAGTAATAAATGCACAAGTTAAATGGACTTATTACTATGAGGAAGCACAGGGTCATACAAAAATCTAGAACATTTCGTTACAAGTCGGTTAAGCAAGCTCAAGTTTGGGTTATTGTTGACGTAATAGTTCTCAGACGCCGTGACAGAATGTCGAGGGAACAGACATAGTGACCCGCGCAAAATTATTGTGAGACATAATTGAAATTTAGTGTAAAACGTGCGAAATATTTGGGCATCTTTCTTGGTATTAACAAGTAATTTAGTCTAAAGCTTCTCGAATGTAACTCGTTTGTTAAATTCACAAACAAATCCAGAAGCAAAATGAATTAAGAAACTCGCGCCGAAAATGTTGAACCGATGTTATGAAAAGTTTAAACTAAAAATTAAGCCGCAATTATGTCATTCTAACCTTAAAATGGACGTTTCAGGAAATCCATCAAAATAATTTATGGCGGGGAAGTTAATCTGCAAACGGTATTTACTAGGTAATAAATATGCTTAATGTTTGCAAACCTCTTATGTTATTTAATGCTAATTAAGTGCGTACAGTTATTTTAATGCAGTCTGCGCTTACTAAGGATTGCAGACAGTAGTGGTACTACAAGTTTCAATTTTATTGTAACATAGTAACTCCTGTGAGTCTCAGACATGGAAATTATATAAAATTCAAACGAAACGAGTAGAATTCGAATATTGATCGGTTCGCGATTCATCATCAGGAGAGCTGATCAGTCGCAGAGACGGCCAGTCGCACAATGCGGGCAATCGCCCTATTCGCGCGGCTGCTGGGCGTCAGCGGCGCCGCGGGAGTGTTGTGTGCAACCAACAACGATAATTGACATTGTGTGTGATGATGAGGGTAGATTTTCGCCTCTGCCGGTAACGCCCGCGTCTAGCACTAGCAGCCGCGCGGACAGGGCTATTGGCTGCCGCCGCGACTGATCGGCTCTCCTGATGACGAATCGCGAACCGATTCGAAGCATGTCGAGCAATATTTGACTTCTACGTCATTTCAACAGCCGGCATGACAGTCTGAATTAGATTTGAATTCACGTTATATTTCACCCATTTTGTCTCCGATTGAGCTGCAATCTCACATATGTATGTAAATCGAATGACAATGCAATATTATTATGACATAGAGCTGATCTAATGACGGAGTCATTTTCGTTTTTTTGTTATGCGTTTTATTACGAAGCTGATCTGATATTGACAATTGTTTTTCAACCCCTAGATTTTGACTCTTTTCATAACAAGAAAGTGTATTTTACTTTTCTTTTTTCCTTTTGTTTATTTCAATCAACTATACGATATTAAATTGAACTCATAGTTTAAGTGGTAATACGAACTTGCGTAAGACACAGATTATTAATTATACAGCAGACTGATGAACGTGGTGCACATGTTGACATTTGACAAGTTTTACCCTTGACCTGCGGGTTAATAGACAAATCATGATCGACATGACCCGTCAATACATGTGCACGAAAAATTAATTTAATTACAGTTCACTGAAATGAAGATTTTTATCGATCGAAACTTTATACTAAACGCGAAGAAAGCCATTTTATAATTTTCGAAGAGATGTATCCTCGTCTCAAGTCTATATAGCCTGATACGGAACGGTCATATTTTCTGAAAAAAATATAGAATTTATTTGATGTATAGTGGACTAGTAAAAGTTAAATAATTGTAATAAAAATAAAATAAAAAGTTGTATATGTACAATCTTATTGCTTCTACGAAAGAAAAAATAACGTTATTTCATTTTTCGTTAAGAAATCGACTGTGAAACCGGTAGCGTAGCATCACGGATCAATATACGAAATATATTGAATGGCACAAGACGTTATACCTATAATATAATTGTAAGCTAGACGGTGAAACGGTCGGAAACTGCATGAAATGCGGAAAGGCAGCGTTCACGCACAATCGATGAGAAGCTGCCGGCTTTCATCGCACCATACTCGTACTTTCTATGTCCATAGTTTATATCTAGAAGTTACAGTACAAAATACCTGCTGTTGATTTACACAATACAAAACTTTCGTAAATTACTCGTTTAACCACAAAACCGGGACTTATTGCATATTAGCTGCATCGCACCAGCTTATCCCAAGGGAACACTACATTTTTCGGGAAAACCTATGTGTTAATCCAGGATGGCAGCTACCATCATACCGAAATGTATCAAAACACAAACACACTCGCAAACTTTCGCAATAAATTATTTAAATTTCCTTACGTTTATAATCATGGTTTGGACTTTGGACTAACTCATGGTAGTGATAGATTGGATTGACTATTAAAGATTCGAGTATCGACATTTTCCAGTCATGTGTTTTAAACTGTAATTGGTGTTAATTATTGGTTTGAACCGGTTGACCGATATGAGGCTTCTAAACGGGTCCTGTTTTGCTGCAATTTCTGGCCGGTAACTATAGCCGTCTTTTCTGACACCCTACGCTCTAGCGTAGGGTGTCAGAAAAGACGGCTGGCTCTAGCCAGATGCGAATAATAGCCGGGCCACAAATTGCAGGAACACAATGGCAAAGCATGAGGAAACAAATAGCTACTAATAAAAAGTTAAGTTTTATGCTTCTAACATGAACTGCTAAAACATCATTCGCACATTTGCCATACATAAAAGCTATTTCTGTCCGAAATGGCAAGTAAATGGGAACCTCAAACTAGCGTAACGATGACGCAGTGTCTAGAAAACTTTCCAGACATGCGAGTCGAACTAGCTGAACTGAAACTAGGTGGCAAAGTACCAAACCAATAAGGTTTTTTAGGGTCCTGTATCTCAAAAGGTGAAAACGTAACCTTACTAGGATCACTTTGTTGTCCGTCTGTCAAGACCCTTTTTCTCAGGAACGCGTGGAGGTATCAAGCTGAAATTCATATCAAATACGCAAATCTACTGTCCCTTGGAGCTGTGAAAAATTCAAACCTCTAAGCCAACGCAATCAAAAGATACAGCCGTTTATGCTGCAAATTTTCGACACTCGCAAGGGAATCAAAACCTACAGGATACTTCCCGAGAACTCAGAATATTGAAAATGGGTACGAAGCAACGTCTTATAGCACAGATAAAGGAAAAATTCGCTAAATTTTTACGGAACCCTCGGTGCGCGAATCTAACTCGCACTTGGCCGGTTTTTTTAACGGGTGTCGTTACCTAACAGCTCATTTAGTTAGCGACTCGTAGCATTCGCTAGCATTGGTCGCCACGCCCCACAATCAATTACATTGCATTATACACAGAAAACCGATAAATACAGTTGTCAGGAAGATTTTCCGAAGATCACGCGATTTTTGTATGTTTTTATGTGTTGATAGTATACCTAATCTCACGTAAAAATAGCGGTGTGAAACTTATTGCACAGTATTCATTTATACTGCGCAATGAGTTTGACACCGCACTTTATAAGTGACATTAGATAATATAGCAAACTTTGCAGGCTATAGAATAAACCAACATAGGTACCTACTAGGGGTGTAACGAATATTCGCATTCGCACTCGCATTCGCGAACATTTTCATACAATTTCGGCGTCTAAAATGAATAAAAAAAAGATAAAGACTGCTAAACGTGAGTCATATTTGTATGGGATTAAGTACGCCCACATATTACTATATTATTTAATATTATTGTCTACTTTATTTATTTTATTTAAGAGGGTGCGGTGTCCCACTGCTGATGTTGGGCAAAGGCCTCTCTCTCTAAGTTTCTAATATTTCCACGTGTCCCGGTCTTGGGCTAGGTCTATGGAAGACATTCGGGTCCTCTCGTCATCTCCCTCAACTCGTCACCCAAGTCCTTTGACATGTACCAAATTTATCCGGCCCAGTCCTAATTCAGTTACAAGTATATATGAAATATACATAATGTAACTATTTTTGTTCAGGAATTTATGGTTTTATTTTTAAATTAATGTATAACTTAAAATGGGCTCATCTAAGACAATGTGTTTGCGTTTTTAGATCAGGAATATAAGTTTTAAGCAAATTACATGATTTTTGCAAGAAACTAACATTTTTCAAGTTAGTTTCTTTGCTCTGTTGCGTTTGAATTTTTTACTGACTAAATAGGCAATATTCGCATTCGCATTCGCAAATGTCAGAGTCAATTATTTGCATTCGCATTCGCGAATGTCCAAAAATCAACATTCGTTACAACCCTAGTACCTACATATAACATAGGTAAGTATCATTTCTGAAAGCGATAGCTTTGTATGGCGGTGAACGAAAAAGGAGAGATACTACTTATTTCTTCTTTTTCGTTTTGATCTCAATCAAACCCAATTTTGATCTAGTGTCATCACACTCATTGTTTTACGAATGCATAGTAACCTACTACATAATTATCAACCCCCATGACATCAGCACGTCACCGTCTCCAGACCAGACGGCATCGGTTTGCAGTATACCTGCTAGTTTGATATTTACAGAAAATAATGTTCTAATTCTAACTCGTTCCGCTTCACCCTGTTTATTTTAGTTTTTCCTTTTTCATCCCTTTTAATCAAATCCAATTTTAATCTGGTGTCATCACACAAGCATCACACTCACAGCCAAAATAAGACTAAATAGTAACCTACAATAATAATATCAACTCCGATGACGTGAGCACGGCACCGTTGGCAGACCAGACGGCATCGGTTTGCACTATAATAGTTTGATTGATGCGTCTACACGCACGCACCAAAATAGATGTGTGAGAATAGGACGATTTGTCGCGACCGCGACCTCACGATTTCTATTGGCATGTCAACTTAGCTTCTGATATCAGGTTGCGTCAATGGTGTAGAAAATAGACGGGTGTTGATTTGAAGAGAACCAAACTTAAATGATTTTATTGATGAATAGCAAGATCATTGCCGCTCAAAAATTATTGAGAAGTGGAGAAGGTTCCACGGGTTATTGCTATGCGAGTATAAAGTAAATGAAGCACATCGCTAAAGTAATATATGTAGTGGTTTGTGCAAATTTATAAAATGTTTAAGGTAATGAATTATGTAGTGTGTGTTTTTAAAGGTTTTTCGTTTTCATTTGAAATATGAAAATTAAATGTGGCCACACCTGGCGGTAACGTGAGAAATTAAAAAAAGAATCAAATCTACGAGTCGGTTTAGTAAATATTATATATCCTTTACAAAGTGGAACTTGACGTAATGTCTTCAAACATTTCATAAAAATTGAGAACGGAAGACGTGTGAATCATTTAATGCATATTTGAAAAGTCCGGGTTTAAATGTTGACTTTTTCTCACACGTTTGGAAATAATATGCAGAAATGTCATTTCGAACGTAAAAGGTAATGTCTTCAGGTCGAAATTCTGTGTGAGCTTTTTGTTGTTTTGATTATATATGGTGATTTCTAATTACAAGTCAAGTGAGAAACATGCATTTTGCTTTTCTGTTGTACGTAAGTCGTGAACAGTCGAAAGTTATATCGTTTGATATTTTAGCTTGGTAACGTACAAATTAAATTAAATGTATGCTCGGATTCGTTTGTACTCGTAAGTAATGTAAAGAGTAACAAGTGTTCACCGTGACATACTACTTAGGTACCTTAAAAAATATATCCGCCATTTCTGACAAGCTTCTTCCCGGAACTTCGCTCGCACAAAATTATTTTTTTTTGCGGATTTTTAGTATGAGACTACCGAAAATCTCTTGGTTCTGCAGACTATACATCCGGCATTTATCAGTATGGTATTGTTATACATTCATAACGTCACAAGTGACGGATGCTTCGTTTCTCTATTGCGCGATAAACGCTACAAGATTTACGATAGTCAAACATTTGGCCTCGATTGCACCTGATGTTAAGTGACAATAAGCTCTAAGATGGAGCATGCTCGCCTAGAAAAAGCCTATTCACTCTCGACTTAAAGAGATCCAAGTTATATTTTTAGGGAAAATGTGCGCAGGAAAAGAGTTCCACTCCTTTGCTGTCCTGCACGTCTAGCATAAAACTGTGAAACGCGACTGTTTGTAGCGCGACAAAAACTACCTGACACTTTCCTTTCCATACCGTGTGAGCAAGACAGGAGAGGCTTACTCGCGCGACAAGTGAAGTCGCGGCTAGATAATGCTAGCCCTACTGATAAGAAAAGTAGACGCAAAGCGTTTCGTACGAATCAATGAACTTCAAAGTGGGTTTATGTATAGTAAGTAAGTAATTCTGTATTTGCAATTTCATAATGACGTAGATTGCAACGAGATGCCGCGATTAGAGCTCTACTCTACGTAATACTGTAATACATGTTAATTCATGCTATGGCAGGTATCGCCAACCATCGGTATCGAAGTGATATAATTATACAGCCATAGACAACCATTTGTGATGATTGCTGTGAAGTGATAATTATAATTATAGAGATAGCATGTCGGAAACAGTTTAGCGTTATTCTCATTCTGAGATATAATTTTAGCTTGTAATATAATGTTATGGTTTGTTTTATCACTATGATTGTACTCAACCAAGAATAGTAGTTATTATTTATACAATTATATACGTCTGCATCGTTACAAAGCTCATGTTCTTAGTTTCATATGTTTCGCACACGACGTTTGTGTTTAATAGTTTTTTATTATTTGCATTTTTTAAACAGCTACTTAAAATGGTTTGAATTAATTATAAAGCGACACGTACACGTGACTTAACAGTAACTCATTTTTAAGAAAATCTTTTTCTGCAATTATTTGGACGGAATTTAGAACAGAAAATATAACTCACGAAGAAACAATAACTTGTCTAGCAACAAACCAAAACCTAAATGGACGATCCAATTTTGATTTAGTTTTTTATCACATATTTTCTAAAATAGTAATATTATCTTTCAAAATTTTCAATGAATATTTCAAGTTGATTTTAATGAGAATAATCTAACTGCCTACTTAATTTCGGCTTACAACTTAACTCGAGCTTAATCATCAATCATAGTAAAAATATCAATAAACAAGCTCACAGCACTAATACGGATGTTATAATACTTTCATTACGCTCACAATCACTTGTTCAATTTATTAACATCTGTAATCAAATGTAATGTGATCAAATCTTGTAATCTAATCATAAGCTATTCGAAAACAGCTCTTATAGTGGAGACTTTAGTACGTTTATGTCGATAGTCTCTATCATGTCGGGTATAATTTGAATACGATGAGATGTAAAGTACATTCCGTAACAATACAGGGTGGACACCTAAACCGTTGATAGAAGTATTGTATGTGGATGCATTGTCGAAGTAACAAATAATATACTAGTACCTGCGTTCTAATAGTAATTAAATAAAATTTGATATTAAATATATATGTATTATATATATGTATACATACATTAAGCGTTTCAGGTTTTCCTAGCTTTTTTATTAGGACTATTTTAAGTCGCAATACGTCATTTGACATCGTCTGCCATGCATTTATGTCTAATGCAAAGACGTCTGACCCCTGAAGACCTGTCATGTTAAATTGTAAAACAAAAAGAAATTAGGTAAATTGAATGATATAAACAATTAAATAAAAAGTATGTTCCATTGATTATTACTTACAGCAATTATAGGAAGCAACGGACTTTAAAACATCAATCGAATTAATTGTGTCACCCTGTAGGTATAGTTTATTGGGGCGATCGATGAAGAGTTGCCGACCCCTGCACTTTCACTCGTTGATTGATGAGCGCTCACTTGTTTTGCTCGGCGCAAATTGTTTCCGTTGATTGTGCGCGAGCGCATGCTACCGACTTATGTAATACAGATGGGATTAGGCAGATTGTTAATCGGATAAGTATACCTTGTTTTGGTGGTAAATTAATATTAGATACTTAAAAAAAATTATGGCCCTAGTGGAAAAGGGATATAAGTCACATTGAACCTAGGAGCCAAGGAGCTTAAGTCCCGCAATACAGTTATGACCTTTTGTTCCTGACTAAAATGTTACTTATACCCCTTTTTCATTAGGGCATCGGTATGGTATCAGATACTTATTTTAGGAAAAGGCTGTAATTGTATACTACCCTTAAATCGTACATTGATTTAAGCTTACACGATTTTCTCTCTCTCTCACACACACACACACACATCACGTTCGAAACGTCGAGGTAATTAAAATGAACACTTTTTGAACACGATTAAGTTTTTTCTTTAAGTAGTGATGAGAAAATAGTCTCTACTATCAATCTGTTTCACAGTTTTTATATTATAGATTCTAACAATGGACATAAACTTATACCAATTTACATATACACACTATTAGCAAGTATATCATCTGACACGTACACGTATTATCCACAAAACAAAGCATTCTGCGGTTAAAACTAGTATACTACTTTTAGTATACTAGTTTTAACCCTGCGGTGGCATTTTATTCGTTTTCCATCATGTAAAGCTAATAAAACGAATTATACTTAGACATTTTAGGTATTTATTTAGTTTTATTAAAAATTAATTTAAAAACATTAGGTAGGTACTCCCTGCTTTCCGTATATAATATTTGATTGAGTGACCATCAAGTGACCTCCATTGTAAAAAATGCGATGTCCGCACATTCTTATAATAGTGCAATGATTAACAAATATTATCATCCTATCTTAAAAGAAGTTCTTTGTAAGCAAAGGTCACATGCAATATCCAGCCAAAATGTTATTCGCCGAATTTGCAGGCACATCCCTAGCTATCGCATTATCTGTGGTCGTTACGGTGTATCAAGTTGATACGTTACGTAACGTGATAAATGATGATTCTCTATGGTTTGTGGATGTGGTTATTTTTTTGTGAACTACGTAAAGGGCATGGTAGGAACATTATCATGCAAACGATTTGATTGTAATTTTTTTTAAATATAAATCGAATTGTTTATACTATTACATCATATCCTATCCTATTTGTTGATATTATCTATTCTATAATTAGTTTACCAGCGCACTTAATATAAGTTCCATAAAAAAAAATAACTAATCTAACTTCGAGATGATTTTTCTTAAATTGATTAAGAAAACTCTAAGATATTGATTAAGAAAAATCGATTGCAAAGCTTTTTGTTTCTAGACCATATTGGTTTAGGCTATGTATTTTTGTAAATTTGTTTCTACCGACTTTAGAAGTCAACCAAGTTTAGAAGTTAGTCAAGTTGTGAAGTACAAGTTTTTAGATACGTAAATAAATGAAGATTATGTCTAAATTACATTAAAACTCCCATTTTCCACTTTAACCGTCGTTATTTTTTTACAATTCCTCTTCAATGATTTGTTTTTACTGTTGTACTAATAAGGAAGTATGTCTCACTATGTTTTTGTATTTTTTCAGGTAATTGGTCTTCTGTAAAAAGATGTACAAAAAGCTGCTCTGAGGTAAAATCCTAAATGACTTGAAATTGGCCTTAATTTATTAAATGAAGTATTCTACGTACAGATGGTATATTTGTGTCACTTAATGTGAATATTGTATGATTTTATAATGGTGTCTTAGTGCCAACCTAAGTGATGCAAATTATTGATAACTCTACACTAATATACAGGTTTAAATTGACTAATATTTAAACGTAGATATAAAAATATGTTTACCTATTTATTAGCAATACGTATAACTTATAAAATAACAACTTGAAAATAAACTCAATAAAACTTCTCATTAACACCTATAAATAATTCACACCATTCATTCATTACATTTTTCTTATCTTTGAAGAAAATCTTCAATTTATTGACAGTTACAAAATTTCCAAGTACCTAATATCTTATGTAGATCATCAATACGTCCGATGCCATCGTCAAATCACCTGTATTTTTTTTCTCACGCTCACAAACATTGCAAAACAGCAAATATTTGTGTTAACATTAAGCCCATTAGATTCGATCATCAAATTACCCGTAAAACAGCACCTTCGCTTTACAAACAGTTTTGTAATATCACCTCAGTGTCACATTGCTGTCAGTATCATGTGATATTTCTCGAATAATATAGGATTACAGTGATACATTACAAATGAAATTTGATTGTGTAAATACGATAGCAATGTCACACGTATTTATTTCGGCAATATTGCCTTTTTAATGTGAAACCAGAAACATATATACCTAATATGTCAAAATTCGCCAAAACCGATACCGAAATATGGTGTGGTAATTTTGCAACTCTATTTAATTGGAATGTTGAATCAAATTCGGAATTATGTGACAGTTGGTTAACAGCAACTGTAATTACAATACGTTTAATATTATCATACCTATACTTGATGATTATTTGACTAAATAATATAATTTACTTGAAGCGGTACCACCTAAACCTTTATTTTGCTCTTTCGAAGTCGGGTAAAACGTATCGGACGTCCGGGGAAACTGGTAGCTATATCTATATATATAACAACTTTTGGCTCACAGGTGGTTGGGTATCCATCAGTCATTATTAATTATATAGGTACCTATTTCGTCCGACTGTGGCAAAGTAAAAAACCGGCCAAGTGCGAGTCGGACTCGCGCACCGAGGGTTCCGTACAAACACTTTCCATCCCTAAGTGGTTCATATCATATCATCATATCATTTATTCAAGAACAATTACAAATTGTGTTTGAAATTCTTATATATACTAAGTTCTAAACTAGGTACTTACTTAATCTAAATAAATTAAAAGTCACCACATAATACTAATAATACACGTCACAAAATATTCTGTTGCACAGTCGGTAAAAATTAAATAAAAAATAATAATAATGTCAGCGATTAAATACGTGATTAGAAATGCATTAACAATTAATTAATATAAATAAATTGAATCTTATTGACATGTCAAGTTAATATTAATTTATTATTTGTCTTGCATGTAATCATCTATTGAATAAAATGTTTTTTCCAACAGAAACTGCTTGAGTCTTGCACAAAATTTTTTACTATTTGTGATCATTTTAAGCTCAACAGATAGCTTGTTATAAAGGACAACCGACTGGTAATACGCCGCGTACTTCACAATGTTTAGCCTAGGCACTATGTTGCATGGTATATCCCCAACCAGCAAAATCGCACTAACAACAGTCTAAAGACTACAAATTTTCGCTCTTATATTGATCCTATATCATCGTATAAGCCTGGATTTGGGCGCAAATTATAAGTGTATTTACTTTATATCGTCCTAATATTAGTCTAATTGAATACTGATTGCATTTACAGTAATCTTGCCAAAACTAATTTAAGCTGCCTTAGGCTAATATCGCTCTCACGTAAGTGTTTTGTAAGCCCACATAGACGCATATTGGTCCAACGTTAGAATCTTGTGAGCCTAAACAAGCTTATTTTGATTACTTGTATGTCTTGAGTGAAACTGCAGCGTGACAATAAAAAGTAAATATTATTGTCACAACTGTTTATGAATTACCTAATAGTGATGGTAACGTAATAAAATAACGTGTTTGTGAAAATCTTGGTGTGTGTTTATGTTGCGTTGGGCGGTAAGTTTTTACGTTGGAAAATATTATTTACTGTAAAGTGGACCCTGTTTTACACTTCAAATTTCATGTGCCTACTCAATTTAAATATCCTCTTATATTTTTTTATTTCTTTATTTGTGGTTATAACGGTGCCATTTTGATAGTTGCATTTTTCCAGCGCACTATTATACTACTGTAAGATCATTTACGCTAATATTAGCATTCTGAATACAAGTGGTACGGCCATATTGAATTAATTTAGGGTTTCTTGCTTAACCTACATGAAAACTAAATTTTTTAACATTAATTTTTGGAATGCTTTTTCCAATCTCTGTAATCCATGCCTATTACACAAAATTTAAAATCACAGCACTCTCTTTTTCACAAAACAATATGGCTAACTAAACGTTATTCTTACAATTGTGTTCCCAAAATCGATTTAAGATCAAACCATCTTATATTGATCTTATAATAGATTTATGAAGACCAAAAAAGTATGCACTTATAGTGCTTTTATGTTATGCTGATATTAGTCTGACATTCTTATAAGAACATTTATCAAGACCATTGTAAAATCAAATCAACTTAGAGAATGTGGCTATAAGAACAGATATTCTCAAGTACAATGAGTCTTCGTAAATGTTGTTGTAGGAGTAAGAGGCTTATAATAGTATTATAAAATGCGCTTATATACATATATGAGACTAGGTAATAAGACTGAGAGTTCTTGAGCCCGTACCATCTTATCTAAAGCTAATATAAGAGCAGCAGCATCAGCAAAACAATTATAAGAGCGCTATAAGCCCACCACTCTTATAAAGTGCGCAATCTAAGACTTTTTTTGCTAGTTGGGGATCCTTACGTCTCGTTGACAATCTGTGCTCCCTGTCCAACGTGCTTTCCCATTTGTTTAAGTGCTTCACGAAGTCTGTGAGCAGTACGAGAATGTATAGACATGGTACTGTTAGAACCTTGAGGTCTATGAAGTGCTGTCTACATGATTCCCTTTGTGGGATGCGAACAATAGCGCGAATGGCCCTTTTCTGCATCTTGAACGCACTATCAACATTATAGTTATAGCCATTACCCCATAATTTTATGCTGTAACGCAACTTAGATTCTACTAGGGCGTAATATACTAACTTAAGTTGTTCAGTTTTTAAAACATCTCGCAGGCTACGAAGAGCATAACAAGCAGAACCTAGAGAGCTGTTAAGCGCCTGAACTTCGTGCTTCCAATTCAGTAGCTCATCAATATGAATGCCCAGGAATTTGACACAATCAGTTTGCAATATTTTATCGCCATAAACTGCTGCATCCAAAGTATCCTTGTTTTTTACTGTAGCTTTAAATAAAATGGCGTTGGGTTTGTTAGAGTTCAGTTTCAGGTTGTTTACTGCAAACCATCTGGCAAACAACAATAGGGCAGCATTTACTCTGTCATTGAACTGTGATATATTATCAGCAGCTATTACAGCGTTGGTGTCATCAGCAAACAAGATTAGGTTGGTACATGGCACTGAGTCAGTAATATAATTTACGATATCGTTCAGAAACACCACAAAGAATAAGGGACCCAAAATTGATCCCTGGGGGACCCCTCTGCTTATTGTCGCCATCCTGGACTTTACCGCTACCTCAGTTCCATTCATTATGGGCTTAATTTCAACGAACTGCTTCCTATTTCTACGATATGACTCAAATAATGCTAGCACACTATCTCTGATGCCATAATGTTCAAGTTTGGCTAATAATATGTTATGGTCAACAGTGTCAAAAGCCGAGCTCAGATCCAGAAATACACCTGCAACTTTTTTCTTGTCATTTAGTTGGGTGACAACATCATGTATTAAGGTATCGATGGCTTCACTGGTGCCAATGCTTTTTTGAAACCCAAACTGCCGACCGTTGAGCACATTATGATAGACGAGATGATTTTGCAATCGTACTTTGATCAACTTCTCAAATATTTTGGAGAAAACTTAAGTTAAGTTTGCACCTGGTATGTATAGCGCCCCATATAAATTAGGTGCAAAGTTAGGTATTAAAAAAAACTACTTACTAGATCTCGTTCAAAACAATTTTCGTTGGTAGTTTTCATAGTAATGTACATCACATGTTTTTTTTTGATTTTTCATTTTCTTACTTTAGAAGTTAGAGGGGGGGGGACCAACTTTTTTCCACTTTGGAAGCGTCTGTCACGCAAACTACTCGGTTTAGAAAAAATATATTTTATAAACCTCGATATAATTTTTGAAGACATTTCATCATATCATTTTTTATCAATAGATACCCCACACGTATGTGTTTGATGAAAAAAAAAAATGTTGAGTTTCAGTTCTAAGTATGGGGAGCCCCCAATATTTATTATTATTTTTTTTATTTTTGCATCAAAATCTTAATGCGGTTCGCAGAATACATCTACCTACCAAGTTTCAACAGTATAGCTCTTATAGTTTCGGAAAAAAATGCCTGTGACATACGGACGGACAGACGGACAGACAGACGGACAGACGGACAGACAGACACATGACGAATCTATAAGGGTTCCGTTTTTTGCCATTTGGCTACGGAACCCTAAAAAGAGGATTATGGTTTTTTCTTCCCCACGCCAATAAAGTTGCGGTTCTATTAGTCATTTAAGTGCGAAAGTGAATAAAATAAAAGTAATGATAAATAAGTACGGAATTCTCAGCGCGTGAGTCCGAATTGCACTTGGTAAACATGCTATATTGAATAGGGCTGCCATCTGTTCGGGTCACCCCGGATTTGTCCTAGTTTGGGGGCCGTCCGGGATTTTTTTTCCAAAATAGTCCGGAGAAAAGAGAAGGTTGTTTTTTTAATAATATTATTTTCAGATACGCCCGGGGAAAAATGCTATTCCCGCTAATGTCCGGGTTTTTTTATGTCTGCCCGTGTTCGGCGAATTTAGTGATGGCAACCCTATTGTTGAGCATCAATCAGTCAAAATCAAAAATATTCGTTCTTACAATAGAACTAATGTCGTCCAAATTGCCATTGCTACAGTCTGCACCTTAGGTCAAATGTGATTACAGTACGTTACATATGATTATTGTTTCAATACAATGGCCGATTATGAAATCGATCGAATGATACCGAATCGGCGCGTGATTCTGCGGACCTCTGTTATCATCACGTTTTCTCTCGATTAGTGAAATAAAGTCTATACAATTATTTCGATGTTTTGGACACGATTCGATTGTATTTTCGATTTCGATTGTCGATTCGGTCCATTTGGAAACCAGTCACTGGTCGAAAATAGAGTATTACAGTATTCTTGTAATACTATTACATTTATTTGATGACTTGAAGGCGCAACTTAGTTCACGCGAAAGAAAATTCATAACCTTTTTTGTTTCACTTTAGGCGCGTAAATGTCCGAACCATCCTGGGATTTCGATCCCATATAAAAATTAAATATTTTTCAATTCAGTGACCTCCAGATAGTATAATCACTTATATCTTGCAATATTAGTTCGTGAATGTGCCAGAGGTGTTTGTGGCCCAAGCCGAAGGTGAGGGCTATAAATATGTGATCGGGGGCTTTACAAATTACCGCCCGTGGTTTATGACAAGTTTTACGTCTTTCCATGTCCAGGCAGGGCTTACGTCCTAAGGTGACGTCAAATATCTTCAATGTACAGACATCTTATTATTACAGTACTTTTATCTCACGAGAGCGCGGGTGACCCATGTTTGTGTGAGTAATGTACATGCACATTGGCTCTGTGTGGGTGAGCCGGAACTGTTCGCTCCCGAGCTCACCCACACAGAGCCAATGTGCATGTACATCTACTCACACAAACATGGCTCACCCGCGCTCGTGAGATAAAAGTACTGTACCTATAGTATAGAAACATCATTTACAACCAAAATGTATTTGTAAGTTTAGAGCAAATTCCTTTTTGTTATTGATAAATTTGCATCTAAATGCGAGTCTTTATTCGTCGAATATTGAATACGACACAAAAACTAGTATTTCTTGAATAACTTAGCAATATTATTTTATAATACATGCGATTGTGTATCGGCAATATTTCTTATTAAGAAAAAACAAAAACCTATAATTGAATGAATGTAAAATAAGTTACAATACTTATAAAAAGTTAAAAGGTCAAATGAAAAATACAAAAACTGTTGGTTTTGGTGATAAATATTTCTTTAATACCTTTTTTTTTAAGTGATGAACATAATAGCTTCCAGTTGAGTTACATATTCTTTAACATTTAAATATCCCACATTTTCGCTTTATATAGCGTAAGCATTAAAATAAAGGCCAACACACTATAACCATCAAAAGCTGTGAAGAATATGCTTGTGAAATGGCATTTCTTGCGTAATTCCGATACCTTTATGTGTTTATGTTATAACGCACCATCTGCGCACCATCATGTTATATTTATAGCCAGATTAGGTAGTAACAGAGTCCATTGAACTCCCTTGAAATGGTAAAGAAAAGTTACCCTTTAGGAACGGGTATTATGTAATACACCTCGATAATATACTCGTGGAATAGTTGATTTTGACCTATCGCGTTGAAAGTCTCACAGTTCATTCATTCAAGGAATAGGGATTATAAATCTTTATAGTTTATACAATACGATTGGATGGATATTCATAATTAAGTTTCGGTTGTTTTTATTTGCTGCTTCATACAAAATACCTGAATAAAGCCACTTTTGTCAAAAAATATATATATGCAAATGAAAACCACATAAAATTAGTAAGTATTGTTAATTAAACAATCAGTAAATTAAAATACATATACGAAACTCACGGGAGTTCTCTTTGTAATCATTTAATTATAACGATTTTTTATGATTATTCTCGTTGAATCGCCAACATTTCAATTTTAATTTGAATTGCGCTCTCGGTGATAGCTAGTGGAGACCGAAAGCAAGTAACCTTTTCAAAAAACTGAGCTATTTGCTTATCTTATCAGGTCCTCCGGTGACCGTAGGGCTGGCTCATTCCTCGCCCAACGCATTGGCACTGCCATCCAGCGAGGTAACGCGGCCAGCCTTACGGGCACCCTACCCAATGGTTGCAGTTTAAGCCAGCTTAAGTTAGGCTTAATAAGATCATACGTTTCTTAAGGTTTAGTTATAATTTTTTTTTTCTTTGATTTTCTCCTTTAGGTTGTATACTTCATAGCTGAAGGTCGTGTCCCTGAAATCTTGTCATGGTGTTGTGTACGAGCTGTGTCCACTTTGTTCGGTTTTCGCCTTCCTTCAAAGCAGAGGAAAACTGGAAGACCAGTCATTTCGGTCACATGGTCACACCACCGACGCGGGGACATACCGCGGGGTCTTCTCCCTTACATTTCTTTAGTAAAAATCTTAATTTTGATAATAACTTTCCAACCACAACGTTTCGTGTCCAGCTGGTCTACTTGAAAATGTGAAACTCATTGTAACCAAATGAATCCTCATTTTAAATTGTAATGCCACGCCACGTTTGGTCCATCCCATAGTAATTATCCATGATTGCTACGGCGGCTAATTGTTTGCCAGGAAGGAGTCGGCTTCCTATTATTTCCAACACGGAAGCTTTCATGTTTGACGCCTAAAATATGAACAATTTTGAGTCGTACTTTCTATACATTAAGATGGTCAATGGTTAGATTGTAATGTGAAGAGCAGAAAAACTAAATCGATATTTGATTTATGGCTGGTTCATCAGAAGAGCTGAGTCCGAAGGAACTTATTAATTACTGTTGTTGCTACTATAGACGGATCGATTCTTTATTATTATATTAAGTAATCGGTTTTCGAATATTCTCCGACTATTGGCGGGGCATGGCAATGTGACAGACTAGGAATTGCTATGAATGCGTGCCGATTTTGCCTGAACAAAGAAATAAACGAAAGGCGGAGCCACCAGGTATGCAATGCACTGGTGCTTAAGGCTATTACCGAGGCTTAAGGCGCGCATTGAGCCTGTCTTACTATACTAGTAAACTAATACCTACATTACGCTCAAAAGAAATATACTTGAATTTTACACACTTTACGAAATCTATTCGTATCTTTTTTCATAAACAATCTTTGAAATCGCAGTAAAAGGGAGCATCCCAATAGTTGTTTAATACTACGTAATTTCAAAGCCCAATTTAATATCTTTCCTCTTTAAAGTAAGTAATTAAAGAGTTTAAAATCGGCAACAAAAATTACATTACCCTTATATTTTATATTAAGTAGTATAAAGAAAAATATTAGATTGTTTGAGAAGGGGCTAAAAAAAGCAATTATGATTTGAAGTTTGGATGAGCGAACGAAGTGAGCGAGCCTCGCTTCGCGAAGCTAAAGTGACGTGCTTTTTGAGCAAGAGAAGAAACTACATTTTTTGGAAAAAAATATTTAAAGCACTAAACGCGAACTCATGTTGTCTTTAAATAATGAAACGATAGAAAACCCATCTGAGACAGAGATCTGAATCTTCTTTATGTAACGCGAATTAAAGACTTCACACACGAGACCATCACGCGACAGCTCTATGGTAATGAGATGACATATTGTTTTTAAATGGCGGTCTCACACTTTCTTTTAATGCGGCAATTAGAGACTAGTACATGGCAGGGACAAGTGAAAAGTTTTGTGTAGCTAATAAAAAGTATTTTGCAAAACTTTCGATAGTTTCGTAATGAAAGAAACAATACATTGTGTCTTTATTCATAATCTCGGATTTACCTAAAACTAAGGATAATAGTGTTTTTGCCAGACCATAAACTATGCACGACGCGTTTTGATTTTTTATCAATAAAGTCAACATTCCTGACCGTTTTTGAGTTTTTTTTTTACTTTTCTGCTTAGTCGAGTAAAAATTATCCTGTAAACATTTTTGAATTTTCAGTTATCGCTGTACCTAAATTGGTTAAAATTCGTTCATCCATTTCCAAACAAAACAAAGAGGATAAAGACATTTCCACAAGCAGATGGCGCCCATCGCGCTGTCAATACTTTTACTGAAATAATGACCCCTCCCCATAGAAAACCGATTTACAGTACATTTTAGAATTTTATAATAGTACTTATACAAGTAAAAATATTGGTCATGTCACCCGGACTAAGTAAGTAAGTAAGTACTTACTAATTTAATTAAGTATAATGAGAATAAAAAGTCGATAGTCATTTTATCGTTACACTTGGATCGGTAATATATAACGCAACACACACACGTAGACACTACGCAGAAACATATGCATAATAATTAAATAGACTACTTGACATATAAATAAATACTACATATATAAATAAACTTCCAGGAAACCCTGAAAACCCGTTTAAAGAACGTTTTTGACAATATTTAATATTTGTTAACAATGAACTTTTATACTTTCTTCAGTTATCACAAATGTCTCATAGGTATATAAATTAAAAAATTTAATGTAATTCTTACAGTGAAAATTTGTTTTTTTCTCAGTTAACCTTTGACAACGGTAACTGGAAAGCTACCGAAACGTTAGGGAGGCTCAAATAATTAATATACTACGCGATATAATCCGTTCAAATCGTTTTATTTAAACGAACTTTAGTTATCTGTTTCGCGGACCAAAACCTAATATGATATGATTACTCATTATTACACAAAATACAACAAATCACCGTGTTATAACATTCTTATAGCGATAACTGCCGCATTAACCCTGGCAATGCCTCATTAGGACTCATAATGGCACAACGGTGCAATGTTACAATTTGCCATAATCGCTTATTTGGCTTTTCTGAAACGTTACGATTATTACATTTTAAAATAGCTTAACCTTAATTCTGTTCCGTAATTGACCTGTTGGTGACGAAATTGATTTGTTTATGGGCTTCATTTGCAGTGGCTATAGCGGGGGTTCACTGTGACAGGACCTTTAAAAACCAGCCAAGTGCGAGACTGACCTGTCTGACTCGCGCGCCGAGGGTTCCGTACAAATACTAAGATAGGATAAGTGTTTGTACGGAACCCTCGGTGTGCGAATCCGAATCGCACTTGGCCGGTTTTTTTTCCTTTAGCTGGACGGACACCTAGTCGGAGATCTACCGCGTGATCTTCTTCTATGTTTCCGACTGTAACCAGTTTCTCTAGGCTGTTATCTCCGCTTCTCTCAATATGGCCGAAGTATGACAATATGCAGCAGCGGTGGCAAGCAGTGGATAAATGGCTTCCGACTTTGAGTAGTAAAGATAAAGAGTGATGTACCCTTCTTTTTATTCTGAGAAATGCATCGTTCCAGCATCTGAGGCGAAACCACGAAGAAACTGGTTGTAAATAATTAGCTATGCGGGATTTATAATCAGTATAAAATTTAATGTCCGTGAGCGTATCGATGGTGAGACGAGAATACAAATTGTCCAACTATAAGCTAGCGTTACCTAAACACGGAATACTATACAGGGTGTAACCGAAAGCGTACCGAAAACGGAAACTGTAGTTTTAGACCATAATCACGAACTGAAAACGAGTGTTCATTTTCTCGGAAATATCAAGGATAAGATTTTCCAAAATAAATTATAAAACTCGACGCGCAATGTATTGCGTCCAATTCTCTCGGGTGCAGACGCGCGGGGAGGGGAGCACGCGGCAAGCATCAACCGGTCCAGGCGCTCCCCACTCCACTCACGCGTCAGCGCAAAACATACCGTTACGCCAATGCGCATCGAATGACATGAATGAATGCAACCACAAAAACAACGCAACCACAGATCAAAACTAGTGTACTACCTAACACCAATAACAACTGACCGATAAATTAAAACAGTCTAACAAGATTATTTTAATTCAAGCAAGTAAAGCAAATAAAGTGTGCTGGTAGGTAAACATTAATCATGCGTCCGGCCGTAACGGCCAGCGCGAGCGGACGGGCCTCGCTGATCAATGACCGGCCAGTACCGTTATCTATCCCACTCCACGCGCTCCGTGTTGTACCGTAAAGCTTATATAATACTGTTTGTGATACATTGCGTGTTTTGCGGAAAATGCTATTTTCATGCGATTTTTCATGAAAAATTGTTACCGGTAGAGTTCGATTAATGGAAAAATAAAGAAAAAATGAAAACTCGCGAGGAAAATTTGTGAATTTTCTCAAAGAAATTTTCACGATTTTCCAGCCCAGAATAATGGTCTGAAGCCATGGTTTCAGTTTTCGGTACACCGTCGGTTACACCCTGTACATGTATTTTTTATTTAGTCGTATGGCGTATTTACATAAACATTTCAAAGAAACTTATGACAATAATAAAATGTTACTATAAGTCTAGAACTCTACATTCAGGGTCCCAAACCACGAGAGTCAGGTGTGTACAGATCTCCCGGAGGACCCGAGTAGTAGGAGTGAAGAGGCTGCCCTCTTCACTCCTACTCGGGTCTCTCCGCTGTATAATGTGCTCTATCGCAGAGAGCAGAGCATAACATGTGATATTGATTAGGTACGTGATAATGTATTGTTATTAACTCATTAATAGATAATGAGTCATTATCTAGTCCCAGAAATTATTCACCTTTTCAACAGACTAAGAAAACAGCGGGCCTATGATGGTTGCTTTTATCATGCGATAAATAAGTGACAAGCATCCGTTACGTTTTGACAAGATGCGAGTGTAAGTGATAGATGCTTTATCACTTATTTAACGTGATAAACGCAACCATGATAGGGCCTAGGCTGGAGCTTCACAAGCTATTGTTTTCTATAGCTACGTATATTGACAACTTATTTTCGATAACTACTGTGAACATTTTACTTTTTATGATATAAAATTTCCTTACTCTTGAGTCTTGACACAACTCAATAATAATTTTTACACACAAACCGATGACCAATAATCACATTTGTCAACGTATCCTTGAAACAATATCTGCCGGCTATAAACAATGCAAGATGAATCAATTGTTTTATTGCAAGCCTTCTAAGAATAATAAGTAATTGAGTTTTATGTAAGAAGTCAATCCTAAGACATGATTTTAGGAAAAACAATTGAAATGACGGCTGGATTGCACTCTTTTCAGCCGAGCAGAAGCGTTCGACCACAAATAAAAAAAAAACACATAAATTAATTTTTACAATAAGTTCACGTGAAGAAAAAACGAGGCATCCCTTTTTGTATTACCGTAGTCAGGTAAAAAGTATTTTGTATAGCAACTAACGAATTATGGACACACACTTTTGAAATGCGTTTTGGCGTGATTAAAGACTCGAATTAAACATTTATTTTTTGTGACCCCTAAATACCTTTACATATTTCGTGCAAAATATCTTTTATGGACAGACATATTTAATTCTGCTTATTTCTTTCTTTTTATTTTTTTAGGTAAACGGACAAAACAACAAACAAGAAAAGGTTTACGAAAATAATTTACACAGTTAATATGAACTAAGTCCCTTTATAGTCTATGCATACCATAGCGTTGTAGAATGACGACTGACACTGTTAGCGTACGTGCTCCGCGACAGGTGAAGGGTTAATGGCAGGTTTGTATGCCACTGGGCTAATTGGATTGTCTATGGTGCATTTTGATTTTAATTTAGCGAGAATAAATACTAAAAAGCGTTGTGATATTGGTAAACATGTTCTTGTGATAATCATACCTACATCTGCTAAATAAATATGCGTTTTTTTTAAAGAAAATTTCGTCACTTGATTTTGTGTAAAGATCAATGAAATTGTCTTTACTTTGTCTCACCTTTAAGTAGGTATTTACTGTATTTAAGTAGGTAAGTAGTAAATTTCGTGGACAATTCGAAAGAGAAGGTGGTAGAATAGTTACTA
This sequence comes from Apotomis turbidana, assembly GCA_905147355.2. Taxonomy (NCBI): domain Eukaryota; kingdom Metazoa; phylum Arthropoda; class Insecta; order Lepidoptera; family Tortricidae; genus Apotomis; species Apotomis turbidana. The sequence goes on along the minus strand of LR990299.1, from coordinate 5,779,619 downwards.
AAGCCGTTTTTTTTTATTAGGATGCAAGTAAATGGATTCCAACATTTTGTACATGTACATACTAATACCACTGAAATTTTCTTTATAAGTTCTTTTATACGGCTGAATTACTTACGGACAGTTTAGGTAATAAACATAAAATAAATTACAACTCAAAATTTAGACTATGTAAACAAAGTATATTAAGTACCTATGGGTAAATACGTATTTACAAGCGGAAGTAAAAAAAAAAGAAAACATTTAATTGTTATCTATGTATTTCATTTATAAAAAAAAGACATAAAATATCAGTCACTTTTGACAGCATAAACCGCATTGTTACGAAAGCCAAGTGTTCGTTTTCTGAAACCTGATAAGTATCAAAATATCTTTAGATATAATAGTGACGATCACATTATTCCCTGGCATCTAAAGAAAGTGAACGATAGCAAAAAGTAATCGAAACTTTCATTTTCACCGTATTGTACTCTGTGCCGTACACGCGGCAACATGGAAAAACTAATCTTTGATTATCTGTGGACGAGAAAAGACGAAGAAATCGAGCTATTGTGCCAGTTATGGATAATAGAGTAACGACACACAGGCTACTATAGTGCCCCGATGGAATATTTTTTTTCTTCATAACCTAAAATCGATTTTAGGTTATAAAATGTATTGTGATGACAGGTGTCAGAATTGAATTCTTACCGGTGAGGCAGTATAATTGTACATTTAAAAACAATATTTGGATTATAATGCATACCTAAAAAAAAGAAAGCTGAAAACATTAACACGGACTAAAAATAAAAGCGTAATATTTCACAAACGCATCTATCAAATGAATTTCCTTTTGAAATACCTATTCATCGATATCCTACAGTATGGGACAGACAGAGAAAAAATATTTGAATATAAAATACTTAACAATAATTTTGTTTAGGTTACGTCAGTTTTGAGAGTAACCCCACCGAACCGAAATTAAGAAAATATTATGGTTGAATGGGTTGACACAATATTTCCCTCCAATTAAAATAGTCTCGGTTACTGCTGTAAAAAAAATATGCCGTAAGTATATATAGAGAACCAGAAAAAAATTATAAACCATAACCCAAGTACAATGCAGGAAAACAAGAATCAAGGAATGTTTTAAATTAGGTACCATTAAGTAAATAACTTATATTATGAAATTTACTTAATGGTACCATTCATTTAGTTGTTTTATAAGAACTAAAAGAAAGCTTCCGCCGATCGATCGTAATAAACATTGAAGTTGAAGGGAGCCATTAGAATTCTATTGACTTGATGTTCTTTAGAATAGCGGTTCTCAAAGTGTACTCCGCGAAGCCTCCGTCAAAGTAATATCAATCGGTCAGTTTTGTTACCTAACAGTAAAAAGATATAACTGAGCTAAGAAATTTTTGTAAATGATTCCAGAATACCCTTATTCTCATAGGATTTGTTTGCAGTTTCAATCCTAATCATCGAATCAGTCACATTTTTCTGATTTTAATGAAATAAGTATGTAACCACGCTAACTCTTCCAAGTTTTGGAAGTAGTAGGGCCTCGTGCAGGGTCCGTCCGGATTGTTACTACCGTCTTGCCTACTAACCCACCGCCAAACAGCAATGTTCGCATTGTTGTGTTCCGGTGTGGGGGTAAGATAGCCGGTGAAATTACTAGCATAGAGGCATTCTATCTTCGTCCTCCGGGTAGGCAAGCACTTGTGACTCCTCTGGTGTTGCAGGTGTTTATGGGCGACGGTTATCGCTTTCCATCAGGCGATACGTTTGCTCGTTTGCCCCCTATGACATAAAAAAAAGAAAAAAAAAAAAAAAAAAGTGTGAAGCAAATGAACTACAAAGTGAGTCAGTTTGTATGGTTTGACAGTTCGTTTGCTTGGAAGAGTTATTGTGGTCCGACTATAGTTATTTTTATTTTTATTATATATCGGATAACCTCGCACAAATTGATCAAGTCCCAAAGCTCTAGTAGGCTTGTGTTATGGTTACTAGGCGATTAATATAATTTAAATACATTGTAAGACTTAAATAAAAACCATCCAAGACCCATGGACAAATATTCGAGATTATCACACAAATATTTGCCCTTGCCGGAATTCAAACCCTGGACAGCTTAGCAGGCAGCTGCACCAACTGCGTCGCAGGGCTCGTATATCTTTCCGCGACTTCGCTTGTTGTGTGACTTGGAATCACCTGTCTTATTTATTTATCGTATGGCATTGAAAAACACTGGATCAGTAAAAAAAACAATCATATTATATATATAAAGAGAGGAAACCTATAATTAGAATGGTAGTAGGTATATGTCGCACGACTCAGAGTCGCGTGTCATAGAATAGAATAGAATAGTATTTATTTGCTTAGCTTAATAAGTAGGTACAAATGTGTCATAGTATGGTATGTGACAATAGGTAGCTTATTCTGCTATCTGTACTTAAATACTAGCATGCAAATATTTTGGACTTTACATCTCACAAGAGAGGAATTCCTTCACACTGTAATACATTTTTTCATTTAATAGTTGCATAACTTTATTTTTAAATCTATTTAAAGGAAGCTCTTGTATACTTTTTGGCAATCTGTTAAACACTTTCATGCACATGACAAAACAGTGATTCGAGTACAATGCTGTCCTAGGAACGTAATTGTGAACTAATCGTCCTGGATTCCTTTGGTTTCTAGTGGAATTGTAAGCAGCTGTTTTAAATAAATATATATGTCGCTTTACTTCTTCTTCCGTTGGCGCTACAACCCTTTGTGGGTCTTGGCCTCCTCCACGATCTTCCTCCAGTTGTCACGATGCCTGGCCACCTTCTTCCAGCTGGTAAACTTCCCCATCTTCCTGAGATCTTCTTCCACACAATCGCTCCAACGTTTTCTAGGCCTGCCTCTCGGTCTCTTCTGTTGCGGCGTCCACCTTGTCATTATCTTAGCGGCTCTAGTGTCCGGCATTCTTTCAAGGTGTCGCTTTACAAACATGCATATTTCTAAAATATATAAACTGTGTAGAGGTTAAAATATTATTCTTTTTAAAAATTGGTTTGCATGATTTGTATGGGGCTAGTCACAGTTACGCTAGAGGTGCTGATTCACCGTTTTTTGGACCTGACAGCCCGGACTTGAGGGCCAGGGCTCCTAGGCGCTTGGCATTTAGGCCCCCCTTCCCTACCTTAAAACGGTTTTCAGCAAATTCAATTATTATGGGCCTACCCGGGGGCCCTAAGACTGGCTGGATAAATATTATACGGCACTGCCTATCAGGTTCCGTCACCAAAAAAGTTTGAGAATCACTGCTTCAGAAAAACCTATCACGCCCGATTGCATTTCACCGCATCGGTCATCGTCAGTGTTGCCAGTAAAGGGTAATTATTGTCGATGGTGCGATAACAATGGGACGATATGGCAACAAAAACGCTTCATTGTCTGATGAGAATCTATCGAGTAATAACAAAATTGCTGTTAAGTTGGCCAAGGATATGTTTGTCATTGTTTCGGTGGTTTAAATTATGTTGTGAGGATTTAAAACGGTAATTGATTAGATTTAACTGTGATTGATGACTGAGCATAATTTTATTAATTTAGTATTTAATCGCGTACGCAGTATCTATCGACTGAGTCAATTAAATTAAAGCAGAGATACTCTAATTTAAAAACTTATGTCTACAAAGTTCTCTTGAGTAGGATAACATAATAATATGATTTATTTACTTCGTCATAATGCCAATATGCAGGTACAATATTTTTTTTTTAAATGTAATAATAACTTTAAAACTACGCCTTGTGCATGGTTGCAATCCAAAAACTATTTTCCCCACTAAAGTTGTTAAATCAACGAATCAAGTTGTTAAGACATCTCACGTCCCTCTGTTAACATTTTGCTCGACACTCAAACCTTCCCATGATCTTCCAAAGGTTACACTTAATATACATATAATAAAAGCATGTGTTATTTCCGCAAACGTACCTAAATTGCCACATTACGTAACCGTGGTCATCCTTATAGCGGCACCCTTACCACGAGTTAACGTGACCGTACTCGCTAGCGACAGAGTAAACGATTTGTATGGAGAATAGTACAGCGCCCCTAGCGGATACTTAGTAGAACTACGATTCTCCATACAAACCGTTTACGATGTCGCTAGCGTGAGCGGTCACTGTAAACTCATGGTAAGGGGTGTTCGCGTGCAAAAACGTAATTTGAGGTGCTGCGGGACCACACCGTCGATCATGAGGTGTGAAACTGTGAACTTTGCTTCCCGTCGGGAAATAGTAAGGGAGTACCAACTTTATGACTGATTTCCTTGTTTTTTTTTGAGCTACGTACAAATGCATGGCCCATTTATGAATGAATTTGTTCTAAAATGGGCCATGCAATGCGCAGCTCATTGAACGTAACCATCTATCAATAGACACTAAAATCAAAATCAAAATGTTTATTCAGTAAGTAGGTCACTTTTATATGTCTATATCTGAATCTACCAAGCATTTCACAAGAGGTGACCGCTGTTGAGAAGAAAGCCGACAGAAACACATTTAAATCATTTTTTCGTAAATTATACTTCAAAATTAAGGAATCATATTGGCGTATTCCTGCCTATCGCATGCCGCTTTTAACTTCGTAGCTAATATTTCTACTGAAAATGCAGACTTAAAATCACTAGTTTACATCTGACTGTAACTCATTATCGCTTTACAGTTGAAGACTCATACAAGACTGGCATCAGTTTTTGAAAAACTGGCTACTTCTCAGTGTTGTAATGTTCGTATAGGAACGGATCATCACATGATAATTTTAAATTGATAGCGTATACCCGTCACCGTGGACATCCTCATATAGCGGGATATATTATCGCATGCAAAAACGTAATTTGAGGTGCTGCGGACCACACAGTCGATCATGAGGTGCGAAACTGTGAACTTTGCTTGCGCCTCGTGGGAAATGGCGGGTACTTTAACTCTAGCAAGCTCAAGCTGAATGTATAATATAATATATGTACCTACTTAGTGAAACTGTTATCAGATTGTCTCTGGTTTTTGAAGAAAAACGAAAATTTTCTTAATAGTATATACAAAAATAATTCTAAAGTAGGAAGTATCAAAATGCTATAGCTGAACATTCAGATATGATTAATATAGGATACTTCTTACTGGACATGAGCCGATTATGGACTTTGACGACTTGTCGGTTTCCAAATTAGCCGATTATTAGCCAACTATCAATGTTACCGAATGTGATGTCCTGTGGTTCCATGCGGGAGTAGATTCAATAAAACACTTAAATGGGTTTTCTGTCGGCCATCACCTGCCCGCCTCCGTTGACGTCTGTCATAGCAATGGCGGCAGGCCGGGCAGTTGTGGGGACCCTTTATTATCATAAAGGTGTCTATACACTACACCATCCTCTTTTGATAAATTCGAAATAGTTATTTATTGACCTTATTTATTTAATTATTACTAGGTATTAACATTTCATATCACCCTTGCATTACATGTACATTTAATATATTTCTGGAATCTAGATTGATTCATATTATTAGTAACTGGTATGCACAACATACCTATTAGTAATATCTCGGTCACTAGACTGTAGTAGTGTCTTTCTTCTGTGACTGTAGTTGGAAATGTAATACTTCTAATTTAATCCTTAATCATGAATTTGAATTTACATTGAAATGTAACACGAGTTTAATCTTATCAACAACTGTATTGTGAATTTGTAATAAATGTGTCATAAAGAAATGTTTTTTCTTTGTTACTATTCGCGTATTCGGTATTTAATCTCCTTTTGAGACAAGGCTTTTAACCATAAGTTTATGCATACATGAAGTTAATTTAGTGAGTGATACTTATTATTTAGTAGTTTCAAGTTCAATAATTTTGTCTTCATTATTTACATCATTAAATAATTCTATGTTCTCGTTTCCGTTACCTCCTCTTTCCATTTGTGTTTTTTTTTTTCAATTAGGTACTTGTTCTTTATTGGTAAATGGAATGAATTAAAGTAATGGAATATTTTGTATTTGGTATTGTAACAATTATTTTTATTTTATTGCTTTCGCCAATCATAACATTGGATTACATATATGTTCATTTACTCGTGAATTAATGTACTATGGAGCTATTATTTTCGAAAATTTAGGAATCTACCAGCGCTACCAACTAAGGCCTTTGTGAGAAAGAAGCGCCGCAAGAAAACTCACAGTTTGCCTTTTTCAATGAAATATACATTTTCCAATTTTTTGGTATGAAGTTAAAAATCGTCTCACGAAATGTAAGTATTTCAGAATACTAAACCGGCGTTGACTAGTCATCACTTGAAAAGAAAATCTGTTTTCTTTAGAATTTCTATATAGTGAAATTTACACAATTGATTGGTACACCGACCATAATTTCAAATACCGTAGTAACTTCGTAAGGAATCACGGTTTTTTTTACTGCATTATTGAAATTTATATTGCAAGTTTCAGGTGAGTATAACTCAAGGAAAATAGATAGGTAAACACACTACCCACGTCTCTTATGAGGGCTCGTGGATCGTTATTAACTAGACTAGATGCAAAATATTAATAATGCTGCGTCTCTCGATTAAAACAAAGTCTTCAATTTGGAAAACCCTCGTCCAACCCAAATTTTATTCATTTTACCATTTAATTCAGGGACAGCACTGTTTGAATGCATGTATAATCACGAAGACTCATTTATCATAAGTACTGAAAGTCTAAAATTAGTTTGTTGAAAATGGGAACCACCATCGTTTACACTTCATTCTAAAGCAGGTCGCAGGTTTCACAGCCATAATATATATTTATATATATAATTATTAATATCATCGTCTAGTACCCATAGTACAAGCTTTGCTTAGTTTGGGACTAGGTCGATTTGTGTATGTTTGTCCCTTAATATTTATTTATTAATTAGGTATACATTTTATTATTTATATGTTCATTGGCAAGTTTTTCACCTTTGTGGTCCCCCTGGCACCTTGTTATTTTGTGCCCATTGGCATTTTTTCTATGCACGTTAGCATTTTGTATATTATGTATACCGTGGTACATTTTGTACACCATGGTACATTTTGTACACCAAGGTACATTTTGTACACCATTGTACATTTTGAACATTATGGTACATTTTGTAGACTATAGTACGTTTTGTACACCATGGTACATTTTGTACACTAAGGTACATTTTGTACATCATAGTACATTTTGAACAATATGGTACATTTTGTAGACTATAGTACGTTTTGTACACCATGGTACATTTTGTACACCATGGTACATTTTGTACACCAAGGTACATTTTGTACATTATAGTACATTTTGTACCCTATGGTACATTTTGTAGCTATAATACATTTTTTTGTAGTTTGTGCACCTTCGGCATTTTTTTGTTTGGACTTTGTGCTCGTTCGGCATTTTTTGTAGTTTGTGCCACTTCGGCATTTTTGTTTGGACTTTGTGCTCCTGCGGCATTTTTTGTAGTTTGTGCACCTTCGGCATTTTTTGTTTAGACTTTGTGCTCCTTCGGCACTTTTTTGTAGTTTGTGCCACTTCGGCATTTTTGTTTGGACTTTGTGCTCCTGCGGCATTTTTTTGTAGTTTGTGCACCTTCGGCATTTTTTGTTTAGACTTTGAGCTCCTTCGGCACTTTTTATACACCATTGTACCTTTATTATTGTAAACCCGATGTAATGATTATTCAGTCTACCTAGTCGTAGCGCGAACAACCGAGTACACTGCTAGAAAGGATATAACGGAATAACATAAATTCCTCAATCAAAATACCTTTTAATTATACCCAATCAAATTACATAATATTGAGAGGAAGTTTTTATTTGTTTATTGTAAGAATGTAGGTACTACAATATGATTACTTGATTAAATTTTTTTATGTACATACGTACCCCAAGAAATAAGCAAATACGTAGGTAACTGCGCTGTTATAGTGATTGATAATTTCTAATTGAAGATGTACTTTAAACGTCACCAACGGCAATTTACTTTAAGGTGTCTTTACCATAATACCTGTGTTAGGATTTGCTTGTACTCGTAATCGTTTATTTATAATGCACGGATACTTTAAATGTCGTTACTACTAGTATATATTCTTTTGTTATATACCTTATTCTATAGTGAACTCAAATTCAAGTCAAATCGTTTCACTTCTAGAACACGTTTTATTTAAGTAGGTAATAGAGTATAATACTAGTTGTCGAGTTTAAGTGTTGTTTAATAAATACCGCTTTATTATATATTCAATCAATTTCGCGATTAGCCCTCTACGACGGATTTACTATAATATTTTTCATTTGTATCCCTATTACGGCCATCTATACGACTTACATTTTAACAGACTACTTTTTTTTCTTTCATTGCCAACGCGTGACAGCTTCTTTTGTAGTTCATCTACTTTTTAAGGGACATTTCAAGTGAACATGAGAAATGGTATTTTGCTACGGTGTATGATGAAAATATATTTTTTCGAACATATATACAGGCATGGTGTATTATTCTTTATAACGTTAATATTACTAAACTGACGTTGGCCGAAGCCACGAGCTGCCATTCCTGTATTAATCCATACTAATATTATAAATGCGAAAATAAAAGCGATAAAACCGCTGAACCGATTTAGATGAAATTTGGTATATAGATAGTTTAAGTCCCGGGGAAGGACATAGGATACTTTTCATCCCGAATAAATTTAGTGTTCCCGTGGGATGAGCGGGTAACACCGCGGGGCACAGCTAGTATATAATATATCTTTTTAAGGCTGATCCGTAGATCATTTTATTTTCCCGCCTGACATTTCCAATCAATGACAGCTTGTGTTGTAGTTGTTTCGTGCTGAAACAGCTCAACTGATTTTATTTTGATACCCTAAATAGGGTTTTTTTCCGCCAATCCTGTTGGTTTTGTTTTAATCTCATAGACTTGTTTTAACTATGGTCCAATCCTATAATTTTATTTAAAAGTGTTTCTAGTTCCATTATTTATTGGCTACTAGACAAAGAGATACCCAAATATTTAGGTAGTTATTTAAGCAAATTGTATTACGAATATTTGAATTTCCGATGCTTTGCATCATCTGTATAACTAGCTCATTATCTTGTCGCGCGACTCAGCATCGCCTGTCTAGTTCGCACGATATTGGAATGAAAGTGACAGGTAGTTTATGTCGCGCAGTAAAGAGTTGTGTGTCACCATTATGATAGACACCCTGACGGGCTAGTTAAATATTGTTTTATTTAGATGCGAATTTCCAACTGTACCTGTGCTTTTTGTAATAAGTAGTTGTATTTTTTAACTGCTTTTGTGTACATTAATGTGTTTGCTTACTTGTTTCTATATAACGTCTTTCAACCGAATAATGTACTCAATACTCAATCATTTATTGCAATATCACAAAAGTAGGTACAGATGCTAACTTAAAGTTACAGATCATTGTGAACCCTGTTGGGCACTGCAATGTTAGGGAGAGGAGGACTTACTAAGTGTTTATAATTTATCTTCTAAGTATTCATTTAGCGTGTAATAGGCTTTAGTTAGTAGTAGTTGCTTTAGTTTAATTATATTTATACTTTTATCGTCTTCTTCTTCTTTTAAAGAATCGGGTAAATTATTATAAGTCTTAATTGACATTATTAATGGGCCTGAGGATAGCAGTTTCAGTTTAGTGGGCGGTGGAACGAGCTATTCTTATGACGGATAGATCGTGATGAGGGAATGTCACCGCGTTTTACATAGAGCTCTTTATGTTTCTGTACAAACTTACAGGTCTCAAAGATGTATATACTAGGAAGAGTTAGTAGTTCATATTAATTATGTACTTTGGTAAGTAGGTTATTTTACTTAGTCATCAAGTGACTCTTATATTGTTATTCTTGTTTTATTTAGGTACTTGCACATAGTCTACTCCCGATGTCACAACTAATTCACGCATATATTGGCGATTAGTAACGTTAAATTTATTACTGCCGAACATCAGTCTATACTTCGGTTTGGTTGATAAAAGGAAACATAGGCATAAGACCCCACATAAGACAAAATGAACAGTATCTGGATTAGGCCTTTCCACCTTTTGTCTGGTACCAGGGGTATTCATTACTCTTGGCTCTTTTACAAAGAACCTCGAGGAATTTTCACTCCTTGATTCTTGATTGCTACATAACATATAGTGTAAATAATTCACACATTATTTTCAGTCCCAAGACATGAGAAACTCGGTGAGCTTACGCTCTTTTGTGTTTGTTATGTTATATTTACTATATTTACTCGCACTTAGCTCGCACTCAGAAGCATAATGATACTAAGGATTGCCCCGAGAATTATAAATGCGATTAGGCTCATTCAGTCTATGTAGAACTCATGCAGCTTTTACATATATGTTTGCATAGACAGGCAGTATGTAAGTAGGTTTGAATTGTATAAACTGATGTTATTTAGTTTCCAGTTTATGAGGAACTCGGGGCTTCACTTCCCCATAACTTATTTTAATCCACTAATATTTACAGGCACTCTTTGTTATTGTTGTTGTGTAGGTAATCCGTAAAACATGATATATCTTAACAATAACACACTAACCTATTTACATCGAAAGTATGTAGGTATATTTTAGTCCAGCTGATGCTAGCTATCCTGATCACGTTACGATGTAAATAGGTACAGGTAGGTGTAGGTTTTCAATATTAATCATTTACCTACTAAGAATCGTATGGAATGGTAATATTGTTCAAGTTATTATCAGAAATTGAACACAGATCCAAATAATATCATAACAACGTATTGCGCGACAACTAGATAACTATGTACAAGAATGTTGAATACTTTCGTTACACAACAGTACTGCCTTCCTTTTGTTAGCTTCACGGTAGTCTTTATTTGAACATACTATTCTCAAGGCACTTAGATATTCAGTTTTAATGTGTAACTTTATTTAGAAATATTAATATGTACCGAAACATTTGTAGGTAGATAACGAATTTGTAACTGGCTGTCTAACAACCGTCAAACATTTTTATTTAATACTTAACCAAATATTTTAATTGTACGTATATCTATGTCGAATTTAACAATTTGTTACCTTAACACAACAACGGGAATGCAGTTAGGTAAACATTAGCGGGCACATTCTGTTCACGACTAATTACGCCGACCGTTATCAGTTTGTTTTCAATTTCTCTGCTTATTTTTTTTTGACATAAGTGCACAAAGTACTAGTCAGAATGTTATGCGACTTTTGTTGTAGGTACTTTAATATTCGAAACCACTATACCCACTTTTTCCTTTTCTTTTCCTTTTACAGAAATTAATTAAAAGGATTCCACTGATTATTATTATCGGTTATTTGTACACTTCCTTGTTGCGTTTTTTAATCCTCGTCGCCAGTGTGATGTCCTGTGGTTCCATGCGGGAGTAGATTCAATAAAACACTTAAATGGGTTTTCTGTCGGCCATCACCTGCCCGCCTCCGTTGACGTCTGTCATAGCAATGGCGGCAGCCGGGCAGTTGTGGGGACCCTTTATTATCATAAAGATGTCTATACACTACACCGAATAATCGGTGTTACCGACTAGTCAGCCCATCTCTACTAGAAATGAAATCAGTTTTCAAACTGCCGATTATAGGCCGACTATAAAATGTTGCCGAATAGATTTGTCAGCCCATCTCAAATTTTTACCCGACTGTAGTAAAGAAAGAATGGAAGAGAGAAGTTGCCGACATCTTCCAGTTTTCAGATATAAAAACCACGTCAATCACATCTTTGCTCTAAGTTTCCATTAAACTTCACCGATCACAGAATACTCGGTCAATTGAATAGCTCCAGAGCAACTGAGAAGCAATAATTTAACACCGGCGGCCATTGTTCCAAACATAATAGGTACATAACGGCAGGAAGGCGGGCCATCCTTACGGTATCGAATACCGCATGTTTAGAATACCCTACGGTTAAATAAACACGCTTCTTATATTTAACTGGTTCTATATAAATACCGGTAATAAAACTCTTCTCATGACGCTGAAACGGCGCGACGGATTTTAAATAAATTTGACATAGGAATCAATCAACTAAAGAAAATACCGGCCAAGGGCGAGCCTGACTCGCGTATTTTTTTATTTTTATTTTATTTTATTTATTAGGTCTGCCAACAGCGGTTACAATATTACATTCTTACATATTCAAGTATAATATACTTAGACTTATTGCACAGCTAATTATAGGCAAACACAGCATGCGTACAGTTTTAGTTAAGTTGGTTTACGAAAAGGAAAAAAGCTAGTGACATAATAAATAATAATAATCACTATGAAAAGAGAAAAATTATTATTATTATCGCGTATCGAGGGTTCCGTACAATAATCATCCCCTCTTAACTGGCCGGGTTAAGTTAAGTTTGCACCTGGTATGTATGGCGCTGGATACAAATGAGGTGCAAAGTTATCGCAACGTTTGTTTTATGGGAGCCCCCTTAAATATTTTTTAATTCTGCTTGTAGTAAGTATTTGTTGTTATAGTGGCAACAGAAATACATCATCTGTGAAAATTTCAACTGTCTGACTATCACGGTTCATGAGATACAGCCTGGTGACAGTGGTGATGGACGGACAGCGGAGTCTTGATCGGTAATGGTCCTAAAAATGATTACGTTGACGAAGTTAAGGCACGGTTTCACAGTTTCTACAAAATTATTAAGTTGGTCGACTGTTCGATTTGTTGGAACATTTGCAAGGAACACAATGTCCATCTATCACAGGACCATTCCAGCGACATTTTCTCGCGGAACATTCATTTTATCGCCGGCTATTTCGCGTGAGTAATGTCATGGACAATTGCTAGTGTAACAAACTGCCAATAAACAATTGTCGGCATTCCGTTCGGGTTAGATCGTAAATATTCGAGTAACATCGGGAGCCGTGGGAGAGCGCGGCCAGAGCGCAATCTCACGCAATATGGTCATGCTATATTGTTGCACCTTCTTGATAGCCTGGTACCTACAGTTTATGATGCGTACGATTAAGGGGTTTAATGTTAGCCTATTTTCTATAGCAATATCTAAAACTATCATTACTGTTTTCTGTAAATTCAGTAATAGAGGGTATTTTGAAATTTACAATTAAACAATCATCGATAAAAATTTAGTATATAAGGCGCTATTTGGGCTGGTTATGCTATATCATTGAACATCTTGGTACCTGCAGTTTATGATGCGTACGGTTAGGGGGTTTTTAATGTTTCCTATTTTTTTGTGATAATGGCCCAAGGCGTATATCAAGACCCAACAATAACGCTAAATGGCTCGACTCTGCAGACAGTGGACAATTTTTGTTACCTTGGATCCACGGTATCTAATAACCTCACACTTGACGTTGAGATCAACACCCGCATTGGCAAAGCATCCACGATGTTTGGGACGCTTAGTGCAAGAGTATGGGACAATAAACACCTCACCGTAAACACCAAAATGATCGTGTACCAGACATGCATTTTGTCCATACTCTTGTACGGGGCTGAAACCTGGACATCGTATGCTAGGCAGGAGCGAAAATTGAACAATTTCCACATGCGTTGTTTGCGCCGTATTTTAGGTATCTCATGGAAGGATCGAGTCACAAACGAGAGGGTGCTCAGTATCGCACGTTTGCCTAGTATCGCAGCCATCCTGAAACAAAGACGTCTGCGTTGGCTTGGGCATGTGCAAAGGATGGAACCATCTCGTTTGCCACGAATTACTCTCCTAAGCGAGATTGCCGACGCTAAGCGACCCATTGGACGGCCCATGTTGAGGTTTAAGGATAGCGCGAAGCGGGATATGCTGTCATTCAACATCGACATTCAAAAATGGGAAAATGAGTCTAAAAACCGTGACTTGTGGAGAAAGACTCTGTGTGACGGTGTGGTCGCACATGATGAAGCCTGGTTTGCTTCTCTTTCTCATAAGCGTGACTTGAGACATCAGCGCGCAGCTCTTCCACCTTCACCGACTGGCGCAACATTTTTATGTCAGATATGCGGCCGAGGCTGTCGCTCTCGAATCGGGCTATCGAGTCACGTTCGTAAGTGCCACACTTTTATGGACGCTGCTTAAATCATCCTTTATGGATGAAAGAGGCCAATGATGATTTTTTTGATAGCAATATCTAAAATTCACACTGCTTTCTACAAATTATCATTGTGACGACGCGTTTGGCTCGGTTTGTAGACACATGCTGCCTACTGAGTCGGCGGTCCCGGGTTCGAATCCCGGCCGGGGCAAATATTTGTGCAAATATTTGTTCTTGGGTCATGGATGTTATCTATATATGTATTTATATATTATGTATATCGTCGTCTAGTACCCATAGTACAAGCTTTGCTTAGTTTGGGACTAGGTCGATTTGTGTAAGATTGTCCCTTATATTTATTTATTATTTATTTTATTCTGTGAATTAGGCACTAGGGCTTAGTCATGCTATATTGTTGCACCTTCCTGATAGCCTGGTACCTAACTAAAACTAACACCAATGCTTTCTGCAAATTATCTGACAGGGTATTTACAATTTATTTAAAAATCGTCGAATGGAAATCTGTAATTAGGCACTATTAGGGCTTAGCATGCTATATTGTTGCACCGTCCTGATGGTTGTTTTAGTCACGCGTTAAATAAGTGACAAAGACTTTTTGACTAGATGCGAGTGTGAGTGATAGATGCTTTGTCACTTGTTTATCACATGATAAACTCAACCAACATAGGCCCCCTGAAATAATCTAAAATCTTTCTTTCTTTTCTTATTTAAATTACGCATCTAATAAAATTACAAAAATCAGCGAACAATTTTGTTTAAACTAAGCGCTACTTTTTAACAGACTACAAGTGAGCAAAAAATATGCTTATGACTTTTACTTCCTCCATGTCGATAAAGCAATATGGTTCTGGATCTACATTCTACTTTGTACAGTAGGTACCGCAAATTAAACGCGTACTCGTAATTGATACTAAGCCGGATGTGGTGGATGTTTCAATTATGTAATCGCTAGCAGATCATCGATAAGCTATAAGAAATGCACTTAGAAATAATTAGTAACTAATTCAGTTACAAATGGTTATATAATATCGAATTTAGAATATAAGTGTTAGTAATGTACGTATGTATCTACTAGTATTATTGTCTGCGGATTCGGTTTTAAAGGTGGGTACCGTGTAAAGCGCTGAAAATAACCTGTATTAAATGGTAATTTGTAAAATAATGTAATGTTATTCAAAAAAATCAATTAGTCAGATTTGTCAATGGTAAGGGAATGTCAATATTTGACGGAGTACATTGAAAATACTTCTTATTTGTTTGAAATAATGATCTTCTGAAAACTGACTTTTTTTAAGTTGCTGAACAAATGTTGTTCAGTCTGAAGTGTGGAATGTATGATTTAATTTATTGCTCCTATTACAGGCAACATCTAGGTATGATATAGTGTTGTACCCAAAGTAAAATATTTTGATGATAATTTGAGATATTGTCTGAAAGATGCTCGCGCAACATGCGCGTGAAGGTGGATTTACTCTAAGCTTGCCTGATATTGTGTGTGAGAACGTTCCAGAGGCGTATTGCCTGAACCGTGAAAGTATGAAATTAAATGTTGCTCTGTTTGACGAGTACAATCTGTTTTAATTTATTGCTTCTATTACAGGAAACACCCGGTATATGTAAGTGCAATTTTGAAATAGATACTCAAATAATCACATAAACTCGTAAAAATTCTCTCAGAGTAGCCACGTGCAACACTCGCGCCTATAACTCTACATAATTGTCACATGTTGCTATAAATCCATAGAATGGTAGCGCATGTGTATTTATCACCCACTACACTTTCCCAACATATAAAGTAAAAGTAGACGGACATGTTGGCCGTGCGTCACACCGTAGCGTAAATGGTCGATTTAGGAATCGATATTATTTAATTATGATATGTATTTTAGATATGATTTCATAAAACTCGTACTTGCTTTTATGTCGTCTTTTGACAACCACAACTCACTAAGTAACAAATACCTACTTAAAACAGCTCGTATCGCAGTATAAATCTACAAACTATGACCATGGTCGATAAAGGCTAAAGTGGGACTGGGCCGGCCACGTCTGCCGCATGCACCCGAAAGATGGGCTAGCTTGGCCACTGAATGGGTGCCACAAGATGAGCAGACCTAGGCGGAGATGGCGGGACGACCTGGATACCTTCCTCAACGGCTGACCGGAGAAGGCTAATCGGGAGTCGTGGAAATCAGGAGGCCTTTGTCCCACACATTCTAACTGAAACACTCTAACAGGCTAATAATAACGTGCGTGTAAAGCGCACATCCTAGGGTATGGCTAATGCGCATAAGCATTTCAAACATATATGACGCAGAGGGCGCTCCAGTAGCGTAACGAATTATGGGATGAAAGATTTGGTGTGATTGACGTAGCGATCTGATAGTTCAGTTGGAAGAGCAATGCGCCGGAAACGCAGAGGTTGCAGGTTCAAATCCTGCTTAGATTGTAGTAGATCGCATTCAATTTTTCTTTCTTAATTTACTACCTTTGTGTCATTATTTATAAAAATAAAAATGTGGTATTTTCACATAAAAATGTGAATCAATAAAAAGATTCTATACAAATATTTAGGCTAATAATAATATAAAAAAAGAAGTTATCGATGCAGATCGGTGTAACCCGCGGCGCTGTCAGGCGTTAATCAGACGCGCTGCGCTTGCGCCGCTAAAACGAGACCGGCTCATTATGCCGAATTATATAAAACGGACATACGGCTTTCTAAGTTTCTAATGTTTACTAGTTGTCGCTCGTCTTCATAAAGTCTCATTATGACTGTAATTATACGACACTTATTATTTCTAATTGATATAAACGTTCTGAACTATAAAGTATATTTTATGATTCAGTAGCGGTCGTGAGCGTTTTCTAGCTTATAATCTGTTTTAGCCGACTACGACTAAGTCGAAATAAGAGCAAATAAATAAATACTAAGGGACTCTTACACAAATCGACCTAGTCCCAATCTACGCAATGCTTGTACTGTGAATTCATAACTGTATCAGGGCTATCGCTGTTTAGCCCTCACTACCAGTAGTCGAACTTTGTGTGGGAGTATAACCAGCTAAGTGAAGGATTCACCCATGTTTGGTATCTCCAAAGGCCATATAGTACATAGAAAAAGTTGAATATTCACCGAACACACTTGATTCAAGTTTCGATGAAAACGTGTGGGTTGAGTTGAGACGTTACATAAATATGATTAGTGTTGGGAATCATTAATTTTGTTATATCTAGTTCGTAACGGCTGCGAGACAGGTAGTAAACAAATGTGTCCATATAGAATGGAAAGGTAAATGAACTTTTGATACTTCAGAAGTTACATGACAACAATAATACAGGGACTAAGTTTAGAGATCTCATCACTAATAAAGAATTCATGTATTTAGTGGAGATAGAGATGTGCCGTTACTGAGAACGTTTACAATACAGTAGTTTAGTACAGGAAATAAAATGTTCTCGAGAACGTTATTTCCCTATACAAATAGGGAAATATTTAGGACAGGTTTTCTCTACAACCCAACCTGATCTCATATTCGATTTAGTGAAAATTCTAAAGAAACTCCCCAAATTAATCAATTCAATTGAGGCGAACATATTTCAAGATGAACATATTTTTAATTAGACGTCGCAAAGAAAAAACTTTATGACTAAACATTATTTTACTCGTATGTTCAAATTTTCACTTTTAATAAATTCTTCTTATTAATTATGACAGTCGGTTGCTTAAGTCGGCCACTGGAACGAATCTCAAATTTGCACACAGACCGTATGTACAGTCAGAAGCAAAAGTAGCTAAGAATAATAACACGCTCACAATGATCTGCCCGTCTAGCACATTATGTCGCGCGACATAGAGCATCACCCGTCACTCTCTCTCAGTACTATACATATAGAGACAGGAATATCTAGCGCGAGAATAAGTTGCGTGTCACAGTTGTGCTAGAGGTGCTGGGGGCCTAAGATGGTGGCGTTTATCACGTGATAAATAAGTGACAAAGCATCTGTCACTCACACTCACATTTGTCAATAAGTGACGGATGCTTTGCCACTTATTATCGTGTGATAAAAGCAACCATCATAGGCCCGTTGTACAGTCAACCAATTTGGTTCCTAGGCCATTTCGCACCTTGTCATAGTGAACGCCAATATGAAAGCCGCTTGAGATCTCATATCATTGTCATTGTGACAAGGTTCTATAGTGGCCTAGAAATCAAATTGGTTGACTGTACATACAACTTTTATTCTCTAACGAGATTTTGAAGAGCACTGACAGAAATTTTAGTGAGTTTTAGATGTCACCAGGCAATATGCTCTAATCAATAAAGTTCAGTTACTTACCTAATAGCAATCATAGTCAAAATAAGATTATCGCAAAACATCAACAAGAAGCGACTGGTTGAAAAATTCAATGGCTCTCGCATCAGGTTCAGTAGTCCAATAGGTAGGACGCCCGTGTTACCCCGGAAAGCCGTTGGAGACGCAGTTTCAAACCGGTAGCCGTTTACGGTAGCAGACGTTACTGCTTTCATAAACATAACACATCATCGATATTCATCACTATCATCAGGCACTCCCGTCTCACTACCAAACCTACTGTATCTAGTTACTAAAACTTTGGCTGCTAACACGCCTAAACATCACCATCTGATGTCAGCTCCTGATGACCTTTTGTTTCCATATTCTACCCCATATATCCATTTTAATTATCCACAGTAATCTTGACGGACGACAAATTTCTACACACACGAAGGTGTCTAAAACATAATTTGCAATATAAATTCTTAATGCGACACAAAACATCTTTAACAAGTGTAATTCTACTGTTGTCTAAGCATAAGTAGCTTCTTTTATCGAGTGTATAACGACTATAATAGTATTACATGTATGTAGACGTAACATTGTGCCGGTACAAAGGGTATTGTCTTGGGTTCTCATGACGATATCTCTGGTATAGAGATAGCCGGGAAAGTCGCCTTTCTCGAGATCCGAGCCAAGATTCAGCTGTTCTTTGTAACATAACTGTACCAGGTCCAATTACCGAGACCTTTAAGGACTGACAGTTTTATTCTTAAACGAATAACAATAGAAAACTAATTGGATAAGGATTATCGGTGCTGCAATCACAAAATGTAAGTGCACATTGCGCGCCGTCCAGACTAGCTCGTTGCCACTTTATAATTTCTAGACACGTACCTATCTAATATTCGTCACCCTTGACGGACCAGCTGACTAATTTCACGTACTACCCGATCAAGTTAAATATGCGCCTGATATCTATGCCGTCACATACAAAAGAGACGCAAAGTTAATGCGACCGGGTTGGCGAAGTTGTGATTTTCTAAGGACATCACCACATCGCCATTTGTCACGTCAAAAGTGACAGATGGCGATATAATGGAGATCAAATGGAGATATCTCCAAAATCGGCTGAATTGAGCCCCAGGGCGGTAATTCAAGTTTAAGTATTTTGAGATATAGCCAAATAAACGGTGTCATTAAAACACAATTGTTTGCTATTTTGGCTGCATAAAGAGAGGTTTGACGTTAGTTAGTACCCGGTCAAGTAAATTTTACGCCTGATATCAATAGCGAGCATATAAGTGAGACGTAATTTTAACGAGACCGGGTTGGCGAAGTGGCGATGTCGATGATTAAAGACAATTTTTTTTAGTTTACACAGTCTTGGTATCGTACAGGATAAAAGTGGAAGGAGGAGCTTATACCCCGGTGAACGATGAATCCTATGACACCTGTCATCTCAGTTCATTTTTCCGATTATAAGTTATAAAATGTACTGAGATACAGGAGGCATAGCCACTCAATTGCTTCGAAATTTAAGTTGGACTCTATTTATATTGCAAAATAAGAGCGATGACAGGTAGCCGTAGTTAACAAAAGCAATTGAGTGAATAGGACTCATCGTTCGCCGCGCGGGGTATAGTAAGCTTGCCTTGGCACCATAAAGTCAGCACATTTTACCCTATTACCCACATCTGCAACTTTATTTCATAATAACCGGTCTAACTAAAGATATAAATAAATCCGATGACTGATAGTGATAACAACCCGACGTCCTTTTTCCCTTTGCGACTCGGAAGAGCATTGACTGAAAGGACACGCCGCTTTCAAGCCATTGACCTAGACACGGAGTACATGTTTTATGTAGTTGTACATGTTTTGACATGTTTCGATATGTTTTACGGTTTATGGATAAATCAGGGGAATTTATAAAACCTTAAATAAGCGTGCGGACAATTTTTTTTGAGGATGTCAATCGATTCTATTTTTTATTGGGTCAAATGTCCATATGGGACTACCTACACTTAGATTGCTCTAAAAGTCAGAAATGACCGTCTAAGTTCAACATTCCTACAAAGGACTAAAAACGCTCCATACATTTGGCCTACCTACATATGACGTAATCTGTGGATTGGGTACCAGTATTTGTACTTGGAGAAAATAAATCATTTGCCATTTTCACCGTGAAAAAGTGCGTTTAAAATTTTTAAAATAATGGTTGTCATACAATTATTGTTTTGTTAAATTATGGGGATTCTAAAAAATTCTTTTGGGTTAAATTTTCTTTGGTTACATATTTCAAAAAATATTTTTTTGTTTTTATATTTTTTCTTTATAATTATTATAAGCTTTTATTTAACTTGCAATGTATGTATGTATGTATGTATGTATGTATGTATGTATGTATGTATGTATGTATGTATCTAAGTATGTTTGTTCGGGTGAAATCTTGCAACTCAATTTTGAAGCAGATATCGTCAACCGATTGAGCTGAAATTTTGCATACTTACTTAACTTTGATGATAATACAATAATATGTTACCATGGGGTTGATCTGATTATGGAGCCGGAAGGTGGCCATAGGAACTCTATAATAGAAAAAGCAATCCTACCGAGCTTGGGCTCTTTAGAATCGTCTCAGTGAGCATTTGATGGATATCCAAAGAAAAGTACAGTCGGCTATAAAAGCTTGCCACTAAAATGTCATTTTTGACAGAAACTTATTATTGATATAACTACACTATGTTGTATAATTCAACGAGCTAGCTAGCTAATGTTTGCCATTTGTGATGAAATAAGTAGCTTGGGCACACATTTCAACACAGGTATGTCCTAAGAAGTGTCGGTCCTGCCCAGGGTTAGTGGCGCTACGAACAGCTTTCATTATGGCAACAATGTTCATACGTCATATACATATTTGTATTATTAAACGTCAGTAACGATTTTTCAAGGACTTGTCATCAGCCAAATTCAAAAAATTGTTTACCGAAATGCTGCTCAATCGATCATTCTTCTTACGAAATACATTTTTCTAAAGAAAAAAATGCAGTAGAAACAAGCTACGCTACAAACAAGGGCGGGAAATGTATTCAACGATAAAAAAGATCAATTAATCTAAAACCGATCACAACATTTCAAGGGCCGATTGCCGTGATCCAAATCAACTAAGCACTTTGAAAAATGACATTGAATACTATATTTAGTTTCCGTGCCTCGTCGCATTAAAGACGTTACGCAACGTTCAGAAATGGAAAACATTATGTCCATTATGTTTCAGTTAAGCCAAAGGTTGCCATTGAATAGTTTAATTGTGCGAAAGGCCATTGTGACAATAGGGGAAAGATCTTTCCAAAAGATAATTTCTTTGGGAACTGTCATTTCCGTGTTTTGTTTAAACAACGCTTTAGTTAATTATTTGTACCTTAATACATTCACTGCAAGGGCGTGGCCTAGGAACTAACTTGTATGACGGTGAACGCATACATGCGTTGCTGGTAGACTACCAGCATTTTAAAATGTGTGTTTTTCTAAATTACATAATCATATATTGATAATTTTAATGGTTTTAAGGTGAATAATAATTTTCCCTGAGTTCTAGATAGTAACATAGCTATTTCATGCAGTCGAAAATAAGTTGAAGAAACCAGTTTACTGCGTGAATGTTGTATATTTCGAGTAGGTTTTGAAACAAAAATTATCAAAGAAAAATTCAAACTGTAGGTTTCAAATATATACCAATAAATTGCAACGGCCCTGTTCTAACTAGCAACATTGTTAATATGTTAAGAAACATGTTTGACCATAGAGAAAAATGTCTAAAGCAATCAGCATTTTTGAACGGATCTTAAGTAAATAAGTAGATAGATATAGCAACATTATAATTTGTTTATAACCTCGTAAACGCAATTGAGTCGCGTTTTAAATAAAATAAGTGTACTACGAATGTTGTAAAAGTTGAATACCTAACTATGAAGATATTTTAAATCATTTTACAGTTTGAACGCTATATCGTACATTATTACACAAATGTTATTTAACTCATTGTAATATAACTCTTGTATAACCTTAATGTAATTAGCTACTATACAGTTCATTAACAAATCGTTCAGCCAAAGATTATATACGTTTGCTGTTATCTAATATATTACCTACCCGACCGCAAAAACTATGAACTTATTCGCCCACTCTTAGGGTGAAGTCAGACGAGCGTAATTTGAGTCGCGTAATTTCGGTCGCGCCATACTTAGCGTGACAAGATCACGTGACATGATGTATGGCGCGACCGAAATTACGTCCGTCTGGTTTAACCCTTAGTCATTGAATCATATTTGGGTGGATCAACATTTTTCATCTTGTTATTCTGACCCGTGGTCCAGGGAAAATAGTGATTAAACTTCTTAGAAAAGTGTTGATAGTGAATTATTATATTAAGTGGTTTACACTCACGTGAAATTCTCGGGATCGAATGTGGTCTTTAAAATAATAACTAAGTAGTTATACTTATGTATAACTAAATCTAAAACTAAACTATATCTAAAAATGGGCCTTGTGGCATCGTACTTAATACGCTGACAACATCTACCTTAGCTTCCAACTAAAAATAGAAATTAAAAAGTGGCAATTTAAGAAAACGGGACGACACTACAGTCTTGCCACTTTTTAATTTCTATTTTCTTGTCGGACTGTACTTATATACCTACCTACAAATAACCAATATTATGTTTATTCAATGAATTTATAAAGCAGAGATGTTTCATTTCCAAAATGATATAAGTAAAGTTAAAACCTTAATGTGTCAAAATAACATTAAAGAATAACTTCTCTTTTCTGGACATTTCCAGTTACCGCTATGTTTTATACAATCACTAGCGATCCGCCCCGGCTTCGCACGGGTGCAATGCTGATAAATTATGCACACATATAAACCTTCCTCTTGAATCACTCAATAAAAATAACCGCATAAAAATCCGATGCGTAGTTTGAAAGATCTAATGCCTTGATCACACGTACCGAGTAAACGGGCGAGACAGTGCTCTGTCTCGCCCGTTTGTCTTGTGTGTGACAGGGACGAGAGCACTGTCTCGCCCACTGTCTCGGTACGTGTGATCAAGGCATAAGCATACATAGGGCGAGACAGCAGGAAGCGACTTTGTTTTATACTATGTAGTTATAAAACTTATAAATCCACTCTCGTTCTAAAGATAATCTGAGTCAATGTATTCATCTACCAATTAAACTCACTCTTCAAACAGTTCACCCAGTTTATGTCGGAAATGCACTAAATATTATGTAAATACAGTGTCTCACGGCGAGATCAGCCATTGTTTAGAAACATCTGGAACTATACGGTGCAAATGAGGAGAGATAAGCGGACTTAGATATCGATACCTTAGTTCACTCAGAGACATACTAATTACAATTAATTTGCCAATTAAATTTAAACCACATAAAGTTGTGTACTAAAGTCCTAATTGCAACGACTTTTTCCAAAAAGCTAAGGTATCGATACAAACATGGGCCCTTAAATCTCGATACAGACTGTCAATTACTATACAACCCATATTCTCTAGCCCATTTTTAGGGTTCGGTACCTTAAAAGGAAAAAACGGAACCCTTATAAGATCGCTCTGTGGTCCGTCGATATAAAAGTCTGCAGTCTCGTGAAGCTGTGAAAAAAACATGCTTCTAAGTCAATGTAAAACAAGGATACGGTCGTTTATGTCGCAAATTTCGACATCAACTAGGGAATCAAACTGTAGTGTAGGGTATTTTCCGTCCTAACTATGAGAGAAAAATAAAAACTATACATTTGTTATTAAATAAAAAAATATAGTCTTGATTTACTTCAGATTCAGATTCAGATTCAGATTCTTTATTGATAAAAATAAACATTTTACAAGACAATGTCAACAATAGTAGGTACATAGGATATGTCATTATAATAATTTTATCTAAAGATTGTCTTATACAATAGAATATATTTAGGTATTTGATTGTTCAAACATTTTTGTTAATGTTTTGTTTGGGTTAGTGATGAGATGATATTTTGTGGAAGAATTCATCAGTGCTATAAAAAGCATTGTCTAATAAATATTTCCTCACTTTATTAAGGAAGATTGCATCACTCGGTGAATTTTTGAAGTCTAACTTTATGATTTTTATGCCTAACACGGCGACTGATTTGCGATACTTCGATGTGCGCGCGCGCGGCGCGAGCAGCAGGTGCCCGCGGCGCGCGTCGCGGCCGAGTTGCTGCGCGCGAGTCTTGATTGAGGTTAAGCAACGGTATTGTACGGAACCCTTGGTGGGCGAGTCCAACTCGCACTTGTCTTACGTAGGGCATTAGACCTCTCTCTCTTAACACAGCAGGCAAATCCTGTGGGGCGGGGCGGAGATAATCCCATCAGCGCGTACTCCCACACAAAGTCCGACTCACTGGTAGTGAGGGCTAAACAGACCTGATACAAGTCAAGACATGTAAAAAAAAAACAGCAGGCAAGGTTTTCAGCCTGTAACTTGGACCACCGACGACCGGTCGCTGTAATTCATTACCTCGTCGAGGAAGCGACGCAGTCGCACGCTTTCGACATATAAATCTATTGTTTTCTTATTTTTTTCTTTTAGTCAGATTGCAGATTACTTTGCGGGTTATGCGCTGAGTAGGTATGCGTGAAACTCGCAATGTAATCTAATTGAAATTGCAATTTTCGTAACTCGAACTTCACAAGTGCCTAAATTGCATTTATCCAATTTAATTTAATGAAATAATTATCGAAAGCTTATGTTAGAGAAAACGCATTTTCTTGAAAACTGGTAACTGTTAAATTTATGAAACATGTAATGTCTCATTATTTTAATGTGGGCAGTTACAACATATTTTTTTATATTGAACTATTGATACAAAAATAAAAAGCACAAAGAATAATTGAAATGCGTAACCTACTGGCGCAAAAGCCTTTCAATTTCAAATTAACAATGCAAGGATCGACACACAAAACATAAGGAAAAAATTTCGGCGAAAAGGTTATCTGGCGTTATAACTATATCATGCAGCGACAGGTGACAAGAGTTTGGCTATTACCTAAATTTATGATGATTTAAGAATATGCAATCAGCAATCACGATATCAAACAGTTTTCATCCGTGTTCTTTTACAATAAACATGCTAAGATTACTAGTCCTAAGATTTCAAAATAGGTTTTTAAATCCGCGTAGGCGTTACAAACTGTTTGCCCGTTGGAAATTGTTAATAAAATAACGTATTTATGGTCATAGTTTTCTCCGGTTCTTACTGGAAACATCTTTTTGCAGTACCAGTTTTACCAAACTGTCAATTTTACTGCAAAGATGACATGCAGGTGTTGTTTACACTAAGTAATGATTTGAGAATAAACTATAGTTATAGCCTTATAAGTCTTAGAAGTGTCAACTTTACGTGAGCTTTAAAAGACTCAAATTATAACTTCTTGAAAATTTTCGTTAGTGCACTTTGGACAATTTATTGCATTATAAATCTGAGTTAGTACTTAGTAGGTAGTCTAACCATCTAAGAGCCAGTAAAAATCTCGCAGTTTTTAATGCTCATTGATGTTAAATGCAGACATGAAATACTATTTTATTAAAACACCTGCGCCTTACATTACTCGCAGATATCCTGGACATCTCCACTATAATCCTACTTTAGCGATCTGCGTTCCATGTTAACGTTTTTAGGGTTCCGTACCTTATCAAAAAAAAAATGCAACCCTTATGGATCACTTTGTTGCCCGTCCGTCCGTCTTCGTCCGGTTCGAATCCCGGCCGGGGCAAATATTTGTGTGATGAACTCGAATATTTGTTCCGGGGTAATGGATTTTATATATATATGTATTTATATATTATGTAGGTATATCTATCGTCGTCTACTACCCGTAGTACCTTTGCTTAGTTTAAGACTAGGTCGATTTGTGTAAGATTGTCCTTTAATATCTATTTATTTATTTTTATAGGTATTCATAAGCATCTTATTTTACGGAAATATTAAAGTAGGTCTGTAGATTTTTCATCGAATGATCACCGACACCAACAGGCAAAAACTAATAACCGTAAACGTGAACCGACTTCAATTAAGCATTTATATCTCTTATAAACGGCAAGACGATTTTCTAACTAGTTTAATCGGAAGATTTAAACAATTACTGCATACTTCCTAATTCCTAATATAACCAGTAAATATGTGAAAGCGGGAAGTCAGTAGCCCTACAAGTTCCATGCTTAGATGGAGTTTATAGATTGGCCGTTGGAAATACAAAATGGCTTCCGCTTCAGGAATCTTCTACAACTATCGGGAAATTTAGTTACTTAAGTTTGACAGTTGGACATAATATGTGTTGAAAATCTATGAGTTCGTTTTATAATTCACGCTCAGATATTAAAAATCATGCTTAAGTTACGTTAAATGTATACAGCTCTAACATGTACATAAATTTAAGCAAAATTTGATGTTGTTCATATTATTGATGTATCAGGTTTTACTTAATGAATATGTATTAATCGTAGCAATCTCAAATTTTGTTTATTATTACGTAAAAATATTGATGGCGCATTATAGGTAGGGTCGGGTTGCCAACAGTGGCTCGGTCGGGTACACTGACTCGCGGCTATATTTCCTAGATAGAGCAACAATATCTATCTGTCTCCTTCATTAGCCGAGAGCGTTCGACACCCAAACACGTACAAACCAGTTATTCGCCCGCTCCCGCGCAGTTTACATGTGTAGGAAAGTGTTTCGTGTGGCCGAGGGTGCAAAATTACATTTTAAGGTAAGTTACACTTGTTTTTATGTAGAGAAATTTGAGCATTAAGACAAGTATTGTTGTTTTGATTCAAAGTGACGTTATTATGCTAGGCAATGACATAGATTCGCATATCCTTCGGCAAGCCACGTGATAGTTATGCGCCGGTGAATTCAAAATGGCTGCGGCGTGGTCAGTGGCTCAAATTTAAGAAGTACACAGTGACTCGTGAGTCACTATGTACTTACTTTCTTGAGCCACTGTGTAGCTACTTATATTATTTATATTGGATAATGTTATGTTATGCTACTGTTCAATGCCAACTAATTAATAAAATAAAAAAAAACATAAAAACAAAACTGTTTTTTTTTTATAAGAATATACCTATATTCATGAAACACTTTTGCACTCGAGTGTAACCTATCCTAGTGTAGACCTACTTTTTGTTTGGTTATTTTTCTGGATTTTTTATCCTTTTAATGTATCTTGATAACTGTTATGTTATTTGCTTGGACTAAGAATAAAAATTAAACTAGTTTTTAATTTTTAGATCTCTAACGACAAAGAAACAAAGTCAGAAAAGAGGTTGATCTCAAATATCCTAAGAGATTTGATTTTATAACTTTTATGTGTCTGATATTGATAGATATGAGGCTTAGAGTATATTTCTACTAAAACAAATAAATTAAACTGAATGTAAATTATAGTTTTAGTTAAATATTATATACTTGAGCCACTGTATACTGTTAGAGTCTCTGTGTACTACAGGGGCGAGTCACAATAGCCCAGTACCCGTACACAGTGGCTCATTTCCCATTTTTTTTTAAAACATTGTCTGACTACTTTATTGTTGCCTTGATTGAAAAACTGATAATTCTGGGAAAATGTTTAATAACCAAAGCACGTTGAGTGTGAATTTCAGCCCGCTACCACGACTTTTTCTTCACAATTTGAGCGTTCGAAAAAATCCGAGCCACTGTTGGCAACCCGACCCTACCTACGTTTAATTAATACAACGAAATCAAATTATAAAATATTTATCTGTAAAACTGAAAGCCTAAAATAAAGTTAACTTAGTATAATCAATAATTTTATATAGGCTATACCATAAAAACTAACGTTGTTTATTTTAGTCGTGTTAATTGACTCTCCATTTCTAGCATTAATCTTATCATTCGACTTGGATCTCCATTCAGGAGATATTTATAAAAATAAACTATATTTTCATTGGTTTCCCCGATTGGCACTCATTGCAGAGAGGTGAATAGAAAATAGAAATATCATATGCACGTAGGCAAGTGTTGCCAATGTAATAGGTATAACTCTATAGGTAACCTACCTTTTTAAAAAAATTGACGCGGAACTTTTGTTACCAGATCTATTTAATCTACCTATCTATTTTATCGAAGACCTTTTAAGACCAATATTTATTTTTATTACCTATCTGAACAAAACTTCAATTTAACTCAAAGCTTTTAAGTGAAAAGCAAGTGAAAGTTCCCAAAATAAATCGACCACTTAACGTATTCGATTTTGATCAAGCACATTAGTTTCACTGATTCGGAATAGATCGCTAATAGGTGCTAACAGCCAATCAACGTTGGTCAATCCAATAATCTACAGAAAATGTGGCTTTTAACCGACTTCAAAAAAGAAGGAGGTTCTCAATTCTCCCGTATTTTTTTATGTTTGCAACCTTAGAACTTTCGACTGGGTGAACCGATTTTGATGATTCTTTTTTTTTATTTCAAAGCTGGTACTTCCCGTGTGGTCCCATTTTATCATTTGGCCCAGTTCTGACAAAGGCGTCCATGAGAAATGTCTTAAATTTGCTTAAGATCAGGTATGCGTGACCTTTACTGTCGGAAGAGTATTTAATAATTTTGGTGGCATCTAAATCTGATAAAGCTATGCCTTCCAATTCCAAACTTTAATGTCAGTTTTTTTTTCGTTAAAATTTTTGTTAATGTTTCATTTACTATACTAATTTCTCTCTTGGTCTCTTCATTTATTTATACAGAACACAGCAGATTAACAATTACTCATTAAAAGTAAGTCTATCTTTTAAATATATTGTACCTATTATTAAACTAAATCTAAAACTAAACTATGTCTAAAAATGGGGCATTTTACTAGACGTTGACAGCAATACGTCGCTGTATTGCTATACTAAGGCGCTGAGCTAGGAAGCTGCCAGCCACCGATCACCAGTGGTGTCGACGAGCTGTTTAGAACGCTCCTTAAAAATAACCTCTAGCGCTTGGGGTTATGGGCCCAGGGTCTCGACACCTAATGCTTCATAATGTACAGTAAAAATCATAACATGGTGATATTCTTCATTGTATAAATACATCATATAGCCATTATTTTCACCAGCTTCATGTGCATGATGACACCGTAAAGTATTCCAACTGATACGGCGCTGGCTGTAATCAACACCCAACTATACTCGAAATAAAAGACGACGCAAAAAAAAAAGCCGTAATCATGATCATGACCTTACCCCAGAAAAATTATTCTTAACACGAAAGTAGGTATAGTTTTCTATAACAATACCGATAAATGAACGAAACTGGAAGTAAATATTTCTCCAGTAAAAGAAATAAACCTATATGTAGGTAGCAGCAATATTATATCTAGACATAGTAAAAATTACGTCTTGCCTACCTTTCCAAACTGGCGATCGAATTACAATTTGAATTCATGAATATATTAACCATTTGAAGACTAAACAAAAAGTTTCGCCAAACGAATAAAAATATTCATGTATAACACGGCTAGTTTGTACATCTTTATTAATTCTGGGGTTACTAGTTCATCTTAGTAAATACTATGTTTCAAAATGGACTCCACGCAACACGTTACGTTAGACGAAGTGACGAATAGTGAGAATTATGGTAGAATTTGGCAACACTGAATAACTCGCTATGTTATTATGAGCAAGTTTTAACATGTCATTCTTGTCACATAACTATTACTAGTTTTAACTCGGGCAGATTTTTTGACAATTGTAATGGTATTTCGTCATTTTTAGACCTGATATGAGCTCAAGTGCAAGTCCTCTTTAAGCGCTAAAAATTCTTGAACGCGTTTTTGACAGCTTTTTATTTACACGGAATTAGTTATTTGTGCAACAAGAGAGCATAGTTGTTTTTTGTTGCGTGTGCTGGTTTTGAATCCCGAGGAAGCGAAGGTTTCTAAGTTAGAATCCTGAGTGTAGCGAGGCTCAACAACACGAGATGCAAAAATCTTTGCTCTCATGTAGCACACACAACTTTTCAAGTCAACAGCGAGAACATATTCGATTTTTTGTACTTGTTCTTCCAACTATTCTAGTGTAGGTAGTATGTTTATAGGCTTTGTTGCTGATATCAATGATATTATTAATTACAAAATCGATACCACTGCTTAATAAGGAATAACAATATCATTTAATTAAAACTATACGTTCCAACACTTTAGGTACCTGCCACCACAATTGTCATTATTTAAGAAAAAAAAAATAGACGATAGTGAAAATTCCTTAATTTCGTTGTTGAAAATATATTTTTGACAAGAACCAAGTCGCCACGTAAGGGTTTAGTTTATACTTAAATGTTTTTACAATAAATGCACATATACTTACTTGTTTCATTATCAGAACACTTTAACCTTTCCGTAAATAAAATAAAGTGAAAAACAACTTCATAAATACTATACTTACTACTTGGAGATCCAACACGTAAATTTTCTGCATTACCTCAATATTTAAAAAAAACTATAATTAATTTCCATTCAGTGTGTATGTACCCATCTCGTCTGTGACCAATATTCTTGATCGCGTATATTTAAGTAAGTTAGGCTTAGTAGATTCATGAACATGTTAAATAAAAAGCATAAATTAAATAAATAGATGAGTTTCATGAGTCTTTAAAGTCTTGCCGATTATCACCACAAAGTTACTTATGTTATTTTCTTTTGTTACAGAGCCATAATGACGGTGAAGAAGGCCACACGCGGTGGCGGTTTCGCCGCTTGCGTCGCGCGACAAAAACTACACAACAATAATCAGTTCGACATCCTCACCATCAAACCTACCACCCCCACCACCTACAACATCGTCGTCGGCTTCAATGAGAAAGACCAACTCCAGCTAATCACGAAAGACGACGACGAATTCATAAAAGAATACACAGACCTTAAAGCTAACAAATACGGAAACATCTCCATCGATGATATAACAAATTGTGTCAACGTCGAAAACTACCCTAATTGCGAGAACACTCTAGTCTTTTACGTAACCAAAAACCTGACGAAGGAAGCGATAGCACTCAAATTTGAGAACGAACAAGACTTCAAAAGGATATACTTCACGTACAAATACTTCAAAATGCGAAACCGTCTGACAAACAACGCTAACAACTACGCAAGCAGTGATAACTTGTTTTCTAAAAAGAAGACGTATGAGATATTTAAGAATAGGAAAAACAGCGTTGACGATTACAGTTTCGAGAAAAGTCGAGCGGAATTCGATTTGATGCAGACTACAGACGACGGTCTGACTTACATGACAGTACAACAGAAGAATTATCCACGATTCGAACAACCGATGAGTCTTATAGACATCAGGAGTGACGAACCCGGAGAAATCGATAGCGTTATATACACTAACGTTGATATACCGACAAAACCGGAGAGGAAAAGGCTGTTCCATAAAAAACCAAAAGCACCACCTCCTCCGGTGCCCACGAACAATAAAGATAACCAAATGAAAGTACTGAAAGGAGAATTCGTTAGAGTGAACGTCGAGAGAGTTCCAGATGTTGTTCCTAAGGATAACAAGCAGAACAAAGTTCCAGATATCCTCATGTTTAGAGAAAGTAAAGCTAAGAAGAATGGTGCCAGCAATTTGTGGTCGGCCAGTAATAAAGGTGAGTCAATTATATATTTAACCGAAACGACTATTATACGGCTTAATTTAAGTGGTTTTCCACTGTAAATTAAATTTATATGGAATAATTTCAATTATCTCCCAACGTAGCTGTTGCTAATTAAAAAACTAATAGGGAGTCAATCATGTATACTTACATGTGAGAGACAAGAATTGGAATACTTGTTAAGGTATTTACACATAAACAATATACGAGATTTCTTGTCTTCCACATGTTTGATGAGCTTTTAGTATTTCCAATTATCCTTCCGAACAATTCAGTTGAATTCTTATTAAGCGTACATAACTTGCGTGGCGTTCTATTGCTATTAAGGACAATTTTAGGTGTAATGGACAAAAAGCGTTATTTAAATTATCATATTGTTGACAATTTACTGTTAAAACCTACAAAGTCTCAGTTGCATAATGAGGAAAGAAATGAACTCAGTCACGAAGCGTTAATGAACAAGCAATTCTAATACAATCCTAGATAAATTAACATTTTCTTATTGAGATCTCGTGCAATGGAAAGTTCTTTCAATGCGGTAGCTTAGTAATCTTCGAAGGCTTCCTTATTTTGCAAAGAAATCGTAACTAGGAAATAAATAATCACGAACTGATCAAACCACTATTGCAAAATGATTTGCTTTGATAATGGCAATTCATTAGCAAAGCTGAGGAAAATCTTCTTCGTAATGAGTAAAGATCTAAGTAAGGTTAGGTTGTATATTGGTTGAGCCAGAGAATATTGGTTGTGCCAGCATACTGCTAAGTATTTTCTCTACTTTATGTTGGCATTTGTAAGTATTGTAAAATTGAGTTTTCTGACAGCCTTTCGCTTTTTTAATACCATATTTTTGACAAAATACGGCCACATCTACCGAATAAATACATTAATAGGTATGAATAAATATACATTTATGAAACATGTAATGTCTCATTTTTTAATGTGAGTACACACTATTTTTAACGCGCTTGACCGGAAATCCAGAAGTACCAGTTTCAATTCCCGGTCTCTTCAACCAAGTAACTCATTTCAATATACTAATAAATTAACCTAGTATGATTGATTATATAGCTTATATTATATTCAAGCGGTTAGTAAGCACGATGTTCCAGCGACGATAAAATATGTAGGTAAACGAGGAAACACGTACTTACGTTATAAAATTAACGACACAAGAATTATCTTTTCAAAACACTTAAATAAACTTTACGACTAGGTGGTATTTATGAAGACCTAATATACGTAATGACGCATTGTTAAAAGTAAACGACCAATTTCTAGCAGCGCAGAAACCTCAGAACTGACCAATTGCAGTGTTAGGAAATCACCGAGTTTACAAACAAAGGTACCTAAGTTAAAATCGAAATATCGATTCTGGTTATGCATTAAGTATAAGTGCCTACATCCATATGATTTAAGTAAAAGTTGTGTGGAATAACTGTAACAATTCACAATTTATTCATCAGGGAGCGAGAGAGAGAATTATTCCGAAATTTCTAGTCTTTCTTTGATATTGAAATGTCATCAAAATCTAAAATTGTTAGGTTGGTACATTTTCGACGGCGTTTTTGTTAAAATAAATTAAAACAATAGGTACACTTATAAACGCTCTTCAAGCATCAGTCACACTTATTAACAGACACGTTTAAAAAGAAACAAATGTTATATTTCGAACGAATCTTATTTGAACCAGCGTTCGAACTTTTTATAAATGCTTTCGTCAAGCCAAAAATCAGCCTGAACGGGCACAGAATGCCAAATACGGAGTTAAAATGCAACAGAGCCAAGGCCACAGCTGTCCATCTCTTTCGTAACCGGTCATTCACTCGTTCACTAAATTCTGCCATAGACAATAGAGGCAACGAGGATTTGCATTTCTTGCACGTAATCTGTGGTAGTGTAATGTGATGTGACCTCACTGGTTACAGGTATTTGTTCTTGATTGTTCCAGTGTTGGGGCATTTTTAGATAACTAAAATCTGAAAAATAGTTTTATGAACGACTTTATCGGGGATTTACGTCATTAGTCATAACCTTCTGGTCTTCTAGCTAGGAGAAACGTTGTAAGAAACGAATCTTTTTAAAATCTATTACTATCACACTAACATTATAAAGGCGAAAGTTGGTGTGTTTGTGTATGTATGTTACTTCTTCACGCTCAAAAGGCTGGACCAATTATGATCAATTTTGGTATAAAGGTAGCTCACACACTGGAGTAACACATAGGCATATTTACCCCAAAAAATGTAGTGTTCCCGTGGGGTGAGCGGGTAACACCACGCGGTGCAGCTAGTTTCTTCATAATTCTATCCCTCTCATTTCCTTCCACTGTTTTGGCCACTCTCGCTTTACCGTTAAATAGGGAAGGGACTTACGTGGAACTTATACTACTGTTTTACTTAGAAGAAAAATGTAGATACCTAGCCCTGTGTTCCAAATTCCCCCATTTGACGGTACCTATTCTACCAGAACATGACAATTAACACTATTTACTTTATATTAGCAGATTTCATCTACACGTTAAATCTTAATGGATTCTTTACTATCATGACCGAGACAAATTAATTTTCCTTACCATGTTACAGACGTTTTCAAGAGTTTATGGTCCGCTTGAAGGTTAAACACGTCAAGAGCTTTTATATAGGTTTACGTCATTTGGTTTAGGAGTGTTTGCTTTTGCTGATGATACAAGGCATTGTGAAGTGAATACTTGTCTATTTATACGTGGCTGTCACGATTGTTTACTTGAATGATTAAAATGCTCGAAACTTTATAAAATACTTATACACCGCCGCGGCAAACTCGTCGTCGAGTGACGAGTTTGCCGCGGCGGTGTACGGGCAGCCGTCCCTGATGAAGGGCTCCATACGAGTTCGAAACATGTCGGGCCGTTCCTGACAATTTCACGTGAGTGTAAACCGCTTAATACAATAATTAAATATGTCTCACGAAAGTTTTAATAAAATTAAAATACTTATACTGCAGAGCAGAATCGTAACTGTAGATAGTCGAAGAACCGCTTCTTATTCCATTAATAATAGTTCTGGGATTGACAGTAAGAAGGTAGGATAGGCACTGATGCAACGATTGACGTACAACTTGTGCTATTATCTATTCTGTGGTACACGCACAAATAAAGCAAATGCACAGGCATAAACCGATTTTCGTCAAGTTACATAACTACACATACATTACTGATCATCTCAGAGAGTGGATTTGTCGCCCGTACCGAAGGCGAGTGAAGAGGTGAGAGATAAATATGCGATCTGGGTCTTTGCTAATTACCGCCAGTGGTTTTTATAAAGTTATAATATTTCTCCCCGCATAGTGAACAGTAGATTCCACTTACGGCCCAAGTTGACGTAAAGAAATTAACGCACTGTTAATCTTTACGGAGAGTAAAAATCCTGGACATGTTTACTAAATACTTATTAATTATAACCAAGTAGGTATTTTTTATTAAATAACTTGTAATGTATCTTAAGTAATCACATCAAGGGTGGAAATGTGCAAAGGAATCTCCAACCACTACCTCGAAGGCGACTTGAAACGAGGAATGAAAGTATGATTTAAAAAAAAACTTTCTCAGGTCGTCTTAATATAAATAATATGAAAGGGTTCATAGAGTCTAGGCATACTAATATTTATAGTATAGCCATGTTGACACAGAAAGTGGAGAGAGCGCGGATACGTTTCTGCAAACATCCGCGATAGACAAACAATCGGTCATATACCGGCCCTCTGTACCCTACCATGAGAACGTGACCGTACTCGATAGCCAGTGTTGTCACATTTACTAACTTTTCAGAAGATCTACCTATTTTGCCTCCGTTCTACCTCTACCACCCTCAGCATCAAATCTAACGAAACGTTACTTACTTAATGAATGTTGTACATAGAGTCAAAGTCTATCTTGTAATTTCATCAGTTAAAACGGAATTCTTTAAGTGAATGTGTGTGTGTATGTATTAGGTATGACTGACACTTACTTGACAGTTGACCCTGACAGTATATTTCGCGGCAATTTCTTTGACAAGCCGAAAAAATTGCCGCGATTCTAAACACATTACATCTTATAGTATGTATCATTGTATTTTTGGTAGTTAAGTTATATAATATACATGTATTCACTTGTATCTTGTATCTTGGATGCTCTCCGAACGATTAATTTTCTACTCTGCACCCACTTGAAGCATCTGTTTAGCTCTATGGTTGACTGGTAGAGAATGCCATTAGACATTAAGTTCGCCATTTGTACTGACTTTTGTTTTGTGCAATAAAGTTTAAATAAATAAATGAAAACGTGGGCATTTTTCAAATTAAATATTTGATACAAATATCGCTGTCCCATGACTTTGGACTCCCTTTTTTCTATTAAATATTGTTCTAAAGTATAATGTTTGTTTGTAAAAACTGTAAAGTTACTTATATTCTATTGAATTAAGGTAAAGACTGCCTTTAAAACCCAATTAAAGTATTCTTTTTGTCAAAAAAATCGAAGAAAAGGTACCGATTTTTGGGTGTCCCACATACACTTTGCTAACTTTGAAGCGAATTTTAAGTATATCTGTCTCGTTCTAGGCCTGACTATGGCTATTGTGTGAAATGATTATATAGTCTTAAACTGATTTTGAACCTTATCTTTTAACGCCTAGTGTAATAAAATTGAAAAATTACAATTTGTTTTATGTCCTCCAAAACCACCTCGGTGGAAAATTCCACTACGTCACGTCATTTTTACCTACTTGACAACAAAAAACTACCAAAATAGTTGTGTTTTTATATCAGTGGCAACATTACGATCCTAACTATAGCCGTTGTTTAGGTATGGCAGTCAGTATCGCTTTAAAAATGCAAAAAATTGGACGTGCGTCACGGAGTGTCATATTTTTTATCCAATACGAACGGGACGTACTGAAGGTACGGAGCCACTTTGAGATTTAATTCTTATGAATTTTAATTTATTGACTTTTTCAGTAACTTATTAAGAGGTTAGAAGTAGTAGATTGCAAGAAATCAAAGGACTAATTCACTTTAAGTAACTGCCGGCATACTTACGTCACATCCTCTACGATACGTATTGTATTAGGGGAACAAAAAAACGTGACGTATGGAACGAAAATGCATGGTTTACATGCCGCTGGTTTTAAGTGCACGGATTACCATTAGCATCGTATTTTTATTTATTTATAAATAGTAAAGTTGAGCAAAATCAAATAGTAGTAGTAGGTAAGCAATTTTAAAAAAGACTTAAATACCTAAAAAGTTGTACCTATAATTAAATTAATCTTTTCATCGAAACAAAAATCTCTAATTTATGAACAAAAATATAATACAGCTACTACTATTATGTTACACTTAAACCTAATTTAAAATTACAAGATAAATGAGCCAATTTTACAGTCTTCAGCAATATCACGTATGAATATCTTAGCCTAGCCACACAATTTATTGTTTAATTACGACGGCACACAAAAGAGATGGTTAGCACAGTGGGTACACATAAGCAGTTTCTACAGAGTAAAAGGAGTAAGCAAAAGCAGATAGAGAGTTAAAAACTAGGTTTTCAGAGTCGTTACGCGTTTTCGATGAAACGAAACGTCACCTCTTATTGACAAGTAACCGTTTCGAAAACAAGTTAATTAAAAAACAGTTTCTTTATAAATTACGGCATGGTTTCATTAGTTACTAGGTGTAACGCTATTTCAAGAACCAGCTTTTCATAAAATGTTTAGCTATTATACATATACATTAACCAAGTTTTTTTCTTATTTACATCAATAATATTTTAGAAGACCCATTTATACAACAATTAATATCTAGTCCGCAATTAAGTAATGTTTACTCAACTAAAAACTTTCATCGAATGCAAAATTCCACGAAATACAAACGAAATTTCAAATCAAAACAGGCTCGATAGGGGCCAAAAGAATTACTAAAGTTATTATAGTTTTTTACGTACATTTTGTTTGAACTTTTTGTATTAGCGGGGGCCACATCTCATTATATCGTAAGATCAAAACGAGGTATGAAGTAGAGACACGAACATGAAAAGACAACGCTTATTCATAATCAATATAATCATACTTATTATTATTTTTAATCCCGAAATGACTTTATTTTATAGCCATCCTGAGTTACGATCAAAACTAATTTTAAATTACAACCTATAAATATACAGATAAAACAATTACAATAAAAAAAAAACAGTTAAAGAAATAATAACATTATTAAAACATGTTATGTACATTTAATTAATTATAATATTCAATTACTTTTTAAAAATGATTTAAGGAATTAGTATGAGTTGTCTTTTTATGATGCCTCCATAGCTGGCTTTTATCTTGCCTTGCGATGAGATGACCTTCCTCTGATTATATTAGACTTTTCGGATTCATTTCCATTATTGAAAATAAAAAATATTTGTGACTTATATTTTTGACATATTATTACTATTTTCATGTTTACCCAACCAAAAAAAATTTTTTTTAAAGTTTAGGACTACATAGAAAAATCGCAGAAAATATGTACATTAAAGCCAAGACTCAGTTTTTTATTTATTCTCAGTTTTGTACATTTTGTATAGGCGTAACACGTGTAATCAAAGCTGAGAAAACGAACTGGTTATGGAATGGTACATATTTTCTGCATTTCACCCAAATATATTTGATATGCTGGTCAGACTGTGTTGGCATGTTCAGTGGTGGACAGTACTAATTAGTACCACTAACTGAACTATGTTTAAAAAAAATGGACCGAAAATTTAGTAGAAGTTGTAAGCTATTTTCCACGCCATGTAAACCTTTCATGTCGTTCCTTAACGTGACAAATGGTCCATTCCCGTCACTTTGTCCTACTGTGGCTGTGATTGAATTTTTAAGATTTTATATTAACTATTAAGGATAATTGTACAATTTACATCTAATTCGTTAGAACAACATGTAACAATGTTGATAAAAATATAACTTAATGATAGTTTCTTAGTATAATCTCAATTTAAAATGATAGTTAAGCTATGATGAAGACCAAATAGTAACGTAATGGAAAGATTTTGTTTTATATCTTTATTGTGATACTTAGAATTGCAAATGTTATTCATTTTTAAAAGAGTATTATTGTGTTAAATTTCATTTCTTAAAGACTGATTTGCAAACAATACATTAATCTTTACTTAAAACGTACCTAAAGGTTGTAACGTAATGGAATGTCACAGTGGTAGTAGTTAGGTTCGAAGTAGATTATTTGCCAAATTAAGTAATTTACATTGAAACACGTATTATTTTCAAAGAATATAGAAGAAGTAGAATTTATTAAAAGCGTTTTTATAAAAAAAAAAATTTTTTTTACTGGGTGGAATTCCAATACGTCACGGAACATATTTTGAAAAATGCTCACGTACTGATCCTGGGTGGTGGTAGACCTACCTATTTTTCATTTCGAATTCTACCAATTTCTACATCCTGTTATACCATTTTGCCAAAATTGTGTGTCACTAGCGACAGCGTAAACCATTTGTATGGAGAACAGAACAGTGCCCCTAGAGGTTACTTTGTAGAACTACTATTAACTATACAAATCGTATACGCTGTCGCTAGCGAGTACTGTCACTGTAAACTCATGGTAACGGCACTGGCCCCCGTGTGTGCAATTAGAAGTAAAACTTAATGAGCAAATAATGCATTAGTATAGTCAATAGAATATAGTAAGATGCTTGATTTACGGTTTTTTCTATTAAAAGGACGGTGTACCTATAGAGATGTCACCGTAAAGTTAGTTTATTAGGGTTCCGTAGCCAAAGGGTAAGCAACGGGACCCTATTACTAAGACTCCGCTGTCCGTCTGTCTGTATGTCATAAACCGTAATAGTTAGACAGTTGAAATTTTCACAGATGCATGATGTATTTCTGCTGCCACTATAACAACGAATACTAAAACAGAATTAAATAAACATTTAAGTGGGGCTGCCATACAACAAACTGATCGGTTGTGTTAACTTTGCACCTCATTTGTATCCGGCTAACTTAACTTAACCCGGCCAGTTAAGATGGTTTGATTGGTACGGAACCCTCGGTGCGCGAGTCCGACTCGCACTTGGCCGGTTTTAATTTATCTTCTTTAATCGGTCCCTCATTACTGAAGATTGTGACCACTCTTTCAATCGGACAATCTGCCTTCATCGATTCCGCGTTTGAAGTAGCCCTCACCACCTGGCAGGATTTTGATGAGGAGCCCTCACAACCTGGTTGAATTTTGATGAGGAGCCCTCACAACCTGGTTGAATTTTGATGAGGAGCCCTCACAACCTGGTTGAATTTTGCTGAGGAGCCCTCACAACCTGGTTGAATTTTAATGAGGAGCCCTCACAACCTGGTTGAATTTTAATGAGAAGCACTCACAACCTGGTAGAATTTTGATGAGGAGAATTTTCAGATCGTCAGACCATCGTGTTGGCGGCCTTCCGTGTTCTTCTGTGTATAGTGAGAGTATAAACTAACCTAACCTAGCCGTCAGTTTACAGTCCGATTCATTCGTTTATAAACTAACGGTGGTCACAATTATACGGTGGCAGATACAAAGTTTTTAACGCGATAATAAACGAACGGGGTTTGAAACGTAAAACAATCTCACATATCAGTTACTAGCGACCCGCCCCGGCTTCGCACGGGTGCAATGCTGATAAATTATGCATGTATTATACGTATAAACTCTCCTCTTGAATAACTCTATCTATTAAAAAAAACGCATCAAAATCCGTTGCGTAGTTTTAAAGATCTAAGCATACATAGGGACAGACAGACAGAAGTGACTTTGTTTTATACTATGTAGTGATTTCGCACTAGGATAGCACAATTTTTAACCCCCGACAAAAAAGAGGAGTTTTATAAGTTTAATATGTGAGTCTGTGTATCTGTGTGTCTTTCTGTGGCATCGTAGCCCAATCGGATGGCCCGATTCGAATACGTTTTATTTTTAAATCTAGTTTATAATATACCTACCTATTTAGCTCTAGTTGTCACGTGGTTATTGCGAAGCTCAAAAGGCCTTCTACCTCCTCAGGACTTATTCTAAGTAGTGATTCTATGGTTGTAGTCAGGCGGGCCCGGTGCGCGTATTAGCTTACCTAAGGGAGTATTTGACGTAACTTACTGGTATGCACGCCAATTTGCCTAGAACAAGCGCCGATTGCGGCATGTGACGGACGATTAGCTGTTAAACGTAACTAACACTAGACTATTTCGCCAGAGTTTATCTCCGAAGTTTATGGACTGAGTGGACGCTCGAAGCGGAGCGATCGGCGGGGCGGGCAGCGGGCAGCGTGGCAAGCGGTAAAGAGTTATAATGGATTTCATTTATCGCACGACAAATGAAAGGCACCCGTCACATTTTGACAAGTATGAGACTCACGGATGTTACTATTATTTATTTATTATATCAATATAAAGCCTGACCAGAAATATATGAGGATGCGCCATATTGCGGAATTTCAATGGAACTAATTTCTTACACTGGCAATGATTTTATGATGGCTTGTCAACAATGTCAATGCCATTCGTGGTGATTTCTTTAAAAGTCAAATATTTAAAATTATCCAAAGAAAATGCCGAAAAACATTCACAGTTGTGAACGTAAGATTATAAATAAAGTGTACACGTGTTTACTACACGAAAAACAGTTAGGAAAAGAGTGCATTCCATTAAATGATTTTACGAGGATGTCATTATAGTGGGTTGCGATTGGTTGCAAAATTGTTGCCATATAAATCTTATACATAGCGCCCTCTTGACAATCCTCATATATTTCTGGTCAGGCTTTACAACTGTCTATATTTCGCTTGATACACGTGACCATCCACCGGGCAACGTGCACGCAGGACGCTTGCAGCGATTGCATTTGTGTATCATGAACGCCGCACACCCCGCCTTTCTGGATCCTAAGAGTGTCCACTGAGGTCTTAGTATACGTCCTGAGTGGATGTTTGAAGCGGAGCGTTCAGCGGGGCGGGCAGCGTGGCGAGCAAGCGGCAAATAGAACAGTGTACATTCACACGCTTGCATCGATTGCATTTGTTTCTGTGTACAACCCGAACAACAAAGCGGGGGTGGGTTACGGTGGGTTTAGACCAGACAAACAAAGAACTATAGAGCATCCATTATACAAAGAAGGTAGAAATTTGGTAGAATGAGGATAGAATGAGCATTCGCTCGTTTAGTCTATATCTACCGTTAAACAAATGGAATCGATACAAAAGTCCTGTCCCTGATTATGTTTATCACGCGATAAATAGATGATAAAGCATCCATCACTGTTTGACAAGTATGCGAGGACGAGAGACGGATGTTTTATGATTGAGTTATCACGTGATAAACGCGGCCATGAAAGGGACAGGACTCAAGAGTCCTTGCACCCCTTGCATTTGTTTAACATAAACGCTGCACGCCCCACTCCGCTGCACGCTCAACTCGAGCGTCGACTGAGGCCTTATACGAAGACATTTCACTACGAACAGATTGCCAATAACTTGCCAATTGCTAAGCAAGTTTCCGAGTGTCTTCTGCATTTGAATTGACAGTAAATAATGGTGGGTAAGTGCAGTGTAGTCATAAAGTTGTAGAAGGCATATTGCCTACAGGACTTTAACCTGTAAAAGTGCATCAACTTTAACAAAGTTCTTTAAGTAAATTGCGACTCATTCGGTCTTAGGGCGGGACGACGATATCGACCGACGCTTGCGCACCGTTATGACTGCTGTCGAACGCACGCTGATTTTACCCAAATAAATGTGGAAGGCGCCAAGCACCCAGGTCCGTCAGATTTTAGTAAGGCGGCGCGTAGTAGGTAAGCCCGTCTTGACTGAAATCGTTCGACCGTTTCGCTCGTTTCGAAAGACCTAAGTCTTCTCAGACCAATCATCTATAGACTTGACAACCAAATAATAATACCACTACAGAAGGAGATGATCAAATACAAATTATAACAAGAGTGACAGAGAGAAGTATATTATTTTTTGTCTTTTTCATAGTTTCACTTTTCCACCGCTGCCACAATCGAGTTTGTGGCAAACAAATAAGTACGTGACATGTGCGCCCAAATTACGTAGGTTGTTTATGATAAGCTGTCAGTCATATTTAAATGTGTTCTTAATTTAGCTGCATAACAATCATGTTAGGGATACCAGATGAAAATATCATAAATTTAGGGGTATTAAATCATACTTCTATTCTAATAACAAAAAACAAACAAATATTGTGAAGATTAAATGAGGATGTCGGTTCCACGGCTTAGAATCGCCAACGGAAATAATTTAATCTAATATGTATCACTACATAGTATAAAACAAAGTCGCTTTCTCTGTTCCTATGTCCCTTTGTATGCTTAAATCTTTAAAACTACGCAACGGATTTTGATGCGGTTTTTTTTTAATAGATAGAGTGATTCAAGAGGAATGTTTATATGTATAATACATGCATAATTTATCAGCATTGCACCCGTGCGAAGCCGGGGCGGGTCGCTAGTTAATAAATAAATATTAAGGTATGTTACACAAATCAAGCTTTTACTATGGGTACTAGATAACATAATATATACATAATATATATAAATACATATGTATATCGATAGCATCCATGACGACCCAGGAACATACATATATTCGAGTTTGTCGCACAAATATTTGCCCTGGCCGGGATTTCAACCCAGGACCGCCCGCTCAGTAGTATTATTTGTATATAAAAATTAAAATATCGGTAACATTATCTGAATGTGTTTCATTTCTGATTTCTCATCTAACCTTAAACCCCATCCTCATTTTTAGTGATAAGATGTTCCAAAAGCTAAGTATTATACTCGTATGGAGCCACCATGATTGAAAAATGGCATGTCAGTAATATAAAATTATGGGGAAAGTTGAATCAACATGGCCACCCCGAATATATGACGTATTCT
Organism: Apotomis turbidana; assembly: GCA_905147355.2. NCBI lineage: Eukaryota > Metazoa > Arthropoda > Insecta > Lepidoptera > Tortricidae > Apotomis > Apotomis turbidana. Next base: position 5,735,617 of record LR990299.1, on the reverse strand, counting down.
ATGTCTGTCCCTTACGGGTGTACGCTGACGTCAAGTCTATAGATGATTGGTCTGAGTAAGTCTTAATGTTGTCTAACCAGGGACCTTATTCGAGAAGGCCGTTTGAGAGATCGCAAAACGTCAAAACAGATAACAGTAATATCGCCTTTGAACTGTCATTAAAATGCGATGAGCTTCAAGTGACATATATCTCATCTAAATTTTGGAAATACGTAGGCGATAGTGATTGTCAAAAATGCTATTCATGCATATGAATTTCTGTTTTGAACGAAACGTAACTGACTTATCTCACGCACTACACGTCAAGTCAAAGTATGCGCCTGTTATTTATGACGTCACATACAAAGGAAACGCAAATTAAGCGCGACCGGATTGACGAAGTTGCCATGTTCTAGGGATATCGCCACTTGTCAAGTAGGGACACATCAAAAGTGACGAATGGGGATGAAATGGAGAGATCTCCATCATCTCTCTAAAATTGGGCGAATTACCCCCCAGTGGCCCAAGTTTTATAGCACTGCATACGAGCGTCTGTAACATGGTCGTCAAGGTACCAATCGCAAGACGAGACCTTCTTCAACATCTTCGTCCGATCGTACGGCCATGCATCAAAAGTACTCGTAGCTGAATTTTCTTTCTACTGCCTTATGTCAAATTGCATACTAAAATTATCATCTGTGCCCTCAATCACCGCTTCCCATTATCCTGACCAAATCGTCGGTCTATTTTCAGATGCTACACAAGTATTCAGTATTTACAAAAGTTGCGTTTTTCTACCGGATCCGCATCACCGAGCCCAATCGTGACTAAATGTCATAACCAACTTTTGATTGAATGAATTCGTTACGCCAATTACGTGAGAAACGCGAAAATAACCTTTTTTGTATGAAATCTTCGTAGAAACTCCATTGTGTTACTTAAGAATAGTTTACGAAGATGCGATTCTCTCTACTTTGTTACGTCAGACGTGACTGAAAAGTTCGGGTAATTTTTATTAGCGCTATGCTAAATTCCCTGACTGTGTATACTTTGGAGTGTCATTGGTAGATATAATATTAGACCAGACCTATTATGGTTGCTTTTTTCATGCGATATATAAGTGACAAAGCATCCGTCACGTTTTGACAAGATGCGAGTGTGAGTGACAGATGCTTCACTTATTTATCACGTGATAAACACAACCATCGTAGGTATGCAGCCCAGTTATGACTATGATATAAAAATTCAAATAACCGAATGCAGAATGAGCTTCCCTGCTGAGGTTACAGTATGGACTTCAAGAGGGGAGTAAATAGGTGATGCTCCTGATGTGTCGTTGCAAACTTCCAGAGGCTATGATTGCTTACCATCAGGCGGCCCGCATGCTTGTTTGACACCGTCGTTGTATTAAAAAGAACTTTTCTTACACTAAATCATTTTTGTTTAACCTACAGTTAAGTGAATTGAAGTGAGATTAAAACATTATTAAACAAACAAACACACAAAGTCAAACATTAATCAAACGCTCCATAGAATCGATGAATAGATTCTCTGATTTTATATTAAAACATTCCTATAATTATATTTATTACAATTAGTCATCTTCCTTTGTAATCAAAAACAAAACATCCATCAAAAGCTTGGTTTCTCTATTTCGTCCAGCTGCTATTAATCTTAAGAACAATAAATAAGTTACATACTAATTAACGAAAGCACAACATTAATGGATGTCTGTGGTTGTGGTGAAACGTCTTTCTTCTAGATACAGTTGTCGTAATGTAATAAATTGGTATCGGTAGTGATTAAGTATTGTTTTTCTTTTTTCTAAGTGTAAGTTAGTATAGGGTTTTGTTTAATGCATTTTTAGAGCATCAATGTGTGTAGTGTGTAAATTAATGTCACTTAGTTCTCGAAGAAAATCAATTGATCCTCCCAATGATCCCGTTCTTGCCTTTGTTACCCTTGGCCATAATTTATTTATTTATTATTTATTGCACAAAAGAAAACTTATCGTACAAAAGGCGGACTTAATGTCATGAGGCATTCTCTACCAGTCAACCTTAGGGCAAAGCGGAAAAATTGTAGTGTGTTTTTATCATTCGTTTTGGTTTAGTAACATTTTTATATCACTCTTTAAATGAGGGTGTCGTGATGATCAGCCACATGGGTCAGGGTATTTCTCGTTTTTAATTTGGTTTATTTTATATATGTACGTACAGTCAACCAATTTGATTCCTAGGCCATTTCGTACCTTGTCACAGTGAACGCCAATATGAAATCCGCATGAGATCTCATATCATTTTCATTGTGACAAGGTTCTATAGTGGCCTAGAAATCAAATTGGTTGACTGTACACTATTTGGATTTGGTTCCGGCTTGGATTGCTTTAAGAAGTCGGGGCGTATGATTGTTGGATTTATCACGTGATAAATAGCGACAAAGCCTCTGTCACTCATACTCGCATTTTCAAAACGTGACGGATGCTTTGTCACTTATTCATCACGTGATAATTCTAGCAAAAAGTTACGAACATTAGCATAGCTACACGTTGAAAGACTGTATCCTCTAAACATCCATCCCGCTTTCGATTACGTCTAACCATTGTATGTTCGTCCGGCCGCAGACCGCAGCTCGTAAACCGTTTCCATATGCAACAATGAGATGATAACTTTTAAATTGTGAAGGAGTTAGTGCCTAACTATAAGGTAAAGGTTTTTATCGTTTCTAATCCTCGACAAGACTCACTACGCGAACTCCGAATAGCCTAACTATCCGCCAGTGCACTAGCTCCACTTTCTTCCATTAGTCAGGTTTTGGCTCGCGTTCTTATTAGCGAGTTGTAGTGTAATTATGCATCGGTCAGTCGTGTCACTGCACCTCACGATGTATTGTATCGCATTTTACATAAACAACCAATAAAATGCGATTATTCGGTGTTAACCCAGGATGCCAGCTATCTCCATACCGAATTTAATCAAAATTGGTCCAGTCGTTAGAGTGTGAAGAAGTTACAAACATACTCACATAAATAATTTCACCTTTATAATAGTTACTAGCCGCTATTCCTCGAGAACACTGAAGCTTTTCGGGATAAAAGGTAGCCTATGTGTTAATGTAGGGTATCAGCTGCCTCCATACCGAATTTTATCAAAATTGGTATAGCCGTGAGCGTTAAGAAGTAATAAACACACAAACATACTCACAAACTTTCGCCTTTATAATATTAGTGTAAAGTGATGTCGTCACGATGTAATTTTCTGATTCTGATGCCGATTTCATAACCTCTTTAGTCTAGTAGACTTATTGGAAACGAATAATAGCTTCGTTGAGTTATTGTCGAGTTACAGCAAAACTATAAAACATGTATTATCCTTTTGACGGGCCTTTCAACCTAAATCTCGTATTGACAGTGATGAAATGTAAACTTAAACGAAATGAGAAAACCAATACGGTGTGGTTTCTGTCGCAAGCCATACTGGGATTGCTTGGAAGCTTACACTAGTGGACGATTGTGGGGATAAAAGTCTTAAGTGCATAGGTAATGCTGAAGTTTACGTGTTTTTCATTAGGAGGTCTATGGAAAAGCATTCGTTTTGGGAGAATGAGGTAATGAGGGAAATTCAAATAGTTTAGAATATACACAGATATAAAATAATGCAATAAAATAGTGGATTGATACATCTCATTCATTTTAACAGCCGTCTTTTCTGTGGTCAATTCGATATTGGAAATTAAAAGAAATCCTTAACCGACGCATGTGAACGCGTATGCATCGCCCCTCAAAATTACTCCAAACCCCCAAAATTTCTGTGGCGCGGAGATAATCCCATTAGCGGGTTATACTCCCACACTAAGTCCGACTCACTGGTAGTCAGGGCTAAAACAACACAGATACAGTTCACGTCACATCTAATAAAAAAAGCGTGTGCATCGCTACAACTAGCTATGAACGCGCGCTGTTTTTGTCCGAATAGAAGCGCACACAGGTGCGCACTGATTCGCAGGCTATCAGCGGCTCTCGGTGACTAGTGAGACCATCATTTACTTCGTTTTCAGCGAACCATCTCGCATGGTGTAACATTACAAGTATTTACTTGACCTACCGTCAAGCACTAATACTCTCGTATAAGGAAGCAATCCAATCACGCAAAAGGGCTTACTTAATTTGCAAATCACCGTCGCTTACGTCCCTTTGTGTCACAAATCGCCTGATTATCCCAATCACATAAAGGCATATGTTATTCGTAATCAGGTGTCGCTTACGTCGTTTTGTGTGACGCTGTAAGCGAGCTGTGCGGGAGCTATACGCTTGGCCAGCGCGCGTTTAGTTACGCGACACGTGACAGTATTCGTGTCAAGTAAATAATATATGCGTTTGCGCAGAACACCTGATCCGATGCTAAGGTAACCTACACGAGAGTAGAACCAGCGCTTATATCATGGAAGAACCCCAATCTCAGCTAAATGGGCTAGTAGTACATTACGTAACAAGGGTGGTAAACGAGAAATTACAAACGAGTGTCTACTAGAACTTTAATGACACGAGTTTGCAAATCCTTTACCACCAGAGTCACGTACGACGTTTCTCATCACACTTTGGAGGAAATAAAACAATATCAAAATTACTTACCGCCCTAAGACGTTTTACGACTTACCGCCCGGTATTCTAGCATGTAAGTAAAATAAATCTGTAGGTACTAGTAATGCATTAAAATTCTGCTCATTCGGCAATTTCCACAAAACTGTCTTGCATCAAAAAATCTAACACACGATGCATTTTTAAATAACGCTTACTTTATACCGCACTTGCATTGATAGATTGCAATGTGGCAGTGCCAATTCGAAAACGTTCTATCTTCATACAAGGTGCTACGGCACTTACGCCGCTTCTAAGAATAAGATGAAATGCGCGGGCGCACCTAAAATACAAATCGACGAACTAAATCCACTCAATTACATCAGAACACTCTGCATTCAGTCCACGGGCTTCCGCACGAACCGCATACGTAAATTTAAATAAAACCTTGGATTGCAAGTTTTTGCATTGACAAATTGGCGGACCAAATATTGATTTTTGCTTAGTTGATTCTCTGACATTTCGCAGCTTCTGTGACTTCAGTTGGTGTCAGGCTTCACTCGGAAAGTGGCCTCACGGATTCTCTTAAAGTAGGTGTAACAATAACATGTCGTGATGTTATTGGAAAATAAAACAACCATCTATATCTATGTGTTGAATCCTCTGTAATAATATTATAATATTCATGCGATGATTTAAAAATAAAGTGATAAATTATTGTGACTTGTGCGTTGGTTATGTTATGAACATGTTATGGTGAATCCTTGGTTGGAAAACATTATATCTTCACGTTTCCACGCGAATCTCATACCTAAACAAATTTAAATAAAACCTTGGGAATACAGGTTTTTTTGCATTGACAAGTTTTGCCGGTCAAATATTGATTTTTGCGAACTTGATTCTCTGACATTTCTCAGCTTCTGTGTCTTCAGTTGGCGTCAGGTGTTACACGAAGTAGTTGGCACACGGAAGGAAAAATACGTGTTAAAATTTTCGTTGTGTAATAAAAAAATTAAAAGACTTAATCCTCTCTCATGTCCATAAGTACCTATGTGATGTTATAAAAGTGGAGTGATTGGATGGATTGTGACTTGTGCGTTGATTTAGAAAATTTTGTGGTGAATCTTCACTTTACGGAGCAACATACCTAAGTAGGTATACTACAGTCGAATACAATCGAATCAATAATGGTGACTCTTGAAGCTGATGTGCACTGAAATTTTAACGAAACTGGATGTTACGATATTTACTAAAAATTCATTAAGGATAACATAATATTAGTTACACTATCCTACGGGAACAATGTTTTTTTCTGAAAGTAGCCTTTTAGGGTATAAGCTATATCTGTTAAAAATTTCATGCAAATCCGTCCAGCCGTTTCAGCGTGGAGACGTAACAAACATACACACATTCGTTAATGGGCATTCCAAGACAATAATATTGTCGTATGACAATAATATTGTACGCCATATTATGGCGTACAGTCTACTCTGGGCATCTGCATTCGCAGATTTCGTCCCCATGTTTTCCGCAGTTGGTTCCAGATACCAACTCCCGTTTTCAGGCGGTCGTAGATGTGATCCGTTCACGACGATAGGAATCGCAGAGAGATAGCAGAGAGAGATAGGTTTAGGGTGAATTGACTCGTGAAATATTAGTCAAAAGCGATCGCCAGAAAATACAGGAAATATTTAGGAATGCTAATGACGATAGTTTTGCTTACGGACTTGCGGATAGATGGTAAAGTAATAAATCGCTTGTTTGGCCTTTAGCACTTCCTTCCACCTTACATTTGGCTCGTCTGCTACCCGTTATCCTTATTGCACTTCCTTATCATCTATCTGGCATTAAACCGCTTAAAAAATTAAGGCGTAAGGTGCTTGAGCTAGTGCCGAAAAAAATAGTTTTAAAAAAGGACACTCGCTTCTGAAAGCCAGGCAAGCTAGGATTTCCATTATCTCATTTTGATATTATTATCAAAATTTCCTACTGCCATTAGGAAATTTTGATAAGGAAATTTCACAATATGGAATCTCTATGTTCTTGTTAATGTTAGTGGGGACAAGTGTACGAGCGGGGCAAGGTAAAAAGTACAGGTGTTTTGACGACGCGGTTAGCGCAGTTTGTAGTAAGTGCACCTGTCTACTGAGCCGGCGGTCCCGGGTTCGAATCCCGGCCAGGGCATACATTTGTGTGATGAACTCGAATATTTGTAATTGGGTCATGGTTGTTCTCTATGTATTTAAGTATGTATAGTCAAGAAGTCTTGTGTTATGGGTACTAGACGAGCCATAACACAAGACTTCTTGAGTTTAATTTGGGACTTAGATAGACGCATCTATAGTTGGCAAAAGTAAGATGGCGTCTCGCCTTACATTTATAAAAATCGTTGCATAGAAATTTGTACATTTGGGTGTTGTTATCTCAATATGTATCTGTATAGAACTTATGAAATGTATTTATTGCTCAAAGCTTAGGACATCATACACTTTTATTAGTGTTTTTGACATTTTCGAACAAAGAACTTTAAGAGCTTGTAAGTTGGGCAATTTTATTAACGCAATCTTGTAATTATACTCTAATGCGGATCTGAATATGGCCTAATCTTTACAATTTGATTTGAAAATTATTAGACTGGTCTACTCATTATGAGTGCTGAAGAGTTTTTAGTACCAGTTGAAATTTTAATGCAAGTTCTTTTTAGATTGTCACTATTTAATGTTTTATTTAAATATCATAATCTCGAGTCAATCGGACCAGTAAGTGGTTCAAATTTACCTTTCAAAAACTTCTTCTTCTTCTTAATGATATAATATAAGATATATAATACCTACGATATAATAAAAGTATTATCGTATTGTATTTTGACGACGCGGTTGACTCGTTTTGTAGACACCTGCCTACTGAGCCGGCGGTCCCGGATTCGAATCCCGGCCATGGCAAATATTTGTGTGATGAACTCGAATATTTGTGCTTGGGTCATGGTTAAATAAATATAAATAAAAACTAGATCGATTTGTGTGGGGTTGTTTGTCTGATATTTATTTATTTATTTATTCTACTGTAATGTATTGTACAATACCAATGAGTACGTCGTTTAAATAAATATTTGGCTAGATATAAGTATGCAATCTGGGGCTTTACGAATTACCGCCCGTGGTTTGTCTAAAGTTTTACTCCTTGCCTTAACCAGGAAGTGAGATTTCTATGCTTTTTCTATTTTTTCTGCAGCAAATCTCACTTTAGTATGGCCTAGCGTGACGTAAAATCATTTTTATTATTATTATGAGCCTATTATTATTTACCCACTATTATTAATTATTATTATTTTGATTATTGCCCACTGCTGGGCAAAGGCCTACTCCCTCTTTTTACATCTCTCGCGGATTTGAGTGAAAAATATAAATAGAATTTTCTTTACCAGCAACGATGCATGACCATTACTTTGATAAACGATTTATTTTCGGATACGGTCTATTTCAATCGCCATATTTGAATATTAAAAGGTACACAAAAACGCCTAAACACAATTTCACGGATATTCGCTCCGTTTATTTAAACGTAAATTGAATTTGAAATCCATGCAGTTTCGCAAAATTCCGCTATCGAGGATACGAAAGTTCGAAGACAGATAACCTAGAGATAACCTGGTCAAATAAACATGACTCGAATTTTTAGGTATGTTACTTTATAAATTGTGTATCTATGAATTTGATAAATTGTTTTCAATGATAACCATCCAACCACGTTACTATAGAGGTGGTTAAGTACGGCATGTATTTAAATCGATATCTGTACTATATTCCCTTTTTTCGATCAAAATATTTGAAAGTTTCACCAAAAATACTGACTTGCACACTAATTATGCACACTAAATAATGCGAATTCAATATATCTACTATTTAAAGGTATTTGCAAAACTGTTTTACTGATTAATAAACAAAAACTAACCTAACCCAGCCAAGTCGGATCTTAGTGTGCAGTGCGAGGACAATTAGTGCGTAAGTCAGTATTTTTGGTGAAACTTTCAAATATATCCGATGTACGAACCATATTTTTGGCGTGAATTCGGTTAAAAAGGTCATCTCATTTTGTATGATGTTTAAGAGGCCTTATTCCTTATAAAATTTATTTTTTTCATTTTATGACAAATATATTGAAAATTTCAACCAACTTTTTAAAGTGAATAATACTATTCCCCGAGTTCTAGGTATTAGACACACGACATAGCTATTTCATGTTTTCATTGCGTGCAGTCGAAAATAAGTTCAAAAAACTAACTTTCCGCGTGAATTTTGTCAATTTCGAGTAGTTTTTGAAACAAAAATTATCAATGAAAAAGTCAAACTGTAGGTTTCAAATATACACCAATAGATCCCAATAGCCCTGTTCTAGGTAGTAACATCAATAATATGTGAAGAAACATGTTTGATCATAGAGAAAAATGTCTAAAACAATCAGCATTTTAAAAGGAATAAGGCCTCTTAAGTTTTTTTTGTAGGACATGTTCAGTTAATCAATTGTTTTTTTTGCACAGCATTAGTTTTTCTGGTATGCATTCAGTTAATTAGTGGAGTTACCTAGTGTACTGAAAAATTATACAGATGTGCATTTAAATATATCTCGTTAAGTACATACTAGGGTCAAATTATTGTTACATTTTTACTATTGTTAAATCTTTTTATTACTTTTGAATTGGACAGAGCTGGCTAGGGCAAACCCACGAATGGTAATGTCTCCGCGCCCCACAACACAAGAGTAGGAGTAGGTACAGTCAAACAATATGATTTCTAGGCCACTATAGAACCTTGTCACAATCACAATGATATGAGATTTCAAGCGGCTTTCATATTGACGTTCACTGTGACAAGGTACGAAATGGCCTAGGAATCAAATTGGTGGATTGTACCTACTAGTACAAGTAACTATAGATTTATAATAAGTTTATTAAATCTAGTTACTTGCGGAGTCAAGATTCTATACGGACCCCTTTTAAATGGTTTATAAATACAAATTATGAATTTCGTAATAGTCTAGAAAGGCAACCATAGTGTATTATCTTATTTCCCCTTTCTAAGTTGCCCATTATTGACTTCCAACGTAAGAGTTTATTAATGTATTTTGGAATCGTAGTGCCTAAATGGGAGTACCTATAATTCTTAACTTAAATAACTGCGGCAAAATAAAAAAATACGTTATTCGTCTATTTATTCTGTGCGAGTCTATAATTTTCTACACGTAAACATAGTAATGTTCTTACATCTTAATCTTTATTTCAACTCCGTCTCATTATTTAAAAATTGCAGCTCATAATAATATAATAGACGTAAAATTCATTGCATTATAATTGGTTCATTAAAAATGTATTGACCTCTGCGCCTTAAACGTAAACTTGACCTCCAGTCACGCGATGGAGCGAAGAACAATGATATTGTTTTGTTTATTCTTGTTATCTTTGATATTGTTTTGGTGCGATATTTTGTGGATGTTTCACGAATATATTCATAATGACTTGCGTAAGAAAAATAGGTATAACGTGAACAATAGAAGAATCAGATACAAGTGTTCGAGAAAGATTTTTCATTAACTAGAATTTGCTTGTGGTTGTGTCATCGACGACCATTCAGATCCGAGAAATTGACATTGTTTCAACTCACCTCAGTTTCAAAATCCCTCCTTCTCCCCTATACACTTTTTCAAATTGGCAGAAACAATATTGAAAAGCAATAGAAGAATGTTTATTTGAATTTGTAACTAATTGTAACTTTTTCGTGTTACAGTGACGACTGGGTACGAATCCGACCGCGAGGAATGGAGGAGCAGCCGTTCACAGTTCTCCACCACCGCCTTCGACAGCCTCGCCCGCCCCACCAAGATGGCCATGGCCCTCACCCTCAGGAAACCACCCAGACTGGACCCCGTCCCGCAGTACTATCGCCTAGCCAGCGATCCCAAACCGAAACTAACACCCCTCCCCTTCCGACCGAACAACTTCCTCCAACGACCCCCCAGACTCCCTCGACCTAACACAGAAATCAAACGAAACATAACCACAGACCATCGCAAATACACTTCACTGCAGAACCTCGATCTGCCGATGAAACTCAGCGAGCCCAAAAACAAAAGCGAACCGAAGAAAACCAACTATTCCAACATATCACACCGAATCACTGGCCTCACCAACAAACTACGGGACCTGGGTAGTCCAAGCAATACTATCGGAAGGTTTAAAGCGCAGTCACATAATGATGTGGCCAATTTGAAGCCAGTTTTGAAAACTAGAGACGGCCATGATGGCTCGAAGAGGTCCGTAGTTAGAACATGCAGTGCTGAACCACCAAAGAAAGTAACTTTCAGTGCGTTTGCCACGGTTCAAGTGGTTTGAAATCCCTATTCGTAATATTAGTTTAGTTTTAGTTTTAAGACAAGGCTAGGCCGGGTTTGTGTAAATACAATTGTATAAAGCGGTTTATTTTCTTATATTGAAGTAATTAGTTTATTTAGTCAAAATTTGTTTGTGGTTTAAATGTCTTAACGTAGTTATTTATTTCCCATGATTATCTTGCGTATATTTTAGACATAGCATGTCTATGTATTGCACCGTTCTTTTAACATTATATAAGTACTTTGTATTTAGATATATTTTACGTTATTTATGTATATATCTTATATTTTATTATAGATCAAATTGTTGACAGATTTGAATGTATACATAGAAACCAATGCCATTTCATGAATCCTGTAGCTAGTTAAGCAATAATAGTAACTGAAATGACTACATTATTATAGCGCTACTTTTGGCTCTACCCGCCCTAACTCTACAAAGCCTAACTTCACAAACTCTACACCTGAGTCGAAATAAGAGGTATGACCGTTTTGTTACCACAAGAACATTTATAGTATATAACAGAAAAGTAATGAACGGTGAATAAATTTTTCACCTAACGCCCATTTTAATGTAGAAATGGCTAAGCCACATATTTTGAGTAAGGTGTAGAGTTTGTGAAGTTAGGCCTTGTAGAGTTAGGGCGTGTAGAGTCAGAAACTTAGCTCTACATGAGATCTGATAACTTTTTGACATATAGTCTCGTCTTCACATCATTTTACATGAAAAAATTACGTATTTCGGGAATAACCCCTCATATAGAAATTTAGGGTAAATGTGCCTGATTGTCCCGAGAAACTCTGGTTATACTTTTATATATTTAGCTTTAATATGTGTTAAACAAATGCTTCCAGCTGTATCCAAGAGTCAGGTAGTTTTCGGCCACGGTCTCTGTGGCTCGTAGCTCACTTCGCTGAACAGAAATGCCACCAATCTTTGTGAGAGAGATTGTAGTCGGACTATTTCGGACCAAATACTGAAAATGGATTGTTATTTACGTATTCTTTAAGAATATTTATGATAAGTAGCCATAGTTAAGGATCGACCAAACCGAAGCGAACAATACGCCGCCGTGCGTTTACAATTTACACAGTGATGTATCCCTACCGTTTATACTGCAAGCGCTCCACACGCAATCAAATTAGAAAAAAATACAAACATTGTAAACATAGAACCTCCTCCTTTTTTTGATATCGGTTAAAAAAGACTGACGCGAACGTCACACATCTATTGATACATTTAACTGCGTTGATGAATAACATTTATTATATGACATAAGGGATACAATAATATTAAATCTGAATGAATACATATAAATCAACTTAAATTAAATACAGTTTTTAATCAGTGGCGTAGACAGTGACGCATACGACACTACACTGCGTTAACGCATCGTCAGCGTTTTTGAGCAGCGGTGTGGTCGAACTTTTTATAGTATTTTTGAGAATTTGTTTCTGATCTTGTGTGATTCCTAGTCGCTTCTTTTACAAAATTTTGGTGCAAAGTTTCGGACGCTTGCATTATTTGCATTTTAGAGTTCGTAGCCAAAATGGATACAAAATACCCCCTTTTTCTCGTATTTGATATTTCTATTTTGATGTTTCGTGCGTACGACTGACTGATATGAAATGAATGAAATAAACTTATTTTTAGAATTGAGACTTTATTAAAGGTGCTAGCTATCGTTTATCGTTGGTAAATTATCCTTTTGAGATTCATTTAAATCAAGAATTACCACCTTTTTCGTAATACGCAACGGTATAACTACATACAATTAACTGTTGTCATGTCAGAAATATGTTGACACGTAGGTTAATCGACTTTTTGTTGCTCGTTGCCATGGTAACGTCCCCTTAGGGTTACCTATCTGAAACACTAATTTCTGTTTCCATTCGTAACGTTTCGCCAAATTTTCATTTGTCCGAAAGCAACTTTTTCCCAACTGTAAATTTTTCAGAATAATTATAAAACAAACCTAACCTAACCTAAAGGGTTCTTTAAAACGATTTTTGTATATATAATCCTGAAAATATTATGGGTTTCAGGAAGTAAATACTTTCGGGCAAATGAAAATTTTAAGATGTTGAGATAAAATAGGTACACCCTGAATCACTCTTTAAAACTATGATTTGCAGGGGTTATATTTACTAAACACATTGTAATTTCTACAGTCATGAGCCTATTCTCATGTAGACAGTAAAAATATATAAATTATAACACTTTACTAAAAAAAAACATTTATTGTCCCCTGGGTCACGTGACATATTGACAACAAAGATAAAGTTGATCCACCAACGTATTGCTATTGATTTTGAAAGGATTGAATTTAAATGTTTTGTAAAGGGATCGAAATAGACGGTAGATGAGATATTCTTAGGGATTATCCATAGATTACGTTAGAAATAATGGTTTTTGTGACAATTTACTCGATGTTACGTTTCTCATCGTTAGATGTTTGCCTTTTTGAGGTAATTATGCTCGGCGTAATCTATAGATGGCCCCTGAGTATACGACTGTGATGGCACTGAAACATGTTAGAGTTTGTTATACTTAAGTAAAAAGTCATAATAATTACTATTCGTAGAGCGTTAAAAATTGAAAATAAAAACTAGAATAAAATAAATATACTTACTACTTAATGTATTTTCGTAAGTGCGCATTATTCTTCATGTTTTCATTTTATTGTGTTTGAATTGTTAATTAATTGTAGTAGCTATTTTCTTAGACTTGTTTGAATCAATAAAAGAGTTTTGTTAAAATCTTGTTTTGTTTCCTAAGAATCCCTACCTACCTATTCTATTAGTTCGCTGACCTATGACTTTATTATTTTGTGAAGCATTTGAGGAGAAAGAATCTTGCAGTATTATTTAGTTCCCCCCAGACCCCGTTATCAGTGGTGAAAATTCATTGAAATCGAATTATAGGGTTGTCACACAATGTTTATTTAATTCGTGTACATTAGACATACTGGTATAAATGTCGCTAAGAACAATTTAAAATAAAACACAATATTTTTGGTTTATTATTGCATTGTCACTGAATCTGTACCTATATATGTTACGAAATATACAGGAAGTAGGTAAAAAAATAGTTTCCAGATTTAGAATAGAATAGAATCATTTATTGCATATCACATTATAACATATAGATGGAATTATAAGAAATAGTGAGACATGTGACACCCTGCAAGGGCACAGCAATATCAGTGTCAGAGGGCACATAATTATTTTACATGCTACGGATCAGATACACATGCATATTTACACAAAACAAAACATTACGGTTACATTATTCACTCAATTATCATTATTAAAATATTCATTTAAATTATAAAAACATTTATTAATTAGGAATAATTTCAATTGCTTTTGAAACAGACCTGGGTTATCGATATTTCTAATGGAATTTGGCAAGTGATTGTAGATTTTGATTGTCATATAATGAGGGCTATTAGTGACGAGTTTTAGTTTTGAAAATGACGATATCAGTTTATTAAGATTACGATAATTTCTTTTAATTTGGCTTGTATCTTTGGGTGAATATAAGTTTTGGTGTTTCCTAACAAATTTACACGATTCAAAAATATACATGGACGTAACAGTTAATATTTGATGTTTGGCGAAATAAGGTTTGCATGACTCCAGTTGGTCTATATTTACTATAATTCTGATGCATTTCTTTTGTAAAATGGATATTTCATCGATATCACAGCTATTTCCCCCAAGAACCAGGCCGTATGATATTCGAGAATAAGCATACGAGTAATATGCCGTCAGGGCTGTCTGTTAGGTCTGTAACTCGCTTAAGGTGTTGAAGGGCATACATATATAAAAGACGATAGCTTTTTTGCTAGTTTTTGAATATAGCTTTTCCAGCTCATATTTGAGTCTAAATCAATACCCAATAAGGTAGCAGAATTTACGTTCGATAATTTTAAATTATTATATTTATAATCTATGGGCAATGATACTTTTTGATAAGGTTTAAATTTGATAATTTTAGTTTTATTCATGTTGAGTTTTTTCTAAAGCCATTTTCATTTTCATGAAATATTTTGTATTTTTCACAGAAACTGTAAAGACGCCTTACCATCGCAGTTTCGAATATTTTAGCTGACGTTGGTAATAGAGCAATTGGACGGTATTTATTTACATCTGAGGTACTTATCTCCTTTTTTATGAATTGGTTTTATTATTGAAATTTTCAGTGCATCGGGAAAGGTGCCTAGTGAAAAAGATTGATTTATTAATAGGGTATAGGGGTTGCACAGAAATTCTGCACAGCATTTTAATAGAGTGGGAGGGATTTCATCTATGCCGGAGGACAATTTGTTTTTAAGATTTTTTAGAATATTAAATGTTTCTTTAGTTTCAATAGGCCGAAGGAAAAATGAGTTGTTCATTTGATTTTTTAAGGGTAATCTATTTACAGGGGTGGGATGAATATTTCCAATGGAGGAGAAAAAATCATTGAAAATGTTGGCTATTTTTTGGGGGTCGTCTATTGTGCTTTTTTCAGATGTTTTGATTTTAAAGTTTATTTTGTTTTTTGATCTATGTTTATTTGTCTCCTTGTTTATTATTGCCACATAGATTTGGTTTTACTTTGGGAATTGGAGAACTGCTTTTTATTATGTATCTTTTTAGATTTATGCATTGATTCACCGTTTTACATATTATATTTCACTCATAGTTACTAGTACGTAAAGGCCGAAATTCACCGAATAAAACAAATTAATAGATATTAATACTTTGGTTTATTGGATTTTGTTAGATCAGTCGCTGATATATAGATATATATTTTAGTTAACTTTAATCGTCTGATATGTGGATGGTAAAATTATGAATAAAACAACAGACCTGTTTATTTACCGGTTCATTTCCAGTTATGCCATTAGCTCCATTTTAAACTGAGAAAATTCAGCATGATTATCCAGGAAATTCATATTTTTAATTTTTTTGCTGAATAAATCAGGTTTTATGTGACATTAAACATATTTTGACAAATAAATCTTAATTTTGTATCTATTATTACAGAGTTCAACAATCAAATGGAACCTTTTTTAAGACAATTGGCTAAATATTATATACCTATGAATAAAATAAGTACCTAGGTATATTGTTTTTTATCAAATAGGTATATCAACTTATACACGAAAAATAGCCCAGACTGTTCAATACAGAGCTCCAATTTTCGACTGAGTTAAAGTATCTAGGGGTAATACTTGATAGCAAGTTGAATTGGAGCAACCATCTAAACAACAAAATTGACAAAGCTACAGTCGCGTTCTGGCAGTGCCGTAGAATGGTAGGTAGAACTTGGGGTCTTAATCCTAAGATCACACTATGGTTATACCAGGCAGTCATCAGACCAATATTAAGCTACGGTGCAGTAGTATGGTGGCCACGAACCAAGAAAATCAACGTCGAAGCTAAACTACAACGACTTCAGAGGTTAGTTTGTATGGCGGCCACGGAATGCATGAGGACTGCAGCCCTGGAAGCTTTACTGGGGCTGCCGCCGCTGCATCTCTTTGTTAAACAAGAGGCGGCAGCTACGGCGATACGTCTTAGGAAACTGAACCTCTGGAAATCAGCTAGGGTGCCGCACACCAAAATCCTCTACGAGGCAGTAGGTAAGGAACCGCTGATAGAAGCGGTCACTGACAGGATACCCAAGCAATTCGTCTTCGACAAAAAATATATGATACAGCTGCACGAGGAACCTGGCGAAGGTCTTAACCCAAGGAACTGGCTCTGGGGTATTCTCAGAGGACTTAAAATACACATTTCTACAGCACTAGGAACCCATAACACAGTCTTCCAGGCAGAATGTATGGGTATCATAATGGCAGCCCATGCAATCATCGCGAGGAAGGTAAAGGTCTACCCCCTCTCCGATAGCAGATTAGTTTTACAAGCCCTGCAGAGCTATACAGTAACCTCAGGACTCATACATGAATGTCACCGAGCATTGTCAGAGGTATGTAACAATAATAGCATAACTCTACAGTGGATCAAAGGACACAGCAACTCGCGTGGGAACGACGCAGCTGACGAACTGGTGAGAGGAGGTTCGGAGATGGAAGCAGAGGGACCCGAACCAATCATACCTCTGCCATTCGCCTGGCTGCGCAACACAGTGCGTAAAACACGAAGATAGAACAGCAACTATACTGGTCTAACTTAGGTACCTGCAGGCAGAGCAAAGAGGCCCTTCCAACAATCTACCCCGGGTTGGCACGCAAGCTGAGGCAGCTGAAGAGGCCGCAGCTCCGGCTCATAACTGGAGCGATAACTGGACATGCCCTACTAAACAAACACTTATTCACTCTAGGTGTTACTGACAGCCCTCTTTGCAGAGCTTGCATGGAGGTCAAAGAGACAGCCGCCCACGTCATTCTCGAATGTCCTGGTGTGGCCAAATACCGGGCACAACACCTCGGGTCTCCGAGGTCACTCCCAGAAGTCGTCGGCAACATCAAGGGACTGCAGGCTTTCTGGTAGAGTTGGGTTGGCAAGAGTAGTGCCAGCAACCCTTCACGCAAAATAGGCGCATTGTAAGACGTCGAGTTGCGGAAAACTAGCCCGCTATAACCTATAACCTATATACACGTAAAAATATTAATGTGTAGTGCCAGCCGTAGTATTTTCAATGCTATAACAGAAAGGATGAAACTCTTCTGAGATACACTCTTTGTTAGACTAAGCAGTAAATAATGAACGTTTTTCTTTGTCAACTGTTGTCAACAACGTAACAAAATGTCTTTTGGCGGAAAATTTCAAAGATGACGTGACAGAATAAAATTAAATTTATATTTTCATCTTTTCAGCTCCGTTGGATCTTATAATAGTACATCGATATATATTTTTTTCAACTTAATATCCTATCCTTTTTTTCATCATGAGTGCGAATAACAATAGTAGCTCTAATAAATGTAAGTAATTCAAAACCATTGCTGAATTTGTCTATTTCATTATAAAATAATAATAATATTTAAACGACGCGGCGTAGTGGTAGTATGGCCGTCTACTGAGCCGGCGGTACTGAGTTCGAATCCCGGCAAGGGCAGATTTGTGTGTTTTGGTTACACAGATAACTCCCACTAGACGGAGCATGTAAGGCGACCCGCGCGCACCAACGATATGGTACGGCAGAACATTAAAGTATCAACACGGCGGCCACCGTTTAGTTGCGTCCTTGTTTATGATCCATGGGTACGTCAACGCAAAAAGAAATTAAATAAATAACATGGTAAATTGTAGTGTAAAGTGTAGAGAGACCTCATGAACATGGACGCAACTAAACGGTGGCCGCCGTGTTGATACTTTAATATTCTGCCGTACCTAATCGTTGGTGCGCGCGGGTCGCCTTACATGCTCCGTCTAGTGGGGGTTGTCTGTGTTTGGTTATCACCTGGCGATTTGATATGTATGTTAGTTTTAAGGTATGTGTCTATGGGCCACAGTTGTTCACCATTGTACACTGGTTCCAGCCATCCCGGAGGAAGTCAACGCCGACGGTCTGATGAGCTTGACTGACTCCGAAGACTCTTCGACATCCTACGCCCATATTTTCGACAACCAAGCTCTTGTCCTGGTACTTCATAAGCTGCAGAAAGAAGAGCTGCCAGACAACCCCCTGCCTGAGGTAAAGATAAAGATAAAGATAATTTATTGACAAAAAGAATACAAACAATCGGTAAAAGTCCCTGCCTTCTGCCTGAGGTTAATTGATCATCATCAATACAGTCATAGTATAACACAAAGTCACTTCCTTCTGTCTGTCTGTCTGTCCGTCCCTATGTATGCTTAGATCTTTTAAACTAAGCAACGGATTTTGATGCGTTTTTTTTATAGAGTGATTGAAGAGAAGAGGTAGCTTTATATGTATAAATACATGCATAATTTATCAGCATTGCACCCGTGCAAAGCCGGGACGGGTCGCTAGTAATTAATAATACAAAATAATCATTTATTCAAGAGTAATGCCCGTTTAAACAACATAGTGTAAAAGTTAAGCCGCAACGCAGGCTTCGTCAGATTGAATACAAAATCGAATCAGCGACAGGCTTCGTCGAACGACACACCAATAACGTGACATCAGCAGCAGGCTTCGTCAAAGTTGTGGCTTGATAGCAAATATACTGGAAGGTGAAGAAGGACTTAAAAAGGCTCGCCCTGAGTCGCACCTGGCCCAAACGTGCCCATTGCACTGGTAGCGTTCCCACGTTCTATACGTACCTACGCCAACGAAATCTGTTGACCATGATTAATTATTAAAATACTCAAACGGGTTTACTCACGTCGTAGAAGTCGAATAACGCTCGACATGTTTCGAATCGGTACGCGATTCATCATCAGGAGAGACGATCAGTCGCGGCGGCGGCCAATCGAACACTCGAATCTTGGCGGCGAATCGAACGAATCGATGTGTTCGATTGGCCGCCGCCGCGACTGATCGTCTCTCCTGATGATGAATCGCGTACCGATTCGAAACATGTCGAGCGTTATTCGACTTCTACGACGTGAGTAAACCCGTTTGAGTATTTTAATATGTCTGAGACTCACGATAGTTTTCCATGATTAATTACTTCTTAGTTCTTACTAGACTACTTTTTAACGCCGTAGATGGGTAAAAAGTATCAGGCATAACCATCTTTGGATGTTCAGCGAACCCTGTACTGAAAATGGTTAAAATTTGTCCAGCCGTTTCGGTGTGATGAGAGGACAAAGGCAATTATGACAGATGGTCGCCGCGCGCCCATTCAAAACAAATGACGACCCTGCATCACGCTATTTTTTTTTTCCTGAAATCATGATCCCTCTCCGTAGAAAACTTATTTTCATTACAAATGTAGAATTTTATAATAGTATAGATTATTTAGGGGTATTTTTCCGCTGATTTGGTTGAAGCTGGGTTTAACCAATTACAGGGTATCCCCGGCTCTAGGCAAAGTTGGCCGAAGTATGGCTTTCTCCAGCGAAGTGCCCCTCCACACTATCATATTCGCCCAACCTCGATCAACTTCACGAGTAGTGTGGAGCCGTTTTCATTTTCAGTCCGTAATCTATTAAGATCTGATCAGAAGTGATCTGATCGAGTTTGTATTATTGTAATTCCACAACAAACTTTCCCGTCACGTTTCACCAAAATTTCGTTTGAGAATAAAGGACTTATTTTTCGAAGCCATATTTTTTCAAAAAGTATTAAGAAATCGAAATTTTGCGATAGTTTGGCAAAATGTAATAGATGTCAGAAAATAACGAAATTATGATACCCGAGTATATTGAACACCTAAAATCCATCTTAGTCTTTACAATATTTTTAACTAGCCTGTACTTAAAAGCATTGTAATGTTTTACCGTTTGGCAAGTCATCCCGCCATCTCCGGCTGGGGCTAAAATGAAATAACGAGCAATTGATCGGATTAATTCCGGCCGCATCATTCCGCCATCGACACGCGACATTCTACGCAACCATCCTTTCATCCTCACCACTTATATAGTTGGCAGTCCACAAAAATTGTGCGTTTTTCTAGAAATTTCCTGCCTTGCACGACTGCATTGTGGAATGAATTTTCGCTTGCGCTATTTCCGGACCGACACGACCTCCAAACCTTGAAAAAAAGAGCGTACTTCCACCTGAAAGGCCGGCAACGCACTTGTGACTCCTCTGGTGTTGCAGGTGTCTATGGGCGGGTGTAAACGCTTTCCATCAGGCGATCCATTTGCTTGCCCTCTATGACATTAAAAAAAACTACGTATTATTGCTTATTGTCTCAAGACGAGGAGGCTCTCGAAGACGCGAGCAAGGCGTAATCCAGACCAGAGCGCAGCTAACCTCTCTAGCAGCTCTGAATGCCTGGTATTGTCAACGGTGCAGATGGATCCTGCGGTAGAAGAGTATTTTGACGCTCAAGGGAGTTATGACGATCTTTCAGGTAAGCCATAATGACACCAGCTTTATATAATGACATCAGACTTTCGATAGCACGGTAGGAATTTTGAGAACTATGGAGCCGATATTAACCCTTAACCACCTACCTCCCGTCTCACAGACTCATTCAAACTTAAAATTGTTAATAAGGGTCTCGGAGACGGGTGGTAGGTAGTTACGTGACTATGTATACTTTTTTTTTACTTAGCCGATCGCTTACTCAGGTTGGTAGTGATTGGAAGTACGGAAAACCTGTTCTAATTGTGACCCAAAGATAAAACGGGACCCAGTACGTATGTTTCTCATACAAAAAATCTGTTTGCCTAGAATGTGCAAACAAACTTTCATTCACTGCCGCGAACAAATTGAATAAATTAGTGGTCTGCAATTTTATAAAAATATTACCTTTATTTTAACGAAATTTATGTATTTAGCATTGTTAATTATTGAATAATTAAAAATAATTACTTAGATCTTTATATAAAGTCATCATTTTTGTTAATCTAATCTTCCAAAAGATACATAGTTCCTAAAGTAGAAATAAGGACTGTTGCCATATGTTTACAGTAAAAATTGGTTTTGTTAATCTTTTTAGAATGATTATTAGTTTAAAACATATTTTAATATGTCTGTATTGCCATTATTATTTTGAATTTCCCATCCAATCTTTAAAATTTAATATATAAGGCCGAGATCATGTATCCGTCCTGGGGACGGGAGGTAGGTGTTTGTGTGACTAAAGAAGCAGGTAGGTAGTTTAGGGTTAACATTAAAATACAATTGAAAAGGCATAGCTGTATTTCAATCGCAATTTTAATTGTATAGTCCAGAACATAGTCAGAAGAATATACAAAGACCTGATTTGTTTAAGCATTGTTTTTTTCGACATCATAAAATATACCAATATTTGCGACGTTTTCCATGTTTTCTGGAGGAAATTAGGTTGTATACTGATCGAACCTCCAGTGATGACTAGAAAATACATGATATTTGACGACGCGTTTGGCTCGGTTGGTAGACACCTGCCTACTGAGTCGGCGGTCCCGGGTTCGAATCCCGGCCGGGGCAAATATTTGTGCAAAATATTTGTACTTGGGTCATGGATGTTATCTATATATGTATTTATATATTATGTATATCGTCGTCTAGTACCCATAGTACAAGCTTTGCTTAGTTTGGGACTAGGTCGATTTGTGTATGATTGTCCCTTAATATTTATTTATTTATTATTTATTTATTATTTACAAATAATATAGTTAAATCTAGGAGTTTCTCATATTATAAAAAAATTATTAAAGACCCAACCTAATGAATAGGATGATTTGCAAGAATTGTGAAAAATATTTGACTATACAGAGCAACAAACATTCTGCGAAATGATGTTTCTTTTCTTTCTAGAAATCAAAGGGCTCCCCTTTAACACGTTCACAGTCCAGTACCCCATACTTGGGTCACGACGAACTATCTCCACAAGTCCGTGCCCCGTATATGGGTCACTATAGCCGACCAGGCACGCACTCAAATCAATATAAATATATTTTTGTTTAGATTGTTCTATATCTATTTTGTTATATTCTTTTGCCTGACGATCATGATGCCAATTATTGTGTAGGGGGAAGTCCTCTAACTCCGGACGGCACTTAACGCCGGACACTCGAACTATCTCGGCAACTGGAGGGGGTGCCCCGCGCCCCTTCCACTTGTCCTTGATTCGCTCGCGTTGCTAGTTGCCGAGATAGTTCGAGTGTCCGGCGTTAGGTGCCGTCCGGCGTTAGGGGACTTCCCCCTACTGATCATTGCACATAAAGTGTGTTGTGTGAAACTAGTAGGTAATATAAATTTTTTAAAAAACATATTTTCGTTACATATTTTTAACTGTGGAAACACCACAATTGCCACCGACACCGACGAGCCCCGGGTTCTGTTCCCCGGCTGTTCCGCTACTCCTAACGGCTGAATTCGAGTGCGTAGGTACCTGGTCGTTTCATAGTGACCCAAACGTGGAGCACGGACGTGTGATGGAAGTAATATGCTTGGACGTCCAAGAAAATTAAAACATTTTGTATGGGGACTGTGACCGTTTTAAAGTAATTACTATAATATAGTCAAGTAACGTTGTTCCAGGAAACAGCTGCTCAGCTTCTGGCCGTGTCAGTAACATCAGCATCCCAAGATCACAAAAAGATAAAAGTAAAACCATGCTACCAACAGCAAAGCAACCGTCCACTAATGCCATCCTACCACCAGCGGCAGAGCAAGAGAGTGCTAGCGCACCAACTGCTGCCCAACCCGCCGTCCCACCACCTGCTACCCAACCCACCGTCCCACCACCTGCTACCCAACCCGCCGTCCCACCACCTGCTACCCAACCCGCCGTCCCACCACCTACTGCCCAACCCGCCGTCCCACCACCTGCTACCCAACCCGCCGTCCCACCACCTACTGCCCAACCCGCCGTCCCACCACCTGCTACCCAACCCGCCGTCCCACCACCTACTGCCCAACCCGCCGTCCCACCACCTAGTGCCCAACCCGCCGACGCACCACCTGCTACCCAACCCGCCGTCCCCACGACCGATACCAAACCTGTACCGGTAAGTGTGACGCCGTTGGCGTAGTGGTGCCTACTGATAAATAAAACAATTTGAGCGAAATTATTCCCTAACCATTCCAAAATCTTCAAAAATGCACAACGTTCATGTTTAACTTTTCACTTCTGCCGGCACTCCCGGAGTGCAACCCGTCCTTTTTTATTATTATAATTTAGAACTACTTTTTGAAGTGAAGTTTTCCCTGAGTTCTAGATAGTACCATAGCTTTTTCGTGCTTATATTGCGTGCAGTCGAAGATAAGTTGCAAAAACCAATTTTCTGCGTAAATTTTGTCATTTAGTTTTTGAAACAAAAATTATACAATACAATACAATACAACAATACTTTATTGCACACCAACAAGAAAAATATTACATGAGAAATCATAAATTACATTATCAATATCTGTATAGAATCTTTTTATCGATTCATATTTTTATGTGGAAATACCACATTTTTATTTTTATAAATAATGACACAAAGGTAAATTAAGAAAGAAAAATGGATTTGGGATTGGGGATCGTGCGTGTAAAGTGCACATCCTAGGGCATGGCTAATGCGCATAAGCATTTCAAACATATATGACGCAGAGGGCGCTCCAGTAGCGTAAAGAATTATGGGATGAAAGATTTGGTGTGTTTGACGTAGCGATCTGATAGCTCAGTTGGAGGAAATGCGCCGGAAACGCAGAGGTCGCAGGTTCAAATCCTGCTTAGATTGTAGTAGATCTAGATCGCATTCAATTTTTCGTTCTTAATTTACCTTTGTGACATTATTTATAAAAATTATCAATGAAAAATTCAAACTGACTTTCAAATATAATTATACCAATAAATCGCAATGGCCCTGTCCTACAATAATATGTTAAGAAACGTGTTTGATCATAGAGAAAAATGCCTTAAACAAGCAGCATTTTATCAGCATACCGTAAAACTACCCAACTATAGTCCAATCATCCAACTATGGTCCAAAACAAAACTCGTTTGTTTTTATCAAAATACATATTCTATCAGTAATTTTATACATTTTTATTTAAGTTTGTTTAATTATGTTGTTCACTTTAGAGTTTATTCGTTATAATTGTCATATATTAACGAGTAATTTTCAGATTAAATTGGACCGTAGTTGTGTGGACTGGACTATATTTGGGTAGCTTAACGGTAATGCAATCAATAGATCCTGTGGAATATAAAGATCATATCTGCGGAATCTCTTTCGTGGGGTTATTCACTATCCCACAGAAATGTGGGATAGTGTAAACCCCTTATAGGGTAAGTTCACCTTTGTGTACATGTCTATTATTTGAAGTTTTGTATTTTTTTGTTATGTACAATAAAGTGTTCACATACAATACAGTCATACATCCATAATGCTTATTTCATCAAACATCTAAAGATATTGTGTACGATGGTTAAAAGTATAGAACATTTTTGGTATTTTTAAACAGTATTGTTTTCTACCTGACCGAAATCAATTAAGGGAATAGATTTATATGTATGTCAATTATTTATATGTAATTTCAACGTGAACTCTACTTGCTATGTTCAAAACAATTTGTTATTCAATCGATTCGCATAAAGTTAAAATAAGAAGTCGTAATATACAATCCTAAGCAAGTGTTCCTTGACTTCTATTCTAAAGAAACAGGCGTCTAATTCCATCCCACCAAATCATTTCATGTAAAATTGGCGGCCAAGACTAATATGCTCATAAGTCATAACGCTTTCGCTGTAAAAAAAATATCAGATCCGAGGAAAAGCCAAGCTTCTGAAGCCCTGAGTTTACTAACCCTACACCTCGGTTTCAAAAGTGGATTGGCCGCTTCATAGAGTACCGTAAATAAGTCTTCATTCTATTTAGTTAACACTTTGTTTGTCACGTTTGTGATCCTGGCAGTCCATGATATTTTGAACATACGTATACGTACGTCTACTTAGTAAAAACTTAATAATTCGGTTAAATGGCTACTTAATCAGACGTTATTACTTAACATGTATGTATGTATGCAAATACCAAACCTGTGTATGAACACCGTCACAGACGCGAATGTATAGGTTATCAGCTATCGGCAATTTCATGCGGTTTATCAGCAAGTTCAGTGCTGTTCAAGACATCGCTAGAGAAACAGGTAAGATTAGGATTTTTCTGTTTAATTATAAGTTTTAATGAATATTGAACATGCCTAATTGCTTGTTCCCTAAATGGATTATTAGGTAAGTGTATCAAGAAAATAAAAAGATTTTGGAGCGGTTCTCGAATTTTATACCAATCGGGATAGGAATATATACCTGCCATGTTTTTTATGTTTAATGTTTTTAAAGAAAATTTATGGAAGCCCCTTAATATTGGATTTCCGATGGAATTTTGTTTTCGTCTTTCGTCGCGGCTTCAGATATTTTTTCCCAAAATAGTAATATCTTTAAATTAAAATTTACCCAATTATTAAATTCTCAAATTTGCTTTTTACAAGTTTTATTTAGTTTTTTACGTTCTTGTATCTATCTGTATGTCTGCCAGCAACTCTCGCATAACTGTCATACACGACTATTTCTCGCGCGAGATAATTACCCGTCTCTTTCTGTGCAGTAATGTGAGAGAGTGACGGGTAGCGCGAAACTCACCCATTATTTATATTATAAATAAGACCTAAATGTATTGATAATGTTTACTGCAAATATATGAATTATATTCTATTCTAATAACAACCCCCATTGACTTTGGATTCTTTGGAGACGCAAAACATAGTCTAGTCTGTAATAAAATAAGTTATCTAAATATTAATAATATTTACATATTTCAGAATTTGGAATCTGATTATTTTAGACATTTTCCCTACGATTAAACATGTTTCTTAAGGTAATTATTATCAACTAGCTTTTGCCCGCGACTACGTCCGCGTGGAACTTGGAAGTATGGAAGCAACCTCGTACAACGCGATAGATATCGACCTAATCACCTTAAATAATAAAAGGGATTACTAAAAGCGCCTAAGCAAATGTAAGAGCAATTGTGCTTTTGGTCTAATCATTACATTTCCTACAGGGTCATCAATGTCATCATGAATTACTTACTCACTTTTCAATCTTTTTAGGGATAATTTCCAGGATAAAAACTATCCTATGCCTTCCTCGGATCTTAAACTATCTCCATGCCAAATTTCATCAAAATCGATTCAGAATTTATCATTGATATTTTTTGTTTAAAAAACTACTCGAAATTGACAAAACTCATGTAGTAAACTAGTTTTTCAACTTATTTTCGACTGCACGCAATGAAAGCATGATAGCTATATTACTATCTAGAACTGGGAAAAGTATTATTCACTTTAAAAAGTTGGTTGAAATTATCAATATATTTGTCATAATATGAAAATAAATACACTTTGAAACGTATAAAGCCTCTTAAGTCTAAAAATATGTTTTAATGTGACTAAATGAACATCACATTTTTACATTGTAATATAAGTAGGTAGATACAAAGAACACGCCTTAAACGCTCACACGTGGTCCACACCTGGAATCGAATCCAGGGTCTTTGGATTACCAGTCCAACGTCTCAACCTTTCGACCAGAAAATGACTGACTGTTGAGTTTCTATTGGCGTTTCTTCTCAACAGTGGTCTCCTCTTGTGAAATGCCGGTAGACTCAGACATGTAAAAGTGCCCTTGTGGCCTACTTGCAGAATAAAGTTCATTATTTCATTAGAAGCACTCTGCACTGCTAAATATTATTTTGATAAAATCCTGTTTATTCTTATTCCTTTGTTTTTTAATCTATTTAGGAGGCCTGTGTGCAGCATCGGATATCCTACGTCTGAAATGATGATGATGATGACGATTCTTTATTCCTTTAGGAAAACATGTCTCTGGTAGCTAGCGCCTTCGTATCCAGCAAGATTGTGCCGGATGTCATCCCCACGGCACCCACCGCCACCTTAACGGTGAGTTCTATTTATACCTTTATTATGTACCTGTGGAAGTTGGGGCAGAAAGGTTCTTGAGTGGCAACCGCGGACCGCAAGACGCAGCGTGGGAAGGCTCCAACAATGTGGACGACCTGGTTAGGATCGCGGAAAGAAATTGGTCCTAGTAAAAAAAAATCAATGATATTAGACACGTGAAGCCAAGCTAGATGTTCTAAATCACAGGTCAAAATATACTGGTCTGTCAAACAAACAGTCAAGTGCGGTCGGACTTCGGTTTATTTATTACATAATGCATATTCAAAAGATTGAATTAAATAAATATCATGGGACAATCATACACAAATCGACCTAGTCCCAAACTAAGCAAAGCTTGTACTATGGGTACTAGACGACGATATACATAATTTATAAATACATGTAAATACATATATAGATAACGTCCATGACCCAAGAACAAATATTCGAGTTCATCACACAAATATTTGCCCCGGCCGGGACTCGGACCCGTGACCGCCGGCTCAGTAGGCAGGGGTCTGCAAACTGCGCCAACCGCGTCGTTGAATTAAGTTTTATTTGTATATAAGCCGCGTTCCCCCTTTGAATCGCGAGGCTCAAAAGAAAGCCTTTGTGTGAAAAAGAAGCCAGCTCTAATATCACCAGATACTCTGAACAGTTTAAAAAAATATATCAATTAGGAACGGGATATTATTAATGGCACAGCAAACAAATAATCGCCTATCAATTTCATTTCATCAATTATATACTTTTTACATCAAATTAATTATTGCACAGCAAATAAAATAAATGCCTAGCAATAATTGTACCGCAGATAATTAGAAAATACACATGAGCACGACATTACTTTGATCTTTTTAAAGAACCCAGTAGGTTAGGTTAGGTTTGTTTCATAATTATTCTGAAAAATAAACAGCTTTTGAAATAAATGGCTTTCATACAAATTAAAATTTGGCGAAACGTTACAGATGGGAAACAAAAATTAGTGTTTCAGATAGGTAACCATCTAATCTTGATCACATTTCTGAGCAGATCCGACTCGGCCGGGTTAGGTTATGTTAGTTTTTTTTTATATCCCTAAAACACGCTCCATAATGTGCGGTAGTCATTATTAGCTATGGATTACTTAAATATGCTTTACTTTTAAATAAATAGATGCACGCCACAAATATAAATTGTAGTATATTTAGTAACATTTTGAGTGCAATATTTGCTGTGCAATCAGTAATTTTGATATAAAAATTGATTATTTTTGCACAGAAAAAGGTTTTTTTTTGATGTGCGTTTAAATACTACCCATTAGGAACCAATAACATAGGTAGGTATAATCTATCCGGTATTCTAAGAGCAAATTATGTTAAACTGGCACAAGTGAAAAACCTCCTTAAATGTACACGTTACGGTCGTTTGTACCGTGTGCCAAAGTGACTTCATTTGATCTTAGAAATCGGACGGACAAAGGCGAACTTATAAGGAATCTCTTCCAGTTAACCGCTGAGCAATTGAGTGAGTACGAGAAGAATATAGACAAACTATAACACCGTGCACAAAAGATCTTAAAAATAATAAATCTATAAGTATACCTACACTAATGAAACGTGATGATATATAATAATTACGTACATAATACCTAACCTATATGTAATAATTATAATGTACCTATAATGGACGGATTGACATAGATTTTATCATTCCAACAAGATTGTATTGTGTCATTATCCTTTAGACATATACACAAATCTACCTTATTATCATAATAATGTCATAATCTGTAATGATAATGTTATAATTATAAGCATAATCTACGCTGATTAGTGATTACTTACTAAATTGTCGTAAAAATTACGTAAAGTTTCTATGGAGAGGGGTCATGATTTCAGGAAAAATCACAATAGCGTGATGCAGGATTGTCTTTTGTCTTGTATGGGCATGCGGCGTCATGCCTGTCTGGTGCCATCTATTGGGCATAATTTCCTTTGTCCTCGCATCACGCCGAAACGGCTGGACAAATTTTAACCAATTTTGGTACAGGGATAGCTGGACATCCAAATATGGTTATAGGATATGGTTTTACCCAACTATGGTAAAGAAAAAAAGTTCTGTAATCAATATATTCATGACGACGCGGTTGGGTCAGTTTGTAAGCACCTGTGCCTACTGAGCCGGCAGTCCCGGGTTCGAATGCCGGCCAGGGCACATATTTGTGTGATGAACTCGAATATTTGTGCCTTGGTCATGGTTGTTCTATGTATTTAAGTATATATTTATATTTATTTTAGTATATAAGTATGTATCGTCGTCTAGTTCCCATAACACAAGCCTTCTTGAGATTAATTTGGGACTAAACGGATTTGTGTGAGGTTGTCTGATATTTATTATTTGGGTGAATCAACTTTTTTGTGTTGTTTACTCTGTCCCCGTTGTCCAAGTGACATCTTCATACTGTTTCATAGAAACATTTATTAGGTTGTCCGAGGGACAAATTTTGCGTAACCATAGCAACAAGGTGCACTTAAAAGTTGATTCACCCATTTGTATTTATTTATTTATGATTGGAACGTGTTTTAAAACAAATTGGTGTGAAACAATTTAACTTGACCACAGTTACACTATAATTATTACACGCCCGATCCAGTTTATCCATAAAACTGGATTCGAGGCTGCTTTTATTTAAGAACAGAATTCGGTAATGAGCGTCCATACATCATCGGATCGAAGCAACTGGGTTACCATTGGAAATCACCCTTTTCACTCCCTTTTTCGACAAGTTAACGACTTGATTTGATACAATTTGCTCAGACATATGTTGCTGAATTATCGCAAGGTTCCGTTGCGGTTTAAAAAAAGTTATAGTGAATAAGTTGCTGAGTTTAAATTGTTTAACATCTTAGGTGTAGTTGGTGACCACTGCTGGTTCGGTCGTTAATATTAAACCTAGTTCGTTTGTGGCTAATTGGAACATTATATAATATGCCAATTATTGTATGATATTTTCTGCAAAATACATATTATTTTTAACGACTAATAAGTGATATCTTTTTGTGCAATATTGGTCTAGGGCATTACCAATGACCAATCTAAACTTTGGCAGAATACCTACTTATACATACAATTTTGCAAAGTCAATTACTTTTTAATTACAAGATAAGAACTCATTCAAATAAAATAAAAATTAGTAGCTTGTTTAATTAGTTGGGTCTGTCATATAAAGTTTTCTGAAATATGTGTCGTTTAAATTGGAGAAAAACAGTGGAAAGCTTCTTTCTCGAAGATACAGGAAAAAGGAGATACAACTGCCGGCAAACTTTTTAGCATAACCTTGATTGCGCAGTAGCCGATTTACATAGAAATGTAGGTACATGCGCAGATCCGCCATTTTTGTTCTAAACGTTTGCCGGCAACTATAACATAAGCATTGGCAATGAACTGGTTTAGTTTATCTATGTTTTTACTATCGATCATTCACCACAAACTGGAGACCACAAATATTATTTATGACTGCAAAGACTGATTGAAAAGATCGACTGCTTGAGACTTAAGTAATCCAATTAAGCAAAGTAACTACCTATCTAAAATTACGGTCCTTTGTTTACGTTTTACGGATGCGGTTATCTATAAAGCTGATAAATATTTTTTCGTCGTAAAAATACAGCAAAATATATATTTAAACTGTTTAAAAGCGCGATGCCTACCTAACCCGAACTCAATTTAACTAATAAATCAATGATCGAAGTGTAAGATGCAATACATCTAGACCTCCTAAATAGTCTCATTTCTTTTGTCTCACTAATTCAAAGACCAAATAGCCGCCGGCCTGACTAGTTTGTCATTCATCACTGCTTTAACTCTGGATATTTATTCCAGTCGAGGTTGTCACCCTGTGTCTGTGCGGACCCAATGCACAGCAGTTCTTTAAACAACGATCCAAAAAACTGGTCGACACCACGGCGGTCCGTAGAGCTGGCAGCTTCCTCGCTCAACATGCCTATGTATTATAGTGGGGAAATGCTGCCAACGTCTTCGGGGCAATGCCGAAGCGGGTCAATTTCACGCATTCACTGCCAACGACGCATTTATGCGATCACTGTCACATAAGTTTGTTCCTAGGCCACGCCCCCCCCGCAGTGAATGTGTTAAGTCTGTTTTGTTAACTTAGCGCTACTTTAATGATAATAATGATATGACTCTTCGCTTGATGGACCAGTATGTTTTGATCTGTGATCTAGGACAGGTACAAACTAGACGCCGTGATATGTGTGATTTTGTGAATTCCACGACGCAGCACAGCAGTGGCATGACGTCTCCATAAAACCCGATACACACCGGCTTGCCTGTTTTTAGAGCGTTTAGGACTTTTCTCTATTGTTCTTAGATAATAAGTAAATTCTGCCCCGGCTTGGCCGGCCGGCTCTACCAGGGTAGATCTTTGACGCCGCGCCACTGCAGCGTATGAAATTCGGCTAAACGATAAAGAACCATTATATCAAGGTTTCCAACTTTTACGGAACTCCAAAAACATTACCAACCGAGAACAATGTAAAATGTAAGTGAATTACTTTCTCCGCTCCTTCTAAGGTAGCATTAATTGGTGCAAATGTAGTTCTACAAACGGACACTTATTCAAGTAATTGGGTTATACTCTCGTTTAATTTAGCCAATTTTGGTGACTTATGAACAGTTATTTTGACTTGAACTTAATGAAAGCCGTTTTTTAACAAGCTTTTTCGAGAAACAAGATACTTGCTTAGTGACGATCGTAAGGGCCTTTCTTGAATCCGATATGACACCGCTTTTCAGCATATTGGACGAATTTTACCGATCTCTATTCATACATAAGTAATAGACCCAGCAATGAGGAACGACAGTTTACGTCATCGTCATTCTTAACTCAATGAAGTTTCAATCAAGCTTGCAGCATAGTCGCATTTATTTCACTGTTCTCACCAAAAATACCTATAGCTAAGACAAAATTAGACCAAAGCGCCGGTAGACTCAGACATGTAAAAGTAACATTGTGGCTTACTTATAGAATAAAGTTCATTATTTCATTAAAAATTCTAGAACTAAGGTGTTCAATAAGCCTTAAATTTGCCCCGGCATAAATGTTTGACGACTTACATTACTAAGGCTTTCAGTTATAAATGAATGAATGAAAAAAAATATTTCAGGCAACTGTGGCCCATATAGATACATAACTTAAAACTAACATACATATCAAATACAAAAAAAATATAAGTAACTAAACTAGGTCACATTTTTCAACAGCAACGTGTTACGCGTGTTCGGTTGCCATCCACGGAAACGCCGGAACATGAGACCTTTCGGCCAGTACTCTTCCTTGGTGAAGGTCGCTAGTTGGTCCGTCGGAACTCTCAGCACGAAGGAATTAAAACTCACGTCGTGGCGAGACTCCAATTTTACGACCCTCAGGATGACACCGGACTTCACCCTTACATATTCTACGATATCTTCAGCCTTCGTAGTGTAATGTAGCCGGGACACATAGAGCAGCGTCGTTGGCAGAGCGGGACGCAGCAAATGTTTAGGTCCAGTCGGTGCGGTACCGCACTGATTTCGACAGGCTGGCTGGTCTTCTTCTTTTCGACCTTCATGAAGTCATCTTTGTCGCATCGGGACTCTCTTGGAGCCTGCAGTGGCAGGTCCGTTTTTACGGGTTCCTGCAACCCCTGAGATGACGGCTGCCAGGATTTCGGAGCAGCTGGGCGCTGCAATTTCGGCGTAAACACGTCTCGGGGTCGACGTACTCACACGTGACGTGCTCGACCTCTCTAATGGAGCAGGCGAGCGAGCGGCGGGGCGCGGGGTTGGCGGCGCTTGGTCAGCAACCAGCGACGCATCCGATTCCACGGCGTCAGCGTTAACACCGCCGATCACATTTTGCGCACCGTGACACGCGACTATTTTAGAGGTGTCACTTGACCTACATTTAGATACAGCGTTATGTAATAACGCTACTTCGGAACGCAAGTTAATTACGGTATTATTGGATACCTCTAACTTAGTCTGGACTTCGGTCAGACTCTTCTTCAGGATCATAACATCCTTCAGCAGCCTGGTGACATCGACGTGGTCGAACGTAACGGGTGGCAGCCGGTGCAGCTGCTTCGCTACGAACGAAGGCACGTCGCTCGAACGGGTCGCCTGGAATAGCGAGATGATGTCCCGGAGACTCTTCACGCCTCCATCCCTTCGGCGGGGTGGCATCTCGGCGGTCGTGCCGAGCGTCTGATAGAGCAGCGCCTTGCCACTGCAAATGTCCTCCTCCTGGAAACATGACTTGCAGATCTGCGCGATGCTTTCCGCGTCCATCGTGCTGACGGCATTTTGTATAAATGCTAACAATTCGTTAACTATGACCTGCGACTCTCGCGAGGAGGCCATAGTAACAATACGGGCAGCGATTAAAATCGCACGATTCGCGGATTAAGCAATTCGTACTGTGCACTGCGGCACGACCGTTTATGATCGCGCATTGCACTGCACTCCGTTATTTTCTGTTTGTTTTTGTTTTTTATTTGGGATAAGTATGTACTTACTCTACACATGCAAGTTATGGATGCACTAATAATTGTCGAATTAAGAGTACAATCCGTGTCGTGTATTCAATATATATAAATATTAAGAGACGATAAACTTATGAAACATGTACCTAACGTCTAATTTTTTTAATGTGGTTGGGTTAAATTGGTAATGGTTTAATATTAAGAGACGATTTTACATAAGTAAATTGACTTAGTCCCAAACAAGCAATGCTTGTATTGTAAGTACTATGGTTACTCGATGAGAGACGACGGTATATATAATATATAAATACATAGGTATAGGTATACAGATAACATCCATAACACAGGGATAAATATTCGAGTTCATCACACAAATATTTGTCCTTGCCTGCATGGAACCCACGTGGGTGATTCTTGAAAGGGTCAATTTACAGCGTCCAGAAGGATAAAGTACCCGCACAATTGAAATAATTGACCATAGTATTTTTTATATATTACATTAGCACCTAATCTAACTGGAGCATGATATATTTTTTGTTTAAGTTGAGTATAATTAACTGTAAAAAAATATTAAACACATAAAACTTTATTCCCTTGGTGCGTCCATTCGCCATTTTTTTAACAAACTACCCCAAAAAGTACATGTTGTGAATTGAAATCAAGTATAGAATTGAGTTAAATTATTAGAATATAAGTTATTTATTTAGAAGAAAAAATATGGTTGCTGTGTGTATCGTAATTTAAAAAAAAAACTATGTTAAAGGTTTGTCCAGAGCTAAGCTATGATTCCCCTGGTGCCTCATTCAACAGGGCGCACATCCCTACTTAAACGTCATCTGACCAGTTGCAATGGCCGGGCTTGGCAAACGTCAGTAACGCTTCCAGATATGCGGGGAATGGTCGCGACTAGTTGCTGGAATTCTTAGCTATGAAGGCTAATATATGATTCACTTGGCTTTGGTTCACTATGATTTTGATTCCCTTGATTTTTTATATAAAATTTTATATCTGCAATAGGTACATAGTGTTAAGTAAAAAGAAAACTACATGAATGCCTGCATGTGTTGACTTAATAGTTGTTCTTATAATAATTTAAGTTTCGGCAAAATCGACAAAAAACATACTTTTTTCTTATTCCTCTGGTTCTAATTTCGAACAAGGGAATCACAGTTTTCTTGTTTTTTCATGAAAAGAAAATAAATTTCCCTTTAATTCGCGCTGCAGATGACTGAATCATTGATTTAGAATTTTATTCCATTTAGGTACATGGTCTCTAATGATTTTGAGCTGAATTCAAGAGAAGATGCTTATGCCCAGCAATTTTTATACCTCGACGGTGGTTCGATTATTAAGAAAATTG
The DNA here is from genome assembly GCA_905147355.2 of Apotomis turbidana. Lineage (NCBI taxonomy): Eukaryota > Metazoa > Arthropoda > Insecta > Lepidoptera > Tortricidae > Apotomis > Apotomis turbidana. The sequence goes on along the minus strand of LR990299.1, from coordinate 5,700,323 downwards.
CCAATTAATTCGAATAAAACACTGTGAATTTTTGTATCCCTACACTTTGTAAACTTTTTATTTATGTAAGAAAAACTGATCTGAATATTATTCCCCTGTACTTTTTTTTATGATTCCTTTGGCGTTTTTCTTATTCCCATGTCATCTTTTCTTATTCCCCAGGCGGCGAAAACATAAAGTGGTATATTTCTGTATCAAATTGACTAAAAGTGGTGCCTATTTGATAAATCTGCGTAAAATTAAATACAATTTCATATTTTCTAGCAAATAGGTAAAAAAATATAAAAATAAAAATCGCCAAGGGAATCACATGAAGAATTCGATTCTCAAGAATGACCCACGTCCGTCGGCTCAGTAGGCAGCTGCACTAAAACTGCGCTAACCTTGTCGTCGACTTATATGTTATTTGTATTTGTCATACTAAAGTCTCTAAAATGTGATCAGGTGAAATACCCGAGTGGCGTGGAGGCGGCCCAAGGCAATGAGCTAACACCGACCCAAGTCAAGGACCTGCCCACCATCACTTACGACGAGGGTGACGCCGATGCCTTCTACACACTCGTTTTCACCGGTAAGTGTTGTTTCTCCAGTTGATATACCCTAGCACTGTGGCAGATATACACAAGGAAGTCGACCCAAGTGAAAGACCAGCCCACCGTACTTACACTCTCGTTTTCACCAGTGAGACAAAATATGACGCCATTTCAGCAATCCTACCCATTCGTTGTACACGACTCAACGACAACTCAGCAAGCCCTCACACGTGTTCCGAGCAGGACCTCCGAGACGCGACACAGAGGGCGCTGAGCGTTGCCATTTTCTGGTTCTGAGGGGCTATTCTGATATACGTAATTCGACCGTAGTATAGTGCCGGCCCGCTGACCCAAATACTGTTCGACTAGAGATCGAGAAGGACGGCACTATACGACGATCGAATATCGAACATCGAAATAGCGCTTCAGCACTGTACGAAAAACTACTGTTGTACTGACTTTTGTTATGACCTTATCGTCTTTTATATTGTACCATTGATACAAAGATCAACCAGTGATACAAAGCACGCAGAAAAATTTAAATGCGTAACCAAAGTACAATATAAAAACCGGCCAAGAGCATGTCGGGCCACGCTCAGTGTAGGGTTCCGTAGTTGCTCATCCTTCACAATAAACTGCTGTTTTAAGCCCGAGGTTTAAGTTAAGACAGATTTTAAGCTCTATAAAAAGGTCGTAAACGCCCTAGAAACTGTAATCACTTATTACCTTCTGGAAGTCAACTTACGACCTTTTAAAGAAAAAATATGAAATTTGGCGATAACTCAAAAACGGCTTGACCGATTTTGTTCAATATAGTTTTCATTGAAAGTACTTATAAGGCCGCATTAACATGAATTTTTCCATATTTTTTTGACTTGTGGTTCAAAAGTTAGAGGGGGGGGGACACAATTTTTTTTATTTTCGGAGCGAATATTTACAAAACTACTGACTTTATCAAAAAGTAATGTTTGAAAACCCCTATTATTTTCAAGAGACCTATTCAACGACACCCCACACACTAGGGTTGAAACGAAAAAAAAAAATCACCCCCACTTTAGGTGTTCGAGAGGTACCCGAAAAAAAATTTTTTTTTTAGTTTTTATTTTACCGTTTTGTCGGCGTGATACATACACATACTCATACCAAATTTCAGCTTTCTAGTACTAATGATCACGGAGCTAAGCCGCGGACGGACGGACAGACGGACAGACGGACAGACGGACAGACGGACATGGCGAAACTATAAGGGTTCCTAGTTGACTACGGAACCCTAAAAAAATGTGGCCTACCCACATAAAAAAATGAGACATTGCAGTGATGTTCCGTAAAATTTATCGTCTTTTTTTCAGACCCTGACAACTACGATGGCCCCGAGCCAGTGCACCGCGAATGGCACCACTTTCTGGTAGGCAACATCCCCGGCAACAACGTGGCGGCCGGCGAGGTTCTCTCGGCCTACATCGGCTCTGGGCCACCAGAGGGCACTGGTATGCACCGCTACGTATACCTCCTGTACAAGCAGCCGGGGAAGCTGAGCTTTGATGAAGCTAGACTCACCAACAAGTAAGTTGTCATGATATAAGAAAATAAGGTATAACACTCCGGCCAGTGAGACTTTCTACGTCACTGCTTAGTTGCCGTATTATGGTAACAAAATTATTATAAGGATTTTGTTTTGCCGCCAGTCGTATAAAAAATAATAATTATGCATTTATGCATTATGATTGTCATGTTCATTGACTACGGGCCGATTGTTCAATAACCAGATAAGTTTATGTGCCAGTTAAAAATATTGCTATTCTTTTCTCCCGTCATATAAAAGAAAAGTGACAACCAACATTTATGTGACAGATATGTTTTATCTGGTGATTGAAAAATCGGCCCTAAGTTTTATTTTGTGGTAATATAAGGGAACACCCAAATACTCCGAAATATTTTATTCCGATTTTGCTTATTCCGATTTTCAAAACTCCGAATTTCATAATTCCTAGGAAATAAAATTCCGATTACTAAAAAACACGAAATTTATTTAACCGAATTTCAAAATTCCGATTGTATATTATTCCGATTTTTATAACTCCGAATAATGAAAAGCCCGAAGTGTCATTGGCTTGAAAAACAAAATTCCGATTATTAATTTTCCGAAACTTCATTACTTATTCGGAAATTTGATATTCGGGATAATTCGAGAATTCAATAATCGGAAATTTCTTTCTTAGGAATTATGAAATTCGGAGTTTTAAAAATCGGAATTAGTAAATTAGGTACCCGGATTTGGACAAATATCGAATTGGCTGAACCCCGAAAACTGTAGGTTAGGTTAGGTTTGTATTGTGACCACGTATAGCGGAGCGTCAAAAGACTTGCTGAACCGATTTTTTACGTTAAAACAAAAATAGAAAACCGGATTTGGACAAATATCGAATTGGCTGAACCCGGAAAACTGTAGGTTAGGTTAGGTTTGTATTGTGACCACGTATAGCGGAGCGTCAAAAGACTTGCTGAACCCTGAAAACTATAGGTTAGGTTATTGGCTGAACCCCGAAAACTGTAGGTTAGGTTAGGTTTGTATTGTGACCACGTATAGCGGAGCGTCAAAAGACTTGCTGAACAAATTTTTTACGTTAAAACAAAAATAGAAAACCGGATTTGGACAAATATCGAATTGGCTGAACCCCGAAAACTGTAGGTAAGGTTAGCTTTGTATTGTGACAACGTATAGCGGAGCGTCAAAAGACTTTCTGAACCGATTTTTTACGTTTAAAACAAAAATAGAAAACCGGATTTGGACAAATATCGAATTGGCTGAACCTCGAAATCTATAGGTTAGGTTTGTATTGTGACCACGTATAGCGGAGCGAGCGGAGCGAGCGGAGCGTCAAAAGACTTGCTGAACCCCGAAAACTATAGGTTAGGTTATTGGCTGGACCCCGAAAACTGTAGGTTAGGTTAGGTTAGGTTTGTACTGTGACCACGTATAGCGGAGCGAGCGAAGCGAGCGGAGCGTCAGACTTGCTGAACCCCGAAAACTATAGGTTAGGTTATTGGCTGAACCCCGAAAACTGTAGGTTAGGTTAGGTTTGTATTGTGACCACGTATAGCGGAGCGAGCGAAGCGAGCGGAGCGTCAAAAGACTTGCTGAACCCCGAAAACTATAGGTTAGGTTATTGGCTGAACCCCGAAAACTGTAGGTTAGGTTAGGTTTGTATTGTGACCACGTATAGCGGAGCGAGCGAAGCGAGCGGAGCGTCAAAAGACTTGCTGAACCCCGAAAACTATAGGTTTGGTTATTGGCTGGACCCCGAAAACTGTAGGTTAGGTTAGGTTTGTATTGTGACCACGTATAGCGGAGCGAGCGGAGCGTCAGAATTGCTGAACTCCGAAAACTATAGGTTAGGTTATTGGCTGAACCCCGAAAACTATAGGTTAGGTTACGTTTGTAACCAAAATAAAAAAATTGACAAATTGTAAGTAAAATTGGCTTAGGTTAAGTACGACGACGAGCGAAGCGAGGAGGAGTGTTAGGTTGAACTACGTTCCTAACGAGCGAGCGAAGCGAGCGCGCCGCGGAGATCTATATCGAGTGGTCGAAAAATCCTAACATTTCCTATTTTAGCTTAAGGCAGGTCCGACTCAATCGGCTTCACATAAGATTAGCTTTGCAGGTTTATGTGAGTTTTAATTTCGGACTCTAATACATATTTATACTTATTATTAATATTAGAATTCCGTATTCTGATGTTTCGTATTAATATTGACTCAGACTTTTAATTTTTCGGTGTATTAAAATTTGGAATTTTGAAATTCGTTATTATAACCATTAGGATTTTTGTAATTTCGGGAATGTAAAAATCGGATTTATGAAATATCGGAATAATCATATTCGGAATGTTGATCCATTCGGAAATGTAAAAATCGGTATTTTGAAATTCTTGATTATAAATATCGGAATTAAGTTTTTCGTATTTATGTAGTGTACCCGTAATATAATAATAGATATAAAACACTCACGATTTTACGAGATTCATACAAGTAACAAGGGAATTGGGGAGTATTATAATACACAACTGGCAACACAGAAACGGATTGACAAAACCAATCAACCAACCATAGCATGATGACCTCAAAAGTCTCGCTTGCAATTCCGGATTGCCATACATTATTTTCTTATACTATGGTAAGCAATATTTGCATAAGTGCGTAACGGTTTCTGTAAAATCACCATTTCACAAAGTATTACCGACTTCAACAAGAAAACAATGTATTTCCGAGAACAACTGAACGATCTAACTATAAAAAAACCGGCCAAGTGCGAGTCGGACTCTCGCACCGAGGGCTCCGTACAAACACTTTTCATATTAACTGGCCGGTTTAAGTTAAAGTTCACCTGATATGTATAGCGCCAGCGTTGCCAGAGCTACGGAAAAATCCGTAGATCTACGGAATTTAAGCTTTGTGCCCAGACCTACGGAAATTATTGGGGAAACTACGGAATTTCAGACTACTTTTATTTATCACCAAAACATGACATAAACAAAACGGAATGTAATATTTCTGCGAAAAATTAATTGAAATCCTAGCACACACTCGCGGACTACTCAAGCACTATCAACTTAGTGGTCCGTTTTTTAATTTTTTTTTTACCAGCTCTAAACGATGATTAAACTAAGGACAAGGTGTTCAAAAATATAAGATGTCTGTTTTTTTCACCTACGTTTTTCAAAACTTACTATCTTTTAATAACATTTTAAGCTTCAGTATAGTCATATGAAGCATTGAAAAAAAATGTCTGTAGAACTACGGATTTTTCAAGCGACGATCTACGGAATTCTACAGACTTTTTGGTTTCACCCTACGGATTTTCATAAATGTCATCTGGCAACACTTTAGCGCCGCATAGAAATGAGGTGAAAAGTTAACGCAACCAGTCACCTTTGTTGCATGGGAGCCAAACTGAAATATTTATTGTGGTTGTTATAGCGGCAACAGAAATACATCATCTGTGAAAATGTCAACTGTCTAGCTATCACGTTTCATGAGATACAGCCTGGTGACAGACGGACAGACAGACAGATAGACAGATGGACAGTGGAGTCTTAGTGTCCCGTTTTGTAGATATGTCTCGTCATCACTATCACCAAAATTGTGTCGAGTGTGTGATAATCGAACATTATCAACATTTCGAAAATCCGGCTGTAACATTACATGCCACTTTAGTTTTTTTTTAAGAATCTAGAGAATATTCTTTCCTCAGATCGGTCACCGGCCGCGCAGCCTTCTCCACGAAGAAGTTTGCGGAGAAGTACAACCTAGGCGATCCCGTCGCCGGCAACTTCTACCGCGCACAGTTCGATGACTATGTTCCTCAGCTGTACAAGAGCTTAGAATAAGACTGCAGTGCCCAGAAGATTTGTAGATATTAATTAATACATTTTTAATTAAGTACCTATATGAATATTTTGTTTCAATGTGATTCCTAATTATGTCCTATTGCGTTTACGTAAAAGTAATACCTACTTCCCAATACAAGCTTCTACCGCCCTTCTTTTGCCGGTATAAAAACTATACTATATCTATGCCCGTTCGCGGCACTCAAATTATCTCCACACCAAATTTCATCTAAATCGGTTCCTTTAGATTTATTATATTAGTAAGAATTCTAATGTGACCCACATAGTTTAATTGGGAATGGGAGAATTGCTTGACTCGTATTGGAGATCGGACGTGTCGTTTATTAAAATATAATATTCATCGGTAACATACCTACCTAGTGACCTAGTGCACTACTCACGCGGAATCATTCGGTGTCTTTGCTAAGTGAACACTTTTTATAATGAAAATTAGTTTAACGAAAGGCGCATAAAAATGACAGACAATAGTGCTTTTAACAGAAGTGGCCTAACGCAACGTAGCCCGCCCTCGACTCCCGTGCCGTCGGACCCTGCCCGATCCGCGCCCGCCCAGCATGTTATAGATCCCCCAAAACTTGTGTCCACAGTTGAAATCCAACAATGGATGAACACGATCCAGGAGTGCCTGAACGATGTGTGCTCAATCTCATCTGAGGGCAAACTCAACACCGACCAAAAGCTCAAGATAAGTACCTTATGCCGCAACGTCTCTCATGCTACATCACAACTAGCCGTAGAATACCAATCCCTGAAGCAAAAGGCCATTCAGAATTACAACTATCTCCGGGATGTCGAGAAGAGAACTGACCTCTCTCTGTGCATCCAAGAATTAAAACAGTGCATGAAAGAGTCCACAAAGCCTTCTTCGAGCCCCCCTACCTTTGCCGAAATGATTAAGAAAAATTCAACGCAATTCATCCAGCCCTCTACCACAAGCTCGGTTGCTATATATCCTGCCGACAAATTAAAGACGAGTGAAGAGACGAAGTCACTCGTTCAACAAATTATTAGGCCTGAGGAGCTGGGGCTCCACGTTCGTGGACTACGGAAGATACGAAACGGCGGCGTCGTCATCAGCACAGAATCGAAAGAAGATGTCCTGAAGCTAAAGCAATCGAAGCAGTTAACGACTTCTGGCCTTACAGTAGATGATGCGCGAAAACGGCGACCGAGAATAGTTGTGATTGGCGTGCCCTCGTCCATGCAGGATGCGGAGGTTTTTAAATGCATCTACCAGCAAAATATAGCCGACAAAATAAAAGATCTGTCCTTGGCGCAATTTTTAGATTCCATCAAATTAAGCCACAAGTCGGGGAAAAAAGACGCGGAGACCTGTAACTACGTGATAGAAGTTAGCGCCCTTATTCGGAAGGCTCTAATAACTAGTGACAGAGTATTTGTTAACTGGTCCTCGTGCCATGTGAGGGACTTCACACTGGTAACCCGTTGCTACAAATGCCAGCAATACGGGCATGCTGCGAAGTCGTGCAAGATGGAGGTCGAGACCTGTGGGCATTGTGGGACTGAAGGTCACACAAAAAAGGATTGCAGCAAGAAGACGGAGCAGCCAAAATGCGCTACCTGCCAGCGTTTCAAGAAACCCTGTGACCATGAAACAGGTGATGCCGATTGCCCCGCCAAGCAACTAGCCGAAAAGAGGTACATCGACTCTATAGACTATGAAGGCGCCTAAGAGCGTCGCAGTTTAACTTTATCCTCCTAGTACTTATCTTCTCACTTTAGTTACGTATGAATAATGATTTAATTGCTGACATTGACAATTTCTCTGTATCTGAGTCTAATGCTTGTGATGTTGAAAGTTGCAAACAGTACATTTACACTGGCCGTAATCCATCACTGACTATACTAACACAGAATATCCGCAGTATTCACAAAAATTATCATAATTTTCTAGTTTTTCAGCAAAGACTTGCTATAAGTTGCGACGTCATTGTATTAACGGAGTGTTGGTTAAGTAAATATAATAAACTAGCTGTGCCCCGCGGTGTTACCCGCTCATCCCACGGGAACACTAAATTTATTCGGGATGAAAAGTATCCTATGTCCTTCCCCGGGACTTAAACTATCTATATACCAAATTTCATCTAAATCGGTTCAGCGGTTTTAGCGTGAAGAGGTAACAGACAGACAGACAGACAGACAGACAGACAGACACACTTTCGCATTTATAATATTAGTATGGATTTCCCCACCTTCCAGGTTATAAAGTACACAGCAATAAGGTTAATTATAATCAGAACGACGGTGTGGTGGTTTTCATAAAAAATAACTTGACTGTTACCATTGAGGAACCAGATATAAAGGAGTGTAATCGACTTTTGATCAAGATTAATCCAGATTATGCTATAATAGCTATATATAGACCACCTTCCTTCAGAAATGGTGATATCTTTAGCGAGTCATTAGGGGAGACCCTACGTGGCCTCGCCTCTTATAAGAATATAATAGTTATTGGTGATATAAATATAAACATCCTTCCTGAAAGTAGCGACTCTGCGGCCCAAGGCTACCTAGACATATGCTCATTCCACGGATTACTCCCTGCACACACGCTTCCTACCCATCAAAGCGGGTCCTGTTTAGACCACATTATGCTCAAGTCAATGTGCCCAGCACAAGCACTAGTCACCAACTCTTCGGTTACCGACCACCATGCTGCCCTACTAACCTTACTTCATAATCATCCTAATACTTATCGCACATCAATAACCTCGAAAATAAATAATAACAAACTTGAAGAAGATTTAGGTAACATCGATCTTGACACAGTTTATAGTATTTCTGCTGACGCTGACTCTAGCATGTCATACATGATTAATAGTATCCAACAAGCAATATTAAATAATACAACATACGTACGTGTCAGTTGTAAATTCCGCAATATTAAACCTTGGATCACACCGTACGATGTATGAGACATAGAGATAGATTGCATTTTAAAGCCAAAAAGAATCCGAACAACTTGTTATTGCAAGTGACCTACAAAAGATATCGTAATTACTGTAACAACCTGCTTAAAAAAATTAAAAACAACTACGACACAAAACAATTGGAAATGGCTGGAAAAAACAGTAAATTGATCTGGAAGTGTGTTAAAAATGTAACATATACGGCAAACCAACGAGAAACATCTTGTGAATTGTTACAAGCTCACCCCTCGAAGTCATCATCCGTTGAGAGCGCAAATGATTTCTTCGTAAATGTTGGAAAAGACCTAGCTGATAAAATGCAAAAAAACAAGCCGCTTCTCTCTCCCCGCGATCATTCATCTAAAAATATGCTAAAATCATTTGTGCTTTTAAATACAGACGAACAAGAGGTGGAAAGGATTATTAATAATTTAAAAGATAGCTCTGCGGTCGGCTGGGACGGCATTTCAAACAAAATGCTTAAACAATACAAACTCATCCTGATTCCACCTCTCACGCACATTTTCCAAAAATGCCTATCGGAAGGAATTTTTCCGAAATGCCTAAAAAAAGCGGTAGTTGTTCCTGTATACAAATCCGGCAGTAAGGACCAGGTAGCAAACTACAGACCCATCTCACTTTTACCTGCCATATCAAAAATATTAGAAAAAATCATTAATTCTAGACTAATTAAATATCTTGAAGAACAAACTCTTCTATCAAGAAATCAGTTTGGTTTTAGGGCCGGACTATCAACTGCTGACGCTGTTCATGAACTAACTAATTACCTAGTCCAAGAACTTGATAAAGGAAATCAGACAATAGGAATCTTTATGGACCTCGCAAAAGCTTTTGACACCGTCCCCATTGCCATTCTTCTCCAAAAGCTAGAAGCACTTGGTATTAGAGGTACCCAACTCAAATTACTAGCAAATTATCTAGATGAACGCACCCAATGCGTGAGGATAGACAATAATATCAGCTCCGACTTAAAAAACACCGCTTACGGAATTCCACAAGGAAGTGTGCTCGCTTCTACCCTATTCTTGATCTATATTAACGACCTTTGTGATCTAAAAATAGGAAATGGTAAAATAATCTCGTACGCTGATGACACTGTACTGCTTTTTTCCGCTAAATCAGCAGATGACGCACATGAATATGCACAGCGAGGCTTTAATAGAGTCAGCACCTGGTTACGGCATCACCTACTAACACTTAACCCAGATAAAACTCAGTATGTAAGATTTTCCATGCGTAAACCTAGCGTAGACATAACCTACCGCAAGCTCTTTGCCCACATATGTAATAACATTTCATCTGTCAAATGCAGCTGCCCGGACATAACGCGTACCGACAAAATTAAATATCTCGGAGTTTTAATCGACGAAACCCTCTCGTTTAAATTCCATGTGGAAGCGCTGTGTAATAGAATCCGTAAGTTAATATTTGTTTTCAAAAAACTGCGGTCAATTGCGGATGAGCAGCTCCTCAAGACGGTTTATTTTGCTCTTTGCCAATCTATAATAACGTATTGCATAACGTCATGGGGAGGTTTGGCTAAAACCACAATACTAAAATTAGAAAGAGCCCAAAGAGCAATCCTAAAGGTCCATACCTATCGTCCTTACCTCTACCCTACTAACCTTATATACAGTGAATGTAGAGTACTAACAGTTCGTCAGTTATTTATCCACGGCACAGTATTAAGGCAGCACTGCATAACTCCTTACAGCACCGAATATAAAAACAAGAGGCGTAAAGATATTGTTTGCTCCTATAACATGCAAGCAAAACATGCTTTTTCTACAAGATTTTTCATATTTCTGGGACCATTTCTTTACAATAGATTAAATGCGAAATTGGACCTATATCCACTAAGCTTCGCTCAATGTAAGAAAGCGCTTCGTGAGTCACTACTCACTATGACGTACGAAGATACAGAGAACTTACTGACTGTCATGAAATAAATATTTGTTTAGTTGAATTAAGTTCTTTAGTGTAAATTTTAGTAGTTAAGCTACAATAAGATTACTGTAAGATAGATGAATATGTACTTAAATTAAATAATGTAAAGGCTTTCCCATTGCCTGAAACACAGGGGCAACCCTAGTTCAGGTTATGTAAATTATGAATTTATTTGTTTTTTAAGTATAGAATTTAACCGTCACCTCTGTACATTATGTTTTATCAATAAATTATTATTATTATTCCTGTATGTCGCACCCGCTCACGGGACAATAGTGTCCCGGACCTTTGGGAGGCGTGCACGGAGCCGAAGCCAACGCGTAGAGGCCCTTTCGACAATTTAATGAAATGTAATGTGTACATCGAGCGGATGCTGTCCCTATCCGTGTCATGGGACGCACACAGAGACAGCACCCGCTTGGTGCAAGAACTATTTATGAATATATGGAATCTAAATACAAATCGGGCTATGGGGATGAAATGGAGGACTGGGTAATTGGGCTATTGTGTGAGACAGCCTGACGTCTACCAAGAAAAGTGTCTCATAGCAAAAAAAACTGGTAGACGATGACTCGCCTCCCGCTAGATGGGCCCCCATAAAAAGCGACACATAGAGTGGCCTAAGGGCAACACCAGTGCGGAAGGCTAAGGGCGGAGAGGTGTAATACTGGGCTTTAAACCGAAGCCAACTAACCCCTTACGTTTCCACATCCACCTCCGAGCCGCAACTCTCGCGACTCCACTCTGCCCGGCCGGTTAAGGCAAGACAGAGGCGGAGGCCCCGACCCGTCACCCCCCGTCAGGATCCCCCAGGAGCGCTCAGGTACGTGGGGTCGCTACCCCCCAACAGCTCGCCATAAGCTGCCCTGCGTGACTGATTGCGCTGGTCATACCAGCGGGCGATGGGGTCGTCACATCCCTACGCCTTAATTATTATTATTATTATTATTATTATAATTAGTTCAACAGCCGCGCAGCATTGTCCACGAATAAGTTTGCGGAGAAGGACAACCTAGGCGCTCCCGTCGCCGGCAACTGTACCGCGCACAGTTCGATGACTATGTTCCTCTGCTGTACAAGAGCTTGGGAGTTTAACCCCATTAACAATATGGCTTAAAATATGTACCCAGTTACACAAACCTTCGTTAAGACTGCAGTGTACAGAAGATTTGTAGATATTAAGATTAAGCAATATATTACTAAATACATTAACAATTAAGTATGAATATTTTGTTTCAATGTGATCCCTAATTGTGCCATGCTACGGCAAAAGGACGTATCTTACTATGACATTCGTATAAAGATACGACCTTTCACCGTAACACGGTACAGTACGAATAGAATCAGTTAACGATTCGGCCAACCTCGGTAATTGTCGTGAATCCCTCCCCAACTAGCAAAAAAGTCTTAGATTGCGCACTTTATAAGAGTGGTGGGCTTATAGCGCTCTTATAATTGTTTTGCTGATGCTGCTGCCCTTATATTAGCTTTAGATAAGATGGTACGGGCTCAAGAACTCTCAGTCAGTCAGTCATATATGTATATAAGCGCATTTTATAATACTATTATAAGCCTCTTACTCCTACAACAACATTTACGAAGACTCATTGTACTTGAGAATATCTGTTCTTATAGCCACATTCTCTAAGTTGATTTGATTTTATAATGGTCTTGATAAATGTTCTTATAAGAATGTCAGACTAATATCAGCATAACATAAAAATTTTTAACAAAAAAAAGAACCGACTTCAGTAAAACTAAAAAGCCGAAAATAACCCGTTCAAGTACAGATTACATTTGACTCACCCTTTGAAATCGATCCCAAACCACTCAGTTATTATATTTATATATTAAAGTTTACGTGAGGTTTGGCACCGACTTCAAAGGGTGAGTCAAATGTAATCTGTACTTGAACGGGTTATTTTCGGCTTTTTAGTTTTACTGAAGTCGGTTCTTTTTTTTGTTAAAAATTTTTTTTTTTTCGCTTTTTAGTGATTCATATAAAATACTTATGGCGGGGTGATCAGGGAGGTCTTGAAGGTATGCATCTCGTTTGAAATATCTCCTAACTCCTAACTGTTAAGGAGTTGTACCTTCCATCATCAGTTCAGCATGAGAAGATGATGACTACCATATGCAAATACTTAAATAGTTTTAGAAAAAACATTAAAAATATTATGAGTGCCTATAAAATTTCAGGAATTCCTTCGATTCCTCATGGATCTCGTCATCCGATCTTCACCAAAATTTTATGGGACCAACCTTGAGATGTCTATTCATGAACCTAAAAAGAATTTTCCAAATCGACTCATAAATGACGGAGTTATGAGGTAACAAACATTAAAAAAAAAAAAAAAAAAAAAAAAAAAAAAAAAAAACATACAACCGAACTGAGAACCCCCTCCTTTTTTTGAAGTCGGTTAAAAAGCACTATAAGTGCATACTTTTTTGGTTTTCATAAATCTATTCTAAGATCAATATAAGATGGTTTGATCTTAAATCGATTTTGGGAACACAATTGTAAGAATAACGTTTAGTTAGCCATATTGTTTTGTGAAAAAGAGAGTGCTGTGATTTTAAATTTTGTGTAATAGGCATGGATTACAGAGATTGGAAAAAAGCATTCCAAAAATTAATGTTAAAAAATTTAGTTTTCATGTAGGTTAAGCAAGAAACCCTAAATTAATTCAATATGGCCGTACCACTTGTATTCAGAATGCTAATATTAGCGTAAATGATCTTACAGTAGTCTAATAGTGCGCTGGAAAAATGCAACTATCAAAATGGCACCGTTATCACCACAAATAAAGAAATAAAAAATTATAAGAGGATATTTAAATTGAATATTTGAGTAGGCGCATGAAATTTGAAGTGTAAAACAGGGTCCACTTTACAGTAAATAATATTTTCCAACGTAAAAACTTACCGCCCAACGCAACATAAACGCACACCAAGATTTTCACAAACACGTTATTTTATTACGTTACCATCACTATTAGGTAATTCATAAACAGTTGTGACAATAATATTTACTTTTTATTGTCACGCTGCAGTTTCACTCAAGACATACAAGTAATCAAAATAAGCTTGTTTAGGCTCACAAGATTCTAACGTTGGACCAATATGCGTCTATGTGGGCTTACAAAACACTTACGTGAGAGCGATATTAGCCTAAGGCAGCTTAAATTAGTTTTGGCAAGATTACTGTAAATGCAATCAGTATTCAATTAGACTAATATTAGGACGATATAAAGTAAATACACTTATAATTTGCGCCCAAATCCAGGCTTATACGATGATATAGGATCAATATAAGAGCGAAAATTTGTAGTCTTTAGACTGTTGTTAGTGCGATTTTGCTGGTTGGGTCATCTCTCACATAGAGTTATCAATTTACAGATATGACCGATTTACAAAATTCTTTTTGTATTTGATAGGGTATACTTCCGAGATGGTCCCATGTAAATTTTATCAAAATCGGTCAAGCATTTTATGAAATATTAACAAAAATCGCTTGAAATCGGTTTTTAATTTTTTTTACATGGTGATTATTATTAATTATTAATCCGACGTAATATCGTAGGTACCTACAGTGTTACATACATCAAACAGTAAAATATTGACTTATATATGTTTTTTATATATTGTATACCTAGGTACAAGTACAGCTTTAATAAATAATGAATTTTTAAATTCATGTCGCTTCTGCATAATAAATTTCTTAGGTCTACCGGTTAGTAATGTCATCTTGGCAGGTGCTATACATTGCATTTATGATACTTCAAATTGAATGCTACCTAAAAGAAGGATTCATCGGCCATCTTTGTTCATGTTCATTTCATCTCATGTTTTAATAAATTATTTTTTTATTTTTTTGATAAGCTTTTTAACACGGAAGTCATGCATTGGTTATAAACCAAAAAAACTGATACTGGCACAAGCTTCGAGCCGCCATTTACGGATTAATAATAATAATACCTAAAAGAAATCTCGGTAATGTATTTCGTGTCATTTACGTCTCCGGATTGAGGCGATGATAGCCGAGAAAAGCCGAATCATAAACTGATTTTAATCGTATTGTAGAATTATGGCCTACCAACTCTTATCCCCGGCTACGGTTGCACAAAAGTTATACTTCCTCGTACAACTACCGCCCTGCTTTTTCCGGTATGAAAAACTATACTAAGTATGTCTATGTTCGTTCCCGAGACTCAAATTACTGATCTCTAAATTTAGAGATAGTACCGAAATGTTCTCGAGAACGTTCTATTACCCATACAAATCAGGCAACATTCTCGGGAACGGGAAATCTAACAAGATTTCATCTGAGTAAGTCTGTTGAGTAGTTTAAGTGTTAGAGGTAACTGTTACTTACAAGCAGTTACTAGTATTGCATTTATTATCTATACACGGTGATTCAGGAGTCGTGAACAGGAGTTATAGGGGTGATGGTGCCCTTCACTATGGGGTTAACAACAAAATCGCAAAACAAAAGACAGTCGATACATTTTGGACAGTTAACGATCAATTAACTATAAAAAAAAACATGATTTCGTGACTGAGTCCATGGTGAAAGCCGCTGCCGATCATCTCTATAACTCCTGCTCATGAATCCTGAATCATCCTGTACCTATAAGCAGGGATTCTGATGTTATTCATATATTTTATTGTTTCGATCGATGGCCGCACAGCACAGCACGAAGGCGTCGCGGAGAAGTACAACCCTAGGCGCTAGCCGGTATTTTCTTCGACGCATTTCTATAACTACCTACCTACGTGCCCCTGCTTTACAGCTTTTCTGCAGTGTCCCAGAAGATTTGTAGATATTCAGTGATATTTTTTTTAATGATAAGTATTAATACCTATAAATAATCGATAAAAATCGATAAAAAGATTCTACACAAATATAAGTATTGATGTTTTATTTCAACGTGTTAATCTATTACCGCAGGATTAGGCCACTCCGTTTTCGCCTGTCATTTTGTAATTTGAGGAAAAAGATGCGTTTTGCGGCTCATATCGTAGACGTGTCCACTTGACTGAAACACCACAAGTCCTAATCAAAAACGCCTATAGAGGTACACGATGAAACCAGGAAAAAAAAACAACAAAATTCCGCGTTAACTATTTATTGCCATTACCACAAAATGAATGATTACCCTTTGTAAAAATCGTACATATTATGTAGGATAAACGCCACATGGCCATTTCATAAATTGGCGCAATGGAAAGTAACATTACTTACAAATCCTCTGACTCTGGTAAGTTTAGAAGTAAATGCGCAACGAAACGTCTTTAAAATTCTTAAAAATATATTTTGGATCTTAACATTTAAGTTTGGAGAACGTTCCTGCCGCTTCCTAAGATATCTTTTATATTATATCCTCATTATTTTTCATGTTCCACATCAAAATAATATGTTATGCTACTACGGTATTTGACTACAATGGAAAATTGTAACATTCACTATACACATTGAAATGAAATGAACAAAACAAAAACTAAAAAGAAGACGTTTGGACTACTGATTTTATGACGTCACAAGCCAGTATAGTCTTCATAGAAACTGCATACTAACAGATCGTTTTTGACATTTCATAAAGAGTAGCTGATTTGAGCTGTTATCGAATACCGTATTATGTCCACCATTGTATCCGTCCAGATAGTAAAAAATACAAAAAACATTCCTTATACCTACAATCTTAAAATTCTTACTCATTATTGACACATTCGTGAATCGTAAAAATATTGTCTTCTTCGCAGACTTTTAGCCACGTTTTCAGAAACATTATAGTTCCATTGGTAAAAATTAGGGGTTGTACACTTCGTCCAAAGGATTCTGAGACTGTTCGTAAAGATAGTATTTTGGACTCTTCCCAAATTTGCAAAAATTTTGGACAACTGCTAATTGGTTCTGGAGGAACTTTTTAGTCCATTTGAAGATTCGTACGTAATGCCTCAAGACACTATTCAAGAATGTGTATGTGTCATACCATCAGCCGTGGTGTTCAGGGGATCCCCTTTTAAAGACAAAAGCTTCATTTCATCGGTTTTTTCCCTGTAGTATCCATACTTAATATTATAAATGCGAAAGTGTGTCTGTCTGTCTGTTACCTCTTCACGCTTAAACCGCTGAACCGACTTAGATGAAATTTGGTATGGAGATAGTTTGAGACCCGGGAAAGGACATAGGATACTTTTCATCCCGAATAAATTTAGTGTTCCCGTGGGATGAGCGGGTAACACCGCGGGGCACAGCTAGTTTTTCATAAAATATATGGCTTTAGAGAAAAATGATTGCGATGAAATCGCCTGGTGACAACCAAAACTCAATAAAATTCCTGTCGCTGTCCTTCAGAACCTCGTATCTCGTAAGTAGATTGACAATGAGATACGAGCTTTGTTTCAAGTAGGTATTTGTTACCGAGTTTTGGTTAAATTATATGTCCAAGAAATGGAAGCGGTGGTAGCCTAGTGGTTAGGGCATGCGTCTTTCAATCCGGAGGTCGCGGGTTCGAACCCGGCCCGTACCAATGAGTTTTTCGGAACTTATGTACGGAATGTCATTTGATATTTACCACTCGCTTTTCGGTGAAGGAAAACATCGTGAGGAAACCACCTAAGCCAAATAAGGCCTAGTTTCCCCTCTGGGTTGGAAGGTCAGATGGCAGTCGCTTGCGTAAAAACTAGTGCCTACGCCACATCTTGGGATTTACGTAGCCGACCCCGTTAGAGAATTCATTCACAAAATATGGGACAAAGGCTAGGAGGATGATGATATGTCCATGAAATGGAACATTTGTCTATAAAGGGCAAACCGATGTTCAATTATGCTTTGTTAAGATCCAAACTCAAACGCATTAACCCCTTACCCGCTCATCTCGACGGAAAACTGTGCCCCGCACGCCAAGCTGATAGTATGACGCTGTATAGCGGCAAATGACGTCTAGGCGTCTGGGGCACAGTTTTCCGGCGACGTGAGACGTCTTTGGCGCTCAGCAGGTTAAGCGCCCAGCTGCTTATCAAGGTTGGGCACGTCCAACTTGGCCTGGTAGAAGTTGCCGGCCACTGGATCGCCCAGCCCGTATTTGGTGGCGAACTTGTTGATGGAGAACCTATCGCGGCTATCACCGGATCTGTAAATTTTACAAGTTACAATCTATTAGCGCTTCGAAAATATGATATCTAAAGAAACGCCGCAATAATGTTATGCAGTTTTCTTTTCCAACGAGAGTGTCGAGGAAGTGAGATTGAGTATCTCAATTTATTAATTATGTATATTAAACATGTACTGTCTCATTTTTTTAATGTGGGTAGACACCACAATTAAATAAATAAATAAATATCGGACAAACTCACACAAATCGACCTAGTCTCAAATTAAGCTCAAGAAGGCTTGTGTTATGGGTATTGGGTACTAGACGACGATATACGTACTTATATAGATAAATATATACTTAAATACATAGAACAACCATGACCCAAGCCCAAATATCGAGTCCATCACACAAATATTTGCCCCGGCTGGGATTCGAACCCAGGACCGCCGGCTCAGTAGGCAGGTGTCTACAAACCGAGCCAACCACGCCGTTGAATTAATAAATTTTTTATATTAAATATATAAAAGATCAAAGCTCAAAGAAAATTTAAATGCGTAACCTGGTGGAAGAGACCGGGAATCAAACCCGGTACATCTGGATTGCCAGTCCAGCGCCCGGCCCAGTCAGTTTCTTCGGTCAGGGTTCCTCGTAAACTATAATAATCTCGAGAGGAGGGGTAAAACCGTGCATCTAAGCTGGAAGAGGCCTAAAGCTGTTCTAGCGAGTTTTACGCGTAGTAACTCACATGTTGGGCAGCATCGACTCGTCAAAGGTCAGCTTCCCAGGCTGCTGGTAGACCAGGAACACATAACGATGCAGGCCGGTGCCCGGCGGGGGCGTGGGTTCGACGTAAGCGGAGAGGGTCTTGCCGGCCGCCACGCTGTCGCCGGGCACGTTGCCGACCAGCCAGTGGCGAAATTCGCGAAAAATGGGCTTGTCGCGGGAGGGCACGTCGGGGTCTGCGGAGGAAAATGTTACTATAATTATGTTAATACGTAACTAAAACTAAAAATACCCCCGACATGACACAAGTAGCTGGTCTTCTTGACGCTGTCATTCAATGAGTGACTAAATGCTACTAGAACTGAACATAAATACAAAATTTCGAATTTGTGCTGAGATCTTGTCACTTGTTCCAATTAAAGCTGAGTATCTTGGAAACTACTGGTCCTATTTCCACCAAACATAGCTAAAAACCATCTCGACGGAAACGTTTTTCGATTAAAGAAACACTTAAATTGGTCCATCTGTTTGGGAAGTACGATGCCACAGACAGACACACAGATACACCATGTTGGACTTATAACACCTCTCTTTTTCTTCAGGAGTTAAAAGTATCCACGATATGCAGTTCTTTCACAAAAAAATAATAATATACAGGGCGATTAATCCAATCGGGTTGTATGGAGAAGTCAGTATGTATGCAGGTTATTCTGCCAGAGCAGTAAAACTATCTATAAGGTCGATGACCTTTCAAGCTACTCAACAAGATACACATACCTGCCTAATGCTGATATTATTTAATCTGTGGTAATGACCCTAACAGTCCTAACACCATTATCCAATCAAACAGCCCATCCCTAAGCGAATTGCCAAATTGGCTATCGTTGTCGTCGAGTTAGGTATGTAATTTGCTCGTTGACGTCCTTAACGAAACCGGCAAAAACGGTCCAGCGCCGGACCAAACAGGAGGATGAAGTTGGTACAAAGATTAAACTCAATTAAGAATTTACCATCTTGTCGGATTTGGACCAACAGCTATTGTGTACCGGAGCGGGTGCGTCACTGTCAGTTAAGCCAAGGGTTTTAAGATTGCAAATGCTTTATCACAACTGGTAGGACTGTAAAGGACGGTTTGAATCTTAGTGGTTTTTAGGGCCGCGTTTGTTATTTCAGCCTAGTGGTTAGGGCATGCGACTTTCAATGCGGAGGTCGCGGGTTCGAACCCGGCCCGTACCAATGAGTTTTTCGGAACTTATGTACGGAATGTCATTTGATATTTACCCCTTGCTTTTCGGTGAAGGAAAAACATCGTGAGGAAACCACCTAAGCCCAATAAGGCCCAGTTTCCCCTTTGGGTTGGAAGGTCAGATGGCAGTCGCTTGCGTAAAAACTAGTGCCTACGCGGCCTTCGCCACATCTTGGGATTTAGGTAGCCGACCCCGATTGAGAATTCATTCTTTACAAAGATATGGGACAAAGGCTAGGAGGATGAATGTTTGTTATTTCTGCTTCGAGGTGAATTTAACTCACTCCATCCTGTCAACTGGAAAAAAGTCGAAGACTGAAAAACGAATTCAAAAACTGTTTTAGTAGTAACATCATATCCAGCAGTCTATGATAGTCGTTTTTATCATAGGTATGCAAAATGTTATCGTGAAAATGGTATTGCGGCATAAAAAATATCATAATAGGGATGCAGATAAATTAGTTTGGGACCTTTGGGTATCTTTAGAGTTCAGAGCTTATACGTAGATCGTTTGGTTCAAACTGACTGGCTGACCTGTCATGGTGGCCGTACTTCGGGGTAAGCGTATGGCAATGAACATCTATGGTCATCAAATTGGGAATCGCTCCCGAGAACGGCACATCCCTGATCTTCATTGCCATACGCTGCCCCCGGAGAAATGATGATGACGATGATGTGAACTTACCAATCATGGCAACGGTATAGAACTTGTCAGGACTGGCGTTCCAGGAGATCTTGGGGATATCCATGACTTGGGTGGGGGTGAGGACATTGCCTTCGTTTACGACAGCGCCGCTCGGGTAGCATACCTGGGAACAATAGTACATTCAAATTCAAATTCAAATATATTTATTTGCGAAAATACAGTCAGTATGGTGTTGGGTTACAATTTCGTTTCTATGTATTTTTACTTCCAAGCAAGTGTGCAAAGCAAATGTTTATCAGTGGAGCCAAAAACTAAACAATATTAAATAAATTAATAAAAGAATTAAATTATACAACAATGAGCAAATTGAATAATATCAATAATAATCATAATCAATAAACATAATTACAAATTTTCATCAGTTATTCTGTCACATTCAATTCTAAATATTCCTTAACGCTATAAAAAACACTTGTCAAGAAGCCAGTTTGTTAGATTACTGCAGAAGCCGGGAAATAAGGGCTTGCCGGGTGAGTAGGTATAGACGGCCAACCGTGGGGAGGCCGGATAGTGATACGAAGCCGGCAAGCCCTTTTCACGGCTGAGGCATGTTTAGTGCTTCTCTCACACATATGCAATGCAATAAAAAAATACACCACTAAAAAAAAAAAAAACAGCTGTTTAGCCTTTTCATGAACCTTGAAAAAAAAAAAAAAAAAAAGGAATGTCCGACGGCAACAACCCTTTCAACCGGAGTGGGCTAACGCGCCGCAGCCCTCCGCCCTCGCCCTCACCCCGCACGGAGCCCGTGCTCCCGCCCGTTCCAGCATCGCAGCCGCCGCCCGCAGCCAGGCCCACTGAAATGGAACTTATTACGACACCGGAATTACAAAATTGGTTGACGTCGATCGAGCATCACCTGAACGAGGTCTACACCATCTCGACCGAAGGGAAGCTGAACTCCGAGCAGAAATTACGAGTCCATAATCTGTGTCGAAAAGTAGCCCACTGCACATCTCAGTTAGCCGTCGAGTACCAAAGCGTAAAGCAAAAGGCCATCCTTAACTACACGTCCTGTAAGCACCTGCAAGAGCAAGTCGACCTGTCACAGCGCGTCCAATAAATTAAGGAGTGCATCGCCGAGTCCACAAAACCCAGCCAAGTCCCGGTCTCTTTCGCCGATATGCTGAAGAAAAATCAGGCCAGGTTCATCCAGAATCGAATTCAGCAGGCTTTTTTACATCGGGAAAGTCATGTTGCCAAAATGGCTCATAAAATGCCGTTAGACTTGAAATTTTTTATTTGAACTACCAGTCTAGTAGAAATAACCGGCTGTTTTTTAAAATTACCTGGGGTCATGTAAGTCACTAAATACCAAAGGGCCCTGCTAGAAGGACAAAATCTTCGAACGCATATTTCTCAAAAACTATTTATATCTAGGGTGTAGTGAAAAGTTATTTGGAAGGTAGAAAAAAGAGTCCATGAATAGTAATAATAATATAATAATAAAAATCTATAAAAGTTTGTCTGCAGGAGAGTCTCTACAAAAAGTTTGTCTTACATTACTATAATATTATCTACTATTACGTCTACTTACTTTATGGAAGGGTTTCTAACAAATGTTTTTAAGGAGTTTTTTAAATTTATTTTTGTCTAGTTCCGAGCGGATGTCTTCAGGTAGGCTGTTAAATAAATATGGCAATCTTTTATTTAATGTCCTATCTCCAAAATAATTAGTTACTCTTGGTACCTCGTATTTAATGTAATTCATTTAGCCTGTAAACTTACAATTTACAAAGGGCCCCGCTGGCACAGAATATTTTTTTTTTTTCATTAATTTGCAAAGGTAGAAATTTTAAAGTAGGTACAAATCGATTATTATAAATCGACAGGTAGAAATATATACCAACTCGATTATTTAGGACCTACTTAAACCACAATTACATGGGGTCCCGCTGCATATACGTATATTCCGACTAGGTATCTTGGCGTTTTTAATCTAATGATTTTAATATCCGTTTTGGACCTATAATGCCACAGACAGACACACAGATACACATATACACATGTTAAACTTAAAGCACCCCTCTTTTTTTCTGGGGTTAATTATTAACAAAACCTTTTAATAAGGCAGAGTTACCTACATATACAAATATACTCTATGGTTACCTAACGATGTATCCATGACAATAATAGATAAGTAGGTAGGTACGCATACACGTACTCAACATAGCTAACAATTATTCCCGTAATAAAACACATAATTTACGCTAATAACCGTAGTTAACTGATACCTACAACCACAATTTGCTTTTCATTTTGACGTGACAACGGTCTTAAATTAGGTTGCGGCTCGGAGTCACTCATGAAAAAGTGTAACGCCCGCTCACGGTTGATGACCCGCTCACGGTTGATGAGTGAGAGAGACAAAATATATTTCTATAGTTAAAATTTGTGCGATTCTTATTTTCATTCATCGAGCATTACTGTAACAAGAGGGAAGAGGGCGGAAGAGGGAAGAGGGAAGAGGGAAGAGGGAAGAGGGAAGAGGAAAGAGGGAAGAGGGAAGAGGGAAGAGGGAAGAGGGAAGAGGGAAGAGGGAAGAGGGAAGAGGGAAGAGGGAAGAGGGAAGAGGGAAGAGGGAAGAGGGAAGAGGGAAGAGGGAAGAGGGAAGAGGGAAGAGGGAAGAGGGAAGAGGGAAGAGGGAAGAGGGAAGAGGGAAGAGGGAAGAGGGAAGAGGGAAGAGGGAAGAGGGAAGAGGGAAGAGGGAAGAGGGAAGAGGGAAGAGGGAAGAGGGAAGAGGGAAGAGGGAAGAGGGAAGAGGGAAGAGGGAAGAGGGAAGAGGGAAGAGGGAAGAGGGAAGAGGGAAGAGGGAAGAGGGAAGAGGGAAGAGGGAAGAGGGAAGAGGGAAGAGGGAAGAGGGAAGAGGGAAGGGGGAAGGGGGAAGAGGGAAGGGGGAAGGGGGAAGGGGAAAGGGGAAAGGGGAAAGGGGAAAGGGGAAAGGGGAAAGGGGAAAGGGGAAAGGGGAAAGGGGAAAGGGGAAGGGGGAAGGGGGAAGGGGGAAGGGGGAAGGGGGAAGGGGGAAGGGAGAAGGGGGAAGGGGGAAGTACAATGTTTTAGTAAACAAAATATATTTCTATAGTTAAAATTTGTGCAATCCTTATTTTCATTCAATTCCTTGTTCCTATTGTGCAATTTAATAATATTCATATCAATAATTATTCTACCGAGAATAAGACGTTGTCACGTAAAATCTTCCTTCGCCCGTAAAACCGACTTTACAGGCAACCATTTTTTTATAATGAGGCGTACTGCGAGCTTCTAATTTTTTTAGGAAATTGACAACTGTTATTGTTGAACATTTCACATTCACATTTCTATTCAATTAAGGAATTTTATGCTAGAGCGCTAGATTAATTTTAAATAAGTATTCAATATTATTATTTTAATTTATATTTAATTTTCTTTCAAATACGACATGTTTATAATTAAATTTATTTTGTTATCAATAATGATTTGATTTTACTTGACATTTTATTTATTTTAATTGAGCATTGTGTTACTTTTACTTTTACTTCTTTTATACTTGTATTTGCACGCATAATAAGTATGTTTTATTGCAAATAAATGATTGATTGATTGATTGAACATCATAATTCATTGCCATTATTTTTCACACTGATCTTATCCAATTACTAGATTGAGCATAGTTTAGCGATATGGGGTTTAATGGAATATTCCTGAATGCTCACCATGTCTATCTAGCAGCCACAGATGTCCAACATATTAATTCGGTTAATAGAGACTAAAGTACTATGTGTGACCTTACAAACGGTCCGGTAGTTTTAAATTTTTTATATGTTGTCTAGAATGGTTAGTCAGTGTTTAAAATGCAAAATGCACAATTCCCCAAAAATCGCAATTTCCAACTCAAAAACAAACTTCTGGATTATATCTTCGTTTAGGAACATTTTAGCTAGAACAGTGCTTGGGCAGTGTTGTAGAGAATTCAATTTACTATAATTTACATTTCAAATTTTGTTTCAAGGACGGTTAGCTACGGAGATATGCACATTAAAAAAAACTGGAAAAGTCGAATTTTCAAGAAATTTCAAAGTATTCTTGGTTTCTAAGTATTCTTATTTTGACTTTTAGAACGCTGTCATTCAGTTACGGACTAGTCTAGGACAAATTAAAACATGTTGGAAATATAATTGCTTATAAAACTCATGTCCATTTTACATAAATTTTCGGAAAATGTGACTTTATTTTTTACATATCTCCGTAATTATCTGTCCTAGAAACAAAATCTGATATGTAAATAATAGCAAATTTTATTCTCTACAACATTGGTCAAGCACTGTTCTAGCTAAAATGCTCCTAAACGAAGATATAATCCAGAAGTTTGTTTTTGAGTTGGAAATTGCGATTTTTTACGTTTTTTAAAATGTGCATATCTCCGTAACTATCTGTCCTAGAAACAAAATATAAAATGGAGAATGTAGTAAATTTATCTCTCTATAAAATTGTCACAGCTTTCTTCTAGCTAAAATGCTCCTAAAGGAAGATATGAGCAAAAATATGAAGAACGTGCCGGTTTTTTCAATGTGGCAGCGGGCGCCGTGGGGGGGGGGGGGGGGGAATTGTGCATTTTGCATTTTAAACACTGACTAACCATCCTAGACAACATATAAAAAACTCAAAACTACCGGACCGTTTGTAAGGTCAAACTCCTTTATTTACTGAATTATATAGCTCGCCACAAAGTGCGATCCCGCACACCGCATCCATCGACTCCCTGCTACTTAAATAATTATGAACACGGTTTAAACTCACTAGAAATTGTCAGGAACGGGCCGATTGTTTCAAAATCATATGGAGCTCTTCACCAAGGACAGCGATCCGAGCTGCTACGTGACTCAGGGCCCATGGGCGGATACAGGCCGTTTCTGTCTTTTTGCATGTATGTGCGATAGACAAACATTTGACCTCGATCGTACCTGATGTTAAGTAATTTTTATATTAATGCAAACCGTTTTTATAATTATCAGAGATGTCTCATGGTAGTTTTAATGATATTAGATGTTATATACTGTGTAGGTAAACGCCATCTTGCAACCAGTATAACATCTATACTATTTAATATAGTAGTGCAGTTAGCTGTCAGGAAAATGGTAGAAGCAATATTGGAAAAGGGCATGGGGAAAAAATGAGGATGTCAATCGAATCTATTTTTTATTGGGATCAAATGGGCCATGGGAATTTTAATGAGACTAACTACACTTAAACTGCTCTAAAAGTCAGAAAGGACCGTCAAAGTTCAACATTCCTACGGAGCGTTACAAACGCTCCTTACAAATGGCCACCTCATCGTGACGTCATTGGCAACCTAACCTAACATATGTTTGGGTGCCAATATTTGTATGGAGACAATGAGTAATTTGCAATTTTTACAGTGAAAAAAACTGCGATTATAGTTTTGTTATATTATGAGAATTCTGAAAACAATTTCAAAAAGATAAAAAAAAGTACATTTGCGTACCTTTCAGGACACATATTTCAAAATGAATATATATTTTTTTGTTTCATGACATATTTAGCTAATTTTATTCATATTTAACTACAGTAGGTATGCTGTAGAATTTAACACTCAGTCATCCCTATTAGAATTACCGTTTTTAATTCAATATATGTTGAAATCAATATATGTTGTTTAAAGCATGGTATAAGTATACTGCATGTCATGTTAACGTCATCATTCGTAATTAATACCGTTCTTGTATTGCATGCGATCATACGCGATGCAGCATAATCGACTCGATCAATGTTTATACTAGTTGAAAAGCGTGTGCATATGCTGAGGTTTAGAACTAAAATATTTACCTACGTGGGAACTTGGTGACTGTTTAATTTCATCAACGCTTTTTTTGTTATTTAAACATTTTATAACGAATAAGTCATTAGTGTAAGAATATTACCTATAAATGAGAAAATTACGTATAAATATAATTTTTACTTATTTTCAACAGACTTCAAAAAAGGAGGTTTTCAATCGACTGTATGTTCTGTTTGCTTTTTTGTATGTAAATAAAGAAATAATAATGAATATCGGACAACCTCACACAAATCGATCTAGTCCCAAATTAAGCTCAAGAAGGCTTGTTTTATGGATACTAGACGACGAAATACATTTATAGATAATTAGATATTATATACTTAAATACATACGAGTAGAACAACCAATAACCATGACCCCAGTAGTAGAGTTGTTAGTCCGCTGTTTTCGAACATAATTGTGCGCATCGGGTTACAAGCATGAAATTTCTACCATAGATAGAGTGTTCCACCGTGATTATTTCCAGATGTGGAGGGAAGTCAGATTCCTGCCCTGTGAGGCGGGAGAGTGGAGTGAATAGGGCCAAGTATCCCTCTTTTCTTTCTTTATTGCTGGTCAGTTAAGTCTACCAGGACGTGTTTGGTATCGTTTCCGTGTAAAACAAATATCAGAGATTAATTTTTTGTGTTATTTTTGTATAGTTCCATATAAAAATATGGGTGTATGGCCGAAAAGGTAAAAATCACAACAAGTTTTTTTATTCAGTGAGGTAAATTAGTTCAATTTCGTGAACATTTTCAAATTATTATTATTATTTTAAAAAGCTCATTTAATCTAGTGTCTAAAAATATTTATTTATTTATTATTATTTACATAGCTGTCCTTACAGGCTAACCTAATTCAACAGCATGGAATATTTAACAAAGATACACTAATCACAACAACACTACACATTATCCGTATTACACAAAACATACAGTGCAGCCCTTGTGAATTCGTTCAAAGAACAAAAGAAAAGGTCTACAACAGTAGCAACTCGATTGAGAGTGCCAAGAGCTCTGGTAAATGGTGCCTGGCGCAGCAATTGCGTTCTTGCTTGCGGCTCGGCGAGCAGGCTGGGTCGCCGCCGTCGCCACACGTAACTCTGCGGGACGTACTACAAACCAACCTGCGCCAGGACTCCCGGATTAAACAATTTGCCCCGTAATAACTTAAAGATATACAACGCCAATCCCAATTCCCTTCGGACTTCCAGTTTATTGTATCCCACCATACCTAACAAAAATAACGTGGGGTACATGAGCGGGTAGAACGGGTACACTCCATACATCTTTAAGTACAAAAATCTAATAAATTTATTCTGTATGCGCTCCACCATCAGTCTATATTTAGACTCACGCGGGCTCCAGATGACTGCGTTGCATTCTAGATGACTTCTTACTAATGCCTCGTATAAGGCTCGTATTGCATTAATATTATTAAAGCCTTGCGATTGGCGCATTACAAAACCTAGGTTTCTGAAAGCTTTCTTACAAACCTGAACAATATGGGCACGATACGTAAGATCAGCTTTCATCAGCACTCCTAGGTCTTTTACCTGATCAAGTCGCTGCATCAAAGTGCCCTCGAGCATGTATTGGTAGTGAATCGGATTTTTAGCTCTACTAAAAGAAATTATAGTACACTTTGACGCATTAAATCTCAGTTTATTTGCAAAGCTCCAGTCAACTACTCTATTTATATCCTCCTGTAGCCGAACACAGTCAGAGCCATCCCCGACTGTCCGAACAAGCTTCAAGTCGTCCGCAAAAAGCAGACAAACGGACTGTTTGACTACTTCTGGTAAGTCGTTCACCATTAGGCTAAAATGCAAGGGCCCTAAATTGCTACCCTGGCTCACTGCAGATCTAGATCTGTAATATGTAATATGGCTCCGACAGGCACCCGGCGCAATCCACATACTACCGTCTTTCACGCATATAATCCGCCAGAAAATACAGAGTATGTGGACTGCATCCCACGTTCGCTAATTTCAGCAATAACACATCGTTATCGAATATCGAAAAACGGTATCGAATGCCTTGCAGAAATCAAAGTATGCGACATGTATGTAAACGCTTTATTGTACACAACAACTGGTTATAAATACATTGATAACAAATGAAATATGTACAAAGGCGAACTTATCCCTATTAGGGATCTCTTCCAGTTAACCTTTATTGTCATTATTTATGAAATTGACCTGCTTCCCAGCATCCACAGCAGGCACTACGTTTACCATCAGATGAAGCAAGTTCCCTGTAGTGCAGCGCCCACTCCGGATCCGGAAGCCGTACTGCGCATCCGAAAGCTGGCTACTCACCTGTGCATATAGCGCTCTGTGAATCGCTGATTCGAACACTTTAGCGGGTGTAGACAGTACTGCTACAGGTCGATAGTCACTGGCTTTTGGCCCACCTCGTCCTTTTGGTACTGGGATTACCCTTGTCAATTTCCAATCCTGGGGGAAAACTGCCGATTTCAAGCTAGTATTGAATATGTGTTGCAACGGCTCAGATAAGACCGCCCGACAGTCTTTAAAAACGAAAGGAGGAATTCCGTCCGGACCAGTAGAGCGCTTCGGCTGCAAAGCGGCCAGAGCCTGTTGCACCTCCACTAGCGGCAAGCTAGCATCGTGTACCCTCGCGCTGTCCGCCGTCGAAGATGCGACTGCCATTTCAACGTCTAACAAAGCTGGTTTCGGATTGTACACGGAGTGGAAGAATGCAGCAAACTCTTTTGCGCATTCCGAATCCGCAAGGACCCTCCCGTCCCTTACCAATTTTTGTTTACCTCCTCTGCTCTTCTTGTTTCTAATAAAAGTCCAGAACGCTTTAGGGTCCCTTGATAAATTATTTTGGACACGATCCATGTATGTTGCGTGTGCCTTCGCTATTTCATTTTTTACCGTAGCTCTGTACTCCGAGAACATAACATACCTAGTCCATTTCCGATTTAGTACACTTATATTGCTTATGCAACTGATGCTTGTACTGAATGTTGCGAATTAACTCTGCAGTGTACCACTCAGGGTATGAGTACCTAGAGTTTCCACTTTTCCGCTTTTTATTAGGAACACAATCATCAAAAACTCTGTCTAATTGCTCGTAAAAACACTGAACTACTTCATTCGGATCGCTAATGTCATAGATATGATTCCAATCTACGTTTGGCAAAGAATAATATAATTAATGGAGATCCGCCTTGTAAAAGTTGCGCTGTACCCCAGTAAAACTAGGGTTTGTTTCACCACTTAGACACGCAGGCGAGGCGACGGAGGCGACGGCGGTTGGAGCGCGCATACTTACCAGGAGTGGCGGATGGTACGGGTCCACTGGTTGCAGGCTGTCCTCATCATCCGCGGCGCACACGGCTATTGCACTCCTCACCCCAGAGCCCACGAGCACGAGATCGAGCTGTCTATTGTTACAATTAGGTATATCATTGCTTTGAACGAACTCACAAAAGGCTATAAAGTATTGATAGTACGCTAAAACATTACTATTACTAGAACATAAATTAAAATCTCCAAAAACGACAATGTTACCTTTATACTTTACACATACCACATAGGCACGAGGGTCCTTTGCGGAAATGTTGCATCGGTTAAGTGATACACAGTCGATTTATAATGTTTAGAAACCTAAACGAAGTAAAAAAAAAAGTGCAAAATTCGCTAATTTTTAACTGTGGTGATAACCCTGGCCTATATTGCATCTTCACATCACGGCAAGATGGCTAGATTGAGAAATCACCGTCGCGAAAACTCGGGATATTACGTTTATTTCCGTGAGTTGTTGTCATCGTACTGATGGAAAAGTGACACATAAATGTCAAATTAACCAAATAAAATGCGAAAATACGAATATCTGTTACTTTATTACAATTTTTACGTACGGTGTTCAAATTTTCCATCTTGTCTCATAATACACGCTGCAGCACGCTGCTTCTGTTTTGAGTTGGAGGCAGAAACACTGGTCCTATAATTGTTTCTCCGTAAATCGTTAACTGACCAACGACACTGCTGTAGGCGACACGATTGTCTTCGGCAAATGCACATGTTCGTTCCTTCTATTCCACATACCGTTGCGAGTAAACAAGCTTTCATCGTTTCAAATAACATGCCTGATAAAATCACGTTCTTCCACTGTTTTTGGCAGTAGCCACCGGCAGTAAGGTTCACATAGGGCAGTCCCTAGGAAATAAAGCTTGAACCCTCTGAACAGGTCCCCCACGTTGATCGTTCTAAGTTGTTCGTGGTACAACGGGCTGATTGTTGGCGACACGATCAAAAGCACGTAAAATTGTTCAACGACCTGTTGGGTGTGGTGGTGGATATGTTTCACTGTATCGTCGTAAAGCTTCAGCCGCATTATAATTGTAACTCGCGCATAACATGAGCAAATAATAAATATCCACGTGCTTTTAACAAAGGTATTTTCATTTAAAGGTAAAGCAAATTGAAATTAACTTAAATGTCAATTTCATTTCAAACATCATATTTATGATCGATGTTAAATCATGCAAAGAGGTTCGATAGTTGTAAAAAATGCGTTAATTTAATTCTATCTCGCGTCGGCGTATGAAAAGTCGTGTTACTTTAGTGTAATATCCAAACGACGATATTTGATGATAACCGAAATAAAATTAATAACAAGGACGGCCTATTGTATGAATTGCTGATCAAACAGGGAACAATTTCAATTTACTCGAAAATAATTTTATAAAGCGAGTTAACGAACTAAAACCTTTTTAGTATCAGTTTAGGTAGGTAAACAGAGACGTTTTATTTATGCTGAAAGAGGTTACTATCATCTTTAATTGTTTATGATGATTGAGTACATTCGAGTGGTTGTCAGTGTCAAGTCGTGTCTTGTGAGTTGTTTGTTGTGGTTAGAATTATTAACTAAGAAATTACATTCCACCAGAAAATTTAATAAGTAGAATAACAGAGACAATCACCTCTGCAAATCCTGCAACGATTTTTTTAGCGTTTCACGCAGACCTAAGAATGGAAAAAGCAACATATTAACGTAATATCCTGACGTCTAAAGATTGTTTACAAGTAAGTTCATTGACCCAGCTGATTAGGGTTGGCAAAAAGTAGTTTTTGGTATGAATGTTTAAAAGGCTATAACTTGAAAACGGTAACATATATTTCCATAGTTCCTATGGAGGAAATATAGTGCTAAGATTGAACTATCTGCCAGTTCCGCAAAGCATCCTCGTCACGTTCCACCCTGTATATGTTCAATCAATCCAAACATGATTAAATATTCATTTTCATCCGTCTGTGGTGGAATGTAAACCACGCAACACGCAAATAAAAAATTACCCTGCAAATATACTGTTACACATACTAGTTCAAATGTGTGAATATTCATGTCCATATCCAGTATCACTGCCCGCAGTTCAAACCGAGTTCTGGCCGCGAATAGCACGCCTCCTTGCTTACGGCCGTCTGCACGATCACACCGTACCACATGGAACATCGATGGGATTATTTCAGCGTCCTGAATAGAGTCACTGCATCCTGTTTCTGTTATAGCAAAAAAGTCAAACGAAGAAGATTGCAACAGGCATAAGAATTTAGTAGTTTTGGTCCGCAAACCCTTCACGTTTTGATACATAAATTCTATGGGTTTATTCAGTATATGTTTTTTTCACTTTTGTGACGAAAATTATCCCGCCACGGTTTAATACATATATCACGAGCCCAATTTTCGCCAGACAATACTCGATCCGCCAACTTTGATGGAACACCCAGTTTAAATGACGCATAATTTCCGCGTGCCTTGAGAGTTACAACAGAGCATATAGGTACCTTTACAGCCACTTATATTGTTCTAATGTAACTTCACTTCCTCCTCGGTTGTTCCCAGCTTGACGTAGTTTAGATGCAGATATGTTGTCCTATCCGAAGCCTCGAGTGCAGTTGTGCCGGGGGCCGCTGATCCCCTTACCACACTTGCCACAGAACGACGCGTGTGTTTCGACTGTATTTTTGCCCCATACTTATCAGTAGAAGAATCATCTTCAGGCTCAACATAGTTTGCGGCAGGCTGGATTGAGCCCCCAGCACTGGGGGGTATCGGTGTGATTAGCTAATTTTCTGTTATTTATGTTGTCACAACTATCCCTGCAACCAGACTTCGTCTCCATCCCAATTGATAATGACGCACTCAGCCCATTCGTGTCTTGCATTTCGTCCAATCCAGAGTGTGCCTCCGACATGAGTGTCTTATTAGATGTTTCAGCAACCGGCTTAGTCTGAACCTTCTTCTTCTGCTGATTGTCTGGTTTAATAGTGGTCGGTAGAGACTTTTTCGCATTCTTACTTGAAGATCCTGTCTGTGTAAATGCGTTGGACACACCCACCTTAGAACGAAGACTTAACCGGCTCTCTAACTCGTCCACACGAGCTTTTAGATCCGTTACTGATTGTGTTATTACACAAAGTTGCTCACATACTAAATTGCTAATAAACATTGCCAGGCGCTCGCCAATAGCAAATTGTAGCTCTTCGCGGACGACCGCCCGAATACTATCGAGGCTAAATGTGTCGTTACCTATATCTCCATACTGCATTGAACCAGAATTATCACTTGCTTGCTTCCTCATCGTAATATTTCTGTAGGGATCTGTTAATGACTGGTTTAGAGACATATTCATGGACTCATTGTGTTCGATATTGCCATATTTATTTACATCTGTAAGTGCTGCACGGACGGGGGTATTGGTATTACCTTTTTTTGGTTTATTACACGTACATAATTGACATATCCAGCCCCGTTTTTGTTCTATTGAAAGAGTGAGATATTGACTCTCTAACATACCAGTACACTGGAGTTCATACGGCGACTTGCATTGACAACATATTAAATAATATTGGCCCTCTATGTTATTCAGGCATCCGGCACACTTAGTCACAGGTGATGCCATCTCAAATATTGTATTTAATTCAGCCTCAATAATAAACTCACTCGGGGTTTTTCAGTGTGCATTCACGGCGCAGCGCCGGCGCACGGTAGAAATCTAAATAAAATACTCGATATATTATGCATGTTGGGCACATCTCATACAAACAGTAGCTTAAAATATATCTTTACGTCGGCGTAACCAACGTAAATCTCCGAACGCATCTTATTTCGCTTCATTAAATACATTAAATAATTATTATTAACATGCTTTTGCATATAATATTTTCTATATACGTCCTAGAAAAACAAATTAATGCCTAAAAAAAATTTTTTTTGCAAATGTATCACGAGCACACGGGCTAATCTCAACATCCACAATTTATTTAAGTTACTGTTTGTCTGAAAAGTGCCCAATATATATACATGTTTTTAGAAATTAAATTAAATTTGCTATTTTGCAATATTTTTGTTTGTTGTAGATATTCAGGAAATATAACTAATTTATCTCCCTGAATAAAAAAAAATGTTGTGATTTTTACACTTTTGGAAATACAACCATATTTTTATATGGTACTATGAATAAATAACATGAAAAATAAATTGCTGATATCTGTTTTACACGAAAACGATACCACACAAGTCCTAGTAGCGTTATCTGATCAGTAATATAAAAAGAAAAAGAGGACTCGTTTGTCCTATTCACCCCGCTTTCCCGCCGCACAGGGGACGAATCTGACTTCCCTCCACATCTGAAAATAATCACCGCAGAATACTCTATCTGTGGTAGAAATTTCGTGGTTGTATCCCGATGTACACAATTTCGCGACTTAGCAAAATGTACCAGAACACGCAGGCTAAGCTTAACATCAACATTTTTTTCAAGGTATTTTTTGTATCAGATGTGCCCAATATGTATACATTTTTAAAAACAAGATTAAATTTGCTGTTTATTAATATTTTTTTAAATTGTAAATATTCAGGATAGGTAACTAATTTATCGTTCTGAATAAAAAAAACTTGTTGTGATTTTTACCTTTTCGGCAATAAACCCAAATTTTAATAAGAAACTATTCTTAAATACCATAAAAAATTAATAGCTGATATCTATTTAACAGGAAATTGATGTCGCACAAGCCCTAATAGCCTTTACTGATCAGTAATAAAAAAAAGAAAAAGAGCAGTACTTGGTCCTCTTCACCCCGCTCTCCCACCAAACAGGGGACGAATCTGACTTCCCTCCACATCTGAAAATAATCACCGTGAAACGCTCTATGTGTGGTAAAAATTTCATGCTTGTAACCCGATGCGCACAATTTCGCGGCTTAGCAACTCTACTACAGCACAAATATTCCAGTTCATCACACAAATATGTGCCCTGGCCGGGATTCGAACACGGGACCGCCGGCTCAGTAGGCAGGTGCAATACAAACTGAGCCAACCGCGTCGTCGAATATATCGACGGTGAAAAGGAGAAACCCCTTAAGCGACATTTTGCTAACTTTACAGGAGAGAGTTTAAAAGCATTAATTTTCTTAAAAAAAATCGTAACTTTTTTTCTAGTCGTTTTAGAGACTTCATTTCTATGGACGTATTTTATATATTTGTAATACCTATCCACCAATAGTAACGTTACTGAAAAAAACTTAGAATCTTCTGATATAAATGTCGCTTAATTTAAATTGTCCTGAAAAAAAACCCAGAGAAACCCTCTAAGCGACATTGCAATTTTTAGGCAGATACTAGAAAAAAACAATTAAACGACCTTTTACATCATACTTATTACTAGAATATTACTTTAAGCAACTATAGTGAGGAAGACATTTTCTCATGATTATTAAGAGATTTTGTGGTCCGGAAATGTGTTATGCAACTATTATAATCAATTATATATTTTAAATACAATATAAACCCAATTATTGTTAAGTCATCTTAAATGGGTACCTAGTAACCCAAAACCGGGAAAAAAACAGGAATGTACAGGGTAAACACGAATAAGTAAATAAACACAGAAAAAAACGATAATGTTTATTTAAATTTCAAGTTTCCATTTTCTTTAATTATTCTTCTGTTTTTCCTAATTTACTATCAGTCTTAGTCATTTATTATAATAACACTAATAGTAATAGTAATAGGTAGTAATGGCATACATAATTTTTAATATTAAACTTTAAAGGCCCCTGCCGTCGAAGTCGTTTAAGTGAAAGATCTAAAAGGTATCCTGGGGCTTGAATTATCGGTTTTACCTGTCAATCGTCGCTTCAGTGAACCATTTTTAGTGTACCTAATATACCTGTGAATGGCGGTTTTATAAACACGAAGTAACCTGTCGGTCGCTTCAGTCGGCAGCGAACATTGTGGGGAGGCGGTTGTCTCGCTATTTGCCGTCGCAGACTACTTTAAAAAGAAGTTCTACGTTTTCGTTAGTGTCTATTTTTAATGTAAACTGCACTACTATAATTTAAAGATTACACATATCACTTAGATTACAAAGTTGTCTAATTCAAGACTGATTTTATAGGTAATTGATCTCTTTAAGCCTGATAAGAAGTAATAAGACATTAGCTATGATAAGAGAACTTATTTATTAAGTTATGTTGATTTGTATCCCTGCCTTTAAAGTTTAATATTAAAAATTATGTATGCCATTACTAGTATTAGTGATGTTATAATAAATTACTAAGACTGATAGTAAATTAGGAAAAAAACAAGAATAATTAAAGAAAGTGGAAACTTAAAATTAAATAAACATTATCGTTTTTTTTCTGTTTTTATTTACTTATTCATGTTACCCTGTACATTCCTGTTTTTTTCCCGGTTTTGGGTTACCCATTTAAGATGACTTAACAATAATTGGGTTTATATTGTATTTAAAATATGTCGGATACGGTCATGAGTATGGACGCTCAACGAAACCAGCGCGTCATTGGAAGGCGACAGTAGCGCCCCCTTGAACCTGTTTTGGCGCGCTAGACAGAGTCTTGGCGGTTCACTCAGCAAACGACCACACTACACTTCACTTTGGGTCACCGTCGAGTGCACTACTGCCTTGGAACTGTCCCGTTTCGTTGTGCTATACCAAGTTGATTAGATGTTAATTTAATGAAGACTATTCTGTTCGAGACTTAGCTTACAGACCTCTGTGCGAGGAACTGTTATTTTGTGCTTCATTGTATAAGGAGTAAATCAAGTTAATTGTATCGGAAGTGTTTCATCTCGCTCGAACTACCTCCTCGTCCACAACTATATAGAATAGCTCAACTAATGTGCCACACACCACACCGGCCATCAAACCCGTATCCCGACATCAGAAGTTGGGATACTACCTACGGGCCCATGAGCGAACACGAAGAATGATGGAATTCGAAGCGAATAAAACGGAAGAAAAAGTTTGTGGTTACTCTTTGAAATACAACGAACTTGACATCACTAAATCAAGGAACAGGAGCTACAAGCGTTTGCGCTATTGAAACTCAAGCTAACACCGTCACGGACACCTACAAAACCGTATGAAAACAAATGAAGATTGCACTGTTTAAATTGTTTTCATTGCGAGAGAAACGGACATGAAAATTCGATTCTTTACTTCGTATAAAAGAGAAAACATTTGGGCTACTACTTACCACCTCGGCGACAAACGCCAGCAGTCAACAGCAAACCACATCAAAGTTCATTGTTTGCATCAAGAACAACGGGACACATCGTCAGTCGTTGCACCAGTGTAAGTGGCCCAGAAGCAACAGTCCACTACAAGCGACGCGTGGACGCACAGGCACCATGGCCTCACAAACAGATTTTAAAAACACATCAGGTCAGTCGTTAACTTGTCACTACGATTCCGATGTAGTGTTCACAAATAAAAGTGTAGCTAGATGCTAGGGTAGTCTTGAATCGCACTTATTCAGTTTAGTGGGTATTTGTCAAAAAAGTATTAGCGGGTACTGGTAATAGCGACCCTCCAAGTAAAAGTTTAATATTGCGTGCTAGAAATTATTAAACATTTGAAACAAAGTTTATTGCACATTTTTCTAACGATTGTATTCGTAGTGATATAATATGACCGGACGCGAAATTTTGCTAAAGAGATTTAATGTTGGGTAATATGATACGCAGTTTTTTTATTAAATTTAGGATGTAATCATTGCGCTATGAGGGTGCATCAATCATACACATTACTTAGTAGTAGGAGTTGCTGCGGTAGTAATCTACCCTCTGTTCATGATTTTTCAATCGTTCTGTAGAATTGAATTTGTTTACGTCTTGAATAGTTTCTTACACAGTGTACTTTAGCTGGCGTATAGTTAAGCGCCTAATTTGTTTAAACGATCCTAATGTTACTTTTCACTGTGGTGATCGCTATAGCCTAAAATATTTAAACTGGAGACACAAATACGTTTAAGAAAATATTAGGATACAAGAGTTTGAAATTGAAGTTTGATTTTTATCATTAATGTTTCATAATCCCTTGGTAATTTAAAAGTTATCATACAAAGTAAAGCTTGTTATTTAAGTGCAAATAATGATTTGATTAAATCTTTTCTTGTATCTACGTCGTGGATTAGATGTTGACATTAACGTATCCTAATTAAAGTGTAATTTTGCTAGATTGATTTCAATTTCCTTTTTTGTTGGATTTAAAGTTATAATGACCGGCTTAAAAAGATGCCCGAGGGGCAAGTACCCATTAAGTTTCTAGATTCTGAGAATTCTGAATTGGTCGAGTCAGATTGATAACTTTACCATGTTGGTAAGTGTCCTCTAGAGTCGCAGCTATGAAATCACAGGGCTGATTTCATGTCTCACATAAAATATGTCGAGTGACCACAGGGATGGTTGTATAGGCTACAGGGATAGCCGGACAAAGGAGGCACTGTATCCAATATTTTTAATTATTGTAAAAAAGGAGTGATTTGTATTAATGGGTGCTTGTTCTTGAAATTTTGATTTGTATCAGATGTCCATGTTCTTTACATATGATGTAACATTTTATTTGTTGCTTGGGATACTGTGCTTGGTATTTTTGTTGCAGGAAAAGATACGCGACCTCAGCAGCTAACATCGAAGCCATGAGTCGTCTGCTTCAGCTGCCACGGTACAAGACATCACGCAAAGAATTGCGCGAAGGCGAGCGACAGGGCGCCTTCATCCACTGAGAAGAAGGTTGACGTGCCTGACGTCACCAAACCATATGAGACAATCTGGTGAGGAGTTCTAATTTTACTGTGATTCAGTGGCCGAGTGATCGCTTATGGATGAGTTGATTTCCAATAAGTTCCATGGCAATTGGTTTTATAATTCAGTGACTATGTATGACATGTATCAGTCTAGCTAAAATTGTTAGTACTGAGCAGTAAATCAAGTTACTGAAGCGAGCCTATTAGAAATGTTGACATGAAGTATTGTAAATTGAAAGACCCTTTGCGAGAAACTTAAATTCCGAACGTGCGCGTACTTGCACGATAGGTTGAAGGAAATGCCCGGGAGCTATGTACCATTTGCAGTAGACGAACAAGATAGTGACACTGATAGGGAGGTTCTCAGTTCGGTTGGTCGACCGTTCCAGTCACTTCACCGTATCCGTAGAACGGTAGAAGTCGGCATCTGCTCTGATCAGTCCGTGGATACGCGGAGATCGGGTCTCTCGCAGAGACGGTAGAGTCATAGGGTTGACTCGACGATCCCGTGGGGCTAGATTAGCCCTAGGCCACGAATGAGATACCTGTTGTATCGAATGGATTTTTGTTGATTTAAATGTTTTGATATTGTCAATAAAGGCGAGCCATAAAGAAGTTAAATGGTGGTACATGGTTTCTAATGTGTTTTCTGAGGTAGAAGTGGTAAATAGCTAGTTTGTTTCACAACAAGTAACATTTTAGTACAATCGCATTTAAAACGTTTTGCACTATTTAAAGAATAAGTATTGTTACAATTGGTAATTGGTTGGTATCCTACATACCATAATTCGATTTGTATCTTTTGAAAGTTTTGAAATATTGCGGTTATAAAGCAAAAACTTTCACTTAGTTGTCAAAATTATTTTTGTGATATTTTTAGTTTTGGTGTCAGTAACGATTTGATGCGAAAGGAAAGATGAAGTTTTTGTTTTGTCTTACCATTTTGACGTGTTTGTCAAGAGTGACCGAGAGGATACTGTTTTGGTTGTTGATTGTTACAGAGCAACACACGAGGACGTGTGTCATCGCAGGATGGCCGTGTCGGATACGGTCATGAGTATGGACGCTCAACGAAACCAGCGCGTCATTGGAAGGCGACAGTAGCGCCCCCTTGAACCTGTTTTGGCGCGCTAGACAGAGTCTTGGCGGTTCACTCAGCAAACGACCACACTACACTTCACTTTGGGTCACCGTCGAGTGCACTACTGCCTTGGAACTGTCCCGTTTCGAAGTTGATTAGATGTTAATTTAATGAAGACTATTCTGTTCGAGACTTAGCTTACAGACCTCTGTGCGAGGAACTGTTATTTTGTGCTTCATTGTATAAGGAGTAAATCAAGTTAATTGTATCGGAAGTGTTTCATCTCGCTCGAACTACCTCCTCGTCCACAACTATATAGAATAGCTCAACTAATGTGCCACACACCACACCGGCCATCAAACCCGTATCCCGACAAATATATATTTGATTATAATAGTTACATAACACATTTCCGGACCACAAAATCTCTTTAATAATCATGAGAAAATGTTTTCCTCACTATAGTTGGTTAAAGTAATATTCTTGTAATTAGTATGATATAAAAGGTCGTTTAATTGTTTTTAGGGTTCCGTACCCAAAGGGTAAAAACGGGACCCAATTACTGAGACTTCGCTGTCCGTCCGTCCGTCTGTCACCAGGCTGTATCTCAAGAACGGTGATAGCTAGACAGTTGAAATTTTCACAGATGATGTATTTCTATTGCAGCTATAACAACAAATACTAAAAATAGAATAAAATAAATATTTAAGGGGGGCTCCCATACAACAAACTTGTTATAGATTATAAATATGAAGGAACCCTTCATGCGCGAGTCGGACTCGCACTTGCCCAATTTTTTTCTAGTATCTGCCTAAAAATTGCAAGTCCCTTAGAGGGTTTCTCTGGGTTTTTTTTCAGGTCAATTTAAATTAAGCGACATTTATATCAGAAGATTCTAAGTTTTTTTCAGTAACGTTAGTATTGGTGGATAGGTATTACAATTTAATAAAATACGTCCATAGAACTGAAGTCTCTAAAACAACTAGAAAAAAAGTTACGATTTTTTTAAAGAAATTTTATACTTTTAAACGCTCTCCTGTAAAGTTAGCAAAATGTCGCTTAAGGGGTTTCTCCTTTCCACCGTCGATTATATTTATTCTTTTACAGTAAATGCTATGGATACATATCCATTTGAAAAGCTTTCATATTTGGTTTTGGACACAATTGTGCTAATAAAATAACGTAAAATTGATTAGGTAGGTACACTAGGTACAGTGATACGGAAATATTTACTGCCGACAATTAATTGCGTAACAAACCGCGCTCGTTATAAAGGTCTAGGTTTTTTGTGATTAAATTACTGTTTAATTACTTCTGTGATAGTTATTCATTTAAACGCGAAAGATTTAAAAATGTAATGTAATAGTTCAGTTCGTCCTTCGTTCCAATAGGTGACCACAGAACCTAATGCGGGAATCGGTATCCTTTCACAACTATAAAACATTGTCTCCCATTTGTAACGCTTCGCCAATTTTAATTTGTCCGAAAGTAATTATTTCCTGAGACTTATAATATTTTCAGGATTTTATAAACATCGTTTTAAAGAACCCATTAAGTTAGGTTATTAGGTTTGCGCGCCTGCAGGGGCGTTACTCCGAAAACGAAATTCGAATAAATCGTCGTCATATGCTTTTCCTATATAAAATACGAGTGATGATTAAGCGACAAGATAAGATAAAATCGAGGAGACGAAACATTCGTTATTAGATAATTTTATCATGTCCTCGAAATGATTATCAGAAAGAATAAAATTATGGTTTCGTCCAGTTTCATTTCTTTCACATTTCTCATCTCAGTGACATACTTAATTCGCCCACATATCCACCACTTGGTGAAAATGTGGACGAAAGGGACTTGAATCGATAGAAGATAATTATGTGTAGCTACCTATAAAACCTAATTATATTATTATGTATTTATTTAATACAAGCCGCATAACTAAAACAAAAATGTGAAACTATAATTTAACATATATTTTTTAAAAACCTAATTATATTTAATTTACAATAAGTAATATGCCTTAACTGCAGTACGTATTAATAAAAAAATACATATATATAAATAAGACAATTTAAACTGATCAATCAATCTGATCATCAAGTAAGATGATTATCATAACTCTCGGAAATGCAATAGGCGACAACGCTTTTATCTGTACCACTTTGGAAATTATTTATTTAAAGGGATTTAAAGGTAGGTATTTAAACTGATTATATATTAGTACAAATATTTTCTTTATTTGGGCCTTCCTGTTACAGTTGTCAAAGGTTGACTGAGGAAAACTCAAAATTTCTCTGTCAAAGTTACATTTGTGTAACTTAAACTATCCACCTTAATAATTATGAATTAAAAAAAACGTGAAAGCAATAATAAAAAAAAGAAGTACTTTTTTTTAATAGTGTTAAATACATGCCAGATAAACCTCATGAAGGAATAATAAATATACGCGATACACTCCGTTTAAATTGCCATCGCGGAATCCGAAGAAATTATTTTACTATATCAGCTGCTAACCATAAAACAAAACAATCTCAATCCCTCAAATCTGGCGGAATCGCGATTTTGACGAGGGATTGGATTCCTTGGTCACATTGTGATCAACATTCACAACTGATCAACATTGCGAAACATAAGTGGAAAACCGGATCCGTTGAAGATGACAAAAAAGTTAAAGAAAAGGTACTTACTGATGCAAGAGCCTGAGGAGCCACCAGAATGACGTCACTGATGACCCCTTTGGCGGCGAAAGACTGGGCGACCGTCGACATGGCTATCGTGAAGACCCTAAAATTTACCATGCTGGACGCTATCAAAAAAATCAACGCACATCTCAGTATTCGAAACATGTTTAAAAAAAAACAATTCGAATAAAGAACAAATTTGAATTTCGAATTGAGAACGCGAGAGAGCTAGTGACCGGTTCTTCGTGAAATGCTAGTTCTACATGGCCAGTGTTGATTATAAGCAAAGGGTTTTGTAGCGAGCGTGTAGTGTCGTCACAGGGGCGACAAGGGCCTATCGGTGTAACTCGTGCGTCAGTGACCTTGTAGTGCCGCGTCTACGCGTAGGGTTGGCGGTTTAGCTACCGCGGCACAATGAAATAATAATAATTACTTAATGAAAGATGTTTATTTATTTAAGGTTTAAAATATATAAATATTTTGACGACGCGGTTGGCGCACTGGTTAAGCAACTGCCTACTGAGCCGACGGTCCCGGGTTCGAATCCCGGCAAGGGCAAATATTTGTGTGATGAACACGAATATTTGTGCCTGGGTCATGGATGTTCTATGTATTTAAGTATTTATTTATTTATATAAGTATGTATATCGTCGTATAGTACCCATAACACAAGCCTTCTTAAGCTTAATTTGGGACTAGGTTGATTTGTGGGAGGTTGTCTGATATTTATTTATTTATTTAGTATAATAGTCTTGACATATCGAGGGCTTCATAC
The DNA here is from genome assembly GCA_905147355.2 of Apotomis turbidana. Taxonomy (NCBI): domain Eukaryota; kingdom Metazoa; phylum Arthropoda; class Insecta; order Lepidoptera; family Tortricidae; genus Apotomis; species Apotomis turbidana. The sequence continues at coordinate 5,657,263 of LR990299.1, read as the reverse complement.
TATAGGGGCGTATGCGCAAAAATGCGATTTTTCGTTTTTAACGGCATCGTACTCATCTAAAAACGATACATCGGGTCAATTTTTTTCATAATTATATCGTAATTATAAGTTATTTAAAATAAATAAAATATGTTTTGGCGTATCATTGTAGGTCATAATTTTTTATCGATCCAAAGAGGCGTACAGTAGGCGTAAGCGCAATAATGTAATGGAATCTCATAATATGATCGGAGTATAAAGGCGTATATGTTCATACGTCTATTACTCGATTGTGTGATTTACCAAAAATTGACGCACAATAGCGGCGTATGTACATACGACCATATTTACCATACTTTTTAGTGATAGTGATCAGTCTTCGTCCTCATATACCGTCACACCATATGGGCGCAAAGTCCTTGAACGTCACACCTTTCTCCGAAAATCATCTCTAACTGGTAGGTTTCTAAGGAACCATCCTGCTCGTATCCCAGGTGAATTCGATTCAATATCCAAATCATAAATGCTCGATGTCATCCAAAGGACGAACCCACTTTAGCATGAATCGCACATAATATGCGAGCCGACTAGGTCCAACTTTGTTGAAAACGGAGGTTCCCAAGAAATATGGGGCAGGGGGGCGCTGAAGAAATAAATAAACAGGCGTCCTTACATATACCGTTATGGATTGCTACCATCATGCATAATTATCCATCTCAGACGGCTGCGGGGACAAAGCTAACTAGTCAAGCTGGAGAAGTTTAGGATAAGCAGAAAAAAGACGAGGAGACTCAATACAACAATGAACATTTGAGCACGGGCACAAATTAGTCAAGTCCAAACTAAGTCTCCTCTACAAACAGGTAACTGCAGTTTTAGGATCCCTACACAAGCCAGATATTACCTTCACCAGCTCAGCGGCGGAAGAAACAACCCTCGTACAGACTCACTTCTCGGGCTGTGAGTTATAACGGTTAGTGAGCTGGGTGGATGAGGAGAATACTCCAACGGAGAGAGAATGGCGACAAAAAACACAGAGGGCTTTCAACTGCTTGACTCATACAAATCACCAGAACCGAACGGAATAGAAGGGAAGAGATAATTATCAAGATATTTACTATTGTTTTGGCTGCCTGCGTACTGCGTAGACAAGTCAAAGTAATTATCATACAAAACCCTGGTTTACTACCTGTAGAAACCTTCTAGTCAGGCGTTAGATTCTTCAGTGAAAATTAATCAGTTTTTTGCTTAAGCACTTGCAACATAAAGTATCCTGCAAAATACTAAAAGCAAGTCTGTGACTTAGGCACATTCATAGACATTGAGGGACGTTGACGGCAACGACAGGATAAAATTCACCAGCATAAAAGCGGCTCTGGTAGGAGCCGGAATGAAAGAGATTCATCGGCATCGAAACTGGTGAAGCCAAAACTGGTGCACTCAAAAAGGCAGTGGTAGCAAAGTAAGAACCCTCGAAGCTACGTCCGCTCACTACTTTTGTGGAATCATCGCCACACTAAACGTACATCACTATTACACAAAGTCATCATATCCTGCGACATAGTAATACTAACGTGCGGTAATCACAAGGGTATGTGAATGTGACTTCACTCGCTTTACACTGGCTGTCTAACAACAAACTGACAGTTTATTCGAAAACACTTAACTGGTAATGTTCGTTAACAGATGCTTTGTGGTAACTAACCCAAACTGATCAATACAGAGCTCTAATTTGTCGAGCAAGGTAAATAAAAAAAACGTAGCATGCCCGGCATAATAAGTTTTAATTAAGAACAAAACTATTCACCGTTGAAGCTAAACTACAATAACTTCAGAGGTTGATTTGCTTGACAGCCACGAGAAAACAGAACCTCAGGAGAGCAGCTAAGATGTCCTCGAGTGAACAAATAGTGGGCACAACATCAACCGATTTCCGTAGTCTATCTTATAACTCGTCAGCAACATCAAGGGTCTCCTAGAATTGGGCTTTCTGATGGAGTTGGGTTGCCAAAAGTAGTGTCATCAACTCGCCACGGCGTACGGTTAATGCTTCGTTTTTGTAGAAGAATGTCATGTTATCACATTACAAACTAGTTATTAGAACCTATTAAGATTTCGTAAAATCCGATTTCTGCAGAGAGTGGGCACCTCAACTGCTTGGAGTTCACAAGAAGTCACCTTTAACGACTTTATGACTGCTGTTCTAGGCAAAGACCGATGGGTAGACAGAGGGACTTTATTTAGCACTGAAGTGCTCAGTTAATAATCGTTCGAGATGGTCAGCCGACTGGAGATCGACATCTGCCGTCATTACTTAACATCCCAGAATGTCGCCGATTCAAGAGCGGCGCTGGGTCAAAAGTTCTTCTAAAAAGTTATAATCAAGGAAACGAATAACTTAATCAGTGAAATGTATATTTTTTCTTTACTAAATGCTTGAATTTTCCTTAGATCACCACTATACGACCACACTCAAAAGCCACTTAGTACTGTTTTCTTGTCGGGCCAAACAGGCGTAAAAAAATCAGAAAAAATTGAAGGAGATTCGTAGCAATGTGAAAATTACTGTAAAAAGAAAGTATTTCGATATAAAAACAGAACTCAGACCAATTGTCATTGAATAATTGAACAGGAAAAGATTTAATTTATACGCCCCTCAATTTCAAGTATTTTTCAAGGAAAATCGACAGTCATTTCGAATATTTTCGCCGCAGTAAAGAGGCGTAAGCGCATAATTACTAGTTTTTAGGATACTTTACGTAAAATTGATCATACTAGATAAAAACAGTGACAATATAAATACTCCATGCAAATTTGCAAAAAGATCCGTCGAAGGGACAAAAAGTTATTAAGTTTTTTGCCTCTCCTGAAAAGTAGGGGTTTTGCGCATACGCCCCTATAGCATGAAGCCCTCGATATGTTATAAATTGCTTACTTTTACATGTTTTCTGTTTTTGCGACTTACTTTAAACATTTTATTATTCTCTTTAATTACGGCGAAGATTCGAAATCCTACGAACAGGTTTTCAAAAAATCAAATGGGAAGCATTCACAAGGCATATCAAAAGGTAAAGGTACATCGAAAAGTATGAAAGCGCATACGACGCGGCGCGAGCGAACAATGTGAATTGATTCGAGCAGAGACGGCGGCGCGGTGTGACCCTTTGACTGGTCGAGCCGCGGCTCGACTTTCCCCACCTCGCGCGTCCCGTGCTCGCCCCCGCTCGCCCCACGACACGCACACATAGCCGCGAGTTCTGTTACTGCACACAAGTGTCCCTGTCGTTTCTTTTTACGTTAGTATATATATTCTTTGGTGTCGTGCCAAGAAGTGTTCGTTCGTGTGCGTAATTATTGTGAGGTTTGCGCTTAGAATGTTTTATTTTTTTATAAGTAACCTCTCATAAGGTTTTTTGTTGATTCAATCGAGTCCATGTTTAAGGCTCCTTATCTTATGTTTTCGACATTTGTAAGGCGAATTTTTAATTTTTCTATGATCAAATATTTTACATATTATCAATATTACTAGTTAGAACAGGGCTATTGGGATTTATTGGTATATATTTGAAACTTGCAGTTTGAATTTTTTATTAATGGGTAAGGCCGCGGGAATTTACCAATGTGACATAGAAGTAACATAAAAAGATTTACGTTATGTTATCATAAAACATAAAACGTAACATAAGTCGTTATAAAGCTTAGATCATACTGGAAAATATTCCTATTAAATAACGTAGGTAAGAAAAAAAATCAAGTTATAAAATTATTTGCTTTATATTGCCTTTAAACAAAATTTTCATGGCACATTAAAATCAATATAATCAAACACGCGTGTGATGGAACTAATGAAACCCAAACCGCTCTAGTGTTTTAAAGCCTCTCATTTTGTACCAGGTGGCAGTAATTACTATTTGTTCACTGCAGGTACCCAATACTAGTAACAAGACGACCGTATAACAATAAAACAGCTTTAGAATCAATGATTCTACTGTGCCTTGAGATCGAAAATAAATTATTTTCTTCTTAAAACAGTTTTTTTTATTAAGATGTTGTTTTATTTATTTTATTATTGTACAGGAGTTTTGTTCGACTTTGTATATTTTCGTGTCATTAAAAATCTAATAAAACTCATGTAAGTTAGTATATTCTGTGTGCACTTCCCTTTACAACATTTATTCGTTATGTTAGGTAGAAAATACGTAACATTTTGCAAAAATGTAACATATTCGTAACGAAAGTGTAACTTATTTTTGAAAAAAAGTGGATTTTCATGGTGAAAGAAAGACATTTTTAATACAATAATACGTGTCACTTGCTTGAAAACCGTTACGCTATTGTATAAAAAAAAACTGATTAAAAACAATCACTCCTTACCTTTAACCCGGGGGTACTCGCTAGGTGTTTTCAAGCACAAACACTCGCTACCGGGTAAAAATTACCACATACTTTAAATGGAGTTATTTAAAAAAGAATCGTTTAAATATAGTACTTTAACGGTATATAGTATATACATATAATTTATATTCGTATTAATGAATTAAGTACAAAATATTCGTTATAATGTTCATTTATTTTGAAATTGAGCTCAATCTAAAAGAGTTACAAAATATAAAGTTTTTTTTCTAGTCTAATAAAAATCAACAAAACATAATTTTTCTTTTAGGAACCATGCTAAATTGAGATCAATTATCAAAACTAGACTACATTTACATGCAAAATCATAACAAGTAACAATACTTTAGTAATATTGGGTATTTTTCGGGTATTTTTCACCGGGTATTTTTCACCCATACTCACTTTACACATCCACTCTCGCCTGGCGCCGCGCGCGAACTAACGGGCACTCCGGGGACACGGGATTATATTGTCATTATTCCGTAATCAGTAGAACTATCCTTATATCATAAATTTTAGTTTAAAACAAAAGTATGCCCATGAAAGTTGAAATATCATAAAAATAACAGAGCTTTTAGTACTCGTGGTCGAAAAATTTAACCAACTTTCGTTACGTAAGCACGCAAGAAGTAGCACAACTGGGTCTAAATAGCTCGTATATCATATCTAATTAGATGCTTAAGTGAAATTTACCACCATGACTAAGTGCTATATAGGTGGCAAGAACCCTTATGCCACCAGTATAGAACCAAAAGGAGAAAAATTGCAGCCTATTTTTGGTGCTAAATAGAATCCATAAGAGCTCTCACAATTACCTTAAGTGGTAATTAGAACTATGGGTGAAAGTTATGCGTCCATAAGAGATCTCACAATCACCTTAAGTGGCAATTAGAACTAAGGGTAAAAGTTATGCGCAGTGAACGAATGAAAACATTTCAGTTCGCTCAATGAGTGATAAATGAGTCGCCAAATTATTTTTGAGTGGCGAGGCAACTGTCAAATTGTGTTGTGTGTAATACGTGATCTGCCATATTTATTTTGGATTTATACGTCTGTTTGGTGAGTGATTAAAACTTTACGTTATACAAGCATTGAAATAAGCACGAAATTCTTGCGAATTTTTTGTTACTGTGAAACTATAGTATGTTTTCTTTGTAAATTTCGACGGGCCTTTCATTTGATCAGGAATATTAAAAAAGAGAGTGCTAAATTAAATAAGGAATAGATACTGATAAGAAATAAAACTGTTAAAAACCTGACCTAATGATTGTAGGTTACCTACAATGTTAAAGTAACATCGTCAAAACTATCAAAAGTCTGTGATTATGCGTGAGTGTGATAAAATTCTGGTCAAAATAATTAATTTTCATTGGCTTCCATTTGTAAACATGGCGAAACAAAAAAGATCTTACAGTGTTTATTTTCACTTATTTGGAACTATTAGGTCTAATAATCACTTATTTGTATCTTGCGAGTGGCAAAGCATTGAATGCTATTACCAATAGTAATTATTTGCTCTTTTGTAGATCGCCCATGCTCGCGAATTAGGGGTCCTCAATACTGCTGCAAAATCCCAAGTTGTTTTTGTAAGCACATCTATGTGAGTACTTGCATATTTTTATATTTTTCATGATAACTTTGCTAAATTGCAACTGTGGGCGGGACTCGAACCCATGACTTCGGGCCGGGGTAACATTTTAGTGGCTTCTTTTTGCCCAATCAGTAGGTATTCTGTTTTTAAAATAAGTAAGGTCCCTGTGGGTAAGCCCGGGTTAGAGTTTAGCAAAGGTGGGCCGATTTTAGGACTTAGAAAATTTACGACCAAAAAATTTTTTCTTGTTGGTTTGAGCTTTAAATAGTTTGAATCTTGTAGATTACGCTAAAAGAAGCATATTTTATTCTTTAAACTTTTTCTCTCAGATCGATATTTACCGAGATATTGGGGTTCAAATGCATAACATATTTTGATGTAGGTACCTAATAGTAGATTATTTACGAGGGTCCATGTAAGCAAGCATTTTGACGCTCCGCTCGCTTCGCTCGCTCCGCTATACATGGTCACAAAACAAACCTAACCTAACCTACAGTTTTCGGTTTTCAACCCATGTACCATATTTTCAGCAAGCATTTTTACCTTAAAAACCCCAATATCTCGGTAAATATTGATCTGAGAGAAAATGATTACATAACAAAACATGCTTATTTTAGCATGTTTTAAAGGATACTTTAATAAAAATGAGGTGTTATATTGACATAAATTTCACGACTCCGAAATTTTTCTAAGTCCCAAAACTGGCCCACCTTTCCTATACCCCAACCGGTGCGACCATACCTGTATCATTTGCCCATACCCGATCTCCGTCGCGTGGCATGGACGCTAGCCGTATCGTAGCAGCGTATCGTTTCACCGCTCCGATCATTTTGGCATTTTGCCGATTATTTTATTTGTGATTGTTCTTCCAATTACATTGTTGTGGTTGTTTTATGTGACTCGTACCCGAAGAGTCAACATTTATATGACTGTGAATTTTATAATGAACAATGCAGTAAAAAGGTTCTTGAGTGCGTCTATTCGTTTAAAAAATTAATCGTTCTAATTATTTTTTTTAGAATAATTTAATATGAATCGCTGCCGATCGCCGATCACCGATCGCCGAAACGACGAAGCTCAACGTGATGATACCGTATCACCGTCTATATTAGCCCGCCGCTGTCGTTATGAACAGCAAATTGAGCAAAAAGTGCAAAAACCACAAAAAGTTGAACAAAGCAATCAGGAAAAGAGAGTATGTTCCGACTGTGAAAAATACTACCAAAAAGAAGATAAAAGAAACGAACTGTTTGGGCAACTAGTAGCTGAACAATTTAAATATGTACATCCATGTATTCGAACAAAGGGTTACGTACAAATCATGAAATTTCTGCAGGACATGGTAGGAAGCCACGTCAAAGACTTAACATTTCAAGACACTCCAGACAGCCAAAAGTGAAAACGTAGCGTAGTAGCTACCTACTTTGCAGCAGAGAGCATTAATTGATCCTTTTTTTATCAAAGAAATAAAAATCATTATATTAAAATAAAAATAAATATTCGTCGTATGCGACCACAACTGTTAACGTAAGTTAATTAACATAATTAGATAACTCCAAAGTAAAAATTAAATACCTAAACTATGCCCGTCTTACCCACAGTGACCTTATGTACATAGAACATGTTTAAGTACCTAAACAACATTTATTAGGCAGTATAGTGGTTTCCGACCTAGGTGCTCTGGGTAGTACCCCAAGATTAGATGCTTTGTTGCCCAATTTTTAAGTAAGATTCCCACTGACCGGGCGGAGTCGACGCGCGCATCTAAATTGTCGTCAAAGGAATGTTGAGCTTCTGTACAACAGTCACATCCCATATTCGAATGTTATTGGCGCCGCTGCCGGTCGATCGGACGCTTGCGGACGCGGACGGAGGTGCTCGGCTGTCGTCGCGCGTAAGCGGCTCCGTTCGGTCACCGCCGCGCGCCATCGGGTCCGTTCGTTCGTCCATCGCCCTAGTAGATTTAATCTCTCGGACGGACGCAGTCGGCTGCCGCCGGGCGCTCCAGCCTCGGCTGGAACGTGGCGGCAGCCGAACCCGCCCGACCTGGTACTGGACGCGGTCGGCCGCTGCCGGCTGCCAGAGCAGTCAGAGCACCCGTTGCGACGCGGCGGCAGCCGATCCGGCCCGGCCCGGTCCGGAAATAATACCCATTTTATCGCCTACAATTTGATTAACCTTCTAAAAATGCTTTAGTTATTAGGAACTGTATGTATGACTACAAATTAAAGTTTTATTTTACTTTTCAGAATGCCATTTTTGATTGTAGAAACCCTTGAAAATGGGTCGAAAAAACTTTCGATTTGCCCGGACGGATGGGTGACTAATGGTACATTAAGTTGGCCAATGAAAAAAGCTACCAAAAAATGTAAAGCTGAATTTTCAGTGCCAAAAGAAAATTGGTTGCAAATGCCTTGTATTATTAAGCGAAACCTAAATAGTTATCAGGCTGCAGAGGAAGAGCTGAACGAAATGGTGAGCTTGCCTGAAACTGATCAAGAAAATATCTACGCAAATCTAAATCAGTCACCCGTGACAAGCCAAAATTTCAACCAAATTGCAGAACAACTGGTATGTACCTTACTCGTATTAATTATAATTATTTACGAATCTAATTTTTTATACCTATTGAAGTTGATATTTGTTTTTGGGTGTATGTATGCATGTAAAGTATGCAAGATTTTCTTGTAACTCGCAATTTATCTCGACGACAGCAGGCGGTGAGACGGCAGCGACTGCGACGCGGGAGCGGCGTTTTAAAAGCATAGTTTTGTAGGGAAAAGAGGAAACTTGCTACAAAACAGCAAAATGAAACTACTAAGAAATGTAAACAGTCTGAAGATTTTGATAAAAAAGGACATGAAAAAATATTAACTACAGCAGTCATACACGAAAAGGCTAGTAATGAAGATGAATCTGTGGTGCAAACAAAATAAATTAATTTTCTTCTGATTATTCCACTGATGAATCAGAATAATTTTCTTCAAGACATAAGTGTCAAAATCACAGCAAAATATTATTTTATAACCCATTGAGTAGTATCTGATTGTGACAAATATAGCATAACATTACATATGAATGTCAGATTATATTATAGTCCAGTAAAAATAGAGTAAAATAGAAAGTCAACCTTTGGCAATTCCAATATCTTTCCATTTTGGCGTATTGATAAATTATGACATTAGAAAAATAATTTCAAAATAAAAAAACTGTCCAAAATTAAAAAAAAATCGTTACAATTGAAAAAATATCCTATTTTTTTTGCGATTTTAATGAGAAACAGATAATACGTTATTTTATTTGGTAAGTAGTCAGAGGTAAGGTGTCAGAGGATGTTAATAAAAATAACAAAACATTTTTTTTATTACTGTTTAACTTAATGTTTGTTAGAATCTCGCATTGTTTATTGTTTTTAAGTTTTTGTATAATTATAAGAAAAATATAATAATTGTAGCTAAATACAAGATGTAGGTAAGAGAAGTTACGTGACTATAAGACTGACTTAAGATTTTTTTATAAGTCATATAAATAATTAAGTACCATGGGCACATTATAGTACTGAATTAAGTAAGTTGTAAGACAATAACATATACAGGGTGTACATTGTTCAATAACGAACATTCGAGCGCTTACTTGCATTGTTGATTGTTTTTAAGTTTTTGTATAATTATAAGAAAAATATAATAATTGTAGCTAAATACAAGATATAGGTAAGAGAAATTACGTGACTATAAGACTGACTTAAGATTTTTTTATAAGTCATATAAATAATTATGTACCATGGGCACATTATAGTACTGAATAAAGTTAGTTGTAAGACAATAACATATACAGGGTGTCCATTGTTCAATAACGAACATTCGAGCGCTTACTCGCATTGTTGATTGTTTTTAAGTTGTTGTATACTTAATCATTAGAACCACGTCATTAGATAGCTCAGCTAAAGACAATATGTAGGTCAGAGAAGTTATTGGTGTATTGCAAAAAAATTGTACATTAACAAAAAATCAAATAAGTTAACAAAAAATCACGATCGCTTCCTTTGTGTGACGAAAGTTAGTCATACAAAATGTATGGGTAACTTTCGTCACACAAAGGAATCAATTAAGTTTTGTACCCCCCGGCTATATACATATGTACATTTTTTTTGCAATTGACCCTTATATGATTGTACGACTGACCTAGTCACATTTAGATTTTTTATAAGTCATCATATAAATGAGGAGGGTCTTTTCAAAAGGGCTTATTTTTGTATGAGAAATAAGCCCATTTGAAAAGAGACTCCTCAAATAATTATGTACCATGAGTACTTACATTATATAGTACTGAATCAAGTTAGGTGTAAAACAATAACATATATAGGCTGTCTAATAACGAACATTCGAGCGCTTAAGGGGTTAATAAGTACCCGGTTCTGACAACGAAAAAGTAACTTTTTTGTGATCAGTATCGAGTACCTATTAAACCCTTAAGCGGTCGAATGTTCGCTATTGGACATTCTGTATAGTGACAATTGTGATACTGGATTTCTGTGATTGCCATTGCGCTGAATTTTAATAGTACGTACTTGATGAATGTTGAGAGATATTTAAAAATAAAACTCATGTTGATTATAAATGTTGTTTGTTTTATTTGGAAACTTCTAATAAGTTTTACTTAGCTATAAAATAATCAAACTGTGTGAAGCAAGGGTAATAAATACATTTCGGTTTTGTGTTCAATTCCTACTAATTTACATTTTATATCCTTGGGAAAACATATTGATTCGGTAACAGTATTTGTGCTTAATTTATATTTAAAAATTTTGAGATACGAAGATAGAATAGGATACTCAAAAACATTTTCTTTGTTAGTAATTAAATTACAAATAAGTTCAATCTTGTTATCCTGATCTTTAATAGATATTACCTCCATCATCTCCTCTTTTGAAGTCATAAAAAAACGGTCCTTTTTTTTTCTGATATAATAAAATCTTTGCAATATAATACTAGCTTATGACTTTTACAATTTTTTTTCACATATGGATAGTCCCTAGAGCTCTCTACAGTACTATTTACGTCCAAGCTATCGCATTCTCCGAGCCTTTTGGCTATTTGAGACAATGGTTTGTTACCAGTTCGTAGCATATTTTTAACAAGGTATAGTTTGTTCTCGAATGGATAGGCATTAAAACTTTGTAAAATACCAAAATGCTGCACTTCATCAACAACATGACTTAAATTATGGACGTTACTGGTTATGTAGTCTAAACCGTAAAACGATTTATATTCTTTCACAAAATAATTTAGCAGGGATTTAGCCAGTGGTAGGAAATTGAAATATTCTGCATTTGAACATATTGTGATCGCACAGAAAAATGTCAGAAAATGTTTCATAGCGTTACTGTTTAAGACATCTGGCAATATAATGAGACTAAGGTATAACAGAAACATTCTAAATTCGGAGGCTTTCCAATGACCTAAATTACTGAGATTCCTAACAGATCTGTGGAATTCAGAAGGTACTTTACAGTTATCCAGAAAACTATTTACTTCAGATATATCACTTGCTCGCCATTTCGTTTCTTTTTTACCGAAATTTCCGTCACGCCAGCCAATAAGAAGGCGTTTCATAATCCCTAGGTCAATCAAATGCATGGAATCTGCAACAGGGAATGTTTTAATCATATCTATTGGAAGATTCAGTAACGGTGAATCCTTTTTGTGATGATTACCGTAGACTTTATTACGAAAGTCTTTGTCGTTTCGAGCAGGACAATCTACCTCGGGAAATATTACTGTGTGAGATACATGTGAATAATCACCTACAATAGTACATTTGTTACACCCGTGTTTGCCATTAAAGTTACAAACTCCTTTTACCATTGCTCTTGCAGGTGAATCGCAAACGAAACATCTTATTGTAACAGTAACTTTAACGTTTCCAATTTGTATACCGTTTTGAAGTAATGTTTCCATGTCCTGGACAAAGGGTTGCAGATATGCATTTAAATCATTAGGTTTCCCTTGACCCGCATAGATTCCAACAATAAAGGGTTTGATTTTAGGTAATTCCATAATCTTACATAATATGGGCCAAAACTGCTGTTTAGAACTGTTAGATACTGGCAGACCATCTATGTTGAAAAAAAGAGAAACATCATAAGTGTCATCGAGTAGTTCTAAGTTATTTTTTAGAATGGTTGTAAGAGGTTCAGTAACACCGTTATGCCAATATTCACCAGGATCAACAATAATTGTATCAATCTTCCTTGGAGTCTTCATGAGCGTCCTTGGGTCTACCGGCAGCGAATTTGGTATCATAGTATTTATTAGGGTCGCTAATGTCTTCAACGCAAAAAGGCTTATGTTATTTTGTATAGCCCACGCCCTGATTTCATCCCGAAATTGAAGGATATGTTGGTATTCACAATATCTTTCATTTAAGTTGTTATCAGCATCTTTACTTTCACTAGAAATTCCAGTCGAATTGTCGTCGTTAGTGGGTGTGTTAGAATTTATATTTCCAGAATCAAGGCTGTCATCATTTTCATCAACGTTACTTTCACTAGAAATTCTAGTCGAATTGTCTTCGTTAGTGTGGGTATTAGAATTTATATTTCCAGGATCAAGACTGCAAAAAAAAGGAAATATATAACTAATAAATGCTTTATCTATATAGCAAGTTTGATTATACAGTATACCCCTACCATTGCGACGATTAATCTAATTCTGTCAGTAGAGAGAAGTCAGAAACTATAAGAGAAAGGGACGTCGGTTCTTAGGAACCATGGTATCGATTATAGATTTTGTTAAATGTTGCATTAATTTTTACTATATCTCATACATAGCCGAGGATCGAACCCGGTCAAAATTGGAAAGAAGAAAATAAAATTTATAAGATGTCAATAGATCCTATTTTTTATTGGCAACAAATGTCTGTTAGCGAGTAAATAGTGTGAGTGCTCTAAGAGTCAGAAATTGCTGTTAAAGTTGAAAATGCTCCATACAAATGTGTGTAATGGAAAAATGACTTGCCATTTTGAGTTTTAGTTCATAGTTTACATACAATTATTGTTTTATTGAATTATGAGGATTTTGGAAACAATTTCACATTTGCTTTTGGATAAAAACAATTGGTAAAATTTTCGTAGCTCAAAGGAATGTCAAACTTTAACAGCTACTTCTGACCTTTAGAACTCTCTAAATGTATGTCCATACAGACATTTGTTCTCTATAAAAAATAGGATCAATTGAAATCTTCAAAAAAAAATTTTTTTCTCTACCCAATTTCACCCGGGTTTGATTCCCGGTTATGTATGAGATTTACAAAAAAATGGATGCAGTTTTTATTAAATCTAAAATCCTCCTAAGCACAGATTTTCCTGTCTCTTATAAGTTTCCGACTTCTCCCTATTGGCCCATACCGCATACAAATCACTTTTGTATGCGGAACCCTTGAATTTATATTCAATTATTCTTGACACAATTTTATTATAACCTGATTCAAATTATTTCTTTTGTATCATACATGTAATTATTGATAAACATTCTAATCATAATTACCTTTCAACAATACAAGTATCTTCTTTGAATTTCTTATTAACAACAACTTCATGGTTTGAATCGGTATCTTGTGTGTCCATCTCCATAATATTCCTTAATGTATCAACGACCTGCCGATGATAATTGCCACATTTTTTTACTTTTTTCCATTCAGCGGAACTCATTTCTGATGTCTGGAACTTTATATGCACAGAAAAAAATGTTTAAAACAAATATATTAACAGAGTGACGCGAGACTATTAAATATATTTTGACAAGGCGCAATATCAACTATAATAGAACTTTTAGTTCGTTAGTGGTTTGAAATAAGTGAAAATAACTGCTTTTGGTTCTAAGAATCTCCTATTTATGCGTTGGAGTGGCAATAAGGTACTTCTTAGGCCTTAAAGTTGCAATATTTTTTGGTTCCAAAAGAGCCGTAAAATTATCCCTTTAGCCACTATTGGTGATATAATTCGCTATTGTACTAGTCATTTGGAACTTTTAGTTCCAAATAAGGGTATGTTCCCACTTATATGTAAAAGTTGCTTATAAGTGATTTTAAGGCCTTATATAGCACTATTGCTTCTTATTGAGTGACTATTTGAACCTGCATGCAACTTTAAGTAGCAAAATCGACTTTATCCCACCATAAGTAATAAAGTAGAAACAAAAAACGCTCCTATGCAACTACAAGTGATAGGATGAACTCATATACAGTTTTGAGTTGTGTTTAGAGCTATAAGTTGTATCAAACACTGTTAAACCACTCATTTAGAACTTAAAGCTGTAAGATAAGCTGCAAAATTCACTAATGTGCTGCTTGGGTTTGGACGGAAATATATTTTTAGTATTTTTATGAAGGGGTTTATATTAATTGTCTTACTTGCGACCATGAGAATTCCTATATCTACATATGATAAAAATATTTTTGAAACAGTAGGGGTTACCAATTTTTTTAAATCAGCTGGGTAAATTTGAAACGTCCAAATTGGTAACTTTCCGCGGCCTTACCCTAATAATTTTTGTTGACTAGCTAGACAAAAGAATCCTTATAATTATTGAACCTGCTAACAAGAATTCACGAGAATCTGTAGGTAAGATCAGTTGGAAATCTGGGTAATTGAACATCCAATATATGAAATAATTTTCGGATAAGGTAAAACGGAGAGGCTTTGCTTACTCGTCACTAAATGAAGATCATTTACACTTGATTTAATGAGTTTTTTTTTTATTTGTCTGTGAACGGAATGTCATTTTTTACATCCGGATTCGCTCTGGGTGGATGAAATGGCGGCAGTTAACTGCCGTTATATGCGAACCCCGGATGCCGCTTCGGCTCAAGGCCAAAATTTACAAAAGCATACATATAAGACCTGTCATCGTGTATGGATCAGAGTGTTGGGCAGTAAAAGGGACGGATGACGGCATGGATGTTACGAATGTTACGATGGATGTGTGGGGTGACAAAATGGACAGAATAAATTAGCATGTAAAAGGATGTCTGAAATTATAAGCACCAATTAGTGAGAAGCTGAAAGCTAACCGACTATCATGGTATAGTTCGAATCTCATTTGTTAAGCGAATGCCATTAGCTTTGTACCCGATGAACAATACTCTATTATCTGTATTGTTAGCTGTGGCCACAACTGCCACTTCAAAATGTAAGGCGTTATAAGTGCAAATTACTTTACACTAAATTACACTAAATTAGTCTTTAAGTCAAACGAAATAAGGTTTACTCTTAAACAAAGAGAACACAGATGTTGGTCACTTCGTAAGTGAAAGAGCAGTGAAGCTCGTTTCGATGCTTATAATGACAATGAACCAACCAAAAGAATTATTTCTATATGGGCAGGCGGGGCGCACTCCACGATTAACGTTCCCCGCTACAAGTACATGCCAGTTGCCCCACCAATGCGGCATATTCAGTAGCTGCCACGCTCTGTCTTGGAACGCAAGCGCGCGGTGCTCGCGCGCTCACGCTCTCCCGATTTACGTCGCAAGTGAACGTGCCGCATTTGTCTTTTTATACTAGTGTTTAAATGAATAAAAAGATAGCTAAAAAATATTGCATCGTAGCGGCATGTAGGAATTTGCTCGAATTCGGATATATACCACTATTAGAATTTAACAGGACGGCAAAACAGTGTTTAGATGTTAACCAATTGTAATGTGTCATGTGTACCTATATTATTGTGCGTTATTAATTTATTGTCGTCCTATGTAAACAAAATCAGTATTTTTTTATTACTTCATCGCACCACCACGCCGTACTATCGCTATTTTTCTATTTGTGACGTTGCATTATTCTTTTTTATACGTATTATTATAGTGTTTAAAAAAAAAAACAAGGTTTTGTATTGCAGTGGTTCGCAGCAACACCAATAAAATTTGGCCTGTGGATTCAATTTGTGTAAATTTTGAAATGTATTATTTTATAGTTAAATAAATAATGAAACAATATATATAACACATAAATAATATAATTTTCTCTCTATATTGAATGCAACAAATAAATGGACAATACATTATTATTTTATTTAATCGTTGATAACCCTCGCTAGCGTCGACGCGGCAAGTGAGCCAATTCATTTTCACCGTTATTACACAGCCTCAACGTTCCGTTTGGCTTGCGCTGGAGACGACGACTTTAGATGGGCCATAAATCATATTTTTTGGGCTAAAAAAAGCGGCTTTCGTAAAGATCAAAGTAGTGTGCCTTTTGTACTTATACTATTATCTATTCTGTGGTATGGTTACGTGATGCGAAGAGAGGAAAGCCACGTAACCAGAAAAGCGTTAAGCATGAATGTGGACAGATATAGAAGACTTAAGATGGATGATTTGTGTAAAAGGTGATATGAATAAGAAGGAACTAAACTACGAGGTGACGAGTAATAAGGAAGTATGGAGGAAGAAAACATGTTGTGCCGACTCCAAGTAAATAGGATAAGGGCAAGAAGGGAATGATGATGAGTAGGTATTATTAAATTTTATCGTATTTTTTTATTTAATATAAGCGTATCTCTATATCTGCGAGCAAGCCTACACAGAAAAAGCATAAAAAAAACAGTAATAAGTAAATAATAATGTTTACTTTTCAATTATTTAAATAAAATTACCGGCTACTAAACGTTTTAAGAGTTGTTTAATTAAAACTTAACAAAGTAGCGGTACATTTACACCTGAAATTAGTTAATAGCTAAGCCAATAATAATTAAAGTGTTTATGGTAATTAGACAGTTTACCATTATCTTAAGTGCTTGAAAAGAAAATGATAACTAAATTACTCTGACATAATTTTCTCATACTATTAGATTATATTGTTGATTGCCTCAATGAAATTAAAGACAATACCTATATTTTTTATTAAACTTTCGTTTCGTTTCGGTTCGGTGACTACACCCAGCCAGCAGTTCTGCTGCAAGGACGCGGAGGCGTTGATCATGCAAGAGAAGGAGGGACAAAGAGGCTCTGCGAGATGGCTCAGAATCGCATACTGACACAGTACCAAAGGTCGTTCAGGGTAGTATAGAAACCTTAACATTCCCTGGCCGGAGCCTTCGGTTCAGTGTCAGGGCACGCATCCGGGTCGTACCGAGTTCCCCTCCGTCTTCTGCCGCTCCAGCAAGATCAACTGGCCCTCCTATCCGAGGCACCGGGGAGCCAGAAGTTACAGGTTGGGAGTGTGGGTTCCTTTGCAGTCGGGATGAGGACCGATGGGAGAGATCCGACAAGAATACCAGCATCGAGCCAGAAAGGAAAATAGACATATACATGTGTAAATATATATAGAAAGGATGTTTGACTGCGATTACAGTGCCCAGTTAGCACGATGAATATTTTCTTGTAGAGGCTGATCTTGTTGAGCCGTTGCTTCTTATGAGCTGGTTTCCTCTTCTTCTGATTCTGTGTCCGTTTCCACCGTCTTGTATATTTTTTCGGCTTTCTTCTTGACGAGGCCGCGATTCCTTGCAATGCGCTCCCAGTAGGCTCGGTTCCGGTTCGTGTACCGGGTGATGTCATGGTTTAGTGAGTCAGTCCAGGTGAAGATTGGTCTGCCAATCTTCCGCTTTGACTCCAAATAGGCCAGCGCAGCGTGTAGCAGGTGGGGTTTCGGACGTCTAGTTAAGTGGCCATAATAGGATATTCTACGCACTTTGACGGTTTTTGTGATGGTTTTCCCTTCCAGTATTTGGTGGATTTTTCCTTTTGGAGGGTCCTTTGATGCACCCAACATTTCTTTTACTATGTGCCTTTCATATTTCCTGAGCCGAGATCTATTCGATTTTGTAAGAGCCATGACATTGAGGCCGTATGTCATGGAGGGTGCGATAACCATCTCGTACATTAATCTAGCGATTTTCCACTCGATTTTGTACTTCTTTATAAATTTTGTCAGGATTTTGGCGTTTCGGAGCGCTTTTACACATCTTGTCTTGATGGATGCTCTTCTGTTGTGTGTTGCAGTGATGTATGAACCCAGGTACCTTATGGTCTCGATTGGCTTTATTGGTATACCACCAAGGATTCTCTGCTGCTGTTCGGCGACGGGTGGACCGAAGGGGTCCCGCACAATAATCTTGGTTTTTGTTCCGTTGATGGTGAGTCCTACTGTGGTTAGTAATTCTTTCAATTTTGTTACGAGACGGTCGAGCGTCGTTATGCAGTCACCTATCATAATTAGATCGTCCGTGAAAGAAAGGATTAGTGGAAGAGTGATTTCTTTATCCTGGTTTAGACTTACAGCCTCATCCTCTTCCTCCAGAGTTCTCAGGACATCATCCATGAGGATCGTAAATAAGCGTGGTGATAGTGGACACCCTTGTTTAACTCCTTTTCCCTTGTTGATTATCGCAGAGTTTTGACCGAACCAGGTAATAAACGTTCGTTCTCTCATACACGCAGCCACTATTCTGTTTGTCAGGGAGGGCATTTGTCCTGCTGAGAAGGATATCCCTTAAGGCTCCAAGATCTACATTGTCGAAAGCCTTTTCAATATCAAGGGCCACTACGAAGAGTCTCCTTCCCTCCCTCCAATTGGCATCCAGGATTCTTCGCAGGGTAAACAAGTGGTCATCGGTGGATCTATTATTTAAAAAGGCCGCTTGGTAGTTACCTAGTGCCTCAATTTCCTTGTCTAATTTTTCAAGAAGGAAATTGGCATAGATACGATAACCAACGTTGCAGACAGATATCCTCCTATACTCGTCTACATTTCTTGGCGATGATTTCTTAGGTATTGGCACTTGTTTGGATAGCAGCCATTCTTCTGGGATTTTATTTTTCGCCCAGGTGGTGCTGCCTTGTACAGCTCCGGCGCAATTTGGTCTGTGCCTGGAACTGTACCGTTTTTCATTCTCTTAATGATGTTTTTTATCGTATCCGTGTCGGGCCTATCTTCGGTGGGCACCTCATCCTTCTGGCCTGTGAATGTTTCAGGTGGTTTGCCCTCGCTTTTCTTCAACTCTCTTACCCAGTTTGACATTGGGATGAAATGTTTTGGTGAAGATCTTTGTGCAGGTGCAGTTTTGAATTTTCTTAGGTACCTGTAGGTGATCTTCATTCTCATTGCCCGGTGTGCTTTACTGAGATTACGAAAGAAGAGCGTACACTCTTTATGGGAGTCCTGTTCTTGAGCGTCCCGGAGTCTCTTGCGCGCTGCCTTGACCCTGGTATCGTAGTTCGGGTTTCCTGGAAATTTATTCTTCAAAAACAGGGATTGTTGAAGGAAGGCGAGCGCTAATCTACTGTCCCGTGAGCGCACTATGGCTTTTGTTGGAATCGTATGAGATGCCTGTCTGAGAATCTCGTTAAGTTCGCTCCACGTGGGATTCTTATCAGACTCAAGCTGACCTTGTGACTTCATTTCCCAGGTAGTTAGAAGACGATTCACTTCTTTTTGAAACTCTTCTACTACGGCTGAACTTTGTAGAGCTTCGTAATTAATTGTTTTGGCGTTAAATGGTCGTTTATTCTTGGGACCTTCTTTCGGAACATTGCTATTGGATCTGCGGGTGATGGGGTCTTTCCAACTAGAATTTTGGACAACGCCCCATACTAGCTTGTGGTCAGTGCTAACGGACTGAGTGAAGATTCCTTGGATAGATTGAAAAAATAGAGGGCGATGAACACTGGTTAAAATGTGATCTATTTGGGATATTCGGTTACCGACTTGCCATGTCGCTTTGCACGAAGGGCGGCCAAAGGTATTTTTTGCGCAAAGGTTGTGTTCCTGTAAGAAATGAATAAGCAAGCTACCATTAAAGTTGGACTCGGTATGTAGCAGATTTTTCGGAGATACATGCTTGGTTATATTGTTTACGTCTTTCATCCCGATATGCGCATTGAAGTCTCCTAGAATTATGGGGAAGGCCTTTTTAGGGGCTTGGCGTAGTAGCGTGCCTATTTTCGCGAGACAGGTTGCGGCTCCGGTTGGGACGTGGGTGTTCACAATAAAGAGCTCAATGGGACCATTCTTATTAGCTATTGAAAGTTTTAGGTGCGTACCGATTACGTTTTTATCTCTTCGAATTGTGCTGACTATTTCACATTGAGCGTCTTTTCTTATTAGAATGGCTACCCCTCTTTTCTCTCTTGCGTTCTGGCCCCCGTTTAAGAGCCAGCGATAGTTGTTGGTGGTGAGCTTTCCGCTTGTCAGGTGGGTTTCTTGTAAACCTGCTATTGTGATATTTCGCTTTGAGAGTTCGCTGTCAATTTTTGTTTTGTCTTGTAGCGGGGCGCAGCCTCTTACGTTCCATGTTGCTACTGAGACTACCTTGCAGGGTTGTGGGGTCAGCGTTTGGGGTGGCTCTTAATAATCGTGAGCCAGTCATATCGAGATAGTCGTTTTGATCGTAGGAGGGGTTCAGCGCGATTATTGGTGAGTACTCTTTTGAAACATGTGCCGGGCTGGAGGATGACGAGGTGTTGGTAGGTTGTATGAAGTCTTCGTTTGTACTCCGTTGGGGGTTGATTACGGGATAACTAGTTTTATCATCCGTCGTGGTTTGTTCAGCGATGGATTGCTGGATGAATGATGTTTCGATATCAGGGCTGTTGAAGTGAACAGAGTCGTAGTGATGGTTTCCGTAGAAGAGGTGAATATTTGCCATTTTGTGGTGTTCGTATATGGGGGCCCTATATTGTAGTGGTCGCTGATGGTTCATGTGCACATAGATATTTACCGTGAAGCAACTGGTGGCGGCTAAGATTATTTCTTCTCCTCCCCAAAAACCGTCTCTGAACTGGTTCCTAATATATTCATCAATTCGTTCCGCGGAGGGAGGTGTATTGAGGCCGGGAGACCTGACGTCTGAGACACTGCCGTTGAGCGCCATTTGGATTTGACTATTATTTCTCTCAGCGGACAGGTGATTAGCGAGCAGTTCTCGTACCTCTCGATGATCGAAATCGGTATTACGCACGGAGTTCAATTGGTTCGCTATCGCCCTATACAGACAATTGCCATCTTTGGGAATCGGTAAAATTTCCATCGTGCGGTGTTAAAACCGTCGAGTTTGGTGTCACAGATGGGCCGACAATGCACTTGCTAGTCCCTTTTTTTTTGTTGGCGATGGCTAAGCTATTTGTTCGAGTAGGTAGTTGGCAATATCTGCACGTGTTCGGTGCAAAGTGACCTGGCCTCTAATGGCGTTGGAAAAAAAGGGATCTCTTTGTTCTTGGAAGTGAAAGCGTTGCAAGATGTTGTACTTCTTCCTTGCTTAGCCACTAGCGAAATAAATAGTTAATATTTACAGGTTACCCAAACTATGCTATAGGTTTTCTACCGTACAGGTAAAGATACTTATCATGTGTGTACTTCAACCGGTAATTAGTTGATATAAGGCAGGACTTTTAGTATAGTTTCGGTATTACATAATTTAACATAATCTTGCGCGCGTGAAAGAGTGAAGTAAAGAGACCAACGCGTCACTTATTGCTTAGACAAGAATTTAACAATTGGATATTCGACTTAAGCTCTTTGTCCTTTGCATACAACTGTCCAGATAGACCTAGGTTACATATAGGTATGATAACACTCTCCGACCGAAGTAGGCTATATTGAAACAAAACGGAGCCGGTCATTCATGTATGTTAGACGTAAAAAAATATAAAGTAAACTGCCACATACCTACATAGTTGCATAAGACCGGTACAAAAGTCAAATGGTTGTACCGAAGTCACTAACCTTAATTGAGTTGAGTATATAAATCTAATATATTTCGGTAACGGTGCGAGATGAAGTTTTATATTTGGGTAATAAGTAGGTGAACGCATATAGATACCTAAAGGAAGTGCGATATATATACTGTAATTAAATAATGGTGGTAAGAATTACGGGGCAGACAATCTAAAACTACTTACAATACAATACAATACAATACAAGTACTCTTTATTGCACACCTCATAAAATATACAGGAGAAATACAATGCAAGAAATTACAATTAGAGGTTAATATATCAAAAGCCCATAAAACATCAAGCGCCTCAAATTCAACATTATCACCATCTACCAATCCCCAACCTAGTACTTCATCGTCAGCCCAGCACCATAATGTAAGTCAGTTTCATCTCCATCTCAGTCATCTCAAGAATTCAGTAGCCGTTGTAAAAAGAATTCCGCGAGGAGCGAGAATCGCAGTAGCCACGCGCCTTACCGAAATCATCAATAAGTGCGTTGACCTAAATACTCCAGATTCATGGCAAAACTTTCTAACTTTTTCATTTTCCACACTTCATGCCAAAATAGACAATAGCCAATTAACCTTGACGCAAAAAATAAAAAATAACTGTATAAATCCAACTGTCTTCTCAAACCCCATCTCCATTAATCCTTCAACCATTAATCGCCCCAGAAGCTTTGACCTTAATAAAGTTGTCGAGAGTAAAGTAAGCGACGGCGACCTCAAAGGCGCCGCCCGGCTTCTTTTTTCCAGCGACGTGCTGTCTCCGGACTCTGCTGAAACCCTCTCAGCCTTACGGTCCAAACATCCCCCAGCTCCAACAACACCGCCCTTTTTCGATTCTCCAACGGGTCATGATATCTGTCTCCATGTGCAAGACCAAGACACATTGCTTGCAATTTTTTCATTTAAAACGGGTTCGGCAGCAGGTCTTGATGGGATTTCTCCTCAACACCTAAAGGACCTCACCTCACACTGTGTTGGCGATGCAGGCAAACGACTCTTAGTCGCCTTAACAAAACTAATTAACTTCATGCTTTCTGGTAATATACATCCCGTATTTGTCCCCATAGTTTACGGAGCGAACCTGATTGCCTTAACGAAAACAGACGGAGGAATCAGGCCTATCGCTGTCGGCTCTACTTTTCGACGCCTAGCATCAAAAATATCTGTACGACACATCGTAGATAAACTTGAAAAACAATTTCAACCGATTCAATTAGGCTTTGGAATTAAAGGAGGATGCGAAGCAGCGGTACATGCCTTGCGAACCTGCCTAATCAACGACCAGTGTGAGGTGTTGCTCAAAATTGATGTGAAAAACGCTTTTAATTCGGTTAATAGGGACGCCCTGCTTTCAGAAGTAAGAAACCACATACCGGAAATTTACAACTATCTTCTACATTGCTATGGAGACCCTTCAAAATTAATGTATAGAAACAACGAACTTTCTTCCGAAGTGGGCTGCCAGCAGGGCGACCCCCTCGGACCCGCCATCTTCAGCCTTGCCATAAACCCTATTATTCAAAATTTACGGTCAAAATTCAACGTATGGTACTTAGACGACGGAACCCTAGGAGGTGACGCAAATTCAGTATTGACAGATCTTTTAGAAATCAAGGATAAGTTTAAACTTATAGGTTTGGAATTAAATTTCAATAAATGCGAACTCTTTTTGAGCCGCGACCTTCCGGATGTGGTTCAAAAATTTAATACCATCTGTCCAAATATAAAAATTTTAGACAAAACGACCCTAAACCTCCTAGGGTCTCCAATATTCGATGAGGCTATCCCGGACGTCATCGGTCTTGCAATTTCTAAATTCCGATATAGCGCTGATCGCCTGCTCGAGATTAATTCGCATTATGCTTTAACAATCCTTAAATTCTGTCTTTTCGTTCCCAAATTTACTTATCTGCTCCGTTGCTGTCCATTCTGGAAACAAAAAAACAGTTTAGTTTCGGTCGATCATATTATAAAGTCTAGCCTTGAATCTATTCTAAATATTCAGCTTAAGGAGCAATCTTGGAACCAAGCATCCCTACCTATCAGATACGGTGGGTTAGGGACGCGCAAAATTTCTAGTGTCGCGTTGCCAGCCTTTCTTTCATCCGTTCATGGCTCTGCCGTTCTCGTAGGAAAAATTCTGAGGGCATTCCCTTCAAACTGCGAAACGGTGGGTCTGTCAGATGCTAGAGAGGCTTGGCAATTGGCTTGTCCGGGGCAAAATTTTCCCACAAGCCTCAATAGTCAACGGAGCTGGGATGACGCTTATTCAAAATTACTCCTCAACAATTCTATAGACTCCAGTTCCGGTTCCACACGCGCGCGGCTGTTGGCAGCTGCCCAGTGGGAAGCCGGACAATGGCTGCACGCGTACCCCTCCCCTACTACCGGCACTTTCATTGAGCCGGACACCTTAAGGTTAGCCGTAAGTCTGAGGCTAGGCGTTATGGTGTGTACACCACACAAATGCCCCTGTGGGACATTCGTCGATGAGCTGGGACACCACGGGTTATCTTGTAATCACAGCGCTGGCCGCCTGTCCAGACATGCCGCCCTCAACGACATTATACGCCGAGCTCTTGCCACCGTCAACGTTCCCGCGATCCTGGAACCAAATGGTGTCTCGAGAGACGATGGCAAGAGGCCGGACGGGATGACCCTGGTCCCGTGGAAGATGGGTCGCGTGCTGGTGTGGGACGCTACATGCGTCGATACGCTAGCACCGTCACACCTCCCACGGACCTCGATCCGGGCCTGCGGGGCGGCGGAGACGGCTGAAAGCCGCAAAATACACAAATACCGGGGTCTCGGCTCTCAATACCACTTCACCGCATTTGGTGTCGAGACCCTGGGCCCGTGGGGTCCAAGCGCTAGAATTCTTTTTAAAGAGCTTGCGAAACGGCTCATCGACACCACTGGTGACCAAAGGGCTGGCAGCTTCCTCGCTCAGCGTCTTAGTATAGCGATACAGCGAGGTAATGCTGCCAGCGTCTTTGGTACAATGCCACGGGGGCCATTTTTAGACTTAGTTTAGATTTAGTTTTAGTTTTAGATAGACTTTTTTTAATTGTTTGTTTATTTTGTTTTGTTATATTTTGAAAGAGATTGTACTTCTGAATATAAATAAGAATACGAATAAATTATTTGCATACAATAGATAATTAGAGGTAAACAACAGGCGGTCTTATCGCCTATCGCTTAAATTAATACAAACTATTAGACTAGGTGAATCTTAAACTAATATAGTTATTATCAGTGTTTTGTGGACGATTTTCAAGCGACTCGCGATATGCTTGGTGTTGTGTGCGGCCTCCTAGATGCAAATGAATTAATATAAAGATAGAAATAGGATTATCCTGCTAAAAATTCCGTGAGGCGGTTTGGCGGTTGGGTTGGCTGGTGTTCAGTGAGTCTTGTATTACGTTTGTCTATATGTGGAGGTCCATGAAGTGTGGTTGGGGTTCAACCGAAGAGATTAAAGGAGAGAGAAAAGAGTAAAAGAAGACCGTGCGTGATTACCGTTTTCGAAGACAAGGAGTAAATATTGAAATGGAACGTTCTCACCAAATTAGGCTCCTGTGGTTTGGCGGGCCCAGCAAGGGTGCTGGACGTGTGAAGAGACACACCTAAGATTCGCACCGCACAAAGGGGCACTGCGGGATCTTATTCACACACACTTGATCGACACTCACTAAAAGACCGCGTAATATAGACACACCAAACACTAGAACTTCTACTTAGCAGTTGCTAAGTATTATAGAGAAGGATCGAAACAGTGAAAACGCGGCGAATTCTTTGACACGCGGCTAAACTTTAACAGGCTACCAATGCTACCATGCGAACATCTGGTCGTGCCTTGTTTTTGTCTCGTGACTGTATTGTTTTGGCCGGGTTTTTACAACGCTACGCGTCCGCTCCGTATGGCGTCCCAAATGGGTCTCCCATACCTATATTTTTTATTAAACTGTCATAAAATTCTACATTTGTATAGAAAATCATTTTTCTATGGACGGATCATGATTTCTGAAAAAATCTTAATAGCGTCATTAATTTTGTATGGGCAGGCGGCACCGTGCCAACCTGGCGTCATCCAAATAAAATTACGCGATGCACTATATTGAGGGTGGGAATCGAACCAACGATCTATAATTGTCCGAACTAGTGCTGTAACACTAAAGCTACTTACTTTTATAGTAACTATATATTTATTTTATAATAAACCACAACGGAAATACGGAAATGAGGTATCTCAATTTAATTTATGGAAAAACTCGATTTTTTCTGAACTATATCAACAACTTTTCGCACTTGTATGCTCGCCTGTACTTGAATCGGCTTTATTTCAGCGTACAGGTGGGCGGCGGCGGTGTCAGGTCGCTGAAGGCGGTTAGCGCCTCTCTCAATATACGTATATGCAGCGGGACCCCATGTAATTATGGTTTAAGTCCTATATAATCGAGTTGGTATATATTTCTACCTCTCGATTTATGTACTTTTAAATTTCTACCTTTGCAAATTAATGAAAAAAAAATGATTCTGTGCCAGCGGGGCCCTTTGTTAATGGGAACAATTTAAAAGCTCACCAAAATGGCTTTTATACCCCAAAACTAAGTTCCAAATAAAATGAATTGCTTCCATTTAAATTAAACTCTCTCTATATAGTGCTCCCCAAAATAAATCATTTTGAATTCCAAAATCGATATACATTACACCAGAATAATTTTATGTTGAGTCAGAATGTCAGAATATCTTTTTGCTTCCCAAAATGGATTTTTTGCTCACCAAATATTGTTTTCATAAAACATCAAAATTATTACCTACCAAAAAATATCTTTTTGCTTCCCAAAATGGATTTTTTGCTCACCAAATACTGTTTTCATAAATTAGTGTTTAGCTAGGTAACCATCTAATCCTGATCACCTTTCAGAGCAGATCCGACTCGGCCGGTTTAGGTTAGGTTAGTTTTTTAATTTTATATCCCTATAAAACGCTCCATAATGTGCGGTAGTCATTATTAGCTGTGCTATATCAATTTGAAATTTTCTCCATACAAATCGTTTTTTTTTTTCGATATTTTCCGAATTTGACCGAATTTTCATATTTTTGATCCCCGAGAGCCCCCCGATACCGAGTTTTAGCCGCCTAGCAGCAATTTGAAATTTTGAATAGTTTTTTTTCGATATTTTCCGAATTTGACCGAATTTTCGGACGAGATTTCAGATTCATATTTTTGGGCCCGAGAGCCCCCCGATACCGAGTTTTAGCTGCCTAGCACCAATTTGAAATTTTGAATCGTTTTTTTCGATATTTTCCGAATTTAACCGAATTTTCGGACAAGATTTCAGATTCATATTTTTGAACCCCGAGAGCCCCCCGATACCGAGTTTTAGCCGCCTAGCACCAATTTGAAATTTTGGTGAAAAAGCCATTTTGGTGAGCATTTAGTTTTTTGCCTCAGCAAAAATGACTAAAATGGAAGTAATAATATAAAATATTGGTGACATCCATTTAACAGTAATTTAGATTATTTGGTCTGAAATTAACTTAAATGGTGTTCATATATTTTTATAGGATGTAAGAAAAAGAATTATTTGCTTTATTTATAGAACAGTTTGGGATACACTATTTGGTGAGCATTCATCCGTTTTGGTGAGCATTAAGAATTTATTGGTAGTAATTTATCTACATATTTGGTAGGCGTTTAAACACAAGCCTTTGTTAATTGTAAGTTAACAGACTAAATTAATTACTATTCATGGAGCCTCTTATTTCTACCTTCCAAATAACTTTTCACTACACCCTAGATATAAATAGTTTTTGAGAAATACGCGTTCGAAGATTTTGTCCTTCTAGCAGGGCCCTTTGGTATTTAGTGACTTACATGACCCCAGGTAATTTAAAAAAACAGCCGGTTATTTCTACTTACTGAATCAATTATTACCAACTTGCTAGTGACAGGTTTAGTGATAATATAGTACAATAATATTTTTTTTTTTTCTTGAAAACCTGTCTAGCAAGTATGGTCACAATTGATTCTAAATAAAAAAATTAAAAGGCCCCCTCCAAAAGTAGCTGGTCATCATAAGACCCTCATTCAATGAGTGAGAAAATGCTAGGTACTATAACTGAACTACAAAATTTGGAATTCTTAGCTTGAATATTGGCTGAGATCTTGTCACTTTGTTCTAGTTAAAGCTGAATATCTTGAAAACTACGGGACCTATTTCTACCAAACATAGCTAAGAACCATCTCGCCGTATAAGGCTTTCAATAAAAAATACCGCATTCAAATTGGATCATCCGTTTGGGAGCTGTGATGCCACAGACAGACAGAGTTGAAGGGTGACGTTTCCAAGTGCGATCAACACCTCTGTCACTTATTTTAAGTATGGGGACATTGTATGCTGGCTTATCATTGTGAACTTCTGCTCCGAAATACATTGTCCTTCGGCACAAATGATAAACAATGGTCACGCCTAGAAACATCTGGTTTCGTTCCGCCTCAAAACTCAAACAATAAGCGAGGAAACGTTAATACGTATACAATACATTGAATTACTGTAATTGCGATGCGTAGATGTAGAAACAACAGCTGAATAGGCAGGTGAATAAATAACCTACATCGGCATCTTACGCAACTCGTGCACGAAAACAAGTAGGAAAACTACTGCTAACTATTTGATTAGATATCCGCGTCAGCAGTAGAGCTTCCAATTCCCGGTATTTTTATGAATAATACCGGGATCATGGAATTACCCATACAAAAAATCCCAGAATTATAAGCCTAAGGGGTTATGTTTTTCTATGTATGTTGTATTAAAGATAAGATAAGATAAGAATCATTTAATCAATTGGGATTCACTGGAACCACTTTTGCATCGTCATTGAATACATAGCTATTACATTCATTGGTACAATAGTAATAACATTAACACAAAATTATAATAGGTACACAAGATTTCCAAACATTTGCAATATTTCCGCAGTAATGCTTCGTCAAAAGTAAACTAGGTAATAAATTACATGAAAAATTATGATAATTAAAATAACTTTAACCTTTTTTATTTCAAAAAAAAATACTTTACCCGCGTCAAAAGCAAATACATAATTATGTCAAAATGTACATTAACAATTCATTTAATACGTTTTCATTTGAATACTTACCAAATTCATTCATAAACTTAGATGTGCAAGGAAGAAATATTACTGTACATAAAACTTCCTGCAGCAACCGTGTCAAATCTTATAAATAAATAAAAAGTAAATGAAAAATTTAAGTACTTATTTACATTTAAACAAATACAAATGTTAAAATTATATTACGGTCAGAATGAAGAGATTGATCAGTGAATGTGACCTGGCAACACTGCAGCAGGTGTCAAAGACTAAAAGCATTCATTCACTCGTCCGGTACTTGCACAATATTAAACGATAGACTGCCGTTTGCCATAAAAGTCAATATGATATTCAATTAGATTAATAAAATTACTCAACACAAGATATAGGAGTTAATATGAAACTTAACTGTTTGAAACGGAGGTTTGTTAAAAAAAACATCATCATGGAAACATACATCGGGCACTGTTTCATACAATAAAGAAAACCGTTGAAGGTTTAAACCCTCAACCGAAAGACGCTTTGCGGGGTAAGTACGCAACTTTCACTTTTCTTATTACAGTGTAGTTATTCAAAATAACAATTAAAACGAATTTTTACATAAGTATTGTTTCTGTGCTACAGATGTTTCATTCACGACTAAAATACTACGAGGAAACAGAAGAATAACGAGTGGGCAAGCCTTGAAGGAGAGAAGATAAAACAAACACACACACACTTACGTCGGCAAGGAAGGCCAAGCGTTTCTATCATTCAAGTATTCTTCGACACTATAGTAAGCCTTTTGCAATAGACTGTTTTTTAGGTATTTTTTTAAACCAGGTAGGGGTTTACTTCTTTGGGTAATTTATTATAAAAATGTATGCATTGGCCCAGAAAAGATTTATGCACTTTCCGGACGCGAAACTTGGTGACTGCTATTTTATGATTGTGTCTAGAGCTGTTAATTTTTTGGAGTGTCACGGTTTTTTAAAGCATAAATAATATTATCATAAATGTATTGTGATGCCAATGTTAAAATATTTTTTTTTGTTGAAGTGTTCTCTAAGTGACACACGTGAACCCATATTATATATAAATCGTACCGCTCTTTTCTGTAAGACGAATATCGTTTGCACGTCTGCAGCTTTACCCCACAGCAAAATGCCATACGACTTAACGCTATGAAAGTAGCTGAAGTAAACTAGTCGAGCTGTTTCTACATTGGTTAGTTGCCTGATCTTTCTAACGGCGTAAGCTGCAGAGCTCAATCTGTTTGCTAACACGGATATGTGCGGGCTCCTCTGTAGGTTTTATCAATAGTCAAGCCCAGAAAGAGTGTGTTATCAATATATTCTAGACTCATTATTTACGTATATGCTAAAACTAGCCGATTTTACATTTGGCAATGTGAATTTAATACATTTAGTTTTTCTAGAGTTCAGTAACAGATTGTTGATTGTAAACCAATCCTCTATTTTAGCCATAGTTTCATTTATCTTGTCATAATTTTCGGACTTGACTTTAAAGATTATAGAAGTGTCATCCGCAAATAATACCATGTGGCAATCATCATTTACAACACTTGGCAAGTCATTAATATAGACAAGGAAAAGGAATGGACCTAAGATGGATCCCTGCGGTACCCCTAGTTTAATAGCTGCTCCATCAGATCGAGTACCATTAATGAGTACCGTGTGTTCCCTTTGACTGAGATAACTTGAAATAAGTTTTAAAGCCATTTCAGACAAACCGTAGTGTCTTAACTTTAGTTCTATAGTTTGGTGTTCAACACAGTCGAAGGCCTTTGATAAGTCGCAAAATATTCCTACTGCATCACAAGAGCTCTCCCAAATATTATACACATGTTTAATAAGCATGGAAGCGGCATCTGTTGTTGACCTCCCCTTTGTAAATCCGTACTGTTGACTGTGAACCAACTTATGTTTACTAAAATATGCCAGTCCATGCCCTTGCTTAGTACTGGTAGAATTGAAATTGGACGAAAATTCGCTAAGTCACTTTTTTCGCCAGACTTAAATAAAGGTAAAACTTTACTGTACTTCATTAAGTCCGGAAATATACCGTCACTTACACATTGGTTAAAGACTAAAGATAGGTGTGGAGATATTACATCTATTATATTATTAATTAATTTAACCGACGTTCCCCACAAGTCTTCCGTACTTTTATTATTAAGTGTTTTAAATGTTTTAAAAATAGTTAAAGGACTAACAGGGCTAAAATCAAAATTCTGAATGCACTTCTCTACTGAGGAACTTAACAAAAGTTGTGCTTGAATGGCAGATGAGTCCAGGTGTTTGGTAGCATTATTGGCGATAAAGGAGAAAAAATCCTGAAATGCGGTTGCTACTTCTATGTCGGAATGAATTATTTTGTTATCCCATTGTAGATTCAATTGACAATCACGTGTCTGCAATTTACCGGTTTCTTGATTTATAATTTTCCAGATAGTTTTAATTTTGAAAGAAAGAAAGAAAGAAAGAAATATTTATTTGCTGTCCGAAGCCTGGAGTTTTGACCCAATATGAATAGATTTAGCAGCGATACATACATTTTTGAAGATCTTTGAATACATCTTATTATCTTCAGACGCTATCTCTATTGTACTCTTTCATCCCATAAAGTTCGTACAACCTGTCTCTACTTTTGTATATTCCTACCGTTGCCCAATCACTAAATTTCTTTTTTGTCTTGGACTCCGTGATAGTCTTCGTCGGGAATGTCTTATTGAATTGTTTGAGAATTATGTCAAATAAACTATTATATGATTTATTGGAGTCAATGTTTAAAATCGGATGTGGTAAATTATTTTCAATGTCTATTTTGAATTTATTTATTTGGTTTGAAGTGATAGGTCTGTATGTCATGGTTTGTGGCGTTACCTCCATAAAAACTTGAAATGTTGCACTTTGCCCACAATGGTCAGAATTAAAAATATTAAAGATAACTCGCTCCAAACAATCACAGTCACAAAAAATATTGTCCAAGCAAGTAGCACTAGTATCCGTAATTCTAGTTGCTTCAGTAAATAAATTAATTAGGTGAAAAGACTGAAACAAATTAACACGGGTTTCGTACCTGCCCTATAATAGCCTAAACACTAGCGTACACTAGTACATTATCTCGAATTTCCGCTTTTGATCGGAAGAAATGGGCGTGCGTTTCTAGTCAATCGTAACGTGATTTCGTGCTAGGTTTGTCACTTTGAAACACTCGACGATCTTTAGAAGATCAAGACAGTCTGTGGTGCGTCGAGACAGAGACATCTGATTATGTGATTAACACTTTCACTGACGGTCGAGAGTCGTAAGCACCCTTATCACACCACACGGCACCTGTGCACGGCGACTTTTGCCTTCGCAAAACTACCACTACGCCTACGGCCGAACATTTCTCAAAAAGTCAACATGTGCCGTTTTTGGCTAGAACTTTAGTGTATACATATTTTGTCTGTGCCGCAGCATGCAATTTACAAAATGGTCCAGTGTCTGCGGACATCTTTTGGCAACTGACTGTGGCTTGACTCTTCATCACACTAATCTAAAAAGGCGAACGTTTGTGAGTGTGTTTATGTGTATGTTTGTTACTTCTTCACGCTTAAATCACATAAATTTTAGTAGGAAGGTAGCTGACACCTTAGATTAACACATAGGTTACTTTTTATCCCGAAAAAATGTGGTATTCCCGTGGGATGAGCGGGTAACATCGCGCAATGCAGTCATATTTGCCCCTCGCCCCCTACAGTGTGCAGACGTGCCAAAGTGCCCCGCGTTTAATTTAATTATTTCATAAAAAAAAATATTAAATTTTGTTGTATTTAAATCCTGTACGATAATAGGAGCGCATAAGTTTGGAGCAACTATCAGTAACGCAAGTGCCCGTGCAGTGCAAGTTATACCGCTATTAAGCTGCTGCTCGCCTGGTACCGCGCAGCGTTACTGTGGACAGCGTCCGTGAGTAATTCGCCAGTGACGTCATCATCATCATACTCCGTCGCATCGGCTACACCGTGCACTGTGCTGTGCTACGAGCTACATCTGTTACGAGCATCTTGTGTGTGTCGCCAATCTCGCCGATAGCTACACTGCAGTGAGTGCGAGCAGGACGTCAATAGCGTGATCTTTACCGCTACGAGTATTTAGCGTGAATGTTGTGGTACGCTAATCTACTGCAATGAAATGCGACACTTGAAATACAATACGTTTACTGAAGGAAAAGAAGATACAATAAAATAAATTAAATCAAGCAACGGCCGCGCGGCCGTGACGAGAGGAAAATATGAAGTGATTGACGGTTCTGCTTTTCATGTTGTTATGGCGACGCTAGGGATGTCCATCGCTCGTAGTGCGGCGCCATAGGACCCCCTGGGAGTCTCAAAGTCCTGCCTGAAAGTGAGAAGGGAAAGTGACTTTTCGACCAGAACGAGTGGTTCTAACAGGAACGACAGCTTTAGGTTTAGAGCTAATTGTTGTAGATGAATCTGAGTCGTTCTGAACATATGCAGGCTTGACACGATCAACCGAGACAGTCACTGGTCCTCTGAGTAAATCTACAGTGACAGTCTTGTCCGTTCTACTTAAGATGCGGTGTGGGCCAGTGTATGGGGCCTCTAACGATCCACGCAGTGTATCCTTTCTTAGGAAAACATGGGTGCATGAACTTAAGTCCTTGTGTACAAAGACAGACTTATTTCCGTGTCTAGATGCGGGAACAGGCTTGAGATGCGACATATGACGTTTTAGCTGTGCGACAAAATCGTCAGGCTGCAGTGTGCGTGAGTTAGGAGTATGAAAGAACTCACCCGGGATGCGCAATGGCTCCTGCAGCAGAGCACTGTAAGTCTTCTTTCCACGCACTCCTTATCCCAAGAAGTACGATCGGCAGCACGTCCGTCCACGTGTTGTTGTTGTGGGCCATGATGGCTGCTTTCAAAGTCCGATGCAGGCGCTCGACCATGGCGTTGGCCTGGGGATGGTAGGCCGTTGTGTGTCGCAGCTGGGTTCCGCAAAGCTCCGTCAAAACCTTGAACATACGTGAGGTAAATTGACGTCCTTGATCGGTTGTTACAGTTTGTGGACAACCAAATCGAGATATCCATGTTTCGTAGAACGCTTGAGCTACAGTTTCCGCTGTGATGTCAGAAAGTGGCTTCACCTCTGGCCAGCGAGTGTATCTGTCAATGGCTGTGAAGAGGTAACGAAAGTTTGATGACGGTGGTAAAGGACCGACCAGATCAATATGAACGTGACTGAATCGGTCTTCTGGCAGCTTGAAGTTTCCAAGCGGAGAAGATGTGTGACGTTGCACCTTGGCGCGTTGACATGATGCGCACGTACGTACCCAGGTACCGCAATCTTTGCGTACGGAGGGCCATACGAATCTTTCCGTTAGGGCGTGGCCACATGTCCACGACACGGCGTCATAAACGTAAAACGACACGGTGTCGCGTCGGAGCGCGACACATTATCCACCGTGCGAATATACGTTGCCGCGTCGTGAAAACACACGACACGGCGTCGTAAACGTAAAACGACACGGTGTCGCGTCGGAGCGCGACACATTATCCACCGTGCGAATATACGTTGCCGCGTCGTGAAAACACACGACACGGCGTCGTAAACGTAAAACGACGCTGTGTCGCGTCGGAGCGCGACACATTATCCACCGTGCGAATATACGTTGCCGCGTAGTGCAAACCAGAGATGGGCATTAATCGTTTAATTTTTTAGTCAACTAATCAATCGACTGAAAATATCAATCGTCATTTTTCAATCGCGACTAATTTAGTTGCGAAATATTTGTGCAAATATTTGTTCTTGGGTCATGGATGTTATCTATATATGTATTTATATATTATGTATATCGTCGTCTAGTACCCATAGTACAAGCTTTGCTTAGTTTGGGACTAGGTAGGTCGATTTGTGTATGATTGTCCCTTAGTAATATTTATTTAATATTTATATTTATGTAGTCGCTCGTTTTTGCATTTTTATTTAACTTGCAATATAGACAACTTGCAATATGTAACTACGAGTAGGTAGGTATGTACATTGTAGGTACTCGTATCTTGTATCACTTGTATCTATGTTGGTTTGGGTAGAATCTTGCAACTTATTTTGAAGCAGATATCTTCAACCGATTGAGCTAAAATTATGTATATATACACGTTTAATTTGAAACGCTAGAATGACAATGCAATATTATGGGCCATGTTAACAATATTATAACGATAAATAACGAAAAACTGCAATGTTTACAAATCGCAAACAATATAGTAGGTTGCTCTATTAATATTTTGATACTTTAAGTACTAGTTCTAACGAGTATCGTAAAGTCCTATACGATACTGAATTACTCGTTTTCGTTTCTTCGGCTTTTTCTTCATGCTTCTTCTTAAAAGCAACAAGAGCAGAATACGTGTGATAGGATCCATGTCGAATTGAAAACTGATCGCAAAATATTTTGAACATGTACGAGAAGCCGCGGCGTCGTAATCGAACGTGGCACCGCACCGTGCAGCTACTCAACACAGCAAAGTTAATCTGCCCGGCGCGCGGCGCGACCTGCGGTGCCCGGTGCAGCATGTGTTTTCACGACGCGGCAACGTATATTCGCACGGTGGATAATGTGTCGCGCTCCGACGCCCAGGGCGTGGCCACATGTCCACGACACGGCGTCGTAAACGTAAAACGACACGGTGTCGCGTCGGAGCGCGACACATTATCCACCGTGCGAATATACGTTGCCGCGTCGTGAAAACACACGACACGGCGTCGTAAACGTAAAACGACGCTGTGCGCTATATAGGTACATAATTTTAGCTCAATCGGTTGAAGATATCTGCTTCAAAATAAGTTGCAAGATTCTACCCAAACCAACATAGATACAAGTGATACAAACAAGATACGAGTACCTACAATGTACATACCTACCTACTCGTAGTTACATATTGCAAGTTGTCTATATTGCAAGTTAAATAAAAATGCAAAAACGAGCGACTACATAGTTTTAATATTGATTTAATCGTGAAATTTAGTCGATTGAAACTAAAACTAATTCAATTGTTAGTCGAAGATTCTCACAACTAATTCAATCGCAACTAAATTAGTCGCGATTGAAAAATGACGATTAATATTTTCAATTGATTGATTAGTTGACTAAAAAATTAATCGATTAATGCCCATCTCTGGTTTGCACGACGCGGCAACGTATATTCTCACGGTGGATAATGTGTCGCGCTCCGACGCGACACAGCGTCGTTTTACGTTTACGACGCCGTGTCGTGTGTTTTCACGACGCGGCAACGTATATTCGCACGGTGGATAATGTGTCGCGCTCCGACGCGACACCGTGTCGTTTTACGTTTACGACGCCGTGTCGTGGACATGTGGCCACGCCCTTACCAGTTTAGTAGTTGACCTCGTACCTGAGTGGCTCATGCCGTGTACTGCGTCGAATATCATTCGTCGGTGCTCCTTCACAGGGGCGACAAGGGCCTATCGGTGTAAATCGTGCGGCGGTGACCTTGTAATGCAGCGTCTACGCGTAGGGTTGGCGGTTTAGCTACCGCGGCACAATGAAATAATAATTATTAGGTACTTAATGAAAGATGTTTATTTATTTAAGGTTTAAGATATATTTAGTATAATAGTGTTGACATATGTTATATTATAAATTGCTTACCTTTATATATTTTCTGTTTTTGCGACTTACTTTAAACATTTTATTATTCTCTTTAATTACGGCGAAGATACGAAATCGTACGAACAGTTTTTTCAAAAAATCTAATGGGAAGCATTCACAAGGCATAACAAAAGTTATATGCTGCATCTCGGCCAACAAACTGTTTCCCAATGTTTGAGACAGATCGTCTTTATTTTTAATAAAATAGGTATTCCTTTCCTTGAATGTATTTTCAAGCAATATGAACCTCTAGCAGCCATAATAGTTTAGTTTGCGCGGCCGGTACATCGAAAAGTATGAAAACGAATACGACGCTGCGCGAGCGAACAATGTGAATTGATTCGAGCAGAGACGGCGGCGGCCCTTTGAGTCACCGAGCCGGGCTCGACTTTCCCCACCCGTCCCGCGCTCGCCCCCGCTCGCACCACGACACGCACACATAGCCACGAGTTCTGTTACTGCACACAAGTGTCAGTGTCGTTTCTTTTTACGTTAGTATATATATTCTTTGGCTCCTTGGTAATGAAGGGTCGTGGCCGTGCTTGAGAGGTATCGCAATATAAATAAACATTAGTACTTGGCACGGGCACTCTTTCTAACTTCAGTGACGAAGATCGCTTGGTAATAAGATCTTGCAACTCTGCGTCATTCTGCTGCGCTTGCGCGATTGCTTCGAAGTCTGGAGGCACGGCAATTGCTTCGATGCGGGAGAGCGTGTCAGCGGTAATGTTGTCTTTCCCCGAGATGTGCCTGATGTCGCTGGTAAACTGCAAAATGAAATCAAGGTAATTAAATTGTCTCGGAGAACATTTCCTGTCTTTTTGTTGGAAGGTGAAGGTGATTGGTTTGTGGTCTGTGTATATCACAAAATGTCTGCCTTCTACCATGTACCGGAAATGTTTGACACTTTCGTAAATAGCCAGCAACTCCCGATCGTATGCGCTGTACTGTATCTGTTGCCGTGACATTTTCTTAGAGAAGAAAGCAAGCGGTTGCCATTGTTCGTCCACTAATTGTTGGAGCACTGAAGCCACAGACGTACCAGAAGCATCTGTCACAAGGGCTAGTGGTGCGTCTATGATGGGATGAGCCAGTAGAGTTGATTTTGCGAGACTAGACTTACAATTTTGAAACGCTTCCAATTGTTTTTCAGTCCAAGTAAGTGGAGTGGTGCTTTTGATTTTAGGTCCTGATAGCATGTCGTGAAGAGGTGATTGTGCTTCGGCAGTGTGCAATAATACTAAGGATTGCCCCGAGAATTATAAATGCGATTAGGTACATTCAGTCTATGTAGAACTCATGCAGCTTTTACTCCTTCATATGTTATGTTTGCATAGACGGGCAGTATGTAAGTAGGTGTGAATTGCATAAACTGATGTTATTTAGTTTCCAGTTTATGAGGAACTCGTGGGCTTCACTTCCCCATAACTTATTTTAATTTACTAATATTTACAGGCACTCTTAGTTATTGTTGTTGTGTAGGTAATTCGTAAAATATGATATATTTAAATAATAACACACTAACCTATTTACATAGAAAGTATATAGGTATATTTTAGTCCAGCTGATGCTAGCTAACCTGATCACGTTACGATGTAAATAGGTACAGGTAGGTGTGGGTTTTCAATATTAATTACTCACTTACCTACGAAGAATCGTATGGAATGGTAATATTTGTATAGAATCTTTTTATCGATTCATATTTTTTTATGTGGTAATAACACATTTTTATTTTTATAAATAATGACACAAAGGTAAATTATGAAAGAAAAATTGAATGCGATCTACTACAATCGAAAGCATTTCAAAAACATATATGACGCAGAGGGCGCTCCAGTAGCGTAAAGAATTAAGGGATGAAAGATTTGGTGTGATTGACGTAGCGATCGGATAGCTCAGTTGGGAGAGCAATGCGCCGGAAACGCAGAGGTCGCGGGTTCAAACCCCGCTTCGATTGTAGTAGATCGCATTCAATTTTTCTTTCATAATTTACCTTTGTGTCTTTACTTATAATGGTAATATTGTTCAAGTTATTATCATAAGTTGAACACAGATTCAAATAATATCATAACAACTTATTGCGCAACAGCTAGATATGTACAAGAATGTTGAATATTTTCGTTACACAACAGTACTGCCTTCCTTTTGTTAGTTTCACGGTAGCCTTTATTTGAACATACTTATTCTCAAGGCACTTCAGTTTTGATGTGTAACTTTATTTAGAAATATTAATATGTAACGAAACATTTGTAGGTAGATAACGAAATTGTGACTGGCTGTCTAACAACCATCAAGCATTTTATTTAATAGGTACTTAACCAAATATTTTATTTGTACGTATATCTATGTCGAATTTAACAATTTGTTACCATAACACAACAACGGGAATGCATTTAGGTAAATATTAGCGGGCACATTCTGTTCACGACTAATTACGCCGACCGTTATCAGTTTGTTTTCAATTATACTCGTGTTTCGTCCTCGATATTAGTAACTTAAAATTATAATACACAATGTAGTAACGCATAAGTGTTACCACTTCGTCACTTGTTTGGGGAAAAAAGGTAGCCGCTATTGGCAACACTTTATTTTTTTTTTTGCATAATTTTCCCGAGCCCACCCTCATCTGCTCCTCTTCATTCGCGTTTTAGTGCTCAACCACTCCACTTGTTAAAGTTCGTGTCCTTCGTGCCTACGTGGTTTTCGCATCTACGACAACGTTTGAAGCAGTTAGAAAATGAAATTAGGGAGACAAACCGTCGCCGGTGTGTTTCCTCGTCCTCGTCATGTTCTCAGAATTCATCGAGTTCCCTGAGTTAATCGTCGTCGCGGTCCGCGTCGCAAGATCGGGAAGATCCAAACGGTTAATATTTAAACCTACCCACTTTTTAACCGAAAAATTAATAAGTTAATTTTTCAACAATAATGCATTCAGAATAGCCTATAGGGTTATTTCGCCGCATTATTATAACATGTTTTCTCGTATGGTGATGCACTCAAGAAATGTAATGCATTCAGGGTGGTCTATAGGATCATTCCGCCGCATTATAACAAAACCCATGTACTCAGATCAGTCTGCGGGACTGTTTCGCCACAGGGTTTATAACCACTTTTCTTTGTCACAAGAAATGTACCTAATGCATTCAGGGTGGTCTATAGGATCATTCCGCCGCATTACAACAAAACCCATGTACCTACTCAGATCAGTCTGCGGGACTGTTTCGCCACAGGGTTTATAATTACTTTTCTTTGTCACAAGTAATGTAATGCATTCAGGGTGGTCTAAAGGATCATTCCGCCGCATTACATACAACGAAACAAATTTTTTGTCTCGCTTTGTTTCTTGCACAAATAACGAGAATAACATATTAATGATGCTTGCATACTCATGGGCGCATCTTTCATGATTCCGGCCTGGAATGAAGCTGCCGCATTACAACAAAACGAAATTTTTGTCTCGCTTTATTTCTTGTACAAATAACGAGAATAACATATTTATGATGCTTGCATACTCATGGGCGCATCTTGCATGATTCCGGCCCGGAATGAAGCTGTACCAGCACCAGCCATCATCGAGGAGCCTGCACTACAGCTGCCAGCCGCCAATCTCAGAAACATCGTGCCTGAGCCTGGTCCGTCCAATGCTCCGCAAATTACCGATCCACTGCCAGAGGCACTTTTGGTCGCGGAAAACAGTAACACATTTTCCCGTAGGAGCTAATAGGATCTTGGGATCCGACCCTTCTCAAACATGTGGCCAGCAGATTTGAGTATATACCTACATCAGGTTTAGAAAAACAAGCGAGCTGTCTCGCACAGGACTTGGACAAGTATTTAGTGCCTTCAAATTGCAAGAAAATTGCCGTTCCACAACTAAATGCTGAAATAACAGGCGGCATCAAATGAACTGTTGTAAAAAGAAACGAATACATCGAGTTCAGACAAAAATAGTTGGCCACGGCCATTACAGTATAGTAGGACGTATGTTGACGTCGCAATTAAGATCTAAAGACAAAGTTAACAACAATTCTACAAACAATTTTTAGATTTGGGGCGTATTCTGTGCGATATACACATACACACATAACGATTCATGGAGTCGCAGAAATGTCATCCTATATTCTCTAAAAAAGGAGTTTTGAGAACAACTAGCTGTCCCAAAAATCGAGAAGTACGTTTTTGGCGTAGACCTACCAGAAACTCTAAAAAGCTGTGTCGAAATCTGGTTAACGCTTATCTTGATATATCGGTTATCAAGATAAGCGTGCAAAAACAGAAGCAACCGTCTAAATTACCAAAGAATTTAAACTGGAAGGCGGGAGCTTCAGTTCGCAGTCAGCAGAGAGCTCCGACGCAAAAACAGTAGCCTGCCACAACGACCAGTCGGCGTCAAGGAACCTCGTCACACAGATCGTCTCATCGGACCAAACACTCGCCGACGCTAGACTCGGTCTCGGTACGCTGCGCCGGTCGACTCGCTGATTCTTATGAACAGTGGTCAGTTATCACTCGTGACTAATCCTTTTTATTCTGGATAAACGGATACCAGTTAACTTTTAATAAGCCAGTAAATCGGTCTAATTCTCCTACTGTCTCAAGTAACTGAGTTAGAACAAAGTCATTTTACTGAAACTCTTAATAATCTAGGTACTTGATATATAGGTGCCATATCAGAATGCGAGCCTTGCTCGGACCAATTTTTGTCAAAGGTTTTGTTAGTGCCTAAGCCTAACGGGAGCATGAGACTTATCCTTAATTTAAAATATTTGAATAAATGTATTCCCACACAGCACTTTAAATTGGAAGACTTAAGAATTGATTTGAAATTAAATTCTAAAGACTGCGTTAAAGTCAACGTTAGATTTAAAGACGACATTCTCATAATCGAAAAACTGAAAAAAATTGGGTTTCATTATAAATTAACAGAAATCGAATCATAGGTGAACTAGAACAGTTTCAGAAATTAATCGATTAAATAATTAATGGGTCTTCTAATTTCTGCATGTGCATGTCCAGCTGTGGAATATGGCTGGCTGTATACGAAACAGGCGAAACGTATCAAGTATTTAAATCTACTCAACCATAATGATTACGAACAATATATGAACATTTCCGATTCTCTTCTGCCCGATTTCAATATTTTCAATTGGTGGATTCATGCGATACGCAACTCAGACCACCGTATTAAGGACGAAAATTTCGCAATTGAAATCTTTTCTGACGCCTCAACTGCGGGGTGGGGGCGGCATGTGGTGATCATACGGGTAGCGGCAGGTAGTCTAGCACAGAGAGTAATTTACATATCAACCAATTGGAACTCCTTGCGGCCTATTTTGCCCTCAAAATATTTGCCAAAAATTACTACCGTTGCCAAGTAATTTTACGAGTTGATAACACCACGGCAGTATCTAACATTAACCAAATGCGAGGCATTCAGTACCCCCATCCTACAAAAGTAACAAAAGATTTGTAGCAGTGGTGTGAAACTTGAAAAATATTTGTAGTAGCATCATATATAAAATCCTCAGATAATATCACCGCAGATAGAGAATCTAGACGTTCCCACATTATACAGAATGGGAACTTTCCGTCTCAGGCTACTGAAAACTGCAATTTGGTAATCCCACTATCGGTCTATTTGCCAACCAAATCAATAAAAAATGTGAAAAATAGGTGTCCTGAAGTAGGGATCCAGATGGATACGCGTATGACGCATTTACCATCGAATGGTCAAGGTTTTTCTTCTATGCTTTTCCACCAGTGTCCGTTATTCTAAAGAAAGGCCCTGAGTAAAATCATTTCAGAAAAGCATAGGGTACCGTATCATGGTTGCTCCAAACTGGCCAACACAACCCTGGTACCCTTTATTTTATCGGCTCTTGATATCCGATGTGCATGAAATAGGTGATTAGGGTAATCACGTTATGGTATTTAATTCCAGCAACCGGGACATCCAGGCCAGCATTACCCTGGTTGCCGGGATGTTGTCAAAACGGCGCTATTGCAACGCCGTATCCCGCCTTCCGCCGTGAATTTCATGCTTGAAGCGTCGTTATCAGACAACTCGATTAAGCATTATGATATTTGTTTAAAGCGTTGGTACATATTATGTAAAAAAAAAAAAAAAACAATATTTTTTATGTACCATCAATTCCAATTATCATAGAGTTTCTTACAGAATTATTTAATTCAGGCGCCCAATACAGCACTATCAACAGTTAATAGATCCACTCTCTCACTTATATTGAGGCCAATATCAGATGATGATCGTATAAAAAAAATAAAAAATGTAAAGGTGTTTACAGGCTTAGACCGCCATTACCACATTATAATATCAATCGGGATGTGACTTAGGTTCTCAATCATTTGGATTCATACTTTCCGAACGAATGCTTACAACTGGACCAATTTTCAATGAAATGTATAACATTACTAGCTCTTGTAACGGCGCACAGAGCGCAAACACTACCAAAAATTAAGATCCATTTGAAACATAGTATTCCTCTCAGAATTATATTTAAAATATCTGAATTGATTAAAACTTCCAAAGCAGGTGTGAATTAACCAAGCTTGTTTTTACCATATTTTGACGAACGTCCTCAAATATGCCCTGCCATGACATTAGAAGCATATCATAGTAAGGACAAAATACTTACGCATATCCAACTCTCTTTGCATATGGCTTAAAAAACCCCATAATAGTATTAAAGCCACAACACTTGGTCGTTGGATAAAATCAACTTTAAAACATAGCGGAATTGACATATCTATCTTTTTTTCACATATCACAAGACTTGCTTCAACAATTCAACATCCCTAGCTTACAAATTATTATTAAATTATTAGGTTATTTTATTTTATTATTTATTAGGTGTAGGCATTGACGCCTTAAGGAAATCTGCGGGATGGAGTGACAATTCCGCTACCTTTGCCAGATTCTAGAACAGAACTATTGCTGAATTCGATAAGGATAACACAGCTCTTGCTAGAGCTATATGTCTACAGTAATTAAAATAATCATGATTTATGGTTATCTATGCCTATCAATGAGATTTGAAAGAAATCTTAAATGTGCTGTTGTTACTATTAATATAATAACTAACAGTTTACTAATTCTGATATTTCCTATTATTCTCTCAACATCTACATTGTGTATTATAATTTTAAGTTACTAATATCGAGGACGAAACACGAGTATAATTAATGATTAAACGAACTTACCTGTAAGTGAAGTTCTATCATAATTATACGAAGGGTTTCGTCCGAAGATATTAGTAACGTACTCCCGCCCGCCCAGACCCAATCGGAAATATCATAATTCTTATTAAGCTCTAAACTAAATGAAGAGGAGCAGATGAGGGTGGGCTCGGGAAAATTATGCAAAAAAAAAAAAGTGTTGCCAATAGCGGCTACCTTTTTTCCCCAAACAAGTGACGAAGTGGTAACACTTATGCGTTACTACATTGTGTATTATAATTTTAAGTTACTAATATCTTCGGACGAAACCCTTCGTATAATTATGATAGAACTTCACTTACAGGTAAGTTCGTTTAATCATTAATTTCTCTGTTTTATTTTTTTGACATTACTGCACAAAGTACTGATCACAATGTTATGTGACTTTTGTTCAAAGATTCAAAGATTCAAAGATTTATTTGCCAAGAATACAGTGTTACAGGTGTTAAATACAATTAAAGTACCATGTATTCAGCCTACATACAGGCATGCAATTTTTTTAAAATAAAAATAAACTAAGAAGACACAATTGATTATTAAAAATTAAATGTATAATATAATGTCAATAGCCTAAATTCTACCTTATTCTACATGTCTCGAGAAAAACATTTACACTGTAGAAACATCCATCGA
Source organism: Apotomis turbidana (assembly GCA_905147355.2). Classification (NCBI taxonomy): domain Eukaryota; kingdom Metazoa; phylum Arthropoda; class Insecta; order Lepidoptera; family Tortricidae; genus Apotomis; species Apotomis turbidana. The sequence goes on along the minus strand of LR990299.1, from coordinate 5,612,907 downwards.
GCAGCCATTTATTTAAATTTCTTTTAAAACTATTTCCTTCCATAGACCTTATGTCATTGGGAATGCGATTGTAAATGTCAATGCACATATTAAAAACATTTTTCTTATAAAGCATTCTATGGCAGCGCGGCTTTTGTAGCAGATGCCTGCCTTTTAATCTAGTCTGCCTTTGCCTTGCCTTTAGTTTCTCCACGCTTTTCGAAGTAACTCAAATGAGTTTTTACAAAAATACAAACTTATATATAGACATGGCAAAGGCAGAATGTGTAACTTTTTGAATAGTGGGACACAACTATCATCAAACCAAGCACCGCAAATGATTCTGATACATTTTTTCTGTATCTTAAATACTCTGTCTACTTCTACAGAATTTCCCCACAAAATCAGTCCACACAGAAGCACAGATGATACGTAGCCGTGATAGGCCGTGAGTGCGGCTTCTGTTGAAACAGTGTCACGTAATCGTTTAAGTGCAAAAACAAAACGGTTTAATTTTGTACATATTTGTTCAATATGCACCTTCCAATTTAAGTGCTTATCCAGCATAATACCGAGAAATTTAAAGCTATCAACCTTATCAATATTTTCTTTGTTATAATTTAAATTTATAGTAATGTCAGAAGAATTATATGTAAGAAATTGCATGTATTTAGCTTTATTAATATTTATATTTAAATTATTATTTTTCATCCAATTAATAATGTTCATTAGAGATTTATTTATGTCACGTTCATACTCGTACGTTAACGGATTGTTACATTTTAAAATCAGGGTCGTGTCATCGGCAAACATTATAGTTTTTCCTGGGTTTGTTGTAGGTACTTCAATATTATAAGCCACTATACCCACTTTTTCTTTTTTTTTTCTTTTTCCGGAAATATCTAAAAGGATATCATTTCTTGTTTGGATTTTTTTAATCCTCGTCGCCAGTGTGATGTCCTGGGGTTCCGTGCGGGAGTATATTCAATTAAACACTTTCTAATTCTAATTTTAAAATATGGCTTCCATCAGGTTAATGATGATTTCGCCAATTACAAGTTTGCTCGTAGAGCATGCCGTTGTTCGGTGAGGTTTTGCTTTTTGTAAAGTGATAGCGATTTACAAAAAACCACGCGGACTATCGGGCCTTGACCCAGGAAGGGCTATGAACGCTTCAAGTTGAATTCTTCATTAGCTATTCACTCATACGTTAGATCACTGCACAATACGCTATCAATACTACACATTGAACAACAAAAATGAATAAATAATGAACAACGCAACTTAAACGCATGCGGCCATCTTAAGTCACAAACCGGAAGTCACAATTAAACACTTTAATGGGTTTTCTGTCCACTACGACCTGCCCGTTCCCGTTGACGTCTGTCATAGCAATGGCGGCAGCCGGGCAAGTGGCGGGGACACTTTATTATCATAAAGGTGTCTATACACCACAAGACACATTGTTGTGACAATAACAATTGACGTACGTTTGTGTTCAACTACTGAAAGGCGTACCGCAAAAAGATGTTTAATATGACGTAACCTAATAGTGAAAAGCCATGGAGTAGTTATAATAACCCTTATAAGACTCGTATAAGTTATACGCCGTGTAGTAGACGTGGCCAATATTGCGTTTCATAACTAGCAAAGTGAAATTTGATGACATCGCACGCGTTTTGCAATTTTATTGTATTGAAATTAAGTTTTATGTTTGGAGATTAACCGTGTTATGCGTGACAGAGGTTTTGACGTTGTGACTGATTATGGGTCTGGCGTGTTACACGCTTTTATTATTTGATAAATTGTTGTGTCCGTGTATGCTAATGTGCTAGTTAGGAGTTACCTAAGTAGAAGTTATATCTCTTGACGTGCGATTTTTATCGACACTGAATCTCGTCTCGTCGGGGATAGTGCAATATGTACCGTGGAAATAACAGCTATCGATAAAGTTCTCATTTCAATAAAATGCTTAGCATTTGTTTGAATATTTTTTTTTTTTTTTTTTTCAATTTATTTGGGACAACAAACAGTAACACACATAGATTAAAAACACAATACTTAAAAGAATTTGAAACATGTGAGACCAATCACGTTATCCACGAATTACAATAATATAACTAGAGCGCAAGCAACAATAGGTACACAGAAATTGTATAACAGTCTGGGAATAACAATTACCTACTTACAATATCAGAACTTAAATACAGAGCAAACTAGGCGTAAAAATAGAATGATTCATTCCAGTACCGCGGCAAGCTCAAACATAACCTCGCTGCAACTTCATTAGAACGTTATTTTTGTAAACAGTGTCTGACATCATGAAGATGTCAATTTCATTAAAGTGTGTGTTATATGACTTGACTAGCCTATGTAAAGGATCTCGTTGGCCTGCGCGGGTGCGGCAGCGCGCGGTCGCGAACAGCTGGTGCTCGCGTACCGCGCGCTGCAGCGCCCGCGTCGGCACGCGGTAGCACAGCGCACCGCTGAGGCTGAATATTGATTCGTATCTACACTTGTTACTTACGCGGTATTGCACTATCCCCGATGATATAACTACCCTACAATTAAATTCTAAAATTGTAGGTATAGAAAATCGGTTTTCTATTAGGGGTTATTATTTCAGGAAAAATCTTGTCGGCGCGATGCTGTATTTGCGCCAGCCGTACAGCGCTATCTGTTAGTAAAAATACTTTTTTGTGTTACGCAGTCAGGTAAAATTACCCTAACCCTTTTTTTGGGCTGGGCAATGTTAGCATTCATAGGTTAGCAAGTTACTGGATAACATTACCCACCATCATAACTCTGGTTTTAATAAGTATTTTTAATACAAACTACAGTAAAAATGATCAACAGTTCTTATTTTATAACAAATAATAAGATACATTCACCTGAGGCTTCCCCATTCTGTAAAAAATACACCAGAACTTCACCTAGAATTGGCCCGCCAAATCACGCACCTTATTCGACTAGTTCCAACACGTTACGGAATGAAGTTGCGCGTAAATGTGATTCCCAGTGATACCACAGATATAATCTATTTACCACTAAAAATAGTAGTGCTGCCATAATCATCTTGAAATTGACTACAGTAACGTTTCTTTTTTTAAGTAGCGTTTTGGGCAAAGTTCCCTGTGGAGGCAAAGTTGGCGTATTTCACGGTACTTCCCAATACAAGCGTCTACCGCCCTTCTTTTGCCGGTATAAAAACTATACTATATCTATTTCCGATCTCGGCACTCAAATTATCTCCATACCAAATTTCATCTAAATCGGTTCCTTTACATTTATTATATTGTACTATTATCTATTCTGTGATATTAGTAAGAATTCTAATGTGACCCACATAGTTTAATTAGTTCAACAGCCGCGCAGCATTGTCCACGAAGAAGTTTGCGGAGAAGTACAACCTAAGGCGCTCCCGTCGCCGGCAACTGTACCGCGCACAGTTCGATGACTATGTTCCTCTGCTGTACAAGAGCTTGGGAGTTTAACCAACAATATGGCTTAACAATATGGCTTAAAATATGTACCCAGTTACACAAACCTTCGTTAAGACTGCAGTGTACAGAAAATTTGTAGATATTAAGATTAAGCAGGTTTACTAATGTTTCGCCGAAAATTATTTAGCAAATTCTTAACTCGCCGAACTACGTATCCCATATTTTTATTTGGTCAAATTTTCATTTCCCAACTCAACGTTTCGCACTGATATCTTTTCCCAATTAATGATTTGATAAACTATTGTTAGACCAATTATTATCTGGGATTTTTATAAGATGTCAATTATGTTTTCGTCAAATGTATTGATTGGCATACCTTGATTTAGCAACATATTGAATGGCATTATGAAATCTAACCTAGTTTGTTAGAATGCAAGGTTCAAATTGCAGTATAATTTTAGTGCATTAAGCGGGTAGGGTGATATGCACCATGCACCTAAATTTAGAGGGTACTTTTGTTTACATACTTTGTGGCTCAAAATAGCATTTCATTCTTGAGTTATCATCGCTGATAGTTAATGTGCGTGTGTGCATAAAAAAAATAACCCTAACCTACCTATCTCTGGGAACAGTTTCGTCCCGAAGACTGTAATCCCGAAGACTGTAATCCCGACGGCTAGAAATCCTACAGTTCATATACATACGTATCACAAGTACAACAAAAGGAGCGTTTTTAGGGATATAAAAAAAAAACTAACCTAACCTAACCCGGCCGAGTCGGATCTGATCACATATGTACATACGTATCACAAGTACAACAAAAGGAGCATTTTTTAGGGATATAAAAAAAAATAACCTAACCTAACCCGGCCGAGTCGGATCTGCTCACATACATACGTATCACAAGTACAACAAATTGATTTTGATTAAAAAATATTTTTTTCGGTTTATATTTATGTTTTATTTTGCACTATCATCATACTGTAAGCAATGGTTGTAGGTAATTTGCCCAAATGGCTTTTGATGAATCGTTATTTGACTAAACAAATCATTTGCTACACAATTATTTACCACATAAAATTTGACGATATACCTATTATGGCCTACCAACTCTTATCCCCGACTACGGTTGCACAAAAGTGATACTTCCTCGTACAACTACCGCCCTGCTTTTTAGGGTTCCGTAGCCAAATGGCAAAAAACGGAACCCTTATAGATTCGTCATGTCTGTCTGTTCGTCCGTATGTCACAGCCATTTTTTTCCGAAACTATAAGAGCTATACTGTTGAAACTTGGTAGGTTGTAGATGTATTCTGTGAAACTATAAGAGCTATACTGTTGAAACTTGGTAGGTTGTAGATGTATTCTGTGAACCGCATTAAGATTTAGATGCAAAAATAAAAAAATAATTATAATATTGGGGGCTCCCCATAATTAGAACAGAAACTCAATATTTTTTTTTCATCAAACACATACGTATGGGGTATCTATGGATAGGTCTTCAAAAATGATATCGAGGTTTCTAAAATATTTTTTTTCTAAACCGAATAGTTTGCGTGACAGAACGCTTCCAAAGTGGAAAAAAGTTGGTCCCCCCCCCCCCCTTTAACTTCTAAAATAAGAAAATGAAAAATCTAAGAAAAACATATGATGTACATTACTATAAAAACTACCAACGAAAATTGTTTTGAACGAGATCTAGTAAGTAGTTTTTTTTTACCTAACTTTGCACCTAATTTATATGGGGCGCTATACATACCAGGTGCAAACCTAACTAAACCACTTAGGGATGGAGTGTTTGTACGGAACCCTCGGTGCGCGAGTCCGACTCGCACTTGGCCGGTTTTTTTCAGTATGAAAAACTACTAAGTATGTCTATGTTCGTTCCCGGGACTCAAATTACTTATCTCTAAATTTAGAGATAGTACCGAAATGTTCTCGGGAACGTTCTTTACCCATACAAATCAGGCAACATTCTCGGGAACGGGAAATCTAACAAAATTTCATCTAAGGAAGTCTGTTGAGCGGTTTAAGTGTGAACGGTAACTGTTACTTGCAAGCAGTTACTAGTATTGCATTTATTATCTATACACGGTGATTCAGGAGTCGTGAGCAGGAGTTATAGGGGTGATGGAATCGATTACATTCAGCGACTTTCACTATGGGGTTAACAACAAAATCGCAAAACAAAAGACAGCCGTTCCATACATTTTGGACAGTTAACGATCAATTAACTATAAAAAAAAATTAACAAAAAAAAGAACCGACTTCAGTAAAACTAAAAAGCCAAAAATAACCCGTTCAAGTACAGATTACATTTGACTCACCCTTCGAAGTCGATCCCAAACCACTCAGTTCTTATATTTATATATTATAGTTTACGCGAGGTTTGGCACCGACTTCGAAGGGTGAGTCAAATGAAATCTGTACTTGAACGGGTTATTTTTAGTTTTACTGAAGTCGGTTCTTTTTTTTGTTAAAAAATTTTTTGCTGTTTAGTGGTTCATATAAAAGTTCTAGTGGCCATCTGTGGTGTTCATCATCAGTTTCCTGACACCAAATCCTATTTAGGTAACATTTGAAGAGTTCCCTCGATTTCTCCAAGATTCCATCATCAGATCCCGACTTAGTGCCAACGGGACCAACTCGGAGTTATACCCTACTCGAGAACCTCCTCCTTTTTTGAAGTCGGTTAAAAATTGCAATTCTTCTACTGCTCACTAGAGTTCGCTAGTGCTAAGAAGAGCTAGCTAGAGTACCGACCTCTGGTGATTATTAGATATTTTTTTAAACGTCAGTCTAGTAATTAACCCAGAAGCATAATTAATGATTGTAAATAAATAAAACATAATTAGGTATGTGTTTAATTGTAATACTTTCGTCTAAGCACCAGAACTGTTATGTAGATATTGTACTGTTATTGTGTAATAAATATCGATTAAGAAGTCGATTAATAAAAAATAAGTCTTCTGTGCTTAGAATGCTTGTCAGGACAATTCCAGTAACACCAAACACGACTCGGTTACGTTGTTTGGTTACCGTGTTCTGTAGGGTCCTTTCCGGTTCCAGCATCAGACCAGTTTTATGGTACCGTATTCAATAGCACCATGTATATTTGTTTCCTCCTAGTAATTTAACTATCCGAATCGGCACATCTAATCGCTACCTTCGAAACACTGGCCGTTTAGAAGTAAAGTTCTAGTGGCCATCTGTGGTGTTCATCATCAGCTTCCTTACACCAAATCCTATTTACCGAATGTAAATTCTTGACTTTATCAATAAATTACCGAAAGCGCCGTACATGTCCCTATAACATTTGAAGAGTTCCCTCGTTTTCTCCAAGATTCCATTATCAGATCCCGACTTAGTGCCAATGGGACCAACTCGGAGTTATACCCTTTCGATAAAAAAAAAAATTGAAAATCGGTTCACGGTTCTCGGAGATATCGAGTAACACACATACAAAAAAAAAAAAAAAAATTTGAATTGAGAACCTTGTCCTTTTTTGAAGTCGGTTAAAAAAACATAATTGTGATTTCGTGACTGAGTCCATGTCCATGAAAGTTGCTCAGTGTGGCCCGCCGATCACCTCTAACTCCTGCTCATGACTCCCGAATCCTCCTGTATAAGCAGGGATTCTGATGTTATTCATATATTTTATTGTTTCGATCGATGGCCGCACAGCAGTCTCCACGAAAGCGTCGCGGAGAAGTACAACCCTAGGCGCTATGCCGGTATTTTCTGCGACGCAGTTCTATAACTACCTATTACCAACGTGCCCCTGCTTTACAGCTTTGCTGCAGTGTCCCAGAAGATTTGTAGATATTCAGTGTTTTTTTTTTAATGATAAGTATTGATGTTTTATTTCAACGTGTTAATCTATTACCGCAGGATTAGGCCACTCCGTTTTCGCCTGTCATTTTTAGGGTTCCGTAGCCAAATGGCAAAAAACGGAACCCTTATAGATTCGTCATGTCTGTCTGTCCGTCCGTATGTCACAGCCATTTTTTTCCGAAACTATAAGAGCTATACTGTTGAAACTTGGTAGGTAGATGTATTCTGTGAACCGCATTACCTCCCCATACTTAGAACTGAAACTCAATTTTTTTTTCATCAAACACATACGTGTGGGGTATCTATGGATAGGTCTTCAAAAATTATATCGAGGTTTCTAAAATATTTTTTTTCTAAACCGAATAGTTTGCGTGACAGACGCTTCCAAAGTGGAAAAAAGTTGCCCCCCCCCCCCCCCCCCCCTAACTTCTAAAATAAGACAATGAAAAATCTAAAAAAAACATCTGATGTACATTACTATAAAACTACCAACGAAAATTGTTTTGAACGAGATCTAGTAAGTAGTTTTTTTTAGGGTTGCGTAGTCAACTAGGAACCCTTATAGTTTCGCCATGTCCGTCTGTCCGTCCGCGGCTTAGCTCCGTGATCATTAGTACTAGAAAGCTGAAATTTGGTATGGGTATGTGTATGTATCACGCCGACAAAACGGTAAAATAAAAAATAAAAAAATATATATTTTTGGGGTACCTCTCGAACACCTAAAGTGGAGGTGAATTTTTTTTTTCGTTCCAACACTAGTGTGTGGGGTATCGTTGAATAGGTCTTTTAAAAATAATAGGGGTTTTCAAACATTATTTTTTGATTAATTTAGCAGTTTCGTAAATAATCGCTTCGAAAATAAAAAAAATAGTGTCCCCCCCCCTCTAACTTTTCAACCACGGGTCAAAAAATTATGAAAAAAATCATGAACATGAGGCCTTATAAGAACTTTCAATGAAAACTATATTGAACAAAATCAGTTAAGCCGTTTTTGAGTTATCGCAAAATTTCATAATTTTCTTAAAATAACATAAATTGTCTTCCAGAAGGTAATAAGTGACTATAGTTACTTTTGCGGTTACGACCTTTTTATAGAGCTTGAAATCTTTGTCGTAACTTAAGTCTATTGTGAAGGATGAGCAACTACGGAACCCTACACTGAGCGTGGCCCGACATGCTCTTGGCCGGTTTTTTAATACCTAACTTTGCACCAATTTATATGGGGCGCTATACATACCAGGTGCAATCTTAACTTAACCACTTAGGGATGGAAAGTGTTTGTACGGAACCCTCGGTGCGCGAGTCCGACTCGCACTTGGCCGGTTTTTTAATTTGAGGAAAAAGATGCGTTTTGAGACTCATATCGTAGACGTGTCCACTTAACTGAAACACCACAAGTCCTAATCAAGAACGCCTAAGTCCTAATCAGGAAAAAAAAACAACAAAATTCTGCGTTAACTATTTATTGCCATAACCACAGAATGAATGATTACTTTGTAAAACTCGTACATATTATGTAGGTTAAACGCCACACGTGCGTTTCATAAATTGGTGCAATGGAAACTTATCTTACAAATTCTCTGTTTAGTTTAGAAATAAATGCGCAACGAAATGTCTTTAAAATTCTTAAAAATATATTTTGGATCTTAACATTTAAGTTTGGAGAACGTTCCTGCCGCTTCCTAAGATTTCTTTTATATTATATCCTCAAGTTTTTTCATGTTCCACATCATAATAATATGTTATGCTACTACGGCATTTGACTACAATGGAAAATTGTAACATTTACTAAACACATTGAAAAATACACGGAAACAAATTCCTACACTAACACTAACTGTTGGATATTATATCATTTTCAATTCGACAAAAACTAAAAAGAAGACGTGTTTTGACTACTGATTTTTATGACGTCACAAGCCAGTATAGTCTTCATAGAAACTGCATACTAGTTAACAGATCGTTTTGACATTTCATAAAGACTAGCTGATTTGAGCTATTATCAAATACCGTATTATGTCCACTATTGTAAGCTCCGTCCAGTTAGTATAAAATACAAAAAACATTCCTTATACCTACAGTCTTAAAATTCTTACTCATTATTGACACATTCGTGAATCGTAACAATATATTGTCCCGCCTCTGGAACCGCCTTCCCCTCAAGATCAAGCAAGCACCGAACAAATTCGCTTTCAAAAAAGGTTTGCGTGACCTCTACGCTAGCAGAGTTGTGAATTCTTAGCTAAGTATCTGATTAGGATATTTCATCTGTATTTAATAATATATATGTGTATATATTATATGAATATATGTATTTATCTAAGTATTTATTTATCAAAACTTGCCTGAGTTAGTTGCACCGCTCACAATTTATCTGCTTTGCCCAAAGGTTGACTGGTAGAGAATGCCTCATGGCATTAAGTCCGCCTTTTGTACGATAAGTTTTCTTTTGTGCAATAAAGATTAAATAAATAAATAAATAAATATTATTCTTCGCAGACTTTTAGCCACGTTTTCAGTAATATAATAGTTCCATTCGTAAAAATTAGGGGTTGTACACTTTGTCCAAAGGATTCTGAGACTTTGTTCGTAAAGATAGTATTTTGGACTCTTCCCAAATTTGCAAAATTCTTGGACAACTCTTGGTTCTGGAGGAACTTTTTAGTCCATTTGAAGATTCGTACGTAATGCCTCAAGACACTATTCAAGAATGTGTCATGCCATCAGCCGTGATGTTCAGGGGATCCCCTTTTATAGACAAAAGCTTCATTTCATCGGTTTTTTTCCCTGTAGTATCCATACTAATATTATAAATGTGAAAGTGTGTCTGTCTGTCTGTCTGTTACCTCTTCACGCTTAAACCGCTGAACCGACTTAGATGAAATTTGGTATGGAGATAGTTTGAGACCCGGGAAAGGACATAGGATACTTTTCATCCCGAATAAATTTAGTGTTCCCGTGGGATGAGCGGGTAACACCGCGGGGCACAGCTAGTTTTTCATAAAATATATGTAGGTATAGCTTCAGAGAAAAATGATTGCGATGAAATCGGCTGGTGACAACCAAAACTCAATAAAATTCCTGTCGCTGCCCTTCAGAACCTCGTATTTCGTAAGTAGATTGACAATGAGATACGAGTTTTGTTTTAAGTAAGTATTTGTTACCGAGTTTTGGTTAAATGATATGTCCATGAAATGGAACATTTGTCTATAAAGGGCAAACCGATGTTCAAATATGCTTTGTTAAGATCCAAACTCAAACGCATTAACCCCTTACCCGCTCATCTCGACGGAAAACTGTGCCCCGCACGCCAAGCTGATAGCAGCACCTCTAGCATAACTGTCATACGCGACTATTTCTCGCGCGAGATAATTACCCGTCTCTTTCTGTGCAGTAATGTGAGAAAGTGTAGTTGTGCTAGACGGGCAGGTATGACGCTGTATAGCGGCAGATAACGTCGTGGCGTCTGGGCACAGTTGCCCGGCGACGTGAGACGTGTTTGGCGCCAGGTTAAGCGCCCAGCTGCTTATAAAGGATGGGCACGTAGTCGTCCCACTCGGCCTGGTAGAAGTTGCCGGCCACCGGATCGCCCAGCCCGTACTTGGTGGCGAACTTGTTGATGGAGAATCCTCCGCGGTTATCACCGGATCTGTAAAAAACAAATCGAAATTTAAACTCTTACACAGATGCACACGGAATAAATGCAAGTCAAAATCAACCAGCGCTTCGAACATATGATATCTAGAGAAACGCACCAATAATGTTCCGCAGTAATTTTCTTTTCTAACGAAAGTGTCCAGTGAGTGAGATTGAATGTTATGGTTTCTATTACTACCCTTAGGTATTATGCCAGTATGCGCTTCTGAGCCATTTCGTTGAGCTTCTTTGTCCCTCCCTCTCTTGCATGTTCAACGCCTTCGTGTCCTTGCAGCAGAACTGCTGGCTGGGTGTAGTCACCGAAACGAAACGAGAATGACCGTCTCGTTGCTAACAAGTCGGTCAGTGAGATACTCAATCTCACTTCTCTCTCTACTCTCAAAACTTGGGATTCACGGGGGAATCTTAGCTTAGTTTCTTCGGTCAGTGTTCCTCGTAAACTAATAATCTCGAGTGGAATTTTTACAAATCATATTTCGGAATTATAGTGTGAGGTGGTCCGATATCTATTTAATTTATTTATTTTATTACGAAACAAACCTAACCTGACCTAATGGGTTCTTTAAAACGATGTTTATAAAACCCTGAAAATATTATGGGTTTCAGGAAAAACATTGTTTGGGACAAACAAAAATAAGGTGCAACGTTACAGAAGGGGGAACAATGTTTCGAAGTGTACGTGAGTATGTCTCACCAGCACCTCGTTGTTAACCAGCTATAACTAGGTATTCCCGGATGAAATTTCTTAAAGCTACTAGGTATGCTATAAGAATCTCAGTTCTGATTCTTTAGTCATTGATCATCTACCCTCTAAATACAACATCTCATCTCATCTCAGCTGCAGCTTCTAGAAGAGGTCTGGAGCTGTTCTGGCGAGTATTACGAGGGATCCTCAGCAATAACTCACGTGTTGGGCAGCCTCGGCTCGTCGAAGGTCAGCTTCCCAGGCTGCTGGTAGACCAGGAACAGGTAGCGATGCAGGCCGGTGCCCTGCGGAGGGCCAGAGCCGACGTAGGCGGAGTGTCTCGCCGGCGGCCACGTTGTCTACTACGTTGGTTGTGTCTCACCAGCGTCTCGTCATTAACCAGCTACGTATTAAAGCTTGCTTAAAGCAACTATGCTCTGATTCTCAGTTCTGATTCTCCAGGCATAGGTCATCCACTTACTAGTTAGACAGTCTCAGGTGCAGCATCTAAGGTAGAAGAGGCCTAAAGCTGTTCTGGCGAGGGATCCTTAGCAGTAACTCACGTGTTGGGCAGCCTCGGCTCGTCGAAGGTCAGCTTCCCAGGCTGCTGGTAGACCAGGAACACGTAGCGATGCAGGCCCGTGCCCTGCGGAGGGCCAGAGCCGACGTAGGCGGAGAGGGTCTCGCCGGCCGCCACGCTGTCGCCGGGCACGTTGCCGACCAGCCAGTGGTGCCATTCGCGGAACTTGGGCTCGGCGCGGGAGGGCGCGTCGGGGTCTGCGGAGGAAAATGTTACTATATGTTAATACGTCATTAAAAACTAAAAATACCCCCGACATGATACAAGTAGCTGGCCATCTTGAGGCTGTCATTCAATGAGTGACACAGAAAATGCTACTAGAACTGAACATGAATACAAATTTGAATTTTTAGCTTCAATGTTCGCTGAGATCTTGTCACTTGTTCCAATTAAAGCTGATTATCTTGGAAACTACTGGTCCTAGTTCCACCAAACAGAGCTAAGAACCATCTGGACGGAAACGTCTTTCGATTAAAAAAACACTTAAATTGGTCCATCCGTTTGGGGAGTAGGATGCCACAGACAGACACACAGAAACATCATGTTGAACTTATAACACCCCTCTTTTTTCTTCAGGAGTTCAAAATATCCATGATATGCAGTTCTTTCACAAAAAAATAATGATATAGGACGATTAATCCAATCGGGTGAGTATGGAGAAGTCAGTATGCATGCAGGTCATGGTTTTTCTGCCAGAGCAGAAAAACTATCTATAACGTCGATGACCTTTCAAGCTAATCAAAAAGAAACAAATACCTGCCTAATGCTAATATTATTTTATCTGTGGTAATGACCCTAACCAGGCTATCCCCACGCGTTTCGACCGCGCGAAACATTCCGATCTCTAAGTGCCAACCCCGCGTGACAAAACGTCAGTGGGCTGCCACGCCTCGCGGCGAGCGGACGGCGCGCACGCATAGCTAACGTTTCCCGCGCAACCTGTGCTGTACGATGTCAAAAATTAAAAGTCGGGCATATTGTTTTTGTGGCAACAAAGACGATTGAAAATGATTTCGTTTGTTCCAGAACACATTAAACTCTCCGGAATATTTTGTTTAAGAATTAACGTTTACTGGGGCACTATTGACGCGTAACTATTAAAGTCTGGATATTTCTGTAAAATTCTTTATGGGGGCGCCTAGCTTTTTTCGAAATAATTGTGTTGGTTTGATGCCATGCTGTGTTGTTATTACTGAAGGTTTAGTTATACAATCAATAAGTAAAATATTTAAAGATTCACTCTATAATACGTTATGTTTTAGAAACACGATTACTTGTAGTTTCCTCGATAGTTTTTTTTTAGTTAACCTCAAAAAAGCAACATAAACCCTGCAGTCATAAATACTGCAGGGAAAGTTATCAGTTTTTTTAATAATAACATAACGAGATGTTATCTATAATGTATAAGTACGTCTCACATTTTCAAAAACTGTATTATTTTAATAATTAAACCGAAAACATGATTTCCGCGCTCCCAGCAGAGATGGGCAAAAGTTAATCGATTAACGATTAAGATTAACTTTTTTAATCTCGATTAACGATTAAAATTGACGATTAGTTAATCTAATCGTACGAGTTCCGATTGATTTAATCTCGATTAAGTTAATTGTCGATTAAATTTATAATCGATTAATTAATTCGATTAACTTTCTCTCGATTAATATTAGGAAAAATAAGATAAGATTTTTTGTAAGTCTAAGTCCCTGCCTAGAACATCTTGGCGTGCGGAGAGCGGAGAGACGCGTGCGGAGAGCGGAGTGCGGAGGGCGGAGAGTGGCGTGCGGAGAGCGTTGAGCAGCGTGCGGAGAGCGGCGTGCGGAAAACGGAGAGCGGCTTGCGGAGAGCGGAGAGCGGCTGCGGCGTGCGGAGAGCGGAGACCGGCTGCGGCGTGCGGAGAGCGGAGAGCGGCTGCGGCGTGCGGAGAGCGGAGAGCCGCGTGCGGAGAGCGGAGAGACGCGTGCGGAGAGCGGAGAGACGCGTGCGGAGAGCGGAGAGCGGAGATACGCGTGCGGAGAGCGGCGTGCGGAGAGCGAAGAGACGCGTGCGGAGAGCGGAGTGCGGAGGGCGGAGAGTGGCGTGCGGAGAGCGTTGAGCAGCGTGCGGAGAGTGGCGTGCGGAAAACGGAGAGCGGCTTGCGGAGCGGCTGCGGCGTGCGGAGAGCGGAGAGCGGCGTGCGGAAGCAATAGAGAATGGTGTTCAATCGTCCTGAAGTGGGCAACCCAGTGGGAATCGGGTTGTATGGGCGCCACGCATCTGCTGACTAGACTGGTTGACCAAACGAGCGAAGGCACGAGAAAAAGCTAGCGTTTACATAACGGAGGCAACCCTAGCGCACATTCCAATGACGTTGCGTCACCGGCGGGAGGGGGCATCGATAGCGGTGGCAACGCCTGCCGTCCAAACAAGTGGGGTATCTGTTACGTAGTAACTTGTATATAATCTGTGCCCTAACAGTCCTAACACCATTATCCAATCAAACAGCCCATCCCTAAGCGAATTGCCAAATTGGCTATCGTTGTCGTCGAGTTATGTAATCTGCTCGTTGACGTTCTTAACCAAACCGGCAAAAACGGTCCAGCGCCGGACCAAACAGGAGGATGAAGTTGGTACAAAGATTAAACTCAATTAAGAATTTACCACCTTGTCGGATTTGAACCAACGGCTATTGTGTACCGGAGCGAGTACGTCACTGTCAGTTATGCCAAAGGATTCTAAGATTGCAAATGCTTTGGCACTACTGGTAGGACTGTAAAGGACGGGTTGAATCTTAGTGGCTTTTAGGCCCGCGTTCGCTATTTCTGCTTCGATGTGAATTTAACTCACTCTATCCTGTCAACTGGAAAATAGTCGAAGACTGAAAAACTAATTCAAAAACTGTTTTAGTAGTAACTAAAACAGATGCTCTTGATTTTCTTGAAACCATTGATTTTCTGTTATATTTCATCATAATTATCCAGCAGTCTATGATAATCGTGTTTATCATAGGTATAGAAAATGTTATCGTGAAAGTGGTATTGCGGCATAAAAGATATCATCATAGGGATGCAGGGAAATTATTTGGGTACCTTTGGGTATCTTTAGAGTTCAGAGCTTATACGTAAATCGTTTGGTTCAAACTAGTGTCCGACCGAAACACGTTTTTCTGCCGAAACCGAAGGTTCGGTTCTGATTACAGTTTCAGCCGAAACCGAAACCGAACCTTTTATAAACGTGATCATAACGTTGTATAAAATTTCAGCGGGCCGTTTTTTCTAGATCTAATGATGAATACAATGAAACATTTCGCTGACCGGTGGAGCTAAGTGTTTCAATTTCAGTTTGGTCCAAAATTCTTTCGTATGTACGGACGATTGGATGCTTTTCTGTTCTCGTCAGGAGGTCGTATTTCTTAACAGATGCTCATGAAATTTTGTGAGTAGGTTTGATAAGTATATACTTAGATACTTTTTGTCGGTTAGAGAAATTTTAAAAAAGTGCAGATGGATATAGAGTGAGGTGGGGGTAGACAAAGTAAAAAAACTATATATAAATTTCAGCAATTACAACAAAGTCACGTTTAAATTTTGTTGAATTGATATTTTAACATTGACACTGGGTCTAAATTAAATTACCCAAAAAGTGAAAAGCATTAACGCTGTAATACTGTACTGAGGCAGCGATCTGTTAATTGTAGATGGTATAAAATTAAACAAGTTTAAAAACCAAATAATTGATTGAGTTTTATTGCATACACGCAACAATGACGAATCCTTAAGTCGTTTTATGAGATAAGTAAACCTCCTCACTTTTATCCTAAATAACCAATATCGCCATCAATTTGTTTGTAAATTAAGAAAATTGCGTTAAAAATTACACTATGAGTTGATAAATTCATAACAAAAACTAAATCAAGTAAAATTAAAGTAAATGTAAATTTTTAACCGCACTTCTCCGCTATTTTGAAAATTTCGAAAAACTGAATCGATGAAAAAATACTATAATACTTATCGAACATACTCACAAAATTTAATGAGAATCGGTCGAGAAACTCGAGAAATGCGACATTAAGGCAAGGCAACAGCCGGTAAGCGCATGGACATCCAAACATCCTGGCATACAAAAGAATTTTGGGCCACGCTGAAACGGAAATGCTTTGCTCGCTCGGTCAGTTACTTAACATTATTCGGGGAACAAACACAAACGTCACCTCACTGAGCAAAGTGATTCAGTGGCCGGCGGAGTCAGGCGAGCGACGCCATATTGCCAGCCGTGCCGAGTTGCCGACTGCCGAGCTCACCCGACGTTAGCCGAAGGCGACCCGACAGTACGATGTTGTAAGTTTCGGCGCGGCCGAAAGGTTCGGCTGTTTTTTGGCCGAAACCAAACCTTTGGCCGAAACATGATTTTTAGGCCGAAACTGGCCGAAACCGAAACTTCGGTCGGTCACGAGTTCAAACTGACTGGCTGACCTGTCATGGTGGCCGTACTTCGGGTAAGCGTATGGCAATGAACATCTATGGTCATCAAATTGGGAATCGCTCCCGAGAACCATCCCTGACCAAAAGATCTTCATTGCCATACGCTGCCCCCGGAGAAATGATGATGACGATGATGTGAACTTACCAGTCATGGCGACGGTGTAGAACTTGTCAGGACTGGCGTTCCAGGAGATCTTGGGGATATCCTTGACTTGGGTGGGTGTGAGGACATTGCCTTCGTTTACGACAGCGCCGCTCGGGTAGCATACCTGGAAACAATTGCGTACATTCAAATTCACATATATTTATTGGCGAAAATACAGTCAGTATGGTGTTCAGTGTTGTGTTGCCTTGCAGTTCAGAGAGGTAACGCCGCCAGTATAATGGGGACCTTGCCACAGGCAGAGCTAGGGCTTGCATCCCGGAATTCCGGAATTTCGAAATTCCGGAATCTCGGATGGTTTTTCCAATATTACAATTCCGGAATTGAGGACGCTCAATATCGAAAATTCCGGAATTGAAACGACATTATTTAATGTAGTTCCTAGACAGTAATATGAGATGTTTTACGGATGGTAAGTTTGGTTAAGCTTAAATACATATTATATATGTATTCACTTTAACGCTCTCAGAACGGTTAAAATTCTACTCTACAAGTGGGTACTTGAAGTATCTCTGTTTTGACTTTTGGCCCTATGGTGGACGGGTAGAGAATTTAATTAGGCATGAAGTTCACTATTTGTAAATATAGCATTAGCATTTGTTACAGTTAGCAGTGAGAACCATTTATAGTCGAAATGTTTTACTGGTTATTTTGGTAAAACACTAAATTACAGATTATTCACCAGGAATGAGCCAAATTCAACGGTTTTAATTCACATCTGTCTAAGATCTTGCCACTATTTATCTACCCACTACATAGACATTTCAAAATCTCTCATAATTAAGGCTCCACTAAGCATTTTAGAGATATGTCTTTATTCATGGTTGCGGCCTCGTGATGGAAATCCAAGGGCAATGTTGTTAATGATAGGAATGTAAGGAATCGGGAGTCACAACATTTTCAAGATAGTTATGTGCTCGGTAAAAACTTACGATAGTGATCAGCGGGGTATGAAATATCAAGGTATAATAAAAAAGTCATACATGACACAATGTCATAGGGTATCTCAAGTAATTATACAATCAGGTCAATAAATCTTTCAACCAAAGACAGAATAAGAAAGCTGAAAAACTGAATCAAAACAACTGAAGGAAAAACTTTGATCTAAGAATCCATTGAATGAGGAGGTCCTTTTTAGATTCCCGTTGACTCCACGGAAGCTCAAAATACGTATTTTTGACAGTGGGATGACTGATAACAAGCGACTTGTGTGGTACTTTGCAGATCAACAAGAGATGGACTAAGACATTGCAAAGCAAGCTTTAGATTACGACACTTTTGATGTGTACACTAAGTAAGATACTGGGGCGTTTGTGCGAACATCACTGTAGGAATGAGAACAAAGAAACAGACATAAATATGAGGCATTTGTGTATTAAATGAATTGTACCTTAACCCCGACACCGATGGAGAATGACGCAATAGGTACAACCGTCTAAATATATTATTGGTCCTGCCGTCCTGTGAATACTTTGAAAAATGCTTATCATGTAAGATAAGATATCCAGACATTTCATAGACTATTTAGGGTGAAAATCTCTTGACATATAGAAAACCTCTAATCATCAATAGTACATCGATTTCCGCCTTCAATAGTAAAAAAAAATACTCGTTTTTTGTATTTTTGTATGTTTAGTCAATTCCGGAACCAGTTCCGGAATTCCGGAATTGAGTGCCAATCTCGAAGTCCATTCCGGAATTGGAAAACCATCCGATATTGCAAGCCCTAGGCAGAGCTGCTGGAGGGGGTGTTCTTTTTATAATCCGTTTATTTTTAATTTAGTATTAGTAGTAGGTATATTTAGCATTTATCAACTTTAATATTGTAAAAATGTTTTTTTTTGTTTATCTATAAATAAACTGTTTAAAAATCTTATGTATGGTGTTGGGTTACAATTTCGTTTCTATGTATTTTACTTGCAAGCAAGCGCGCAAATGTTTGTCAGTGGAGCCAAAACCAAACAATATTAAATAAATTAATAAAAGAATTAAATTATACAACAATGAGCTAATTAAATAATATCAATAATAATCATAATCAACAAACATAATTACAAAATTTCATTAGTTATTCAGTCACATTAAATTCTAAATATTCCTTAACGCTATAAAACCACTTGTCAAGAAGCCAGTTTGTTAGATTACTGCAGACGCCGGGAAATAAGGGCTTGCCGGGTGAGTAGGTATAGACGGCCAACCGTGGGGAGGCCGGATAGTGATACGAAGCCGGCAAGCCCTTATAACGGCTAAGGCATGTATATTGCATCTCTCACACATATGCAATGCAATATAAATAAATAAATAAATAAATATCAGACAACCTCACACAAATCAACCTAGTCCCAAATTAAGCTCAAGAAGGCTTGTGTTATGGGTACTAGGCGACGATATACATTACTTATATAGATAAATAAATATTTAAATACATAGAACATCCATGACCCAGGCACAAATATTCGAGTTCATCACACAAATATTTGCCCTTGCCGGGATTCGAACCCGGGACCGTCGGCTCAGTAGGCAGTTGCTTAACCACTGCGCCAACCGCGTCGTCAATAAAAAAATACACCACTAAAAAAAATAATAATTCAGCTGTATAGCCTGTTCATGAACATTGAACACAGACGCTATGATTTAGTGATCATTTTGAGTGTGTTATTCATTAAACAAGGGGCTATTTTGCAGTTCGAGCCTGTAATCCGAGGACTGTACGAATACGAGTATATAAAGACAGGCGTAGGTAAACGACTTTCATAAGATCTTTTTGCACATGTGAGTAAAAACAAAACATTTTGTAAAAAAATTGGGCAAGTGCGAGTCCGACTCGCGCATGAAGGGTTGAAGGGGGGAAGGGATGAAGGGTATATATATATATAGGTATAACAAGTTTGTTGTATGGGAGCCCCCCTTAAATATTTATTATATTTTATTTTTAGTATTTGTTGTTATAGCGGCAATAGAAATACATCATCTGAGAAAATTTCAACTGTCTAGCTATCACCGTTCTTGAGATACAGCCTGGTGACAGACGAACGGACGGACGGACGGACGGACAGCGAAGTCTCAGTAATAGGGTCCCATTTTTACCCTTTGGGTACGGAACCCTAAAAAAACAGCCCACATTTTAATGAGTTATTAAATATATTTTTTTTAACACCACTCAAGTTTTATGACAGTTTTAGAAAAGATCAATACGACTGAGGCTTTGGATAAGAATTCGGTAAACGAAATAATTAACCTTGACATTTTGTATAGTATTTTCTTCGGTTTCCGCGACTGTCACACATTTAAATAAAACAATTTAAACGGATTATATCGTGTCGGAAAATTTTACATGCTGAATTCATTGCGAAAATTTGCATTTTACTTCTATTTACTAATTAAGTCTTACCGGATTTCCAAGAATAGGATAACTTTTTTAATTTCACTGTACATTTAGTTTAGTGTAACCTCAGTTGACCGGAAGACGCAGCGTGGGAAGCCCCCAACAAGGTGGACCGACGACCTGTTTAGGATCGCGGCCAGAAATTGGATAAGAGCGGCGCAAGCCCGATCCTTGTGTAGAACTTTGGGGGAGGACTTTGTCCAGCAGTGCACTTGTATCAGCTGATATGAACCTCTGTTAATATCAAGGTAACTGATGGAAAGTGATGTAAGTAAAGTACCTATAACTTAGAATAAATACGCCTAACGAGAGTCTTCATCCAATAAATAATGAATAAAAATAATTAATAAATTTATTTCACAAAAAAACACAAGAATAAGGTACAATGACATATCTTGCAGGCCCCGAACTAGGCTGGGCCTGTATCTCGGGGCCTAGGAGTGCATTAACCACAAATGTAAATATTGCGTACATATTAAGTGTAAACTAAGCGTGAGCGATAACAAATAGGAAAATAAGAATGAACATACACTAAAAAACTTAAAAGGTAAGGTAAGCACGGGGTGTGAGTGTGTGTCTTTAGATTTGCGGAATATAAGGCCACTTTTGGTTTTATGTGTGCGTGTCTAATCGCAAGGTGAACGTTGTGACAGATGTGCACACGGACGAAACTTAGCCCGTGGCTAACCAAAACTGACTCCACATTTAAGCTCCGACTATAGGTTTCTTGGCGTTTTTAATCTAATGATTTTAATATCCGTTTTGGAGCTATAATGCCACAGACAGACACACAGATACGCATATACACATGTTAAACTTATAACACCCCCCTTTTTTTCGGGGGTTAATTATTAACAAAACCTTTTAATAAGGCAGAGTTACCCAACGATGTGTCCATGACAATAATAGATAGGTACGCATACACGTACACTTAACATAGCTAACGATCTTTATTCCCGTACTAAAACATGTAATTTACCCTAATAACCGTAGTTAACCGACCTACAACCACAATTTGCTTTTCATTTTTTATAATGAGGCGTACTGTGAGCTTCTAATTTTTTTAGCAAATTGACAACTGTTATTGTTGGACATAATAATTCATTGCCATTTTTTTTCACACTGATCTTATCCAATTACTATTATTATGAAGGGTTCCGTACCATAATCTATAACAAGTGTGTAGTATCGGAGCCTCTTTAAATATTTATTTTATTTTATTTTTAGTATTTGTTGTTATAGCGGCAATAGAAATACATAATCCGTGAAAATTTCAACTGTCTAGCTATCACCGTTCTTGATATACAGCCTGGTGACAGGCGGACGGACGGACAGCGAAGTCTCAGTAATAGGGTCCCGTTTTTATCCTTTGGGTACGGAACCCTAAAAACTAAATTTGTGTACCTTTCAGGTCACATATTTCAAAATGTATATATATATATATATATATTGTTTCATGACATATTTAGCTAATCTATATATATAAAAGAAGAAGTCCTGACTGACTCATCAACGCACAGCCGAAACTACTAATGTGAGAGAGTTGATTTTTGCACAGTAGGTTACTTTTATAACGTGGGCTAGAGATAAGAAGGGATTTTTGGAAATACCTCCCCTAAGAGGGTTAAATAGGGGTGCAAAGTTTGTATGGTGTAAACTTTTTTTTTGGAGTTAGAGACTTGAAACTTTGTAGAATTATTACTTATTCAAAAAAATAAAAAGTACTTTTTGCGTTTTAGAAAATTTCACCCTTAAGGGGGTTAAAAAGGGGTGCAATGTTTATATGGGAGAAACTTTATTTTTTGAACTAGAGACTTGAAACTTTGTAGATAGCTTACTTAATCAAATACAAAAAAAGTAATTTCAGCGTTTTGGAAAATTTCACCTCTAAGGGGGTTCAAAAGGGGTGCAAAGTTTGTATGGGAGAAACTTTATTTTTTGAACTAGAGACTTGAAACTTTGTAGATAGCTTACTTAATCAAATACAAAAAAAGTGATTTCAGCGTTTTGGAAAATTTCACCTCTAAGGGGGTTAAAAAGGGGTGCAAAGTTTGTATGGGGAACACCGCTAATGTTGTTTATAAAGAAGTGTTACGCTAACATTATCAGTTTATATATTTTTTATTTCCTGTCTACTACCCAGTGACTACGTCCTTTTTTAAAACGAACTTGCACCCCCTTTTCTATGGTTGAATGTCAACAATATTTTCTTAGTGCTGTCTCTTAATGAATGAATGAATGAATTAATGAATATTTATTTGCATTAATCATGGTACAATAAATTGGTCTTAATATTGATTTACAAGGTTAGTTTCACACGATTAGCCACATAGTGGCTCTTATTTATTGTGTTCCAAACTTTATGTGTTCCTATATTTAGTGAGTTGTCTATCAGCACATGAATAATTTATACTTTATATAACTATTCTTACTCTATTTAGCTTCTTGAGAGATATAGAGAACTATAGCACCAGAATATATTGAATCACTCTTCAAACAATACTACTAGCCTGTAGACCAAAATAGTAATCGCATCATTAAATTCGCTTATGTGCATTTAGTTTTTAATGGTCACATTTCAGCATTATCTTTAAACACTAGCCTTTTTAATAACTGGGGTACCTGCTAGACCATTTAGAAACATTTTGGCCCCCCTCGGGAACTCCGCCACACCACTCTTTTCGTTTAATAGCCAGGCCGGCTGTACAAATACCAGTGCTGCCTTCTTATGAACAGAGGTCATTATTTATTATTGTTTTGAAATAAAGTTTATTATTTATTATTATTAAAAGAGATACTCTTCATTAAACTGCCTCCATCTCTCGATTTCCAGTGCTGAGTTTAAAATTGTTTTAACAGCCTTATGATATTTAACATTTTTTTTTAATCTCACTCATAATAACTAAGACCCCAATTCTCTAACTCCAAATCCATGCGTCGCTCTATATCTTGCAGCCTTTTTTGCCAAAGATTAAAAGCATCAGGTAACTGACGGAATAAATAATAAGCATCCTACAAACAATTCCCGTAATCTATTGGAAAATCTTCAAAAATTCCTTAACAATTGCATTGTCTAGACCATTTTAAATAAGAATAAAATTCATTTACCTATTTTAATATCTTTGTCATCATCAAAAATCTACGCGGACGAAGTCGCGGGCGGCCGCTAGTTTTATTCATATAACTACAGTATGCCGTAGAATTTAACAGCGGTCGTCATCACTGTTAGAATTTTCGTTTTTAATTGCCTGCTTACATTTACCTAAGTAGGTAAATGCATATTATGGCAAGGTTGGAATCAGGATATGTTGTTAAAGTGTGTGTTAAAGCGTGGTATACAGTATACTGCATGTCATGTTAACGTCATCATTCGTAATTAATACCGTTCTTGTATTGCATGCGATCATACGCGATGCAGCATAATCGACTCGATCAATGTTTATACTAGTTGAAAAGCGTATGCATACGCTGAGGTTTATAACGATAATATTTACCTACGTGGGTACGTGGGTGTGGGTGGGTGACTAATTAATTTCATCAACGCTTTTTTTGTTATTTAAACATTTTATAACGAATAGTCATTAGTGTAAGAATATTACCTATAAATGAGAAAATCACGTATCAATATAATTTTTACTTATATTAAACAGACTTCAAAAAATTAGGTTTTCAATCGACTGTATGTTTTGTTTGCTTTTTTGTATGTAAATAAATAATAATAAATATCAGACAACCTCACACAAATCGATCTAGTCCCGGATTAAATAATAATAATAATTTATTTATTTCAGGCACATCACAGAAATATATCAAGATAGAAGGAAAGAGTTCAGCAATTTGTAGGGAGACCGAGCGTGTAACATTTTGCGTAGGTACTTTGACGTCACGAGCGTAATTTAGTGATGGGAAACATAAGCCGCGCGAAAACGATTCAGAAACATCGATTCGAACACGGCACCGATTCTATGCATCGCCACCCACACCGCACCGCGCCGCGACCCAGCCGCCGTCACAAACAAAAACAGTCACAATAATATTTGCTTTGCACTATGTACACACATTATATAGCTGCATAATAAATAAGAACGTAATTATCATTTCCTCTGTTTTCAAAATCGATTTTAATCGAATAAGAAAATCGCAGTGTACAGCAGCACATGGCAGCACTATTCTTACTTTTGACAGAAAAAATGAGAAATCTACCTTGAACGTGACTCGACAGTTTGAATAGCATATCTTTACATCGCTGGCTTTGAATGCACGCCAAGGTTCGCTCGTCAAATTAAAACCGCAATGGAAAGCTAGCGTTGGACACAACCGCCCGCCTCTGTTTTGATGAAAATAATAAAATAAATAGTTTTGTATTTAATAACAGATATTTAAGGACAAATTGTACATACCAATGAAAGGAAATATCTCGATTAACAGCTCCAATTTGATTGGAAGTGTTTGAACAATTAATTATTGCGCAACAAGCCATTTTGTTTTTAAGACCCGACGTCGCACACAGACCGCGGTCGGGAGCTGACTAATGTTCGCGGCGAGCAAAGTTGACACCGTGTCAACATTTCGCCACGCGAGGTACGTACACTCTTTCCTTCTATCTTGATATATTTCTGTGAGGCAGGCATCAAAGGCCCATAGATAAATACCTTACAATCTAACATACATATTAAATATTAAAATAATAAAAACATAAGTAACTAAACTAGGTCACATTAAATTAGATTAAGCTCAAGAAGGCTTGTTTTATGGGTACTAGACGACGAAATACATATAGATAAATATATGCTTAAATACATAGAACAACCATGACCCCAGCCCAAATATTCGAGTTCATCACACAAATATTTGCCCTGGCCGGGATTCGAACCCGCAACCGCCGGCTCAGTAGGCAGGTTCAATAGAAACTGCGCCAACCGCGTCGTCGAATATATGAATGTATGTTACGTGATCATTCCGCCAATTATAAATCGATTTTGATGATTTTTTTTAAACCATTGATACAAAGATCAATCCTTTTTTCATTTCATTTAATTTTATCGAAATTGATTTAGAGCTTTATGAGAAAATCAACAAAAAAACTACATAATTATTTACCAATTTCACTCATCGAAGTCGGTTATTATTTGTGAAAAGTGATAGTATAGATTATATTTATAAACTTTTACAGCCAATGCTATGGACATATACCTACTGAAAAGCTTTCATATTTGGTTTTGGACACAATTGTGCCAATAAAATAAAATTGATTACGTACAGTGATAAGGAAATATTTATTGCCGACCAATTGCGTAAAAAAACGCGTTATGTACCATTTATTTATTTATTTAATCTTTATTGCACAAATGAAAAACAGATCGTACAAAAGGCGGACTTAATGCCATTGGGCATTCTCTACCAGTCAACCATCGGGCAAAGCAGATAAGTTGTGGGCGGTGCAACTAACATAGATAGGTTTTAATAGATAAATACATATATTTATTATATATACATAAATTAATAAATACCTACTGACTAAAAAGCAAAACAGAACAGATAGGTATGCTAAGATTTCTTCAATCTGCTAAAGAAGAGGTCACGCAAGGATTTTTTTTAAATTTAACTTGTTCGGGGGTCGCTTGATCTTAAGGGGAAGGCGGTTCCAGAGGCGGGCCACTTGAACGGTAAAAGAGTTGGGACATAAAACCTGTACGGTGAGGACCATTCAGTTCTGTAAAACATTCATACCGAAAACATTAGGTTAGGTCTAGGTTTTCTATGATTAAATGAAAACTGTTAATTTTTAGAGTTCCGTACCCAAAGGGTAAAAACGGGACCCTATTACTGAGACTTCGCTGTCGGTCCGTCCGTCCTTCCGTCCGTCTGTCACCAGGCTGTATCTCAAGAACAGTGATAGCTAGACAGTTGAAATTTTCACAGATGATGTAAGTATTTCTATTGCCGCTATAACAACAAATACTAAAAATAAAATATTATAAATATCTAAGGGGGGGCTCCCATACAACAAACTTACAGATAATGGTACGGAACCCTTCGTGCGCGAGTCCCACTCGCACTTGGCCGATATTTTTTTAATTACCTTTGTAATAAAATATGTATACATTTTAATTTAAACGCATAAAAAAATGCTTCTGGCCATCGGACCACTGAACCTGATGCGAGAATCGGTAAATCACAACTCCAAAACATTTTTTCCCGTTTGTAACGTTTCGCCAAATTGTAATTTGTCCGAAAGTAATTATTTCCTGAAACCTATAATATTCTCAGGATTTCATAAACATCGTTTTAAGGATGAAGTTAGGTTAGGTTGTTAGGTTTGCGTTGTTATTTTCAATAAGTAATGTCTTAACTGCAGTAGGTACGTAATAATAAAAAAAAACTTGCTCTATTTATTTACATAAGACAATTTAAACTGATTTTATATAAGTTCTAATATTTTCTTTATTTGGGCCTTCCTGTTACAGTTGTCAAAGGTTGACTGAGGAAAACGCAAATTTTCTCTGTCAAAGTTACATTTGTGTAACTTAAACCTTAATAATTATGAATTAAAAAGCCAGTAGCGAAAGCCATAATAAAAAAAGTACTAAATAGTGTTAAATACATGCCAGATGAACCTCAAGCAGGATTAAATAATATATATACGCGATACACTCCGTTTAAATTGCCATCGCGGAATCCGAAGAACCTATTTTGCTTCTATTTATTTTTCATCATAGCAACTGCTAATAAAACAAAACAATCTCAATCCCCCAAATCTCGCGGAATCGCCATTTTGACGACGAATTATCCAATCCGGATATAAGGAATCCTCCTTAGTCACATTGTGATCAACATTCACAACTGATCAACATTGCGAAACATAAGTGGAAAACCGGATCCGTTGAAGATGACAAAAAAATTAAAGAAAAGGTACTTACTGATGCAAGAGCCTGAGGAGCCACCGGAATGACGTCGCTGACGACCCCGTTGGCGGCGAAAGACTGGGCGACCGTCGACATGGCTCTCGTGAAGACCCTAAAATTTACCATGCTGGACGCTATCAAAAAAATCAACGCACATCTCAGTATTCGAAACATCTTTAAAAAAACAATTCGAATAAAGAACGAATTCAAAAATATTAAAGAACAAATTTGAACTTTGAATTGAGAACGCGAGAGAGCTAGTGACCGGTTCGTCGTGAAATGCTAGTTCTACATGGCCAGTGTTGATTATAAGCAACGGGTTTTGTAGCGAGCGTGTAGTGTCGTGCCAAGAAGTGTTCGTGTGCGTAATTATTGTGAGGTTTCGTTTGAGCTTTGAATGTTTCGATTTTTTATGAGGTTACATAATGTTTTTTACTGATTCAATCGAGTCCATGTTTAAGGCTCCCTTATTCGTTCAAAAAAGCTTTTCATGAGGAACAATTGCGATTTACTGGTATATCGATACCTTAGAGCACAATCGTACTAACTTTTCGGAAAAAGTCGTTGGAATTAGGACGTTAGCGCACAGAGTTGGGCAAATTTCATTTTGAATGAGAATAAGAATGAACGGCCAGACGTCATTCACATAAAAAAAAAAACAAATATGATTTACACTAGAGCGCGTCATTCTGGATGGCGTGAAATATTTATAATAAATCAAAAATACGTCATTCTGATTACAGCTAACACGTTAATTGAGTTAGTTTGTTAGAGGTCCATTTAAAATTAACGTTTAATTTGAATGGCGATTATCTTGATTAAGAGTGATTGTTTAGTATAAGTATTTTTATATGCATTTTACTTTAGTTATTGAAAAGTCGAAATTAAACGGGGAGAGCCATCACAAGGTTGGCAGCGGAGTGATTGGAAAGATTTGGAAAGATGGATAAGTACCTACGACGCCATGGAAATGTGGTCCTAGAAACGCCTGCTCAAGATAGTAAGGATCGCTTTTCGCACGAACAACTCGATCCTCGAAGAGAAATCGACATTATAAATTTGAGCCTATAATATTTGAAGAGTTTCTTCGATTCCTCGTGTATCTCGTTGTCAATATTTAATTAAAATGGAGGGCCCTCTGTTAAAATTTCAAACATAAAAATAATTTTCCCTATCGCTTTATAAAAGACGAAGATGTAAAAATTGTACAGTCCAATTTACTTCCTCTTTTTGAAGAAGGTTAAAAATATATTATAATCAAACAATTTTATTTCAAATAATCAATCACAAATTGATTTTATAGAATGACGATTAAATAAGTTTCACTCAATTTATTCTGCTTTGATTTATTGTAAAACTCGCTATTCAAATTAACCTATTCTTGAATGACGGTCAGCAGTTGATTCATTCTTGCGGTGCGTCATTTAAAATGATGATTTGTTATTGAATTCCCAACTCTGTTAACGCACAATTGATATTTTTTGTTTCAAAAATTACTCGAAATTGTCAAAATTCACACAGAAAACTGTTTTCTCAACTTATTTTCGACTGCACGTAATGAAAGCATGAAATAGCTGTTACTACTTAGAACGGGGAAAAGAATTATTCACTTTAAAAAGTTGGTTGAAACTATCAATATATTTGTCATATTACGAAACAATTATAAGGCCTCCTAAGGAAGTTACGTAGGGTCATGAATTATTACTGTAGTTATTTCAACAAACTTAATAGTGGTTATTACACTAGTGGGTCTGAGAGCTGTAGACCTCCCCATCATTTTAAAAATTGCGAAGAGAGGAAAACTTCGTAACCAGAAAAGCGTTAAGCATGAATGTGGACGAATATAGAAGAAGGTTTAAGAAGATGGATGGATTGTGTGAAGGATGATATGAATAAGAAGGAAGTAAACGACGAGGTAACGAGTAATAAGGAAGAATGGAGGAAGAAAAAATGCTGCGCCGACCCCAAATAAATGATAAGGGCAAGAGGATGATGATGATGACGATATTTTTTCTAAATTATGTTTGTTTTAGTATTAAATGTTAGTGTATCGGTATATAAATACAGTAAGGAGTAAAAAAAAATACCTTTACAATATTCAAAGACAATTTACCAGCCACTAAACGTTTTAATAGTTGCTTAATTAAAAGTAAACAAAGTAGCGGTACATTTACACCTGAAATTAGTTAATAACTAAGCCAATAACAATTAATTTTTTTATGGTAATTAGACAGTTTCCCATTATCTTAAGTGCTTGGAAAGAAAATAATAATTAAATTACTCTGACATAATTTTCTCATACTATTAGATTATATTGTTGTATGTATTGTTGTTCGTCTTTAAGAAATTAAAGACAATACCTATATTTTTTATTAAACTGATACAGAGGTTTGATATCTATAACTATACTATTATAAAATTCTAGATTTGTATTATTTTTTCTATGGAGAGGGCAGGGATCTAATTTCGCGTTTATTTTCGAATGTTATTAAATAGAATTTCGTTATAGACATCTTTGAAATTAACCCAATATAATATAAAAATGTGAAATAATAAGCGAAAAACCTAAATCAACAACTTTTCGCACTTGTATGCTCGCCTGTACATACTTGAATCGGCTTTATTTCAGCGTACAGGTGGGCGGCGGTGTCAGGTCGCTGTAGGCGGTTAGCGCCACTCTCATTGTCTGTTACTCATTGTTTAGTCTGAGTCTGATTGACAACTGGCAGGTAATAAGAGTGTGTGATACATAGTATAAGAAAATAGTTAAAAGAAAAAAGTTAAGTTTTTAGAAAAAAAAATATGAAATGCAATTTTAATATAATTATATCGATATTTGCCGACATGATACCGATAATCGTACAAAAATATTGGAGATATCGATACATAGGTTGAGACCGTCCAATTTTGCCCTATTCACTTTTTTTAAGCTAAATATTAATGTAAGTCATCTATTTCCAAATGAAATAATCCCAACATTTTTATTTTCTCAATGCTTTAAGGCCAATGGGGATACCCGCTAGAGGGCAAATTTTTACGGTTTCACGGTGATCCGGCAGACGTAAATTGCGACACTTAGCCCTAAATATTTATCTTGAGTGTTGTTACGGTGTGAATGGGGTTAAAAATCTGTGAAAAAATATTGTTGTATTGGCAACAGAAATATCGCCCAATACCGGCATCAGCATCACTAATATTTTTATAAATTTAGGATGATCGAAAAGTTTCTGAAAATAAATATAGTTTATCCATTTGTGTGTATTTTAGTACACTAAATAATATTATGATCTAAACTTTTGATAATTGCATATTGAGAAAATCTACTGTGCATATTAATAATTTTATTTATTTATGTCATCTATTGCACAAATAAAAATCAAATCACACAACAGGTGGACTTAATGCTGCACTCTCTACCAGTGTACTTTTGGGCAAAGCAGATAAATTATGGGCACTGGAATAAATATAAATATCAGACAACCTCACACAAATCGATCTAGTCCCAAATTAAGCTCAAGAAGGCTTGTGGGTACCAGACGACGATATACATACTTATATAGATAAATATATACTTACATACATGGAACAACCATGACCCAAGCACAAATATTCGAGTTCATCACACATATATTTGCCCTGGCCGGGATTCGAACCCGGGACCGCCGGCTCAGTAGGCAGGTGTCTACAAACCGAGCCAAACGTGTCGTGTGAATGAACATGGGTTTATTAATATCCAATTTCACATAAAATATTATCCAGATTTTATACTTTCATAATACCTAATAATTACCCCAGTTACAACACTTCCCAAATGTAACTTTTTTTATAAATTTGTTAATTTAATATAGTTTTTGTGGTAATAGCAACAAACTCACTGCTTGAATTAAAGCAAATGACTGTATGACATAAATATCTATTGAATAGCTTTTAAATTTGATTTGTCATATAGATAATTAAGTAGATTATTATCAATGATCCTGTGTTGTAAAACATAATGGAGCTTTGACTGGTGATAAGTAGGGTTGCGACTTTTATGAATGAGTTTAATAAATTTAAAATGAGTTTAATATAGTATAAAATATGACTATAGGATAGCATTGTAATACTTATAAATAAAATTGTTTACTAACCAATGTAACTATGCACCTACTAACAAAAATATAGATGGTATTTTTTTATCTGAAATAAATATTATTCATTCATTCATTATCATTAGTGACTATGTAACAGTATAAATGTATTTTTAGTATTTGACTTTGAATTTTTACAATTAGTGATAGAGTCACTAGTAATATGGTAAATATAATATGTTAATAATCACTATTTAATGTATTTAATGAAGCGAAATAGGATGCGTTCGGAGATTTACGTTGGTTACGCCGACGTAAACAATATATTTTAAGCTACTGTTTGCATGAGAAGTGTCCAACATGCATATATTTTTAGAAACTAGATTCAATTTGCTATTTTACAATATTTTTATTGATTGTGTACATTCAGAAAATATAACTAATTTATCTCCCTGAATAAAAAAAAAACTATTTGTGATTTTTCCTTTTCGGCCATACACTCATATTTTTATATGGAGCTATACAAAAATAACATAAAAAAATAATTTCTGATATTTCTTTTACACGAAAACGATACCAGACAAGTCCTAGTAGACTTAACTGACCAGCAATAAAGAAAGAAAGAGAGGTATAACTTGGCCCTATTCACTCCGCTCTCCCGCCTCACAGGGGACGAATCTGACTTCCCTCCACATCTGAAAATAATCACCGCAGAACACGGTATCTGTGGTACAAATTTCATGCTTGTAACCCGATGCGCACAATTATGTTAGAAAACTGCTGACTACTCTACTATATTTTAACACATCCGTACCTATGAGGACTGGCGCACAAGATAATGGAGTGGTACAACATAGGCACAGACTTTCCTCTAATCTTAGAATAATAACGCCTCTAATAAGGTGACATCACTAAATTCTATAGGCAGTTACGTAGCAATCGGACCACTCCACTCGTACCCCTCCTAAGCCACGTAAAATCTGTACACTTGGATTTGTTCTACAAGAAAAATATTTGACAAGGTTGTTGGAAATTAAAGAAATACTTGAACCACTATCACTTAATACATCAGTTGGAACACCATTTATCACAGCTGTTATAATGTCACTTTGGGTGTGATCGCATGACAAAAGTTTAGATTGGCTTTATTTTTCGTTTCCGATCGATCTTTATCAAAACACATGTCATCACTATGACCATTTTTTTAACAAAATGAACACACGACTTTTGTTGCTGATTTATTTATGAACTCTGAATTGGTCAGAAATTTATTTATATTTCCGTCATATCATCATTATTATTTTCTCTCTTAAATCTTTTAAGGCAATATTTCATTTTATATCCTGTTTGGTTACAGGTATAGCAACATAGGAGTTTATCATTATTTTGGGCTGGACTGGACGCTTGTAATTTTTATCAACAGATAAATCTTTCGTATGACGACTATTACGCGTATCTCTGTTATTAGATGCGCCCGCACTTGTACCATTGGGTTTCGCATGGTTCGATAAGAACTCCACAATAAATTCGGATGTTAACTTCGCGTTTGTGGCGGCCCCTCGTACTTGAGGGTCTTTAACACCGCGTATAATTACGTCACACAGTAATTCGTCACTTAATCCTTTTACGATTCGTAACCGCAACAAAGACTTTCGCGCGTATGCTGCATATGTGGAGTACTTATCAGAATCTTAGACAATGCGGCGTGGACAGTGACTCAAGTTCTAATTCTAATTTGAAATTTGTCCAGTTACGATCACCGCTAGTCCATCGGCGCAACCAGGAGCGTCCTTTACCAATTAAAGGTAAGCCAACACGGGCAAGACACTCTTTGTCGTCCCACTGGTTTTGCGAACGAGCACGGCCCAAGTAGCACAACTGGGTATAAACAGCTCGTATATCATATCTATTTAGATACTTAAGTAAAGTATATGGCCATGACTAAGTTATATATAGGTGGAAAGAACCCTTAGGCAACCAATATAGAAACACGGCCCGTGGTTCGTGGTCCGCGGGTAGAAAAATTGCTGCCTATTTTTGGTTCTAAATTGAATCCATAAAAGATCTCACGATTACCTTAAGTGGCAATTAGACTATGGGTGAAAGTTACGCACAGTGAACGAATGAAAATTTCAGTTCGGTCAATGAGTAATAAATGCGATGCCAAAGTTTCTTTGAGTGGCGTGGCAACAGTCAATTAAGTAGTGTTTTTTAAATGTGATCTGCCATTTTAATTTTGGATTTATACATCTGTTTGGTGAGTGATTAAAACTTAACGTTATACAAACATTGAAATAAGCCCGAAATTCTTGGGAATCTGGGGGCACGGTAGTGGCCCCGCCAAGACGAACAAAAAGAGGCGGGGCACTACCTACCTTTTCTCGAACCGTTTCGTCTCATTTTCAAACCCTCATAGTTTCGTCCCAGTTAACACCAGAGCGCCCAAATTCACAGGTTAAGATGCACTTAGGAAACATATGAAATGTACAAAATTTCATTGATCTAGCTTTTATACTTTAGGTTTTATTGGTACCTAAAATACGCCGATTTTGCCACTCACTTATACACTGACGTATCAAAACCTCTGGGGTACTTTTCGATGACCTAGAAAGCTGAATTTTGGTATGTAAGCTAGTATTAGTACACAAGCAACAAAATAATTCTAAAACTTGGAACTTTTACCCCCCAACCCTTTAAACTAGGGGATGGAAGTTTGTATGAGAATTCTGCAAATTTTGATACTAGAGGTCTGAAAATTGATATAGGGACTCCTTGTTATAAATAAAACACATAATATTCTAGGATTTTTAGAAAATCATCCCCCACCCTTTAAATAAGGGGATGTAAGTTTGTATGGATAGGGGATAAAATTGTATATTATATATGGGGCTAAAATTAAGTATTTCTTAAATACACAATTATTACTACTTCTGTATCTACACTGACTTCGTATTTTAAATATTTCTTTATAGACCTACCAAAATGCAATAATAAATGCAGCGCAATTAACACGCGGAATTTTATATTTTTGATTGTTGAATCAATGATTTGTATATCTTAAGCAGATTTAAGCGTAAGACGAATGCGTAAGAGGAAATGATATCAACAAGAAAAATAGGCAAAGATAGAGCTCTGAAGACTGATGCTCAAGAAACGCTACAGCCCCAAAAAAATTAAAAAAGCTAGGGCACCATACAAAAAGAAATGAGATCCTACCAAAACATTTCATGTAAAATTGACGGCCAAGACTCACATGCTCATAATGCTTTCGCTGTAAAAAGTTATCAGATCCCAGGAAAAGCCAAGCCCCTAAGCCCTGACTTTACTAACCCTACACCTTGGTTTCAAAAGTATGGCTTGGCTGTTTCATAGGTTACCGTAAATATATAAACCGTAATGGGCCAAACGGTCCGTTGGACTTATTTACGGTACAATGAAACGGCCAAGCCATACTTTTGAAACCAAGGTGTAGGATTAGTAATGTCAGGGCTTAGGGGCTTGGCTTTTCCTGGGATCTGATAACTTTTTACAGCGAAAGCATTATGAGCATGTGAGTCTTGGCCGTCAATTTTACATGAAATGTTTTGGTAGGATGTTTTTTTACCGTGAAACTACAGTATGGTTTCTTTGTAAATTTCGATGCGCCTTTGATTTGATCTGGAATATTTAAAAAGAGTGCTAAATTAAATAAGGAATGGATAATGATAAGAAATAAAACTGTTAAAAACTGATAAAAAGCGTAGCTAGAAAAGTTCAAAGTTCACCGCTGAGCATAGTAGGTAAACAAGGCGGTTTATCTGTCCCAACGCACACAGTTTATGATTACGGCCGGGACAAATTGCCTCGCTCAGTCAATTGAGGTATTATTAGATAGATCCACAGAACCGAACAAAAATGTCAAAAAAGTGGCACCGTTGACATGTTCAAGTAGATGCCAATAACGCTTATTTATAATTTACAACAACATAATTACTTCGTACAAAAGAACTCATTGCTGAAAGGTTTAAGTGTCAAATTGACTTACGTACTTGTACCACAAATATTTTTCATCTGAATTAACTTTTTTAAGCGGATTCTGACTCATTTGTTAAAATACGAACATGGCACGAATGGAGCAGTTTTTAATATTTTTATATACTTTAAATATTTTAATTATTATTTAATTTAGGTTATTAATTTTATTTTTTGTTGGAATTAAATTGTTAATAACAAATTAAGTTACGTATTTATTTAACAACTGCATAATAGGGTCCAGACACTATCAGTAATAATGTCATTATTTCTCAACTCATCTTGTTCCAGTATGTGACATGAGAGTAAGAGTGTGAGTGTGGACTGAGAGACCACTTGGTTTTTAATGGTTTTAGTAAGTGTAAAACGTAGTAGTAGTAGCGAATTACTTTGTAAAAAAATCCTGGAATTCGTAAAGAACTCACTTAAAAGCTATACAGCCAAAGGTGCGGTCCCTCAGTTCACACACTGAACCTTCCACTTCTGGGTGGCAAACACAGACAGGTGCAAAACATTGACATTATTAACCCTATAAAGTTCGTCGCGTAGTTACGCTTAGTGCGTACGCACCTTTATTTGTCGGCGGCGTGGTATGCAACTATGCACGGCAGCACACGACCCCTATAGGCGTTCTTGGCGTTCAAAGGTTTAAACTGATAGTGTCTAGACTGTGACAAAATAAAATAATAAGAATAGAGCAATTTTTTTTATTAATTTATTAACATTTTGATTAGCATTTAAAAAAGAGACGAAGTGTTTGGCGAATTAAGCTATTCTTCGCGTCTGTCTCTTGCTAAACGTGATCTTTATTTTTCACGTTGAGGATCTTAAATCGAAAAAATAGGAAAATTATTCATTGCACTCCTTTATTTATTAATAAAATATAAAACTATAGCGACTCCTTAGATTTTTGTACAGTGATAAGGTGCATTTTGTAGTTAATAATTCTAATCTAAAAAATGCTATGAGTTTACATAGGATTCGTTAATTAATCAATAGAACTTATGTAAAAAAGAATATTCCGTCCTTTTTATTTTTTAGCTGTTATTTATGCAAATTTTCACTGAATATGTAGTAATTTTTGAGACCCAAGTAATGCGATTTGTGATTTTGCATTTTTGGGAGGGTGCTATTTTTTAGGGTTCCGTAGTTAACTAGGAACCCTTATAGTTTCGCCATGTCCGTCTGTCCGTACGCGGCTTAGCTCCGTGATCATTACTAGAAAGCTGAAATTTGATGAAATTTCATGAAAATGAGGCCTTATTAATTTCAATGAAAACTATATTGAATAAAATCGGTCGACCCGTTTTTGAGTTCCCGCAAAATTTCATAATTTTCTTTAAAATGACGTAAGTGCCGCGCGGTGTCCTCATACTTCGAACGTTACACATATTAGTTAAGTGCATTAATCCATATAAATCGATATCGAGGCGCGTATAATCGATAACTTCCTGAAGGTCATAAGTAAATTAGTTACAATGGCGTTTACGACCTTTTTATAGAACTTGAAATCTTTCTCGTAATTTAAAAAGTAAGCCCGTCTATTGTGAAGGATAGGCAACTACTGAACGTGAACCCTACACTGAGCCGTGGCCCGACATGCTCTTGGCCGGTTTTTCCGTCTGATTGTGTCCATGAATTTATTACGTCAATGGCTCAGACGAATCTTTCTAGTATAAAAGCTTAGTTTCTACTCAATATTTTGGAGGGAACGCCCGTCATAGTCGATTCAGGAGCGCTGCGAAGATTTATAAAGGTGAGACAAATGATTACTTTAACTGTTTGATTTTATTTTTCCAGGCTAGACTCAACAGTTTCGGTATTCGAAATTCTATTTCA
Organism: Apotomis turbidana; assembly: GCA_905147355.2. Lineage (NCBI taxonomy): Eukaryota > Metazoa > Arthropoda > Insecta > Lepidoptera > Tortricidae > Apotomis > Apotomis turbidana. The sequence goes on along the minus strand of LR990299.1, from coordinate 5,575,899 downwards.
AATATTGGTGAAAAGTAATAATGGTATAAAAACATGAGCGGTAGGTATTGATGAAATGGATCATTCATTGAGTCTGACACATCCTAAGTTTTCAGCACAGTGAGTATTTCGTTCGTTAAGGATAAATCTAGCTCACGCGCGTAATGGCGTCTCTTGGCGCCCCACTCTCTCAGTCTGTGCCCCCACCTCCGCCGTGTCTAGGACCTCACCCACGTGATATCGATTTGCGCAGCGACGCAAACAGGGGTGGGTTTTACCCCTAAATTTAGGGGGGAAAATGGGGATTTTTTTAGGGGTATATTTAGGATTTTTTTTATATTACATTTGTTTGGTAATTATTACTGGAAAACGTGTTTACAATGTGAGAAACTAAATTATTAGTGAAAATTAAACGTTCTCGATACCTCAGTGTATCCCACTTTCTGTTGTTCCAACTCATAAGTGCGACTTAGATTTACGCTACTGTGATTTCTAGTGTGATTGCAAAATCGGAAATTGCAGAAATTAAGACATAATTTCTTTACTTTATATTTAGGGGATTTTCCAAAAAAAAAATAGTTTTAGGGGGTTTCAACTTAAGCTCTAGGGGTAAAAAGAAATTGGAGCTGGCAATTCTGAACGCAAATTCACTCTACTTCGTCGATTCAATAATAATTGTTTGTGTTTGTTCATTACTTTCTATAATTCATTATCCGCAGAACAATGACGATCGAGCTTCACGCCCCGAGCGATGAGGAGCTTCTTAAGATGGACGTGTTGATTGAAGAATTCAAGTTGCATTGGGAGGACTTGAAAGAATTTTTAGGTCGTAACAACCTCACGGAGGAGGAGGAAGATGAGAAGGACGAAATCGAGGAAACAATGGAAAAGACGCTCGAGGACTTGTTCGAGATAATGAAACATTTGCAGAAGCCTCCGGCAAATGCTGTAGCGGTTCTCGAATGGGCGGAAAAATTTTATGCTTAACACACTCAACACCGGGAGCCTGCTCGTGGGCACTGTGCTCGTAGCCAGTTTTCGCTACACACACATTTCCCGCGTAGCGCTACAATATCCTCGGTTGCGACAGAGTTAATTCTACCTCCACAATTACCAAAGAAATAAATGTATATACTTTATTTCTCAAGACTGATTTCTTTACCTACTTTTCCAATAAAAAAATCATAGGCTGTTTTTGTAAATTTTTACGACTGTCTGATAACTATCTAATGCTTTTATTAAGTATTTACCAAAGTGCTCTATCGTTATAGTTAAAAAAGTGTCTATATATAAATATATTAATACATGTGATCATTGAATATTCTCAAATACTATAAAAAAGTTCAATATCATGTCTGATAAAGTGAATATTTTCATCTAGATGGCAATCTTTTATACCGACAAATGTGGAAAAAATATTGATTGTATACTTACTATGAAAACTATTTTAAAATAGACGAATAATAGATGTTTTATTGTTTTTTTCATTTTAAAATAAAAAGAAACATATGTACATTTAGATCTTGACAGTAACATTGATATATTTTTTGTTGATAAAATATTCTGCTACATAATTTTAGTATTGGTGCCCTGAGTTAGCACAGGTGTGTTAATAAACAGCGGTGAGTAGAGTCTCAACTATATCGACAGTATGCATGTTGGTTCAATGACGATGTTAAACTTGTGAAAGGACACCTTAACCTAGCAAGCTTCAAACAAAGCCCGTTGAATTTGCATCCATGGGACGATTCGATCGATCCAAAAATTAACACTTTCGACACCAACAACCCGAAGGCTGGGCGCTCGTAAACAAGCTGGCCAACCTGGTAGCCAGGTTGATGCTATAAAAGTCGGCTCGGCCGGTTTCTGGGATATGTCTTACTTTTTTGTCTGGTTGCGAAACTGTTAAGATGCAAGTAGTCATTTCACAATAGTTTCTAGCTTGGCTGCCAAGTATAATATCCTATCCTAGATTTATTATAGCTAATACTTTTATTTCCCGTGGCTGTGGTCTTTTATTTACAACTCTTTTAATAGTTTTATATATCTTAAATAGGACATTCAAATTTAATAGGGATGATATTAATAAATAATATTAATCAAATACTCATAAACGTTAATTTGAAGTTCACCATGTGAATGCAAAGGTATAATTATAATAACTAATCTATTACATGTTTTATAAAAAAAAAACAACTGATACATACATTATTCTCATCATTAAATTGAACTGTATTTATATTTGTGTTTAGCATTATTCCTGTGAGTGCATTTTAAACTTTTTATGGACAATGTGAGCCCTTGAAAGGTTAGTTTAAGTTTTTGTATTGTTTTCAGCTTATCAAGATATCAAACCTCAATTGGTTTGTTTAGTTTAGTGTCGTGTCATGTGATAAAAAGATAACTGTAATTGAACGATTAAGTTCCTAATATGATGTAGGTATGCAACGCAATAATACACCTACCGGCAAATATTGTACACTGACCATGTAGTTATAGTTTGATACAATGCTCTATGTGTATACTAGAAGAATGTGATCATCATATTATACTAGAAGACGAGATATACTGTACGTATTACGTAACATACGAGAATTTACGACTAGATGTTGCCAATAAGAAGTTTTGGAATAAGTTCCAATTCGAAGTCCTTATCTGAATTGCTATGCATATAAGTCGACTTTGTCAAATTTGTATGAAAGCATATGAATGTTAACTTACCTTTATTTATAGGTCTTAACGTTTAGTACACGATGTCCCGGTGAATGCGAAGATAAATGCAAAATAAAACGAAAATAAACTTTCACGACTACAAAATACACGCTGTCACTACCGTACCGGCAAGTTAACAATAGCATAGATAAGATAATAGTTATTTTTCGTTTTATTTTATTCGAACTATTTTTCATTGCATACAACGATTTTACACGATCTGATTTAGACAAGTTAGCCAACATACAGAATTTAAATTAGCCGCGTCCACTTATGCAGTAATTTAGCTATTTTAATTTTTAGAACGCTGCTGAAGTTTTGTCACTTCACTAACTTCACTTGCTTGCTTGACACGCCTGTCATGTAGAAAGGCGCTAGCCGCTACTGCAGTGCATTTTACTGCAAGCAAACTGCAAAATATTAGTAAATAACAGCCGAAAAGAAGCTATATTTAATTAAAACTTGAAACTAATCTGAATATTACTTAAACCTGGGAAGTGCAAAATGCGTGAAGCATGCTAGGTGACATCCAATTAACTAAACGCTTAGTAGTGATCGCTTTAGTTCTTGGCATTATTTTGATTCTGAAGGAGTACGTATTTATTTATCCGCTATGAGTCAACACAGGGTTGCTTATTTTTACAATGCGGACGTGGGGAACTTTCACTACGGGCCGGGGCACCCGATGAAGCCGCATAGGTTGTCTGTAACGCATAGTTTGGTGTTAAAATATGGTCTGCATAAGAAAATGCAAGTTTACAAGCCGTATAGGGCCAGTGCGCATGACATGTGCCGGTTTCACAGCGAGGACTACATAGAGTTTTTGGCGAATGTTACGCCACAGAATATACAGAGTAAGTATTTCTGTAAAAAACTTCTGAACTACTAATGTTTACATGCAAACCTTAATCAATGCTGACCTATCTAAGTGAGATGACTCTAGGGATTATTACACAGGCTAAATGGTAATATTATAGAAATAAATAAAATTCTTAATGTTCATAATTCTCTATGGTATTGTGTAACATTGGAGAAGTTGTATCTCGGGGTCAGCAGAATATAGGATGCTTACTTTTTGACTACATGACCTTCAATACTCGACTCATGGAAATTATATTTTAAACATTAATTTACTTTTCTGTCTACCTTGTGACAGACTTATTCTTCTGATTTGAATGAATTTCTACCACTATTTATTAAAACACGGTCATGAAAATTGTATGCTTTTTAAGAAATCAATGCAGGCTTTTGTATGGACGTAACAGTTTCACCACCGGACAAAAAGTTTTAGAATGCCCCAGAAACTGACAGAGTCTGCTGGGTGAGTTGTATCATAGCTGCAGCCTGCCCCATATTCCAGGCTAGCACCTAAACAAAAGTTACAATCATGGTTTATGGGTATTAATTAAAATTGTAATAAGATTTTGTATAGTACGGCGACAAAAAAAATAGTTACAATATTGTTGTACCTATTTTTTTTGTTTACATACACATTCCTGCACACCCTAGGCCAGTTGGGTCGTGAAAATGTTAAACTCACAACATATTTATTTTCCAGCTTATTCCAAAGACCTCCTTCACTACAACGTTGGCGATGATTGTCCAGTTTTTGATGGACTGTTTGATTTCTGCTCTATGTACACGGGGGCATCTTTAGAGGGCGCTATGAAGCTTAATAATAATGCTTGTGATATTGCCATTAACTGGTCTGGTGGACTTCATCATGCAAAGAAGTTTGAACCTTCTGGTATGTTTTATTTATTTACATAGTATTAGAGAAAATATTAATTTAAGAAGGGCTTACATCATTAACCTTTTAAAAGCCAAGCGGTGAAACTATTTACGGATTGCAAAATAGTTGTGGCAGTTTGATTACAAAGTTTTTAATCATTTAAGCTTTGGCCGTCGTTGGCGTCAGTGGACCAATTTTTGCTGTCGGCCACAGCCTTCTTTGGTGTTGAAAAGATTAATATGAAGTCGAACTTAATATTTCTAAATCTTTATCAAAGTAAATTAATGAGATGCATGACACTGTAAGTGCCTCCATACCTGAAAAACAGAACGCCATAAGTTCATATATTAAACATAGAACTTGGAATGTTTTGCTTTTGAGGCAAGGGAGTTCAAGTACAGTAAGAGTCAAGCATGCATAGAAAAAAACAGTTAGCAAAAAAAAATAATGTGCAGTATTTTCTGTCGTAAAATTACCCTGACCTTAGGTATAACATGTTTGAACTTTCAGGTTTTTGCTACGTAAATGACATTGTCATAGCAATATTGGAACTTCTCAAATATCACCCTCGGGTACTTTATATTGACATTGATGTACACCATGGAGATGGGGTCCAGGAGGCCTTCTACTTAACAGACCGAGTCATGACTGTCAGCTTCCATAAGTACGGGAACTACTTCTTCCCGGGCACCGGTGACATGTATGAGATTGGGGCAGAGAGTGGGAGATATTACTCGGTGAATGTTCCGCTGAAGGAAGGCATTGATGATCAGAGTTATGTTCAGGTGAGCTATTTATTTTATATGTACACAAATTCCATCATGATATTTTTTTAATCCAAATTTGAATATGTTTTCAATATCTTCAGTATTCAACAATTCAATGACAAGCAGCTACTTAACACATTCATTGCCGACGCTTCAAATTTCTATTCAGCGATTACGCGAATTCGCGTCTTCGGCAATGAATGGGTTAAATGCACTTTTTCACAGCCAAAATGACATATTAGTTATTTTTCCATACACATGTTGGTACAGTATTTTGATTTTAGTTGCGACCAATCCACAGGGAACAATAGCTTTGGTTTTAAACTGCTAAACACGAAAATTACTGTGTTTGTTAAAAGTCGTTACAGCTACCTATCTTAAAAGTTCAATATCAACTTCTTCTATTAGCCAACTCTTCTATGAAGCAGGGTTTTAGCCATGCAAGCAAATAAAGTGTGGACAAAGCGTTAAGTGAAATGAAATAAAATTTTAATCTAGGGGCTCAACTAAAAACAAGATTGGGAAATCCTGGTTTAGAGTATAGATTGTACTGAAAAGCCTATTTGACTGCGTTTGTATTGCGGCCATTGGTGACGCTCAGACATCACGCACGTTGCGTAACGCCATCCGACTTTGAGAGAATTAGCGTCTGTAAATGGAAATTCATATAATAATATTCATAAAAACGCACTGACAAGGGCACAGAAAGCGCCGGACAGAAGGGTGCAGGAAGTACCAAAATCGCCAAATTTACAAAACTTAACTGTAAATTTTCAGGTATACCTAAACATAGGTATATTTTCTCACAGTCGAAGTGGAAAACAGAGTGCTTAACACGTGGCTCAAAGCCATTATGACGATCAGATTATATTTTCACTCGCTCACTTCGTTCACTCATTCAAATAATCACTTTGTATCACAGTGTCTATCTGTCAATCTAATGGGTAGTTTCACGGCAGAGGGTAATAAAGTTGAAAGTGCAACTCGCTAGTAACTCGTGTGATAATTTCATGCATTGCCTTGCTATTAAATGTTCGAGTATTATCAATTTATCACCTACCTTTACACATGTATTCAATCAACATTTGTGGATTCGAAGGACATTTTGAGACTGATTTTTTTGAATGAATAGGATCTATTATTTAATAACATTAAAAACAAGTGGTAAAAAAAAGTACATGAACAATTCCAGGTGTTCAAACCAGTGATATCCAACGTGATGGAGTTCTACCGTCCCACTGCGATAGTACTGCAATGCGGCGCGGACTCTCTCGCGGGCGACCGACTCGGCTGCTTCTCTCTGTCCACCAGAGGTCACGGGGAATGTGTCAAGTTTGTGAAGAACTTGAACGTGCCTACACTAGTAGTCGGCGGAGGAGGGTAAGCTGTACTAGACTCTGGTAGCGCTATGTCTTTATAGAGTATATAAGCAACTTTACGTTGGTATCCAATGTATTTGTAAACTATTGCGGCTGCTTCTCTCTGTCCACCAGAAATGAAGAATGAAGAAGAAGACCGTAGGTAGGTTAAGTTAAGTTTGCATCTGTATGGCGCCAAATACAAATGAGCTACATTTAACGCAACCGATCACGTTTGTTGCGTGAGAGCTCCACTTAAATATTTATTCTGTTTTTAGTATTTGTTTTATAGCGGTATCAGAAATATATCGTCTGTGAAAATTCCAACTGTCTAGCTAGCACAGTGGATGAAACACAACCTGGTGACAGACGGACGAACGGACGGTGGAGTCTTAGTAATAAGGTCCCGTTTTTACCCTTTGGATACGGAACCCTAATAAAGAACAGTGGCCAATAATAACTCGTCCAAAACCATTACTTTTGACAAAAACTTATAGTTAATCAGTCTCTTATAATTTCCAGATACACGCTAAGAAACGTGGCACGATGCTGGACGTACGAAACGTCGCTACTCGTCGACGAGAACATCTCCAACGAGCTGCCCTTGACAGAATACTTGGAGCTGTTCGCGCCTGACTTCCAACTGCATCCAGAGATCAGCAGGTAGGATACCCAGAACAGTGGCAATACGGTATTTATAAAGGACCCCGCAGCAAACTTGGGGAAAAAGTGGTTTCAGTCAAATCTCACTAAATTTTAGTATGATGTAGATTTAACTCTCCTGTTTATTTTTTTATAAGGGCGCAACTCTCTCAGACGTATACTTTCTGAAATAGGGTCCCGTTTTTACCCTTTGGGTACGGAACCCTAAAAAACATCGCGCTGTTTTCCGAAATAATGATCCGTAGAAAAGTGACTTCCTATTCTACGGATCTTCTTTTTCCATTTCTATTTGGTCTAGAATTTCAGTTCTATTTGGTATAGATTAGCAGCCAATATACCAACTATAAGCTGATACTAAGCCAATCATCATGCAGCTTATAGCAAGTGGTATGGAATATCTAAGGCATGCAGAAGCAGCTCGATGGCTCTCGCATCAGGTTCGGTGGTCCAATAGGTACCCCTGTGTTGTCCCCGAAAGCCGTTGGAGACGTAGGTTCGAACCCTGCCTGAACTATACATCTTTTTCGCTTTAACATTTGGTTTAAGTTAGCAGACGTTACTGCTTTAATAAAAATAATTAATATCCAACCCTCATACAGTCTTGTCATAGACGATGTAAGAACTTAAGTGTAATTTTTATTTTGCCGTTGGAAACGCAGGTTCGAATCCTGTCCGAACCATTAAATTTTTAAATTTCTCGCTTCATTGTAAACATTTGGTTTACGTTAGCAGACGTTACTGTTTTAATAAAAAAATTATTAATTTGGGTGTAGCACATCGTTACTATTGATTCTCAACAAATTTGAGACGATGGTGCCGACGATAAAGTCTAAATCTTTACGGTAGATGGCGCTACGATGCCACCCTAAGGCATGTTGAAGCAACTGGTTGAAAGATTCAATGGCTCTGACATCTGGTTCGTGGTCCAGTTGGTAGGACGCCCGTGTTGGCTCGGAAAGCCGTTGGAAACGCAGGTTCGAATCCTGTCAGAACCATTAAATTTTTAAATTTTTCCCTTCATTGTAAACATTTAACTTGAATTTTGTTTTGTTCTCAGTACGAACAATGCCAACAGCAAGCAGTACTTAGAGGCGATAACGAAGCACGTGTATGACAATCTGAAGATGTGCCAGCACTCACCAGCTGTGCAGATGACTCATGTGCCAGGTGCTATATCTATTACGCTTACAATAGGCTACTTGACTCATGTTAAATTTTTGTATAGAATCTTTTTATCGATTCATATTTTTTATGTGGTAATACCACATTTTTATTTTTATAAATAATGACAAAGGTAAATTAAGAAAGACAAATTGAATGCGATCCACTACAATCCAAGCGGGATTTGAACCCGCGACCTCTGCGTTTCCGGCGCATTGCTTTTCCAACTGAGCTATTTGATCGCTACGTCAATCACACCAAATCTTTCATCCCTTAATTCTTTACGCTACTGGAGCGCCCTCTGTGTCACATATGTTTTTGAAATGCTTATGCGCATTAGCCATACCCTAGGATGTGCGCTTTACACGCACGATCCCCAATCCCCATTGCTTTACAGCAAGTGTGAAGACTGCGAGAGAGAAGATGGCGCTGTTCTAAATATTTGTATAGAATTTTTTTATCGATTCATATTTTTTATGTGGTAATACCACATTTTTATTTTTAAAAATATCATGTTAAATTGTCATCATCATCCTCCTAGCGTTGGTCCCGTCTTGCGACAGGGTCCGCTTTCTTACTTTTTCTCTTCCACTTCGCTCTATCCTGGACATCGTGGTCTTCCAAACCGCAGTCGTTCAGGTCTTTAAGAACGACATCGAGCCACCGCAACTTGGGTCTACCTCTTCGCCGAAAACCCGGCAAGGCAAGACTGAGTGCTCTATTGCCGACGTACTCTAAAGCTCTTCTTTTGACATGCCCAAACCAACGAAGCCGACTCTCCTGGAGCTTATATCGGCAATGTCCCGTACTCCGAGGCTGCCACGAATATATTCATCACGGATCTTATCAATCCTCGAAACACCAGACATCCACCTCAGCATATTCATTTCGGTTACGTGGACGGCTTGGACATGTCTTTGGGTCATTGCCCACGTTTCGCTTCCATAGGTGAGGACAGGTCTTATCATAGTCCGGTACACGAGGCCTTTTAACTTAATAGGTATTCTACAATCGCAGGTCACACCAGTCACTTCTCTTCATTAAACTAATATTTCTTTCGTATAGTATTTTGCATAGGAAAGGAAACCTAAATATATATTTTTTAGTTCATAAAAGTAGAAGATGGCTGAAAAAATTGAATTTGAAAATATAGTTTTTATTCTGTATTTTAAAATGCTTAAAACGCTGTCCGCCATTTTCGCTCATAATAGTGACGTAACCGGTCCCATAAAGAAAACTGAAGGGCTACTCTGTCGACTCCGAATAGTGTCGTTCCTCTGGATATCTTGTCAAAGTATATTTCAGTTAGCGGGACGGCTCTATACGATGGTCGAGAACATCGGGGTAGCTCTTCTGTTTATTTATTCGTATTCTATGTCACGCCACAGATTGGCTAAAGGTAAAAAGGGCGGACACGTTTTTGGTTTTGGCTGTTCGTGAAATTTCTATTTTCAATTAATATAAGTTAGCTTCTCTAACAAAAATACAATACTTTTTTTAGAGCTAGTAAGATCATTATCAGGGAGCGGTGTTTTTTGAACCTTGTTATTTTTATAATTTAGTTTTAATTGAGTTATTAACTATTAAGTAAGTTTATTTGTTTTCAAATATACTTCAAATATGGATCTACTATATTTGCTTACTTCCTATTTTTCTCAACAGGCGACTTCTACCCCGAAGACTACAAAATCAAAGACGAACCGGACCCGGACATCCGGGTCAGCCAAGAGGATGCCGACAAGACAGTGGAGCCCAAGAACGAGTTCTATGATGATGAGAAGGACAACGACAAGGAAACCATAGTGAAGACAGAGGAGCCATAGCAGGAGGCCCCGGCTGCGGAGCCTCCTGCTAGTTGACGACTGCCAATCGAGCTCCGCAGGTATAGGAAGAAGTTTATGTGAATTGAGGTGGTGTAGAATTATAGTTAATATAATTAGAATAATGTGAAACTGATGAAAATGATGTCAAACAGATAAAATGCACGTGAAATTGATGGATTTCATTTCAAATTGGTGAAGATTATGTGAAACTGGTGAATTTCATTACAAATGATGCAGACCATGTGACAAGGCGATATTCATGTGAAACTTGTGAAATTCACAAGAAACACGAAGATCATGTGTACTTCAAGAAGTTCATTCTCTCAGAAACTGATGAAATTCATGAGAAAAGCGGGCAACTCTGGGAACTGTTATAATATTAATATCAGTAACTTGATCCAAAGTTTGTGTGAAAGTCATCGAGTTCATATTGGATCAGCCAAGAGCTTGCAGAGACAGTCGAACCTATGAATGAGTTCTATAATAATGAGAATAACGACAAGGAAACCATAGTGAAGACAGAGGAGCCATAGCAGGAGGCCCCGGCTGCGGAGCCTCCTGCTAGTTGACGACTGCCAATCGAGCTCCGCAGGTATAGGAAGAAGTTTATGTGAATTGAGGTAGTGTAGAATTATAGTTAATATAATTAGAATATAATGTGAAACTGATGAAAATGATGTCAATCAGATAAAATTCACGTGAAATTGATGGATTTCATTTCAAATTGGTGAAGATTATGTGAAACTGGTGAATTTCATTACAAGTGATGCAGACCATGTGACAAGGCGATATTCATGTGAAACTTGTGAAATTCACAAGAAACACGAAGATCATGTGTACTTCAAGAAGTTCATTCTCTCAGAAACTGATGAAATTCATGAGAAAAGCGAGCAACTGTTATAATATTAATATCAGTAACTTGATCCAAAGTTTGTGTGAAAGTCATCGAGTTCATATTGGATCAGCCAAGAGCTTGCAGAGACAGTCGAACCTATGAATGAGTTCTATAATAATGAGAATAACGACAAGGAAACCATAGTGAAGACAGAGGAGCCATAGCAGGAGGCCCCGGCTGCGGAGCCTCCTGCTAGTTGACGACTGCCAATCGAGCTCCGCAGGTATAGGAAGAAGTTTATGTGAATTGAGGTGGTATAGAATTATAGTTAATATAATTAGTATATAATGTGAAACTGATGAAAATCATGTGAAACAGATAAAATTCACGTGAAATTGATGGATTTCATGTGAAACTGGTGAATTTCATTAGAAGTGATGCAAACCGTGACAGGGCGATATTCATGTGAAACTTGTGAAATTCACAATAAACATGAAGTTCATGTATAATTCCATTTGAAACTCAAGAAGTTCATGTGAAATACAAGGAGTTCATGAGAAACTAAAAAAGAGCGAAGTGGGCAACTCTGGGAACTGTTATAATTTTAACTTATTCCATAATTTGTGTGAAAGTCATTAAGTTCATATTGGATCAACCAAGAGTTTGCAGACTAAACCGTCGAACCAATGAATGAGTTCTATAACAATGAGAATAACGACAATAAAACCATACTGAATACATAGGAGCCATGGAGCCGGCTGCGAAGCCCCGCTAGTTGACGCCTTCCAATCGCGCTCCGTCGCCGCAGGAAGAGGAGCTCGATTGGCGGGCGTCCAACAAGGAGGCCCGACGACCTGGTTAGGATCGCGAGCAGAAAATGGACAAGGGCGGCGCAAGACCTATCGTCGTGGAGAACTTTGGGGAGGCCTTTATCAGCAGTGGACGTCTATCGACTAATACAGCGTTTCTTAACCTTTTTTGTCCACGGACCCCTAAGGAAATCAAGCACATTTTTAATGACCCCTTAATAAAAAAAAGCAGCAATAAATAGCACGGCGTAGCGATTACGAGACTTTTGGTGGCATTTATTTATGACTAGCTTTTGCCCGCGACTACGTCCACGTGGAACTTGATAAAAGGGATTATTAGAAGCGCCTAAGCAAATGTAAGAGCAATTGTGCTTTTGGTTTAATAATAACTCTTTCTACAGGGTCATCAATGTCATCATGATACATTCACACACAATCTTTTTAGGGATAATTTCCAGGATGAAAACTATCCTATGTCCTTCCTCGGATTTTAAACTATCTCCATGCCAAATTTCATCAAAATAGATTCAGCGGTTTAAGCGTGAAGAGGTAACAGACAGACAGACACACTTTCGCATTTATAATATTAGTATGGATTGTTAAATAGTCCACAGATAAGGTCCTCGCATGCTAGAGCCTAAATGGTCGAGAACTGTCCGGTTCCAGAGGAACTTTCTACCGCGAACGCTTCGCATGTGGAATGAGCTCCCTGCATTTTTCATGCATATATGCATTTAATGGTGCATGAAAAAATACGCAAATAAGTATAACGGGTTAGCACAAATTTAACTGGCACGATATTATATCGCGGAATAGCAAAGCAATATTATTATTTTCATTAATATGGATTTCCGCAAAGTAACGCCTGATTCAATTAATTACTTTTCCCCGGGGGCTACAGTATGCGGTTCTTCAAGAGGGGAGTAAATAGGTTCTTAAAGGGTCGGCAGCGCGCGAGTGATGCTCCTGGCGTTGCAAGCGTTCATAGGCGGCGGTAACTGCTTAACATCAGGCGGGCCGCATGCTTGTTTGCCACCGTCGTAGTATAAAAAAAATATGGCTGCGGACCCCCATACATTATGCTCGCGGACCACAGTTTAAGAAACACTGGACTAATATGTTGATGAATCGGGCTCCGCAGGTACAGGAAGGAATTTATATGAAGAGTTGGGGAAACGGTGTAAAGTAATAAATTTAGTCATGTGAAACCGACGGAGTTTATGTGATATTAGTGGAGCTTATGTGAAACTGGCGATGATCATTTTAAACTAGCTAATTACATGTGAAACGGATGAAGATCATGTGAAACTAGCGAGTTACATGTGTAACTTTAATTACTTATGTAACCAGAGCCCAGAGGTGATTATGTGAAATTGATGGATTAAATGTGAATGAAATTGGTGGCATTCATGTGAAATTGGTGGAATCCACGCGAGGGTTCACGAAGCTGATGAAATTCAAGTGAAACTGGAGGAGATTGGAACGGGAAACTTCAGAAACAACATAGAATATTCACTTACTCCGGAGTATGTTTATGTAAAATTGAAAAAGTTCAAATCCGTGTCAGTCTAGAGGAGGCCTACAACATGGAACCAAGAACGAATTCTATGATGATGAAAATGGTAACAGCAAGTGCAAATACTACCAGCCGTAGAACGCCACCTGTTGGCAAAAATACATTGTCCCTTCATCACACTGACTACTAAACTACTACGGCAACTAATAATGCTACGGCAAAGAATAATGTTTTACGCTAAGTTGCGAGCACCTTTTGGTGTGAGAATAACATTGCAAGTAATCTGACACAGCTTGTTCAGGTAAACGTTTTCGTGTAAATCCTTTCTTCTCTCTCTCCATTGCGCTGCGGAATTGCATGGCCCATTTATGAATAGATTGCCCCATTTATGGGCTCAAATCGGCCATGCATTTGTACAGCCCATAGTACACGCCACTTGTATGCTCAGCACGTCTAGCGTAACTTTGACACGGGACTCATGTCGCGCGAGATAGCATCATCCGTCACTATCTCATAGTACTGTACAGATAGAGACAGGTAGTATATCCCGCGCGAGAAAGAGTCGCGTGTCAAAGTTATGCTAGCCGTGCTGGTCTTGACGGGCAACGAAGAACGCCTACCAAAGCGTTAATGGCATTTATGTTTTGGCTTTTTATGATTTCAACTCATGGTGGTAGTAAGTTTGATAGTTTCAATAAGGCTGTCAAATGTTATTTAGTTACAAGCGTTTTGCCAGTCTGAACTCTGAGCAAGTGCGTTAGCGGGGCAAGCACACCTACTATATTGACCTATGGAAAAGAACAGAAATGTTATACTACCACTACCAGCGCCATCTGACAACCATGCTACTATAGTTAGTTGACAGAAGTAAGATGGCGTTAGTAGTATATCGGAGATATACTAGTTGGCGTTAGTATGTATAGTACGGCTCTTCCCAGGTGAATTTTTCGCTTCGAGCCCTAAACTTTCAAACAATGGCCATTGTATCTATTATCGCAAAGCCGCTAGCTACCGAGTTTGCCACGCGCCACTATAACATTCATATGAAAAACAAACGGTATCGTGATAGTATTAAGGTTCAAATTTAATGTCACTGATATTCTAGATATTGCGTTTTGGTAGTGTAGGACAATAGACCACCCCGACGAAATACAGCATTCATATTATTTTGATTTGAACCTTAATACTATGACGATACCGTTTGTTTTTCATATGAATGTTATAGTGGCGCGTGGCAAACTCGGTAGCTAGCGGCTTTGCGATAATAGATACAATGGCCATTGTTTGAAAGTTTAGGGCTCGAAGCGAAAAATTCACCTGGGAAGAGCCGTACTATACATACTAACGCCAACTATAGTATATCTCCGATATACTACTAACGCCATCTTACTTCTGTCAACTAACTATAGTAGCATGGTTGTCAGATGGCGCTGGTAAGTGGTAGTATAACATTTCTGTTCTTTTCCATATGTCAATATTATAGGTGTGGTTGTTTGAAAGTTTAGGGCTCGAAGCGAAAAATTCACCTGGGAAGAGCCGTACTATACATACTAACGCCAACTAGTATATCTCCGATATACTACTAACGCCATCTTACTTCTGTCAACTAACTATAGTAGCATGGTTGTCAGATGGCGCTGGTAAGTGGTAGTATAACATTTCTGTTCTTTTCCATATGTCAATATTATAGGTGTGGTTGTTTGAAAGTTTAGGGCTCGAAGCGAAAAATTCACCTGGGAAGAGCCGTACTATACATACTAACGCCAACTAGTATATCTCCGATATACTACTAACGCCATCTTACTTCTGTCAACTAACTATAGTAGCATGGTTGTCAGATGGCGCTGGTAAGTGGTAGTATAACATTTCTGTTCTTTTCCATATGTCAATATTATAGGTGTGGTTGTTTGAAAGTTTAGGGCTCGAAGCGAAAAATTCACCTGGGAAGAGCCGTACTATACTAAGTTGTGACTTCGGTCTTTCCCGCCGCAATTCGCGCGGAAAAACCGCTAGACTGGCACCGCGCGGCAGCTCGTCTTCGTGGCATGCTTCATAAATATAAGTATGGTTTTGTTTTTGCCGCTCGACGCTCACCGCTGCCGCTGCCACTGGTCGCGCAAAGTCGTGGCATCTCAGTATCATCCTGTGCTTTTCGATATGGTATTTATTGTCTCGCTGGCGTATTTGTCTCGACTGACTTTAGTTAGACAATTTTAGCTAAGCTGATGAATGATTTTATGAAATTATGGTTATATTATGTTATAATGTTCCTTGAAGCAATGACTAATCTGTAGATGAACTTATTGATAATTAGTTTATCTTTACAAACGAGGGGCATTATTAAATTATTATGTCCAAATGTTTTTATCCATAGTAAGAAGTATTTCCCCTGGTCTCTGTAGAATTGCGGGACACTTATGATTATTAATAAGCTGATGTTGGTATGATAAAGAAACGAACACATAAAAGATGGCTATGGGTCACAGTAATGTAGCGATAGCCGTGTAAGTATATTTTCAGAGATACAGCTATTCAGTGTGCTTTCACGGTCGTGTGCTGTCCTGCCTATCACCACGCAATACCATTATAATCAAAATCTTGTGACTATAGTTGGTTGATTATTTGAGCGTTTTAACCTTCTTATTAGTCTGTCCACTATAAAATGATTTTAAAAACCATTCATTTTGATAATTGTAAAAAGCCTCGACATCTACAGAAAGACCGAAAATGGCGCTACAATTCATACGTAAGTAGTTCGTCAATTTTAAGGATAACGTTGACAATGAATTGCAAAAGTATCAAGACTGTTAAAACACTGTATAATAACTAATAATCACCTAATTTAATTCCTAGTAAGACCCTTCCAGGGTATAAGTACAATCCAGTTCATAATTTTAGAGCAAGAATTTGACTCGAATCTATTGTTAACGGCATAGATATTTTTGATCAGGTGTTTGCTCATTAATTTAAGAACTCTACTGTACACACAGCCGGTAAAACAACGTTTTAGGATTCGGTGTGTTCGAACCTTAACTGCTGTGCTTTAGTATGTATTCATAAATGTAGAAATATACGTACTTAGTTATATAATATGCCTACAATGTAGGACATGCGGGATTGTGTTTTATAAACATGGGTTTTGGGATAATTTTAGTATCCAATTAGATGAAAACAGAAGGGTAACTTGACACCACTTTCATTGTACCCAGACCTAGGATATACAATTATATTGTATATTGTTTCATTTTTATACTTTCAATAACTTTTCAATTCAATGGATTTTTATTTTTACAAAAGACGGCGCGGTTTCCTAGTATATTATGGGATAAGCATCGATAATTGGGTTCATCGATATAGGCGATCCTAGCTGCTAGTAGCTGTCATTAAAATTTGCCCTTTATATTCCTAGGTCTTGTTTGTATTATGTTGTTTTTTTCTATCCTTTTTTGTTTTCGTCTCCGTTTTACTACTATAATAGTATAAAAGTGGAAGCAAGATATCAATTATGTATGTAGATAGCGCTAGGTTTATTTGAAATTGTCAATAATAAGTACCTACTATGAGAAATATGAAATTGTAAATATGTTGATAGGTTGAAATGAAATAAATTATTATTTTTGTATTACCTAGCTGTTTTCTTGAGATTTTCGTTGAATTCAACCTCGAGGTTAGAGAAAACATTGAAATGAAAATTGCATAAGTAGCTATAACACATATGAGTAGGTAAACCATAGTACTGTTAGTCTGGTTTCCCTGAAACCGGAACTAGGGTTCTAAGTAGGTACTTCTCTTCTCGCACGGTATATCAAGGAAAGTAACGGGTAATATCTGACGTGTGACAAACAGTCGATATACGACTACTCTCTCGCGCGGCAAACGATACCTACCCCTTACTATCCATTTTTTAACCGAGTTCAAAAAAGGAGGTTCTCAGTTTGACATATTTGTATGTATAGGTATAGGTATGTATGTCCGCGATTATCTCGCGTTTGGCTGAACCATATTTGATGCGGTTTTCAGAAAAATATTGTAAGAAACACTATTGTTGTGCCATTATGTCTACTTGTCACAGCAATTTGTGCTAAAGAGGCCAGCTGCTAAATTCGTAGCCTAAAAGCAGCAAAATTAATTTTTCATACATAAAAAAAAATTGCAGTATGTATGATAAATTAATTTGATTAGATGTGGTTCACTTTTATTGGTAACTCTTAAAACTATTGCATCCCATAAACAAATTGTCTTTTTTTTATACATAGGTACTGTACGAATTTCAAAGAATTTGAAAAACTTTCAGTGTGACTGAAAGAAATGAGGAATAAAATTGTCAGAGAATGAAACTACCTTTTTAAAAGATATATTTATTGTAAAATAAACTATAATTATATTATATGTATACTTAATAGCTACCTAATTTCAAATCTAAGTTATTTTCGCTTATGTACTTCTGTATTTCACTCAAGTCCTCTGTTTTATCAACAGTTAAGTACTGCAGTTTTTCACAACTCTGTATAATCTGTTTCACAACAGGTTTAGACACTTCTAAAGTACAGTCTAACCACAAATAATTCAAATTCCTCAAATTACCTTTCTCTAATAAATGCAGCATCGTTTGATCTGCGTTCATTTTAGTTTGATATTTAAGCACTAGTTTCTGCAAATTTTGAGTACTCTCAAGGAAAAAAGACACTAGGTCATCTAGATTAAAATGATCATTGCCTATTGTTAAATTGTGTAGCTCTGAGAATACCTTGCCTGGTCGCCGATGATATCGAGGGACAACGAGACATTGTGACTGCGTCATTAAACATAGGGACGTGAGATTTGGGCAACATTTGCCGATTGACAAGACTGCATCAAAACTCAACGAAAGATCTATTTCCCACAGAGAGAAATGCGTCAAATGAGCACCTTTAACCACCAAGAGCTGCTGCAAAGCCTCTGAATAAGCAAAGAACGACAAATTTAACCGATTCAACCTGATATCACTAAGATAAATCTGTTCCAGAATGGCATCTTTATCATGATCCGACAAGTGTGTTACTGTGAATTCTTTCAGAAAAGGACACATCCGGAGCAATTTTCTGATGCCTTCTGCTGATGCGCAGTGAGAGTTAATTTTCCTGAGACTTAATGGCCCAATATCCACAACTGTGCCAATCATAGTTGACCCAATATCACATGATTCTATCCTTAATTCTTCTAAGTTTGGAAGCTCACTGACAACCTTTATAATTCCAGCTTGTGAGACGCATCTGCCTATCCGGTTGGCTCTTGCGTTGCGCGGTGAATCCATGGCAAGTATACGCAACTGCTTTAATTTGGCAACTGAACATAGTCCCGCATCAGACACATTTCTGATCAGCACGGAAGCATTGAAAAGTGACTTACAAATATCAAACCTAGACACTATATTTATTTCCTCAAGCAACGGGCAATTGACTCCGATGACCTGGAGTATTTCATCGGTGCATATGAATTTGAGGTCTAGGACCACTAGGCGACTTAAATTTGGCAGGGTATCTATCCAGAACATCTGGGTAATACCATTATCTAGGTCACATTTGCGGAAGACACTGAGGTTAGGGTGAGTTAAGACGTGGAGCTGTATACGAGGGTCACCGCGGTATTGGTAGCATGTTCTTTCCGAACAGAGGACATCGAATAACCTGGAAAAAAAGGAAGCAATTAGATTGTGAAATATTGTTTTTTAGTTACATAGGTAATGAAAAGAAAAATAACAGGCTAAGTTATTCATAATTTTTTTTTACTCTGACCAGTTATTTAGTCTCAGTGTACACAAAATGAATATACTTAGAAGTTAAAATATAATAATGCTAAACTATAAAAATAGAATTAAAGAAAACCTAACCCAGGGTGCCCCCAGCAGTGGGGCAGACTTAAAGCCACCAACTGCTAGGTACAGTAGTATTCTTAGATTGATGAGCAAAAATGTGATTAAAACATCTGATCACCCTCTAGGCTATCAATAGAGAGGCAAGTTCACAGATTTAACAATTTCGACACCAACAACCCGGAGGCCGGGCGCTCGTAAACTTTGTTCAGACGCCGGCCAACCCGGGTTTGATGCTATAAAAGTCGGCTCGGCCGGTTTCTGGGATATGTCTTACTTTTTTGTCTGGTTGTGAAAGTGTTAAAGTGCTCATAAATTAATGAACTTGACTATACAAACACTGGAACCTCATGTTGCATGCAGTGTCCAGTGCCTTCTGATCTGACCCCTGATATCTAGGGAGAGCTAGTTAATATCATGATTTAGACTTATTGTAATAAATTAAAAATTATCAAGTACTCCTTATGCGGCATTTGACAAACATAGACACAACATATCAGCGAGTTAGGAAATTGCATCTATATCATGTATTTTGACCAAGGTTTTATTAATTAAAATACAAAATGATGATTCTAAAATTGTATTAAAAGCAAGATACAATTCAAGCTCAAGAATGTCAACTAATGCATTCTAAAATAAAATAGATTGCTTAATCGCATTTCTGTCTTTAATTGACCTTGAAGAATAACATCCGCTAACCCACTATTTACGTATTGTAATATGATACGATACTATACTTTTTGGTGACACTATTTTTTTTAATAATTCAAGACTCACCTGGCTGGAAGCATAGACATTAACTGGTGCTTCAAAGCGATCGCCCGAGCCTCGCATTCGTGAAAATTACTTTCCGGACAATTAATTTCAATGACATAACAAGCAGAATTAATTAAACTAATGCAGTTTTTGATGCAGATTTTAAACAAACTATTTGGCTGTTTTCGAGGCGGCATTGCTACACGATTTCTACATAAAGGAAGGAACTACGAATTACACAGATGACCTCAAACTGTATGAATGATTAACAAAAGTATACGAGAAGCGATTCTTATGTTGAATATATTTCTTAGTTGTTTTCTCACGAAAGTCAGAAAGTAATGTTATTGCCCAGGCTATTGTTTAGTCTGCATTCCGCAATTCCATTCTATCCAATCCAATTATTGATTGATCTTTTGACATTGACAGTGACAGTTATCAAAATAATTCATTCATTCAAGATATTGTTAAGGGTGTGCGCGCACTGCGTGGCAAAGGAACTACTCAATAGAATAGGTAAAGCATATTATACACCGTGGCCGTTAACAACCCGAAAGATTTAAACCACGTATTTTTGACGACAATACGAGTAAATAATGTTATATCAACATGGGTCTAATTATGTGTCTTAATTAAATTACTATTTCAGTACAAATTAAATCATATTAATTGCCCGCTTCTTTGTGAACAAGTCTTTAGTTGAAGAAGAGTGAGCAAGCATGACACTTCACGAATCGCTCCGAAATCATACGACGAACGGGGAATGCCGTGACTTGTGTTCTATGACAAGAAGTGTCAAGTTATCGCTGTCTCAATTTTACTGTTTCACTTTTGACGAGTTCTGAACATTGGCATAATGACATGAATTCTAATTTTAATATTTTCGATAGTAAAACCTTTTTGTAGATAGATAGGTACCAAACTTCATTATGAAACTGGCTAACAACCGCCGTGCAGTTAGTGCGTCTACGTGTAAAAGAAGTAGGTGGCTACGTCATGCTCACGCCTTTAGGGTGTGTTAGACTGGAGATTTTTTAACTTTTGATTTGTTTAAAACAATTTATATCTCCTTAATTATAACTTTTTGGACTATATGTTATATAAGTTTATATACTCTAATTAGGCTCTAGTATCGTTAGCTTAAATCTTTCGGGTTATTAACGGTCACGGTGTATAGAGTTTGACACGTCTTGCGTCGTACTTCATGTGTTTCATACAATTTCATGTAAAAAATATTGGCTTTCGTTGCTCCGCTGTCGCGTATTTAGGCCTAGTGCTGATACATTAAAATATACTTTATGGCCTAGTGCGCGTGCACATTTATTTTGAAGTCGGATCGTGTAGACTAATCTTAAAACTCACAAGTTTCGCAACAATAACAAACTAGGTACATAGATAATAGTAAAAGTAGTAGTGACAAACTAGAATACAGCCACATTCGAGTTATTCTGACTCAATTCGCGCGGTTTCTTCAAAATGGTTTCTTTGTTGATTTAATAAAATTATAATAGTCCAATTATCATAGATATAATTATTCCTTACTCTAAGCCAATTATAATAGTGAACATATTTATTTAGTCATGGCTTCAACAATTATCAATTCCTATGAGTGTTAGGTATACAAATGGATATTACAATAAATACAAGCTTTATTTTAAATGTATTTTTATTCTCATCACTTTCTTGAGTTGACGCCTAATACTAATACAATATTTATTTTATTTCGTCATAGATAACTATCTCACTAAGTGCTTTTTATTATCATTTAATATAATCATTATCATTTATTTATTACAATAGTTTTCTATTTAAAAACTAATCGTACCATTTAATTGGGCTCTTTATAATAAACATTAAGACAATATAGGTAACCGTTTATTCTGAAATATTTAAAACTAACATTGTGCTACGTTACAAAATGATCATAACATTATAAGTAGGTAGGTACTAAATATGTATAAATTGTACCCATTACTCTCACCTGTAATCTATTTTGGAATATGTTTATTTTTAAAATTCGGTTTCTGGCCTATGTGAAAATTAACTTATTAGACATAAATCGATGTAATTATATTATAACTGCCACTTCCATTATGTTTAGGTACAGACCGTATAGTTAAGGAAATTAAAACAAGTACCTTATTCGCTCTTATTTTGATGATATTAAGAGTAAAAATGGTACGTGTCAGTTTCCTACTTTAAAAATGTCTAGGTATGTTTACTAAAGATTCATTATGCATACCATAGAATTGGTTATTTGTTAAGAGGCCTTATTCCTTTTAAAAAATTTTTTTTTTCATATTATGACAAATATATTCATAATTTGAACCAACTTTTTGAAGTGAATAAATAGTTTTCCCCGATATCTAGATAGTAACATAGCTATTTCATGGTTTCATTGCATGCAGTTGAAAATATGTTGAAAAAACTAATTTTCCGCGTGTATTTTGTCAATTTCGAGTAGGTAGTTTTTGAAACAAAAATTATCAATGAACAATTCAAACAGTACGTTTCAAATATATACCAATAAATCCCAATAGCCATGTTCTAGGTAGTAAAATCAATATTATGTTAAGAAACATGTTCGATCGTAGAGAAAAATGTCTAAACAATCAGCGTTTTAAAAGGAATAAGGTCTCTTAATTTTACAAGAAAAAAAAATGAAAAAAAAAAAAAGATAGGTCATTTGATACGACACGACGATCTAATACAAAAGATAATGGAGGGGAAAATTGAAGGAAGGAGAGGAAGAGGAAGGCCGAGGATTAGCTATTTGGACCAGATCAAGAAAAAGGCAGACGTCGGGTCGTATCGGGAAGTCAAAGAACTGGCGTTAAGTAGAACGGACTGGAGAGAACTGCATGCACCGACAAGAGTAAAACTCTTAAATAATAATAATAATAATTTTACATGTAGGTACGGTCGTTGTAGTTTTTACTACTTCGACTGCACGCAATGAAAGCATGAAATAGCTATGTTACTACCTAGAACTCGGGGAAAAGTATTATTCGCTTCAAAAAGTTGGTTGATTTTATCAATATATTTTTCATAATATGAAAAAAATAAATTTTAATAGTAATAAGGCCTCTTTACGTAATTATTCAAGTGTGCCATTTTGACATATGTAATTTCCTCTTAAGTTCCGGATAGACCACCAATTAATAGGTAAGTAATTAGTAAGTAGATATAGTCTGTCCGATCTCTAAGATTAAATGAAGTCACTTTGGAACACATTTAAAGTAATTTTTCACTTGTACCATGCAGTTTGACAGAATTTGATCTTAGAATTCCGGATAGGCTTTTATAGTCTATCCATAGAATTCCGGATAGACTATAAAAGTCTATCCTAATAATTCTAAGATCAAATTATTTCAAACTGGCAAAAGCGAAAAACGACCTTAAATTTACATATAGACGGTTGTTTGTACCTTGTGCCAAAGTTACTTCATTTGGTCTTAGGGATCGGACAGACTATATGGGCCTGTACCTATTTCCTTAGTACTTCTCTAAATCTATCTGTTAGCTAATGTAGCTTTAAGGCCAGTTTAAAATGCATTTAATATCACTATTTTTTTTTCAACTCTGAACTAGAGATATTTACATTCTAGCACGCTAGAATGTAAATATGTTATTGAAATTATTAATGTGTGTGTCATGTTCCAGCGTTTCCGCGGTTGGCTTTCGAACATAAAGTACCAAATACTTCATTCCGAGTTAGCTTTTCTAAAATCCGAAGTTCATTATTCCTAAAAAATAAAATTCGGATTAATTAAACAAACCCGATCTTTATGTCCGAATTTCATAACTACAATTTGGTTATAAGTAAGTAGGTACCTATTATTCCGAATTATTAAATTCCGAAAAAAAAACCGGTTTTGCAGCTATCCGAATTCTCGTTGCTAATTCCGAATTTTGATAGGTACTAGGTAAAACAAGTTATGATTTAAAATATCAATCATTTTATTTTATAAGAATTATAAAGTTCTAATTGTTAACGTAATATTTCGCAAATTTGACACTGAAATAATAGATTTTGTGTACATGATGTATATTGACGTAACAATAATAATGTAGACAACGCAATAAACTCAATAACATGCTAGTGTTATAAAGGTCGAAACAATAACGTGTCCGAATTTATCAACCCCAACTACGTGGTCTTGTCTGCCCAACCTCTAGAGTGTAGTAAAATCTGGAGACGTCTGGCCGCTCTTCCCGCAGCGCACCGAAGCAGATTGGTGCCACGGGAAACTGCCTCTCTACTGATGCGGGGCGGAGAAATAAACCAATCAGGCTGTGTCTTTGTGAAGTGCATTTAAATCGAGGAATGTGATTGGTCAATTTTACACATCGTTCCGCTGCGCTTATGTATACAGGCAGTAGGTGGCGGGACCGAGGTAAGGTGGGGTTAGACTATCAACGGGAGAAGACTGCCACAGTCAAATAACTAACTAACTGTTAGTATTTATTACCCCATTAGGCAACAAACTAGTCCTAACTAGTAACCTTAGTTATTAGTCTTAGCTAGGGCTGCCATCTATGCGGAGCCCGGACAAAGACTTAAAAAACCCGGACATTTGGCGTAAATCGCATTTATCCCCGGACGTGCCCGAAATAATATCTTTAAAAAAACAATCTGTTTATTTTTCATTCACAAAAAGTGTACAGGTTTCTCCCGGTAAACTAGGACAAATCCGGGGAAACCCGAACGGATGGCAGCCCTAGTCGAAGGCCGCGGTCGTTTTAAACCGCCTCCCGCGCGGCGGGGGAACGCTGCACGCGGCGGCCAAAAACGACCGCTCCCGAACATACCATACAGACGCCGCGGGCAACGGGCCGCTGTCTGCGGTTTAAAACGACCGCGGCCTTATCCCACCTTACCTCACATCTAAGTTTCACCGTAATCGAACGGAGAGGGCCCGGTGATGACCATTAGGTACTACGCGGGCCCGAGGGGCCTTTCCACAGCTGTGTAAGGGTTACGTGAATTTCTCGCGGCACTGACGGTTGTAACCATTTAAACACGATATAAAAGTTCGGTACTTAGTGATAACATACGTAGACGGGTAAATCTACTAGAGCGTTCTAACCGCGCGTTTCTAGCGTCATTCCTTTTTCACAATTATTACCACAACGTGGTGCCAGTGGTTTTAATTATAATCTAACAAGGATCGCACTCGGGAGTGGCTTCGGGGTACATGAAAAATCGACTTTCAGCAATCATCTATTTAAACAATATTTGCAGAAACGGGAATGACGAAAAAACAAACGCCTCACAAACGCTGTTCATTCACCCAGACAGCCTTTGCAAATAATATTTTGTCAAATAAGTAAGTATAACGTTGTTTTAGTGGCAATTATGACAAAGTGTCTAGTTGTAGATCGTTATTTTTTTTAAATATCGTATTTCATTTTCATGTGGGTAACGAGTAAATTTGGCACTTTAAAATACTTCAAGGTACTTTGACTCCTTTTGATTTATATATTATATTACAAATTACAATGATGTTACCGAAAATTAGTTTTAAACAGTTCTTTGTTCCATTTTCCGAACTACTTACTTTAATAGATCGTATCGACCTTATTAATATAATTCAAATTATTATATATTATGGCCTAATATAGTCTATTGTAATTATGTATATGTATCATAAATGTTAAATGGATATTTACATTTCTGTATAATATAATTATACAATAACACGTATAGAATATCTAAGTACTTAATAGAATTCGAAAGTAACAAATATGTTTAGGTATACCTACCTAGATTTTTGGCACTAGATTCATTCAATGATTAGTTCATACACGTGTTTGATTGTAAATACATTTCTTATTATATAAAGTATGCTATGATCGTAAACATATCGTTGAAGTCGATAAATTATATTTTTCATAGAAATGTCTATAGGAACCTAACATTGGTACAAGTTGGTGCTTAAAACAATAATACATATTTCAAACAGCATGTTAAAAAAATATTGATTTTATAATGTTACAATAAGACAAAAATATTCATTCTAGGAACTCGACACTTCTATGTATTTAAGTAAATGTATAGATAAGCTTAATCTTACACTTCGAAATAAATATAGGTACACAATATTCATTCCTTTTGTGCTCTGAAATATTATTTAAAAAAATCTAATAACTTTTACCAACTACATACTAAGTCAAATCCATGTTGACAAAGAATATAGACCTAAAAATAATTAAATATTATTGTTGATTCGATCATGACCTTCGATTAGATAATGGCGTGAAAGATACATAAAATAAAATAGTAAGAATAAAATGGACAGATGCAATCAGCAAGCGACTTGCACATAATGTACTAAATTACAATTCTAGTAAGAGATTGAAATTACATTAAATAGTAATAATACGATCTAAGTGATGGCATTCGTAACATACAATGCACCATTTAGGATGTCTAAGATATCGCTAAAAATAATAATTGCGTGAATTAAAGATCAGTCACTTGAAATGCCGATACCAATAACACCATAAGAGCACTGAAATCTAAAACATGTATAGTCATACTTTTTCACGGCGTCAATCTAAAACTATTCTAGAACTAAAAAAATCAAACAGTCGTAATTTTCGTAGAACAAAACAATCACCACGAATAATTGACCGACAACCGCTCGGTCGTCGTTACTAACGTTTACATTCGAATTTATATTTAGTTCATTCTCTCGTTCGTTCCTAACTATGCCTCTCTCTCTTACGGTTTCACCTCCATTTCCCTGTTCGTTTAAAGTTTCGTTACAATAAATTTGAGCTGAGTTTGATTCATTTTGGCTACCATTAATTTCATCGTTCGCTTCAAATGTGCTACCATCATCACCATTATCAGTGCTTGCACTATTAATACCTTCATCGTTCAGTTTATTTTTTTTACTATCATCGGGGCCACGGTTTGGTCCGTGTAGCAAAACGGATCAGAGTCTCTTATGGGAGTCTGTGCTGGCACTCTTCAAAGACCCAAAGCGGCGGGTCTGTGAGGGCGCTGGCGTGGTCTCCCGATCGAGACTGGCTGCTCGCAGGATCAGGCCTCTCTGTCGCAATGGAGAATCTGACCGAATCTGAGAACATAAAAAAAGAATAATGAGTTCATAAAAAATCTCATTGATCCGTTTATACCTACAGTGAATCTGACCAACAATTATGTCGGCAGGTAAGAAACGATACCTAACAATTAACGTAACCTTCTTCATAAAACTCGAAATTTATATTAAATACATTTATATGCAAGAGGATGCAGAAAACTCTCTCTCTCACAAGTAAAATAAATGAAGCCATCCAAGTTTCAGTTCGCGAGCTGTGTCTTGGCATGGAATCAAAGGCTGAGAAAACAAGAAAGAAAATAAGAGCCAGTCACGGAGAGTACAAAAGAAAACGAGAAAGAAACGGAGGATAATGGTCTGTTTTTCAATATTCTTGAATTGGCAAAGTTAACTTCTGAATGAGATGCACCCACCGGCTCTCCAACTGAACCTCCTCTTTGCTGCCTCGGCTCCCTGCCAGTTCG
Organism: Apotomis turbidana; assembly: GCA_905147355.2. NCBI lineage: Eukaryota > Metazoa > Arthropoda > Insecta > Lepidoptera > Tortricidae > Apotomis > Apotomis turbidana. Next base: position 5,548,403 of record LR990299.1, on the reverse strand, counting down.
ACTGATCCGTTCTGTGAACGATGTTTCCAGGGACCTCTGTGACGGGTCACTCATGGACTGGGACAGCAGATGCGTGGTAGACGAGGAGTTGGAGTCGTCAATGTTGGAGTACTCGTCCAGACTGTCTTCGCGCTGCGGGGTATCGGATTCCTGAGAAAATTGTACGCCACAAGAGGAGTAATACAAGCTGTTACTAATTTTGCTTAAAGTATTCGGGTAAATGTGTATTAGATTTGACGTTGTGTCTGAGACTGACGAAATTTTCTATGTAAAATTTTCAAGCAGGTTTTCAATACTTTAAACAGAACAGATTTTTTTTGTTTAGTTTCGTTCACGAAGAACAGGAATATAAACATGGCCTGCAATAGGTGAAATTAAAAAGTAAGAAAAACCCTTGTGCATAAGGTTTAGTAGTTTAGACCAACAAACCTCTTCTAATTCACGCAGAGTAGTAGAATAGTGGTGCCTCCTATTCTCTTCCCTTTCCTTCTCTCGCTCCCTTTTATCCAGTTCTTCAGCAAGCATCACGACCTCCCAGTCGCCACCACTGCCAGCCAATGCTGTAAATTAACGACCAAAATAATGGTTTAAAATTATCGATGAAATACCTATTAAGGTACGAGTAAGAATATCATATAGTATCTTTGTGTTTTAACTTTGGGTTACACCGCGAATTATAATCTAAATGACCGTATTGTATCCTTTTTGCTCGACATGGAAAACAAAAGTAAATACGGCACTGTGTTATGTGACCATGTAGAATCGATTTTAGTATTCTTATGTTCTGTGGTCTTAATACTCACGTCTTATGGGCGAAACGCTACCGTGGCTGGAGCTACCGGCTCTGCCTCTTCGGAAGCTACTCTCAACAAATTCTTCAAATACCGGAGTTCGTGGCATCGATTCTGAATCGCTGCTTGATGAGGTTGAGTTTCTGTAAAATTTAACGTAGTTGTATTTGTAGTGTAAGTAAAGAAACCCAAGAAAGTGTAGAATGAAGTTTTCTGTGAAAAATGCGAGTTCTATAACCATCCACAAAAAAGTATGAACAAATGACGAACTTAATGCCAAATGGTTGGCTCTACCAGTCAACCATAGGCCAAACAGAGATACTAGAATGGGTTCAGAGCTGAAATTTAATTGTAGTGAGAGCATCAGATATTAATATAGTTACAAATTATCTACATAAACTGTGCCTAAAATATATATCTATATACAAATGTCTACTGATGCTGATGGGAGGATTATAATATTTGAGATCTTGTTTCAGCAGATGCTTACACAGCATTCGCTTGAAAGTTACCTTGCTTGAGACTTGTGTAATAGAGAGAGCGAGTAAATTCCACGTCTCCATTTAAGTCTTCTCCAGGAAATAGATACACAAATTACGTCAAATCAGATGCAGTGAAGTAGAATAAGATACTTACGTGTCACTCCAACTGTAATCACTTCCCATATCGAGTACGACATCGTTGGAGTTGTGTGCTTGTTTGTGACTCGATTGCGATCCGCGGTGATATCCGAAGAATGACCCAAGACTAAACTTGCGGTGTTGACGCTGTCGGCCTAAATCAACTGAAAGTGATAAAATCCTCGGTTAGTAAAGACAATACAACAACAACAACAATATTCTGTAAGCACTTAAAAGTTAAAAACCAAGGCGGCTTGTATAACTTATTATTTAGCATTATTTTAAAAACATGCAAATACTAACTTTTCTCTTTCCTTCCAGTATGGTGCATTCCAGTATCTACAGAAAGGGTCTTCTTTATTTTGGATTTGGTGTTATCCAGATGAGTTCCGAAGAAATGGAATGGACGCATGCCACGCCTGCTGGTTCTCAAGCTGGACTGCTCTGGGCTAAGCAGGGAACGATCTTCCGAAGTCCCGTGAGGAGACAGGGGCCTTAATAAAATAAAATCACATACATTACTAATATTACTATAATATCTACCATGCTCTGTAAGTAACATAAGAAGTTTTTATCGAAGTTACCTTGTTAAATCTTGCATCTCCATGCTCTCTTGATCACTTTGGTCCTCCCACGATTTCCTTTGCCTCAATTTTGCCGCTCGTTTTCTCGAATAAGTTCCGGCTTTGCCATCCAGATTCAGATCTAACCTCTTTGATTTGCTCACTGTCCACTGCTCTTTGTTCGAGTAAGATTTTTCCGTCCTACTTGATATCCTTTCAGCTAAACTTTGGAGTTCTGAATATGATAATTTTCCTAATTCTATTCCCTCCGTCATTTCTGCGAGCTTTTCTTCCGTAATATCGTCGGTCGAAATCACTTCTTTAGGCGAAGTTTGCTGCTCTGGAACGTCTTTTTCTTCATCTTCGGCACTTACTGTGGGTGGTGATGTTGCAAAAACTGTATCTAGTGAGTCACCTCTCTGTAAATAAAAGTATTTATAAATGAAAATGTCAAACGTTTATTATTAATAAAAATAAACATCCATACATACCATAAAGCCTTCGTCCGCACCAGATATGTCTTCACTGCCGGAACTACCGTTTTTACTAAGAATGTGTGCTGCACTCCCGTCAACTGGTTCAGTTATGGGAAGCTGCTCTAAAGGTTCCATTGGGTCTTCAGTAGGGCTGACGCCCGGTAAGCCAAGTCGCTCTAGCTCTTGAATACGTTTTTGAAGTTGACTGATTATTTCATCACGTTTTTTTACCTCATTTTCTAAGCTATTAAATCTGAAAGAACGGCAAACGAACGTTAAAATGCTTTTTTTTATGAGAAAATATATGCAAACATTTATGCAGAATTTAAACTTAAGAAAAACTAAAACAGATAAATTATAATAGTACCTGTCTTGAAATTTTCCCTGAACGTCATGTAAATGTCCCTGAATAACTTGTTTTATACCTAAAAGTACTTCACCGAAATATTCTTGTTCTTCTAATGATCCTGAAATTGCAAATAAATCTTATATTTACGGCGTAAATGCGAGTATTTAGATTGAATACGACAACTCATGAGGATTTTGAAGCTAAAACTCACCTCTTAATAGTTTGCGTTGATTTGCGACAGCTGATATAAGAGTTAACTTAGGTTTCTCAGAAGGTACCTTTATTTCTTCGGGTCTTAAAGATTTAAAGCTATACATGGGGTCAATATTTTGCTGAAGTTCATAATCTGGTTTAATACTGAAATCTAATTCTTCCGCGGAAACGGTTTCGGTGGCTGGAGGAATAATTTCATTACTAGGAAGGATTGGTTCTGCTACCCCTTCTGTACTAATTTGTGCAGGAGGGCCATCTGGCGAAGTTTCGATTCCTACTTCAGGCATTTGAAATACGTCGCATTTGATATCCACCGGAACGCTTGAAGGCGGAGATGGCAAAGTATGCCGATGGAATGTGACGCTTTTTGAAAACTTTGAATGCCTTGCTGCATAACCTTCTAACGTCGGAGCTCGAATTAGCTTTTTGAATTCATTACTCCTTTCTGGACTTTCTGCTGGAGTAACATCTTCTGAAAGTTTCTTAAGAATAGATTTGAGTGTCCGCCTTTCAAGTGTTTCATTAGATCCATGACTTCCGAGAGAATCTATCGATTTTCGTTTGTATTTTCTTTTATCCATGGTGCTGCCCTCAGAATGACTTCTAGTCAGAGTATCACATAATAAGTCTTCTGAAGAACTAGTGCAGTCTAAGCTTGAACTTCGGAATTTAACTACTTTTTCTAATTCTGCTAGTTTTTGCCGTTCGTTTAAAATTTTTAGTTTCTTTACGAATGGCAGACCTCCATATTCTGGTGAAAGATCATCTATTGATGTATATTTCTTAGCTTTCGGCAACAGCATACCTCCAGTAAAGTGAGTTACTCTAGAATCACTTGCTTTTGGAATGTTGTTTTTCTTTGGAGAGTAAGATAATAAATCTAAAGATTTTTCTTGGACGGGTTCCAAAGGGCCTGTTAAGCAAATCTTAGGTTTATCTTGCTTAACATTATCACTATCAATTTCAACATTATTATTATCTAAACTAACAAGCTCCGCTGTAACTATTGGCACGCATATATTTACAGCAGCCTCAGGCTTACATTCTCCTTTAACTTCTTGGCTCACAATATTAACTTCTTTTTTCTCCTCACTCGATACACTTTGGTTCTTCGATTCTCCCAAAATAGCGGCTTTTTTCAACTTTGTCCATGGTTTCTTAGGTTTAATCTCCTCTTTTGGTTCACTTTGTTGTATAGGCGTGATTTCTACCGATGTTTTTTCTTGCAATGGCGTTTTACTTTTATCGATGCTTGAATCCTTTGGTGAGCTTCCACCAGACTCTTTTGGAGAGCTTCCACCTTGTAACATTTTTAATTTATCTCTGAAAGTCGAACCCACAGCTTTTGCTGGTGACTTTATTTTACTAACAACGGAATGGGGTATTGAAATCAAGTTGCTTTCAGTTTTAGGGGTTGGTTCTACGACAGCAGCAGGTTTTTCGCTAGCCTCTTTCATTAGTGGTTGACAAACAGCAGTTCCGTCACCTTGTACTTGCAATATTTTATCTCTAAAGCTTACTTTAGGCCGTGACGTACCGTCACTTGAACCTGAAGAATTTTTCCTGGAATTTTTAGCTGTTGGACTATGTAATTTTCCCGGTGAACTAGATTCAGAACCTTTTCTTATAGGACTAAGAGTTTTTATTGTCGGGCTTAAGGGACTTTTTATAGAACTAGGGCTTATGGTATCCGAGCTCGATGCTTGGTTGCTATGCATTGGTGTTAATTGATTCTTTTCTCGTTCTTCTTTAGCTTTAAGTAGTAAAAGCCTCTGAAGAAGTGGTAATCCTGCACCGATGACTTCGGGTTCTCCATGTGGCCCAGAACTCGTCGAAGGCGTAGGCTGGGATTGCGGCGAAACTACGGAGGATGTCGAATGCCGTTGTTTTGCTGCTTTTTCCTCGCGATCCTGTGCAATATAGAGTTTTATATTAGTTTTTATATAACAACATCACACCTCCAATTCTGATGGCATTAATACTACGGTACTTTACTTATAAAAATAATGTCAGACCTGTTTTTCTTTCAGCAATTTTAATCTAGATAATAGTGGTAGACCGGCTCCGATAGGCGAAATACATTTCTCTTCATTTTTACTGCCAGATGTAGTTTCACCAGTATCCTTCAAAGTAAATATATTATTTGTTATGTCACAATCATGTATATCTTGAATGAGTTGAATACAGCAATTACTTACATCTTGATTTATATGCTGAGAGTCGTCGCTTTCAACTCTAGCCATTCTCTTAAGTGTTTTTCCGTCTACTGATGACCTTTCACCTGTCAAAGCTTGAAGCTCTAGTGATTCGCCGGAACGACGACCAGCTCTAGACCTGCTCCGGATAGCATTACGTATACCCTGAAAATGTATAAGTACTTTTATATTAACGATTCCATGTTCAGCATGCTTCGGTAAAAGATATCGAGCATGCTTAGGATAATAATCGTTCTTACAGTCTTTACCTTGACATCACTGCGAAGTTTATGCACTATCCTTTTTGACGTCTTATCGTCTCCACCTTTATCGGGACTGATTTCCCCTGTTCAAAACAAATATATCAATAAACATCTAAAGCTATTTAAAGTAACGTAAGCGAAAGCTAGAACAGATTTCTGAACTTAGTGTTAGATGAACATAAACCAACTGTCCGAAAGTCGGTTCTCGCATATTTCCAATAGCCATTGCGTTAGGAGATAAGTACATGATATTACCTTTACCTTTTACCCTTTGCCTGGACATGCTTTTAACTTCCTGTAATCGTTTCCTTCCTAAAGTCTGTAAAATATCTTGTGCTTCTGGGTAATCCTTCATGGCTGCCAATACATCTTCTCGTGACAGTGAAAATAACTCCGAGTATCCCACAGATCGCACGTCTGCTGTGCGCCTAAATTATCAGAAATAAAACAGATTTTAAGAATATCGACATAACTGCCAATGTCTTTTAAAAGTGAGTTCGCTTATAGCCTAAGAGCCAGCGTTTACACGGCTTTAGTTATAAATATAAAGGCTGAAACTTTATGTATAGTTGTTATATATATTTGTTACATCTCTATACTTGTTACAAAACCGAAAAACTTGATACAAATAAGTCGCATTTACGTAAATAGGTAAGTTACGAATTAAAATGTCTCGTGTTCGTGAATATTAACAGTGTTATTTTTATTAATTTACACTTTTTACTTACTTATTGAGTCCATCTAGATTCAATATTCCTATTTCACCAAAGAAGTCTCCTGCTTTCATAGTCGTGAGTACTCTTCCAGTTTCTGATATTACTTCCAATATACCATCCGCGATTATAAACATCTCTCTAGCAACTTCACCTGTCGAGAAACATGAAGAAATAATGTTATTTGGGAATACGAAATCCATAAAAATGAGCCTCATTTCGTAATACGCTTACCTTTCCTACAGATGGAGTCCCCTGGGGTGAAAATGTAGGCTTTCATTTTCAATACCAGATCGTGCAGGAACTCAGGTTGGCACTCTTGGAAAATTGTTACCTGAAATCGTTAGTATTGTAATTTTGATTAAACGGTACCTTAACACTTGATACTTTCAAAACGCATCCATGACAGAAAAATACGTTTCACATATTCGTACGGCGTATTCAATGGTACCTTATACTAAGTATAGGGTAGACTAAAAAATAAATCATTCTCACTTGATGTCTATGTTGCAGTCAAAAGTGTGAACTGGTCAAAAGGACTTTTAACCGACAAAAACAGGCAAAACTGCTTTTGACTGAGCGTGTTGGTCAAAAGTAGTTTTGCCTGAAAATCATTGGTTAATAGTACTTTTGACTGAACAAAAGGAGCGTTTTTTTAGGGATATAAGAAAAAAAAAACCTAACCTAACCCGGCCGAGTCGGATCTGCTCTAAATTAGTCAAAAGTGCTTTTGTCGAGTGCCTGCGGTCAAAAGTAGTTTTGACTGATAGTAACAGTCAAAAGTACTATTAACCAATGATTTTCAGGCAAAACTACTTTTTACCAACTCCATTAAAAAAAATGCTTTACCACTTGGTTAGTGTTGGTCTGCAGATGGTCTGCAGTTAATGAGACATCAATTCGAATCCTGCTACATGTTTTCTACGTGAGAGTCAGAGTTGCGGGTGTACCATAACGAATTTGTAAAACAATTCTGACTGTCAGAATGGCGTGTACCTTAACATTGTAATAACTTTTTTGTACGAAGCGGTTTTTTTTATAATTAGATACTAAATAAAACTTTTTTTTTGGTATAGCTGTTTTACTAATTCTTGATGGTACTCCCGCCATTCCGACTCTCACTTTCCGCTTTAGTTTAAACAAAGAGAAAAGAAATACCTTCTTAAGCACGCTCAAGTTGACGTGCAGGGCGAGTTCGGTCTTCAGCTTGTCAGGTAGCAGTCCGAGGGCCGTGTTGATGTCCCCACCGCCTTGTATCCGGCCTCGGGACCAGGAGTAGTCGTACCAGCGGAGTACCCGCCGCTTCATGCCTCCTGGAACCTGGACAGTTATATCTGTTATAATAATCTGTTCTCAAGAGCTTTAGTAAAATAAAACTTAATTAAAAGGAGTCTCCCTGTACTGAGGCCGTCTGAGGCATCGTCCCCAGCACGCTCGCAACGTTCCCCCTTTGAATCGCGTGGCTCAGTATTTGTGCGAAAAAGCAGATTGCTGAAGCTTTTTGTGAAGTCCAAAAGCAGTAATAATGTTTCCTCTAATTAAAATAATATAATAAAAATAATCAAACAAGGTTAATGGTGTGAAAAGTGTCTTCGAACATTTATCATTCACTATAATATTCAGCTAAGGAGTTTCAGCTCACTTATTGACACTGAAACCAGACTATTATGCGTAATATGTCTGTTTGTAAATATATATTGTGTCAATTTATGCCTCAAGTATAGCAGGTCAATCAGATGGCTATTGGATACTCTTTATTCGACTGCGATGAAGTAAAAAAAGGCGAACGAAGTTGTAGGCGCCTTTCAGCATTAGTTAGTTGCGCTGGGCACTTTATGCAAGTCAACATCCAACGTGCCTCTATTTGCGTGAAAAGGGCAAAGCGCTACTTTAACTACCCCAACGCCTTTTAGGGTTAAATTTATATTTACCTTATGATGCCTCATGTAGGTTTTTGCGCCATCAAGCAGCCGCTCAAACTCCAGCCTGTTGGCATTCCTGTTTGTGATGACGTTCCCTACTTGGCCTACAATGGTGGCGAAAATGAACACTCCGATCAAGTAGCTCACTATTGTAAACACGTATCTGAAATAGAAGTAAAAATATTGTTAAATAATACTTATAATTAAAAGGAAATGGACCATGCGTTTTCACTGTCGAGGAGCCGAGCGAAGCCCAGCGCCGGCCTTAGCCATAGAGGGATTCATGATTTGGAGATGTGGCTTCCTAGGCGCCCTAGTCCTGGTTAAAGAAAGGCCCTTTAGGAGCTGCCCAAGGCGGCCGCCCCGGTCGACCCCCCTAAACCCGCCTCTGGCGAAGCCCATCTAAGCCCCAATTTGCTCCGTCTTTATCTTCTACAGACGAGTGCAGATTTTGAGTCCGTTCCTCTCCACTCCGCGTCAGTGGTAGGCACCCTCATAATTTACTTTCTTATGCCGCATTTACATATTCACTTCGCAATGACATCGGTAGATTAGTTGAAATCTGGCTATGAGATGGGGCCAAAGAATTCACTAAAAAATGTGTAGGTATAACCGTGATAAATGAGAAATAAAGTATCTTTAAATCAGAAAACTCTCGTGAGCCCCAGGCATATTAAAATATAATTAAACGGGTTTACTCATGTCGTAGAAGTCGACTAGCGCTCCACGTGTATTGTTTCGAATCGGTTCGCACTTTGCAGTGTTCCATTGGCCGATGCCGCAACTAAGGATGAATCGCGAACCGATACGAAACATGCGGAGCGGTATTTCACTTCTACAACCGTTTCATAGGTATGTATTTTAATAATCTTTAAGATGTGAAAATTCAATAAAATATAAAAGTGCAAAGTTTTCGAACAGTTGCAATAATAAAAAACACCCCAAAGCAGATAGTTCTAGAAAGCGATTCTGAAATATGGCGGTTACAATCAATGAAGGCTGTTCGAAAACTTTCATAAACTTCGCGCCGAGTTTAATATCGATGAGTAAAGGAAAAGGAACAAATAAAAAGACAATTCCATGAAAGAACTAGTCACATTTATCGTCGTCACCCAAACTTTGTCGCAGTGAAGCGAACAGCCTCCAAATTTCTGCCGCCGCCATTTAATTATAAATACTTCACAAAGGCTGTTTCCTACTTAAATTATATTGACAGATAAGGACATCGCTTTTTCACTCAACGCTCTGGATTTTTGTGTTTTAGGGTAAGTGTTTTTTTTTTCTAATAATCGTTTTTAAGGCTAATCTTGCTCTGAATCCTTTTTACATTCGTACATCATAGAAGAAAAAGATATATGCCAAAACGTTGTATCAAAACTATGATTTTTCCACCATTCATACAAAAACGTGACGATCATACATTTTGGGTCACTTTTTCTTGTAAGTATAAGGATCAAATGTACAAACGATTCTGAGAACCTTAGGTTTTCAGAATAAAGACTCAATTTTCTTAAAAAAAAAACCTTTTTTTAACGCTCGTTATTGTTGGTATCAGTAGGTTACGTATAAATACATTGAGAGTGCATTTAAGTACCTACAATATAATTAAGTTTACTCTATTAAGTACAAATCAAAAAGTGGCAATACTGTATTGTCGTCCCTTTCTAATTAATCTAAGAAAATAGGGACGACACTACAGTATTATTGCCATTTTACTCAAAAATACCCATTAATACAAAGGATTTAGTAATACTTAGTAGTAGAATTGAAATTTTATTCTGTCCATTTATTATTTATGTCACGTAGGTAATTACATTACCAAATTATAGGTCTGTAGGTACTTCTGGTGCGTAAAAGAAACAGCCAAAGTGTGAAATATTTTACAAAATATTAGGAACACGTACACAATACCTACATAATTTAGTGCGATGCGATGCGATTGGTCAGATCATGTTAAACATACGTTAATTAATTTAAGTTATTATCATTAATAGATTTTTTTAAGTATAAAGTAATTTAAATAGTGCATATAATTTTCTTCTAAAACTTCATTGTATGAATAAAATATCATTTCATTTTTAAGTTTCGTAGAGGAGACCGAGGTGTTTTGAAACAGGTAAGTTGATGAAACGTCAATTTCTCGGTATCCCACCACCCCCGTGCCCATCAGTGTGCGTCCTTGCTTCGCTAAAGGATGTCCGAGAAATTGTTCCTTTATTTCAAAACCCCTCGCTGTGCTCTGTCAAGTATATTTAGTAAGGCACCAGTCCCTCTTTCTCAGGGTTCTTGAATAAAATTGACATTCTACCGAATTTTCAATAATACGTAAGTCATTCGTTCACATCCTATTTGCACGTGGTTAAATTAAACTGAATCGAGTGCTTAAATTGAATGTATTAATAAACAAGGCACCATCATTATTAAGAGGGGTATTTCAGACATTGCGGAAGTAAAATAAATTAATGTAATCGAGCTGAAAATGGAAGATCGCGGCTCGCGGCTTGTCGGTACCGCCATTACCGTTCACAGGAATCCGGTAATTAAAAATCTTGGTACGATAATAAATTGTTCGTTGTTCTTAGAGACAGGTAAGAGTTAGTGCCATGATGAAAAGTAGTGCAGCTGGCTACTAAGCCGGTGGTCCTGGGTTCGAATCCCGGCCAGGGTTAATATTTGTGTGATGAACTCCAATATTTGTTCCTGGGTCATGAATGTTTTCTATATATTCATAATAGTGCCTATAACACAAGTTCACAAGAGCTTACTGTGGGACTAGATCGATTTGTGTGATGTTGTCAAAGCTGAGTATTTTCAATGAAAAAAATAATGTCTTAGCGGTTATATTGAAAAGAGCACATCGCAAAAATAAATAAATCGCCTTTGAATATCTTCGGTCACGTTAAATCCAAAATAATTTAGTTAGTTGAATCCAACTGTACAGGTATTTATACTTAAGTACGAATAAATAAAAATAAAAATACTTCAATAATATTTCAGGACCTTTAATGTAAGTCAATATTTTACACACGAAATTATTTTATGTCATGGACACCATGCGAAATATTAGGGACTGAAATTTCCCCAAAGCCCTTTTCAGATAATGAAAGTAACGTTTGGTGGCAGTTGTAAATAAATACTCCAGTGGAAATTTTAAAAAGTTGATTTTACCTGGAATACCCTAAAGCCTACTTTATTTACGTTTCAATAAAAAAAAGTTAAATTTAGGTGATGGAATTTAAATACAATTAATACACGATTTGACACTTAATTACAACAAAGGGTATACAAACAATGGGGCTTGGCAATAGGGCTTGAAGTACACTACATAACTACGGCGGTGAATTCGTGAATGTCCCAGGTCGCAGGTGGCTGGGGCTTTACGAGTTACCGCCCGTGGTGTGTCCAATTCCATTTATGGCCTAGAGTGATGTAAATATTATTTAATTATTTTGTGTTGGTAATTCGGTAGTGAGTCGTTTCTAGAACACGACCGTGCCGAGGTGGACGAAACGTTCGAACATTACCAAGGTAAAGTAATTATATTTACAGATGATAAGTCCCATTTATGTTGTGATAATGGACATAAAGGTATCATAGTATATGGACAACAAATAAAAACTCCAAAAAAATGTTGTTGTTTGAACTTCAAAACTAAAATCTGCTTATTTTTGCATCTAGCAAAATTTGACAGTAAACTACTAACTACAGTAAACTACATCTCCACTAAACATGGTTGAAATCCGTTTAGCCTTGTTTTAAGATGACGAGGAAGCGAATATATATTTCTATAAGTGTTATCAGATCAGAGAAATGAACAAAATGAATATTAAGGGACAATCTTACACAAATCGACCTAGTCCCACACTAAGCAATTCATATACTATGGGCACTAGACTACGATGTACGCAATGGCGCTACAACACCATATGTTCCACCAGGTAGCTCCTTTTTAAATTTTTCTTTAAGCTTTGATCTTTGTATTAATGGTTTAAACACCATATGTGTTTAAAATCTGATACGCAAAGAGCTGGTAATCCCTCAAACATAAAATAACTCAACTTCCCCAATTAAAGTGATTGATAACTCCAATTCTCTTCAAAATTTAGCGCAAAGAAAGTTAAGAACTAACATTTGTCTCTCGCAACGTTATAGGCTGGCACTAAAATTACAGCTTGCTGGCAAAAGGCCTAAACGCAAACTACGGTCAAGTGATATTAAGGCTTATTTCTGTTACGTTAAAGTTAATAAAGGCTCAAGTTTCTAGGGTATTACGGATCTATTTCCTGCAGGCTGGTGCAATTTGCTGAGCTACGTCGTCACTTAAGGGCATTACGGGTTTAATACAATTTCTCCTCGTCTACTAGAGCGATCCGGATATTGAAAAAAACTTTGCACGCTATCCCATGTTATAAGTAAATAAGGTGTAGCACTCCAGCTAGTGAGACTTTTTACGTCACTGATTAGTTGCAGTCTTACAAAAAATAACAGTCACGCATAACATTATGATTGTCATGTTTTTATTTAATGTCGTAATAATTGATTTAAAACACTCACGATTTTATAAGATTCATACAGGTAACAAGGGAATCGGGGAGTATTATGATACACCACTGGCAACACAGAAACGGATTGACTGAACCATCGACTGAAGGTCTTCTAACCATGGTCATGAATAAATTAAAAAAAAAAAAAAAAAAATTACTGAACCAATCAACCAATCATAGCGTTATGACGTCAAAAGTCTCACTTGTCATTTCAGAGTGGCATACTTTATTTTTTTATACCGTGCGCTATCCGAATCGACTTAACGTGCCAGTATCGATTATGGTTGCTTATCCACAGGGGCGGAGCTGTGTAAAAATGGACCAATCACATTCCTCAGATTTAAATACACTTCTTTTGGGCTTCGAAAAACGCAGCCTGATTGGTTAATTTTCTACGCTTCGCTTCACTGGCCAGATTATTTGTGGACATTGCTGAGCTGATGTTTTAATATAGATGTGCTATAAGCTACGCACAATGAACTGCAGAATTGCATGGCCTATTTATGAATGAATTCATTCATGAATGGGCCATGCATTTGTGCAGCCCAAGTACCTAATAAGGAAGTGTAGGTATTGTTTATGATTTTCCACGTCTCGCTAGGCCGTAAGTGGGATTTTCGGGGAGAAAATCTCACTTCCTGGCCAAGGTGCGATACCGCCCGTGGTACAAACCTAACTCTAACTTTAGACCAACCACGGGCGGTAATTCGTAAAGCTCTAGATCGCATATTTATAGCCCTCACTTTCGGTTCGGGCCACAAACACCTGCGATCTGGGACATTCACGAGTTCACCGCCCTAGGTATGTAATGCACGCTTTTATTAGCTTCACTTGTAACTAAGTTTGTAATTTTCTAACACACCATGTAATCATGTACAGCGTGGGTATTTAATACGGGCATATATTGAAATGACGATTAGTATCGGACCCAGTGATCCTATTTACATTGATTTCTTTAGTATGTTTGAATATTTTTTTTTCATACGAAATAATTGAACACACAATGTACCTATTTGCATCCACATTAATAAACGCACCTTAACGTCATGTCATGACATACCATGACAGCGTTAATTTGTTGGACTACGTACATTGCTGCTTGGTTGGACTTTAAAAAATGATTAGACACCTAATTAAAAACATTATTGAACAAAATAATTATGCAGTACGATTCCTATGATCAGAGACTATAACTGAATACATTATATGCCCGTAAATACCCACGCTGTACATATATCATGGAAGTCAATTTTAATCTACTTTTAATTGTCGTATCAAAATAAAACTTTGCATGTAGTTTACGTGACAATATAATAATTTGGTATTTTGGAGCTAACGAAAGGTGGCCGTAGGAACTCCTAGACAGTACAAGATAAATCCATCGTATTTCTGCTCATTTTATTGGGTTTAATCAGCAATTACCGTTTGTGCAAGAAAATAGAGTCGGAAATAAAAACGTGTCTCAAAAAAAAATAGTCTAATGTGCCGTAACGCCTCCCTTTCCCATACCTACTGGGTAAAATTTTCTTCAGATAAAGTCGAAGGGATTATATTAATTCCGGATAGAAATGAGGTTCCATTGGGATCAAAACGCTGTTACCATGCGGAATATCGGGAAATACGGCTTAATTTCATGCTTATTTCTGAATAAGGAAATAAGATACGATTACTGCTCAAAGCAAACGTATTTACCTTTAGAGCATACTAAAGTGCTTATTGTCAGTGCTTAGAAAGGTATTCCTAAGGAAAACCTTATTGGATTTTTTATCGCTGCTTTGGGATATGTGAGATGTGCTTTGAAATTTAATCGACGTAGCGGCGCGTTCCAATATAGCACTTAAAGTATTAGTGCTAACGTGTTGGTATTCTTGAAGAAAATGCGGGAAAAGTGTGCTCTTAAGATAAGTTTCCTTACGAAGAAACTAATAATGGGTGTGAGTTTTAATGGGTTTGTGCATTGTAGAAGTATCACACTAATATTATGAAGGCGAAAGTTTGACAGTGTGTTTATGTGTATGTTTGTTACTTATTCATTCTCAAACGGATTGACCAATTTTGATAAATTTTGGTGTGAAGGCAGCTGACACCCTGGATTACCATATAGGCTACGTTTATCCCGAAAAAATGTAGTGTTCCCGTGGGATGAGCGGTAACACCGCGCGGCGTAGCAATAGAAGTAACTATGTTATCACTTGTACGGGCGGTGCGTCGAGAGACGTGAATTACGACCCTGTTGTAACAGCACCGCGTCTGTGGAGGGCGATTCTTAATTTCCCCAAAACGGGCACTGCGTCTGCAGACGGAAATTTATGTATGAAGGCAAATTGCCTTGTGGGTTTATTGGGTAGAAATTTGTTTTTTTTATTTTATTTTTTATCAAAATTGATATAGTTTGCCCGTTAACGTGTTAATGCTATATTTTCTATGGAAAAGATTTTCTTCTCATATTTTATTATTTGCACTTAGTATTAAAGACTACAGAAGGTCCTTTTTATTTATTATTTGTGTAAAATTCGCACGCAATTGGTTGCGGGGCGTGGCGAGATAGCCTACCACTTATGGAGTGTACGAAATACTTAACCAAAAGTGTCCGTTAAGAGGTGTTCAGTTGGTGGCGCTCTACTCTAGTACATAGGTTGTTAAATTACTTCTGTTTGTTAATTCATTTTGAATAACAGTCATCATAAACTAAATTATGCGTCTTTCCTGTATACCTACCTAACATGAACTGGTCACCAAAATATTATTATTTTGCGATACGCATCACTCCGTCTTAAAGTGCGATTATTTTAACATTATATAACTACGCACTTATTGTGGATGGCATTGGAACTATTATTTACTGCATACCGCTGGTTGCACGCTTTTTCAATTATCCTCCCATAAACGATAGTGCTCCTCCCTTTCTACACTGACGATCGATTACCTTCAATAACTGCGCAAAAACTTGTTTACTTTTCCACATTACGTGCAAAACTTGTTAGTGGATAATAAGGAAAACTGGTACGTGTAGAAGAATTTCCTCGGCGTCTGGGGAATGGTTAGACGAGCAATAAAGTGGTTCCGTAGGCCTTGAAATGAATGGGTCAGCAAGGACGGAGCATTTGTCTATTTCACTACAGAACACGCATTGGAACTATTATTTACTGCTTACCGGTGAATACTTTTTCAAATATTCTCCTAGGAAAGATTCTGCTCCTCCCCTCTACACTCCATACACTATTCAGTAGAATAGTGTCTTACGAGTGTGGTCGATCTGCGAGCCTATAAACTATTGCCGTCGCACTGCGTACCAGGAACAGATTCATAAGTGTAACAGAGATGACTGCATCTTAATCCGATTTTTACCTGCAGATATTTTAGCAAATAGACGTACCGTATTCCTTTGTTTTCTGCTTCAAAACTAAGCCGATTCAACTTTCAAGTACCTACCTGTAATAAATATTTCTCAAAAAGTTTGTACAAAGTAAGACGTCAATTAAAGTTCACTATTATGTTTTCTATACTTTTACCAATTTTATATGTGATTTTAGAATGCATATAATAAAAAAATTAAAGCATAACAGTACCAGAACCTTAATTATCAAACACAGCCTAACACTGATAGATAACATTGATAGCAATGGTAATAAAATAGGAAAAATATACACCCTTTATAATAATAAATATGGAAACTTTAATTGACGTCTTAATTTGTACAAACTTCTTGAGAATTGCTCTATAATATGAAAGTTTAAAATCTGTTCATTACTACCCTTAAATTCTCGTAACTAGGTAACTTGTCATTTCGCCTGGTGACACCATAAACTTACTAAAATTTCTGTCACTGCTCGTTAAAACCTCGTATCTAGTAAGTAGATTGACAATGAGATACGAGCTTTGTTTCAAGTAGGAATTTGTTACTCATTGAGTGTTGAACAGAAGATTTGTTTTTACCTGCTCATGATAATGCAAAAGTTTTGCATGAACATGAAAATCATCCCCACGCAAAAAAGGTTGACCCTTGTCAAAACTATGAAATTTCCATTGCGGCTATATTTTACGGTCACGTCGAGCCTTATAACTTTACTGGACAGCAACGGAGGCCTTTGACCTGCAACGTTATTTATCGTCTAAAAATGAGCTTCCTATACCCCTTCGTAGATTTATTGTCAAGCAAGACTTCAGAAAGCGCCGTTTTCTTGCAAGATTACAAAAAGTTGCGTCAAGATTTGAGAGGGGAATTTCCGGTATATTTTGTTGTTTTAGGGTGTATTCTTTGTGATAGAATGAGATAGGAGGAAGGAAGATGTAATTTTAGCGTAAGCGTTCCTCATAAATCAAACATTTTTTTCTTTAACGAGAAGTAGCAACATTATACTCAATTTTGGAGAAACAAAAGAGTGTTTTAACAGTTTTCTCCGTGTGTTTAAGAGAATTAATAAGTACTTTATTGTATTTGTGCTCATTGATAGATCGTTTGTTACAAACTACAAAGTAGAAGATACAGTTATTCCATTTTTCCAATGAATCATTCGATCCAAAGCATTTTTAATTTGGACATGTCCGAGTAGGCCTTTTAAACTTGTACCTACTGTTAATTAATGTGTCGTAAATTAATGTCGAGAATTCCCAAACTCATTTCCCCTTTTAACTCTGATGTATAACAATCAGTTTTGACACGGCTTTTCTACACCACTACGAATAAATCGGTTAATTTTCATTTTCACCCTGCAGAGTCACAAGAACGATTAAATTCAGCCAAACCCGCCCGCAGGCTTCGTTAAATAATATATTTATTCACTGATATTCCCTAAGCAAATCGGCTTTATTTCGCTCTTAGAAAACAATAGCGTCGGTTAATGAAGTTTAAACTGGGATTTTCGTTTACATTAGAGACAGGCGACATTAAATTTGAGATAAGTTACTTGTTAGGTTAATAAAAATTGGAATTGTTTGATTAGGACATTAGATTAGCTGATTGAAGATATCATTAGAAATATTAAATTATTATAAATGGAGAAAACAAATATATCCGCAATAAGCTTCGTTAGAATAAATAAGATATATACATCGGGTGATCAATCCAAATGGGTCAGTAGGGAGAAGTCACAAACTATAAGAGATGTACCTAATAAAACGTTTTTTTATATTTTTATAAATCTCATATAATCTCATACATACACACATAACCCGGTCAAAATCGATTAAATACAGAATTTTAACCAGGTTCAATTCCCGGTTATGTATGAGATTTATAAAAAAAATTAATGCAGTTTCTATAAAAATCTAAAAATCGACGCCATGGTTCCTAAGAACAGATTTCCCTATATCTTTTAGTTTTCGTTTTCTACTACCTACTGACCCATTTGGATCGACCGCGATGTACACCCGGGTCGACCAAATCAGGCTACTGTATAAGGTATAAGTGTGCAATAAAATAGTTGTTTTTAAAACACATCGGACACACATCTTAGATACTGTTGTTCTCATCTCGTATTTACTTCATCGAACATCAAAAACACGGTTCTCTGCTTTTTCACAGAATTATTTTTCTGTGTTTCATTTCGCAGAAGTGTCATTTCGAAGAAAGCATTTTTCTTTAAATCCATAAAAATAATTTTGATTAAAGCAGAACTTTGAAGATTTCTCAGTAATATCACGCAATATAAAATAATAAGTCATGCTTCCTATTTTCTTTATCCTTAAAGGCGTTCAAATCAAATTCTTAATGTCATTATTATAAAGTAAAGAAAATCTTGCCAATGTGAGTTTTTTTTGTAGGTAAATTAATAAATTTTGAATATAACTACGGACAGATATATAAAATTACGACAATTACATTGATTAATGTGCTAAAATCGCTAAAAATCATTTCACGGGGCCTATAATGGTTGCGTTTATCACGTTATAAATAAGTGACAAAGCATCTGTCACTCACTCTCGCATTTTGTCAAAACGTGACGGATGCTTGGTCACTTATTTATCGCGTGATAAAAGCAACCATCATAGCCCCAGAGTCAATTAGAGCCACAATTTTTCGTAATTTACTGAAGTAAGAAAATTGCGTAGCAAACCTTCTATAAATAACTTAAACCTAAAAACTTTCTAAAAACCTTCTATGCAAAAAAAAATATGTACATACATTTTCATATTGCAATATATTAATTTGTATACTATGTCCCTAGAATAAGTTTTAATATTATTATTTTTTATGTTAAATTGTATACCTCTAAATAGTATCATACAGATTGCTGCGGCTTTCTTCAGGGTGCATGATGTGATCTCAAATATGTAACTTTACCACCTGTAAAACTGAGTATTGAAAAAACATGATCTGACCAATCGCGTGCGTTTATGCTGAACATACCCTCGGTTCGATTTGAACTGTAGCAGTCTGGACTTCAGTCCTCTTCGGGGCAGAAATTTGGGGCCTCCGTGCGTGCTAACACAACAACCTCTGTTAGTTACGGAGAACATGCTGGTTTAGTTCCATGATCGTCATTTATTTTAAAGTTATTCGCAAATGTTATAGGGGAGACCGAGGTGTTTTGGGGGTGAGTTGAAACAACGTCAATTTCTCGATTAGTGAGCCAACAACAACGCTGTTCACCCGCGTCCTACCGCCCGCGGGCCCCTGAGTGTGCGTCCTTGCTTTACTAACGGATGTAGATCCGAGAAATTGACGATGTTTCAACTCACCTCTGATTCAAAACCCCTCGGTCTCTTCTAATAGATACAAGGATAAAACACAATTATATGATCTTTGTATCGTAACCGACCGGACATTTTGGTAACAGTCCTTACCATATATAAATTTATATTTTTTTTTTACTGTGGTTGATCTTTGTTTTGGAAAACCTTTGTTAATGCGAGACTGAAACAGTTTTACCGCCATTTTGTACAACAAGAATAGCTATAACATTTATCCATATTGTACCTATATCTGACAAGTAACCAAGTTTGACGCTAAGAGAGCGTTTCCGCTGAGGCACAAATGAGACGTGCGTAATCGACTAATCACGAGTTGAGTTGACTGACAGTCAATAGTCATGATCATGAGTTGAAATTTGTATCTCGGCTTCGTTTTGCGTTTGTCATTGGTCGATTCTGCACGTCTCAGAAGGAACGCCCCTTAATGTTAAGGTTACATCACAGACCACCCCCACTAGACGGAGCATGTAAGGCGACCCGTAGGCGACCCGCGCGCACCAACGATATGGTACGGCAGAACATTAAAGTATCAACACGGCGGCCACCGTTCAGTTGCGTTCATGTTTATGAGGTCTCTCTACACCACTTAACACTACAATTTATCATGTTATTTATTTAATTTCTTTTTTCGTTGACGTACGCATGGATCACAAACAAGGACGCATCTAAACGGTGGCCGCCGTGTTGATACTTTTAATGTTCTGCCGTACCATATCGTTGGTGCGCGCGGGTCGCCTTACATGCTCCGTCTAGTGGGGGTTGTCTGTGGGTTACATACATAGTACCTAATGTCATAACCCCACTCAATAGGTAGCTATATGCAACACCATCACTTTAAAGCTTCCCTGTTACATACAAGGCACTTTGAACTTAGTTTAACGTCCTAGTGCACAAAATGCTCTTTGTAATTCCAACCACGAGATGCGGTGTGCATTGTACACAATACCGGCGACGCTGTTACTGGGTCAGATAACTTTGTCATGTAATTTATTGCTCTTTGACGTCACATTATTGCTAAGCTAGACGATACTGCGAAAAAATGTTTTGAAAATTATAAAAATTGAAAACTGACTGTAGAATTGACGACGGTTGACATTCGGTTTCTCAGTTGAAACCGGTTAGTTTCAAAATGGTTGTCAACCGGTTACAGAATTAGATGGTAAACATCGGTTTTTCAGTTTAATTAATTGCGACAATGACTAATAAATTGCAGCATTATCCAGTAACCTTCTATATTGTAATAGTTAGTAACTTTGAGTTAGTTTGTTGCAAAAACAATAAAACGCGAGTATTATTTGGTGCAAAGCGAGCGAATCTAGATAATATCCGGAAGATTTCGAACTGAATTGCGCACTAGGAATCTTTTATTCATTTTCTGAGCACTTAAGTGAAACTTTATTCGTTGAGTAATAGTTTAACGGATACGTTACAAACAAATTTTATTCACTGTGTATTATACGAGTAGGTTTGTTTTGATTTCCTTTAACGCCTTATTAGATTTTCAGATTTCTTTACATTTTCATTCCGTTATAGAGAGTAGTAATGCAATTCGCGTTTTATTCGCGTTCGCGCTGTCTCCTTCACTCTTACGTGATCCAGATAAGAACCTCTCAGCTTTCACCTAAACCCGAAACGCAACTGACAACTCACGGACTGTACTGTATTGTGATACATGCCTATGAGCTTCAATATTTTTTCATAAATTCTAGTCAGTTGTTGATAATTTTAGTATTTACGATAAACGTCCCAAATTGTTAATAAATCTCTCTTCAAGATATCGTAAAAGTATGTTTTGCTTGTTAAGCTAAAATAGCTTTATAGCTAAAATAACAATTACCTTTCGAATTCAACCAACGCGTGACAATAAAAGTTTAATGTAGGTACCTACTGATTCCTTATTATTCTCGTTAATCTGTAATTAAATCATCCATTGTAAAATCCTATTTGAAAATTTAACACATTCGTACTAAATCACATTTAAATTTGACGTAACATTCGAGAATGTTCCATGGAAATGTAATATATTTACTGAATTTACTGTTCAATATTAAACGCTCAAGGGATAAACGTATCCTATTATCGACTCGTCACGGTTGAAGGAGCTCAAAAACATGTTTTTGAAATTGGAAGTCTCTAAATTAATTCGGTTCGGAAACCGGTGGTTTTTATTTAAACCGGTGATTACGTTAACGAGTTACAAATAAACCGAAAAACTGCGAGGTTAAGTAAATACATAATTGAATTATTTTACCAAAGTCCGGTCCAAAATGAGGAGTTCTTAACGAACCCGATGGTAGGTATTAGTCGTTAAGGAAATCCAATTAAAATCGCGAAGTATTCCATAATCACCCTTGTTCTAAAGGCTCCTACATACTATGCCGACGACAGCTACGCAGACTTACGGACTAACTACCGTCTCCTATAGCGGAGAAATATATCTTAAGTAGTATTCCGGCTTTATTTTGTAAATTTTAATTACGGGGGTGGCATAGCGAGGTCGCTAAAACCCCTAGCCTAAATAAATGAAAAAAAAAAAGAGCTACGCAACCGGGCGTTATCAGGCCGTCCGTAAGCCCATCATCATCTCACAAACCTCGACATCGCCGTAAAGTTGCCAGCGTGTCAGTCTTCTATCGGATATATTTTGGCGCACTTAATGCCGTTTCACATTCCAGAGAAGTGGCGTGACTTCATCCTTGTGTTGCCACTTTTACCACTTAGGTATTCGCACGATGCGATTTGCTTCATCATTTCTAATGCGAACCGCTAAGGAATGGAACTCGCTACCATCGTGTCTATTTTCTGAAAATTATAGCTTGTGTCCCTTCAATACAAAGAGTGAATGGGCTGTTACTTAACCAGTGAGCTACGTCTTCGACCACGGGGTCACTTCCACCAGTCACTTATCACTAGGTGGTCAGTTACCGAGATATAAAGCGGCTCGATTTTGCGGAAAACCTGGCAGTTGAAATACCCGTTGGGTATACCGCCGGGCGTTGACCGGTATAGTGGGTAAGAGCCTTAAGCTGCGTTTTAATTCAGAATTCCAACGATGCCATTGTAAA
Source organism: Apotomis turbidana (assembly GCA_905147355.2). Lineage (NCBI taxonomy): Eukaryota > Metazoa > Arthropoda > Insecta > Lepidoptera > Tortricidae > Apotomis > Apotomis turbidana. The sequence goes on along the minus strand of LR990299.1, from coordinate 5,525,996 downwards.
TTAATTTTGGCTTGTTAACAGATTCTTTGGAGTAAATAAAATCGCAGAACACAAAACTTAGGCGTTATGAAATAAGGGCTGTTTCTTCGTTATCGTTGATTGTATCTTACGTAACGTGCTACTGAACATTACCGATATATTATTTATTTTCTCAGCGATACAGCGTCTTGATTATAGTTGTTTGTATCTAACTTGCCCTAGAATTTAATAAGGAAATAAGGGTTTTGACACTTTCTTATCTAAGCATGTATGACCACAGTAGATGCTACCCAATTGTAATAAAGTTTGTTAACCTCTATCAGTCGCGCGTCGTCAAACAAAGACTCAGGACAAGCCGCTGTAGATTCGTTTTTTTTCATTAGCAATAGAAAATGGTGCTCAATTGTCCTAAATTCGGCAAGCTGGTAGGAACCGGATTGTATGAACGCCATGGACAGTTATGTAAGTATTTGATCATATCCATTCATTAGCCCTGATAAGCAAAATATAGTAAATTTTGTATTTTTTGAATATTGAATGATTGACGATCTTAAACAGCTAGTGTGTTACTTAGGGCTTCCAATCCGGGATAGTTTGTATCGAAAATACCAGGATCTAGGGAATACCCATACAACCAAACCCGTATTGAAAGCTCTAGTGCCACTTGATGAACGATATCTTTCTTCATTATTTTATAACTTATAACATAATACTCACTCGGCGTTAGTCTCTGGAGTAGGCAGGTCTCCGATGGTGGTCAGAGTGAGCGTGGACCAGTAGAGGGACCCCAGGTACTTCCTGGTGAGCGTGGCGTAGTCACCTGGTCGATGAGGGTAGGCCCAGTCGCCCTGTGGAAGATACGACAAGAGTAATTAGGCTGACAAGGTCAGGTGGACGGGAAGATAGGGCAATTGTCCCTCGGTCATTTATTTGTTAATTATTCAAAGAAGTCACTGCGTGCCAGTTACGCAATTTCAAAGTTTGTATTCAAAATGTAGTGGAGATCCGACATGTACACATTTATAACCGAAACCTGAAAATTACCGAATCTGATGAGGCCAGGTTTAAGTACATAAGTTTGTATATTCTGTATGAAAACACACATTATTAAAACAAAAAGTTTACCTAGGAACGATGAATTATACTGAACATTTGGGGAAAATTATAAGATAACAAAAAATCTATTATACTTAATGCTATCCATACTGTTTAAGATGAAGCATTTTAACAATGTTTAGAAATCATTAAAAATAAGGTTAAGAATTACACATAGAAATCCTTCAATTGACAAGCGCCTAGCTAGAAACTACCACCTTTTTTATGTGTAACTATTTTTTATTTATTTATGTTTACTTATGTTTCAAGATAATAGTCAGGCTGTTTTCTACTGGATTAAAAAAAGGTGGTTCTCAAGACCACGTGTATGTTTGTCTGTTTTTTTTCACGTTGTCTGTGGCCAAATTCCACGAGGCACTACGATATCTCCATTTGATCACTACCACAGTCATATATAACGGTCGCATGTACGTAGATTTCTGCTATTCAAAATAAAAGCGTAGAAAGACTAAATTTTCTTTGCTGCCACGTAATTTCGTTGAAAAAAATGCAAGTTCCCCCTGAAATTAACAGCTTTGCACCCAAAACTATTTATACGAAAAAAGTTTTGCGCGATTTAATAAACTGCTCCTTTTATTTCGTGCCCTTATTTAATTTTATGTCTACTCATTCTTCCGAGCCTAAATAATGTTAGCTATTTCCCACTATAGAAGGGCTACTTTGAAGTCTTTGTAGTGTTGTCCCTCTGGATCTCGTGTCAAACAATATTTGAATGAGCGGGACGGCACTATACAAAGTTAGTAATTCGAACATCGGAGCGTGGTTTCAGATGAGATAAAAGTTACGAGGGTACAGCGGGGATAAATGGAACTGCCAAGCGATGTGAAATGTTTCTCGTATTGCTGGTATAGTTTAAGAGATAATATTAAGTTTATCGTAGGATGTCAGCTGAGAAAGATTAATTATAAGTTAGTAAGTTTACCTAAAGGTAGTTGTTACTTTCCGGTTACTGGGTTACCTGTTTTGTCTTTGAATAATCCTTTGATATTATGAAATAGTTTCGTTGGGAACATAACGTTGTTGGGCATTTTTATGGGAAATGATGCATATCATATTGTATTTGTATTATACAAATGAAAACTGAAAAAAAAAATATATAATTATATATATATATATATATATATCGTCGGGGATATAGTGCAATACCGCGTAAATAACAGCGATCGACAAAGTTCTCATTTCAACAAAATACTTAGCATTTGTTTGAATATTGATTCGTATCTATTACTTACGCGGTATTGCACTATCCCCAACGATAATAATAATAATATAGGGAATGTAAACCGATAAATATTTCTAATCCGGTTATTTACATAGAGAATTTCACCTATTTGCATTCCCTAGATGCACTTAATTAAGATATATTAACATACACATAAACATACAATCTTTCGCCTTTATAATATTAATGTGATGATCAATTTCTTAGTTCTAAGTACTTAGTAACAAATTTGAATGTTGTCAGGTAATATGGCTTCATTTATATCAAAATTTTCATACTTAGAAGTCCATTTTGTTACTAACTGATTCTTATATTATAAGTGTCTCAGAAATAGCAACATAACGGAATGTTATTAACATTTCTTAATGTATGCCAATTATATCACAGTTAACGCACTACCTTTAGCTCAATATTAGCATACTCTTTTGTTAATTAATTAGTATCAGCCCTTGAAATCACTGAAGATGGAAGATGGAATTGATAACGTTTAATAGCGAAACAAGCGAAACGAACTTTACAAAAGAGCTGAACTGAATTCTAATGGTCGACGTTAAGTATAAAGTAAATATGTAAATTCTAACAAGTGTCGGTACGGCTTTCATATGGCAATAATGAGCATACGTCATATATTTGCATTATTAAACGTCGTTAGTAATTTGTCAAGGATTTGTCGTTTTTGACTTAACCAAATTCAAAACGTTCTTCTTGCGAAACGAATACTGATTCCTATAAAAAAAAACTTTAATTTCATCACTGCGGATAGTTATTACTTTATTATACAAACAATACTTCTTTGCGGAATATTTAGTTCTGTTTCCTCTTTGTTTACATCACTGACATTCACCGACTTTCAACGTCAGTTACCAAAAATTTGTCATTTCCAGTAAAATAAATGAGTACCTACTCGTACTCACTAAAATCCGCAATATGACGTGGGTTGAAAAACACCCTGTGGGGCTATAGGTACGCCCGAACGTTGCCTTTTGTCAAGGAAAATATCACGAACTAGAGGCTGCCCGCAACTTCATCCACGGAGTCGGGTAAAAAGTATCCTATAACCATCTTTGGATATCCAGCAATCCCTAAAAGTTGATTAAAATCCTTTTAGCCGTTTCGGCGTGATGAGCAAACTTCTAGAAAGGAATAACATCATTATTGAGTATTTATTATGGAGTAGAAGAACTCATCCAATATAGTTCGATGAATAGAGACTAAAGGACTAGGGGTGACCTTACAAACGGTCCGGTAGTTTTGAATTTTTGATATGTTGTCTAAGGATGGTTAGTGAGTGTTTTATATTCAAAATGCACAATCCCAGCACCATATTGAAAAAAAAAGAACCGGCCAAGTGTGAGTCGGACTCGCGCACCGAGGATTCCGTACAAACACTTTCCATCCCTAAGTGGTTAAGTTAAGTTTGCACCTGGTATGTATAGCGCCCCATATAAATTAGGTGCAAAGTTAGGTATTAAAAAAAAACTACTTACTAGATCTCGTTCAAAACAATTTTCGTTGGTAGTTTTTATAGTAATGTACATCATATGTTTTTTTTAGATTTTTCATTTTCTTATTTAAGAAGTTAGAGGGGGGGGACCAACTTTTTTCCACTTTGGAAGCGTCTGTCACGCAAACTATTCGGTTTAGAAAAAAAATATTTTAGAAACCTCGATATCATTTTTGAAGACCTATCCTATACACGTATATGTTTGATGAAAAAAAATTTTTTGAGTTTCAGTTCTAAGTATGGGGAGCCTCGAATATTTTATTAGTAGTTTTTTATTTTTGCATCAAAATCTTAATGCGGTTCACAGAATACATCTATCTACCAAATTTCAACGGTATAGCTCTTATAGTTTCGGAAAAAAATGGCTGTGACATACGGACGGACAGACGGACAGACAGACGGACAGACGGACAGACAGACATGACGAATCTATAAGGGTTCCGTTTTTTGCCATTTGGCTACGGAACCCTAAAAATGTGCACTTTCTTCAGATTTTTGCTTAAATCTTCATTTAAGAGCATTTTAGCAAGAAAAAAGCTTAGACAATGTTGTAGAGAGTTAAATTTACTATATTGTACTTTTAAATTTTGTTTCTAGGACATATAGTTACGCAGATATGCACATCTAAAAATATGTAAAAAATCGCAATTTCTAGGAATGTATCAAACTTTTGGTTTATATCTTCATTTAGGAGCATTTTAGCTAAAAAAGAGCTTGGGCAAGTAGTAGAGAATAAAATTTACTATAATTTACATTTCATATTTTTTTTCAAGGACGGTTAGTTACCGAGGAGGGGGCGTTGTGCATTTTGCATTTTAAGCACTCACTAACCATCCTAGACAAAAATTCAAAGCTACCGGACCGTTTGTAAGGTAAAACCCCTTTATTTACTGGATTAATAGGAAACGCATGAAATTAGCATCTTGGAATAAACAAACACATTCTGTACAGTTTTCTTGAGCATAGTATTAGATAAAGGAACGGGCATATAGGACTACGTAGCGATAGGGGAGAACGAGGGGTTTTGAAATAGAGGTGAGTCGAAACAACGTCAACTTCTCGAATCTATATCCGCTAGTGAAGCAAGGACGCGCACCGAAGGGCTTGCGGGCAGTGGGACGCGTCTATGCAACGTTGTTGCCGGCTCGCAAACGGATTTAGATACTGAGAATTGACATTGTTTGAAGTCAGCTCTGTTTCAAAATCCCTTGGTCTCCTATGTGATGAATTTGGTACGTCATCTAAACTTGACAAAGTTGCAGCCAGATTGGTTCATTTCCGTTTCATTTCAGTAGACGGGCAGCCTAAAACTTAGATATGTCCTATCCTGACAGTGATATATCGATATGTCGGACTGTATATTACCATAAAATCTACTTAGAATGTTTCATTCAGCTTACATCGTTATACTCCTTTATCATTTCAGCCACAGGACTTCCACTGCTGAACATAGGCCTCCCCCAGTGACTTCCAGATCGGCCGGTTGAAAGCGGCCTGCATCCAGCGGCTTCCAGCAACCTTTACCGGGTCGTCTGTCCACCTTGTGGGTGGACGTCCCATGCTGCGCTTGCTGGTGCGTGGCCTCCATTCGAGAACCTTTTTGCCCCATCGGCCGTCAGTTCACATGCTATGTGCCTCTGCCACTTCAGCTTGCTAATCCGTCGGGCTATATCAGCGACTTTTGTTCGTTCACGGATCTCCTAATTTCTGATTTGATCTCGCAAAGAAACACCGAGTATAGCCCTTTCCATAGCGCGCTGTGCAATTTTGAGCTTCCTCATAAGGTCCTCAGTAAGAGGCCACGCTTCTGTTCCGTATGTCATCACTGGTAACACACATTGGTTGTAGATTTTCATCTTTAGGCACGGAGGTATTTTGGACGAGAAGATATTGTGTAGTTAAACTCCTTAATTGCCCGTAAATTAGTGCCCATTATTCGCTGGTTACCCACTGCAATCTACCAAGGCTTTGGACATTTAATTAACATTGCATTTAAACGTTCTTTTGTTGCATAGCTCAACTTGAAGACTCTTCGAAGGACGCTCGGGAAAGTTATTAGCTGTTTCTATTTAGTTGGAAATGGGACAATTTGCATGTTTATAGAGGTGTAGTCTTATCTTTTGCTGGTTCTGTATTTCCCAAGTGAAACTAATTTGGTGCCACGCGCCCGTACTAATGAAAACGCGATCCTGCATCAAGCTATAAAGAGGCCTTAATCCTTTAACAAAAAATCTTATTATGACAAATATATTGATAATTTCAACCAAGTTTTTGAAGTGAGTAATACTTTTCCCCGAGTTCTAGGTAGTAATGTAGCTATGTCATGCTTTCATTGCGTGCAGTCGAAAATAAGTAGAAAAAACTAATTTTCCTCGTGAGTTTTGTCAATTTCGAATAGTTTTTGAAATATTCAAATATATACCAATAAACTCCAATAGCTTGGTATGAAGGTAGCTGACACCCTGGATTAACAATAGGCTTACACCAATAGGGTAACACCGCGCGGTGCAGCTACTGAATGCTAAATTTCGATTCATCATTCATCAATAGGTGCCTTTATACTGAGTCATACATACAAAAGCGCTACGATTTTAATTTCTAGTTCAACTGAACCTGAGAAGAGCCTTTTAAAAAGCTATAAACATTTCTATTCAAGATAAGAGAGTAGTTAAATGACACATTACTACACTATTAAATGAAAGTGGTTGCGACTTCTTCACAGTATAAGCAGTATTCCAACCACTTTAATTTCAAGTAATTTTTGCTTCATTTGTCTTATAACTTGTGGAGATAAGCCTTCTAAAATCTAATTTTTTTAACTGTTCAAGGAATGTAATTTGCCCAAGTTTTTGTAGATAAGTACCTAGTGTAGGAAGCGCTAAAATTTACGTCTTGCGTTATTAATTAAAAACAATAATAATTCACAAGATATACTTTGTTTCTATCTTTTATTTGTAATTTACAATAAAAACTGATTATATTAATTAAAAAAAAATGCAAAAATCATAGTAGTAAAACAGCATGATTTTCGTAAACAATCATATACATGTTTGTTATTACTCGTACTGTAACAGAAATGACAGTACATTTTTACTAACTTCTAATCACTGCAAAATAGGATGCCTTAAGTTAGTTTTCGTTTACAACCGTAAATTCTCTATTAAACCAATGCAAATCGATCCTGAAATTATCGGAAGCGGAAGCGGAATACCTATCAATACCACAATTACGGAACAGAGAATTACTCCACAAACAGAACAACAACCGCTACAAAGCCATGTTGCCAAACAACAATTTGCGTAAGCTACTGATAACGTTATTTCTGCTGTGTCAGTGTGAGACGTCAAAGCTTTTACGAGAGAATAATTAAGGTTTATCAACGTTTCGCGTTACTTCGTTACGACTGTACATTGAAGGGCATTGTATAATGACAGGCTGACTAAGGATGGGACAAACATACTTCAAGTGTAAATTATGGCTTTGACTTTTCATTATCTTTTCATCAGTAGAGGACTATCTGACAGACGAGAATGCATGGCCTGAACCAGAAACCGAGTAACTGACTCCTTAGATTGTACCTAACTAGTTTAAGGGACACAGTTCTAATAAGAAAGCATATCAAACGTACATAAATTGTGTTAAACCGTCATACTTTCTTGTAGTTTCTATATTTTATTCTTACACTAGTCCTCATTTCTATCTTAGAATACACTTTTAATATGTTTTCTTCGAGAACTACGTATAGTTAAGTTCATATTGCTGTAATAGTTAAGTACTTATCCTTTATGAAAAATGACTGACTGTTGAGTTTCTTTCGGCATTTCTTCTCAACAGTGGTCTCCTCTTGTGAAATTCCGGTAGACTCAGACATGTAAAAGTGCCCTTGTGGCCTACTTGCAGAATAAAGTTCATTATTTCATTATTTCATTATTAGTGGAGTTTCGACGTGTGGGAGAGTGCAGCGTTGGTCAGCCGCCGACAAGGTGGACGGATGATTTCGTGATAGTCGCGGGGAATCGATGAATGCGGTGCAGGATCGCGGAAACTTTGTGGCTGGCTGTATTGGGGACCTACTTGATTGATCTGAACATATAAGGTCATCTTGATCATTTCTTTAAGTTCGATACACTTGTCCGAATACTTGAGTAGATTTTTAACAATGACATGCTCTTACGTTGTACTCGGAATCAGATTTTTGAAAAATGTGTTAAGTTTCTTTACATTTAGTACCTACCTTAAAGGGCTTAAAATTATGCTTTTATCATAAAATGTTTCTTATACGTGTGAATTGTAGTATAACGTATATTGAGCATAATTCCTATTCAGAAATTAGTGATGATATATTTAACATTTATTATTTACTAGATATTTAAAAAATGTGAGCATAACCTGAATTAAAAAAATTTAAACCCCCGACACGATTAGTTAGTCATCATGAGACCCTCATTCAATGAGTGATATAGAAAATGCTACAAAACTGAACATAACTTACAAAATTTGGAATTCTTAGCTTCAATATTGGATGAAATCTCGTCACTTGTAACAATTAAAGCTGAATATTTTGGAAACTACTGGTCCTATTTCCACCAAACAAAGCTAAGAACCATCTCTTCAGAGAAGTCAGTCGATGAAAATAAACTTTAAAACGTTTGGGAGCTATGATGCCACAGACAGACACACAAATACACAGCTTATAACACCCCTATTTTTTCGGCGAGGGTTAAAAATATGACATATCTGTCGATATGAAACGTGTTTTTACTGTTTTTTGTATTATAGGTCCAAGAAGCCTTCGAGCACGTTCCGTAATCGACTATTTGCTTCATTTTACATCGGGATTATCAATCTTGAGGCAAATGGGTCGGCTTCCAATCATCGGTTGGGAGTAGTATCTACGGGGGCCGGATTCGATGAGATATTTCTATATACACAATATAGCAATATTTCGTCCTTATCACGGCATTCATTCATTGAATTGATACGACGTTTTCTGCGCACGGTGAACGGAACAGGTGCCAACCTGAACTATTTTGGTAGGTTTAGTTTATGAAACATGTAATGTAATTTTTTTTTATACCTATGGATGGTTAATACACACCACATTATATATCAAACCATTGATAAAAAGATTAAAGCTCAAAGAACAATTGAAATGCGTTACCTGGTGGAAGAGACCGGGAATCGAACCCGTAACCTCAGGATTACCGGTGCAGCATTATCCTTTCCGCCACCGTGACGCCCAGATAAACTTTCGATTTTTTCCCTATGCTTTGCGTGTCGATCTTTGCTTTGTTTATTTGAAAGGCTTTACCTTAGCAGCCTCTATGTGAATACGTTAATATTCACATCTAACCGCACTAGTTTACAACAGTGAACGGGCAATCGAGAGAGAACGCTGTTATGTATAAATTTATGAAACATGTCTCGTAATGTCTAATTTTTTTATGTGGGTAATAATAACCCACCACAATTTTATATTAAAACACTGATACAACGATCAGCGCTTAAAATAAAAATCGTAAGAGCATGTCGGGCCACGCTCAGTGTAGGGTTCCGTAGTTGCTCATCCTTAAGAATAAACTGCTGTTTTAAGCCCGAGTTTCAAGTTAAGAAAGATTTTAAGCTCTATAAAAAGGTCGTAAACGCCCTAGAAACTGTAATCACTTATTACCTTCTGGAAGTCAACTTACGTCCTTTAAAAGAAAAAATATGAAATTTGGCGATAACTCAAAAACGGCTCGACCGATTTTGAAAAATGTGTTAAGTTTCTTGATCAGCGCTTAAAATAAAAATCGGCTAAGAGCATGTCGGGCCACGCTCAGTGTAGGGTTCCGTAGTTGCTCATCCTTAAGAATAAACTGCTGTTTTATTTTAAGCCCGAGTTTCAAGTTAAGAAAGATTTTAAGCTCTATAAAAAGGTCGTAAACGCCCTAGAAACTTTAATCACTTATTACCTTCTGGAAGTCAACTTACGTCCTTTAAAAGAAAAAATATGAAATTTGGCGATAGCTCAAAAACGGCTCGACCGATTTTGTTCAATATAGTTTTCATTGAAAGTACTTATAAGGCCTCATTTACATGATTTTTTTTGACCCGTGGTTGAAAAGTTAGAGGGGGAGACACAATTTTTTTTGTTTTCGGAGCGTTTAGTGTTGAAAAGAAAAAAAAAATCACCCCCACTTTAGGTGTTCGAGAGGTACCCGAAAAAAAATTTTTTTTTGTAATTTCTATTTTACCGTTCTGTCGGCGTTATACATACACATACTCATACCAAATTTCAGCTTTCTAGTACGAATGATCACGGAGCTAAGCCGCGGACGGACGGACGGAGAGACGGACATGGCGAAACTATAAGGGTTCCTAGTTGACTACGGAACCCTAAAAATGGACCTTACCTGGTGGAAGAGATCGGGAATCGATATCGAAGTTTTAGTTGCCAATATATCCTGAACCATGGCTCATGATCATGATGAGTGATCTTACGCCCATCAAAGTTCAAACACAGCACTAATTTGCTATTCAAGCTGAATTGAGAAATTGCCCAGTTGTAATTTTTATGGATACGAGTATATGGCAAAATTAGATTTACTGCTCGTTCCTGTCATGTCGAGTAATTCAACTCTGTGCTTGGAATTGAGCATGTTGCTGTGTCGCTAAATATAAATTTAAAGTAGCGATGTCTCGGACTGAAATCATATTGAAACGTCGAATTTTGTCTCAGGTGTGTTTCGAAGATATAAACATTGATGTTTTCAGTTATCTACTCGTTCTTACTTCAGACCAAACGTCGGGTATAATTTATATTTGCGTTTGGTGGCGCGGAATTAGTTTAGGGTATTTTTTTTACAGCGATGTAATTCAAATTGGAGATAAAATACGTGGGAGTATTATGATTCCAAACTTCAAATTCAAATTCAAATTCTTTTATTGCAAGAACATAGTAATAAATTAGGTGATACAGGTATAAACAGTGTTGCTTATGTTCTACCAAAAAGGCATGCAAACAAAATAAAACAATATTCGAATACTTAATTGTTACATATTTCAATTTGTTATTCATGTCAAAAATAATTACTAAAACTCAGAATTTGCAGATTAAATTACATTGATTATTGAATTAAATTAAGTACAAAATTATGAAATAAAGATAAAACTATAATTATGAAAAGTAAAAATCAAAAGTATAAAAAGTAACATGAATATAGATGTCAAATCTTAACAATTAAATATTAGGCTTGTCGGCAAAATAGTCCTTCACAGAATAAAAACATTGATCTAGTAGCCACTCTGTCAGTGTTCTCTTGAAACATTTTGAAGGGCATTCTATAATGTATTTTGGCAATTTGTTGTAGATTTGAATAGCCATGCAGTACGAGTTGTTTTTGTGAAGCTTGACTCTAGAGCGTGGCAAAAAAAGTTTGTCTTTACTCCTAGTTGAACTCGGATATATAGTGCTCTGTTTTTCAAAAAATTCAGGGTGTTCTCTCACAAACATGCAAATCTGTTTTATGTATAAGCATGGTAGAGGTAGGACTTTTGTTGCTTTAAATAAGGGCCCACATGGTTCCAAGTAATGAGCATTACACACGGCTCTTATACATTTTTTTTGGACCAAAAACGCATTGTGGACATCTACAGAGTTGCTCCAGATTAATAAACCGTAGCTAAGTAGGGAGGATACATGCCCGTGATAAGCCGTTAATACTAAGTCTCTTGATGAGGTTCTGCTTAATCTTCTTAAGGCAAAAACAAATTTTTCCAACCTCTCACAGACGTAGGCAATATGAGTTTTCCAGTTGCAGAATTTGTCTATAAATATTCCGAGAAATTTGGTTGTTTCCACCTCATCCAATTGATTATTATTATAGTTTACATTAAGGTCAATGTCAGCATTTTTACGTGTTCTAAATTGTATAATGTTAGTTTTGCTTATACTTAAATTTAAATTATTATTATGTAACCAATTAATGATGTCCGCAAGAGTATTATTTATTTCATTATTAAAATTGTCTATATTATCCTCTTTCAAGATAGTTTAAGCGAGAGCAATGTTATGGTTGTATGGAAACTGACAAAAATCTAAATCTTACATATAAGTTGGTAAATAAGTACATTAAAGAGATATAATGAATGCGAGCTTAGGCCCCAAAAATTGTTTCATATTCAAATATACATTTTCAAACGTATTTTGTCACAAAAGATAAAGACTTACGCGAGTTGCACTGAAAAACCTGTTCATGTTAAGAGTTCCTTTTAATATTTTTTTCATATTATGGTAAATATATTAATTTTAACCAACTTTTTAGAATGAATAATACTTTTCCTTGAGTTCTAAAAAGTAACATAGCTATTTCATGTTTTCATTGCGTGCAGTCGAAAATAAGTTAAAAACTCTAGTTATAATAATAATTATAAGTAAACAAAATTTATCAATGTAAAATTGAAACTGTAGATTTCAAATATATACCAATAAATGGCTATGGCCCTGTTCTAAGTAGTAACGTTAATAATATGTTAAGAAACATGTTTGATCATTGAGAAAAATGTCTAAAACTATCACATCTTTGAACAGATAAGGAGCCTTAAGCAAGGTTGCCTCCAAAGGAATAGCAAAGGCTTAGTTGGGGATAGGAAGGCGCCCTGAGCACCTCCGGGGCGCCTTAAAACATCAACAACGTTATTTATTAATACAGCTAGTATTTCTGTTAAATCAGGAAATTAAAAAAGGAGATAGTCATTCTTAAGTGAACAGCTAATCACAATAATAAAATTAAATTTAGTCCGCCTCCATATAATTCAACATCGGAGCCGATACCAGTCTACGTAGGTATAAAAGCATCCGGTTTTCCAATCCCTGATTGTGAAAATAAAAGTGCCCACCTGGCCCGTGTGCAGGATAACGTTCTCATTTTGATTGATACCCGTATCACTCAACCTAACACCGACCCAAAGACAAGAATTTTCCAACCTCAAGAAGTAATTAATAGCTTACATAACAAGTGATGTAAGCGCGTCTGAACTGACGGAGTTATGAACAAACATTAGTTTACCGCACTAGAGCAAACTCGGTTAGATAGCGCGATTAATCTAAAACAAGACGATGATAGCTTTGGCTTTAGGTGAAAATTGGTTAATGTGATTTGCGATATTGTTGAGATTAAATGCGTCTACGCATTAACTATCGGGGCCACATCACACTAAGTAAATGAAAAGGCGAAAGTTTGTGAGTGTGTTTATGTGTATGTTTGTTACTTGTTCACGCTCAATCGGTTAGATCAATTTGGATAAATTTTGGTATGAAGGTAGCTGATATCCTGGATTAACGCATAGGCTACTTTTTATCCCATTAAAATGAAGTGTTCCCGTGGGATAAGCGGGTAACACCGCGGCGCAGCTAGTTGAGTATACATTTGAGATAATAAAATCAATAAATAGTTGAGTTTAAGCAACTAACTATATTTGTACGGAACCCTCGGTTTCAAACTTAAAATGTATAGGGCCAAAACAGATACTTCAAGTGGGTGTAGAGTAGTAGAAATTTAATCGTGCTGAGAGCGTTTAAGATCTAAGTCAATATTATACAGAGACGAACAGATCGAGGGACTTTTAAGCAAACAGGGAATTGTTCAGACTGAGTACTTCATTTTTCACCAATGAACTGTGAAAATATTTCTATCCATCCAGATACAGTTTTGTTAAACATAAGTGTAAAAATCTGCACCTATCAACCCTAGCATCTTTTGAACATCGCTTACGTCAAAGACAGGTGTCATTTATAATCTAAATAAAACTTTTGGATTTGGGGTTGTCACTGATATTAAAATATTTTATTTTGATGACTTTTTTTACTTTTAAATCCAGCTTTACAATTATAATAGGTCGATTGTAGATCACTCAGATGACACTATCCTGTCAGCCCAGTCTTTAGAAATGTTCCACCCTGTATAGGTACCATAGTATTAAGAAAAATCTTAAAAAACACCATACAAACAAAATATTTCATATTACTGTCTAGAAACAACATTAAATAGTCTTTTCACCTCACTCGCTCGGAAAACCTCCGTTTATAGGGCGAAATCTGCGTGCAAAAGTCTATTTTATCCGCTAGCGTGCAAAATTCATTTGAATTTCGAACACGACGATTTTGATTCTCTGTGGTGCATGTAATTTTTTTATATTTAAGACTTCTTCAACGCGCGACTGATTTCATCAGTCGATAAATCTTCGAATAACCAATCAACGCACGCTAATAAAGGGCGATCTGGTCAGGCCGGCTAAAATCATATGTACGTTTGAATACTTCTTTTAAAAAAAATACACCTAAGTACAATATCACGTCCAGAAACCTAGTTTGTGGTTACAGATTTTTAAGTTTTAATTTTTTCTACACTTTATTTTATGTTGAATATGTTTATATATATTAATAGTAAGTATTTCAGTTTCATTTACATATTTTGATTATTAAAAGTATTAAATAGGTCAGCATTTCTCAAAAAGTTTGTACATCGGGGGGCACGGCAGTGCCCCCGCCAAGTCGAGCGCGAAGCAAACACTGCCGTACCATCCTTTACTGGAACCATTTCGCCGCATTTTCAGGCCCCTATTTGAGCACCTCTGGATAAGACCAGAACGCAGAAATTTTCGTCATCCAGTAAGCTATAATCACATACTCAAAATCCAAAACTTCAAGTCTGTAGGTCATTTAGTTCCGAAGTTAAGCGAAAGCAAAGTTTCGCATTTACGACACTCACTCACTCACTCATGATCATCAGTAAAGAACTAGTACTTCCCATAAATTCAGAGAGCTGAAATTTGGTACAGAGTTAGGGTTTAATAGCCATATAAAGCGAAAACTATAAAAATTGGCCAAGTGCGAGTCCGACTCGCGCATGAAGGGTTCCGTACCATAAAACAAGTTTGTTGTATGGGAGCCCTTAAATATTTATTTTATTTTATTTTTAGTATTTGTTGTTATAGCGGCAATAGAAATAGATCATCTGTGAAAATTTCAACTGTCTAGCTATCACCGTTCTTGATATATAGCCTGGTGACAGACGGACGGACGGACAGCGAAGTCTCAGTAATATGGTCTCGTTTTTACCCTTTGGGTACGGAACCCTAAAAACTAGGATAATCGAAGATCTGGAGTTCTCTGATTAGAAAGCACAAGAGCCCAACCAAACTATTAGAGATCGACATACCGCCTTTACAAAAAATATTCAACTTGTTGTGTTCGGTTGGCCGCCGTCGTCGCGACTGATCGTCTCTCCTGATGATGGATCGCGTACCGATTCGAAACATGTCGAGTGTTATTCGATTTCTACGACGTGAGTCAACCCGTTTAAGTATTTTAATAGTGAACTTGGTGGGCTGCTTCATTTGATGTCTAAAATCCAAGGTCTGAAGTATTTTGACGACGCGTTTGGCTCGGTTTGTAAACACCTGCCTACTGAGCCGGTGGTCCCGGGTTCGAGTCCCGACCAGGGCAAATATTTGTGTGATGAACTCGAATATTTGTGCTTGGGTCATGTTGTTCTATGTATTTAAGTATATATTTATCTATATAAAGTATGTATATCGTCGTCTAGTACCCATAACACAAGCCTTCTAGAGCTTAATTTGGGACTAGATCGATTTGTGTGAGGTTGTCCGATATTTATTTATTTATTTGATGAAGAACCCTCAGCTGGTCTCAGCTGTATTAGAGATTGGTAATGACCCCTTCTACTATTGGTACATAAAAAAAATCGACTGTCATTGCAAAAATCCAGCGTAGTAGGACACATCTTCTAATTTAATCTAGCCTATAGCGTCCCACAGCTAGGCGGGTTACTATTACAGTCCCGAAAGTTCATAATACCTACAGTTGAAATAGTGATGGTCAAAATACCGAAAATCAAAATACCGAAAGTTCAAAAAGCCGATATTCGATATACCGAAGCTCAAATTACTTATTTTCAGAAAATCGAAAGTTCAAAATCTCGAAATTTCATAATCCCGAAATTTTTAAAATCTCGAAATTTTATAATCCCGAAAGTCAATGAGCACTTTAAAAGTGTCAGGACACTAAACTAATCTGACTTTTCCGTGGAACCGATCTGCTCCGGTGCTGCGGGATGTTCAGCCCCTCCGCCGTAGCGTAAGAAAGTGCGGCACCGACGCTCGCCTCCGCAGCTTCGGCTTTTTGGTCACCTTCGGCGACCAGCCTTAGCCGCTGCGCCTCGCTTGATGCCCGCACTTTCTTACGGCGGCCGGGGGCTGCCCTCCCTCCGCGCCTCCGGGCTTTTATATACACTCTAGGGGTAGGGCAGACAAGACCACGTGGAATCGGGGTTGACAGCTTCGGTTCTGTGGCAAGTCGATTAAGAAAAGGAAAGAGTCCGGGAAAGTGGGAAATTAAGTATGACACTAAATATTCGATATTATGATAAAATATTCTGTCATGGACTGCCAACCGAACCGAACTTGTCTGGAAACGAAGCTGTCAACGCTCGCCTCCGCAGCTTCGGCTATTTAGTCACCTTCGGCGACCAGCCTCAGCCGCTGCGACTCGCTTGTGATGCCCGCACTTTCTTACGCTAGGGCCACAGTATAATAAAGAGTACTAACGTACTAGGGCGGAGGGGCTGCACATCTCGAAGCGCCGGAGCAGATCGGTTCCACAGAAGAGTTCACTTATAAATAGTAAGTATAGTAGTAGGCAAGTAGGTTACGTAATTTAGGTTAATATTCTTTGTATAAAATTAAACATTAGAATCTGTAAGACTACAGAAATACGAGATAATTCTCGAGAGTTTAAATAATATTCCGGATTACAACCTTCAGGCAGGATCATAGTCTTCGGGATTATAATCTTCGGGATTACAGTCTTCGGGATTATAATCTTCGGGTTTAGTCTTCGGGATTACATTCTTCGGGATTACAGTCTTCGGGATTATAATATTCGGTATATCATCCTTTCGATCAAACGTTCTTTCGGGATTTTAAACTTTCGGTCAAATAAACATTCGACATTTTAATTTTCGGCCTTCCGTCCATAGGTCTTATGATATTCGGTATTTTGAACTTCGGCATCGTAATACGTACCCGCTGGGCGAATGCCTCCCCTTCTGCTTTTAATACGCATATAAATAAAATTAAAGGAAAACTCTGGACAAGACTAGACTGGCTTTTATACTTATACTTACAAGTTTACAAGAAGAAATAGTCGAACGATTAACTTTATTCTACTCGAACATTACACAAATTAAACAAACAAATTACACCAAAATATTAATTTCAGGTTGTTATAAAACAATATGCCCGCGTTTCTACAAAAAGAAGTGAAATCCCACCAAAAACATTCTGTAAAAAACTAGCCAAGTCTCGATGGAGCTGCTTGTTTATCTCTAAAAAGTAATGAAATCTAGACAAAGTCGTACCAAGTCTAAGGTTCCTTACTGCGATTTCTTTATTATTATAGTTAATGTTGTGTGACTTGGCCGTTGAAGGGTACACAAGGGTACAAAACCAGGTGCTCCATGACACCATTGCACCAATCTGTCGCCAGAACCGCTACAAGTCAATTTTGTTTTCACGTAATGTTATATCTATTGTAGCTACCTATGTTTGTTAAGCAAGATAATAGCCCATACTGGTGTACCCTTCAACGGCCTAGTCACACAACATTAACTATAATAATAAAGAAATCGCAGTAAGGAACCTTAGACTTGGTACGACTTTGTCTAGATTTCATTACTTTTTAGAGATAAACAAGCAGCTCCATCGAGACTTGGCTAGTTTTTTACAGAATGTTTTTGGTGGGATTTACTTTACGTCTTTGTCCGGGCCGGTTCGAAGCTTGTAATAAATTAAGAGACGATATCTAATATAATCTGACCTTGAAAACTTAAAAATAAGTTTAGTATCTCTAAGATAATATTATTGTCTGAAATCATAATGCATAATATAATTTTATAAAAATATTTTAAAATATTGGGTAGGTCTCATTTGTATGGCAATGCAAATGTCCCCTTAACAAAATTGTAGTTAAATTATCGATTTTCTGTAACAAAACTTAGTGTTTCGGGTTGAGTGTTGTGTTTCATTACAAAAGAGATATCTCAGAATTCATAAAAAATAAGTATTGTTGTCGTTATTTAACGTATATATTTATAATAAAAGATAATAATTTGTCCTAGAAAAAGTTCCAATTTTGTTTCCGGTGTTTGTTACGCTATTTTCATAGAATTCTGGGGTTTTGTTAATTCAATTGTAGTTTTATAGGAAAGTGGTAACACTAGGGATATTTTTAAGAGTGGCCATCTTGGCATATTGACAGTCTATCAAACGCAACGGTAGGAACACGCTCGCCGTTGGTGGCAACCGAAAATTTGAACTCCTTGTTTGTTACGGGATAACTTGGTAAGTTTCACTTTTTCTTCAGTTTTGTTTCAACTCATCACTTAATCATATTATGACGACTAAGATACAGTACATACAATATTCGAGTTATTCATTAAATTCGGTTAAAATATTTTTTAAAACGTCCGAGCATCACTTCGTTACTTTCTTTTTTGTTACTTTTGAATCGTTTCGTATGACTAGGAAGTGAAGGTAACAAAAAAGAAAGTCTAAGGAGTAGTATAGACTATAGAGAATGACGTAATACAATATATATATTTCTCTTTAAAAAAAATAATAAATTTATTTTCAATTTTAATAAAAACATATATTATAAAGCAAAAGTTTCTGATTTTGAGTAAAATAATATTATTGATTTCTTTTCTAGCTGAAGAAAAAAATGAGGCTTTTTTCACGTTTTTTTTTTTGTATTTTTATACTGTACAAACGATATGTTTATTATCATTGGTAATTTTATTGTAAATATTAATTGTTAAATAAAACCACTTACGTCACCCTTGACCGTAAAGCGGGATTTACGCCCGCTTCGCGGGACGAAAATCCCACATCCCGGCCAAGGCAAGACGTAAAACTTTAGACAAACCACGGGCGGTAATTTGTAAAGCCCCAGATTGCATATTTATTAGGGTGGGTAATTTTTTTTTCATTTTTAATTTCTAACGGGCACAGTTGAAAAAAGGTGCCATTTAGTGTCATTAATGGATACAATATTGTTATTTATTTTTATATTTCCGTTTTATTGCCTCCAGATTACTCCAGAAAAAAGTTCCTAATGTATGGAGCACAAAAAAAGTGGACTTGTATATTTTTTTTTGTTGTATTTCGTTTTGTGATGCCCTGCTTATTATACTCAGAATAAAAATACATTTAAATATTGGGCCAAATTTAAAATAATAAAACCAGACTTCATAACGCTCATTTAATATGGGCATTTCTATACTAACTTAAAAAGATTGCCCTGTAGGTACTGTAATACTCTGATTTTACTGTACTTTTTGATGTTTAATTTTATTATTATTTGGATTCTTTATTGTGATCTGATCACGTCTACAAGTAGTCAAAACTGCATTTTGTGATTTATTGTAATGTTCCTATAAACAATACTCTTGAATAATAACAGAAGATCTCATGTCAATTCTGCTTGAATGGCACATTATTTAAGCACTAATTAATCTGTATGATTATTTTTTGTGATACATAACTAATCATTATATAGTAAGAAATGTAATTACTATTAAAGTGAGTTGTTAAGCATCTAATTAATATTGTAAGTGTACTAATTGTACACTATGCTTAATAGTTCCGATTTTGTTACCAAGGTTCCTATTATTGTTACTGTCCCTTGAAAATATTAGAGGTTTTTGTTGTTTTTTTTTAATTATTTGTTTAATAACATACATTTAATACATGTTTAAAATATAATTTAGATGGTCTTATAAATTATTCTTCAAAGATATTTTAAATAACTCAATTTAATACGCGTGATATTGTAATTTCAAACCTGAGTTTTGACTAAATGGTAACGTACAAGAGTAGTTACCATTATATCTTTAACTTATCGGAATATAGTAAGCAATTTTTATGAAAAAATATACGCGTATTGGTTAATACTATGTTAACCAATAAATAAATTCAATGTAATTCGTATGTGTTTATTTTATTTCCCGTTTGAATTAGGGTAACAAAACCGGAAATTTTGATTGCCTCGGCTCAATTAAATAAACTTTACAGTTAAAATTACACATCTAATCTCTGTCAAAAATTAATAAACTGAATCCTTAAATAACAGTTAAATAATAAGTAACAACAAAATCATTAAAATGTGATATTTTTTCTTTGTTACGACTATCCGAGAAATGTACAAACTTTTTGAGAAATGCTCAGGTACAGCACAAATTTTAATATTTATTTGTTATAAAAGTTGGAACATAAGAGTGTAATTTCAGAACGCACCCGAGAAAAAAATAAATAATTAAAAAGTCGGAAGTTTTCACAATTCACGTAAACAACGTAAATTTGTTCTGTGGAGAATACATACTGTTGTCTTACTTTACCTATAGAAATATCTAAAACGACAAGAAAGTTAAGCCCAATTTGGAGTATTTATTCAATGCTAAAAGCCTGCATTAAAACGAAAAAGGATTTGTATAAATATTTGGAGACGATAGGTAATTTACCAAAACTATTGGCGTTTTTAAAGAAGATAAAGCCGAAATAATCTTGTTCGGATCCCATCGTCTAATAACTTCCAAAGCAAGTGTTGTGGAAAATACTTCCGAGTGGCCAACTAATCCTTCCCAGAATGCCATTCTCCCACATTCACAACGAATGTGTCAAGTAGTTTCAAATACAAATATAATATAACAGTGCTTAAGAAAAACTCAACGACAAAATATACACGACGATAATACAAATTACGGCCATATTAATTTTAATTTTTAATATGTGTGCTTCTCTCGTATTTATTTGGTTTGGATTTCAGTGTGTTATGTTTTAAATTTGATGTGTTAAATAGAAGGCAAAATTAAATATGACTATTTTTATGTTTTAATTGTTTTTCTTGAATCTTGCATTTTCCTCGCTGTAGTGAGGTGAAAAATTGTGTGTTCCGCATGGCATTATTTAGCTTCTCGTGTCTTGAAAGCCTCGCTACGCTCAGGAATCTATCTTTGAACCATTCGCTTCGCTCATGGTTCAATCTTAGATTCCTTCGCTCGCTCAGCTTTCAATTTCAACACTCGCGCCAAATAATAACTTTGCAGCCTTGCATAACAAATAACTATTTCAATTTCGGGATTTCGATATTGAGCGTCTTTAATTCTGGAGTTGTAAATCGGAAAGAAAAATCATCGGAAATTCCGGAATGCAAGTCCTATATGTAAGATCTCTTAAATTTTTGAGGTCACAGGTGAACTTTATTTTGAGTTATTGCACTTTTCGCGGACTTCAAAAAAGGTAATTTCCATTTACATTTTATAATAGTATAACACAAAGTAACGGGTGGCTACAATGTTCGTGGTTATTAGTTTAAAAAAAATGTCTCTATATGTAATGTCAGACTAATTTGATGCTGAGTATATATATACTATGGATTGATGGAATGCACTATGAAAACGCTATGAACTAAATCAAACAGTCCTCTTGATTGAAGCAGGAATGAATTAATTTTAATACATTATGGAAAGTTCAGATGTCAGAAAATGTTACCATCAATATTTTATGAGGAGACTGACTGATCTAAGTGTGTCAACCACAAAAAGTAATAAAATTATATTAAACCGGGGGTCGGGTCCTAAATAAATATAATAGAACATTTTTCGATCCACATTTTGTAATAGATAAATAAAAGGAAAATAAATAAACGACTAAATACTGAGATATAAGAATTTTTAATAAAATCCGCGTGGAAAAGATCATATTTTTTACTTACCGGTACCTTATCGGTATATAACATTTGAATTTGAAATTGGTCCAACCATTTTGTGTGAGATGATACTGAAAGCATTTCATTTAATGAGATTTTACAGTTAGTAGTATAATAATTAATATTGTAACATTTACTTGCCTTAAGTCATGATATTAATTCCGCCCCTTGTACGTACGTACTTATTGTATTGTGTAATAAAGTTTAGATAAATTTTAAATTTTTCAAACAATGTTAATTTAACACTAATTGTATCATTTATTATCACAGAATCCAAAACTATTATTTTTAATTTGATATATATACGGACTAGTTTGAAATTAGAAAAAGAAAGGTGACTGCGTCGTAGACTACAAAAATAACAGTGGTACAATTTCCATAGTAATAGTACTTGTAGTATTATCCCCACAAATTTTCTACAAGGAGCTTTGGGATTTAACTCCTTAGAGGTGAGACGAAATTTCAACCTGCTTACTGTCGCTTGTCGCGTCATTCGTGGGGATTCGGAATGCCCTGAACTGGTAGAGCAGCTGGTCAGGTTATTTGTTCCACAAGTCCCGAGGATCAATCTGCGGTCGCGCTCGCGCTCACTGTTTGCATTACCACCAGTGCGCACTGTTTCGCGCAGGAACTCTCCGCTCCTTCGTGCTCTTACGCTTCTGAATGCGCTCCTGAGCAGCACCGGAGTGTGACCTTCTTGCGTGGAGATGGACGACTGTTTGTCAGGAATGTTTGAGATTTTGCGAGATGATGTATAATAGGATTTCTAGTACTTAATGTTTATTGTCTGTAACTTACCCTAATTTCATAGCGTATTGGTTAGTCTACAGTAATACAGTGTAAATATATTTGTTGTAAATAAATAAATAAATTATCTATTCTGTGGTAATAGTCTGACAGAACTGCGCTGTGACCAATGACTTGTCGCCTACGCTCTTTAAGAATGAGGAACTTTTCAAGCGAATTTACATCATAAATTCGGATTTTTCGAAAATGGTAAAATGTGATTATAATTCGTCGGCCGTAGGTTCAATTGGGGTAAGGGACAAAATACGCAAAATGAGTTGTATATACAGTTTTGTTCAGAATTTTCCGCTCTATCGAATGGTGTATATAAAAAAAAAACTAGCTTGAAAAAAGTGTCCCTTACACTACTGATTTTTATGGGTTCAAAATCAAATCTGACCAACAAAAACCATGTATCTGTTTTTTATTTTAATAAAGAAACATCAAATAGGGTAACTACTGCCACCAATCCACTTTGAATAAGGTAAAGGTCTTTCCAATTAAGGAATTACCTTTACATGACTTATTTTTGAAGACAATCTTATGAAACTGGCTTTTACACTAATGTTTTTTTTTGAGCGAGCTTTGAAAAAAAATGCTCCTTACCCCAATTTGCCATCTTATATTTTTAACAGTGTGAACCTAACACCAATTTAGTTAAGACGATATTTAGGTTTGATTTCATATTATTTTAATCTATTGACAATAAAGAAAGTGTTATGTTGCAATAAAATACCTTCATCAGTTTTATAACCTTTGTTTATACGGGTATCTGTGTAAACTGGATGTTAATTTTTGGCTTTACTAAATCATTGAAACTACTAGCGTAGTTTGACTTATTTACATGCAAACTTTCAAGATAAATGAAGGTATTCAAAGTTTTTAATTAACTTTACACATTGTATGTTTAAAAATATCTCAATGAAGATTAGATTGACTTTTCGAGGACTAGCTGGGTTCAAATTAGGTATATGAGGTCGGATAGTCGACATTGGTAGAACTTTATAGATAACGATAAGGTAATTCTACTGAGTTTGGGCTTCTTAAAATCGTCTCGGTACTTGATGAATTGCAAAGGAAAATTTTCACTGTCAATTAAAAGGCATTCCTAAGTATGACAAACTTTAATAGTCATTATCTGAAATTCCGCTACCGATAAGTGTTGAGAAAACAAAGGATCTAACTAGAGCTCTTGCTATTCATTAACTGACATTGATGTTGATATTGATTATATTTCATAGCTATAAACAAGAACTTTTCATTTCATTGATGTCTTTCAAGTACATTACTCTTATGGTCATTTTATTAAACAGCCTCATTTGACTCCTTAGGTAACAAGTTTCAAGTTTTACAAGTAGTATAATTTATAAAATACCATAATAAATAATAGAATAAGTCGTATTCTTTCGTTTATGTACGTCGTTCATAAGGATAAAATTGGTGCAAATAAATTGAGTTAGTACCTATGTCTTTAAATATTCGCGAACAAAAGCTATAACTACAAAAAATCATATTTATAGGGTCAATGTATTAGTTCTTTATTTATAAAATTAAAGCCTAACACTATAGCTTGTATAAAAAATCTTAAAAAGTTCAAGTTCTAAATATCTACTATTGCAAAATAGTTATTTGTCTCTTCTGAAAAGTGCCGTTTTTTAGTTATCCCTTATTAACTGGAGGCACTGAATTGTGAGCAACTACTATGTTATCTATCAGGACTCCTAAAAAAGTACAAACGTAAAATGATTATTTCTGAATGTATTTAATTTTGTAACTTTTAATAATTTTACTGTATAAATTACATTGGTTGTTTATTTCAATCATAGAGGCTGAGAAATAATTAATGTGATTATAAATAATCATAAATTAAATTGTGGGTTATTCCACTCGATAGAAACGTTACGTGTAACGATACAAATAATATTGCATGTAACGGACACTCAAAAAATGCTTACAGGTTTCAATACATTTATATACCTCTTACATTAATGTTTTAAAGGTTTCCGGTGTTAAGATACGCCTTACGTCAAAGGTATGTACTTATTTATTTTTACAACGAACCCTTTACGTTATTTTTTCTTTCACACATAATCTCAACTAGTCCCTTACGCCATTTCTTCATCAATATAGTGGATACAATGAATAGGTAAATTTAAGGTAAGGGACGAGACTACAGAATACTCCGTCTGTAAGGGACATCAGCAGCGAAATAAGTTGGTGTAAGGGACATGTCATTTTCTATAATATCTATATTATTAAAACGAGCACTACATAGATAGACAGAACACTAAAATACAAGATTATGTATGAAATCAGGCCCAAAAAAGGTTCACTACAATAAAAATTATGAACGATTTAGTTAAAAAAAAAACTTTGTCAGCCTCTCCTGAAAAATCGTATTTTATCCCTTACCCCAATTGAACCTACGGTCGACGAATATATTTTTTTAAAAGCATGATTAAAAGAAAATAACCTGTCAATTGATCCTCACCAAAAATAGATCGGGCGACATAGTTAAAGAGTCAATGTTGCCGCCGCCTATTGTATGGCAGAATAATGGCATCCCTCTCATCAGCGAGGCAGGCTTGCCTGTTATTTTCTTAATTAGAGCTTCTGCTTAAACATTACGTCGCAAATACGTGAAACGTTTGCGTTTCTGACGCCACTGGTGCATATTAGTCAGTGAAAATGAACATTATATTACAGTCAAAAAAATAATGGGGTGTTTTCACCCCAGGGCCCCAGAGTCTCAACCCCAAAACGGCTCAAATATAATTATGCATCCGCTATTTATATTTGCACATATCTGCGCCGCTGATGATGTAGCAGCTCACTCTGTACCGTGTACACCTGGAAGGTCACGCACCTGGAACCCCTCAGCCTCAGACAGGAGGAAGTAAAAGCAGCCGAACCAGTGCGCAAGGATCAACAGGATGTGGATCAGGTTGATGACGCGCCAGAAGTTGGGGTACACCGTCCGCGACTCCACGATGTAGTAGCAGCTCACCGCTCTGTACACCTGGAAAGGCGTTCCTTTTTAATTACTATGTCACGTTCAAAAGCATGCTAATTAAAAATAATGTTGTAATTTACAATTTTTACGATTAGTTCACAAATTTTCCACTACCACCATTAATCAAATTATTAGTTGTGCTATAACCAAAGCTAGTTTATAATGGAAAATAAATAATTATTCCGTTTAAAAAAAATGTTGTCTCTTTTTTAAAAAAATACGATTAATTTACAAATTTGCTACTACCACTAAAAATCAAATGATTATATAATTTAGTTTTTGCTATAAAGCTAGTTTATAATGGAAAATTAATAATTATTTCATCTGCCCGAATTGGGATAGGTACACTGAAAAAAAAATAGCCAGGGAATCCTACGACGGTTCAGTAAGCAATAATAAGTTAGGCATAAATACTGACAGTTAGCTTAACTGCAATAACAGGCGGAAATTTGTGAGTGTGTTTATTATGTTTAACTTTGTGTTTTTATTTTTGTTACTTTTTCACGCTCAAACGGCTGGACCAATTTTGATAAATTTTGGTATGAAGGTAGCTGACACCCTGTATTAACACATGGGCTTGTTTTTATCCCGAAAAAAATAGTATTCGCGTGGGATGAGCGGGTAGCACCGCGCGGCGCAGCTATTAATAAAAAATAAACGCAACTCATTCTTTAATTGTTATACTTTCAAAATACGTAGTAGAAGTAGTATCTATCGTCCCTCCTGTCGATCTGGGGAGAAAAACTCCTTTACATATTTACGAGTATAAAATATCCGTCATTGTCAAACTCATAATATATATATATCCTTCTCGGAAAATGAGACGCGACATTCAGTATTTAGGTCACGTCATAATTTCTGTTGAATAATTTAATTTTGGAGATTTGTATATTTTAAAACTGAATCTTTTAGATTGAATCAAATTGATGCAAAGATAAAGCACAAAAAATTCAAATGCGTAACCTGGCGGAAGAGAACAAGAAAAAAAAATGTGGTGTATCCACAATATAAATAATGAGACATTACATGTTTCACAAATTTATGAATCTTTTAGATTCAAGACTTATTCCTCAAGGCATTCTCTAGCAGTTAGCCATTGTTTACACAAGTTTGGTAAGTAGGTAAATTTGCAAATGGCGGCCATTACCTGTAGTTCCGACTCGGCATCTGCAGTTGGCAGACTATCCAGGTTTAAATAATGACCAGGACATTAGGCTCTCGGGGGAGCAGAAGATATGTTGCCGAGGCTTCGCAAACATGTGAAACGTTTGTTACTCTATACACGATACGTATAGAGATGGTAAATGATTAAAATAGGAGGAAAATGAGGGTATTACACTTTTCTAAATAGAGAGAGACGAGAGAGATGCAGCAATATGTGAAACACGTATGAGGAGTAACTCCATTTCACTACTCCGTCGTATTATTGCATTCCTCTCGTTAGCGATTAATTTAGGAAAGTGTAAAGCTGCATTAGGTTTGACCCTTAAATGGGTAAGGACCAAGAAGTTGGACGTAATTTAGGCGTAGTTAGCCTTAGAAAAAAGCAATCGGAAAAAGTTCCGCTGTGCGACAAAAATCAACGACACAATAATGAACCTCAAAACAGTACCTTATTCGATGGTTAATTTGTCGTCGCACAAGGGAGAAATTGATTCTAATTAAATGAGTTAAGGTAGTAAACTTATTGGTCTTCACCCAAATACGCCTATGAGCACATTTCTCAAAAAGTTTGTACACAATTAAGACAGAAAATTAAAGTCAAATATAATTTTCCTATTTTGTAACCATTTTTTATTGCGATTTCCAATACATTGATAAATAAATAAATAAATATTAAGGGACAATCATACACAAATCGACCTAGTCCCAAACTAAGCAAAGCTTGTACTATGGGTACTAGACGACGATATACATAATATATAAATACATTATAGATAACATCCATGACCCAAGAACAAATATTTTTGATATCAGATTATGTATAATTAAAAAAGTATAAGCATAACAGAACCTTAATTACCGAACATAACCATAACATTGTTATAAAATTACTAAAATAATTGGTAACAAAATAGGAAAATTATATTGGACTTTAATTTTCTGTCTTAATTGTGTACAAACTTTTTGAGAAATGCTCTAGAACGAGAGTCTACATACAACAGATTTGCGAAAGATGAAGCCGGTTTTGGTTTTATGTGTGCGTGTCTACGAACCAATCATAGAGACGTTTTGCTTGTTCTTATCACGGCGAAACGGCTTGACAGATTTAAACCAATTTTCGTACAGGGATAGCTGCGCATCTGAAGTGGGTTATTATGATACATTTTAGCCGACTACGCTAAAGAAAAAAGGTATACGTAGACTAAGTTGCGGGCACTTTATATTGCACCTGCTACTAAACAATGAAAAGTCTTGAAATTTTAGGATAATACCTACATAGATTTGAATATCGTCGATTATACATTTTATACTGCTACTTACTACAACACTTGAAATATATTGAAAAAGGAAATCGCTTTAACCTCTAAAGCATTAAAATTTAAAGTGTTTGCACTTTGCGGAAAATTGAATACAGACTTCTTTTAATACAGTTCGTTGAGCTGAACTACGTATTAAAATTAATATGCCCCATTTCACTTACTACAAAGAACAAAGAAAATGCATTAACTTTGCCATTCCATAACCTATTGTTTGAAAGTATCTTCAAAGGGTTAATTATTCGAGGAATTTTTTATTCGACGATTACAGAAGTGAGATTTGAATAATTTCAATGAATATGCAACTTTTCCTGATCGGCTCTCCTGATGATGAATCACGTACCGATTCGAAACATGTCGAGCGTTATTCGACTTCTACGACGTGAGTAAATCCGTTTATTTATTTTAATGTCTGAGACCCAAAGTAGTTTTCTATGTTCTTTGCATTGTTAATTTGAAAGGCTTTACAATAAAACCTCTACGTGAGAAAAAAATGTGTTTTCCAGTGCAATCGGACGAGTTATTATAAAGAAAAGCGTCAAATCAATTTGGGTACAATTTATATGAGACCAAGTCTGAAGTATGGTCTACCAAACAAAAAATAATCATCAAAATCGATTCATAATTCAAAGAGTTTTCTTACAAAATACAATCGAATTGAGAAATTCTTTTTTTGAAGTGGGTTGAAAAATCCAGATTCTTTCTCGTCCTTCCTAGAAGATATTGAGCGCAGTCTTAAGAACCCCGAGACAGGGTAATTTGGGAAACCGTCTCGAGTTATTTGCCCCATTATGGCGATTTACGTTGCCCCGCCGTTCTAAATCCATGCTTATTGGTCACATTTGTGAAATCTTGGTAAGAAATTGGATTTCGTTTTAATTAAAATGTATTATTTTAGATCTGTATCTAACAGAAAATTCCTGTTAATTTTGTTTTGGCTGGAGTATTTAAGTATACGATAAACGTTGAGTTGTTATTACGAATAAAGGAGACAGGTACCGAAATATTCGTACATTATTTTTATGGGCAAATTATAGTTCATTTCATATACCAAGACCGGATTCTACCTAAGGACGTCAGGTGATAAGAATGGAACTAAAGATAAGTTGATAACGGCACGTACCAATTTGAAAAGCAATTAGTCAAAAACGATAAAATAGGCGTGCGGGCAATTTTTTTTTGAGGATGTCAGTCGTTTTTTTTATTGCGATGAAATGTCTACATGGGACTACCTTACACTTAAACTGCTTTAAAAGTCATAATGACCGACAAAGTTCAACATTACGGCAGAGGACTAAAAACGCTCCATACTAAAGGCCTATCTGCATAATTATAACGTCATCTGTGGATTGGGTACCAGTATTTGTATGGAGAAAATTTGGCATTTTCACCGTGAAAAGGTGCGTTTCAGTTCATGTTTGTCATACAATTATCGTTTTGTTAAATTATGAGGATTCTAAAAATTTCTTTTGGGTTAAAAAAAGAAATCATAAAATCGTACCTTTGATCAAAATCATATATATTTCAAAAAATATTTTTTTGTTTTTATTTTTTTTCTTTGTATCATGACATATTGAGCTAATTTTATTCATATAACTACTCTATATTGTATAACTAGCTGTGCCCCGCGGTGTTACCCGCTCATCCCACGGGAACACTAAATTTATTCGGGATGAAAAGTATCCTATGTCCTTTCCCGGGTCTCAAACTATCTCCATACCAAATTTCATCTAAGTCGGTTCAGCGGTTTAAGCGTGAAGAGGTACTGTTGCCACTTCTGTCTGTTCAGACAGACACACTTTCGCATTTATAATATTAGTATCATATGGATTAGTATGGATTCAACACCAGTCGCATCCCCTATTATGGTACTCATTGTGAAGTCTTTGGGTGAAGCCAGATAAGCGTAATTTGAGTCGCGTAATTTCGGTCGCGCCATACTTAGTATGACGTGATCACGTGATATGATGTATGTATGTGCGCGACCGAAATTACGCGACTTAAACTACGCTCGTCTGGGATCTCCTTTAACTGGAATCGGACCTTGGATGAAATGAACTAAAACTTGATGTATGGTTATGAGTCTTATGCTATCTGTGCACCGTCTGGGGACCTTATGGCTGCCATGCATGGTTTCCCCGGATTTATCCTAGTTTGGAGGCCGTCCGGGGGGTTTTCAATAAAACCTTTTTACATGAATGAAAAATAAAGTGGTAGTTGTTTCGATTATATTATTTTCGGACACGTCCGGGGAAAAAAGCGAGTTACGCCAAATGTCCGGATATTTCAGTCTTTGTCCGGGTTATGCGAATTAAGATGGCAGCCCTAGGTGACCTCAATACAGTGCTATCGGGGCGTTGCATTCCTGTCAGGTGCACAGCTAGTGATAGAACAGAGATTACTGGTCTGACTCCATCACGCCTACCATACCTATAACGTGAGAAATACTATCTGTCACTTTCCTTCCAAAACCATGCGAGCAAGACAGGTGACGCTGAGTCGAGCGACAAGCGAAGTCGCGGCAAGATATCGCTAGCTCAATGTAACAGGGTTCCATGTTTCCCTTCTCAGGAGTTCAAATTAAAACATTGTCATAATGACATGAAGTCTAATTTTAACTACTCTGGTAATGCAATATTGGACTAGCGATACATGCTAGCCCTGCTGAGGTATTTATTACTCTACTAGTTGCGTCGTGCGGAGTTACCCGCTCATCCCACGGGAACACTAAATTTTTCGGGATAAAAAGTAGCCTTTGTGTTAATCCAGGGTGTCAGCTATTACCTTCATACCAAATTGGTGCAGCCGTTTGAGCGTGAAAAGTAACAAACATACACTGCATAAACACACTCACAAATTTTCGCCTTTATAATATTAGTGTGATACTCATTATTTTCTAAAATTAAAACAAAACACTCACCTTAAAAAATCTAGGAAATCTAATGATAGGGTTGACACCGATCTTGAGCTGCAAGAGATCCAGGGGTGTCAGTGACGCGATGTCCAAAAGGAAGGGCCGCGACGTTAAATAATGTTTTGCTAATTTCTTCGAGTCGTATACCTAGAAAAAAAATTAGTTCACCAACAATTGCTTACACTACATAAATCCATTGTTGGTAATTAAACAATACCTACTACTAAAAAAATACAAATCGACGAAGCTTTGGGTCCTAAATGTTTCAAAGAGATCGCATTAAAAATATTATATTATAATGAAACCACACGTGGCTCATTAATTATCTTAATCTGTGTTACAGTCTTGAAAAACTCCCAATCAAAATAATATTAAAAAATATACTGTTTGACCAACAAAAAAGGGGAAACATACGTGTCAGGGACCTTAATTATTATTTATCGAACAATAGCTGTATTGTATCATTATCGTCGACATATAACTCTCGTTATTTTATGCACGTCTTCAAATACACAGCCCTTTTTTCTGAAGAACGTTCGAGATCACTCGAACGAAGGCAGCAAACGAGTTGATGCCTATCGAGACGTAAAGAATACAAAAGCAGCTGACGTTCTGTTGCTAAGAGACATTTTGAAGAGATACATACATACAAAACGGCTCTAATTTAAGGAGCTTTACGATATCTTTAATTAAGCAATATCTCGGTTCTATCACGGCATATAATTTTTGCTGTATCTGCTGCAAAGACTGACATTATTTAGCAATTAATTAGGTATCATAATTCAATATTGATAGCGCCCTCTGTGTTTTCTCCTTCATATTTGAAAAAGGGTCCAGCTGTAAGCAGTAAATAATAGTTCCAATGCCGTCCGCAAGTACAGTACTTTTATCTCACGAGCGCGGGTGAGCCATGTTTGTGTGAGAAGAGTACATGCACATTGGCTCTGTGTGGGTGAGCTCGGGAGCGCCCTGTAGCAAGAAAGTATTAAATTGTTCAAGTTTTAGACAGAGCAAACTGTGTCGAATTGAAATTTTTAATATTTTAGGTGACCTTAAAGTGGCAGTGGGCGGGGCACATTGCTCGTAGAATCGATGTTGTGAATCGTTGGGGCAGAGGTTCTTGAGTGGCAACCGCGAACCGGAAGACGCAGCGTGGGAAGGCCCCCAACAAAGTGGACCGACGACCTGGTTAGGATCGCGGGCCGAAATCGGAGGAGGGCGGCGCAAAATCGATCGTAGTGGAGAACTTTAGGAGATGTCTTTGTCAAGCAGTGGACGATGAGATAACCAAAGTAATTCCTACCTAGTTCCTTTAAGTAATACAGAAAAAAACGTATAATTAAGTTTTATAAAAGTTTACAAACAAACCGTGCTAAGTAACGGAACTATTTAAAGCCACAGTAGCGCCACTAATGTAACACCTTTCAACGGACACTTTTGGATTTATGAAGAGTCTGCTCCTCCCCTTCTAGACTCCATAACTGTACCACTTAGCCGTCATTTTATTTTCACAACAAATGTAAAGGTACAGACAGAGCCTATGTGGGAGGAGATTATAGTGAAACGAAGCCCAAACGACTCAAGACATTTGCAACACCTGGGCGTAATATTATACTCGACACGTACAAAGGCAGCGGTAAGGATAATGATATCAAATTTCAAAATACCAGAAAGTATTATATTTATCTTAATTTTTTACCGTATAGAGTTTCGTACTTTTTTGAGGCCTTTCTAGGCTAGTAGGTACGTCTCAGTTCTATAATTTATATGATCACTAGTAACAAAATTCGTTTAAAACCTTCATCTGTAAATGGCATTTGGAACAGGACGATGTTATAGTCTCTTAAGGGCTGTTCATTAATTAGGTAGGGAAAAAAATTTTGACAATGTTTTCATCATCCATCATCGTCATTTAGGGGAATCCTTATACGGTTCGAAATCACGCGATGTACAGATTTTGGGATAGCTAATACCGTCGCAAGCTAGCCAGAAATAGTGGATCATTATCTGTGGACCTACCATGAGCCCCTGCTCCAAGTACCCCGTCCGCAGTTGCACGACCAGGTCCAGCGCGAACACCGCGTCGCTGATGCCGTCGCACGCCAGCCAGAATAAGTAGTGGAACATTATCTGTGGTCGTACCATGAGCCCCTGCTCCAAGTACCCCGTCCGCAGTTGCACGACCAGGTCCAGCGCGAACACCGCGTCGCTGATGCCGTCGCACGCCAGCCAGAATAAGTAGTGGAACATTATCTGTGGACGTACCATGAGCCCCTGCTCCAAGTATCCCGTCCGCAGTTGCACGACCAGGTCCAGCGCGAACACCGCGTCGCTGATGCCGTCGCACGCCAGCCAGAATAAGTAGTGGAACATTATCTGTGGACGTACCATGAGCCCCTGCTCCAAGTACCCCGTCCGCAGTTGCACGACCAGGTCCAGCGCGAACACCGCGTCGCTGATGCCGTCGCACGCCAGCCAGAATAAGTAGTGGAACATTATCTGTGGACGTACCATGAGCCCCTGCTCCAAGTACCCCGTCCGCAGTTGCACGACCAGGTCCAGCGCGAACACCGCGTCGCTGATGCCGTCGCACGCCAGCCAGAATAAGTAGTGGAACATTATCTGTGGACGTACCATGAGCCCCTGCTCCAAGTACCCCGTCCGCAGTTGCACGACCAGGTCCAGCGCGAACACCGCGTCGCTGATGCCGTCGCACGCCAGCCAGAAGTAGTGGAACATTATCTGTGGAAAATAAACCTTTTAGTGTCGGGTCTCAAATAATAATGAATGGGAATATGAGGAGAATATGTTTGCTCAGTAGATATTTTAGCGAAAATAGCTTTACCACATTACGAATAAGTTAATGCAAAAAAAAAGGTTCACATCACATCAGTTACGACCAATGGGTTGAATTTATTGAAAACTAGAACGTTCACTCAGTTGAGGCAAAACCTATTTTTGAGAGATGCACGGGAGAACCTAGTCGTTAACGTAGGTCAGAGAACTGATAGACTTATGTGGCAGTGGGCAAGGCTATATAGGCAGAAAGGTTCTTGAGTGGCGATTGCGTACCGGAAGAAACAATCTATGGAGCCCACCAACCAGGTCAACCGACGATCAGATCAGGATCGTGGATAGCCGGAAATTCGGAGTGGAGACATTGAGGAAGGCCTTTGATTAGCAGACGTCTTTCAGCTGATAATTATGCTACTTGTGGTTTTGTACAACTGTAAAACTGCAGAATCATCTATTCACTATTCAGACTTGTGGACGTACCAGATTTAATGAACACGGGAAACCACAACGCCTACTTGGACATAGCCGCATAATTGGGTTAATTAGGTAGCCAAACCACAGCCTTACTGACGATACTGTACTAAATATAAACTACTAGGTTTTTGTATTAGTATATAACGGTACCCTAATTTGAGGAGGCTGCGATATCCAATTATCTGTCTGTATCTCGACTTTGGGCCATATAACCATCTGTTCGGTACTTGCCCCAATTCTGCTTTTGCCCACTAAATGTGGGGCCCGTACTATTTGTGGAGGTTTGCTCCACACAATTAAGTTTATAAAAAACGTAAACGGGTTTACTCACGTCGTAGAAGTCGAATAACGCTCGACATGTTTCGAATCGGTACGCGATTTATCATCATCATTTATTATTATTATTTATTTTAGGCTATAAATTCATTTCAAATTAATACAAAATAAATAAAGAAATAACTCAATTAAAACTTAATTATAAAAATAACAAGGTTCAAAAAACACCGCTCCCTGTCGTTATTATTAAGTTTGTTTCGGTGTTTTTATGGTTTAAGCAGAACCATCGATGTGCAAGTTAAACTCGCACTTGACAGGCTCTTTCTAGTGATATGGTTATTGTTAAAATGAGAGTAGAGTTAACGAAAGTATTAAATTAAGTGGTAAATTAATCTCTGAAGCTACTAAAGTTTGTGGCTAGCGTAACTTCAGAAAGATGTTCCATAAACATTTTCTTAATAGTCTAAAACTTGTGTTGCTGTTTCTAAGTCCAACACCGAGTAGAATCAAGTAGGTAAATAAATCGACAATACAGAAGGACTACTCTGAAGTTCGAAATCCGAAGTGTGTACCGTGCCGTCCCTCTCAATCTTGTGTCAAAATATATTTGAATAAGCGGGATGGCACGAAGCGAAGTTACTACAGTATACGAAGTTAGCTGATGATGCTGGTACAATGCTTATGTACAGTAATTTGGGCCTTCTGCATTCTTAATTAATGTACTTTAAGCATTGAATAATTATCATAAAATAATATGTATATGAAAAAACTTAAATAATGTAAGCATATTGTGATTTAGATGGGTTAGCAAAAAAATTAAGCGGTTTAGCCTTACGCGCGAGGTCAGAAAACAAATTTGTAAAATTTTATCATGTGCTTTATTTCTAAATTAAATTTTCAATGACTTTGATAGTTGCGCGTATTGTGAGATTTATAGATTTTTTCCAAGTTTTCCGATTTTTTTCAAGATAGTCTAAGATCCCGATATACACATATAACGATCTTCACCGAGATGTTTATTTGATGAAATGTATTTTATATTTAATTTAATATGTCAATAAATATATTGCATATAGATTGCCTAACAAATTTTAGTCCAGGGTATGTTTAATTAATAATAATAAAAAAAAATATTTCACCGGTTTGATTATTATTAGATAAATTCCAATCGAAAGTATTCGTAAGTAACTATTCTTTTCCCGTCACAACTATCGGGTAGCCAGGTATAAACAGGTAAATCTATACCTACTAGCATTTTGCAACGGTCTGATTATTGAATTGAAATTAAATAAAATTAAGATTATTTTATTATGAATTTATCTAATAATCAAACCGGTGAAATGTTTAAAAAAATTTTTTTATTTAATTTTTAACAAAACATACCCTGATCTAAAATTTGTCAACCGACGATCAGATCAGGATCGTGGATAGCCGGAAATTCGGAGTGGAGACATTGAGGAAGGCCTTTGATTAGCAGACGTCTTTCAGCTGATAATTATGCTACTTGTGGTTTTGTACAACTGTAAAACTGCAGAATCATCTATTCGCTATTCAGACTTGTGGACGTACCAGATTTAATGAACACGGGAAACCACAACGCCTACTTGGACATAGCCGCATAATTGGGTTAATTAGGTAGCCAAACCACAGCCTTACTGACGATACTGTACTAAATATAAACTACTAGGTTTTTGTATTAGTATATAACGGTACCCTAATTTGAGGAGGCTGCGATATCCAATTATCTGTCTGTATCTCGACTTTGGGCCATATAACCATCTGTTCGGTACTTGCCCCAATTCTGCTTTTGCCCACTAAATGTGGGGCCCGTACTATTTGTGGAGGTTTGCTCCACACAATTAAGTTTATAAAAAACGTAAACGGGTTTACTCACGTCGTAGAAGTCGAATAACGCTCGACATGTTTCGAATCGGTACGCGATTTATCATCATCATTTATTATTATTATTTATTTTAGGCTATAAATTCATTTCAAATTAATACAAAATAAATAAAGAAATAACTCAATTAAAACTTAATTATAAAAATAACAAGGTTCAAAAAACACCGCTCCCTGTCGTTATTATTAAGTTTGTTTCGGTGTTTTTATGGTTTAAGCAGAACCATCGATGTGCAAGTTAAACTCGCACTTGACAGGCTCTTTCTAGTGATATGGTTATTGTTAAAATGAGAGTAGAGTTAACGAAAGTATTAAATTAAGTGGTAAATTAATCTCTGAAGCTACTAAAGTTTGTGGCTAGCGTAACTTCAGAAAGATGTTCCATAAACATTTTCTTAATAGTCTAAAACTTGTGTTGCTGTTTCTAAGTCCAACACCGAGTAGAATCAAGTAGGTAAATAAATCGACAATACAGAAAGACTACTCTGAAGTTCGAAATCCGAAGTGTGTACCGTGCCGTCCCTCTCAATCTTGTGTCAAAATATATTTGAATAAGCGGGATGGCACGAAGCGAAGTTACTACAGTATACGAAGTTAGCTGATGATGCTGGTACAATGCTTATGTACAGTAATTTGGGCCTTCTGCATTCTTAATTAATGTACTTTAAGCATTGAATAATTATCATAAAATAATATGTATATGAAAAAACTTAAATAATGTAAGCATATTGTGATTTAGATGGGTTAGCAAAAAAATTAAGCGGTTTAGCCTTACGCGCGAGGTCAGAAAACAAATTTGTAAAATTTTATCATGTGCTTTATTTCTAAATTAAATTTTCAATGACTTTGATAGTTGCGCGTATTGTGAGATTTATAGATTTTTTCCAAGTTTTCCGATTTTTTTCAAGATAGTCTAAGATCCCGATATACACATATAACGATCTTCACCGAGATGTTTATTTGATGAAATGTATTTTATATTTAATTTAATATGTCAATAAATATATTGCATATAGATTGCCTAACAAATTTTAGTCCAGGGTATGTTTAATTAATAATAATAAAAAAAAATATTTCACCGGTTTGATTATTATTAGATAAATTCCAATCGAAAGTATTCGTAAGTAACTATTCTTTTCCCGTCACAACTATCGGGTAGCCAGGTATAAACAGGTAAATCTATACCTACTAGCATTTTGCAACGGTCTGATTATTGAATTGAAATTAAATAAAATTAAGATTATTTTATTATGAATTTATCTAATAATCAAACCGGTGAATGTTTAAAAAAATTTTTTTATTTAATTTTTAACAAAACATACCCTGATCTAAAATTTGTTAGGCAACCCATATGCAATATATTTATTGACATATTAAATTAAATATAAAATACATTTTATCAAATAAACATCACGGTGAAGGTTGTTCTATATCGGGATCCTCTACTAAGAGCATTCGACAAATAATCCATTGAAGCTTGGACCGTATCTTAAGTAAATCTTACCAATCCAATAATGTCTCTAAGTCAATGACTCTGACACAGGTAGCTTTAGGATCGTGCAACAGAAGGTTATTGAACCGCGTGGAGTAAACAGAAAGTAGATAAAGGCCAAACTTGAGATTGCTTTGTCTAGTAACTTTTACTGTATGTCGTACGGGGAACTGTAGGATGTTTGGTATGTTCGCATTGGATTTTTGTCTCTGCAAGTTGAATCCAGTAAGTATATCCTACAATAGGCTAGATGACTCATGTCAAATTGTAATAAACTAATGTTTATTCCGTATAGTATTTAACAAAGGAAACCTAAATATATATTTTTCAATACATAAAACTGAAAGATGGCTGAAAACATTTAATTTGAAAATATGCTTTTTAATTTGTATTTTGAAATGCTTAAAACGCTGTCCGCTATTTTCGCTTATGATAGTGACGTCATCGATCATGTAAACAAAACTGAAAGTCTACTTTGACGACTTCGAATAGTGCCGTCCCTCTCGATCTCCTGTCGAAGTATATTGAGTGAGCGGAATGGCACTATACGACGGTCGAATTTCGAATATAATTTACGGGTAATTCTACGTCACGCCACAGATTAGCAAAAGGGAAAAATGGCGGACGGCGTTTTTGACTGTTTATGAAATTTCTAATGTTCAATTGATAACTTTTCTTTTCTAGCTTTCACAAAAATACAAGTATTTTTTTAGAGCTAGTAATATCATTATTAACCATTTCAAATATGAGCAATTCTCAAAAAGTTTGTACACAATTAAGACAGAAAATTAAAGTCCAATATAATTATCCTATTTTGTTACCAATTATTTTAGTAATTTTATATCAATGTTATGGTTAACAATCGATCGATAATCGATCGATAAGTTATGTTGTCTGATGCACCGCCTACAATTTCTCTGCTTTGCCCTAAGGTTGACTGGTAGAGAATGCCTCATGGCATTAAGTCCGCCTTTTGTACGTTAAGTTTTCTTTTGTGCAATAAAGTTTAAATAAATAAAATAAATAAGTATGTAAATTTTCTGATGATTAAGTTATTCGATTTTTTTATAAATGGCGGAGACATGAGAGTTGAAAATGTAAAAAATTACAAATTTCAGCCATTTTGAATCTAACTAGCGGGGCAACAGCAGGGCTAGCCATATCTTGTCGTGCGACACAGCGTCACCTATCTTGCATTTGAAAGGGAAGGTACCTTAGTAAGGTAGGTAAGGTCCGGTGTTGAAAGGAAAGTGACAGCCCGACTCGATGTCTAGCACAACTATGCTTCGCGACTCTTGTTGCGCGACTTGTATCACCCGTCACTCTCGCACAGTATTGTACAGAAAGAGATGGGTAGTGTATCTCGCGCGAGAAAGAATCGATGGTCACAGTTGTGCTAGAGGTGCAAGTGGTATATCGTCGTGGAGTGCAATACCGCATAAGTAACAAGTGTAGATACGAATCAATATTCAAACAAATGCTAGGTATTTTATTGAAATGAGAACTTTATCGACAGCTGATAGTTACGCGGTATTGCACTATCCAATCCCCGACGATATGTCGCACGGCAAAGAGTCGCGTGTCATAGTTAATGCTTGCCCAAATTCATTCCTACCCAAAAAGCCCACCCAAAAAATCTGTTACAAGAACAAATAATATATCGCGGTGGGCGCTATTTTACGGGTGTCCGGATTGGAAGGGTCCCATGGGAAAGCGCGAGGTTTCCCTGATGTTATATAATGATCATGAAGACGTGTTAGTATTATTACTACTGCCTCAATTTACCGTTAATTGAGCTGTTAAAGGAGGAAGGAAAATGGTAGCATATTAAAGTTTAAGGCTAGCTAGATGTTTATTTGTTTTAAAGAACCATTAGCTTTTACAAATATAGATATACTTAAGTATGTATTAAAAAAAAACACGTTCTTAAAATACCTGAAATATTGAAACCTTTAGTATTTAATGCGCCTGTTATTATACATTACCCCTTTTTTATGATACATAGCTGTAAGGTTGATAATGTAGTACTTACACGTATACTTCTATACCTGCTATTATACAATTCTATATTTGTACCTACTGAAAATCAGATTTCTATGGAGAGGGGACATGATTTCAGGAAAAATCTTGATAGCATTTTTTGAAGTGAAAACTTCTTTACTTGGCAAATTTTTAGATGGGTAAAACATGTTAAACTCGCGACAGATCCGCGCGACAGATAACAGTCAGTCGGTAACCTAGCAACCGTGTCTGTTTCAAAGAAAGGGGGCCTTCGAACAACAAAATGTTATAAGTGACAGATGGTGAAGCGTAATCATAAACATACATTAGTAAGAAATAGAGATTAAAATAGAAATCAAGTGTCAGTGAGATATAATAAAATCGGAGTTTTCACTTCTGCCGGCACTCCCGGAGTGCAACCCGTCCTTTTTTTTTATAACGGCACAACATAGTGGCTCCACTTCGCCTGATGGTAAGCAAAAAGGGGAGCTCAAGTCGCAATGGCAACTGACGAGAAACCAACGGTGCCAAGTCAGTTGACACTGCCATGCTGGCATCTCTCGGATGCTTCTTCACGCTTCGTTTGAAGGGTCCCAAGTTAAAAGAAGGAGGAAACACATGAGCCGGCAAGGAGTTCCATATTTTAATAGCCTGATTCAGGATCGTCTTTGTTTTGTATGGGCGCACGGCGCCGCGCCCGTCTGGCGCCATCTGTTGGCCATATTTTCCATTGTGTTCTCATTACGCCGAAACGGCTGCAATTTTGGTACAGGGATAGCTGCACATACTTTTATCCGACTACGATATAAAAAAATTACGCGTACGAAGTTGCGCTACCTTCTAGTACTCTTATTAAAATCCTAACATTTTATTGAAAATCAGTTTCCTAAGTATATAAAGTGGTAATTATTTCAGAAAATCAATCTTAACAGCGCGATGAAGCTGTATGACGCTAGCTGTAAAGCGCCATCTGCCACTTTCTAGTACGTATATAAATACTTAGTAATATATTCTAGGACCGATTCACAAATCATTAAACGCCGTATTGCATTTTAGATCGCGATAAACATCACTAAGTAGGTACCTACATATAGAATACCGAAAAAATCATCATCATCATCATATCAGCCGATAGAGGTCCAATGCTGGACAAAGTCCTCCCCCAAAGTTCAGCCCTCATCCAATTTTTGCCCGCAATCCTAACCAGGTCGTCGGTTCACCCCGTTGGGGGGCCTTCCTATGCTGCGTCTTCCGGCCCGCGGTCGCCGCTCAAGAACCTACTACCCCTACGGCCGTCGGTTCTACGAGCAATGTACCCCGCCCACTGTTACTTAGTGCCTTATTACTTACTTTTAAAGTTTATTTATTTTATTATTATGACAAATATATTAAAAATTTCAACCAACTTTTTGAAGTGAATTATAGTTTTCCCTGAGTTCTAGAAAGTAACATAGTTACTTCATTCTTTAATTGCGTGCAGTTGAAAAAAAAAAAACATTTTTCTGCATGAATTTTGGCAAATTCGAGTAGTTTTAGAAACAAAAATTAACAATAAAAAATTCAAACTGTAGGTTTCAAATATATGCCAATAAATCGCAATGGCCCTGTTCTCAGTAGTAACATTGATAATATGTTAAGAAACATCTTTGATCATAGAGAAAAATGTCGAAAGCTATCAGCATTTTTGAACGGATGAGCCTTAAGTTTGAACTGCCTGAGTTATACCTAATTATTATCAAAAAAGTACGAACAAATTGTAAAATGCGCAGGCTTGCAAACAAATAGGTTTTCTGTGTCAGAGACACCGGGTGTTAACAGTTGAGCCTCGTAATGCCGAGTTTAACATGGAAAATGTATTATGCTGCGAAACCAAATGAATTATGGTGCTTAATACTTTTGATTCGTATTAAAGTACGATTCCAGCGTTATTATGTATGGAAATATTATTTGTGCGTTTTTAATAAGCGTTAAGACGAGTGCCCTGCGAATGTGTACGAAATACTCCGCGAATGTTAACGTACTCTATTTATTTATGTACGTTTATGGTTTTTTAATTTACAATAGCCTATTAGCCACATTAGTTATATGGTATACTCGTACTATGCTACTCGTGAAGACCTCAAGTTTTTTTATTATTAATTTGTTATGTAGCCGCTATGTTTCCGGTATAAAAAAAAAAACATCCTGTCACTTTCAAGTCTCAATTGTATCACGTCTTTACGTTAGTCCATTATCTTGTTAGCGACAAAGGAGTGCATCACCTTTTCCTTATTGTTAATCTGTCCCGTGAGTCAGGGGACAATAGTGATTAATTTAACTAGAAAAAGTGTTGATGACATTTTATTTCCTTGAAATTTTTTGTAAAGTGTAGTAAGTCTACATAAGAATAATCTTGTTACTGTTGCAATTACAAAGTTTTGTTAAATAAGTATCATAAACCGCTGATATTCGTACTTTAAAAGAGTGATCCAGGGGACATCATCGTAGCAACGAGCGATTAGAAAAAGTGGATTGACTCATAGGAAGAAAATCAACAAACATGAAATTGATAACCAGAGGTCTGAATAGATACCTAGTGTCTATTTACCTCAACTTTGCTAGCTATAAAGAGTGATTATAACCGCCTATAATAGTCCCAGAAATCTAACGAGATTTCTATAATAACAAGTAATTATTTTTGGTGGTTACAACCGCTCTAAACTACCCTACTGCGAAGTTTAGGTAAATAAGCACTATATACCTATACGGTCCTCTCTGTTTATACACCCTTCTCATTAGATAGGCCATGCCTCGTTAGTCCGACCAAATGGACTCAGGGATATGGTGGAAATGTGCTTTATGTCATTACTACTGACGACTTACCGTTCAAAAGGACTGTTTCTTCCATCCATCTACTTCTGGATTGTACCTTAAGCTTTGAATGACAAAATACACAGTCAAATAGTAGCGAGTATGGATGTACGTCGTTTTGGAAAGGCGATCGTTACCTATTATACGATTTGTTTTGTTTATTTGGATCATTCTAGCGTGGGGTTTATTTCAAGATGGCTATTCTTTTAATGATTATAAGGTTGTTCGTCTAACGAAACATCGTCGGCGTATTTTTTTCATATACCATAGTCGGGTAAAAAGTATCCTATCCTATCCTATCCTATCCTATCCTACATCTTTGGATGTCCAGCTGTACTAAAATTGGTTAAAATCCGTTCAGCCGTTTCGGCGTGAAGAGAGGACAAAGAAATTGTAACCAACATATGGCGCCAGACTGGCATGGCGCCGAGCGCCCATACAAAACAAAAGGCGATCCTGCATCACACCACTCAGATTTTCCTAAAATCATGACCATAGGAAACTAACGTTCAATGCAAATATAGAATTTTATAAAAGTCTAGATGAGGAATATTGACTGCAAAACTTATTAGTTCAGTCAGTAGGCAAAAGCAATTTTATTCCTTATCGTTATAGGCTTAATTTCGTGGGGATTTTGCCAGATAAGGATCTAGCCAGCCTAACTCCATCCAGAACCGCAGGATTCTCCTGGAGT
Organism: Apotomis turbidana; assembly: GCA_905147355.2. Taxonomy (NCBI): domain Eukaryota; kingdom Metazoa; phylum Arthropoda; class Insecta; order Lepidoptera; family Tortricidae; genus Apotomis; species Apotomis turbidana. Next base: position 5,482,673 of record LR990299.1, on the reverse strand, counting down.
CTCCGCAAGCTCCTCGAAGTTCGTTATGTAGCTACAGCTACGCCAACGCATTCCAGGATACCGTGGGTATCTCCTTCTTCAGCCGACAGGCATCCACCAACACCAACCCTAGCAACAAGTTGCACTTAAAAGTTGATTCACCCACCTACTTAATATGTTTAATTTTTATTTTTATTTTTAAAAAGCCAGTAATAATAAAAAGAAAAGTGCATCTTACGATTTAGGTACAGTAAGAGTTCCGTTAATAGATAGCTGAGCAATTTAAGATAGCTCTTGGAGCGAAAGTAGTTTAATATGCAAATTGTCATCGCCAGTTATTAAATGGAAAACGATTATTACTCTTTTAAGATCGAACATGCAAAGTGGCACTTTATCACTTCAACATAGGGTTGGTAAAGATATTTGTAAATAATTAAATGTAACTTTTTTTTCGATAGTCCTCGCTTACTGCTAAAAGTGTCAATCAACGGCCAGTTTTTTTATTGGGTTTTAAAGGCAGAGAGCGTTTCAGCCCAAAAAATAGCAAACTGTAATTTTGAAAAATAATAAAAATATTGATTAAATCCATAGTATGGACATTTTTAAGGCTGTAGTTTGTAGGTTCTTATAGCAAGGACTATCAGATAAAACATTTATTTTATTTATTTATTTAAACATATTGCGCAATACAAAAAATCAGTACATAGGGCGAACTATCCATATTATATATAGATATATATAAAAAACTGAGATATAAGCAAAGATAAGGGAAGTTGGAAAATACTTTCAATTACCAAAATATCCTTCACTTTGAGAGTATTACTCGAAGCTTAATAAGATTAAGGGCCTCTTGGAAACCGATCCGAGACGAGTTTGTCGCACCAAGACTTTGAATAAGAAATCCATTCCAATATAAAGAGCTTAGCTAATTTGATTGCTCTTCTATCCCATGTTTTACTCAAACTCTTGCTAACGTAGTAGTAGTTTGCTAAATAAACATTACTGTCGCCAAGAAATCTTCTAGTCTTTCTAGCGAAAGATTTAGAGTCGAAGGTATCCCGAAAATCGTTTTACCAAATGTAAGTGGCGGAGAAGAGCTGTCTGTCAAAGTGAGTCTCAAGGGAGTATTTAAGGTCGTACTATCGTTTCGTATGTACTTAGACGACGTCTTGGGAAATAATAAAAGAGTAACCCGGCTCCACACTCTCCTGATGTTGACCGAGGCGAAGTTGGCCTAAGTATGAGTTTCTGCAGCGAAGTGCCAATCCACACTGTCATATTCGCCCAACTTAGGTCAACTTTTCGAGTAGTGTAGTACTAGGGTACGATCATAAGAAACCTACATACATTGCTTTGTTTTTAAGGTGAGCTGAGTATTATTAAGAAATAATTATGTCCGGTAGATATAATTATGATGATGTAATGTTAATATACAACTGAGACCTCAGTAAAAGGCTCATTGAGTCTACTGGTGACCGAAGAGCTGGCAGCTTCCTCGCACAACGCATCAACATTGCGATTCAGCGAGGAAATGCTGCCAGCGTCTTCGGGACCATGCCGCGGGGGCACAGTTTTGTAGACTTGTTTTTGCTTAATTTAATAAATTTTAGATTTTAGTTCTTATTTTTATCTTTTTAGTTTTAATTTGAATTTAATTGTCCTTCTATATTTTCTTTTCTTGTCCTAGATAATTTTAACCAGGTTTTGATTCCCGGTTATTACTGAGACATGGTCGTTCACAATGGGACTCATAATGCGGCTAATAGTCACACAACTTGCGATGGCTATGCTCGGAGTTTCTTTGCGCGATAGAATCAGAAATGAGGATATCTGCAGAAGAACCAAGGTAACCAACATAGCTCTCAGGATTTCACGGTTGTAGTGGCAATGGGCAGGCCATGTAGCCCGGAGAATGGACGGCCGTTGGGGCAGCAAAGTCCTAGAGTGGCAACCACGTATACGAAAGCGCAGCGTGGTCGGCCCCCGACTAGATGGACGGATGACCTCGTGAGGGTAGCGGGGAATCAATGGATGCTTTCTGCACGGGATCGCACTTTGTGGCGAGTCATGGGGAGGCTTATTTTCAGTTGCGGACATCTATGGCTGATAGATAGATAGCTGATAAGATGTTACTATCATATATATTCAACGAACACTCGACACGGTTGATTTCTTAAAAATACTCAGCTCACCTTAAAAACACAGCAATAAAGGTTTCTAGTGGTCTTACTCTTTCATTATTTCCCAAGACGTCGTTAGATATAAAAGAAATATCAAGTTTGACAACTCTTTTAGTTAGAAATACTTCTCGTCTAGAGCAAACAGAGCATGCCATGATTGAAACTTAAATGTCTTTGTTTTCTAACTTCGTTCTTTATAGTTTGATATCTTTTAATGCTTCTTTTGTTTACAAAGAAACACGAAGAAACTTTCGTTAGTTTAACTCTTTTATCTTTAGTAATAACATTCTTAAACTGTATTAAAAATCAGTTTTCCGTGGAGACGGTTCAATATTTCTAGAAAAATCTTAAAATGTGGACTACATGGCAATGTGGACGAGTTGGGAATGTGGACTAGATAGGAAGTGGACCATTTGGGAATTGAATATGGTGGAAATGGGATTGTTGACGTGCTAAGACGTTGATAAAATTGGAATTTGGTCTGGATGAAGTGGTCCTAAACGACGAAATCCTAGAATCGTTCTTTATTTAACACACGATTATGTTCCTATTTTTTTTATAATAACATCATTTATTTTTATTTTGGTACAGGTGCACACATAAAAGTAATAACTAAAAATAATTTAGTGACTTGGTTTTATTACCTACGCCACAATAAATAAGTAAATAAATATCAGACAACGTCACACAAATCAATCTAGTCCCAAATTAAGCTCAAAAAGGCTTGTGTTATGGGTACTAGACGACGATATACGTTCTCTATCGTTTGCCCGAATTTCATATGCCATAATCTATGCCATACTATTCTACTTGCCATAATATTCATTTGCCATAAATCTATGTCTCTGTAAGCTGAAACTTTTCGGGATATTCATAAAACAAACCTAACCTAACCTAATGATTTCTCCATTAAAAGTATTAAAGATATCCCGAAGAGTTTATGATTTATGAAATAAAAAGTTTATGGCAAATGAAAATTATGGCAAGTGATACATTTAATGACAAATGAAATTCGGGGAAGTGAAATGCTCCCATACCTACTTATATAGATAAATATATACTTAATACATAGAACAACCATGACTCAACGATTAATATTCGAGTTCATCACACAAATATTTGCCCTGGCCGGGATTCGAACCCGGGACCGCCGGCTCAGTAGGCAGGTCTCTACAAACCGAGCCAACCACGTTGTCAGTATCTATATTGAAACCACAATTGCAAGAGACATATAGTAATAAAAAAACCTTTCAACCCTGTTCCCATCAAAGCATGGGTCCAGAAACGTCAATGACTTTTAAAATAAAGGTCTTTGTCGCTCAATGTTAAACGGAATAGAAATCCGTAAAAGCGAAAGGGTAGTATTGAATCAGTACGCCCTGACGGGTAGCAACCGTTCGGAATAAATTTCGTTGGATATATATTTTGTAGCTTTGTTTGAATAATGATGCCACGTCCCAGAGGAATAACAATTGGGTTCTGTTTGTAAACAGGTGACAGATCGATACAGGATGTTGACGATGAAAAGATACATATAGCCCTTCGTTTGGCGTTGTGTACGATCTCATTAAGGAAAACAGTACTATTGTGTGGTTTTGTTCCTCATTATCGTCCTCCATAAAAGAGAAGCGTGTTTCGTAGATAAGGTGCCATTACGATGGATTCTGAACTCTAAGGCTTTTGCCAATAGTTGACATTGCTTTAATTGAGTGACGAAGTTGCCGCGGTGGCATACAGTCCCTGATGAAGAGCTCCATACGAGTTCGAAACATGTCGGGCCGTTCCTGACAATTTCACGTGAGTGTAAACCGCTTAATACAATAATTAAATATGTCTCATGAAAGTTTTAATAAGATTATTAATAGAGGTCCTTAGGAAGAAAACCTCAGGTAGTCAGGTAAACGCGATTACTAAGTAAAGAAAGACGATTAAATTATAATTTTTCCGATAGTCCTTGATCTTCTCTTGATCAGTATCTACTAACTGTAGTTTTAATAGGATATTGTGATACTTTAGTATCCACCAGTTTAGAAGACTAGTTTGGGATGGAGTTTCCCATGTGGGCTTACAGTAGTTACGATAACCACCAGTTTAAAACCATATGAGGACGATCTGCCCTTTGCTTACCTACTAAGATGAACGTCTCTAACCCCGCATTTGTTGCTAGTTCGAAAGAAACAACCAACCCACGGTTATTTTTGTTGATTTTGCCCTATCTTTTAGCCTTGAAACTCCTTTGGTTTTTTGTAAATTTATTTACGATGTCAAATTTATTAAAGACGATTATAACAACATTTAAGAGGAAATCAATGCTCATTTTTCCATACAAATCGAGATTTCGTTTTCGACTGTTTCCTTTTCCAAAACTTAATCAATCGTAACGAGATTTTAGCAACTGAATAGAAAGGAAATATTCTGGGTCGGACCGTTTTAATTTATGCGCTTATTATTTTCTTTGTTTATTTTAATTTATAAGTTAGGTTTCTTTACAATTAATTTATATAAAAAGTAAAATACAATATAGCAATTACAAAATATAAACATGTTATAATAAAACCTAACCTAGGGTGCCGCTGGCAGCAGGGCAGTGCCCAGGCTACCGGTGGTTAGGGCCGCAGAGAGAGGAACCTGTCAGGAGGTTCCTCTCTCTGCGCGCCGTTTCTAGGAGTACCGCCTTCTGTATCTGGCCCTTGATCTAGCCATCTAGCGAGAGCCTCTTAAGATGTTTGTCGAGACTCTTCGCTATAAGACCGTTCGCCGAAACGACTATCGGGACAATGATCGTCGAGTCAACATCCCACATGGCGGTCCCCTCGTGAGTCAAGTCAACGTACTTGCTGAGTTTGTCCTTCTCGGCCTTCATGAGGTTCTCGTCATAGGGGATGGTAATGTCGCCGAGCGCTGCCTGGCGCTTGGATCGATCTACCAACACGATATCAGGCTTATTGGCTACAATAGCCCTGTCCGTGATGATAGATCGATCCCAATAGAGCGTGGCACGACCATTTTCGAGAACTGGCATCGGTGCGTACCTACTTATACTTTATAGTACGGCACCTCCGACCCCACAAGACCGTATCGAAGAGCAAATTGCTGGTGAATGATCCTGGCTACTTGGTTACGCGCTTATTTATTATTATATAATTTGTGTACTAGATGTCTAGTTTTGGCTAAAATTTCGCTCTAGACAAACGCCGAGTACACACATCTGTAATAATAAGTAAACATCGAAACGGTCTGACAAAGAAACTGTCTTTACAATTGGTTAGATTTTGAAGGAGGAAACAGCCAAGAACGACACCACAATTTCTTCAACCCGGTTACGTAAAGTTTGAGCCTCATTTGTATGCGACGCCATAGTTACCAGGTGTAAATATTAATGTAAACGGACGGTAAAAATAGATGGGCAGTGGTAGCAATACCTAAATAATAATGATCAGCAATTTTATACTTGTCCTTAATATCTCAGCGGTCTCAGGCAGTTGAGTGCGTAATGGTGGGTATTTATATTCCCAGTTCAGTTGATCCGGGGTATATATCATTTCCTCGAGTAATTTTATATCGAGAGTAAATATCGTTTGTGTTAAAGCGATTTTCTCCTCGACTTGGTAACATTTTAGGAGTTGTTCCCTTGTAAATATCGTGTTATTCAGTCGTCGTTTGTGATAGCACATTCTAATGTGAGTTCAGACGATTTACAGTGATGTGATTATAGTTGGAGACCAGGAAAACTGCTCTCTCATGGTGAAACCACGTTATCCGGGTTACGTTATTTGGTTGTAACCAAGCTCAATCGATTCCTAATAATAGTTTAAGGGATTGTGACTTCGAAATAAACACAATTACAGTTCGCTTAGAATTCACTTAAATGTCATCATAACAACCTTCAATCTACACTTGAGATTGCGTCTAACGCGTCTCGCGTATCTTTCTAATGTCTCGCTATCTCATATCCCATACTGGGATACCATACTCATACTAGGATATGAGCTGACAGCTAGGACACATACCATGTCCCTATAAATGGCATCTGCCATATCTTCTTCTTAGTCAGTCCCTCACTGCTGAGGAGCGTGAATTCGCAGATTAATACTTTTGATAGCAGCTCTCCACTTCTCCCTGTCGGTTGCTTTCTGGAGCGCGCTTAACGTCGTATCCAGTTGGTTCGATATCTGATCACACCCTCGTATTGGGCTTCTTACCCGTGGTCTGGTGCCGTCCATATTTCCCATCACCATAAGTCTCCAAATTGCCAGGGTCTTTGCTAGCTATGTGAACAAAGTATTGTGGCACATGTTAGAGGCAGATGGTAGATAGCCTTAGCTGACTTTCCAGTTTGAGTTGGGCTATTACGGAGACATTAGTGCGCCGTGCAGTCGAGGGTATATGCAGGCATTTTCGCCACACCAAAAGTTCTAAAGCATCGTACTGTGATATAGACCACCAAATATATTTTCTTCGGTAATATCTAAGAAATATTAACGTAAACTTTGAAATATTTTGTTATAATTCAGCAGGAACATAAAAAAAAGAACAAAAACCGACTTTTCTCTAAATAATAGTTTTGGGGTTACGTTATTTTGCCGTGAGATGGCAGAAAAGCTTTGATTCAGCATGAAATCATTTAATAGACAGTTGTCATCTGATGACCGACCAACCAGTCACATTTCAAGGAGGCTGCATACCTACACCACAGACCTGACATGTAACATCTAGGTTAGTGCATTGTAAATATTTGCGGCACAGCGCAGCGCCTTGACTGTCGACATGGCGTCGACGAGTTGTGCCGATAAAGTAACACAAGTACATAAAACAAATTTTATCCTACTTATTTAACAAGACTTAAAAAAAAAATATTTGACAAAACTTAAAAAAAAGAAGGGCTCGATCATTATTTTTATTAAAGCAGTAGAGCTCGATCATATTGTGGGGTGGTGGCTCAGGGAAACACTTTACTTGTTAATTTAGAATATATTTTGGACCGAAATACAATAATTTATATGGTTGTTTGGTGGCGTCTCGTAGAGGAATAAAATAATATTTTTAATATGTCGTTCACTTGACAGTGACGGAATCTTTATTTAAACCAAATTCTTCTTTATAACTGGCCTACATCCCTACAATATCTAGCATAGCGGATCAGCTTGATGCTAGAACGTGAATGCTGGGGCCTCCTGGGTACGATGCCAATAGACGGCGATTTGGAGAAAATTTTGTATTTATAGTCTATTTTCAATCCTAGTTTTTAATTTTTTATTTTAAAATTCATTTTTTTATTATGTTATAAAATTGTATGCATTATTCAGTTATTAAAAAAATTACAGTTAAGAAATATAATACCTACATACCAGGATGAAATTATTATTTTATATCGGCCTATACTCGTATTTCACGATGACGTAAGCTTTCTGAAAAAAATTACAGACTGTTGAGATTCTTTCAGCGTTTCTTCTCAACAGTAGTCTCCTCTTATAAAATGCCGGCAGACTTCGACATGTAAAAGTGCCCTTGTGGCCTACTTACAGAATCTGGGGGCACGGCAGTGCCCCCGCCAAGTCGAAAAAACGCGCTTGCCGGCACGCCGTAACATCCTTTTCTCGATATAATTATACTTATAGAATAATGAACTTATTTCATTATTATGATAATAAAATGATATTTAAATAAACCGATTTAAACGGATTATATCCGCCCCTACCACCCACTTCCACTACCAACGGAATATAGCTTTTCTAATGAAGGCTTAAATAATTAATATATGCTATATAATCCGCTTAAATAGAAAATATAAAAAAGGTGTCTTTATATTTTAGGTAAATCCCATTACGGAAAATGACTATAGTGAAAATAAATAGTATCATTGAAAACACTAAAAAGACATTCAAAACTACACGGAAGCAAATAATCTGCCACTAACTTTTGGGCATTCTTCAATTTTTACTTGGATAAAAACTAAAAAGACGTGGTTTGACCACTGATTTTTATGACGTCACAAGCAAGTAGTCATAGAAACTTCATACTTACTAATCGTTTTTGACATTTCATAAAGAGTAGTGCTTTGAGCTGTCATCAAACCACTCTTCCAAAAGTTTAATGTCCTACCCTTAGCTTCAATGTACATTTTAAAGGCATGTTTGTTTACCAAAAGTCAGCCAGGGTATTTTAAAAAATATAACGAAATGTTCTCAAGGCAAGTGCGAGAACAGTACAAACACTTGTTATACCATCCACCATGCAAATCCGATATGTATAAGAAAAATGCGTACAACATGTGTATTATTTTATTTAATAATCTCCCTAATGATATAAGAATGTTGGACGGTAAACTATTTAAGGTAAGGCTGACTGAATGGTTACAGAATCATTGTTTTTATAGTGTTAATGACTTTTTAAATTTTAGCGGATAAGTAAACAGTTTTCATTTGATTTATTTTATTACTATTATTGTTTTTCGGATATTTAAATTCTATTTGCTTGTTATATTAATGTTATTTCTTTAAACTAGACATGGCTAATTTATAAAAATTCTTGGTATAAGGTAATTTAATAATATTGACATGTTATTTTTAATTGTGTATATAGTTTGTAAATTATTTTGTTTCGCAATTTTGTTCAAATTGTCATTTTGTATCATTAGAGTATTGAATTTGTGTATTTTAGGAATAATATTGATTTGCATGTTGACTTTTATTTCGACTGAATACTGGTTCTGTAACAATAATAATCTTAAGACCTAATTGTTAAGTATTTCAGCAAATAAACATTTCTATTTCTATTTCTATTTCAAATACCGTATTGAGTATCACTCAAAATTTATTATAAAAAATCTACTGCCTAAGGCATATTATACAGTAGAGGACTATCTGACAGACAAAAAATGCATGGCCTGAACCAGAAACCATGTAGTTTCCATTTTATTTACTTATATCTTTAAATACACTTTTAATAATATGTTTTCTTTGAGGACTACGTCATACGCCTACATTTTTAAGATGGGTACAAATTAAGTTAAGTTCATATTTGTTGAGTTTCTTTGGGCGTTTCTTTTTAACAGTGGTCTTCTCTTGTGAAATGCCAGTAGACTTAGACATGTAAAAGTGCCCTTGTGGCCTACTTGCATAATAAAGTTCATTATTGAAGTGAAACTTCTAATGCGACTTCCAACAAGGTTGCGTTAAACGTTTAACGGTTGCGTTAAACGTTTAACGCTACCGTGGAGGGCAGGAAAGCACTGTTGCGTTAAACGTTCAACGCTCCTGGGGAGGGGAAATAGAAAGAGAAAGAGCGAGAGTGAAGAAGTTTGTCTTAAAGAAACAATATGAGTTCACTAAAAATCAATTTCTACCCCTTCCTATTTTCATTTCCACATTACGAAGTTTCACTTCATCCGCGCGGAGGGACCACGCACTATTTTTTCATTAGACAACTCACCTGTAACTCAGGGAAGCTCTGCCTGACGATGAGGGTCCACAGGTTGTAGAGCACACAAGCAGTGATCACCCACAGCCAGTAGAAGTAGAAGTTTTCGTCCGGGTTGACAACAGTCCGGGGCGCTCGCACCTTCCTCCTCCGATGTCGGTTAGTCGATCTGTGGTCACCGGTCGCCCCTTCCGATCCTGTGTCTTCTACCTGAGGTAATCGATATTTATTTGGTTACATTGGCACATTTTATTTGGGGAAAGATATTGAAATCGTCATTCTGTGAATCGCAGCACTTGCTCTTGCAAATCCTGTAAATTTTGGCAAGGAAAGCAGACCCACTGCAATGTAAGCAGGGTTTGAAACGGTGTAGTGCTTTCCCAGTGGATCACAATACAATTTTCTTTCATGATTTATCTTTGTGTTAATCAATATTTTTATAAAAAGTTATGTGGTATTTCCACATTAAAAATAGCATCCATTTTTTTTTTATTAAAACAAGGAAAACGGAGTTATTGAAATTGACTCCTAAATTATGCTGTTTTTGCCCATCTTTTGCCGGTGTTATCATACATACACGAAAGGAAAAGTTATATGTCTCAGTATTTCTCAATTTAGTTTAACCTTAATGTCACTGGTTCGTATTAGAGTTTAAAACTAAACAGTAATTTAATACTTGGACTTCGGACATTTTTAAAAATTGTAAGACTTCAATCCTATAGGTACAAATAAGTATTTTGGTATTTTTAATTAATGTCTCAACAAACAATTCAAAATGCTGAAAAGTAATTGAAAAAATACGGGTTTACTCAAACACACTTTTAAATTATTTCATAAAATATAGAGTTCTTCGTATTCATTATACTTGCTTTGATTACATTCTTTCAAAAGTAATATCAATGTAATTAAGCGGCATCTAATTCTAGGTCAAAGTTAATGGAATTGAAATTATTAACATGAATACCTTTCTGAAATTGATAGCACCGATATAAAAGGTATTTTCACATTTCAGAATGCTTTCCAATGGACGACAATATCGCATGATGCAGCAAATGCCGCAAGCTTTGCATGCAAGACACATCGTTTCTCAAAATTGCATGTAGGTAATAAATTATCATAAATTGCAAAATCAAACATATTTTACTGATACATTTGATGGATTCCTGTTAAAAAGCTTTTAAACGATACAGGTATTATGTAGGTAGAAAAACAACAATATTAATTCATTACGAATAGCAAAGAAAATTAAGTAGGACTTTATGCTGGGGCTTTATGCTTTATTTAATAATTCACAGCACAGATGAATCAATTTCTAGAAAAAGCCTTTAGGTGACTTGAAATAGTATTATGAGGATTTTGATGTTTTCTATGACATAGCAGCTTTCAGCGCAATTTTTAACGTAAACGGGCCAGTTAAATGTGTCCAACCGACCTTAGACTTAAATCAATTTGAAAGTAAGGAAACATATTTTATGATTGTATTCTGTGTATTTAAAGTATAAGTACCGTTATCTTTACATAGTCGTATATGTATACACCGTGGCCGTTAATAACCCGAAAGATTTAAACCACGTATTTTTGATGACAAAACGAGTAAATAATGTTATATCAACATGGGTCTAATTATGTGTCTTAATTAAATTACTATTTCAGTACAAAGTAAATCATATTAACTGCCCGCTTCTTTGTGAACAAGCCTTTAGTTGAAGAAGAGTGAGCGAGCATCACGAATCGCTCCGAAATCATACGACGGACGGCGAATGCCGTGACTTTTGTTCTATGACAAGAAGTGTCAACTTATCGCTGTCTCAATATTACAGGGTTCTATGTTTCACTTTTGACGAGTTCGAATTTGAACATTGGCATAATGACATGAATTAGGGTGTGTTAGACGGGAGATTTTTTAACTTTTGATTTTTTTCAAATAATTGATATCTCCTTAATTATGAGTTTTTGGACTATATGTTACATAAGTTTATATACTCTAATTAGGCTCTAGTATCGTTAGATTAAATCTTTCGGGTTATTAACGGTCACGGTGTATATAATATCGTCATTTAATAACCCATAACACAAGCCTACTAGAGCTTTCTTTGGGACTAGGTCGATTTGTGCGAGGTTGTCAGATATTACTTTCAAATATTATTCTCAAAGTTATATATTATTTTCAAACATCAAAGGCTTTAGTTTAGTGCATTGATTTAAAATTGATTCACCTGTCTGTAATCATCAATATTTCCCGAGGTACGTTGCAATCACCTAGCCTACTTGGGATGAGTATACCGTCAAGCATGCTCATGAACCGGGTCAATGATAGCAAAATCTCACAGTCTCCTGCGTTTCTGGTATGTGCCGAGTGGAGAACTTCTTCAAAAATGAGTCTTCTCTCTTCAGTGGAGGTTTCTTCATCTGCATCGCAGAACTCAGTTGTACCGTGGTCCGCAGTTTCATCCATCGCTGGTTCGACTTTGTTCTGCATTGCACACAAACAAGTTAGACACACGTTTAAACAGGTTAAGTGTAAGGCCTCAGTGCACGCTTGTGTTGAGCGTGCAGCGGGGCGGGGCGCGGCGTTCATGTTACACAAATGCAATCAATTCGTGCGTTTTAGTAGTGTTCCTAAATAACCTAATACGCGAAGTGTTTTGAACTTCAATAACATATACAAGTGCGTGATTTTTTGTAGTTAGTTGGAGTATATTAAGTACTAATGGGTATGAACATTTTCTAACGGATCTTGACGAATCTATTATAAATTCTAACTGACATTACTTTTTAGTTTTAAACACATTATAGTTGCCAAAAATCACTTGTATAATCACTTGTAAACTGTTAGAAAATAATACAGAATGTTAAAACTGTAAAATGCGATGCCCTAATGCAGTAAAAATGCATTTGAATAATCTTTTCAAAGATTAACAGAGGTTGCTTACAAAAACTATTTTATACCTAACTCACACTCAAGATCCGTTAGAAAATGTTCATACCCAATAGTACTCAATATAACCTTTTTGAGTAAAAAACCCGTACAATATGAATTGTTTTAGTTTGAGGGGCAATTATACCCTTTCTGTATTGGACTAAAAGACTCGAACCTTTTAGCCCTATATTTAAAGATCCGGGGTTCTTTTTAGAGGTAGACTTGATCAAAGAGGTTTCAAAGAGCAAGTACTTTAAAAAGGCTGAAATCTTAAAGAAGGCTTTAGGCTTTTTTTTAAATGTTGCCTTTTTAAGGACTAAAAGTGTTATTTAACGTTAGAACTTCTGTTTGATCGTGGCATCTTTTTTACGGTATTTACTCTTTTCCTCTCTATTATACCATAGTCATAATATACTATAATACACATTTTTCTGCTTAGTCTTAGAGGCCAAAGTATTTTTGAGTCTCAACATTTTGGTTACGACTTTTAGCCTTTAATAAGGTAGCCTAATTTAAACTTAATAAGGCCACTAGCTCTAAGAGGCTAGGCTCTTGGTTTGGCGAAGCGTCAAGAATCGAGGCAAAGTTTAAAAATACAGCTGAAAGACTCAAGTCTCTTAGAACACTAGTCTTTAGTGCGCGCTGTCCTATTTGCCGCTTGCCAACAACGCAACCCGCCCCGCTAAACGCTCCGCTTCGAGCGTTCACTCAGGCCTTACACTAGAATTGCCAAGCAGATATATCATGCTGTCGAAATTTCATTTTGTTTCAGATAGCCTGTAAGTAAGAGTATTCACAAAAGTATCGCCAATCTAAGAGCTTTAGTTGTTTAAATTTGGAATGTTTGGAAATCGGAAATAAACACACATAATGCAAATTAATTTTCATTTCAAGGATGCCTCTATACAAAATTTAAGATTTTATTTATTTGTGCTCTTCACACTTTATTTATATTGAAATGTTTATATACGTGCAAACAATCATCTACCTATATGTACATGCGGCTATGCATTATTCACACTAGACAAATAAAATTGCATAAATATAAAAAAAAGTATGTCTGTAGAGTAAGATATTAGTGACTTTGTATCTATACCACGTAAGTATCTAAAACTAGAACTAAACTGCATCTAAAGTCAGGAGCTTAAATACTAGAGTTTTATAAATCTATTCAAATTTAAACGTTCAAACAGATGCAATTAAACAAGTAAACATTAAATCGATATCCCAAGTGACAGTAGGAAAGTAGACGCTTTAAGGTGAGCTAGTAAGACACAATATCCACAAGAAACACACATATCCAGTGAAATCATTCCCGAAGGCCTAGACACAGACGAAGAACACATTAGTGGGAAATCATAAACAAACAATGATAAACAATCGACAACGAGGCGGCTTCGCCGTCTCCCTCGAATCGAACCTTTTTATTTTCCTGAGTGCCTGGTAGTATGCCATGACAGCCTGGACGTGCCTCCATTTATGGCCGCGTTTGTCAGGGTCTGACTCCTCTCTCCCCTGCACTGTGTCCTGCATCTGCATGGACTTGTGAGAGCTTGACGAGCTCGATGCAATGATCGGTCGCCTATAAATGATGTAGCGTGTTATAGTTTGATCGGCGGTAAGAGTAAACAGCCATAAATATAAGATTATTAGTTAATGTGGTGTTACAGACTATTACGCAATTCATTACGCACAGAAAAATATTTCATAATAGTATGCATTATAGTTCAATGTGAAATAACGTCCTTAAAAATGACAACCTTCGCCGACACGGCATAAGCGTTTTTAGCTTTAAAGAATTTGCGATTAGTATTGCACTCGTATAGGTTATGATTATGACCAATAGTTTTTTTTATTATTGCTATTTACTCTTCAATCGCCGGATGTACTATACACGGGACGAAGTGTACAGTGACAGTGTGTGGTCTGTTTGTGGTACCCCACCGTGAGTTTCGAAAGCGACTCAGCGAAAACAAAAAAATGCTTCAAATAAAAAAGGTACCTAGTACAACGTGGCTTGTCTGCAGCCATCCTGCGTAGTGTTCATACACACGAATGCTTGTCACCATCACCGAACCGAAACTCACGGTCCCCAATCGTGGCAAAGAGACTCCACAAAAGAATAACATGCATAGGTACAAAATAAATCAGCCTCTCTATTCGTTCACGGACAGTACAAGGTATCAAATTACGTGTATGGTTTAGCATTACAGTGACGTCTACTCGTCCAGCTGTGCACATCGTGAACTAGTCAATACTATGCAGTTTGCACATATAATTTTGTGATATGCGATGCGGTACGGCACCAATTACGTAGGTATCGGTTTGTTTAATGCGTTATCGATTCGTGTTGCTTCCAAGTCACCTCGTGCTTCATATTCGATCGTCTTTTATTTCATACATAGCCACTTTGAATTCACCAAAACGTTCGTTTTAATACGTGTTTTGTTTTTCTTTATCACTGATATATTAGGATGATTTTAATGAATCGAATTTTCACAAAAATAATCTAAAGATATAACGAAAACACGAATAATTTGACAGTGGTGATAGCAATGCGCAAAAGGTTTTTTTTTGTGTATTTATTATTAATAAAAAGTATACACAACGTTTTTTACAATAATTTGTTGGTGTTAGGTTCTTCAGCGGGACTATGACGCTTGCGTTTATCACGTGTCACTCACACCCGCAGGTTGTCAATAAGTGACAGTTGCTTTGTCACTTATTTATCGCGTGATAAACGCAACCATCATAGCAGGTATATACATATGCACGAAAGGGACGACCCAGAAATTGGAGCCCTGTGACGCCTACGTTACTTTACTTTAGTTCAAGCATTGTACGAGTACCGAGTACCTACAGCTTTAATTTTTTCATCACTGTCTAAAATCCATGTTTTCGCAATAGTTTTAGAATTTTCGCGAAGATTCGATTTATAAAATGTCTTTTGTTTTCCTCGTCTCGGCGACTTGAAGGCCACACCAGTCGTTTTCTATCAGGCATTCGTAATCGGCATTTGGTTCAGGTCGTGCTCATTGCTAGGGTCGCAGCTAAGCTTTCCAAAGCGTAGGATGCCAAGTTTGGCCACTTACATATCATCTGGCCGCGCATTCGTCGTGAATGGGGATAACTTGCTCAACAATCTAGACAGGTTAGGAAAATTATGGTTTACTTTTTGTAATATGACAATTTATCGCGGTTTGTACTCATAATTAACACTTTATGACGGGTCTATCGTGATATTCCTTATTTACTTTCATAATTTCGTTTCTGCGCAGTTGCGCACGCCGTGGTCTCAGATGTACTTTTACTTGACTTCTTGCCTTTTTGACTTTTTTGTACCTTTAGCACAACTTTGACACGCGACTTTTTCTCGCGAGAGATATACTACCTATCCCTTTCTGTTCAGTATCGTGAGAGAGTGACGGGTGATGCTATGTCGCGCGCCATGAGTCGCGAACCATAGTTGTGCTACAAGGGCTGGTAAGGTTATAAAGGTAAATAATTATCGCGATAGACCCGTTACAATTTGTGTTAATTACTTTTTGTATTTCGAAAATGGTTATATGGAAAATGATGGTTTTTATACAATTCCTAGCAAATAATCGTTTCGGGGTTTATATTAAACTAACTAAGTAATCGAAAAGGGGCTTTTTAGGCCCTAACTAAATCTTAGGCGACTGTTTTCGTTCTTCCGAAAGCACTAGGTTTTTGTAATTCCGAAGACTATAAGCAGCCAGTTTAAAAAAAAAAACAACTATAATACAAACATCAGTTAAATTACCAAATTATGCTTGTTATATACGTACTCATATATTTTTGCATGCCAGTTCCTGGTAAAATGTGTGTGTCTGTTTTATTTAACATGTAGCATCATTAAATACCGCATGTTATGCAAATTGAGACATTTGTATTTGTCTTTCTACGTACGTCGAATGTTTTTCGGTAGCACAAAAATTGTGCTAAAGTTTTCGAAGAGAAAAAAGAAATGACTTTCATATAAACAACTACACTCTTGACATTTTAGCAAAAGTAGTCATAGAAAACTCATTTCTCCAAAGGATTACATATTGAAGATTACCAAGAACGGAAACACGGGTATAAAAAAGAGTTATGACACGCAAGTGACCTGTCAGAATCAATAAGTCCCGATATCCGACGAACCCCTATAAAAACAGTCGTAAAACCGATATTCTTCCCAGTGGCAAGCCACCACGATAATTCGGGACTGGGAAGCCATATTTAAGTGGACTTAAAAATAATCGATTTTGAAGTGAAACTTCTAATGCGACTTCCAACAAGGTTGCGATAAACGTTTAACGCTACCGTGGAGGGGGTAGGAAAGCACTGTTGCGTTAAACGTTCAACGCTCCTGGGCAGGGGGAATAGAAAAGAGACAGAGCGAGAGTGAAGAAGTTTGTCTTAAAGAAACGATATGAGTTCACTAAAATTCAATTTCTACCCCTTCCTATTTTCATTTCCACATAAAGTTTCACTTCTTCCGCGCGGAGGGACTCCACGTACTATTCTTTTTTTATTACATAAATATTTTTTGAGTTCAAGCACGGTAGTTATAAGAAAACAAGGTATAACACTCCGGCTGGTGAGGCTTTCTACGTCACTGACTTGTTGCCGCTTCATGATAACAAAATAATTATAACGAAAAAAAACCGGCCAAGAGCATGTCGGGCCACGCTCAGTGTAGGGTTCTGTAGTTGCCCATCCTTCACAATAGACTGGCTTAGAACAGCGGTTTTAAGCCCGAGATTTAGATTACGAGAAAGATTTCAAGCTCTATAAAAAGGTCGTTAACGTCAAAGTAACTGTAATTACTTATTACTTTCTGGAAGTTATCGATTATACGCGCCAGGTTGAGCGAAATGTTTTAATAAAGTATGGCTCGTAAGTAATATGTGTAACGTTCGAAGTATAAGGACACCGCGCGGCACTTGTGGTAGCGCACGAAAATGTTTGTGAGCGCTTTATCCGCCAACAAACTGTCCTCAGTTTGGCGGAACATAAATGTTTTACATACCACATAAGTTTTTTATGATAAATAAATAAAATATAAAAAAAACTTACATCATTTTAAAGAAAATTATGAATTGAAGAAACGGCTCGACCGATTTTATTCAATATAGTTTCATTGAAAGTGTTCATAAGGCCTCATTTTTATAAATTTTTTCATAATTTTTTGACCCGTGGTTGAAAAGTTAGAGGGGCGGGGGGGACGCAATTTTTTAGGGTTCCGTAGCCAAATGGCAAAAAACGGAACCCTTATAGATTCCTCATGTCTGTCTGTAGTGTCTGTCTGTCTGTCCGTCTGTCCGTCCGTATGTCACAGCCATTTTTTTCCGAAACTATAAGAGCTATACTGTTGAAACTTGGTAGGTAGATGTATTCTGTGAACCGCATTAAGATTTTGATGCAAAAATAAAAAACTAATAATAAATATTGGGGGCTCCCCATACTTAGAACTGACTCTAAAATTTTTTTTCATCAAACACATACGTGTGGCATATCTATGGATAGGTCTTCAAAAATGATATCGAGGTTTCTAAATTTTTTTTTTCTAAACCGAATAGTTTGCGTGACAGACGCTTCCAAAGTGGAAAAAAGTTGGTCCCCCCCCTCTAACTTCTAAAATAAGAAAATGAAAAATCTAAAAAAAACATATGATGTACATTACTATAAAAACTACCAACGAAAATTGTTTTGAACGAGATCTAGTAAGTAGTTTTTTTAATACCTAACTTTGCACCTAATATATACGGGGCGCTATACATACCAGGTGCAAACTTAACTTAACCACCTAGGGATGGAAAGTGTTTGTACGGAACCCTCGGTGCGCGAGTCCGACTCGCACTTGGCCGGTTTTTTTGTATTTCTGGAGCAAATATTTACAAAACTACTGATTTTATCAAAAAATGATGTTTGAAGACCCCTATTATTTTTAAAAGACCTATTCAACGAAATCCCATACACTAGTGTTGGAATGAAAAAACAATTCACCCCCACTTTAGGTGTACGAGAGGTACCCGAAAAAAAGTTTTTTTTTTTTAGTTTTTATTTTACCGTTTTGTCGGCGTGATACATACACATACTCATACCAAATTTCAGCTTTCTAGTAGGTACTAATAATCACGGAGCTAAGCCGCGGACGGACGGACAGACGGACATGGCGAAACTATAAGGATTTCTAGTTGACTGGAACCCTAAAAATGTTAGAAGTTATCAATATAAAATTTTTCGACTTTAACACTTGTACTAGCCTTTTGTCGGCAACTCAAACCGCCAACACAAGAAGGTCGTTTTTTTTTATGTAGGTATATCCCACGACATTAACCTGTATTTTTTAACCGATTTTAACCTGTATTTGCTAGAACTTGAACTCCAAAGACAAAAAAATTGGGCAAGTGCGAGTCCGACTCGCGCATGAAGGGTTATATATTATAGTGGCAATAGAAATACACCATTTGTGAAAATTTCAACTGACTAGCTATCACCGTTCTTGAGATACAGCCTGGTGACAGACGGATGGACGGACAGCCAAGTCTCAGTAATAGGGTCCCGTTTTTACCCTTTGGGTACGGGACCCTAAAAATCGCTGAATCCGGGTTACAAGCATGTAATTTCTACCACACCTAGAGCGTTCCGCGATGATTATTTTCAGATGTGGAGGGAAGTCAGATTCGTCCCCTGCGTAGCGGGAGAGCGGGGTGAAGAGGACCAAGTACTGCTCCTTTTCTTTTTTTGATTACTGATCAGTTAAGGCTATAAGGGCTTGTGTGGCATCGTTTTCGTGTAAAACAGCTATTAGCAATTATTTTTTTATGTTATTAAAGAATAATTTGATCATTTTTTAACTATATTGCCGAAAAGTTAAAAATCACTACAACTTTTTTTATACAGAACGATAAATTACTTATATATCCTGAATATTTACAATTTAAAAAAAATATCACTAAATAGAAAATTTAATCTTGTTTTCAAAAATGTATACATATTGGCCAAATCTCATACAAAAAGTACCTTGAAAAAAATGTTGATGTTAAGCTTAGCCTTCGTGCTCTAGTACATTTTGCTAAGTCGCGAAATTGTGTGCATCGGGATACAACCACGAAATTTATACCACAGATAGAGTATTCTGCGGTGATTACTTTCAGATGTGGAGCGAAGTCAGATTCTTTCCCTGTGTGGCGGGAAAGCGGGGTGAATAGGACAAAGGAGTCCTCTTTTTCTTTTTTTATTACTGATCAGTTAACGCTGCTAGGGCTTGTGTGGTATCGTTTTCATGTAAAACAGATATCAGCAATTAATTTTTTATGTTATTTATTCGTAGTACCATATAAAAATATGGGTGTATTTCCGAAATCGTAAAAATCACAACAAGTTTTTTTTTATTCAGGGAGATAAATTAGTTTATTTCCTGAATATTCACAACTAACAAAAATATTGCAGAACAGCAAATTTAGTTTTGTTTCTTAAACTTTATATGTACATGTTGGGCACTCTTCATACAAACAGTAACTTAAATAAATTGTTGATGTTGAGATTAGCCCGTGTGCTCGTGATACATTAGCAAAAAATATTTTGTTTTAATTACATCAATTTGTTTTTCTAGGACGTTTATGGTAAATTTTATATGTAAAAGCATGTTAATAATCGATTCTCTGCCTTTTCGCCGAATTACGTTTCGTCAAGCGTTTCATTTCGCAAAAGTTTCATTTCGCCAAAAGCATTTTTCACTGAAACTGTAAACTATTTCGAATTGTTATAAAACAAACCTAACCTAACCTAATCTAAAGGGTGCGGTTCAAGTTGCATAAAAACTTTTAGCATATTTTCATTTAACTACTTTCAAAATGAATAATAAACACATTGCATATAAACAAAATTCTTAATTTTGTCAACCATAATATTTAAACATCATAACCATTAATAATCATAATAACATTAGTTATAATGTTCATAAGTCATAATGTCATTTGGTATAACATACATTCAGAATATTTATTAAAACTCATAAAACACCTAAAATAATTATCAAGTTGCATAAATATCATATCAAATAAGTCCTAAAAAAAAAATAAAAAGTTGTTACCTACCTACTGAAATATTGTTATGTTTTTTTTTTAACCTTAAAAACGAAACTGCTCCAAAAGATAGGTAGGTTAGGGTAATTTTTTTTATGACCTTAAAAACGAAGCTGCTCCAAGAGATAGGTAGGTTAGGTTAGGGTTATTTTTTTATGAGCTTAAAAATGAAACTGCTCCCAGAGATAGGTAGGTTAGGGTTTTTTTACCCTAAAAACGAAACTACTCCGAGAGAAAGGTAGGTTAGGGTTATTTTTTTTATGACCCTTAAACGAAACTGCTCCAAGAGATAGGTAGCTTAGGGTTTTTTTTTATGACCCTAAAAACGAAACTGCTCCCAGACATAGGTAGGTTAGGGTTTTTTTTACCCTAAAAACGAAACTGCTTCAAGAGATAGGTAGGTTAGGGTTATTTTTTTTATGACCCTAAAAACGAAACTACTCCCAGAGATAGGTAGGTTAGGTTTTTTTTTATGACCGTTAAAAGGTAACTGCTCCTAATTTGGCTCGGCAATGGGGAAGAATGGATAAGAAAAACATTTAATTTTTTTTTTTAATTTTTTTTTGGACAACATTTATGCTTTAAGTTTTTATGAAAAAAGTATGATATGACAATTGTATAGTATACAAAGTGACTATTATGCTGTTTGTCTATTATGCAAATACATTATTATGCAAATAACTATTATAATTTTCGAAATTATGCAATTCGTTTGTATGCATTTTGTTTTTATGCTATATGATTACTTAATCGTCGGCCTAAATCGCAAACCTCGTAACACAATCTGACCAAATTTTACAGGAGGCACAAAAAACTTGATTACCAAAACTTTTGCATGAAGACTTGCTTAGTTCTTTTTTTTTACATAATGTTAAGTTAAATTTAGCCGTCAGATTGCTAAAACCTATTTTTTTGTAATCACCTGAACCTGGAAAATTTGGAGTTACGAGTTTTTCTTAAAAATTTTAGAAAGCTAATCGGGAGTTAAGAGCTTTGCTATAAAAATCCGTATAAATAGAGGAGAGACTTTTGATCTGAACAAGGTAATTGTGGACAGAAAAAATAAAAAACTTGCAAATTTTTTTTTTATTAAACTTTAAACAGTAAAGCCTCTTCTGGCTTCAAAAATGTGGGTAGCTAAATTATAATTATATTTTTTTTTTCAACTCTAAATAGGGCTAAAAATGTTATAAACTACAACTTTTCTCAAACAACAAAACAACGCTTCTATAATAATCATGCTCACGAGGTGACCGCCATGTGGGATGTTGACTCGACGATCATTGTCCCGATAGTCGTTTCGGCGAACGGTCTTGTAGCGATGAGTCTCGACAAACATGTTAAGAGACTCTCGCTAGATGGCTTGATCAAGGGCCTGATACAAAAGGCGGTACTCCTGGACACCGCACGCATCGTCAGGAGGTTCCCCTCTCTGCAGCCCTAACCACCGGTAGCCTGGGCCCCGCCGGCGGCACCCTAGGTTAGGTTTTTTATAATGTGTTTATATACTTTTTAATTTCTGTATTGTATTTTACTTTTGATATAACTTTACTCGCATAGAGAACAGTTTGTGGATAGTTGTTTATATCGGAAGGATCTCCCTTTTTGTACAATAACATTATTTGAGACTCCCCAGCTCCTTGGAGTTTTCTGGATATCCAAAATTTTATTAAATAGAGTTATTATTGAACCTATTAGTATTTTCTGCCCAATTTTTAGAGCTTCGTTTGGAATATTGTCATGGCCCGGGCTTTTATCCTTCTTCAATTTTTTAATTTTTTCTATAATTTCTCTGTAGTCAAAATGTATAATAGGTGTATTAAGCTGTGTTTCGTGGTTTTGTATTACATTTTCTTCGTTGTGTTCTTCGTTGTAAAGATTCCGGTAGAAGTCTGTTGCAATGCTTATTAGCTCTTTTCATGTTTGTATCTTGCCTGTTTCTTTTTGCGCTTTCAATGGGGGGTATCGATTTTTTCTCTGTATTTAGTTGTTTATACGCTTTCTTTTGGCTTTCGGTGCTGACAAGGTTTTTTTCGATCACTTCCATTCTGTAGTTTCCATAGTCCCTTTTTAACATTTGTTAGTAGTTTTATAGATATTCGCTTGTTCTTTTTCTCTTCTTTAGTTTTTGATGGTTTCGACTGTAGTAGAGTCCACCTTTTAAGTTGTTGTTTAGTTTCGTCAGTTAGTATTTCTTTATTCATTTTTTTCGAGGTGGCAGCCTTAACCCATTCATTGCCGAAGACGCGAATTCGCGTCATCGCTGAATAGAAATTTGAAGCGTCGGCAATGAATGTGTTAAGACTTTGTTTCACGGCTGTCTCTAACTTAAAATAGAAGGTCTCTATGTCGTCGCTATTTTCCCACTGCAAATTTTCTAGATTTTCCTTTAATGTCCTGAGGTATTCTTGTTGATTTTTGTCGCACGATAGATCGACTCTATGTTCGATGAATGTCGCTCGACTTCTTCTAGTTTTTTGTAGTAGAACGGTACCTCTCACTAACCTATGGTCGCTGGGGAATATTCTGTTATTCAAAATTTCTATGTTTGTGAAGAGCTGTGAGCAGTTGCTCAGTACATAGTCAATCTGATTTTTGTGTTGTTTATCCGGCGTGGTCTAAGTCCAAAGGTTTTTGATGTTTTTCTTAAATATTATATTTATTACTTTGTATTTATTGGATAATGCGTATTAACGTCCTATATCCGGTACGTTTTTGTCTAGTTATGAAAATATTTTCTGCAGTCTTGCTTTCCTTTGTTGATTCATTTTAGTATCCGCCTACAAAACAAAACAATGTTATTAAGTAAAAAAACTTAAGTAAAGCACCTATTTTTTGTAGATGGGACTCGAGTTCGACTAGATATAACATAAATTAAAATAGTGACAAAAACAAAACAGATGTCTATTCGAACAAGTCACAACTATATACAGTAGCCGGCAAACAACTTGAGCGTGACCTTGACTGCGCAGTAGCCGATTTACGTACAAATTTACATGCGCAGATCCGCCATTTTGGTTCAAGTTGTTTGCCGGCTACTGTACTTGAGTTTATTGCCTACATACATTTTCATGACTTTTGACCAGCGGCAAAACCACCGGGATCGGTTAGTTACATTACGGACATAACTTCGTATTAGAAACGTCGGGATTTATAAATTAATTATTTAAACACGAGATAAAGTCTCGACCAAAGTCACAAAAAGATTAAATAATTTGCGTAGAAGACCACGTAACTAATCTTCATGCGTAAAGATCCACGCAAAGCAAACCTCGTATGTCCACGGCACGCAACCAAACGACATTTTCAATAGTCTTAAGTGTTTAAATATGATAAATATCTATCAAGAATACACAATCAGTAAAATCGTAGAACCTTATTACACATACCTGTTATTCAGCACCCGTTTTCTTCCTAAATATTTACGCAAAACTGACGTGCAGTCACAACGCCATCGCAAACTGTACTGAAGGGAGTGGCGGGGTGGGAGATACGAGGTATTTCTTTTACAAAATGGCGGTCGGGAGTTGCGAGGTTTTCTATTTTGCTTTTTAAACGTAAACGGTTTATTTTTGGTATTTAAGAGTTTTGCCGTTAGATGCGTTCAGAATAGTACTATCTAAGTGTCAAAACATGATTTTCAAAAAAAATGGAGTTACGAGGTATGCGATTTAGGCCGACGTTATGCAGGTTGAAATTATGCAATTCGTTTTATGCAAAATGAAAATTAGCAAATTATTGTTATGCAAAACATTACACACCCAATCTAAAGGATGATATTTACAACAATCTGAAATAGTTTACAGTTTCAGTGAAAAATGCTTTTGGCGAAATGAAACGTTTGCGAAACATAATTCGGCGAAAAGGAAGTACACCTAATATTCATTATTTAATGAAGCGAGATAGGATGTGTCCGGAGATTTACGTTGGTTAAGCCAACCTAAACATATATTTTAAACTACTGTTTGTATGAGAAGTGCCCAACATGCATATATTTTTAG
Source organism: Apotomis turbidana (assembly GCA_905147355.2). Classification (NCBI taxonomy): domain Eukaryota; kingdom Metazoa; phylum Arthropoda; class Insecta; order Lepidoptera; family Tortricidae; genus Apotomis; species Apotomis turbidana. The sequence continues at coordinate 5,458,078 of LR990299.1, read as the reverse complement.
AAATTAGATTAAATAAGCTTTTTAAAATAATAGTAAGAATTTGAAAATGTTAACGAAATTTAATTAATTTACCTCACTGAATAAAACAACTTGTTGTGATTTTTACCTTTTCGGCCATACACCCATATTTTTATATGGAACTATACAAAAATAACATAAGAAATGAATTTCCGATATCCGTTTTACATGGAAACGATACCAGACAAGTCCTAGTAGACTTAACCGACCAGCAATAAAGAAAGAAAAGAGGTATACTTCGTCCTATTCACTCCGCTCCCCCACCTCACAGAGGACGAATCTGACTTCCCTCCACATCTGAAAATAATCACCGTGGAACACTGTCTGTGGTAGAAATTTCATGCATGTAACCCGATGCGCGCAATTATGTTAGAAAACAGCGGACTAACAACTCTACTATTTGGCGACTCCTTCGAATCGTTTTCTAAAACCCAATACCTACGTCAATTAATTAGTTTAAAGCAGACGAGAGAGTTTTTGTTCCAAGACGGATTAAATTAACGGACGGATTGCCTCTGAGGAGAGACGGCTGTCATTTGTCAAAATGGCCGCCAACAAATAAAAAAAGTCAATGATGACGTTTTAGGTGACTATACGTCCCTGTTCTCGACACGCTAATGCCTAATGCGAATCACACCATGGTGTCACCTTTATTGCTAATGACATAACATTCAACATGGCAACTATTGGGACAGTGTCGAGCACAGGGACTTTTCCGTACCCGGTGTGGCGCGGGTGTGCGTAACAGGACCAATCAATTAAAATCTGAAAATGTATTAAACCATTGATACAAAGATCGAAGCAAAAAGAAAAATGGGAATGCGTAACCTGGCAGAAGAGACCGGGAATCGAACCCGGTACCTCTGGATTACCGGTCCAGCGGGTTAAACTTCCCACCACCCTAACGCCAACCGTTAACGATAACCTTTAGAATGTTTCCTTTATGCTTTTGTGTGTCAATCTTTGCATTGTTTATTTGAAAGGCTTTACGTCTTAGCGACCTTATTTCTTTTCTTTTTTCTTTGTACTTTGATCTTTGTATCAAAGAAAGAAAGAAATCATTTATTGTTCGATTGTGCATATACAGAAGCTGTTAAAGAAAAATATGGGAGAATGTCACAATAAACCGTTTAACGGTATAAAATAATAATATATGTCAGCGACAGTGATTTAAAAGTCTACAATATACATTTTAATTACTTTACATTTCCAGAAAACAAATAATCCTGTTTCTTACAATAATATAAATATAAATAAGTCCAATTATCACAAAAATCCATATACCTATTTATAATAATATTATCTATATAAATTAATAATTAAATGTCCCCTTACAATGTTTGCCATTTCAATAAAATAATCGTTTGTTGAATAAAACCATTCTTCTAGTAGCATTTTTTTTTTATTTTGAGAAGAAAATTCTATTTGGAAGTTTTGTCCATCCATGAAATAGGGATTGCATCCATGGTTTCATATGAAAATTGTAGTGAGTAAAATAATGAGACATTACAGTCATGTATCATATATTTGTGAAAGTGTATTTTTTTCTAATTGCAACCATTGCCTTCTCAATTTCTCTTATGGATTCTTCTATTTAAATTTTCAACGTACCTAATCTCCAATGTAAAAGAACCCCTAAAGAAGGGCCTGCAAAGCCGGTTTTATTTTGATGACAGTACAATATTTTACATTCAATTTGTGTTAGTGTCTATTAGCTTAATTCGGGATCGTAGTTAATTTCGTCCTGTCGCTCATTGCAAACAGTCACGAAACTAGTGTTCCATTAAATTGACACCGTCCACGGTTTTGAAAAGGCTTGTAAAGTGAAAAAAAAAAAAGATTATTTTAAATTAATCTAATGAGTGTGTTTCGATTTTTTTACGTTTCAACCCTATGTCACTGCCACTAGATTTTTTCAAAAACTTAATCGAAAAAAAAAATCGAAATACTTATCGAACCTACTGACAATATTTCATAAATATCGGCTGAGAAGTGTGACAAGCAGGCAAGAATAACCGAAAGTCTGGAGAACTGGACGTTTGAACATCCAGACGTATGTGATGATTTTAGGCCAAGCTAAAAAAATTTTCCTCGCTTGTCTCGCTCGATCGGCCAAAAAAATGAACACGCATACATTTTGACGACGCGTTTGGCTCGGTTTGTAGACACCTGCCTACTGAGTCGGCGGTTCCGGGTTCGAATCCCGGCCGGGGCAAATATTTGTGCAAATATTTGTTCTTGGGTCATGGATGTTATATATATATGTATTTATATATTATGTATATCGTCGTCTAGTACCCATAGTACAAGCTTTGCTTAGTTTGGGACTAGGTCGATTTGTGTATGATTGTCCCTTAATATTTATTTATTTACTAGCTGTGCCCCGCGGTGTTACCCGCTCATCCCACGGGAACACTAAATTTGTTCGGGATGAAAAGTATCCTATGTCCTTCCCCGGGTCTCAAACTATCTCCATACCAAATTTCATCTAATTCAGTTCAGCGGTTTAAACGTGAAGAGGTAACAGACAGACAGACAGACACACTTTCGCATTTATAATATTAGTATGGATTTATTTATTTATACGCTTTGATTACTGAGAACACATTATAAAATAAATTAGGGTAAATCGCCAATAATTGGCCACCGTTCAATAACTGGCCACCTCAAACTAAAAGTGAACTCTTTTCACCTACAAACTGAATTCATTTTATTATATCGTGGCCAGTTATTGAAGGGCGGCCAGTAATTAACAGCTTATACTAAAATGAATTATATTTATAGGTGAACAGAGTTCATTTTTAGTTTGAGGTGGCCAGTTATTGAACGGTGGCCAATTATTGGCGATTTACCCTATATTAAACGGATTTTAATCAAGGGATAGCCGGTATCCCTAGTTGGTTACGTCATCATCATCATCATAAATTGAAGTCTAAATCTCCTAGCTGATGAAGTATGTAGTTTTCTCCATCTAACCCTGTCTATAGCCACTTCCTTGATTTCCCTATGACATGAAGTCTACCTTCTTTTTTATTTTTTTGGTTACCTAAGTATTTCTACATATTCTATGGGTATTTCAAAATTCTGTGCTTAGATTAGATTAGATTAGATATATTTATTTCTCTTTGAAAATTACACAATATTTTACATGTTGTAGATAAAATAGAATGGATTCACAAAAAGATCGTCAGGTATATTCAATTATATAAAATTAATAATCTGGTACTTATTCAAAAGTCACAGTTTAGCAAAATAAACAAAAACCAACAATGAAAACAGGAAAATAATATGTCACAAACTAAAAATACTATAATTATGAACTAGATCAACATATTCAACAAAATGTCATGAGACGAAATACAAAAAATATAAATTAAACATAAAACAAACAATCTAAAATAATATAAGATACCTGTCTAATTTAGTGCAATGTCAAAATTTACGAAATAAAAATTAATAATATAAATTTAAAAATATATGGTACAAAATAATTATGTTACCTCATAATATTCTGATCAATCTTATCTTGATGGATTTCAACCAATTTTGTACAGGTATCCAATACATTCCAAAATCGTCGCCATTTTGGTAATGAACAAAATTCCCCTTTGACCTATCAAGCTAGCCGGTCCATAATGTTTTACATAATTATTTTTCATCTAACACAATAGTTGACGTAATGTAATGTTTGATAAAACACGTTTTCGGAGACTATTACTGATTCTTACCTAACCTAACCTACCCCAACATAACTCATCTGACAATTAACAAAAACGCATAAATTTTAGCGCAATATAACGTTTGATAGAAGTCAAACGTTAGATTACGCGAAACGTTATTATAAGGTCAAAAAACATTATATCCAACGTCGTGCACCCAGTAACACATACATTCCTTAGTTTTATTGTCACGGACGTGTGAACGCTCTAAATATAGACGACCCACGCTTGAGAATAGTTGCAGTGTCAATAAATGTCAATGCTATACGAAAATAAACTTAATCGATAATCTGAGACAGGAGTCTCTTCCATTTGTCACATCAAACATTCATCGGCAACTGAAAGTTACTTCGTAAACTTTTGGATGTGATTTAGGGTTGCCAATATTAAAAATGAAACTGACAGTAGCACATTTTAGTCCAACCAATGAATAAATAAAATTCCTAATCTATGTATATTTATACCTAAAACATAAAATATATGTTTGCTGTCTGATGTCCGCTTCTTTTATAGAAAATCACTTCAATGTTTAAATTCATAGAATTTCCATTTTATAGACAAGTTTTTCCTCGGAACTCATACATTTATCAGAAATCTTGGAAAGGTCAATCAATAGGTTAGGTTAGGTTAGGTTTCTGTTATAACATTTCAAAATATTTTATAGTTTCAGGAAAAAATGCTTTCGATGAAATGAAATGAAAATCCGATAAAACATTTGTCTATAAAACAAGGGTAAACCTTTCTGTCTGTTGGTACATAACATTTGTTTTTGCGGTTTTCTCGCTACGATGTGGCTGAACAGACTTTTTTGGCACACGGCTGTAGCTGCGTATTCAAGTACATATTCAAGTAATACTATACTTTTTACGATGAATTGGGGGCTAGGATAACGAGAATCATGGGTTTCTCTTATACGCAAAATCGCAAAGCGACTTCTAATTGGGATCATTAAGTTTTACAAAGGTATTCGTAGGTATTATGTTTTTTCCCGTTAGTATACCTACGTTATCTGAATTCAGAATTGACGATTAGTTTATTTTTACGTCGTATAGTTTTTAAGATATCAATTTTTAAAACCTCATAGTGACATTTGGTTACATTACGGAGGTATGCAACATATATTACCTTGGTCTAAACACGTCAGTAAGGAAAATTAAAAAAAAAAGTGTCAATGTCACGATTACTTTTCTTCGAAATTTAGGTCGATATAAGTAAAGTTAGATTTTGAGGGTCCTTAATGTTTTAATAAAGGTCGCGAAAAGTTTGAATCGATGACACTGCTTTCTTGAAAACTTCGAGGTTGCTAATAACGGTTAAAGAGACTTGAAAAAATTCAACGCCGATAACTTTAACGTTCATCGAAAATTAGAGTTTTGGCAGCAGATAATTCTGCCAGCAAATTACTGAGAAAGTTGTAGCAGATGTTTCGAATTTAAATTAGTAGGTATTTCCTCAACGTATAAGTTACTCGAACTTGGGGTTTAGCTATAAGTATTATCTAAATAAAGGTCTTCAGAAATACTATTATGCAATAAGTATATAAATAATAAATGAAAACATATTCTCAGTCAAACACCAGTAAACACGTAGTTAAGTAAAGTATGATTTTAAAATCTGTCAAGCCCCAATGCTGAGTTTTGATAAGAAATAGATAATAGATGGCATAGTTATCTTAACAATGCTCATACGAAATAAAAGAAAACGTGCATTTATGCTGTTAATAAATTGTGACACGTCTATTTTTTTAACACCCGTTTAGAATTTTATAATGTCACCAGTATTGAAAAGTAAAATAAAGATTCCGTCCATAGTAAATGCAAAAACAATAACTTTTGCATCGCTGTCCATCTTTCTATTTTATTTAAGATTTCCAAAACTTTGAAACTTTATCCACTTTGTGAAGTAAGCAGCTGGCTTCTAAAGATGGTATGTGCAAGTAATGGGTCTATATTGGAATCTATAATTTCCTTTGTCCTATTTGTAAATTCCATAATAACTGTGGTCATAATGATCTTTTGCCATAATAACGTTTATCCTAATGTAAATGCCATAATATTGATCATCCTAATATTGAATATCCTAATGATTATTTGCACTATTATCTCAAGTGTCCTATCAGTTACATATCCTAATACTAGTTGCCATAATCATCATATGTCTTAATAAGGTGCTTTGGGGTAAAGTCGAAAATGGGGATAAGTCGAAAATCACACATTTCTACTAAACTGGGAACAAATTCTACGCTTGCAACGCTTGTCAAAACGCCATGTTTATCTCCTCCCCCGCTTCAGTTCACTTCGCAACGCTAGTCGTGAGGGCACGTGTGTTGCAGTCGATTAAATAAAAGCAGTGCGATTTTTGGATCTTTGCGGGGGTAAATTAGAACTAAAAAGAAATATGATTCTTAAACTCATATTGCATAAAAACCTGCTTCGAAATTACCCCACTTGCTTTCGAAATTACCCACTCCTTAAGAAATAGTATTCAAAATATTTTTTTTTTATTCTAATTTGTTTCCAAATTCAAGCAACGTATTGAAACGCTGTTTTCACAAAGCGTTGATGAATATATCCAATTTCGTAAAGATCTCATTACTTGGAAGGAATACTTCTTAGGTTCTGACTTACGAGCCCAAACCCTAACATACTCTACACTCGCCTAAAAATATGTCGAATTTACCCCAAAGCACCTTAGTTACTTATCCTAATTATTATCACGTGTCCTAATAGGTATAGGAGTCATGGCACCACCGAATCCAAATCATAGTAAATAAGCATCATGAAGGATTTTACAAGTTATCAAACGCTTTGATAACTGAGATTAAATATACTACAGCTGAAATTGAAAAGATGATAACTGGCGGCACTTCACTGCCATCAAAAAAAAGAAAATTGTTGGACCAAAATAAACGCGTGATGAAAGTGTTGAGAAATCAATCGACATTTATTTCTAAATCCGAGTTTTTGACAGCAATTGCAGTAAATTTAAAACTAGTGTAACAGCTGAACACTATAAGTATTGGATTATCGATTAGTATCAAATAGTTACAGATTATATAATATTTACACTGTGTAAAAACATGTATGTTTTTTTTTACAAAGTAAAAATTAAGTCAATTATAGTTGTGGCCTTTCACTTTTACCCCTCCATCATAATATTCATAATAAACTCAATATAGGCCTCCCCGCCTCACTCGCTTCGCTCGCTCGTTAGGGTCGCAATTCAACCTAACACTCCTCCTCGGGTACACTACATAAATACGAAAAACTGAATTCCGACTATCGGAATCACGAATTGTGTGAAAAATGATATGAATAAGAAGGAAGTAAAAGACGAAATGACGAATAATAGGGATGAACGGAGGAAGAAAACATGCTGCGCTGACCCCAAATAAATGTGATAAGGACAAGGGAATGATAATGAAACACTAATGTTGTATTTAGATAGGGTAAATCGCCAATAATTGGCCACCGTCCAATAACTGGCCACCTCAAACTAAAAATGAACTCTGTTCACCTATAAATATAATTCATTTTAGTATAAGGTGTTAATTACTGGCCACCCTTCAATAACTGGCCACGTTATACTAAAATCAATTCTGTTTGTAGGCGAACAAAGTTAATTTTTAGTATGAGGTGGCCAGTTATTAAACGGTGGCCAATTATTGGCGATTTACCCTATGTATGTGCCTCATTGCCCAACATAAGTAGCAGTGGGTCCTAGAATCGGCCATTGGATCACAAAGGTTCTTGAGACAACATATCGGGAAGATACAGCGTGGGAAAGCCCCCGACAAAATGAACCGACGACCTGGTTACGGGTGGCGGCGCGTGACCGATCGTTGTGGAGAATTTTGGGTGAGGCCTTTGTACAGCAGTGGACGTCTATCGGCTGTTATTATGATAACGAAAACTTGTTTGAACCTTCCACTTCGTGAAGTAAGCAGCTGCCTTCTAAAAATAGTACTGCAAAGAACCTAAATGCATCGCCTACAACCTAGCATGAATTTGGGTCACGGCATTTGATCATTTTAGTGAGAACGACCTAGACCGCCTAGCCTAGCGTGTCTGTGGACTTAGACGTCTAGCCGGGAGCTAAATCTAACGTTTTGTTTACAATTAAACTTGATACTTGAAATGAAACTTCTGAATATCATGTTATAGAAGAAATCTAAGATATTTTTTTTAAGTCGGTTCTAAACTTGGTAAGTAAGTAAGCGGGCTTATGCTTTGTTATTATAACACCTTATAGTTTGTATGTTGGTAAAAACGTTAAGTACTAAAGAAAATGAATAGACGAAGAGCTAAGGCCTAAGGGAAAAAAAACTGGCTACGTCCATTTTTTTAGTCCTTTGCTATAAAATTACCCAGTTCATCATATGACTATTTGAAACTGGGGTAAAATATATTATGTTTACGTATGCCATACTTTCAAAAACTTATTTCACAACATCAACTGTATATATACTGTAAAATTAGGGTAAATTTTACCAAGACAGTTCTTCTCTTTAGTCCTTCAGATACTGGATAACGTTTGGACAATATTTTGCAAAATCATTAGTTGAATTTATTATTTTCCATCGCGTCCTGTCCATGGCTTCCCTAACAACCAAGCAAAACATGAAGAGATACGTATCTTTTACATATACTGTTTTATGTATATTGTCCTTCAGGAGAAGTTAGAAGACCTGAACCTGGTGCGATTAAGTTCTTTAGACGCCCTGTCAACGCTAAATGCTTGCGAATGTTTCAAATAACACCGTATCCAAAGCGTTTTACCAATCCTTGGAGTCCTTAGACAAATAAGTTGTTAGTAACAGAAACTAAGGAGTATTATAAATACAGAGGCAGAACGACAAACTCTTGGTTCACTCAATGAGCCCAGTCAATTATTTACTTGTCCGCGACTGTGAGGAATTGGCCCTATTGTTAACCGAAGAATAGAAAAAGATGTTCCGATTATTCTGCCCGTTAGTTGTTTCAAACATTTTCATCTTCCCTGTTCTTACGCTTACGAACGCTTTTGGGTTATTTTCCTTGTTTATGGTGTTTTCCTCCCATGATCATCATATATTTTAAAGTGGATTTATGCGCTAATGTTATTCAGATCTGCAACCGTTAAAGTGGAAAAAATATAATAGCGTGTGATCTTTGTATGGTATCTACGAGTATAATTATTCCATTCGTGATTTTCTTTTTCAGTGTAATTATCAAATAAAGTATCAAACTTAAGATTTACATCATCCTACATTAAACATCTGAACGAAATCAAAGTAGGTACTCTGTTAGTAGGGATTCATAAACGTTTTAATCGTTGTTCTTCATTCTAGTAACAAATTTAGGGTAAAGCATTTTCATAGTCGGTAGTCAATTCAAAAACATTTGAATATACATGACAATAGGCATCGTTCTTGATTCTAAATTCTTTATGATCTGTATCATCCTAAAAAATAGAAATTTTAACATTAGCTAGACAAATATCCCTAAATCTCTATACAGTTTTATTTCATCATCATTCATTTCTAGTATCAAATTTAAGATTTAATGACGCCCTATATACATTTAATAAAGTAACTTCTATGCCTAAATCCCTATCATTGTTTTTATTATCATTTTTCGTTCTAGTATCAAACTCTAGATTTACGATTATTATAAGGCAATTAGCAAGAAAGCATCGGTGTGAAAGTTTATATATTTTTTGTCTTCTAATTCATTGATGAAAAGAAAACTGTGATCGCGTACAGGCCTAAGTTGGGCATTTTTATGACAAGTGATGAACTTAATTAAGAGATATTAATAATTTTAAATTTTGTAATCAACATTTTCATGTTAAGTACATTCAACCAGTTTGAATCCTAGGCCATTTCGTACCTTGTAACAGAGAACGTCAATATGAAAGCCGCTTGAAATCTCATATCATTGTCATTGTGACAAATTGGTTTTCTGTTACTTAGTAACAAAGTGGAATGTTGTTAGGTAATAATATCCATGGTTTAATTTGTGTCATAAATTTCATACTTAAATGTCTGTTAGTAACATTTCCTAATGTATGCCTATTATGTCACAGTAATTAATGGCATCACTTCTCGGGAAGATTCCCAGCACCTTTAGCATAACTGTCACGGGCGACTCATTTCAATATGGTGCAAGCAGTACAGAACCACTAGCGTAACTGTCATACGCGACTATTTCTCGCGCGAGATAATTACCCGTCTCTTTCTTTGCACTAATGAGAGAGAGCCACAGGTAGCGCTATGCCGCTCGACAAGAGTCGCGAAGAATAGTTGTGCTAGACGGGCAGGTAACTACGTTTCGTGACTCTAGTCGCGCAACATAGCATCGCCCGTCACTCTCTCACAGTACAACGAAGAAAGAGATAGGTAATATTTAGCGAAGAAAGAGCCGCGAGTCACAGCTGTGCTAGATGTGCTGCTGTTACGTGGGAGAAACGAGAGATTCGATAAAACTGGGTTATTCCCTCGATGCTTACTTGCTAATAACCGACAATAGTTTCATCGTACAGAATAGTGTTGTACAAAGTAAGTGTTGCTCACCTTTGCCCTGGGCTCTTGCATTCACTACTAGCGTTGTTGCTGGAGTCATCGTCTTCTTCTCTAGAAGTCGCTGCAGACAGTACCCTGGATGACCCCGCATTGTTCTCACTCCCATCGTTGTCTTCTCCTTCTGAAGTCCGTGAATTACCTTCTTCTGCCTGTGAACAATAGAGAAGAGCTTTTGTTAGAGAATAATTTGGATTTGTTGTTACATCGTGCGTGCATCTGTGCGTCGTGTGTTTTAGAAGTATAATTATTTCTGCATTTGTTGTGATTGTGACTGATTCAATTTTGCGGTTTCTTCTGAGTTATGTACAGTGTATCTAGAATGACTAAATTTCATGCAAATTCCAATGGGTGCATATGTTGTGACTGATTCAATTTTGCGGTTTCTTCTGAGTTATGTACAGTGTATCTAGAATGACTAAATTTCATGCAAATTCCAATGGGTGCATATGTGCATGCAATGTTGAAGTCTTAATTTTTCCATGCTTCTTAAAATAACATTATTAATTTTGTTTTGTTATGATATTTTGTCATTACAGTGACGGATCGATTTTTTTATATATCGGTTACGCGACGTTTCGAATGTCATTTTTGTTAATAGTAAATTAATTTAAATAAAACACCGTCGCAGAAACCGAAGAAAATATAAAGCAAGAAAATTGTTATGGAAATAATAACTACTAATGCATGTTAGTCGAGTGTTATGTACACTTGGGAGATGTACCTATACAGATCAGTCTTACTAAATTTGACAGGAAATAATACACAATATATTAATATATTTAAGAACCAAACATCTTAAGATAGGTACTCTGAATTATAGGCCTAATATTACAGAATATGCAGATCCTCCTATCTGTATTCATAAATCCAGTCTTCCAGAATATTGGGCACAATACAAACTCTGAAACCTTTGCAATTATAATCAAAGCAAAATAAATCCTAACCACTTTGATGCTGAAAACAAAAGCCCTGAGGGAAAACGTCGATATTAATTACCAAAACATTTTCTTAACTTAACTTTCTTTTACCTTGCGTATTATACAGGTGGAAAAAATCAATGGGACGAAAAAATAACAGCCAGATAAACAGAAAATTTCATGTATTGTACGTGATACATTATGATAAAGTAATCTGTAAAATAATTCATACACTTTGTCTATGTTTCATTGATTGTTTCTATCTGTATAAAATAACCTTGACTGTTTATTTTTAAATTACAGTGTTTTACTCTCACTGTTTTTATTTTCTACTCACCTGAATTCGAATTAGTGGTATCGTTTCCTCATTATGCCTGTTGTACATTTTTTTTTCAATTTTGTTGTTGTACATTGCTTCGAACGTTTTTATTAATGATTCGCTTTTACTTTAATTATTATACTAGTGTATCTAAATTACTGAATTTCATGTTACAGCGGGCTATGATGCTAGTTTATCGTGAGATAGATAAACGATGAAACGTCTGTTACTCTCGCTCTCGCACTATACGTGTTAGAAAGTAACGAATGCTTTATCATTCCTATGTCACGTGTTAACCGCAATCATCATAGACCTGCAGGTTTACATTGAGAGTAAATCGTACCGTATTGGCTTTCCAGTGGCTCGGTATTCAAATTGAGGAACTAAATCAATTGTTCAATCAAGAGATCCTTTGGTTTACCCAAATTTCATGTAAAGAGGCCTAGAGGGGCCTAAGTGTATCTCTATTGTTAGAACTGTATTGTGTTAGTACATTAAAGTATTATATTACAATGTGGTTTAGATAACATACGTTTTGGGCATGCACTAATAATTCGATAAGACTGTATTTAGGGTGTGTGTTGTGTGTTCACTGGCACACTGTTTCCACTCACGTTGGGTGGTCGATTGCAAAAAAATTGTACATAGTTAAGGGCTTTAATTAAAACAACGTTAATTGATTCTTTTGTGTGACGAAAGTTACCCATACATTTTGTATGACTAACTTTCGTCACACAAAGGAAGCGATCGTATTTTATGTTAACCAAGCTTTTAACTATGTACAATTTTTTTGCAATCGATCCAGAGACTTCGAGCACTGTGATTGGCTGCGACTGTGAGAATCCACCTTTAGACCTATGGCTACCATGAACCTGGTAGACACATAGCATCTGTCACTTCAACACAAAATTATATGGATGCTTTCTCATTTATTTATCGCACTAAAAACGAAACCACCCTTGTCATTTACTTCGGAAACAGCTTCAGGATTTTCCTTTTTCTCACTACTACCTGCAACATTACAAATTATTTCAGCCGAAGTGTGAACACGTGTAAACTAGTAAAACCGAAAAACCTGAAAGTTTCATCCGCAAAGCCGGTATAACCGGTGGGAAAATACTGTCACTCGATTCGATATAGGTTCCTTGTTAGTTTAGCCATTTGGTCGACGCGATGAAAGCAGGCAAACGTGGTTGGAGGTACGAAAAACAAATAGGGAAACCACATGTATCTACATCGGTGTAGGTATGTGTTTGTGTACTACTGGATTCAAAGGCACTTATATACTTTATAGTCCCTTGCTTTTTTATATATTGTAAGTATAACAGGGATGAAGTCTGGCATTCATCAACAATCCACGAATATTTAAACTTTCGGTTGCGGTATTTATGTAAATGATTACTTACTTACGAATGTAGAAAATTCAGAAGATTTAAAAAAAATATATTTCGTTAGGTATTCAAAAAAACTTATGAAATTACATTACAAAGTTAAAAGTTCCGAATAAATAACTGTGATTTTGCTACATTTATTGCTTAGATCAATGCCTATTTCGGAATAAGTAATTTCACCTTTTGCAACCAGGGAAATAAATATGCAAGTTCTATCCCGCTGGCCTGATTTTCCCGCTACAGGGATTAAGTACAGGAGCTAGACAGTAATTGCGGAAAGGTAATAAATAATCGGATATACCAGATCTGGGAGAAAGCGTACACCGTAAGAAACGGGAAAAACGTCAAGGAATGGCGATGATGTATACACAATACCTACATATATTGTGCTTAAGGAAGAGGTACCTACGAGTTATGGTATTCCTTAATTAGATATCTCACGCTGCGGTCTGATATTATCATGAAAACCGTAATACAAGTTTTGTTACGTGGACTGTTTGAGTTATCAACAATGTCTTTTGGATGAGTTAATCGTCCTTCGAGCAATCTGTGTTTCCACTTAACTCCTGAACACTTAGGGTTTGTGTTATGGTTTTTAAGAAGATTGTCTATTCCTTTGCCTTTAATTCTATTTGTATGCCATGTGTTTGTATTGATCACTTTCTCTATTTTCCTAATTAAAACAGTAAGTAATCTATAAAGTTTCAACGTCCGATGCTAAGATTTATGGAAGGGTCTACCTTAACCCTTTTCCGCGATTTTGCAGAAAGATAACAATTGATGACGTGAAGTTACAGCTAAGATCTTTGATTAATATTGACAGCGCGAATTCGTTAACGTAAGCTAATGAAGCTTATCTACGTTTTATTATTCACAATTAGATTCAGATTCATTTATGTCATGTGAAAATAACTGTATACATTTGCATTAGTCAAAAATATAAGTATTCACATCATGATCGTCAAAATAAAAATATAATAATAACCATAATAATAATAATCAATATAATATCCCAATAAGGATCGTCATCACAACTATAAGTCATAATAATAATAAGTGTGTGTTAATTTTCCGCCTTTCATGTACAGTAGTTTAACGGTGGCATGGCATCCATAGAACCTGCTTCCTACCGGCTTGTCCACTTGAGGATGATTGAGCACCAACATTCTATTTCTACAGAAGATAAAGTAAGTGAAATCTACCCGGCTAGGCTTTTTTCTTTACGCCACGCTACTGATTCTTAAGATGGTTATAATCGGTGAAATACAATATACAAAGATCGATGGTAATAATACATGACAAGACCAAATTTGACCATCGTCATAAACACCGCTTTTGTAACACTAACAATAGGTCGTACACTAGCCCCGGAATGGAATGAAATGCTGATATGCAAATATTATCCTGCAAATAAACCATTCTATTCTATTCTATTCCATTCTATTATATTCTATTCCATTCCATTCTATTCTATTCCATTCTATGAATCTGGTTAATTTTTTCAAATGTTTTTGGTTTTTGTTTTACGCTAATGATTCCATGAGTTATCCAAGTGAACTTCAAGTGCTCTAGTGTTGATATTTTAATCTAGATAATGATATTGATGATTGATAATAACACATATAAGTTACTAGGATTTGGGTTCCATGCTCAGTTATCCATGCAAATAAGTCAGCACTGCTAGCATATCATGCCAATAGTTCGCACAATATTGAAAGGAAATTTGTCATAGCATAAGCTAGACGGTACTGATTTCATAACTTTATAAACATTCTAGTTTTAAACAAAGCGTCATGCCAAATAATAATTTAATTTATCTTTAATTTATCTTATGAATAGATGGTAAATGAGATGAAAATTGGTTGCTTTGACAAATGCTTTTTCACACTCAAAGACATATTTTGCCAAAAAGTTTTAAATTTATACTTTGCGACTATATAAAAAGCTGCCGGCAATATTGTACGCGTAGTAGGTCTCCTTTTTTACCGGGGTAGAAAAGTATTCTAGAATTAAATTGTAAAGTCTTATTATATCTGTACCCATTTTTTTGTTCGTCAGTCATGAGGCTAAATAATTAAATTAAGAAAATTGATAAGAGATCAATGGTCATATGAAATAAAATAATACATGTATCGCGCTATTAATTTCCCGAAATGATGAGTTATCCCCGCAGAGAAATCAAACCCGTTTTCAACCCAATTATTATAATAAAAATAATAATAAATAAATTATATATATATATATAATTATAAATATATTAATTATATACGTATAATATGTCCTACCTATAGACAAACGTATATTTCATGTTTCACACTGAACAATAACCGTATTATACTTCCTCGACGACCAAGTATTCTGCTCAATAGGCAATTTAATAAAGAATGGCAGTTTGTGATGGACCTCCACTGGAGCGGATAACGTGGGTTGTGTATTTAGCTATCCGTAACATGGATACGAGTAACTACAAACCATGTATACGATCGGATAATTCCTTATAAAAGGAGAACCGTAAAACTACTTAACTATAGTCCAATCAACCAACTAAGGTCCAACCGTTTTGTTGGTGTTCGGTTGGCCGCCGCCGCGGCTGATAGGAGCTTCTGATGATGAATCATGTACCGATATGTCGAGCAATATTTGACTTACCGACGTGAGTAAACTGCTTCTTAATTGTGGATTTTAATACTCGTATGTCTAAGATTTATGGGAGTTTTCAATGCAAAGCTCAATCATTACTATAAAGATCCTTTTGCTATGAGTGATTATATACGTTTTTATTTAAATTCGTTTAATAAATTTCATCTTTTATTATATCCGTATTAATTCTCACATATTAAAAAATCATTTTCAACTTGGAGTTAGGTAGACTGGACTATATAGTTGGGTATTTTTATAAAATATTCAGCTATCCATGTACCAAAATTGGTTGACATCCGTCAAGCCGTTTCGGACGAAGATTTTTTTAGCAACAGATGACTTTGTTGTGCTTGAATCCGATTTTGTGACCTAAAATTTTGGATATGCCTTCGATACACATTCGAGTGAACGCTTTCGTCATGCCGTTATTGTTCGTAGGCAGCGGTAAGAGAAGATAACGTAGAAAACGCTCACAGCACACAGATTCATTCAGCCGAGGGCAAACAGTTGATAATTTTATTTAAGTAACTACAACAGTAGGTACCTATGTTTTAGAATTCAACGTCAGTCATCAATCATCAATCCTATCCCAATTCTGAGCAATAAATAAAAGATAAAAAATGGGTACTTTGCTCCCAAGATTTGCAAATGGATAATCAATAAACGTAATCGTACTCGCACTTGGTAACACATTTCGTAAATAATCTTTCACATTCAGTTATGCGTTAGGGAAGCAGGAACATCGCACGAAATATCGTCAATGGGTTTGGCGCGTGTCGAATAGAGTTTCTAACAAAAGACTAAGCTTATATAACGGGGAGTGTTCCGAGGAATTGTTCGGATTGATCCCTGCCGCATCTTTCCGCCATCGTTCTATATCTATGGCGATCCGTTTTGCTTGTTTGCCTCTATGTCACAAAAAAAAAGTTTTTTTGTTACGTTTTCTCATGTGACCTTTGTTTTTATAAATATGGACACAAAGGTAAATATAAAAAAAAAAAACAAGGTAATACCGCGGGGTTTTCAGTGCACGTATGATTTAAACTAGGCCGACCAGTAGGCGTGAAATTACTCAAGTACCAAAAATTCTGAGGTATGGTTAAAGATTAAATCAGTTGAAGTCTGTAATGGATTTTTTGTCTTTCATACTCTCCCGTAAGACGTAACATAACTTAGTAAAAATAAATCGAATTTCAATCAAATCGTTGGAAATAACATTACGTTTTAATTTGCTTGATAACAATCTTTATTATCATTGTGGGTATTTATTATCATATTCGAAGTTTCTACGTGTGTGTTTTACAATATGTTTTTAAAATCACAATATTATTCATATTCGTATTTTGTCAGACGTTTACCAAACGTCTTTTAGTTAAATATATATCTTACTTTAAGTTTTATACCTGATAATAGCTCATTCGTATCATTCTGTTTGATTATCAAAAAATGTTTGACACGTTTTTTTTGACAATTAAACAAAAACTTTTGCAAACACCGTGCAATTTTTTTTAACAAGGCGTGACGTGAAGACGTCACGATTTCCAATAACCGAACTTTGATGCGGGTTATCTTTGTTATTCTTTGTTTGATTGTGAAAAGAAAATACGTGCCCAACATTTTTAGATAATCTAACTGTAGGACTAATACTAAAAAAATAGGAAACCACCCAATTCCAAGGGACCAAGATTATTGATTCTAAATTATTTAAATTGTTTTTTTATTTGTTTATTTTTGACCTTGTTTTATTTCTTAATTATCTGTTGATTTATGGCTTGCTGAATTTGTTTATTTAGTTTATTATGTTGACGATCACGGTATAGATTCGTGTAAATTTACTATGTGTAATAAATGTGTGAAATAAATATATTAATCTAACCTAATCTATTCTATGTGTATTTGTAAATTGTAGTTTGTGTTTTAATTTTAATTTTATATAATTGTAATTATTATGGAATCTCGAATTCTGGAATAAAATATTTTCATTTCATTTCATTTCAGAATAATCTAATCCAAGATATCTGCTGGAGTACCTGCAGCTGCTATCTAGCTGCATCTGCTATTGATATTTAGGGTTATCAAGCAATAAGGTTATTCAATGAGTTGCCAGTGGAATTAAAATCAATAAACAACAGTTCGATTTTTGGAAATAAATTGAAATCTTTCTCGATAAAGAAGTGTTATTATTCGGTTGATGATTTTTACGCTCATACTTAATGCTTATTTATTTTGTCAATTTGATAATTTTACTTATAATTTTTGGTGAATGAACTTATAATTTTACTCTATTTATTGGTTGACATATAATGGTTTCATCTGATATTGACATTTTACATTAATTATTAAAATTGTAAAGTATATTATAAATAATAATCTAGCATAGCTCTATAGTTGATAATTATTTTTTATTATTTTAAATTATTGTATTTCAACACGACTGTATGTTGTTATGAATAAATTAGGTACTTACTTACTTACTTTTATCGTCGATTGTAATCTTATTCTAGTAACTTTTTTGGCACGGATACACACTCCACAAGTAGCCAGTTAACTGCAGAAATAATATATTTGATTTAATAATTATTGGTGGTCATTAATTGAAAAAAACTAATAAGCAGACCAAATGACATGCATAAATACATATAGCTTAACAAAACACATAACTCTCCATTGCGTCGTGTTCGCTAGTCGTGATAAAAAAGTATGAGTCAGATTCAATCTAATCCATTTATTGTTTGTTTTTTACTTCATTACGCTCAAATAGCTAAACCCATTTTGATAAATCGGTACGGATGTAGATGACCTCATGAATTAACATTAAAAGCTAGTTTTTTTTCTGATAAATCTCTGGTAACACCGCACGGCGGAGCTAGTATGACATAAAAAATCGAATTAAATATTACTAAATTTTGAGTTCACATAACGTACCATATAAATACACTATTGAGGAAAAATATAACATTTTGCACACTTCTCGGAAGCTTAATCAGGCCATTTGCCACTAAACAAAGTATGTATATCTAATCTCAAAGTTAACTCTTTCAATGTCAGTTTAAGATAACTTAAGCTAAACTTAGGCGACGGCATCAGCGTAACACCCTTTACAATGTAAAGTTTACATGTACTATAATAACACCAAACTATTAATATTAAACTCACAAAGGAGCAATCTACACGTAACCAATTAAACAAACTCATTTAAGCATGCGAACATACATGTAGAGGTGGGTAATAAATAACGTAACGGGGAAAAGTCACAGCGATCGGATAGTAAAAGTATTACTTAAAAGGTGCAACGAAACCGCTGCACAAAAAAAAACGGTGACAGTGTGTTAACGCGATGATGTCGTGATGTGTCGTATGCCTCCGCGCACGCCTCTCAAGGTCCGGGACACTATTGTCCCGCGAGCGGGTGTGACGTATTGACGTGAAAATGACTCCTACTCTATAATACATTTAACACGTGCAATATAAGGATAAGAGTACATTAAGATTACCGTGTATTGTGAATACAGACGTAATCATGTGATAAAATCACTGTGATATTTGGAACTGGATTTTAGGACACGTTTATAACATGCCTGAATAACATGCAAGTGCGACGAGTTAAAATAACATGTATATGTCGCAGTCAAAAGTTAGAACTGGTCAAAAGGACTTTTAACCGACAAAAACAGGCAAAACTGCTTTTGACTGGGCGTGTTGGTCAAAAGTGGTTTTGCCTGAAAATCATTGGCTAATAGTACTTTTGACTGTTACTAATACTATCAGTCAAAAGTACTTTTGACCGCAGGCACATTCGTCCCTTTATCTCGATATTATTTTAATCCGACTCGGCCGGGTTAGGTTAGGTTAGTTTTTTTTTTATATCCTTAACCAAAAGTGTGAACTGGTCAAAAGGACTTTTAACCGACAAAAACAGGCAAACTACTTTTGACCAACACGCTCAGTCAAAAGCAATTTTGCCTGTTTTTGTCGGTTAAAAGTCCTTTTGACCAGTTCACACTTTTGACAGCAACATATACAAGTATTTTTATTTAAGCAAACGAGCCATAAAGTTAACTTAGGTTTTAACTAGTTTTGTCTATTCATCCATTATATTGTCAGTTGATTCAAATCACACTAATATTATAAGGGCGATAGTTTGTGAGTGTATTTATGTGTATGTTTGTTAAATCTTCACGCTCAAACGGCTGGAACAATATTGATAAATTTTGGTATGAAGGTAGCTTACATACTGGATTAACACATAGGCTACTTTTTATCCCGAAAAATATAGTGTTCCTGTGGGATGAGCGGGTATCACCGCGCGGCCCAGCTAGTATTCAATAAATCGCGAATATTCTAGTGATATTGCTAAAACACGGATAATTGGACAATGGTCTCCTTTTTTCTTTACCTCAGTTCGGGTAAAAATAATTCTGTAGGTCTTTAAAAGTACAAACGTTTCCTGTACCTATTATTGGTAAAAAAATCGTCTTGCCGTTTTAGCGTGACGGAGGCGACGGAGCCGAAAATATTTTTCATAAAAATTTATACGAGATGGCGTTGTAATTTGTCGGGGGTTAAGCATTCGGTGGAACTTTTCTTAAGGCTTTTTATAAACAAATGGGGCTCAGATCCTTCCCAGAGTTCTCTCAAAGGTCGCCCTGAGTAAACACTTCCGTAAAGCGTTTATCCTACACATTCGCCCTTCCGCGAAACAGTTTTCCTTTGAGATCACTCAACGTCACCTGTCACAGCCACTTTCATTCTCAAGCTCAAGTTGATGGTCACTATTAAGGTTGTCTTTGTAGGTGGTTGGTTTCATAATATGGTATTTAACTATAATGATAATTAATTATGTCATTGAAATCATTAAACATACATTAAATAACAGACGGAACATATTAAACTATCAATAACTTTTGGACATTTTACTATATTTAATTGGACAGAAACTAAAAAGAAGTGTTTTGACTACTGACTTTGATGACGTCTCAACTCAAGCCAGTAACTTCATAAAAAACTTCATGCTAACAAATATTTTTAGGGTTCCGTGCCCAAAGGGTAAAAACGGGACCCTATTACTGAGACTTCGCTGTCCGTCCGTCCGTCCGTCCGTCTGTCACCAGGCTGTATCTCAAAAACGGTGATAGCTAGACAGTTGGAATTTTTCACAGATGATGTATTTCTATTGCTGCTATAACAACAAATACTAAAATAAAATAAAATAAATATTTAAGGGGGGCTCCCATACAACAAACGGGATTGGTTGCGTTAACTTTGCACCTCATTTGTATGGAGCGCTATACATACCAGGTGCAAACTTAACCACTTAAAAAGTGTTTGTACGGAACTCTCGGTGCGCGAGTGCGACTCGCACTTAACCGGTTTTTTTTTTGACATTTCATAAAGGGTAGCTGATTTGAGCTGTCATCGAAATACCGTATTCAGGCGAATCATTTTATGGCTCAAATTTTCGATAACTAGGTAACAACGAAACTTGCATTTTTATTTATTTATTTATTACAGGTTTTATGACACAATCGACCGATGATGCGGAACACACGTTCCGCTAAGATCGGCTATGAACTCGCGCTAATTTAGCGCGACCATAGGGAGAAAGCGGAGCCCTACAAATAAGTGTGCGTAATGAGTCTGTCTAAATTTGACTTAAATATTAATTTTGGCATCCATTAAATCCCTTCAAATACAGGTAAAAATAAGATTGTTTAGAAAATATGGCAGTTTGGCGGCAAAATTGGTACATCAATTAAACTTCATCATGGCACTCGAAATAAGGATCTGCCGAGTCCTGCCAGAATGTTGGGGGTCCTACCGCCATTGGAAGAGGTATTTTAAAAGATCAACATTTTACAAACTTAGGCGAATGAAGTGTTATTATTTAAGTATGTGCTATGAGCCCAAAATTTTAGCATGACTCGGTAGATCCTCCTTTCTAGTGCTAAGATAAAGTTGTAGATGAAGCTTCATTGATGTACCTATTTTTCCGCCCAAAATTTGCTATTTTCATGTTCTAAGGGTGAAGCAAGACGAGCGTAATTTGAGTCGCGTAATTTCGGTCACGCCATACATCATGTCACGTGATCACGTCACACTAAAGAATAGCACGACCGAAATTACGCGACTCAAATTTCGCTATTCTGGCTTCACCCTAAAAGGCGAACTTCGTAAAATCGTCGCTCGTCCATATTTATTTTACTTTATTGAATGTTTGGCGTATTTGCTTATTCGTTTCATTATCCACGGTGCGCGGCGGGGTGTTTTAGGTTTCAATAAAACACGGTTTACTTGAATATATTTTAACAGACACACATTTTGACAACCATTTATATTTCTATTTCTGTCGTCTAGTGCCCATAGCAAGCTTTGCTTAGTTTGGGACTAGGTCGATTTGTGTAAGATTTTTCCTTAATATTTATTTATTTATTATTATATTTATAATCGAAATCTACGACAACTATGCCTGGATAGAGTTATCGCCTTCTTCGTTAATGTCAAACAAAATGTCATTTGTTTTTTTTTTTTATGAGACATCAGACTAAAGTACCCTTCCATCTATCTATCTATATATATAAAACTCAAAGGTGACTGACTGACTGACATAGTGATCTATCAACGCACAGCCCAAACCACTGGACGGATCGGGCTGAAATTTGGCATGCAGGTCGATGTTATGACGTAGGCATCCGCTAAGAAAGGATTTTTTTAATACTAAACCGCTGGTTCTAGAGTGTTCAAATTTGGCACGTAGGTTCCTTATAAGGTGAAACGGTGCACAAAGAAAGGATTTTTCAAAACTCACCCCCTAAAGGGGTGAAATGGGGTTCCAAAGTTTGTATC
Source organism: Apotomis turbidana (assembly GCA_905147355.2). NCBI lineage: Eukaryota > Metazoa > Arthropoda > Insecta > Lepidoptera > Tortricidae > Apotomis > Apotomis turbidana. The sequence continues at coordinate 5,435,669 of LR990299.1, read as the reverse complement.
GGGAAACAAGATTAGTTAGACTATTTTATACGAAACTTCACAGGAGTATTCCTAACGATAAATGAGTAAACACGTGTTTCAGGTTTTTTGAAAATTCAACCCCTAAAAGGGAGAAATGTGGTGACAAAGTCTGAAAATCAGCATGGGTATTGTTTTTATGGTTTATCGGGTCGCTGATTACAAAAACCGCAACGATTTTAAAATCCAACGTGGCGGACGTGAGTTACCATCTCCCCTGTTGGGGTGAAATGGGGTTGAAATGTCTAAATACTAAACCGCTGGTTCTAGAGAGTTCAAATTTGGCACGTAGGTTTCTTATAAGGTGTAGGGGTGCACTAAGAAAGGATTTTTCAAAATTTACCCCCTAAAGGGGTGAAATGGGGGTCCAAAGTTTGTTTGGGGAAAGAAGATTAGTTGGACTATTTTATTCGAAACTTTACAGGAGTATTTCTAACGAGAAATGAGTAAACACGTGTTTCAGGTTTTTTGAAAATTCAACCCGTATAAGGGAGAAATGTGGTGACAAAGTCTGAAAATCAGCATGGGTATTATTTTTATGGTTTATCAGGTCGCTGATTACGAAAACCACAACGATTTTAAAATCCAACGTGAGTTACCATCTCCCCTGTTGGGGTGAAATGGGATTGAAATGTCTAAATACTAAACCGCTGGTTCTAGAGAGTTCAAATTTGGCACGTAGGTTCCTTATAAGGTGAAACGGTGCACAAAGAAAGGATTTTTCAAAACTGACCCCCTAAAGGGGTGAAATGGGGTTCCAGAGTTTGTATGGGGAAACAAGATTAGTTAGACTATTTTATTCGAAACTTCACAGGAGTATTTCTAACAATAAATGAGTAAACACGTGTTTCAGGTTTTTTTTAATTCAACCCCTAAAAGGGAGAAATGTGGTGACAAAGTCTGAAAATCCATTGGTAATGCTTTTATGGTTTATCGGGTCGGGTCGCCTGTTGGGGTGCGATGGGGTTGAAATGACTAAATATGAGTACGGGTGTAATTTTTATGGTTTGTTGGGACGTTAATTACGAAAATGCCACCGATTTTGAAATTTTATTTGTGGTCATGAAAATTCTTGAAAGCATTTGCGCCAAATTGCAATTTAATCGGTCCAGTAGTTTTGCAGCAAATCGATTGTAACAGACGGACTGAAAGACAGCTACACGTGATCCTATAAGGGGGTTCTGTTTTTGCTTTTGAGGTATGGATAGAGACCCGCGTTATCCTAATAGATTAAAAAATAGTATTTTGTGGCATCTCGATCATCGTCAATCGGTACCTATAGGCGGGCGGTGCGTTGGGACGGGATACCTGCATCCGTAATAAATACATTCAAGCTTTTCAATAATAAGTCATTTCAGAATTCTGAATTACGTTTATCTGGCTCAGAATAATACATTTTTTATTCATCAACGAAGAGAACCTCAATATCTAACAATAGAACATGACGTAACTTAGAACATGGCTTAGAATCATTAAACCAATCTCGAATATCCCAAATCGATAAGCGGAGGCTCGGGACATTATAAAAGCTTTATACAAATAAAATGCACACATATCCCGGTGTCTTAGCTTCACTTCGAGTTATGAATTTTGAAGTGAACTTTATTTGGTACAGTAAAAGCTGAGATCGCTTGATTTGAGTGCTTGAGTTTTCGGTTTGATTTGATAAAGTGGAGTTATGATAAAATAAAAAGTATTTCCCAGTAATATTAGAAAAGCAAAAGTCTGTGTATGTTTTGTTACTTCTTCACGCTAAAACGGTTGGACGGATATGCATGACGGAAATGCAGATTGCAGATTATACCCTAACTTAACAAATAGCCTACTTTTAATCCTGAAAAAAACAGCATTGTTCCCGTAGGATGATGAATATTATATAGGCACGCGAGCGAAGCCGCGGGTTAATGCTAGTTATGGTATAAGTTTGGTGTAACTACATTTTAGCATGATAAAAATTTTATGGGTATGTCATCGTGCCGTGAATTTGGAGGTATGTTAACGTAGATTGCAACGATTTTCGTCATGAGTCGTTGCAACGTTCACGTCACCGTGACGTGCCATTCTGGCCCAATTTATCAACGGAATAACATACGGAAAACCCTGAAATAATTTAACCAACAACAAAAACAATCGTTAGACCGGTTCACGGCACCCAAAAAATCAACGGACACAAAGAAAACAGAGTGAATTGATCAATCTCGTCCTTTTTTGAAGTTGGTTAAAAACAATTACCTACCCCTATAACTCCACCAATAAAAACGAATTAGGAAGGCAATAAATGAAGTAGCGAAATCCCTATCACTAGCCATAGCGATGATTGCCCTACATTATCGCGACTTTTGTTTGTAAAACGTCATAAGTGGCTATAATTATCTATTGAGATAGACCTTTTGTATTTTGACCCACTTTGCTCAGTCCTTGATATGTACAATGTCATATGTGCTTATATACGTAATCGACTGAGAGCGCTCTTTTGTATTGTTATCTATAGTTCGAATCCCATTTGTTAAGCAAATCCCATTAGCTTTGTACCCGATGAACAATACTCATTATCTGTATTGTTAACGGTGGCCACAGCTGCCACTTCGAAATGTAAGGCGTTATAAGTGCAAATTACTTTTACTCTAAATTAGTCTTTAAATCAAACGAAATAAGGTTTACTCTTAAGCAAAGAGAACACAGATGTTGGTCACTTCGTAAGTGAAAGAGCAGTGAAGCTCGTTTCGATGCTTATAATGACAATGAAGTGACCAACATCTCTGTTCTCTTTGCCAGAGAGAAACGATATTTTCCCAGAATGTTGCGCGAGGCTATTGAAATCAAAAAATATCCCAATTTCAATAGAGAAGATGGTTTGTCATTACCACCGGCTTGGGATCCTGTTGTACACCTTATCAAGGATCAAGCAAGACACAAGACTGGAAACCTTGGGCCTCGAACGGTGTAAAACAAATTAGTGTCAAAAGTAGTATATGTAGAGTTTTTGTTTAAAAGTATTTTATAGTAATAAATAAGGCAATCTGGGAGTTTTCTTTGGCGGTTCTTTCTCCTCAGTAAGCCTTTAGTGAACCGCTGGTAGATATTTTAAATAAATAATAAATGCCCTTCTGGCACATGTGTAACTGTCTTTACACATTAGGCCCATCTGGCATGTATGAACACCTTTATTTTTTAAATTAATATTTACAAAATGGGTAGTTTGCACAAATGTAACTTTGACAGAGAAAAATTGTGTTTTTCTCAGTCAACCTTTGACAACGGTATCTGTAAAGGTACTGAAACGTCAGGGAGGCTCAAATAATTAATATACGCGATATAATCCGTTTAAATTGTTTTATTTAAATCTGTTCTCTTTGTTTAAGAGTAAACCTTATTTCGTTTGACTTAAAGACTAATTTAGTGTAAAAGTAATTTGCACTTAATAACGCCTTACATTTTGAAGTGGCAGTTGTGGCCACAGCTAACAATACAGATAATGAGTATTGTTCATCGGGTACAAAGCTAAGTGGATTCGCTCAACCAAAAGAATTATTTGTATACTTTAGTTTATCCTTGATCTGTATGGCTCGACTACGGCAATGAAATGCGTTTTACACCGATCATATCGCGGGCACATTTTAGTATTTGGTATAAAACATATACTGTGTATACTATAATCTTATTGAAACTTTCGTGAGACATATTTAATTATTGTATTAAGCGGTTTACACTCACGTGAAATTGTCAGGACCGGCCCGGCATGTTTCGAACTAGTATGGAGCTCTTCATCAGGGATTGCTACCCGTATAGGTACCAGTGTACCGGATAGCAGTAACTAAGCTATACAATTCACTAAGATAAGCTGTTTTTATTTTTATAAATAATGACACAAAGGTAAATTAAGTAAGAAAAATTTAATGCGATCTACTACAATGTAAGCGGGATTTGAACCCTCGACCTCCGCGTTTCCGGCGCATTGCTCTTCCAACTGATCTATTAGATCGCTACGTCAATCACACCAAATCTTTCATCCCTTAATTCTTTACGCAACTAGAGCGTCCTCTGCGTCATATACTTATGTTTTTGAAATGCTTATGCGCACATACCCTAGGATGTGCGCTTTACACGCACGATCCCCAATCCCCATTGCTTTACAGCAAGTGTGAAGACTACGAGAGAGATGGCGCTGTTTTAAATTGTATGATTCATGATTCAAATTACATTGTAGTAGATCTACTACAATGTAATTTGAATCATTCAATTTTTCTTTCTTAATTTATTATTGTGTCATTATTTATAAAAATAAAAATGTGGTATTACCACATAAAAAAAATATGAATCGATAAAAAGATTCTATACAAATAAGCTGTTTTTATGTTTGTTCTGACTTTATTGATTTTACTAAGTGCTAGGTAATATTTGCAAGGTGAAAGGCATTGTGGATTGAGTATAAAGTTACATTTTCCCACGCTCGGCGGCGGTGTCAATAATCTATTTTTGAAACCCGCTGCAGAATAAAACAGTAAGTCTTAGAATAAGTGCGCTTAGAACGAGTCTTCATATAACAGATTAGCGTTGGATGAAGCCGCTTTTGGTTGTATGTGTGCGTGTTTACGAACCAATCATAGAGATGTCATGATAGCGATGTCAAGATTTTTTAAAACAGTGTCCCGTCTTCATAGAAAACTGAATTTCATAATAGTATATGTAGATAACACAACATATTACTATTTAATGTAGCGTTCTGTCTGTAACAATATTTATCTGTACCGCCTCTGTATAAATTACCGCTCTAAAACAATATGCTATAACTATAACCTTCTAGCAAAAATATTTCAAGGTTTCTCATATTTGGGATAGAAAAATTTGAATAAATAACCGATTTGCTTGTCAGCACGCGGTTGAATCAATGGAGCCGTTTTTATTTCTGTAAGGGTCCCATTTTACCCCTGTCCCGGATACGACCGTGTGCCAAATACGACCAGGCGTTAATTCGACTGATTTTCTGATAGTTTCGATTTGTGTACCTACGGTGCACGGTGTTAACACGCCGACAAATCGACGTTTTTCAAATAAATATGATAATATATAAATGTAATGTACTCAATAATAAGACTAGTAAGTAAAAAGTTATGTTACACATTGTACGGTATTTTATTCAGTTATTTGTGGCTACCTTCTTTGCAATATTATCTTATGGCGACTGTACTAGGTACTATAAAGATGAAATAGCGTTTTTTTTTATTAGCATCACAAAACTTAACGTTACACATGCAAGCTTAAACAGTAGGTAATATAGTAAACAATATCTATTGTGTACCTAGGTACGCTTCTTGATGTAAACACAACATGCATAAAACTTATTCTGTGATAAAACGAAGTATTTTAACAAAATAAAGTGCTACCAACAAAAGTGATTACATTTGCAGTTAATAATTTAAAGGAATATACAAATATAAAAATATATTAATATACATGAATTATTCAAAATTTATGCAAATACTGCAAACGTGCCTTTTTGCTGAGACCACAGAACCATGGTAAATATCAAACTTAGTCCTAATGTCATTGCATTGGGAACAAATACTGTCCAGCGGCGAGTGCCTACCAGCACATTTGGCACAACTATCACAAGCGACTATTTTTTCCACGAGATAATTGCCTGTCTCTTTCTGTGCAATAATATGAGAGGGTGACAGGTAGCGCTATGTCGCGCGACAAGTGTCGCGAAGCATAGTTGTGCTAAACGGACTGCTGTTGTTCTTTTGAGAGGCAAGGCAAATGTCTCACGATAATGTAGTTGGCCGCCCAAGCGAGGGACTGATAATTTTATGTTATTAATGAAATCAGCTGTCTAATTTCACGTACTATCCGGTCAAGTGAAGTACGCGCCTGTTATCTATACATACAAAAGAGACGCAAATGTAACGCGACCGGATTGGCGAAGTTGCGATGTTCTTGGGATATCGCCACTTGTCAAGTAGGAACACGTCAAAATTGACAGATGGCGAGATGATGGAGGAATTACGGAGAGATCCCCAAAATCAGATAACCCCCCTCCAATATCCCGTGCAACAGCTTAAACAAGAATAAGATGTCGCTCATAGCCCTTCAAATGTCGTCTCCTAGTTAAAAGCCAAATCCATGTCTCATGCGTAAATATGCGTAGTAATCTAATCGAGAGTTCAAACAATCACTTTGTATTAACCCATTTAAAACACACGTGATATTCAATTAAATTTTCGATTGCAAAGGTAAACAATACGGCCGGAGTGGCCTGAAAGGTCACGGGCTATTATTGAGTGCTCCAAATGAATTGGAGCTATTTTCGTTCTTTCCGTCCCATGGGCGTGTTCTGAATTTTTTTTATGCATCCTTGAGCTGCAAAGCGAAATTCTTGTATCATTGAATCCAATAGTGAAAATAAATGTATTATTGAAATCACTCAACACTCATTCAAATATATTTGAATCACTCAACACTCAACCAAACCAAAAGTTACTGACAGTATATTTGGTTCCGTCTATAGCGAAATAATATATTTAAATGAGTGTTGAGTAATTCAAATATATTTGATTGTGTGTTGAGTGATTTCAATAATACATTTATTTTCACTATTGGATTCGCTATAGACGGAACCAAATAAACTGTCAGTAACTTTTGGTCATTATTTTTAATTGGAGAAAGACTAAAAAGAAGACGTGTTTTGACTACTGATTTTTATAGCGTCACAAGCTAGTATCTTTATATAAACTTCGTTGTTTTTGACATTTCATAAAGAATTGCTGATTTGAGCTGTCATTAAATACCGTATTCAGGGAAATCCACGTGACTTATGCAATTTGTCTAACAGATATGTACTTATGTTTGTAGATATTGCGGGTGCATATTGTGGGTGCATATTGAGTTGCATAAAGTCTTAAGTCATAATTGTAATTTCGCATAATTTTTAAGTCATTTCAAGATTGATATAAAACAAACCTAACCTATGTAGGTCAATGGGCTTTACTTTCAAACTCAAAACTCTTGGAAGTTCAGTTCAGAATAAATATGACGAAAAAGAGCCTTCACATTGGCCCTAAAGTCTACTACAAAATATCCTTAGATATCAAAAAATCCTTTTAGCCTGAGTTGTTTTGTAGACAAACTAAAGACCAAACTACCAGTAGACGCGGTTTACTCTATTGACGAGTTTTATTCCAACATTTCTTTATATTGATTCACCTAAGGGACAAAGAACACTTCCTTTAGAGTCATTGAAGCTCAAAAATAAGAAGTTAAATCCACAAACTATGAATATAAATACTAAGAAATCAGGACGCAAAGGCAATAAAAACCGAAACTACTTGATGCAATTCTCCGTATTGAATGATTTATGAACTAGAGTTCAATGGTCCGTCGAAACACTTACTGGGGATTCCGTCACCTCAGAAAACTGGGTCACCGAATAGATCTGCGTTTTCATGTGGTCCTGGTACCTGTCGACAGCGACCGGATATTGGATCGTTTCTTCTGGCAGTACGAATTCGCTGACGTTTTGTGGACCAATTTCTGTTTGTAGCACAGTTTCTTAAAAGTGATACTTTCGTAACTTGATATAGTGTGGAAAGTTATAGTTTTCGCTCTAGTGCCTTTTTTTTTTCAATTTGCTGTTGCTTCATAATATCTTCACTAGGTATCACTATTCTTTATATTCTACGCAACCACTACCATAATACAATTTTGAGGCGGTATTTAAGATACTTAGAACCTTTTTTAGTATTTTATTCTGTATCACAAAGTACATAGGCGTTTTGGCCTATAGACAATGTCAATATTGATCAATTACTTCTGTCGCTTGTAGAAGCAATAAGCCAAAAAACAAATGGAACGCGAAACTTCAGAAGAAATGTTTATGTAGAAAGTTGGGCCTATTTTATTGACAGTGAGAGATTGCATTGGTGGAGGTGAATCGATCAATCAATCTATATTATTTGTTAAATGTAGGCATAGCGATAACTGGGTGAATATTCAGCGTTTGTAAGGCTTTTTTCATCATTCTCCTGAAATTATTGTTAAAATGAATGATTGTTGGAAGTCAATTTTTATGTATCCCCAAGCTGCTCCCAAGTGTGATCCTAGTTAGGTAATAATTAAAACGACTGGCTATTCCGTTGCGGTAATAATCATGAAAAAAGACGCAAGAACCGCGCGGTTAGAACGTTCGGACAATCACCTAACTATTACATATACCTATAGAATAGTGAAGTGTTATCTTAATTTTTTATCTAGGAAGTGAAAAAGTACAAGCTAGTAATACGAGTAGTACATTACTATAGAGGCCGGGAAAATAGAGATTGCTTGCCAAGTATGGGCTTTCCTCGCCAAGGTACCGTCTGACAAAAAGGAGTATCAATTAAAAAGTGGCAATACTGTAGTGTCGTCCCTTTCTAATCAATCTAAAAAAAAGGGGACGACACTACAGTTTTGCTACTTTTTAATTTCTATTATGTTTTGTCAGACTATATCAGTGTTTCTTAACCTGTGGTCCGCGGACCCCTGGGGGTCCGCAGCCTTATCTATGGACTATTTAACAATCATAAATAAATGCCACCAAAAGTCTCGTAATCACTACGCACGCCGTGCTATTTATTGCTGCTTTTTTACTAAGGGGGTCCTTAAAAGTGTGCTTGATTTCCTAAGGGGTCCGTGGACAAAAAAGGTTAATAAGAAACGCTGGACTATATGTATGGAGCTTTTCTCAAACAATGAAATCGAATCACAGCATGTAAAATTTTCATTTCGCCCACCAAATACCGAAACCATTTTTAGTATACTTATTCGTCCTTTTTGTACAATTTGAGCCGATGTTTTGTCGCTGCCTCTGTCTTAACCTTATCTTAATATGGAACGTTTTCTTTCCATTTCCGAACTTCTGCGTATGAGTTTATTATCTCCAGTTTCATCGAATTTCCACAGACGACGAATCTATATTAGTCTAGACGGTTCATGTGAAAGGCATTTATTTGTCTGACTCCAAGACATGTGAGAGTCTATATGTAGGATCCGTATTCACTCAGGGTATAACAAAATAAATAACCCTTTTGGAAAAGTGTCTCAATTACATTAATTTATGATACTTAGTAATAAACAACTTAAAAACACACATTGTATTAAGAAAAACCAATTAATAAATCTGGTTGCTTTGAATTGAATATTAAAAATAATTTTGCTATTTTATGACACAAAATAATAAAATCCGACTGTTTTTATTTAAGCTATCTCAATAATATAATTATGAATAAAATATGTTCTCAATAATATAATAATTAAATATGTTCTCACATAGAGTAAAATACCCTTTTGCTGAAAGAGATCTCTTAAAGAGGTAAGTTTATATTAACGCTAGTACTTGCAGCTATGTTCAGGGTTAAACTGGCAAAGAGGGTTGAATTTTGTTGAAATAATAAATATAGTGGTTTATCTTATTGTGACAAAACTCTCAACCTACTCTACAATACAGAACCGGCTTTTCGCGCGGATTTTCCACCCCTTTTTATGTATATGTGAGAAAAAGTTAAAAGAACAATCTGTTTCAATCAAGTTGACCCACTTGCCTTACTTCACTATGACATCTCTATAAATAAAGACGAAAATTTCTGTGGTTTGGTTTAAAAAAATAACAATAAATAAATATCGGACAACCTCACACAAATCGATCTAGGCCCAAATTAAACTCAAGAGGGCTTGTGTTATGGGTACTAGACGACGATATACGTACCTAAGTATATAGATAAATATATACTTAAATACATACTTTGTACCTATATGTATTTTACGTACTTTGTACCTATATGTTAATTGTAATAGATGTATTTTTTAACTGTTTTTGTGTACAATAAAGCGTTTACTTACTTACTTACTTACATAGAACAACCATGACCCAAGCACAAATATTCGAGTTCATCACACAAATATTTGACCTGGCTGGGTTTCGAACCCGGTACCGCCGGCTCAGTAGGCAGGTGTCTACAAGCCGAGCCTAACGCGTCGTCAAAATTCTTACGATAAATAATCGAAGGCACCTCTTGGCTATCTCTGGGCGCCTGGTACTCACCGTTTTATTACAACCGTTAACTTTATTTCTAAGAAATATTCCCATTTACAGTTTATGTCTTGGAATTTTCATTTGTTTAAATCAGATTTAAGTACTTTGTAAAGAGCTTTAACATTAATTAAGTTTAATATTACAATAACTTTGCAATTCACTTCAATAAATTCCATCTCACCTCACATTTTGTTGTTAAGAGTGAATTTAAAATATTGTCTAGCTTTCTTGATCTTTGAAAGATTTGTTTAAAATAGTTCTATTATTGACAGATACCAACTTAAACCCCTGATGAGAGAAAATTGAAGTTTGAAACCTATATTGGAAGAAACCAAAGAAGAAAGAACTGAGCATTAAAAAAAAGATTTTTAGAAAATCAATTGAATGATTCTTTGAATGAAACTGTTGAAGAATTCACGGACGATGACTCGACAAAATCTAGTTTGCACTTTTTCCATTTAATATTCGAAGAATTGAATGTCTAGCCAGTAACGTATGTTGTCGGTATTTAAAAAGAGGCTCAAAATAAAATTAAGTACAAACACATTCAATATTGGACCCATCATTTTCCAATAAATTATGCAAATAGTCATTCCAATTTCATCAACAAAACGTACTTTTTCGTTAAAACCAATCAACACACAATGAAAAAAGAAATTATTGTAAAAGATCGTTCAGAAACGGAAAGCACGTTTTTGGTAATAAAATTTGCCCTCTAAAAACGATTTTGTAAAGAAATAATGTACCTGAAGAGAAATTCTGCTCGTAAAGTAGGTACTTTTAGTGCACGTGGACTCCAAATGGGGTCGCGAGTCTGTAAAGAACGTATTGTTGACGACGAAACAGGAATGAACTTGCATATTGCAGATTATGAGGCAGCATTACTGCGTAAATACGAATGTTAGTTAGCTGAGGTTTTAGTGCCTCTTTAGTTCCTGCTCTTTTGAAGTGCAGGATTCAAAATGAAAGACGTAAATGAACGGAGAATAAGCACCGTAAAACTACCCAACTATAGTCCAGTCCTTACAACTATGGTCCAATTTAATCCGAAAATTGCTTGTTAATATTATGACAATTATTACAAAAAACTCTAAGGTGAACAACATAATTAAACAAACTTAAATAAAAACGTATAAAATCACCGATAGAATATGGATTTTGATAAAAATAAACGAGTTTTGTTTTGGACCATAGTTGTATGATTGGACTATAGTTGGGTAGTTTTGCGGCATCTGTAATTGCTAGATTATGTTATCAAATGATTAGTTAATGGAAGTTTTATTGCAAGAAAAACTTAACTTATAACAAAGAAATAGTAATAAAAATAATAATGTGTAGCAAAAAGTTATAAAACACATCTCTGCAATAATTTTATTAAAACTTTCGTGAGACATATTTAATTATTGTATTAAGCGGTTTACACTCACGTGAACGTTATAAGGCATCCCGCCACATGGCCAGTATACTGCAACCGTTGACAGGCAAGACGTCTAGTTATGTACGTGACTCGGCACATTTTGTGCAACTACTGGAGGATGTCGTGTTGCGAGACAACGAGTTGATGGTTAGCTTCGATGTTACATCTCTTTTCACGAATGTACCAGTGGCCGAAACTATACGGATAATACGCGACATTTTGGTCCGGAACAATCTACCTGCTGAGTATATGAAGCTGATAGAGTTTTGTTTGACGAACGGCTATTTCATGTGGCAGGGGGAGTTCTATTTACAAACTGAAGGGGTATCAATGGGATCGCCGATTGCGCCGGTTGCTGCCAACATCTTTATGGAAGATTTTGAGGAGAAAGCGTTGGAGGGCTGCCCTTTTAGGCCTAGACGGTGGTGGCGCTATGTGGATGACGTTTTTGCGGTGATTGCGGAACATGATGTAGAGCCACTTCTGAACTATCTGAATGCGAGACACACAAAGATACAGTTCACCATCGAGAAGGAGTCCAATGGAGCGCTTCCATTTTTGGACGTGCTGGTGAAACGCATGCCGGAAGGACGGCTGAGTCATACGGTGTACCGCAAATCCACGCACACTGATCGATACCTGCAAGCTGATTCACATCACCATCCAGCACACTTGTCGTCAGTACCGCGGGCGCTCATTAATAGGGCTCTGCGTTTATGCGACCCGCAGTACGTGAATAAAGAGTTGGTGCATGTGCGACAAGTGTTGGAGAGCAATGGATACAAGTGGAGACATAGTCAGCGTGTAGCGAACCCGAGTGTAGCGCAACGACCGCAGACTGTGGAGAGAGCACCTGCGTACTTGCCTTATATTAAAGGGGTGACGGATACCATCGGACACATGTTACGCCGCCGATACAGTATTAGAACCTGGTTCCGTCCGTTGACTAAGGTAAGGCAGTTGTTGCAGTCACCTAAAGATAAAGATCCGTTCGGTAGCCCGGGCGTATATGAAATACCCTGTGAGTGTGGCAAGGCGTACATCGGGGAGACGGGACGTAATGTGTCTGCAAGGTTGTCTGAGCACATACGCAGTGTACGGAAGCTGGACACGAATAATTCCGCGGTCGCTGAACATGTCGTCGAAGCCGGTGCGTCTCATTTTGTCCGTTTCGATAAAGCAAGAGTGTTGGTACGTGAGAAACGTTATATACAACGTAAGGTACACGAAGCTATCGAGATCGGACGGCGCCCGAATTTTAATAGAGACGGCGGTTGGGCTTTACCTCCAGCATGGAAGCCTGTGCTTCCGGCGGCGAAACATATTGTGCGTTTGGACAATCCCGTGGACACCATTAGTCAAGTGTGCGTAATGTCTATTGATGACAAAAGTGACGTTGGAGTGCTGGACGGACAAGTTGCGGGCTTGCAAGCACCCCCCGCCCCCGCGCCATCGGCGCGCGCGCTCAGAGCGGAACGTCGGTCAAAGTATCAGCAGTGACGAGTTTGCCGCGGCGGTGTACGGGCAGCCGTCCCTGATGAAGGGCTCCATACGAGTTCGAAACATGTCGGGCCGTTCCTGACAATTTCACGTGAGTGTAAACCGCTTAATACATCTCTGCAAGTTGCAGTTTAGCTAGTGCTGCGAACTGGGAATGGCTGCTCCGTCGTCAAACCCCAACAGTTTCGCTGCAGGTTTGAATTTGTGACGTGTGCCTCGTATGCACATACTGGAGGCTCGAATTATAGCAGTGCATATCCTTGTTCTAAGCCAACCCCAGTATCGTACTCAGCGATTTGTTCCAACGGTCCGAGAGGGCTTCGCCTAAGTGTTTGACGAAGGAGGCCATCTGTGGTGCGAATATGCCATCGACAGAGGTCACGAGGGGGGTGAAAGTAGCATGTTTCACTTCGCAGGCAGCAGAGTATTTTCTTTGTTTTTCAGTCTCAGCAGATTTTAGGACAGAAGTGAAATGACGTGCAATGTAAGAGGGAGCGTCGGTGTCTACGACACGGATATCGAATAACGCCTCTCTCTGTGCATTCCATACGCCACGGCAGGATAAGTCACCGCGTAATCCAAGGTCACCTTCTGTGATTATAGGTTCTATTGTGATGTTGCCCCATGTTTGGTGACATAGTTCAGCAAATAGGTCTCGTATTTCGTTGTGCCGTCTTGAAATTAGCCCGCCAGTCTTGCAACAGAGAGCATGGTCGATATTAAAATGGCTGTTGCCGCATCCGTCACAAGAGGGTGGCATTGAGTTTGGGGTTCTGTAATAGCGTATTGCCAGGGCATCTCTGAATTCATGAGGAGACAAGTCGAAGTTATCTTTCTTTGTTGGTATAGCAGATAGCCAGGTGGAAGACTTTGTTTTCATTTTCGATGCGATTGATCTTTCTATAGCTCGTCGTTTGTTAGGGGATAGTTTGGCCAATATAGTGTCTAAAAGTTCGTTGTCACGAGCATCTTTTATTGTTCGGCTCTCTTTGCGTGCGTCAATCAGGGATTTATTGTGTTGGGCTAGGTCTACATGTTGTGTCCTGATCAAAGCCGATGAGAGGATTAAACAGCCTTTTTTGGAAGAATTGTAGCTCAAATTATTCTCGGTAGACGGATTAGATATTGCCAAACCACCTTTATGCACAGGAAGGGAAAACAGATCGGCTTCGTCGGGTGTGATTTCACTGCCCATCAGAGTTGGCATGAAATTGGTCCGTAATGCATGTGTCAGTGGTTCAAAGAGTACGTTGGAATCGGCGATTACACGTTGTAGGAATGACCATTTGAATTGGGCAGCTTTAGTGAGTGCTGTGTAAGCTGCTTGGGGAGAGTCTTTACAGATATGTGTCAGTTTCTCGATTATTGAAATAAATAGCTTTACTTGGTTTCTTATAAAGTCTTCTTTTCCTTTGCCTATGTAACTGCCAAGGAAGGGTGAACCTACGGTGATGGTAATGTTAGTTCCTTTAAAAATCTGTTGTGCTTTATTTTTGTCCGTTTCAGATACGATAAGGATTGTCTTTTTAGGTTGAGGGAAGTATCCATATGCCGGTCCTGTGTTGCAGATCTGTTCCCACCATTTACGAAGGCTTTTGAAGTTTCCCTGGGCCGATGAGTCATCCGCATACCATGCCTGGAGTGTATTCTGTTCTTGTTTTTGTTTGTTGATTATGGGTAATGTTGCAAGAGCATATAGTGGCATAGCAAGTGGATCGCCTTGGGTTACGCCTTCTTTGCTATACAATCTTGTGTCTGAGTTTCGAATAACAAGCTCTGCGTGGCCATTATATGTGTTGTACAGGAAACGGGCACAATGTGGCCAATATATTCTGGCATGCCACAGAGCAAGCTGCCTATTTACACTGTTGAATGCGTTATTAGCATCAACGAGGAGCATTCCCCATTCGGAACCTGGTTGACATTTCTCTTCGAAAGTGTCATTCATTGCATGTATGGCTCCTTCGATCCCGCTGTTGATGCCGCTGCATAGTTGCCATTGTCCACAGGCTTCGGTAACTTCAGAACCAGTTGCTAAGATCATACATTTGGAGAGGATTCTTCGTAGACATTCCCCAATTCCGATGGGTCTCACGCCTGGGCATTTATCTAGAGCTACTAGACGGCTCGACATAAGAGCTTGTACTTGTATCCAGGGAACGTATTCGTTATTCAATTTCATAGTGAGTTGGGCTATGGCATTTCTTAGGTGCAGGCTCGCCTCGCCGAAACGTAAGAGGAAATCCTTCCAGTTTTCAGAGGTTGAACCAGTTGGACCCCCACCGCCATGTAGTTTTCTTGCAATTTGCTCGACGTGGTTACATGTTATGTCCACTTCCAATAATGGTGGCATTTCGGGGAAATCCTCAGGCAAGACAAATAAGTTAGGGTTGGCGTTTGCCGGGGGTGGATGTTTTTCTCTTAGTACGTCGCTGACGGTTTTACCGGTACAATCAATTTCGTCGTTAGTATTCAGGACTTGAATTAGATTATATTGATTATATTATAGACCGTGCTCGATAACTCAAACTCGAGAAAGAAGTTGTGTAGGTAGTTTCTACTCATAGTGACATATATTTGTGTTATATCTGACATGATTATGATTGTATTTTTATTGTTGGATCTATGTTATAATGGTGTATTTGAGTTAATTGAATGATTATTATTTAATGTTTTACAATGAAGCGAAAAATTAAAAAAAAAATTAATGTTATCAAATGATAGTTCAACATTTTTCAGAATGCAATGTCCGGCATTACAAGTAACTTAGATCGGTCGGTTAGGTTAAGTTAATGTTTTAAATGTAAATAAAACTTATTCTAACGGCAATATCTCATAGTCTCCCTAGACCGTAATAGTCATAAATACTAAGGTGTTAAAAATTGCCCCCATTTATATCTTTAGGTACCCCTAAGGCCTAACGTATTAATCATAATGCCCGGGTATTATGAGAAATGCCCCTAATTTTATTTTACCCAGAAAAGACACAATTTCACCTGTGCCTAAAGAAATTTAACATAAATGTTTCTGTTTAGTCCTATGGTTGACTGGTAGAGAATGCCTTATGGTATACTTTAAATAAATAAATAACATATTAGGCGGGAGGCAATGTATACACGAAAAATCATATATTTTCCTTTTCGCTGATTTTTTCAAAAAGTGCTAAATCAATTCCAAAATAAGTTACCTATATGGAAGACCACATCTGAATCTGATGTATGGTTTACTAAACAAAAAACATCATCAAAATCGATTCACAATTGGCGAAGTAATCGCATAACATATTTACAAGAAAAAAACAACCACATACATTTGAATTGAGAACTTCCTTAATTTTTGAAGTCGGTTGATTATAGACCGTGCTCGATAACTCAAACTCGAGAATGAAGTTGTGTAGGTAGTTTCTACTCATAGTGACATATATTTGTGTTATATCTGACATGATTATGATTGTATTTTTATTGTTGGATCTATGTTATAATGGTGTATTTGAGTTAATTGAATGATTATTATTTAATGTTTTACAATGAAGCGAAAAAAAAAAAAAAAAATTAATGGCTCAGACAGGATTCGAACCTGCATCTCTAACGGCTTTCCGGGCCAACACGGGCGCCCTACCATTTGGTTTACGTTAGCAGACGTTACTGCTTTAATAAAAAAATTTTTTATTTAATTTTATGTTAAATTGACGATTATAATATCAATTCACGTACATCAACTTAGAGTAATTAAAGTGTATTTTTTGATTATGAAATAAATAAATCTAAATTCTAAATCTCGAAGTGCGCGTATAAAAACAACATCGCTAAATTATTAGGTGATCAGGATCACACATGTAATATCCTGCAAGGTCAGGTGAAGGTCAGCTAAAGGTCACCAGTGGTCAGCAGTGGCAGAGGTTCGGAGTTAGTCAATAAATAACCGGATGGTAAATATTGGTCCTTCGAACCGGACTAGTTCATATCCGGGGGTTTGGCGCCTAGAGAATGTTACTTTGCACTTCGAGAACATCTTTTTCTACCATTATTGGGTTCGGGAGTTCGTTTGCCCCTGGCGTTTCGCCTGGGTATAATTGAGTTTTTATTAGTTTTCGGGTATTTACAAAATAAATTGAATTAAAATCACGCTTTTTATATATAAAAAAAAAACTCTCAGACGAGATCTATCAAGTAGATGGAAAACCACAAATGGTTACAGAGTTCTTTTTAGAGTATAAGAAATGACAAAAGTGGTTCGTAACGTAATAATAGCTAGTTTATTAATAACATAATAATAATTTACATTGTATTTATGGTAGTTAAGTTATACGAGTATAATATACTTGTATCCACTTGTATCTTGGATGCTCTCCGAACGATTAATTTTCTACTCTGCACCCAATTGAACCATCTCTGTTTGGCCCTATGTTTGACTGGTAGAGAATGCCATTAGGCATTAAGTTCGCCATTTGTACTGACTTTTATTTTGTGCAATAAAGTTTAAATAAATAAATAAATAAACATAAATAGATTGAATAATGGTAGAGTAGTACGGTTACGTTTATAAATAAACAATATAACAAAACTGCTATATCCAAATCCCCTAACCCACTTATCAGACGTAACTCCTGATGCTTGAAGCATGTATCCAAACTATCCAACTATTCGGTAATATCCGAACTAATTTGAGAGAGCTCGACTTCTGTACTTGTGTGGGTCTCGGGTGGATTATTTTTATCTATTTCAGGTAGATCTTGGGGGATCATATCGTTTTAGGTTTTAGTATCCAGTTCAGCAGTCGCATAGGAAAAAAAGAACCCTTAAACTTACAGCCATCTGTTATTTCGTACGACTACACGACTGATTATTTATAATGTTTTTTATTTTGATAAAATAAAATAAATAACTATCACACAACCTCACAAAAAAAAACGATCTAGTCCCAAATTAAGCTCAAGAAGGCTTGTTTTATGGGTACTAGACGACGATATACATACTTATATAGATAAATATATACTTAAATACATAGAACATCCATGACCCAAGCATTGTCATATTATGTTATAGTTGGCCTAAGCTATTACTAATATTACAGTTTCTAACCTAATCTAACAAATGACAAGTTAATAGACTTGAAAAGAAATATATGGAAGGAAAAAACGCGTTATATCAAACGTAACATTATGCGAAACGTCACATTAGGTCAAGGAACGTTATATTAAACGTCGGGCACCCGCCCACGGCTTAGATTAGAGACCTTTAGTATTGTAGACTGAACGTAAAATGTTTTTTTTTTCCTTTCTAGTCCATAGTGTAGGTAGTTATAATCGTTAATTGTTAATAAGTAGTCAAATACTCTTTATGGCACAGCTCAACGACACAGGAACAAACAAGAAACATGCAAGATACAATAAAAACAAAATCGCTAGAATTGACTATAGGTGGTGCAAAACAGTAATGTAACAACATAAACCACAAAACCAAATAATACTTAAATTGACATAAGGAAATACACCTACATAGATTCTTTGAATTAATAGATACATAGATTGAATAATACATATAGGATAAAGTAAAATATCAATGTACTACGGATGAGACAAATTGTATTTTTTGAGGAGATATTTAAATGTAGAGCGATTGGGCACGCCTTCAATCATCACGGTTTATTACTATTAATTGCAGTTCAACTTTGATCAATGAATATCAACAACCAATTATGGACCAAATAAACAATAATGTGTTTATCCGTTCCAATTTTTCATATCGAGTGACCACAGGGAGACGCGACAGAATAATTGGGTCAGCGTAAAATTATTGGATGATATAAAACGAGCCTTCACTTCACAATTGTGAAGCCTCTTAATTATGTTTTTTATCTGAACAAGGCGATGGGTTCAGGTTTTATTCGATATGCTTAAAAATGACCATCCTTTTGGTCATCGTGATTGAGTTTTTTTTATCAAGTGGGTGTGCGTACTAGCTGATGTTTGTAGTGCAATCACCCTATGGAAACTATATCTAGACTTAGAGCGAGTGCTGACTATATCGAGTCTCTATTGGCTGTATTTGACGAATTTATAGGTATTTCTAGTCCTAGGACCAAATCTGGACAATCAAACGTTGAAACGTCGTACGATCTAATTCTCAGATCAGTTTTTTTTCGCGGGGCTTCTATTTCTGCTTCGAGGGACTCAATATAGTATGACCAAAAAGAGTAGAAATTATAAAGTGGCAATAGTGTAGTGTCGTCCCTTTCTAATCAATCTAAGAAAAAGGGGACGTCAGACTGTACCGAACAAATCTGACTAGTTTGGTGAACTGTTTCCAAGTGGTTTTATTAATGCTACGCAACAGATTATGTTGCCCAAATTAGATACTTGTAGGTTTGCCTAAAATACGTTACTCGAAGGTAGAAGTTGGAATTTATTCTGAGGACTCCAATATAGCATAGATACATAGACTATCCCACAAAGATTTAGATTGGGACTCGAAACCAGTACCCATCTTTAGATTACTATTCCAACCTCAGCATAAAAGTTTTAATATGTATAGATATTATATGTAGAGGCATGGTTTAGGAGTCTCGCAAGCAAGCGTGCCAAAAGATATCAGCTCGGCCCTTACTCACCGCGCGCAGGCCGGTCTTACAATCTGCCAAGCGTGTGTCGTTCTCGTATTGGCTTGCGTAGCCATGAAAATCGTTGTTTTTCTTCATGACACTGTTTTTATCTTATTAAACTGGGACTCGAAACCAGGGACCTAATTCGAGATTGACATTTGAGTGACCGCCAAACGTCAAATCTCTATTAGATAACAGTTATATTGCCATTAAACTGTCATTTAAATGCGATGAGCTTAAAAGTGACATATCTCATCTCAATTTTGGAAATACGAAGGCGATAATGATTGTCAAAAATGTTATTCATGTATATAAATTCCTGTTTTGAACTACGCGGTCAATTTAAAGTATGCGCCTGTTATTTATGCCGTCACATACAAAAGAAGCGAAAATTTTGCGCGTCCGAATTGACGAAGTTGCGATGTTCTAGGTATATCGCCACTTGTCAAGTAGGCACACGTCAAAAGTGACGGATGGCGATGAAAAGGAGAGATCTCCATTATATCTCTAAAATTGGTCGAATACCCCCCCAGTACCTATATTTAGATTACTAGTCCGACCTCAGCATAAAAGTTCAAATATTATAGCTGGCGCTCACGTTCGCGGCTTCAGTGTAAACTGCTAGTTTCCCACTCGACGCCCAGCCTAGCGCTTTTGACACGTTGCCAGAGAGAAGAGGTTATTGGAACAAAACGCCTTTAAAGAGTATAAAGTCTTTTTTATCTTCCCTGTTAATTATAATTTCATAGACGAAATCACAACAACACACTTTTTAACCCTGTACCAAAACTCTATACTCTATGGTACCCGCTACAGAACTTTAATAATCATAAGAGATGTCTCCACTCAACTGAAATAAATTTCAAAAATAGAACATCAGCATATTTGATAAAAAAATAACACGCTTTTGTTCCCTGATTGGTTGAATTTACTTGTTAAAAATTAACCAATGACGAGGCAGCCGCCATGACCATCGCGATCATGTTTTTTTTAATAGGTCACTGAGTTGAACGATAAAGGTTACATCAAAAATTTAAATGAAATATGTTTTTTTGCGTTTTGCTCGTATAAAAAGTATTGTCTGAAATAGTTCCACAATTAGGTCTTAAAATCTAGTACCTTACTTAGGCCACGAGGCTTGCCGAGTAAACGTGGTACTCGACTTTAAGAACCTTCATTGTGCAACGATTGCATAAAATACTATAAACGCTTAGTTTACGAAGTAATTTATATGCATTGCATCCAATACAAGTTTATCAGAATCAGAATCAGCAATTTTTTTTTTCCGAAAACCATTTTTTTTTCTTAACTCTTAATTATTCAGAATAATTATAAAACAAACCTAACCTAACCTGATGGGTTCTCTAAAACGATGTTTATGAAATCCTGAAATTATTACGGGTTTCAGAAAAAAAAACTTTCGGACAAAGCCAAATTTTTGCCAGTGTTTCAGATAGGTAACCGTCGAGCCCTGTCCCACTTTAGCTTAAAGGAGATTAGACGGTTTACCCTTGTTTTATAGAGAAACGTTTCATAGAATTTTTATTTCATAGAAATTTCATTTCATCGAAAGCGTTTTTTTTTCTGAAACCATTCCAAATATTTTGGAATTAACCTAACCTAATCTATAGGTTGACATTTTCAAGATTTCTGAAAAGTGTATGACTTCCGAGGAAAAAAAATCTATGAAGTGAAAATTCTATGAACTGAAGCATTCGGTCAAGTGTTTTTCTATAAAATAAGTGGACACCAAAGGAGACAGCGGGGTAGGCACGTGCGTCTCGCTCACTCCTTATGATCGGATCTCTCGCTCAAGCGTTTGCCGCGCCGCTAGTCGTGGGATCTCCGTAAGCCTGTATTGACATAACCCAGGCCTTTCGTTCTCACAATAGGACTAATGGAGAGATATGGAGCCGATATTAATATTAAAATACGATTCATACTCATACTCATACTCATAAGTGTATTCATTCGCAATTTTAATTTTATAGTCAAGGACAAAGTCAGAAGAATATACAAAGACCTGACTTGTGTAGGCATTGTTTTTTCCGCCACCATAAAATACGTATATATTTGCGCCTTTATCCATGTTTTCTGGAGTAAATTGGGTTCTATATTGATCGAATATCCATTTATGATTTCTAGTGCATGATATTAACAATAAATTGAGTTAAATTAGGAGTTTGAAATATTGAAAAAAAAAAAAATTATAATTTTAGTCATTTAATGCTTGGGAATGTTAACCATAATAACCATGAAGTTTGGAATGAAATAGATGAATGAGTATGAGTATGAGTATGAATTGTATTTTAATGTTAATAACGGCTCCATTAGTCCTACCGTGCGAAAGAAAGTCCGACACCTGGACATAACATTGATGGCCGAGTGGATCCATATCATGAAGGTTTTATGACACTCCCTTGAGCTCTTTCAGTGTTACACTTCGGGGTATCAAATTTTCGCGCTCCATTTTCCTTCGAATGTTTTCTATTTGCTGTTAAACCTACGGAAGCTTTTGTTAGGCTGTTTTTTATTGAACGCTGGAGGGGGCTTAGCGTGGGTTGACATCGTAAACCTTTATGAAGTGTTTGAAGCAATACATTGTTAATAAAATGGCCGTGTATTGACAGCTATATAGATTAGGGGATATAGCAAATAAAGACCTGCTTTATAATGTGATGTTCTAAAAGATTAGCTTATAACTATATTAAAACTGGTCACACTGTGAGCTGTAGTGCCGTTCGTTTGTCTGTCAATACCCTTTAACACGGGAACGCGGGGAGGTATCGTTTTGAAACTGAAACCATATACTCAAGTCTACAGTCTCTTAAAGCTGGGAAACGAATCAAACTTCTAAGTCTACCGTATTACAAATGGTGGAAAAGGTTTCCAATGATAAATCGAAAAAGATCCGATGATATAAGATTTAATTTAATGAGGATTAACCGGTATACTAAACATTCAGCAAATTTTGATATAAAATTGGGAATGCTTTAACAGCTTTTCGCATCCAGGGATCGTCAACTGTATGTTATAATACGTAAGAGGTAAATTAGAATAGATGGTGCTCGAGCTATTATATGTCAAGCAATTTAGTCAAGGGACGTTAAATCCTAATCCTAAATGGAGTATTTGAACGTTATTTTACGCTAATTCAGTTCTATAAAAGGTGTCTGAGCCTGATACGATGTTTGACACTGTTTGAATGCGATTCGTGTTTTATACCTGTCTCGTTCGCTCTGACGCGAACCTGATAAGAACCTCTCAGGTTTCCTCCAAACCCAAATGGCAATCTGCGAGCTCACGAACTGTATCTATGCCCTAATCTCATCATCATCATACTTATATTTTATAGGCAAAAGTTTGTGAGTGTGGTTATGTGTATAATGTTTGTTACTTCTTCACCAGTCACTCAGTCTGCTGGACCAATTTTGATAAATTTTGGTATGAAGGTAGCTGACACCCTGGATTAACACAAAGGCTACTTTTTATCCCGAAAAAATTTAGTGTTCTCGTGTGATGAACGGGTAACGGGCACGGCGCAGCTGTATTAAATTATAGTTATCTGAGCTAGCGAAGCGAACGAATCGTCTCTGTTTCACCTTGGGCAAAAATCCTTTCGTGTGTTCGTATTCCGGATGGCTAGTTTTCGGCTGTTCTCTAGAGGTAGTTCTCAATAGATGGGGGCCTATTTATGATATAAAAGAAGAGGAAGACCAAAAAAGAAATGGATGGATTGCGTGAAAAATTATACGAATAAGAAGGAAGTAAACGACGAGGTGACGAGGGTAGAATGGAGGATGAAACATGCTGCGCTGACCCCAAATACAGTCCGACCAAAAAGAGTAGAAATTAAAAAGTGGCAATACCGTAGTGTCCTCCCTTTCTGATCAATCTAAGAAAACGAGGATGACACTACAGTATTGCCACTTTTTAATTTCTACTATTTTTGGTCGGACTAAAATGGGATAAGGGCAAGGGGATGATGATGTGAAAATGTAAAATTTCGATGTTTTTCTTATAACGGCACAGAATAGTGGCTCCACTTCGCATGATGGTAAGCAAATAGGAAGCCCAAGTCACAATGGAAACTGACAAGAAACCAACGGTGTCATGTTAGTGGACACTGCCATGCTGGCCCGAGAGATGCTTCTTCACGCTTCGTTTGTAGGGTCCCAAGTTATAAGAAGGAGGAAACACATGAGCCGGCAAAGAGGTCATAATATTTTAATGATTCGGCAGATGAAGGAATTTCCAAACTTCTTGGTACATGTGGGAATATTCGCTATTTCTGTGTATAATTCAGACAGACTGGGCGACGCGTTTGGCTCGGTTGGTAGACACCTGCCTACTGAGTCGGCGGTCTCGGGTTCGAATCCCGGCCGGGGCAAATATTTGTGCAAAATATTTGTTCTCGGGTCATGGATGTTATTTATATATGTATTTATATATTATGTATATCGTCGTCTAGTACCCATAGTACAAGCTTTGCTTAGTTTGGGACTAGGTCGATTTGTGTATGATTGTCCCTTAATATTTATTATTATTCCCTTTATTCATTTTTGTACTTAGGCTAGGTTTTTTTTACAATAAATTTATATAAAAAGTAAAATATAAAAAATACATTACAAATATAAACACATTCTAAAAAAAACCTAACCTAGGGTGCCGCCGGCAGCGGGGCAGGGCCCAGGCTACCGGTGGTTAGGGCTGCAGAGAGAGGAACCTCCTGACGATGCGCGCCGTGTCCAGGAGTACCGCCTTCTGTATCTGGCCCTTGATCCAGCCATCTAGCGAGAGTCTCTTAAGATGTTTGTCGAGACTCTTCGCTATAAGACCGTTCGCCGAAACGACTATCGGGACAATGATCGTCGAGTCAACATCCCACATGGCGGTGACCTCGTGAGCCAAGTCAAGGTACTTGCTGAGTTTGTCCTTCTCGGCTTTCACGAGGTTCTCGTCATGGGGGATGGTGATGTCGACGAGCACTGCTTGGCGCTTGGATCGATCTACCAAAACGATGTCAGGCTTATTGGCTACAATAGTCCTGTCCGTGATGATAGATCGATCCCAATAGAGCGTGGCACGACCATTCTCAAGAACTGGCATCGGTGCGTACTTATAGTACGGCACCTCAGACCCCACAAGACCGTATTGAAGAGCAAGTTGCTGGTGAATGATTCTGGCTACTTGGTTATGTCTGTGCAAGTACTCACCGTTAGCAAGATGAGAACAACCGGAGATTATATGCCTGAGTGACTCACCGGGACGGCGGCATGCCCGACAAATGTCGACCGTACCGTCCTTCAGGATATATCTCCGGTAATTGTTCGTCATCATTACTTCGTCCGCAATTGCACAGACAAAACCTTCAGTTTCCCCGAAGAGATCCCCGAAGCGTAGCCAGTTCACCGACGCGAGCAGATCTACATCGGGCCCCGTAAGGGCCTTGTAGAACCGCCCGTGTAGCTCCTTGCTCTTCCATACAGCCCTGCGGTCATTATTATTATTATTATTATTATTATTATTATTATTTGAACCAAAAAAATCAGAGTCAAAACCATCCGAGTATCATCATGAAAAAATTACAAGCCTATATTAATATAATAATGCAGATAGAAATGTTATTTCTGTTATTGATTGATGTCATTCGCGTCGTGTAGTGAAACAGATGTACCTACATTGCTAAGCCAATTACTTCGGTCTTATGGTTTCAAGACAGCAACATTATGTTTCTAATCTGTACCTACTATTATTAAAACTCTAAAACTTTTACATGAATATTTCCACAGCATTTGGGTTAGGCATCTATCCCAAATAGGATATATGACAGCCTGTCATGTATCCTAAATGTAATTTTTATGGGATAGATGCCTAACCACCGCTGGTCACAGGCCTCCTCAATAGACTTCCACATGGGCCGGAGAGCAGCGACCCGCATCCATCGAGTCCCCCCAACTCTAACCAGCTCGTCCGACCACCTTGCGGGTGGCCGTCCTACACTGCGCTTGCCGGTACGTGGTCTCCGCTCGAGAACCTTTCTGCCCCAACGGCCATCGATCCTTCGAGCTACGTGCCCCGCCCATTGCCGATTCAGCTTGCTTACCCGGTTTGCTGAGTCGATGACCTTGGTTCGTCGACGAATCTCCTCATTTCTGATTCGATCTCGTAGAGAAATCCCAAGCATAGCTCTTTCCATAGCTCGCTGAGTACCCGATATGTAGTACCGAATATATAGTAAACGGATATAATAGAACAATACATAAGAAGAACGTGAAATGACTGCATTTTTTATTTTCACAAAAACGTAAACACAATCATTACCAAGCTTCCATCTCAGGCTCTTGAAATTTCTTTTTTTAGGTTTTGGCCGCATTTCGCGTTTCATGTTGGATAAAACACTCCAATCAGTAGCCAAACGGGTTTTCAACAACAGACAACTTATTTCAAACCCGATAATGGGACATTATTCAATCTAGCTGTTAACTTAGTTCGTGTTTGCGTTGTTTAGGCGAAACATCTTCAGTAAAAATATGCATTACAATATTTTGGCTGAAAAGAACCGAAGACTAAATACATTCAACGCGAGTAGTCGTATCTCTGTCGTGCTGTGCTTATGTAGTTATGTAATATAAGTATACGTATGTCTGTACATAGGTACAGACATACGTATACTTATATTACATAATAAACATTTTCTGTAATATAGGTACCAGAAATTCTCCCTTGAAAAATGATAATGTTTTAAGCCTCAAAAATGTCACATAATGAATAGCTTGAATAAGCGAAGTATTTTCAAATAAATTTACCCACAAATCTCGATTACGTTATCACAACACAGCCCGCCGAAATATTTATGAAGGCAAACAGCAAATAAATCCGAATCCATATCCCTACCTATCCTCAGAGGCAACCCTAACGAACTCGTATCTCACCGAACTGTACGTTGGAAACTAAACCTCACTCGGACCACATAAGGTATAGTCATGAAGCCTAATGTGAACTTGTTAGGGTTGTCACAGGACATGTGACAAGGCACGTGGCTCAATTCTGATTAGGGTTGGCACCCTTTCTAATTACATGTATGTTTCTATCCTCATAGTTGAATTTGACACGAAAGATCAAAGGCCAGGTAAAAAAACATTTTTGTGGCTTGAAAATGACTTTGTAATGTTTTTGTAATTTCAATGAAATAAAATAACAACTAGATAATATTCAGTATTCAACAGAGATAACAATTAAACATTATTTAAAAAAATATGAGCAAAAATATTGACTTGAACTCAAAAACAGAAACAGATATTTCAACCATTATTCGACACTACATTATACTAACAACTATTACTTGTTTGCATAATGTCCTGCTGTGTTTATGGTATGTCGCAAGGTGAAGGAGAGAAACAACCGTACTTCACTGTAGCTAGTTTATTACTGGTTCCATGTGGGTTAATGCGCTTACATAAGTATATTCCAGTTTAAAATAGATACCTATGATTCGACCTATTTAAAAGAATTAACTAATATACAAAGTCCTCGATCCAAAAAGAACGTCAGAGTAAAAAAAAAACTAGTACATTCTTTATGTAATACAACGTATAATCGCATCATCGGCAACAGAATGTTTCTATTTGACAACTACACCTTTTATGCATATAAATTAATATACCTACGAATATAAAGAACACTCTATTCGCAAATACCTCAATTATTTCGGCGGCGTTACACTCATAATGACTCTACAGCCTTCTACCCCTGAGGCTATTAGTGAAGGACATCATGTTACATTGAAATAGTGGACACATCCCTAATTTTAACAGGCATCACGTCACGTGCCGCTGTGGAATAATAAATCTAATGACAACATTTGCAAGCTCGTATCAGGTTTACTACTACAATCCAAACACGACCAAATCCTACAGAATTTAAGGTTAAATAACTGAGATACGATACGATGTTACGTAGGTCGGAATTATACGGAATACTTTCGGGTCCATTGTGATTTAAGATACCCTCCATATGTCAAAAACATTAATAAGTTACCGGAAGTATTTATACCCTTTGTGAGTTTGTTGGACGTATGTCAAACGGTCTTTGGGAAGGTAGATGGCTTGAAATGTGAATGGTGACAGCCCTAATAATTCAGTAAGATTAGCTGAAAATTTGGCAAAATGAAAGGACAACTTTTATCTATCAGGATATGTAGGTTATAGAGCCAAGTTTAATTTTATCTACTCTCCCCCCCTCTCAGGGGTGAGCGTCACCCCCCCGCGCCCTCGAATGTGTCCCGGAGCGCGGTATTTTCCACTTTAGAAGAAAACCGTGTACGATACATACAAAGTGTATAGAACGAAGTAATCCTGAATAAATTTACTATAAACCTTTCATACATACAAAAGCGATAGCACTTATACAATCAGCGCAATCTGTTACCAAATACTAACGTTTTTAATTATTGATCTTTTTTTTCTGCTAAAAGGTTAGTTATCTCAAAAACTGCACACTTCTCGGCCAAAATATGTATGACAAAAGTAAAGAATGGACAATTTTCTTTCTAAAAATGTATAATTTATTTCTGTTACTCTTTAATTTACCGTTGCAATGCTATTTTTAAAAATTAAGTCATTTGGCCATTATGCGAAATATAAATATTCGTACTAGTTAAACGGTGTTACTTGCAATGCCATAGACTTCTTATATGTTTTTCTGTAATCTACAAGTATTGAACTATATTCTGTATTTTTTTTTTTTTTTTAGCCTCACTATTTTAGGAAATAAGGGGTGTGTGGGGAAATCGTCAAGTTTTGCTCATTTTCGTAAATAACTTCAAAACCGTTTAATTTAGAATTATATAATACATATATTTGAGATGTTCATAATGTACCCTTTCATTTGATATGTCACACGATATACTATGCCATTTTTTTTTTCTATTTTGCCCCCTAAACTGGCCCTCATGTCAAAATTTATTTATTTGCGTTACGTTACGTTACACGTCCATGTTTGGGTCATCAATTTACATGCGTGTACAAAATTTCAACTCAATCGGTCTAGTAGTTTCGGAGCAAATTGGCTATGACCGACGGACGGACTGACACAGACACACGAGGGATCCTACTATAATCATAGCGAATTTTCTCCGAAACTACTGGACCGATTGAGTTGAAATTTTGTACACGTATGTAAATTGATGACCCAAACATGGACGTGTAACGTAACGTAACGCAAATAAATAAATTTTGACATGAGGGCCAGTTTAGGGGGCAAAATAGAAAAAAAAAATGGCATAGTATATCGTGTGACATATCAAATGAAAGGGTACATTATGAACATTTCAAATATATGTATTATATAATTCTAAATTAAACGGTTTTGAAGTTATTTACGAAAATGAGCAAAACTTGACGATTTCCCCACACACCCCTTATTTCCTAAAATAGTGAGGCTAAAAAAAAAAAAAATACAGAATATAGTTCAATACTTGTAGATTACAGAAAAACATATAAGAAGTCTATGGCATTGCAAGTAACACCGTTTAACTAGTACGAATATTTATATTTCGCATAATGGCCAAATGACTTAAATTTTAAAAATAGCATTGCAACGGTAAATTAAAGAGTAACAGAAATAAATTATACATTTTTAGAAAGAAAATTGTCCATTCTTTACTTTTGTCATACATATTTTGGCCGAGAAGTGTGCAGTTTTTGAGATAACTAACCTTTTAGCAGAAAAAAAAGATCAATAATTAAAAACGTTAGTATTTGGTAACAGATTGCGCTGATTGTATAAGTGCTATCGCTTTTGTATGTATGAAAGGTTTATAGTAAATTTATTCAGGATTACTTCGTTCTTATACACTTTGTATGTATCGTACACGGTTTTCTTCTAAAGTGGAAAATACCGCGCTCCGGGACACATTCGAGGGCGCGGGGGGGTGACGCTCACCCCTGAGAGGGGGGGAGAGTAGATAAAATTAAACTTGGCTCTATAACCTACATATCCTGATAGATAAAAGTTGTCCTTTCATTTTGCCAAATTTTCCATACAATCTAATTTTCTTGGATTATAACAATGATGCATCTCTAAATTCTGTATTTAGAGAGCTTCTACGTATAATAATTGGGTTGCTTCGTAAATATTTATTTCGATTGCTATATACAAAGATCTACATGTAAAGAAAAATTAAATTGCGCTCATACATGGTCCACAATGGGACTCGAACCTGGTTTCTTTGGATTACCGATCCAACGTCTTAACGCACTGTATGTACGCTTCCAATTTCTCCATACGTTTTGATCTCTGTACCTATTTTATTTTTGAAAGGTATTAAACCATTTTTGTTATTCTCTATTGATATTTGTATCGTATATATAGCAATTAAAAATGTGGTGGTAATGTGGGTAACCACAAAAAACATATTCAAAATATTATTGATTTCGATTTATATTTACTTAATTATCGCCACTGCATTTCTCAAGCACCTTTGCTAGTTATTATAATGTCATAATTTTTGTTTTTGTGAATATACACATAATTATATCTCTCTTCAGGTTATTAGTTGATGTCAATCAAATAAGGGCCCACATTATATTATATTTTTTCAAACATGCAATGAAATGTCGCCAAAACGCGCATTATAATAGGCTTCGAAGTATCACGTTTCGGGCGGAACAACTCGAGAGAACTGTAAAGGAATTTCATACAAAATTGAAGGCTTAGGCCGGGAAGTAAATTAACATGTCGTCTGTGTTCATGAACAGGCTAAACAGCTGAATTATATTTTTATGAGCGGTGTATTTTTTTATTTCATTGCATACCTACGTTTGAGAAAAGCACTATAGCCGTGAAAAGGGCTTGCCGGCTTCGTATCACTATCGTCTATACCTACTCACCCGGCAAGCCTTTCTTTCTCGGCGTCTGCAGTAATATACTATTTGTGATTATTATATACAGTGACGTCTTAAATGTGCAAAGACGCAGTAAAAGTAAAGTTTTTACTGCCCGCCATAAAGGCTAAACTGCGACGCACAATGGTTGTCGCCGTCTCAATTTGGGGCAACTATGTCGAGGAATACATTCTTCTCGCTGGTTTTATTTATTTACTGGTGAATAGAGGAAGAACTCGTATTGAGCTGACTATCTTAAATATGAACGATCGTAAAATGCTCGAGACGAATTATACAACAAATGTTTTTTATTAAAACTGGAACTTCGTTCGCATAACCCTCCTTTTATCATATTTAGATCTAATATTTTCTTCGGTTTCCGTGACTCTCACATTTTTAAATTAAAAAAAATAAAGAATACGGCGGGTGGATGGGGTACAGATGCAAAATGTTTAGGCCGCGACGTAGGCCGTAGACTCAGGCAAAAGGGGGAAGACCCCCGTTCCGAGTAATTTTTGGTACAAAGCGTGTCCATTGCGATCCAGCGTGGAAATGATGCGAGCGTTATGGGCACCTTTGGACCAGAAACGACAGGGAGCGGTGTTTTTTGAACCTTGTTATTTTTGTAATTTAGTTTTAATTGAATCTTAATTTCTCCTCAGCGAGCCTTATATTGAACCGCTGGTAGATATTTTTAAATAATAATGATAGCCCTTCTGGCACAGGTGTAACTGTCGTAACACATTAGGCCCATCTTGCATGTATGTACACCTTTATTTTTATTTTTTTAAATTAATATTTATAAAATGGATAGTTCGTACAAATTCAACTTTGATAGAGAAAAAGTATTTTTCTCAGTTAACCTTTGACCACGGTAACTAGAAAGTTGCTGAAACGCTGTCTTTGAATGCCCAATATCTGGTTATATGGTTACAATTATGACCGTCACGTTCATCATCATAAACTTAAGAGCTAAGCTCTTGTCGGTGGAGCAATTTCCAATTTTTTTCTATCTTGAGCTCTCTCCTTGACGGCCTGGTACGACACGACGTTCACCTTTTCCTTTATTTGGTCCATATAAGCTCTTCTTGGTCTTCTTCTTTTCCTCCTTGCTTCAACTTTTCCTTCTATAATAGTGTTTATAGATATTCGTCGTGCCGTAACAGGTGTCCAATATAATGAAATGACCGTCGCGTTATATAACCAAAAAATTTTGCTCCAATTTCTATAGCTCCAATGTCACCAGTGCAGAAATGTTTCTACAAAAAATTTTTACAACTTAATAAAAAGTAAGTAATCATTTTAGCGGATTATTCTGTAAAAAAGACTGAATTCATTTCGAGGTCCATTTGCCCGAGATGGAAGCCTGGGATAAGATGTAAGCTCCGAATGAATGTGCTTATTTCCTTGTGTGTATTAATAGTACATTACGGCAGAGACCAGTAAGTAAGCCATACTGGCCGAGTAGGAATTAGACGGACCGAGCCGTAGGCGAGGTCCGGATACAATACGAGGCCAGGATGGCTCTTACGGTCGAAGCAAGTATAGTGCTTTTCTCAAAAATTAAACAAGAGAATTAGATTAAAATTATATTTTGTAGGTGCCATTCATATTCGGCCATTTTTCCAATGAATATTTTTGTTATATCCCATTTTTATTATTATACATTGTGATATTCGTCGTCGCAGGCACCATTAACTCCCATGATAACAACCTATAACAAAAATAATTATGAATTTATACTTGGATAAAAGATATAGTTATATCGTTATCAAATAGTGGCAGCATTTATTTACCTTCATCGCCAAAATGGTTATCATCTAGAGCTTGATTTAAGAACTTTTCTATATTTTGCTGCTGAATATTTGTGATTTATTTCCTTTGTAGCCATCCGATTGTCTCAGAAAGATTGTTGAAATATTCTGACCAATTATTAACTTGATTTTCTTCCTTCCATTTAATGAATCTCTTGTATTTTTTTATATCTCCTTGGATTTAGTCGGAAGTAAATTATTTTAGCTAACTCTGCCTCCGCTTTTAAGTATGGAGGAGTGCCGTCTATTCTGAATCAGACTCGTCTGAACTCATTTTTGCTGAAATATTGTAATAGGTCACACAAACAAATTTGAAATTTTTGTCTTTTAATTAAAATCCCGCCTTAATTTCTTTTTTTATAAATACTGCGTTTAATTATTTGCACTGTCTTACAAATCTAAGTCTTAAACATAAAATTAAAAAATTGTTGTATTTTCTAACTAATTTTCATATCATAAAGCTTACCTTCAATTTTAACTCTGAGGTTTTTTCCAAACGACACAAAAAAGGAAGGAATTCCGAAATATCATTGTCATTTTACACAGCAAAATTATGAACTAAACGCTGCATACAAACTTCCGCACTAAACCTTGTCGCTACTTTTTTTTTTTAATATGCATCATGAGTTACGTTTATACTGCCAATAGTGCTAACCTCTTTTTATTTTACATTTGCTCTTAGTGTAAATTGCAAGTGTATACTGCAATGTCGTCTCTTTCTATTTAATTTATGAAAAAGGGACGCCACTTTTTTAATTTCTACAATTTGCACTGTACTTATAATTAAAACAATTTGTGGAATGCATCCTTTTTACATTTATATACGACCTCATCGCCTTCACATCCTTAGTTTTTTTATAGGTCGGTGACGATGTAAATCGTGTTTCGATATTCAAATATCTTGATACGTAATAGGAATTACATACTTACTTACTGGACAAATATTGATTCCAAATTTAAAATCTCGCTATTTACTGGACACTTCTAAAAAGTCTTCGGTATGTTCCACTTACTGTAGTCTATCTAGCGATGGTAAGGCAACATTACATGCAATTTTTGAGAAAATATATATACGTAACAGAATTAACTGTTTTCTAAAATCATCTTGAGTATTTTTCCTCACTATGTAAGTCTATCTACATATAGTAGGTAATCTATTTTCTTAAATTCTAGATTTATATTTCTAAATCAGTTCTCTTGCAGGATCGCCTGTTGTTTTGTATGGACGCCATCTGGTGGTTATAATTTATTTGTCCTATCATCACGCCGAAACGGAAAAGCTGGACATCCAAAAATAGTTGTATAATACTTTTTACCCGAAAAAGTCGTACCTTTGAGCGATAAATACAATCTCAAAGCAAAGCATCTCAATATCGATCAAAATAAGTTTATGGGAGTTCATAACTTATTTCGCATATACCTAGATGATATCTATTATAAAGCATTCCCACAATTATTGAACTAAAATGAGTATTGAAGTTTGAATCACTTGACACCAAACTACTCAGACACACTTCAGTTGACTTGGTCTGTTATTGACAGATGCGACAGAACTGTCCCATAACCTTTTGACATTTAGGTAGGCCAACTATAATAGATCACATTCTTGTAGATAGGTTATTAGCGCTCCAAAAATGAAGCACTTAAGAGGCCTAATTCGTTTTAAAATTATTATTTTTCATATTATGACAAAAATATTCATAATTTGAACAAACTTTTTGAAGTGAATAATAGTTTTCCCCGATATCTAGGTAGTAATCTAGCTATTTCATGGTTTCATTGCGTGCAGTTGAAAATAAGTTGGAAAAACTAATTTTCCGCGTGAATTTTGTCAATTTCGAGTAGTTTTTGAAACAAAAATTATCAATGAAAAATTCAAACTGTACGTTTCAAATATATACCAATAAATCGCAGCCCTGTTCTAGGTAGTAACATGTTTGATCGTAGAGAAAAATGTCTAAACAATCAGCATTTTAAAAGGAATAAGGCCTCTTAATAAGAGTCAAATGGCACCAAATGGTGCTTATGCTGTGGCATCGCTTTTGTTCATCTCCGGAAAGTAACAGATGCGTATGAAGTTCTCAGTAACGGTGATTTGGCCCCAAACTGCCGTCTTGCATAATGAGTAAGTAAGCAAATTACGCAAAAAAAAAACGTTAAAAAGAAAACGAAATCTCAAATCGAAGTAAGTATGTTGAAATCAATGGACTTTCTCGGTTTCAATATTTCATTTTTCAAATAAAACGCCATTTTGACATTGGGGAATTGTGGGGGAATTGTGCATTTTGCATTTTAAATACTCACTACCATCCTAGACAACATATCAAAAATTCAAAACTACCGGACCGTTTGTAAGGTAAAACCTCTTTATTCATTGGATTATTAGTTATTAGTGATAAATGATGATACCGCCTTTTATTCAACTCAAATTGTAATTTCTTGGCTTATATATTTTTTAAATGTTTTGTAAGGTGAACTATAAAGTGTTACTTGTACTCGTATTGTATCGTAATATATTTAGGAATCGAACTTTGAGGTACAAAGTATGCATTTTTAGAGTCACGACTGATTTATAACATACAAAATAGCGTGTTTTTGCTTATCACAATAGAAACAGTTACTGATTTCAGTAATACTTAGCAAAAAACTAGTAGTGG
This sequence comes from Apotomis turbidana, assembly GCA_905147355.2. Classification (NCBI taxonomy): domain Eukaryota; kingdom Metazoa; phylum Arthropoda; class Insecta; order Lepidoptera; family Tortricidae; genus Apotomis; species Apotomis turbidana. Next base: position 5,400,711 of record LR990299.1, on the reverse strand, counting down.
TTTAATGGGTCAAATTAGGGCAAATGCCTTGAAATCTAGGAGATACGGTGATGTAGTTGTGCCCGTTCAAAAAGTTCCCCACAATATTCATCATGAACACAACAAACGGAGAAACCCTACGAAGAAACAGGGTTTCAAGGAAAATAACAAAAGTGACGCAAGTGACAATTGACGCAAAACAACGCAATAATGGGCTCTTTCTTATCTTGATAGCTTGAAAAATAATCAAACTCTGACGACATAGGTACTTACCCAGGCGTGTCCTTGAATGAACTACTGGCACAGCTACTGGATTGTTTTTCTTTTATCATTTACGACAGTCAAGCATGTCGCCTCGATTGCACCTGATGTTAAGTGACAATAAGGCCTAAGAACCATGTTTACCCAGAAAATGCCTATTCACTCTCGACTAGAAGAGATCCACGTTATTTTTCAAGGGAAATTTGCACAGTTTCGATCTTTTGCTGCCTAGAGAAGAAAATACACGTTTCGTACGAATTAGTAGGATTTTGTAAGTTTTTTTCGTTAAAATATTTTCTTTAGATGATAAATGATGTAATTGCGACTCCATGGATTTTAGAACCACGGCATGCTACCAAAAGTCCTAACCTTTATTATAATGGCTGTAATAATATGCCCGATATATTACTATTATTTTTATTTGCAAGTGGCGAAATGACATTGGCAAGTGGAGAAGGAGGGATGTAGGATTAAAACAAAATGTCAAAATGCCTTATATGCCGTAAATTTGCTATGCAGAACAGTGTTCTTTTTTTTTATTACTTTTCCACCCTTGCGTCGAGATGGGTCACTTTCGACCCGCTATCAGTAGGTATATGCAATTCCAACCCGACTCCGACTTTAAGAATATGAGAAATTAAACATATTCCGCACTTCCTAAACATGTTCCTACGACCCAGTACGGCGCGCGGGAGTTTTTCTGCAAAAACCTTTTTTGCATAATGGAATTCACATATCGGGCACGCATTATAGCTGACACGTGACGAAAAGCATAATGAAGAGTAATGTTATAGGTAAATGTTGAAAATGTAATAGTCCATGGAAATGGTACATTTTGCCTTGCATTAAATCGGGTAGTTCTGATTTTTTTATATGTGCTATGTGGTGAAGTGGTTATGGCAAATCCAAGTTTTCGACCTCGGGAACCCTCCGGGTCATTGTAATTTTTTGAAAAAACCATTATATTTTCTGACTTTTTTCAGTTGCTACCAATTTTTACCATAAGGGACCTATTTTACATCAATTATTTCTATGTAAACTTTAAAGTAGACTGATAGTTAGAAAGCGATAAATCGAAAAGTTTGAAAGATACAACCGTTCAAATATTAGCAAAATTTCGGAGAATAGTTTTTTTAGACGTTTCTTTAACTTTTTGCTGACGTGGTCGACTATGGACCTATTTTACGTCTTAAGTTGATATATTACATTAAAGTACAAACCATTCGCAATAAAATGAGAGCAATTTAGTCTATTAAGAAGTGATAGTTCTTTAGATACAGCTGTTTCAAGTTGGTAAGGTGAATAAACAAAATAATAGAAGGGTTTGTAAAATGAAATGTGACGTATGAAATAAGCACACAACACAGTAATAATAACAATTATTAGTCTTTTTTGTATATCTTCAACGGACCAGGCTGATCTTCCAGATCTACAGCACTTCTTTTGGGAAGAGCTTGCTTCGGTAGCAGTTCTTCATCGACCGGCTCAGGCAGCTCGAAATCGTCATCTAATGATGAGTCGTCGATGAATTGTTCGTCAATATCGTCAACAATCAGGTCAGGCTTGTTTTCGCTAGATTGGCCGCTGCAGTAGTTGCAAACAGCCGAGCAATTGAGGCCCGCTTTTCTGCAACTACAAGTGGTGGTACAACCTTTTTTGCAGTTGCAAGAAATCATTTTAAGCAGGGGTTGAGGAGCTGGTGGCTTTGTTATCAGCTGAGGAATGAGGCCTCGAGTGCTCCGCATCCAGCCCCAATTAAGAGGATTCTTCTCATTTCCCAGCCAAATCTGTACCTAAAACAAAACCAACATCAAAATTAATATTGTAACTTTTCTTTTATGAATAATATCGTTTGAAGCAGGAAGGTAAATGAGTACTAGCAAAATAAAACAATTTTCACCCGTTGGTATGTTCGCCAAGAATGGAATTTCGCGGCATCCCGGGTTGGAGGCAATCTGGCGAGATTCATGTTTGTCTTAGCTGCCGCCCTCGTAAACATTTGGTAGCGAAGGTCATCTAGGTTTTGAGATTCACTGTTTCCTCCATACAGTGAAACGACGAAGCTCTCTCCTGCTTTGGTGACCTGCTCAGGTTTGGCATTGGGGCTTAAGAAAACCTCTGCGTTTTGTTTGAGGCGTGGCTGTTTTTTCAGTATCCACAGAAACTTAATTTTTCCTTGGCCAAAAAGTGCTGATGTTGTATCACAACCACCGAAGGCGTGAAGGAACAGTGCCAATACGGGTTGTGCTTAGTGGGTGAAGGAATCCATCGAGTAGGTGACGTCTGGAATTTTTCCTCTCCCACATTTTTCAAACAAAATGTTGTTTTTTTGTTTGTGCGTCTGTAGGGTGTGGTCTCCTACTTCTTGTGACAAACCGCAAAGCATGACCAACAAATCTATGTCCTCGCCGGCGATCTTCACAACGTCATTATGTCGAGGACATGGAAATGGCTGTGGTAACTATTAGCCGGTCAGCATCTTCCTCTGCTCGCAGTGCAAGAATATTGTAGTCGCCAGGTGCACTTTTAACATATTGATGAGTCTGACCTTGTTCCTGTCATTCAATAGAAACTTATCTTGAGTAACTGGAGCAATTGTTGTCTCGTCGAAGATAACATCAGGTGAGGTCTTTGTTCCAACTCTACGGAGACGTTCAGAGCTCTTGGTATTTTTTTCGGAAGCGTCAGTTGGATACCCATCGAAAACCACAGTTATATGAGAGCTATGTAGTTTTGTTTTTATAAATAGTGAATACCTTATACCTTCATAAAAGTTAAAACAAAACAGACCTTCAGTAGAAAAATATTAGAATAGACAACACTAAACTGGAAAATAAATTTTTAGGAAATTTTGCTAACATTTAACAATAGCTGTATCTTAGAAACTATTTGGTCTAACGTAACCAAATTACTTATATATTTTTGTAAATTTAGTCTACTTAAAAGTTTTCATAGTAATTTTTACTGTAACACAGGCTTTTGGTGGTAAAAAATGGGTTTTCGAGGTCGAAAAATTGGATTCGTCATTAGTACTTCACTGTAGGAAACATATAAAAAAATCAGAACTACCCGATTTAATGCAAGGCAACCCCACTTTTAGAGCACGATTTCCATGTACTATAAGGTGAATGTCGGTTTTCCGTTTTTAGTCTTTTCACAAAAACGTTTCAAAAATGATTTCAGTATTTTAAAAACAACGGTTTAAAAACGTATAGTAATTTTAACTTTCCGCAAAATATTCGTAATTGAATTTCACAAATATCGTTTTAGCATTAGGTAACTTACAAAGTAAAAATGTCTACTTGATTTTTGTCCGAATTCAATAATGTCTTAAATTAAAATTGACAATTTAAATTAACATCGAGTGTAAAAACATTTCGGTGTAAAACAATTCCGACATACGCAAATATTTGCCCTTGCCAGGATTCGAACTCAAGACCGTCGGCTCAGTAGGCAGCTGCACTACTACGCTAATTGCATGGCTAAAATCTACTTTGACACAATACTCGCAGCAATATAATACTGCTCTGAGGCTTATACCCCACAAACTTAAAGAAGCAGACCAAAGTGTGTGGTACATAGGCCCAAAAATTTACAATGCCCTTGGACTTAAAGCGAGATGATATATCGTATGCAGTGTGTGTCAAAGGACTTAGAAATATGCTGATTCAAAAAGCATAATTGTCAAACAGTTCTTGGAGGACAAACTAGAAGGTAATACAAAATAAGCGCAACTTAGTCAATGTTCGATTTTAAATTATTTAAATAATTGTATTGTATTGAGCATAAAACAAACCTAACCTAACCTAACCTGATCTAAAGGATGATATTTACAACAACATTTGACGAAATTAAACGTTTGACGAAACATAATTCGGCGAAAAGGCAGAGAACCAATAATTGTATGTTATTTAGATTTAGTTGACATGTAACACTGTTATCAATAAAAATGATTATGATCATATTAATCAGGGTTTTACCCACGTCAATAAACTCCTTGAATTTATAAATACCTAATCCTGCTTATTTGTTTGCTCAGTGCTACTGCCACCAGCCTAATCCAATATGTATGAACCTGGCTATTGATCTAGAGACGTAAATGCTTGATTTATGGAAGTGGTGGGGTGATATGAAGTGGCACAGTTAGTACTAATTGGGGTTAGGTAACCTAGTTTGATATGAGAAGGAAAATTGGAAGGGCAAAGAGGAAGAGCAAGATGGACATATTATGGAGGAACTAAAATAAAAAATAAATGTTTTATCCTAGCGACTCGCCCCGGCTACGCACGGCTGCAATGCTGATAAATTATGCATGTATACATATAAACCTTCCTCTTGAATCACTATCTATAAAAAACCGCATTAAAATCCGTTGCGTAGTTTTTAAGATCTAAGCATACATATGGACAGACAGACAGAAGCGACTTTGTTTGTTTTATACTATGTAGAGATAGTGAAGAAGTCTAAGAAATATAAATAAATAAATAAATATAAAGGGACAATCTTACACAAATCGACCTAGTCTCAAAATAAGCAAAGCTTGTACTATGGGTACTAGACGACGATATACATACTTAATACATAAATAGATATATAGATAACATCCATGACCCAAGAAGAAATATTTGCACAAATATTTGCCCCGGCCGGGATTCGAACCCGGGACCTCCGACTCAGTAGGCAGGTGTCTACAAACCGAGCCAAGCGCGTCGTCAATATAGAAGTGTAGAATGTTGTTTGCTCCACTGCTAGCTGTTAATTACTCTACCGACAAGATTCTAGCTCTTGAATATATGATGAGTACAGACAAGGGGTGAAAAAACTCGTAGAACTATCTATGAGTTTTTTCACCCCTCAATTCACCGCATCATCGATTTCGACACCCAACAGGCTTCCAAATTCCAACGATTTTAGACAAATATACTTCTTACGAAGAAAAACGCCCATCGATAACCAAAATGTAGGCAATTGTATAAAAATATCATTCACGCGGAATAACGTGGAAAATTACGGGCGCAGAAAAACATTTATCACCTAGACCGAGTAAATATTGTGCTTCTATGTATTTTGATAAATCTGTCGTTCAAAAGAAATATAGGTACATGATAATATACGAAATTCTAGATTTCCGAGTTTCCTATGGAGAAAAATCTTAATATCGCGATGCAGGAGCACCTTTTGTTTTGTATGGGCGCAGCGCCATGCCAATCTGGCGCCATCTATTGGTAATAATTTTTTAATCCTCTCCTCACGCCAAAACGGCTGCACGCATTTAGACAAATTTTAGTAAGGGGATGAACATGTTTTATTCGTTAATTTTGTCGAAAGTAACAACAATGAATGAAAAATTCAAACTGTAGGATTCAAATAATATACCTACCTATAAATCACAATAGCCCTGTTCTAAGTAACATTGATAATAGTTAAGAAACATGTTTAATCTTAGAGAAAAATGTCCAAAACAATCAGCATTTTTAACACCGAATAGATTGCATCTGAGATTAAAATTAAAAAGCCAGGCTACCGTCATTATAAGCCTATTTCGCTTCCCATTTGTATGGGCCATGCGTTGTATCCCATCTATTTTTACTCAAGATCGATGTACGGACAGCACCAGTTTAAAAGGTCACAACTGCATTGGAATTCCTGCTGCACGAGTCTTTTTAAAAGCATGAACTGTTGAGAGCTGTTCTCAGTGTTCTCATTTCGATTAGGCCGAAGAAACGGCTGGCAAATTCGAATCTAATCTCAAATTAATCTTAGGGTAGAAATGCGAAGTAGCAACGTGCAGTTGCTTTGATTTATAAGATGTTGGAGAACTTCCTTGCAGTAAATCATTTGATTTGCGAAGTATTGTGAGAAAAACGAAAGGTTATCTGGGCGTTAGGGTAGTGCAAAAGTTAACACGTTGGACCGGTAATCTAGAGGTACCGGGTTCGATTCCCGGTCTCTTCCACCAGGTTACGCATTTTAATTTTTCTTTACAAATACAAATACAAAATTGTATCAATGTTTTATTTATTTTTTATTGGCCATTGTAGTTTTGCACTATTACCAACAGCACTATTGGACGGTGCTCACAATATATAAGCGTAATAGCAGTCACTTGTCACTTACCTGCAAGAACCCAAACTTGGTATAATTCGATAATGTGTAAGAAAACTGTTTTTTTTTCAACTAATATTCGACTGCACGCAATGACAGCATGAAGATATAGCAATGTTACTATCTAGAACGCAGGGGAGAGTAATATTCACTTTAAAAAGTTGGTGTAAACTGTCAATATATATATATCCTCGTATATTTGGCATAACATGAAAAAAAAAAAACATTTTAAGGCCTCTTAAAGAACCTTCATTGTGCAACGATTGCATAAAATACCTACACTATGCTCGCGTGCATATCGCCTCAATCTAAATGGTTCAAAGTTTATCGTCATTTTAACATCAGGTCATGTTAAGATGCCGATGAACCTCGTCTTGAATGCCTGCCAAATTTAGAACATTCGCTCTTGGTTTGAAGAGATGACCCTATCCTGATCGGCTTGCAATTTCAAATCAGTTGACCTCGATATTATAGGAAGTTTAATCTGATTGGCCGTGGTTCAGAGATTGAATAAATTCGCCTAGCAAAGCACGTGTCTATTAGAATATAACTTTAGTCACAGAAAATAAGTCTAATCCTTGAAGATTTTATTCCTTATTTGATTATATCAGAATAAAGGCCGGCCAAAAAAAAATATGTTGTCAATTGGCGCCCAGCTTCGTTCTAACGCCCCACACCTGCAAGTTTTCACGTCAATCTCATCTCAAATTTAATGTAGAATCGCTTCGCCTCTAAGCGATCACAATATTGGTTCTTCGCTATTGAAATTGAACACTAATCGGCTTTCCATCCTCCGAGTGAAATGAAAATAAAACCAGATCCACTTTGTGGTACATTTAATGTAAGTGCACTGATGTTATTTGGTTTGATCAAGGCAAGGAAATAAAAGGGACAAAACAGTGGGAAAATAGTAACTAAGTTTGGATAGAAGAGAGTGATGGTACAGTCAACCAATTTGATTCCTAGGCCATTTCGTACCTTGTCACAGTGAACGTCAATATGACAGCCGCTTGAAATCTCATATCATTGTCATTGTGACAAGGTTCTATAGTGGCCTAGAAATCAAACTGATGGGACCTGTATCTATCGATTCGTCATCTTACGATCCTCAATCACTTTTCTTTGTAAACTAGCGACCCGCCCCGGCTTCGCACGGGTGCAATGCTGATAAACTATGCATGTATTATACATATAAACCTTTCTCTTGGATCTATTTAAAAAAACCGCATCAATCCGTTGCGTAGTTTTAAAGATCTAAGCAAATATAGGGATAGATAGACAAACACCAGTAATCGACATTAGTTTTATACTATGTAGTGATGATAACCAAACAGTTTATAAGCGGGGTTTGAACCCGCGACCTCTCCGCCCGGCGCGCCGGTCCGCGGCGCTTCGATTGTAGTAGATCGCATTCAATTTTTCTTTCTTAATTTACCTTTGTAAATTATTTATATAAATAAAAATGTGGTATTACCACATAAAAAATATGAATCGATAAAAAGATTCTATACAAATATTTAGAACAGCGCCATCTCTCTCGCAGTCTTCACACTTGCTGTAAAGCAATGGGGATTGGGGATCGTGCATGTAAAACGCACATCCTAGGGTATGGCTAATGCGCAATAAGCATTTCAAAAACATATATGACGCAGAGGGCGCTCCAGTAGCGTAAAGGATTAAGGGATGAAAGATTTGGTGTGACTGACGTAGCGGTCGAATAGCTCAGTTGGGAGAGCAATGCGCCGGAAACGCAGAGGTCGCGGGTTCAAACCCCGCTTCGATTGTAGTAGATCGCATTCAATTTTTCTTTCTCAATTTACCTTTGTGTCATTATTTATAAAAATAAAAATGTGGTATTACCACATAAAAAATATGAATCGATAAAAAGATTCTATACAAATATTTAGAACAGCGCCATCTCTCTCGCAGTCTTCACACTTGCTGTAAAGCAATGGGGATTGGGGATCGTGCATGTAAAACGCACATCCTAGGGTATGGCTAATGCGCAATAAGCATTTCAAAAACATATATGACGCAGAGGGCGCTCCAGTAGCGTAAAGGATTAAGGGATGAAAGATTTGGTATGACTGACGTAGCGGTCGAATAGCTCAGTTGGGAGAGCAATGCGCCGGAAACGCAGAGGTCGCAGGTTCAAACCCCGCTTCGATTGTAGTACATCGCATTAATTTTTTTTTTCTTAATTTACCTTTGTGTCATTATTTATAAGGTTACTAATATTATTTAGAATAAGCTACTGTCAATGTAGAAATTAATCAGCTCACAAAGTGTTTTCTTTATTAAGAAACCGTTAATAATTAAATGAACGCGATACACAAAGGATCTCAAGTTAAGATCGTGTTAATGGAGTATCGAAAATAATTAAAAAGCTCCAGTGACAATGAAAATAAATGTTCTGTGAAGAGAGTATCAATAGTATTGTGAGTAAAATAAATATCGTTAATTTATACAACAGTGCTTTTCATATTTCGTAACTATTTCTGTTTACTTTCCAGTTGAAATTGAAAATAACATTATGATCATGATTGAACAAAGGCCTCTCCCCTTAACTTCCACGAGTCCGGATTAGATGCTTCGTCCGGCCAGCTGAGAAACAGATCGTCCCGCCAGGCCCTAGCGCTGCCCATTTTGTGGCTACCACTTATTGTTTACGATAGCCTAATCATTTACCTATTTTTTATCATTGCTTTAATGTAAAAAAATTATAATATTAGACGTGGAATAACTTTATCACCCATCATTATTTTGTAAAAACTTCATCCGTTATTTTACCCGTTTCGATTTTTTTAAAGCAAGGAAGTCAACGACAATGCTTAATTAATACCACTGGATCTATAAATTAAACCTAACTTGTCTGCGTGTAGGTACTAAACCTAACTTTCACTATAAATTAATGTAAGATTTTCTCGGCTTGGAAGACCTCTAAATAAGCCTTTGCGATTACTGTACCTAAGATATTTTATGTCACAAAGAAATCAAAGCCTTTTCCAATCAACTAAATAAGGCAATAATGTCCCACAATATCAACGAACCGTCACGGACCATAAGCCCTTCAAATAAACTTTGCAAAGATCTAACCTACAGCAAACATTCAAGTTAATTCTCTGAGACCTTTTCTTTTCGCATTTTACGGTCGACCATTTGTTGATTGAAAAGAATTGGGATAGCAGGAAACGATAAATAGGCTTGATTACGATTCGCGACGGAGAATTTCAATCGAAAAGGCCCCTGTAAAACCATTTACGCCATTTAAATCACCTGTCGGGCATTTAAGAGGCCTTAGGAAATTTTAAGCGGTTTAAATGAAAATTATGACCAAATTAGCTGCCGCGCGGTATTACCCGCTCATCCCACGGGAACACTACATGTTTTCGGGATAAAAAGTAGCGTACGTGTTAATCCAGGGTGTCAGCTACTTTCGTACAAAAAATTATTAAAATTGGTTCAGCCGTTTGAGTGTGAAGGAGTAAGAAACATACACATAAACAATCACAAAGTTTCGCCTTTATAATATAAGTGTACAATGTTTTCAACTAAGTTCAGGAAGTGATGGAGTCGCAGATTGATAATCAAGGGACGAGAAATAGGTCTCCTACAATTATTTTTCTTCGACTTTTTTATTTCTCCGAAAAAACATTACGTAGAAAGCATTTTTCTTTGCAACCGTAAACTTTTTGAGATTGTTATAAATCAAACTTACCTAATAAATAGGATGATGATGCTATTGAAATATGATGATGCACAAATTACGAAAAACGTATGAGTAAAGAAGATTAAAAATTTGATGATTTTTCGGCGAAATGTAACATTCGACGAAATAAGTTTATGTAAGTAAATAGGATGATGATGCTATTTACACGAATTATGAAAAACGTATGAGTAAAGAAGATTAAAAATTTGATGATTTTTCGGCGAAATGTAACATTCGACGAAATAAGTTTAGTAACTTAGCTTAGCGTTTAGTTGCCTTGCACATATTTTTTGGAAAAGCCTTAAATAATTCAACAACAACAACAACAACAACATACCTACAACTGCGCTTGAGCAAAAAGGGCGCAACAGAGCAATCGTTTTTAGAAGTCCTCTTAAAACAATAAGTCTGTTACATAATTTGAATTTAAGTACCATCAAAATAAAGTTCTATCGAGATTGCAAGGAGATACCGAATACTTAGAAAGTGGTTTTGGTCTGAGGGAGTAAAATCAGTCGTTTGAATGATTCAGTTCGTTGAATGTTGTTCTTTATTGCGATGTTTATTTTGAAGAAGCTTGATGGGACTTTATTTGCAAATCGTAAAATATGTTATAGGGTCAACAAACTTTATTAGGTTGCTTGCTATATAGGTACATCATATATCACTTAAGGGTTGCCTCAGAATCCTACTATAATATAGGTTAATCCCAAATATCAGTGGAGTCAGTCTCCGAAGGATACTAACAGAAGCATGATTGCAGATGCTTATAAAAAATATATAAGATTAAAATTCAATTAAGCTGTAAGGATTTTTTCAATCTCGTCTCGTCCAATGTATTGTATTAACTATTTATAACTTACTCAATACATTTATCTTCATACGTGAAAGATGGATGTTTTGACTGAGCCGAAAGTAAATATCAAGTCCCTGTCTCACGGAGTCAAGGCCGTGTCGTGATTGGTTATAATGTGGGGCGTTTTATTGGCCGAGATTGCGGCAACTTTATTGGTCTATTGACATTTGCTTTTCTGGCTATTTGAGCTTTATGGAAAACCAAAAGTTGCCTACAATTTCCGCGTAATAATATTTTCTTTACCGCGGTCGGATAAAAAGTATCTTTTAACCATCTTCTAATATCTGTGTTGAAAATGGCATCTTCGGATGTCCAGCTATCCCTCTACGTAAATTGGATAAAATCTGTCCAGCTGTTGTAGAGTATTGAGAGGACCAAGAAAATTTTACCAACATATGACTATAAATTTATGAAACATATTATTATAACGTCTATTTTTTTTTAAAGCGGGTACACACCATAATTTGTATATTAAGTCATTGATACAAAGATCAAAGCTGTAAGAAAATTTAAATGCGTAGCCTAGCGGAAGAGACCGGGAATCGAACCCGGGTCCTCTGGATCACCGGTCCAGCGCGCAGTAATCCTTAAAGTAAGTGCGGTTCACTATAATCCGTAAGCCTATTACTATTATAGTGAACCGTAGGTAGATATTTTTAAATAAAATAATTAATGCCTTTCTGGCACATTTTTTTTTCTTCTGTGTGGCTTTCACTTCTTGCTGGGTTAGCAAGATGTATTTCGCCAATGTCGACGTGGAGGCATATCACACGATAGGAGAATGGTCGGTATTTATAATTTCGAGGTTTTGTGAGGGGATAGGTGTGGAACCTAAAACAAACAACATTTATTTATGTTATGGACGGCACAGACAACACGAAACGTTTGTACAGTTATTAATAAAAAGAGCGGGAAGAGGATGACAGTAAGTAAGGCATGCCAAGGGAGGTTCAAATAATTAATATACAATACAATACAACAATACTTTATTGCACACCAATAAAAGTTTACAAAAGGATACAAGACAAATACTATTTATAAATAAAAGTAGACAACACAGAATATACCCAATATGATCCGTTTAAAATGTTTTATTTATATATAAGGCGTATTTAAATATTTTCTATCTATTTATTTAGTTTGAAATGCAGCATAATTTAAGTAAAAAATATATTTTATGTAATATAATATCCCTTTTATGTAATATTTAACATTATCATTAGGCTCCTCAGAATATACCAAAACACCAATGAAACTTTAATGTTACCGTTTTATAATCAATGTAGATGTTTTAATTGGGAATGTATTATTTATCAACTTACTAATATACAAGAGAGTCTCGTAACGGTTCCGCAGAAATGTTTTTGTTGTCAACCGTTACCTAGACTTATACCTAATCGGGAACAATCCCCTTATAATCCCAGCATGTTATATTTAGGATAACTTTGAGCGTTGGATGTTCTTAGAAAATAAGCCGTACATTTCGTCCTTTTTTCTGTAAACCCTACCTACGCAATATACGTGTCTTAATTCACATATATACAGATAAACGACTTCGTAAAGGATTTCTTTGCAACTAACTAATTTTTTTATACTTTTTTAGTTCCATCTCCGAAGGCTGGTAACGAGATCCTTTCACTAACTGAGAAAGCTTCCGTTGTCCGTCCGTCATTTCTAGAGCTACTTCAGGGATACTATCAAAAGGTCATACAAATACGAAACTATTACACCTACTGTAATTACATTAAAGCTTTAGTGAGACATCTCCACTCCACCCTAATAGCTCCAGTAATAGCTTATAGAAAAGTAGCAGCCCTGCAGGTTTATACCTAAATACCTTGAATCCACTAACATAAAAGACTGAAATGTTTTTTTTTTTATTCTTTTATTATTTATAGAGGGTTTTACATATGCCACCCTCAAATGTTGCGGCATTGAATATCTGCCTTTGCCTTGCCTTGCCTGATTATATTGTCTGGAGTGATCTCACTCATGGTAAGGGTACTGCAATTCTCTATAAAAATGGTTTACGGAGTCACTAGCGAGCACGGTCACCGTAAACTCACGGTAAGGGCACTGTAGCTTGTGTTAGGAAACCTTGGTTATTGTCAATTTCCATAATTCTAGGTCAAAGGTAGATCGTGGATTCGGGTAATGGGTTTAGCGAGCATCAAAACTCGCGTAATATCTTTTGATCGGATTGACTTACAAGCTTAAGTTTTTCAAGTATTCGACCTCTTTAATCCAATACAGAATAAAAATTACTGGATACTGAGGTATCAAAGGTAAAAGAAAAGAAAGGTCAAAGAACCTTACACAGCTGTAATAAGCCGAATAAGGGCTTTATAAGATCTTATAAAGTATGTGTGCTACGTGAGTAGAATAGGCAAGTAAACCAAGTAACAGTTTCGAATGGTCATTAATATCCAGGTCCATTCCTCTTAATTAAGCTCTGAATATTCAATCTCCAGTTATTAAATACCCAAACTGCAGGACTGAAATACTGGAGGGTAGCCAAAACTTGCTATTGTTTCATTTAAATTCTATACTGAACTAGAAAAGTTTGTAGACTAATTGGGTGGTTAACTTATTAGGTACCTATATAATAATATATTATATATGACAGCACAACCTAAATTATATAAAACAATTTAAACGGATTATATCGCGTATATTAATTATTAGACCCTTCTCTGTTACCGTTGTCAAAGGTTCTGAGTCAACCTTCGACAATGGTAACTGGAAAGCTACCAAAACGGCAGGAGGACGGAAGGAAACGGAGGTTTTATTTAAATGTGTGACAGTCGCGGAAACTGAAGAAGATACAATACAATACAATACAATACAATACAAGTACGCTTTATTGCACACCAAAAACATTTACACAAGAAATCACATATAAACAAATTAAAAACGGTAGACAACAGGCGGTCCTATCGATAAAGAGCGATCTCTTCCAGACAGTCTTTAACTATTTATAGAATGGTAGGTAGGTAACCACATTTTTTCCATTCTTAGCAATATTGGTTAATCTTGTGTCATTTTTAAAAGCTTTTATTTTTAACTTGCATTGTATGTATGTATGTATCTAAGTATGTTTGTTCGGGTGAAATCTTGCAACTCAATTTTGAAGCAGATATCGTCAACCGATTGAGCTGAAATTTTGCATACTTACTTAACTTTGATGACAATACAATAATATGGTGCCATGGGGCTGATCTGATGACGGAGCCGGAAGGTGGCCATAGGAACTTACCGAGCTTGGGCTCTTTAGAATCGTCTCAGTGAGCATTTGATGGATATCCAAAGAAAAGTACAGTCGGCTATAAAAGCTTGCCACTAAAATGTAATTTTTGACAGAAACTTATTTACAATGAAAACTTATCTTGCTTATCTTGGTCTGCAACTAAATATAATGTTGTTATTTGGCTCATTGACCGAGTGAGTGAAGCTTCCTTTTCAGCTTGGGCCTAAATGTAGCTCTTATGTTCAGATGCTTTCCAGCTGTTCTCGCCTAGAGTTCGCAATTCACAACCGATTCTCATGAAATTTTGTGACAAGTTTCGATAAGGTTGTACCTATGTATAATAAATATGAATATATATATTTATCACAAATATCAGCAATTTCGGACAAAAGTTATGAGGTCTACGCTCAAAACTAGTCATGTTTATATGTAAATGCATCTGGATAACCATTTCTTTGGCCAACACCACAAAACATACTTAAATAATGCCGTATTCTCCTCTTACATAATGAAGTACCAATAAGTTAAGTGAAACCAATTTGAGTTAAACCCGTAAACTGGATAACTCATGGTTTACTTAATTGCTTAAACGTTTTCACAAACTACGTATAAAGATTTAATCATGTTAAAGCATAAATTTAATTCCCAAGTGTCAGCGTTTGCGGAGTTCTCGCTCAACGGGTATAAAACTTATTCAAATAATAATTATTCCATTTGGTACAACAATTCAGACATTACGTATAATATGATATAATTAATTAATAGATATTAAGGGAACATCTTACACAAATCGACCCAGTCCCAAACTAAGCAAAGCTTGTACTATGGGTACTAGGTGGCAAATATACATAATATATAAACACATTTACCGGGTGTTTCCTGTAATAGGAGCGATAAATTAAAACATAGATTCTTCGCTTGAAACTGGACCACATTTGTTAAGCAACTTCTGAAAATAACGTGTATTAAATGATATTTTGTAGAATAATGTTTAGACAAAGAAATAATGTATTGCGAAATGTCCGATATTAGTAGAGTGACAGCTATGTCAATGCTCAGGGAATGTCAATGTTGGACGACGTACATTGTACAATAAAATTCTGAAAACCGACTTTTTATAAGGTTGCTGAACAAATGTTGTTCAATTTGAAGAGTAGAATCTATATTTTAATTTATTGCTCCTATTACAGGAAACACTTGGTATAGATAACATTCACATTACACCCAGAAACAAATATTCGAGTTCATCACACAAATATTTGCCCTGGCCGGGATTCGAACCCAGGACCGCCGGCTCAGTAGGCAGCTGCATTACAAACTGAGCCAACCGCGTCGTCATTAATGATAATGATATGACGATGAAAATTATATAAAGCCTAAATGGGGTATTCCTTTTATGACCCCCTTTCTTCTATTATTGTATTATAGGTTATTTAGATTTAGAGTAAGGTTTTATAGGGTTTATTTAAATTTATGTGAAATTGTATATTAAATAAATACTTTTAAACAAAAAAAAAAGGGTAAAACAAATTTTTACAATGAGTTTGAACCCCACCTGAACCATTAAATTTTTATATAAGTACTTCGCATCATTGTAAACATTAAGCGTATTTTTCCTTGTCCAATTTCGTAAACAAGACTCTATATATCTGAAAGTTTGACGTTTGTTAGACGTTACACACAGAAAAAGAAAGATTCAGATGATTCAGAATCCTGTGGTGCTTAATTTTCTAATTTATTCAAAGGTTAACTGGGAGAAATAAGCTTACAGGGATGATTTCGTCTTTATACACATCTATTATAATATAAAATGTCCGCTACCCAAAGGTTGCCTGGAAGAGATCGCTCTTTAACGAGAAGACCGCCTGTTATCTACATCTATTGTATTTTAAGTTAATTTCAGTGTTTGTATTTCTTTCGTGTTGAGATGTGCAATAAAGAGTATTCTATATATTTATTGTGTTTATGTATTTGTTATGTTGTTCTTATCTGTGCTTAGTGGTAACTAAAATTATGCTAATTTTACACAACTTATTTTGCTTACTAGTAGCCCTCAGTTTGTCAGTCAATAGTTAATTAGGGCTTCTGTTAACAAATCTTTTTTATTCAGTGTGTGTACAATATTTTACATACATATATCGTTATGTGTTACGCGTTTGTCGATGTTCAAATCCGATCTTTGTCTCTCAATCCGGATAAGAACTATCAGAAACAATTACAAGTTGGGAGTTGGGTCCGACCGGCCTGGATTTCTCCGATAGAGAAATTCAATCAATGGTACACATAACTTATAATAGATTTATATGGATGAATCTTACAATAACACAGTTGACATGGCTTTTGTAATATACCTCACACCAATGCTCAATTTCTCAACTTATTTCTCTATCCAGTCAAGTTGTGAACATGATAAACAAGAAAAAATTACAATAGCTAACTTGTCGAAATGAAGCCGGCATCATTGGTACTCTGCCGCAGTGCCGTGAACTGTATCATAAAATTGATCCGATAATGGACCCTGGAAATGTCCACTGGACCTCAAGATTGGTTGAACGTAGACATGTGCGGATTTCACATTTCGATTCACCTCTAGTAGTATGACACGTCCCACAACGTGCGACAACCAACGATGTTGCACGTCATTCAAAATTACCAATCAGATACTAGCAGGCTAATTTCTTTGCAAAAGTGGCAAAAAAATGAGACCGGGAAACGAACCCGGTACCTCTGGATTACCGATCCAGCGTGTTAACACGTTCACTGCGGCAATCTAAAACTCTGTCCTGAATTTCAGTGCGTTACGGGGCCTGATTGACCCCGTAGTGGTTTTCGCCGTGATGCGTTACGGGTATAAAAGTGCCCCGTACTCCCCCGTCAGTTAAAACTGCTCTTAAATCGTAAAATCATATTTTTATACAAATTTGTTTTCATCAATTCAATGAGTATTGGCCGGGTGCAGCGGTCGCGTAGGGAAAGCGAAAATGATCGCAGCGCTTGATGTGGCCAATAGTGGTAACTTTGGCCTCTCTGTTTCTGTCAAACGTCATACCTTTGTTATAATGCTTACGTTTTCTACTATAAAATAATAAACTGAAATAAGTAAAATGGGTCACGAATACGATAGGTGTTCTGTGGTAAACTGCAATAATACAGGACGAAATAGCAATTGCAAATGTTATGCTTTCCTACACCGAGTTGGAAACAAGATCAGAAAATGAATTGGATCGCTGTTGCTAGAAGAATAAAGTAAGTGTATTAAACTGAACATATTTTTATATATTTAGTGCAATAATAATAAAATGATAGAATGATTACCATGTTTCAAAAATATGAAATGTAGAATTACTTATAATTTGTAAATGTTACTTATTGTTTGTTTATTAATGTGCCAAAACTAACAGCTTCCCTTTACTCTCAGTTTGAGGCTGAAACCTTATGTTCTGACCGATGCTTTAGAAGCCAGTTTTGAAAATAGTAGTAATTTTACCAACATAATAAAACATTATTTTTTTACTTTAATTTGTAAGGAAACAACAAAGAAGTAAATTGACATAATAATATTAAACACATATATAATAATTACTTTCTTCAATAAAGCTAAGAACAAAATGTGTTTCACATTAAAAACAAACAGATTTTGCACTTGTTAGGTGCTCTACAATTAATATTTTAAATTTTTTACCTTAATTTTGTTGCGTCCATTATTTAGCACTTTTGACAGAGCCCCGCCAAAGTTGTGAACGCTAGGTGGCGCTAACGTCATGCACCCGGCCAATAATATGACATATGTGACCCTGCTTCCGCACGTAGACACGATGAAAGGTTAATAAATTAGAAGGAAAAGAAAGTACGGGGTTCTATTATCCCCGTATCGCACTAGAATTGACAGAGTACGGGGTTTAGCGGACCCCGGACCGCACAGACTTTGTGTTTGTCGATAAGTTGATAGTGATGGGAATAAAAACAAACGATACATTTTAATCATAATTATGTTTTAAACGTGATTTAAACTGTATATTAAAAAAATTAAACAAGTGGAACAGTCTTAAGTCACTTGACTAACATACAAAATATTGCACATACATTTAAGCTGTATTTAATGTTCTAAATGATAACAATTTAAATACATAAATAAACACTCTTCTTAGTAAAAAAAATATCAATAATGTAATAATGTAATCTATAAGCAAACTGCTATGTGACTAGACCTTAAAATTATTATTTTCGATATTAGACTATCACTGTAATAATTACTGCTCATTTATTTTACTTTTCTCATAGAAGCAGGTTCCTAAGTACTTCTTTAAGTATTATATGCCAAAATAACAATTTTACAATTGATGTGAAACTGAATTACTTACTCCACTTTAGCGTAGAAATAACTGTATTACTTAAGTAGTAACTAGTGCATGCTGTGTTTGCCTATAATTGGTTGTGCATCAAACTTATCTCCTTATAAATTGTCATTATTGAATGTTGTGATGTAATAACTGTTGGTGAACCTTAAATAAAAAAAAAAAAACACAGTGGTTTTTGGCACTTACGTACACATAGTTTTCTCCGTATGATCTTATCTGCGATACAATTTACCGATACCGATAACAAGACTTGCAATTATGACTGCACTAGTGACACTGACCTCATTAGCCCGTACGGGTGAGCTAATATCTATACGGGGTTTTCAGTACCCCGTATCGCACTGGAAGACAATTTTTGTTCTGTGGTCGGTACGGGGTTCGTGGGACCCCGTTTATCTTTTATATATCACCTGAAAGGACTTTAAAAAAGGATCATAATTATATATTTGTGTCTATTGTTGACCAAAAAATGCCAAAGTTACGGGCTCCGCACCAGCGAGTAAACTCTGTTTTTTGTCCTCCGCACTGAACGACGACGTCGTACGGGGCTCGGAGGCCCCCGTACCGCAGTGAACGTGTTAACCTCCCTTATGCCAGATAACCTTTTGAAATTTTCCTTATGGTTTGTGTGTTGATCTTTGCAGTGTTACTTGAAATGCTTTATACCTAAACATAATTTGTAATGTGGTAATGTAATGTCTCATTTGGTTTTCATGTGGGTACACCACAATTTTCATTTAAACCATAAATACAAAGATCAAAGCTTAAAGAAAATTTAAAAAAAGGAGCTACCTGGTGGAGGAGACCGTGAATCGAACCTGGTACCGGGTTATTAAAAATAATGATACACTACATGTTTCATTAGTTTTTTTTAATGAAAAAAGAACATTTATTCGATTTAAGTTAGTTATTGTTTTTTTACTTCTTTATAAAATTACTATGATATTTCCGATATAACGCGTGATAAACGTTCCGATATTTGTGCTACAACCCGGATAAGAAACTATCAGAAACAATTAGGAGTTGAGAGAGGAATTAGACAGCGGCTCGGGCTCCGACACGCGCTCAATCAGGGATATTGAATGTTACCGGCATGCGGCGATTCAACCTTAATAATAATAATAAGCGTATTATCTCCGGTTGTTCTCATCTTGCTAACGGCGAGTACTTGCACAAACATAACCAAGTAGCCAGAATCATTCACAACTTGTCCCTCGATACGGTCTTGTGGGTCTGAGGTGCCGTACTATAAGTACGCACCGATACCAGTTCTCAAAAATGGTCGTGTCACGCTTTATTGGTATCGATCTATCATCATGGACAGGACTATTGTAGCCAATACGCCTGATATCGTGTTGGTAGATCGCTACAAGCGCCAGGCAGTGCTCGTCGACGCCCACACCACCAACCTCGTGAAGGCCGAGAAGGACAAACTCAGCAAGTACCTTGACTTGGCTCACGAGGTGACCGCCATATGGGATGTTGACTGGACGATCATTGTCCCGATAGTCGTTTCGATGAACGGTCTTATCTAGACACGCGGCAGCGTGTCAAGCCAAGTTCAAGCAAAGGAACTGGCTAGCCAGCGCCGAGTGTAATATTAAACGAACCACTTGGTGCCACTTTTAACCCTTCTATAACTCAAAACCTCTTTAACGTAAACACATAAAACTACGTGTGTTTAATTATATCTATAAGGACATCTAGAAGCTCAAATTTCATGAAGCTACGATAGCTCAAATGGTTATGAAGGTCAAAAAGTCGTAAATTTTAGCACTGACTGACTGACATATAGTACCTAAACTTAACCTACTTCCAGATGACCTAGAAGAATGAAATTTGGAATCCAGCTCGGTAATTGTGTGTAAGTCCCCATACAAAAAAAAAAACATTTTTAAATTGTAGCGTTGGAACCGTTACAAGCAGATATTTGAAACTGTGCCAATATATGTATTATTATATTTGCTATATAACAAAAATATGAAAATAAAGTTAAGTAAAAAAATAAGTGGTGTCCTTATACAAAAAACTTGTAATCCGCGCTAAACATCCGGCCAACGGTGTGTTGTTAAACGTAGGAAAATAAAGTAATTAACAAATAATAATTAAGTAATTTACACATCATAATAATTTCTGTACAAAAAGTAATGATATCCCACCAAAAACATAAATGTTAAATGAGAGCCAAGTTCAATATCGCATGCCACGTTGTCGACTACGCCGACAAAATAATTGAGATCTATATGGGTGCCAAGTTCTTTGCTACTTCATAGTTAATATACATATATGTTTTAATTAAAACAAACAATTATTTACTCAATGCATATATGTTTCTTGGAGTGTAATTTAATATCAAGATTTGACTTGGCTAGTTTTCAAATATAAGTAGCCATTTGCATATAGTGTTTTTAGCGCTCCGTAGGAATGTTGACCATCATTTCTGACTTTTAGAGCAGTCTAAGCGTAGTTAACCCCATCTAGATATTTGACCCCAATCAAAAATAGAAGCGATTGACATCCTCAAGAATTGTCTACATGTCTATTTAGATTCATGTCATGCACTAGTTCGCTACTGCGATGGCGGTATCACTGGGCGTTTGAAAGGTTTCTCACTGAAAGGTAATCGAACTCGCGACCCGTGTGGCAGAAACGTCGGGAAAACGTACGTTTTTATTCCTTTCTCGATGTGTTTTCAAATTCCTGTCTGTATATAACCTGTTTTGTTTTTAATCATAAACGTTAAAAAGTTTGCAAGAATATACGCTTACACGCAAAAACAACGAAACAGATTTCCGTAAAACTTTTCAGTTGTATAGCTTAGATATTTTGTTACATAGGTAGCTAATTTTGATAGGTTTCTCCACTGGAAGGTAACCGAACTTGCGACCCGTGTGGCAGAACTGTCGGGAAATTTCCCAATTCAAGATGTTTGTACTACGTGTTTACCTATAATTGGCAAAATAACTTGTTTGTTTCTATTGATATCGTAATATACGTTATTGTAATGTTTTGTTGCTAATCTTTTCATACATATCATCCATGTTTCACGAAAAATAACCGACTTTAACGAGAATCGTTTTCTAGAACAAATAAACAAGTTACTATAAAATTGTCTTTGATATGTCTATAATATTTGAGGAATTCCAATTTCCTCATAGATCTCGTCATCAGGCCATTACCAATTTTATACGAGACCAATGCTCCTCATGCTCATGACCGGTCTTAACTCCACACTGGAGTACACATTGAACTACTAAGTACTTGACGGCAGTTTAGTGGGAAAGATTGTGATAAACGAATGAGTCCTTGCCATCACTAGCGTATCATTTGACAGTAAATCCATGTCAAGAATTATCAAAATAACTTTTGTTGAATTGTCAGAAAAGTTTGCCATCGTTTTGTTCAGGAAGCGGTAGATTAAGATGCTCAAACAGGCAAACCGGTAGAAATCATTCTGAAGCAGGAGTCGTTACCGGTATTCATTCAAATTCAAATATTTTTCTCATTTCAGGTTTTATTTCAAACGTTGCTGAATTGAATTTAGGTAATGATATAGAGCTTTGAAACTAGCTCACTAAAATATAGAAATATGTAGGTAATAATAATCGTAATACCAAAATCAAATACCGGTATTTTTGTATGGAGCCAAATACCGGTTTCCGATCCCTGTTCTAAAGACGCCTCGAACCTGTTAATTTATCAAAATATTCTCAACGTTCATAACAAATATTCCCAATAATGTTCAAGAAATGAGTTACGTTACACACGAAAATCATATCACGTCGTTCGTAAGAAAAATATTATTAGGTATTGGGAAGAAAGCATAAACGCCAAATGCGATAATTTTTTACGCAAATTGCTATTCTTACGCGTCAATAACCATTTAGAGATTTTTTTCCGCAGATCACCATCTATAGGGAAAACATAGAGGGGATGCCCTATTCACTATGGGTGTTCCACAATGCAAAGCTGTGATCATTCATTCATTGTACGAGCAGAACAGTGCTCAAACTCAAAAGCCAGGCATTATCTACTCAAAATGTAAAAACCTGTAATCATGCCACTTTTTGTGCGTTTTACATTCAAACTCTTACCACTGACGGCAAACGCATTACTTTATTTTTAGTTGCCATTAATTTAATAAACAAACCACATTTCACTTCACTCGCACTGGGTTATTGTTTTGTTTTCGAGTTGTTTTTGTTATTGAGTTGTTTTGTTCTTAGGGAGCGCGCGAGGACGCTGCGTCCCGTGCCGCGGCCGTTCTGATACTGAAGTACGAACTCGTACTTCAGTTACCTACTGAATCGCGTGCCCTGAT
This sequence comes from Apotomis turbidana, assembly GCA_905147355.2. Lineage (NCBI taxonomy): Eukaryota > Metazoa > Arthropoda > Insecta > Lepidoptera > Tortricidae > Apotomis > Apotomis turbidana. Next base: position 5,377,875 of record LR990299.1, on the reverse strand, counting down.
GGGACACTCAACAACGCAAACGGATTGTCTTCAAGTTGTTAATTAGTGGAATTAGCTCGCGACAGGCCTATTTTACTGTTCTGTCTGAAAAAATGTTTAAGTCTTAAACTTTTGGGAAAATAAATGTTAGATTTTATAAAAATAACCAAATGAGATCGCTTTTTATCGTTAATTTCAAACGACATGCTGTTTTTTATTGCTAAAAGTTGCGACTTTGAGAAACTTTTACTTCAGTCATTGTATTTTAGTTGGACAACTTCAGTTAACAAGAGTTTTTGTAGATGCCTAATTTAACTTTGGAAATGTCTCAAATAACTTTTTACACGATGGAAATTAGTCTTATTTATTAAAAAATTGCTAATAAATTTTAGGATACGGTTACGATAGCTTTAATTAATTATATTTATTAAGTGCCATTTTAATTAATTGTCAGGTTACAGTGGAGATTTTTCCGGGGAAAATTATGTTTTTTTATTCTACCCCGTTAATATGGAAGCTGTAAAGTATCTGGACCGCTGGAAACGTCGTTAGTAGTTTCTTTGAATAGCTAATATTCACAAATATGTATCCGCACTGTGGCGGTTTACTATTCTAGACGGGTCTATACCTATTGACTCCTAGAATTATTTTCCGTTAAATTAATGTTTCATTTAACCGAAAAATCATTTCGTAGAAGGTATTTTTTTTAAACGTATATACTATTTGAGATTGTTATAAAGCAAACCTAATCTAACCTAAAATTGAAAGTATATAACTGAACCTTATCAATAGGATGATATTTAATTATTTTTTTTCGATAAAAAATATACGATATCCTCGTGAGGCCCAAGCCCAAAAACGACAGGTAGGCCTAAACACCCACTGTACCTCGCAAAGTACACTTTCTTTCTTTCTTTAAACTGTCTGGGCTTTAGTTACAAGTGTTACTTTGTACTTTGTGGGCCTCACGAGGTTATAGGGGAATTAAAATTATGCGAAATGATTTTCGGCGTCAAATGGCTCGTCTTTAAGACATGTTGCGTAATATATTCCTAATTATTATGAACCGCAGAACTCGCACTTGGCTGCGGTTTTTTTTTTATGTCTAATCGACTTTTTGACTGGAACACCAGTCAGTTTCGACCTGTGATTTAGAACGCAGAGCACTACTTCATGTTTCTAATTATATCAGCCGCGAACTAGCCGCGTGAGAAGCTACGAATGTAGGTATTTGTTATATGATATTGTATAGGTACTTACTTACTATAAACCGTATGTAAAGAGATATACTATATATGTGTGACATTTTTAACCAAAACTGACCAGTTTTCTCGCTTGTATAATAGAAAATTATAATTATATATATACCTATACTAGGAGACGCCCGAAACTTCGTCAGCTATTTTTTTATTTACCGTGGACGGGTAAAAAGTATTCTATAACCATCTTTGGATGTCCAGCTATCCCTGTACCAAAAGTGGTTAAAATTTGTCCAGCCGTTTCGTCGTGATGTCAGTGGTAATTATGTCCAACAGGTGGCGCCAGACTGGCATGGCGCCGCGCGCCCATACAAAACAAAATACGATCCTGCATCACGCTATTAAGGTTTTACCTGAAATAATGGCCTCTAAACTGAATTTCTATACAATATATACTCGTAGGGTACCCTTTGCCTGTACCGGACAATATACTTTTAGTTGAAAACGCCACGTTAAAAACTAATGTATTTTATCAATGTTCAATGGATGCAAGCTAGCCTTTGGGAAAATAATAATATTTATAATATTTATATTTCTGAGAACGTTTTCTAGTCGTTGAATACTAAAGTAAGCAAGGAAAATAATATATTATTACTTACAAGGAAGGACATATTTTTTGTACGTAAAACTCATAATTCTTACAACATAAATTGAATAATAAAATATTACCATTTGAATTTAGTAGAATCTGAATGTTTGTGACATCAAAGAATCATGTTTTTTTTTCATCTAATGAAAGGCCACGGGCTTAACAAATTAACATAATGTTATCTTTCATTTTCCGGTTAAGTTTTATCAAAATATCATATTATCGTCATAGGGTGTATTTTTTTTCTGTATTTTTAACCTAATATTTTAATGATCGCTACCAGGTTATGAAATTTACGAAATGAAACAGAAACGATAAAATTTCAAATGAAAGTTTATAATATCAGTAACTTCTTTTGAGTGATAAACAAATAAATAATAAACAAACACTCATGAACAAAATGCAACTGTTTTGAGTAGAGCTGAGTGTATAACTAAAAATGAAAATAAATACTTCAAATTTAAAAAAAAAAAACTAATTCAAAAAGTATGATATTAAATTGTTTACTTGAGCCAACTTCGGAATGTAAAGTACCCGCAGTACACCTTTAACACCACGTAGTATATATGTAGTATATACGTAGTATATATATACATGTACTAATAGCTAAATATCGTCATTGAACACCTCAAAAGTAAACCATATCCTATCTCGCTTTAAGTGCGTTAAACTTTGGCACCTCGAATTATTCATGTCATGAATAATTCAGAAATTAATTCCTAATAAATATTATTTTTTACTCTCAACCGATAATATTCAATAAAATACCCTAATCGTCATTCTATGTCTTAAATGTTTTTTAAATATAATAATTCGAAATGTTCGGTACGATTTGCCGCTACTGTATACTTATTAACTTCAATGTACAGATATTTCATTAATGTAATATATTAATTGTATAGGATTATAACGCTTTCTCGCCCGCCTCTCCTCAGGTTTCTCGGCGGGAAAGATGATCGATTTACTAATTGGCAGATTACGTCACAACCGCTATCATTTTGCATTATTATCCCGTTGACTTGATCACACGTACCGAGAAACGAGTGAGACAGCAATTATGTTTCTCAGCCGAGAAAATGTGTCTAAGCGATTAGCTGTTTACACATGCTTTGAAAATAGCACAGTCAGTTGAGCTCTATTGAGACTTTCAGAGACGATGGATCGTAAAAAAATCGCCACGCGAGACGTTCAGACCTGCCGAGTGACCGAGTGAGACAGTGCGGGTAAGCGGGAGGTGGACTAGGCGTAAAACGGGAGCCAAGTTACTGTCTCGACGCTTAGATCGGCCGAGCTCTCGACGGTATGTGATTACGTACGATGGTTTAATTTAAATAAAAATTGTGTTATGTTCCCACATTAAAAAAATTAGACTATAAGTGTGTCATAAATGTACACATTATAAAGCATAAAAGAATGCGATCAGTTAATATGGGAAACGAAATAATCGTGTTTTATCCAAAATGGAGGATTTTAAAGTGTTGTTAAGTGATTACATTTTCTAGTAGCTCTATGTAGGTACCAAGAGTTCATAACTGAGGCATGAATTACAGTCTCAATTATTGCAAAACTACTCATACATATCTAATAGAGCGACGCTAAGGAGATAAGGATGACATACGCAGGGATTTGCATCTCGGGTATACCGTGACTTGAAGGATTTAGGGTTATTGTCTTAAATAGAGCAAGCCCGATAAGCGAAAGTATAATATATCTGCTGTCATTTGACATTATATAGTTCTGTAGTAGTACTAGGCGCTCATAGTAACCTAAGCGTCAAATACAGTCCGAATAATTGCGTAACTACTTATAATATGATCTTATATCCAATAGAGTAGGTAACGCTTATGAAAGATATATGTGGACACTTAATCTCGAGTATTATTATCTTAAAATAGAGCAAGCTGATAAGCGAAAGCATGTCTACTGTCATAGAGTTCTGTGGAACTAGGAGCTCATAGCAACCGAGGCTGAGAATACAGTTCGAATAATTGCGAACTACTCGTGTCCAATAGAGCGACAGTAAGGAGATGAGGACGACACGCGTGGGGATTTGCGGGCACTTCTCGGGTATTCCGAGACTTGAAGGATTTGGGTTATTGTCTTAAATAGAGCAAGGCTGATATCCGCAACTTGTTTACTAAAAATGTGACATAAATACGCTAGTTTTACTGTAAATAGTTATACGCTTGTAGTTAAACGGTTCTATTGTTTTTTACACTTTCATCGCGTCAAAAAAGTATGTTATTAGCCAAATTTTATTATTAGTACAGGTGAAAAACTTAACTAAGGGTGTGTAATGTGTCATTATATAAAAATTGGCAAATATAGACCTATATTTGAATTTTGACGTAACTTCCATACACATTTTTGTGACGGGATGCTCTAGAGCACAAGTAAACGATTGATAAATGAAACAGCAAATTATATTAGTACTCTATTGTATGATATAAACGTCTAAAGGTGAAGTGTCATAAAATTGTTGTGATTTTTATGGCACAGAATAAGACTACTCATTCAAATCCATACAGCCAGCAATAAACACATTAAAACCCAATAATTTTGAATACTGCTACATACAACTATTCCCTTAGTTAAGTTTATCAACTCGTTATTAAAGTTAACTAAGCACCATTCACGTTTGATTCGTAAACAAATTTAGAGTTACTGAACGTTGTTTTGACAGAGAAACCTTAACAACTTTGAAAAAACAAATGTTCAAATATTGCACGATTCATAAAACAATATACTTAACAATTTTGCTGAATTTACTATGTTCACAACAAGGCATAGAAATCTCAACTTTATTCTCATCATATTATAGGGTATTACATGAAAGAAACTCGTAGCAAGTGCTACGCCGTAGCAGCCGGCGTAGACAATGAGTTTCGTAGAAACATACATAATCAAGTGCTACGAAGCTACGACTTATGACTGTCGTTCGGAAGGCATTAGGGTCGAGCGAGCGCGAATGAACTTTCAATTGTTTTAAAATTTGAGATAAATTTGCTTCGATATTGAAGAAGTGATATATCGATATCGAGAAGGAAAAACGTTTTCGTCGCCTGTCTAGTCTACTTTATAACATAATATACCATCTTCACCATATCAGCCGAAAGACGTCTATTATAGGACAAAGGCCTCCCCCAAAGTTCTCCACAACGGTCTTGCACCGCTCTCATCTAATTTCTGCCCGTGATCCTTATCAGGTCGTCGGCTACCTTGTTGGGGGCCTTCCCAAATAAATTACTAAGCCAAATATATTACTATGCCAATAAAATACATATATACATACATGTATACTATGCCTAGGCTGGCTCAACAGGCGCCGCAAGCCGCGCTAAACTTACGTACAGTCAACCAATCTGATTCCTAGGCCATTTCGTACCTTGTCACATTGAACGTCAGTATGAAAGCCGCTTGAAATCTCATATCATTGTCACTGTGACAAGGTTCTATAGTGGCCTAGAAATCAAATTGGTTGACTGTACATATTTATTACTTTTAATTTTCAATATATATTTTTTAGGCCGTGCTGTTCCACTGCGGGGCAAAGGCTTCCCTCTCTTTCTTCCAGTCGTCTCTCTTTACGGCAGCAACAGACCAATCTTTTCGGAATGTGTCTAGGTCATCCCGCCATCTCCGTCGTGGTCTGCCGCGACGCCGTACTCTATTAGGTGGGATCCAGAATTTCAGAAGTATTTGGCCTATTAAAATACATACGAAATGTGTTTACCTACGTCGTAGAAGTCGAATTTCACTCGACAGTTTGTTTCGATCGGCTCGTAATTCATCATCAGGGGAGCCGATCAGTCGCGGCGGCCATTACTGCGGTCGAATACTGCGCGCTGCTCTATTATTATTATTTATACAGGGTGTTTTTTTGTCATGGAGCAGGAGTGAACGGGGTACTGGGAGGGGTCACACTGAGCAACTTTCACTATGGGGACAACCACGAAATCTCGAAAAAAAATCTCCTAACTAAGAGTTAATTGATACTTAGTTGATAGTTAAGTATCAATTAAAAGTTAATCGATAGTATTTATTTCCGAGATTTCATGGTTGTCCCCATATTGAAAGTTGCTCAGTGTGACCCTCCCCAGTACCCCGTTCACTCCTGCTCCATGACCCAAAAAACACCCTGTATATTCAGCTTCCACGACCCGAGTAAACCCGTTTAATATGTATTTTAATATAATCTGGGATTTTCGGGAGTTTTCAATGTAAATTTGGCCTAATTTGAATTAATCTGCTTTGTAATGAAATAATGAACTTTATTCTGCAAGTACGCCACACGGGCACCTTTACATGTCTGAGTCTACCGGACTTTCACAAGAGGAGACTGTTGAGAACAAACGCCGAAAGAAACTTAACAGTCAGTATTTTTTTTTCAGAAAGGATAAGTACTTAACTATTACAGTGATATGAACAACTTCATTTGTACCTAAATAGTTATCTAGGTTCTTAATAACATACATAGTTTAGTTTCGAACTAGCCCTTATTTGAATTCAATCTAAGTATGAGCACCCACACGCTTAGAGAAGCGTGCAACTTAACAGATACAGCTACTGTCTTCGTGCTGCTAAAAGCTTAACAAAGCTTAAACTAAAGTTATCATCTTATAAAGTATATATTATAGCAAACAGTTCTGAGAAAGACGTGAGGATTGATAGATAGCACTTAACTGAATGCATACAATTACACTAATTGTATTTCTAAAATGACGTAATTAGTAATGCAATCCACGTCACTCGTGAATAAATTTGAGACTTCGGGACAATCTTGACAAAGCCTTTATTGACAGAATTAAAATTTTGACTTTGTGTCATTTCAGTAACGTGTAGATACCTAATACATCATCATGCATTTAAGGGTTAACTAAGGTTTACTTGGATTCACTAAAGCGTTGTCAACCTTATTGCGGAGTAGTGATTTATACTATGTGAGAAGATTGACAGAAAATAAATAAATATTAGTATAAATATGAAATGAATATTGGTAGGGTAAAAATGGGATGATTTATAATTTAAAAGATACTTTTGATTATTTTAGAAGCATGAGACTAAGTACAGGGGCTTACATTAGGAATGGTGTGTGCAACACTAATTTCGTATTACCTATTTGAAGTCATAGTCCAGTCCTGTATAAGTTAATGTCAACCCTGGTTCCTGGAATGATAAAATATTTGGCAGCCTGTTTGAGTGCCAGATGGTGGCCGCTGGCGTGGTTAAATAAAACGTTTATTTTGTTTAACAAATGAACTTATCGCAAAATTTGCTAACCGAGGAAAATATTCAAAAAGTGAAAAAAATTAAAATGAAATGAAAAATAGTTTATTTGGTTATAGATTATTCTAAACAGCCAAGGTTGGAGCCTCCTATTAAGCAATTAATTCTTGCTTGTGTCAGGAGACACCGCTCTTCCACAGCAATGAATGGTAAATTACCCATAATAAACTACTAGGCATCTTTATACTATTGACAACTTAAATACTACTGATTATTGATACATACTTAGATTTTAGACTTAAGTTACATATTAAATTAAACTAACGATAAGCCAGGATGTACTAATTGGTGTGCGCGCGCGCGCGCGCGGCGTGTGTGTGTGTGTGTGTGTGTGTGTGTGTGTGTGTGTGTGTGTGTGTGTGTGTGTGTGTGTGTGTGTGTGTGTGTGTGTGTGTGTGTGTGTGTGTGTGTGTGTGTGTGTGTGTGTGTGTGTGTGTGTGTGTGTGTGTGTGTGTGTGTGTGTGTGTGTGTGTGTGTGTGTGTGTGTGTGTGTGTGTGTGTGTGTGTGTGTGTGTGTGTGTGTGTGTGTGTGTGTGTGTGTGTGTGTGTGTGTGTGTGTGTGTGTGTGTGTGTGTGTGTGTGTGTGTGTGTGTGTGTGTGTGTGTGTGTGTGTGTGTGTGTGTGTGTGTGTGTGTGTGTGTGTGTGTGTGTGTGTGTGTGTGTGTGTGTGTGTGTGTGTGTGTGTGTGTGTGTGTGTGTGTGTGTGTGTGTGTGTGTGTGTGTGTGTGTGTGTGTGTGTGTGTGTGTGTGTGTGTGTGTGTGTGTGTGTGTGTGTGTGTGTGTGTGTGTGCGTGCGTGCGTGCGTGCGTGCGTGCGTGCGTGCGTGCGTGCGTGCGTGCGTGCGTGCGTGCGTGCGTGCGTGCGTGCGTGCGTGCGTGCGTGCGTGCGTGCGTGCGTGCGTGCGTGCGTGCGTGCGTGCGTGCGTGCGTGCGTGCGTGCGTGCGTGCGTGCGTGCGTGCGTGTGTGTGTGTGTGTGTGTTTGTTCCAGTATTTGTGTCCTCCAATATTATGTTGTGTACGTTAGGAGTGCTTCTGTTTCATCATAGGTTAAGTTTTTTATCCAATTGACTAAGGTAAGTCTACAGTGGACACTTACACTCTGTGAAGGGCCGCTGTACACCGTAACGTATTCTGTACGCGAATGTGAATATCATCGGCTCGTTGGTTGGAGTCGGTGAGCGTACACCCTAAGTACCGAAATTTGGCCACGCCTTTATAGCTGGTGTCATTTACCACCAAGCTATCTCTGCCACTCCTAGTATTTCGGTACCTCCTCATATGCAGGTACTCTGTTTTTTCCCGGTTAATTGTGAGACCAATCCTTCTTGCCTCCTCCTCAAGAACCTGGGCCATCCCCACCACACCTTCAGCACATTGTCCAAGTAATGCTAGATCGTCAGCATATCCAACCACTTTATATACACCATTCAACTCGACTCCTCCCTCCGAAATCCTCCATTATCGGTGAAACCAAATCGGCTAGACTGCGCTGGCTTGGCCACGTGGAAAGGATGGATGAGGATCGAGCTGTGAAAAGAGCTTATACCGGACAGCCACGCGGGAAACGTCCAGTCGGACGTCCCCGATATCGGTGGAGTGACCAAGTCATTAAAGACTTGATTGAACTTCATCGACCGGAATGGCGGGAGGTAGCTCAGGACAGAGGAGGATGGCGTTCTCTAGTGTCGGAGGCCAAGATCCACTTTGGGTCGTTGAGTCAGCGCAGTAAGTAGTAAGTAATGGCAAATTGCTTACTAGCGTAATAAGACTTACAATCAGGCACAGGAGCGACGTTATGCTTCCTTCTACGTTGTTGTGTATGTGGGTAATACGTAAGGGTTTTATGCAATCTTACTATACAATTTGCGATGTACAATTTACGCATAGACAATAGATCACAGTCCTTATATGTAAAGTTCAGTTGTGGGATACAAGTATGGTTTTGAGAATGTAACTTTAAGTAGGCATCTTTGGGCTCTCTCTACTTCAAGGAACCTGGTTTTACCGGCACCGCCCCAGCTAGAGATGCAATAGGACATGATCGACTGTGCTAGTGCAGTGTACAATTGCCTAAGAAGCTTAATAGTGGCCACATGACGGAGCACCTTAAAAACCCAAATCAGCTTTCTAATTCGCCCATTCATGTGTTCAAGGTGATCCTGCCAAGAGAGTCTCTGGTCTAAAATTACGCCTAGATATTTAGTAGCCGATACTTTGCTGATAGTAGTGCAATTACAAATTACAGAGTTGGATTCTATACAAGTATGAATTTTTAAATTAAGGGTTTGAGAGGGTTGTGTGTTTTCATACTTGGTGAAGCACATGTAGTTTGTTTTATGAGCATTAAGTGTAAGCAGATTGCTTTTAAGCCAGGTAGAGATTATAGCAAGTCCTATCTCTGCCTTAGCATACGCAGCCTCCCATGTGCTATCACTAAATACTATTACAGTGTCATCCGCGTAGGAAAACACACAACCATCGTGTCCAGAAAGGTTTGCCAGATCGTTAATATAAACTAAGAAGAGGGTAGGGCCCAGTACACTCCCCTGTGGGACACCAAACTCCATCTGCTGTTTATGACTAATAAGATTGCCAATCTTAACTTTTTGAGTGCGGCCATGTAAGTAGTCGGTAAACAGGTCAAGTGGCGGGCCCCTGATTCCCAGACGTTCAAGGTTTTTTAAAAGTATGGGTAGAGAGACGGTGTCAAAGGCAAAAGTATACTTTTAAATTATTTTTTATTTTTTTTAGACTCATTGAATACAATTTTGAATCATACATTATTTATCAAGGTTTATCGTTTGGTTCACTAGCAAGTATGTACAGAAAAAATATTTTACTAGGAAATTTAATATTTGTTATAAAATCCGATTAGGACCTACGATACCACAGACGGGTTACACAGATACACAAATATTAAACTATAACACCCCTCTTTTTTAGCAGGGCACTAAAAAGGTGAAGATTAAGAGGCCTTATTCCTTTTAAAAATTATTTTTTTCTTTTTATGACAAATATGTCGATAATTTCAACCAACTTTTTGAAGTGAATAATACTTTTCCCCGAGTTCTACCTAGTAACATAGTTATTTCTTTCTTACATTGCGTACAGTCGAAAAAACTAATTTTCCGCGTGAATTTTGTAAATTTCGAGTAGTTTTTGAAACAAAAATGAAAAATTCAAACTGTCGGTTTCAAATATATACCAATAAATCCCAATAGCCCTGTTCTAGGTAGTAACATCAATAATATGTTAAGAAACATGTTTGATCATGGAGAAAAATGTCTAAACAATCAGCATTTTAAAAGGAATAAGGCCTCTTAAGTACTTGTAAGTAATAAAATAGTTGGAGTAAACAGATGAAAGTGTTTCAGGTCGATAGCAGTGGAAATGGACAGGAAGTTATAAAAATGTCGACGCAGGCTTCTCGGAGTGGATTGGATTGATGTATGGCGCCGTAAAAAGGAGGCTGTGAATTGAAATAAAAGTGAGTGAGATTGCGACGAAGTTTTCAGGTCAAGTCTAAGGTTTAACTAAACCTAATTTTTTTTGACAACGTATTATTTTATTAGTTTTTTTTTTTCATATTAATGTCTTCTTTAAGTATTTATTATGTAGGTACCAATGTACCGAGCTGATTTGTAAGTAGTTTAGTACAACCATAAAGCATTACCGATCCCGTTTTGAAAAAAAAAAACTGTTCCGTTCAAGAAAAACGCAATAATGGATAATTTGCAAGGGCTAAAACAAGCCATTAAGGTGGAAGTACTAGTACTCGTTCGGTACTAATACGCGTCACCATACTTTCAACTGTAATAAATAAGATAAGATTACCGTTACTTTCATAGCAAATATAATGAATCGAATTTCACACGCAAAATAATAAAATATACAACCTGACTGCCTGCAAAAGCACGTGACATGTACTGGGACAATCCTATTGACTTACATTTCATTACATTACGAGAATTTTTTATATGATCATTATATGATATAAATACCATTTAATAAAGGTAAAAGTCATACCTCTCATAAGGGATGAATAAATTTGCGATACACGTGTAAATTAACGTACCTACTATTACGAAACATAAAATAAATATCCCTTGCAATGTCGAGTACTAGTACTTCCACCTTATGTTACGATCGAGAACAAATATATCTGAGTGTCATAATGGCTTTAAGGCACGTGTACGTAAACACTCTGCTTTTCTATTCGACTGCGAGAAAATAAAAAACGATTTAATTATTAAAATAGTTAAATTAAAACAGTTCAGATCAGAGAAATATCTAACAACTAACTCAGTTACTTTAAATAAATATAAATGAGTATACGTGTAAATAAATATCTGAAAACCTCATATAAATATCACCATTACTTTCCATTTAAAACCTAGGGGCTAAAACGACCACTTTAACTTCGCGAAGCTAAAATGACGTACTTAAGGAGAAGGAGAAATATATAAAAATATATTGTATACTCATACTCAAAATATTTTGTACTTAGCTGTGCTGTTTTTCTCTTAAAAACTTTCTACTATTTTTTTGGATTCCGTAGTCAACTAGGAACCCTTATAGTTTCGCCATGTCCGTCTGTCCGTCCGCGCCTTAGCTCCGTGATCATAAGTACTAGAAAGCTAAAATTTGGTATGAGTATGTGTACGTATCACGCCGACAAAACGGTAAAATAAAAATTAAAAAAAACACACTTTTTTTCGGGTACCTCTCGTACACTTAAAGTGAAGGTGAATTTTTTGTCACTAGTGTGTAGGGTGTTATTGAATAGGTCTTTTAAAAATAATAGGGGTCTTCAAACATTATTTTTTTATAAAGTCAGCAGTTTTGTAAATAAACGCTCTGAAAATAAAAAAAATAGCGTCCCCCCCATCTAACTTTTCAACCACGGGTCAAAAAATTATGTAAAAATTCATGAAAATGAGAAATGAGAAAACTATAATTAGGTATTGAATAAAATCGGTCGAGCCGTTTTTGAGTTACCGCAAAATTTCATAATTTTCTTTAAGATGACGTAAGTGCCGCGCGATGTCTTAATATTTCGAACGTTACACATAATTATGAGTTAAGTATAATCGATTACTTCCAGAAGGTAATAAGTAATTACAGTTACTTTGGCGTTTACGAACTTTTTATAGAGCTTGAAATCTTTCTTGTAAATTAAACCTCGGGCTTAATTTAAACCCGTCTATTGTGAAGGATGGGCAACTACGGATCCCTACACTGAGCGTGGCCCGACATGCTCTTGGCCGGTTTTATTTTTTCGTTAGAAGTTCAATATCCTGTTTTTAAGAATTCAGACCACCGTTCTAAAACTGCAACCCTTAAAACGTGCTACTTGACTTGATATTTATACAAAAGGTAGTATTGTAATTGTACATTCAGCTTCAGCACTTAAGTGAACTGAATGTTTATTCAGCAGCTGTCTCTTTCGCTCGCAAACACCTTGGTGTGAATTGTTTACGCCTCGCAGCTTGAAACAACAGAGGAATGTGATGTGTACTTTCGCCTACTTTCCTCTTAAAGTTACTATACAGATACATAGGTAGGCAATGCCGGATAAGTACTTTTTGTTGAACAACATAGCTGACCTAAAATAGAACAGATTATACTCACGTTCTACAAGCCGTTAAATAATAACAAAATTAGCCGTAGACATTTTCTTGCGGAATAGCAAAGGAAACTATTATCCAGTAATGTATAGGCTTATTGTTTTTTTTTTACTATATGTGAAATGTTTAATAATTATCTTACTAGCACTAAAAAATGTATTATATATATTGTTTTGTTCCCGCCCAGGTCTACGGGTAACAGGGGCGCATAAGCTGTGTACCCAGCAAAACAGTAATTCCTGACGGGTACATACACGGGCGCGATTCGCGCCTCTGAACTTAAATCTAGCTTATACATAAAGCACTAGCCTTCGCATTGAGCCGATGCCACCCAATTTCCAGCAAATTTGAGTTGGTGTATTGTGTAATGTGTGCGTATATGTAATTTGCTGGCGCGCCCTCGCCCTCTCGGCGTCCGGAACACCAGCCCCGTCCAAGTCACAATATTCACAGCAATTAAGAACCAAAGTATAACCAAATATTAACGAGGTGCCTTAGGCAAACAAACTACTCGTTTTCCAACAAAATATATGCAAAAGGCGTACACCGATAACGTGTCTTCAAATCGCCATGTCAAATTCTCAAGTAAAAAATTACAAGTCAAATAAAAGCAACCTCCAAAATCGTAGTGTCAAAGTGACGGCTCGGGTGCGTTTCGTTATATGCAAAGTAAGGTCGGTTGGAACCGAACATAATATATTGAGCTAGAAAGCTAAACTGTATACATTGAAAATAGAAATTTCATGAGCAGACAAAAACACCATCCGCCATCTTTGTCTTTAGCTTAACTGGCGTGACGTAGGCGATCCCGTGAATAAAGAGAGAATACTTTTATCTATGATGCGAATGATGTTTTTAGTTTAAGTTTCTTTTTACTGGATTGGTGTCGTCACTATAAAGGGCGAAAATGGCGGACAGCCTTTTAAGCATTTCAAAATTCAAAATAGAAATCACATTTTCAATTTGTTCAGCCATCTTCTACTTTTATGAACTGAGAAAATATAAATTTAGGTTTCCTATGTCAAATCAAATACTTTATGTTTTAATATTAGTTTAATACAATGTAACGTAAGTCAATTAGCCTATTACGGAATTTTAATGATATTGCTATTTTATCCTACAAAGGAATGAACATTTAAATCTGGCTGTTTTTCCGTTATTCTATTGTTTGCTAATTAGCTCACTAAAGTTGACCTCTTTAAAATGCAGACTGGCTGGTTCCAGTTAAGTGAGGCGGAGTTTTTAAAAGTACTTATTGTTGCAGTTTGCTGTTTCAAAGGTAACTTTGTTACTGACGATTTAAAGTTAAGTTTTGTAGTATATAGCGGAAGATTTGTGTTCTTTTGTAATATGAAATGAATCGAGTACTTAACTTGTTATACTGTGTCTCTTAGATCTTTTTTTATGGCGTGATTGTTATTTATATATACACAAGCAGTATAGTGATTGTTATTTTTCTCAAGCAGTATACTTAGTAATGATGTGCTGCCGGAAAGTTTCCATAATTTCTCAATTGAAAAATTATACAAGATTCTTGTGAAAGAATCCAAAATTTTCCAGATAACTTTGACTTTTTGCAACTTGCCCGTCCATAGTGCAATTTACTACATACCCAGGTAGATTACGTAAGTTTCGAAGTATGTAGGTACCTGAAAAATAAAGGGGCAAGGATTAGTACATTTATAGAACACTTTAGATTAAAGGACTTGGATGATTTAGGTTCCATGATAGAATGTAATTATGTGTTAAATAACAGATTTTAATATGATTTACAGTAGCGACAAAAACTCTATCAAATGTGTGTATTTTTTATGAAAGATGCCACTTGTCGCAATTAAAAATAGTAACACCCAAATGACAAAAGAAGATTGTAATAACAAAATGACCCCAAAATACCAATTATTATGTCACTTTTAGCAAATAAAGCGTCTATTTTTCTTTAAAATGGTTACTTAAAACAATGTCATCCATTGGTTAAAACTAAAATTTGTTTCAAAAGTGACAGCCACGTTACTGCGTATTCTCCCAACAAACTGTAGTGCATCAAAATGTGTATTTTACCTTGACATTTTGAAACTATAGTTACGTGGTAGCATAGAGTAAGGAACGTTTAACCTATGGTGGTAGTAAGATGGCGTTAATAGCATAACGACGCGGGCCTATGGTGGTTGCTTTTATCACGCAATAAAGAAGAGGGGGCTGGTCTGGGAGCGCCGTCCTACCAAGATCCTCCATCGTTCATCTTTCTGGTCTTCGGGTTAGCCGCTTATGCTGAGAAAAATCGTCATACATCGCCTTCTACAAGCAACGGAAATACCGCCACGATAACAACGAACGTAGACGACCGAGAGGATTACACGCATAAATTACCTGCAACTACGGAGTTACAACAATCATTATAGCATCTGTAATCTAGCATGTTATAGCATCTGTCACGTTTTGAGAAAATGCGAGTGTGAGTGACAGATGCTGTGTCACTTATTTATCACGCGATCAACGCAACCATCACAGGCCTGTACTTTTCGATATTTTAATGGTTTACCCCGTGTGCCACTTCACCCGACTGAACTTAATATCGGTAGCCATGACTAGACTTCAACTCGTGACATCCAATCGAATATTCCAGGTTTAACGGCGAGGACCTCCATTGTGTCCCAAGGAATCAGCCTGGCCGCAACAATCGGTCAAGCGCCGCCCTCATCAAATTTCTGCCCGTGATCCTAACCAGGTCGTCTGTCTACCTTGTTGGGGGCCTTCCACGCTGCGTCTTCCGGCCCTCGATCGCCATTCATGAGCCTTTCTGCCCTAATAGCCATCGGTTCTACGAAAAATGTGCCCCGCCCACTGCCACTTAAGTTTGGCGACTGTCTGAGCTATATCTATTTACAACATCGGTTCTCTTGCGTATATATCATCATTTCGGATTCGATCCCGCAAGGAAACTCCGAGCATAGCTCGCTCCATCGCCCTTTAAGCCTTCTTATGAGGCCCATTATGAGCGACCACGTTTCAGTGCCGTATGTCATCACTGACACACACATTGGAAATGACACCTGTACTTATCGATAATTAAATGGCTTACCCTTTGTGACACTTCACCCCACTGAACTTAATATAGCCAGTACACTTTAACTCGTGACATCTAATCGAATATTCCAGAATTAACGGCGAGGGCATCCATTGTGTCCCGAGAACCAGCCAGGCCTGGATACGAGATGAATACGCACGCAATTGTCCCATTTTGACGCAAAACTGCATTCAAAAGAAACCATTAGAAGACATATTCTTATGGTCCAACGTCCTATGGCAAAAAGGCCTGTCTAAGGACCAATTTGATTGCGACTGTGTAGGTATGTTACAACATTATTACGGAATTTATCAAGTCCTTTTCAACAATATGTATTAATATGAATCACGTTTCCTTCATAATAGAGCAAATCTTTTGAAACATTTTTGCCGAGGCCAGTTTATTCTTAGCAATTTTTATATAGGGGCCTTTAAGTATATTGTATCACACTAGTATTATAAAGGCGAATGTTTGTGAGTGTGTTTTGGTGTATGTTTGTTACTTCTTCACGATCAAACGGCTGGACCAATATTGATAAATTAGGGTCTGAAGGTAGCTCTCACACTGCACTGGATTAACAAATAGGCTACTTTTTAGGGTTCCGTCGCCAAATGGCAAAAAACGGAACCCTTATAGATTCGTCATGTCGGTCTATCCGTCCGTCTGTCCATCCGTACCTATGTCACAGCCATTTTTTTCCGAAACTATAAGAGCTATACTGTTGAAACTTGGTAGGTAGATGTGTTCTGTGAACCGCATTAAGATTTTGATGCAAAAATAAAAATAATAATAATAATTATTGGGGGCTCCCCATACTTAGAACTGGAACTCAAAAAATTTTTTTTCATCAAACACATACGTGTGGGGTATCTATGGATAGGTCTTCAAAAATGATATAGAGGTTTAAAAATTTTTTTTTTTTCTAAACCGAATAGTTTGCGTGACAGACGCTTCCAAAGTGGAAAAAAGTTGGTCCCCCCTCTAACTTACTAACTTCTAAAATAAGAAAATGAAAAATCTAAAAAAAACATATGATGTACATTACTATAAAAACTACCAACGAAAATTGTTTTGAACGAGATCTAGTAAGTAGTTTTATTTTAATACCTAACTTTGCACCTAGTTTATATGGGGCGCTATGCATACCAGGTGCAAACTTAACTTAACCACTTAGGGATGGAAAGTGTTTGTACGGAACCCTCGGTGCGCGAGTCCGACTCGCACTTGGCCGGTTATTTTTTTTAATCCCGTATATATGTAAGTTTGTACACTAGCCAGTAGACGTAGTTTTGAAATATATTTGAAATGGTTATATATAATAATGATCTTACTAGCTCTATAAAAAAACTTGTATTTTTGTGAAAGCTAGAAAGCTAAATTTTATCAATTTAAAATTAGAAATTTCATGAACAGTCAAAATCGCCGTCCGCCATTTTTCCCTTTTGCTAATCTGTGGCGTGACGTAGAATTACCTGTAAATATTCGAAATTCGACCGTCGTATAGTGCCATTCCGGTCACTCCAATATACTTTGACAGCAGATCGAGAGGGCCGGCACTATTCGAAGTCGTCAAAGTAGACTTTCAGTTTCGTTTACATGACCGATGACGTCACTATCAGAAGCGAAAATGGCGGACAGTGTTTTAAGCATTTCAAAATACAGGTTAAAAACCATATTTTCAAATTAATTTTTTTCAGCCATCACTTTAGCTTTCACTTTTATGAATTGAATAATATATATTTAGGTTTCCTTTGCTAAATACTACACGGAATATTTTTTTTTATTACAATTTGACATGAGGCAACTAGCCTATTAGATGTCAATTAATGTTCAATAATATTTTTCCTATTTTGGTAGGTACCAATTTTCTCTGTGATTTTTATTACATTGATTTCTTATAGAGTTTATATACTTCATTAAAAAATTATAAGCGTAAACAGAACCGTAATTATCAATAATAGCTGTCACAGTGTTATAAAATTTCTAAAATTATCGGTAACGAAATAGGAAAATTATATTGAACTTTAATTGAAGTCTTAATAGCGGATGCGACTGATGTTGAACTATACAGGGTGTCCCAGAAGTACCACGTCACAGTGACACTGGAGGTAGGTCAGCTCAAGAGGAACCCAACCAACCTAACATCACCTCAGTAAAAGTTGCACGGTTTTCGAGTTATTACCGAATTAAAAACTTTCGAGAATTTTCCCCTTTTTTCTTACATTTTTAGTACCAGCATCGACATGGAAAGCTCTTAATGACAGTTTTTTGTATGTATCAAATCATGAATAGCTAATCCAGAAGTGTAAAGTGTTATTTTGTCAGTATCTATTGTAAAATGCTCAAGAAAACTTGATTAATCTTGATTTAATTTGTCACAAAAACATGATTTTCAACTTTGACCATCTGCCATGTTTTATTTTTACTAGAAACGAAACAAACAAATAACGTCAATAAATAAGGCATGTTATGCAGATTCAAAAATGGTATAACACATGTATCTTACTGCGATAACATTAGGTATTCTTATGACTTTTGCGATGCCCTATCGAGCCAACTTAAAACTTGAACTCCGAAAGCAGACACTGATATGTGCTACAAAGATGCTGTGTGCAGCGATGACTCTTCTGTTATCTGATCCGATTATTTTGCCAAATGCACGAGGGCTAATAACTAATGTTTTTCTCCCTTTTGGAGGCTAGCTTATTCTAAAGGACCGGATAAAATCATAAAATGTCAATGACAATTAAAGTAGATTAATGGCTTTGGTTAGATTAGAATTGCGACCACAACAGCGCGCGAACCGAGCGAGCGAAGCGAGCGTGCCGCAGTAGCGGTCGGCGTAGCACTAGGACCGGACTGCTACCAGTAAAGTAGATTAATGGGTTAGGTTAGGTTAGAACTACGACCACAACAGCGCGGGAGCCGAGCGAGCGAAGCAAAAAGAGAAACGGTAGCGTTTAGGTCAGCGTCATCAATACCATCCCTACCACATCCAACGCGTCTAATCACTTCTTCCAGCCGACTACACACATCGTGTTTAATTTTGCCAAGAAATGATACAGATGTGGAGACAAAACCCGAATATCTTCAAAGTGTAAGTATTGTGGACTGACGAATCGGCTTGCAAAGGGGATGGATGTCTCAATTTACATAACGTCCATAGCTGGCAGACAGAAAACACATGAAGAACGAGAAAATCGGTCCCAATACCAATTCAAAATTAATTTGTGGAGTGAAATTCTTAATGGAATTTCGAGACCGGTCGAGTTACCTCCTATTCTTGATGGCAGAAATTATTTTAAATTTTTGCAAAATTCTATTAGAAGATGTGCCGTTGGCACAGAGACGAAGGATTTGGCACTAACAAGATGGTTGCCCGGCCCACTACGCCCGGCTAGTCCGTGAGCACCTCAACGAAACATTCCACGAGAGATGGATTGGTCGATTGGGACCAATTTGATGACCATCGCGTTTCCCACCAAACCCACTAAATTCTTTTATTGGGGGGATATTTAAAAGACTAAGTTTACGCGAAACCAATAAGCAGAATTGCGGCAACGAGTATTCGAGGCAGCCCGTACCATATCGGAAGTCAGTTTAAGAAAATTGAGCCGAAATTTTATTGAACGATGATTTTTGTGCATTAGTCCACGGGAGACAATTCGAACATTTATTGTGACCTAAATTTATCCCAATAAATAATTCAAAAATAAACTGTTTTTTATTGTCATTGACATTTTATGATTTTATCCAGTCCTTTAGAATAAGCTAGCCTCCAAAACGGAGAAAAACATTAGTTATTAGCCCTCGTGCATTTGGAAAAATAATCGGATCAGATAACAGAAGAGTCATCGCTGTACACCGCATCTTTGTAGCACATAACAGTGACTGCTTTCGGAGTTCAAGTTTTAAGTTGGCTCGATAGGGCATCGCTAAAGTCATAAGAATAGGTACCTAATGTTATCGCAGTAAGATACATGTGTTATACCATTATTGAATCTGCATAACATGCCTAATTTATTGACGTTATTTGTTTGTTTCGTTTCTAGTAAAAATAAAACATGGCAGATGGTCAAAGTTGAAATTCGTGTTTTTGTGACAAATTAAATCAAGATTAATCAAGTTTTCTTGAGCATTTTCCAATAGTTACTGACAAAATAACACTTTACACTTCTGAATTAGCTATTCATGATTTGATACATATAAAAAACTGTCAATAAGAGCTTTCCGTGTCGATGCTGGTACTAAAAATGTAAGAAAAAAGGGGAAAATTCCCAAAAGTTTTTATTTCGGTAATAACTCGAAAACCGTGCAACTTTTACTGAAGTCATGTTAGGTTGGTTGGGTTCCTCTTGAGCTGACCTACCTCCAGTGTCACTGTGACGTGGTACTTATGGGACACCCTGTATACAACCAGTGTAGTTATATGAATAAAATTAGCTTAATACTTCATGAAACAAAGAAAAAATATATATATATATATTTTGAAATATGTGACTTCAAAAGTAAGTACGAAAATTGTATGATTTATTTTTTTAAGACTGCGCCGAGCGAAATGTGAAAAAATAGGCAGTTGCCGTTAAGTAGACATTTAGACAACTTCAACTCGAGTTGTTTAATCCATTTCTAAACTAGATATTTAGCACTTCGAAGAATGTATTAACAACTTCTCCGTGGAAAAATTATAAGATTATTAATATTTTACCCTAGAAAACTAAGTGAAGTTGAACGAAAATTGTAAAATCATAAGCAGGCGTTAAGTGTTTTTTTATACTTTAACAATGAAAATCTATTCTGATTTTCAGTAAAAAATAAACAAATGAGGGTAGCAGAACAAATTTTAGAACCTATTTTGCCAAAGGATAAATTAAAAAACCGGCCAAGAGCATGTCGGGCCACGCTCAGTGTAGGGTTCCGTAGTTGCCCATCCTTCACAATAGACAATAAAATCAAATTTAACTTACGAGAAAGATTTCAAGCTCTATAAAAAGGTCGTAAACGCTAAAGTAACTGTAATTACTTATTACCTTCTGGAAGTTATCGATTATACCAGATTGAGCGAAATATTTTAATGCAGTATGGCACTTAACTAATATGTGTAACGTTCGAAGTATAAGAACACCGCGCGGCACTTACGTCATTTTAAAGAAAATTATGAAATTTTGCGATAACTCAAAAACGGCTCAACCGATTTTATTCAATATAGTTTTCATTGAAAGTTCTAATAAGGCCTTATTTTCATGATTTTTTCCATAATTTTTTGACTCGTGGTTGAGAAGTTAGAGGGGGGGGGACACTATTTTTTGGATTTCCCGAGCGAATATTTACAAAACTACTTACTTTATCAAAAAATGATGTTTGAAGACCCCTATTGTTTTTAAAAGACCTATTCAACGACATCCCACACGCTAGTGTTAGAACGGAAAAAAATCACCCCCACTTTAGGTGTACGGGAGGTACCGGAAAAAAAAGTTTTTTTTTTAGTTTTTATTTTACCGTTATGTCGGCGTGATACATACACATACTCATATCATTCTGACTTTTAGAACAGTCTTAGTGTAGGTAGTGTCATATAGACATTTGATCCCAATAAAAAATAGAATCAGAACGTATCTAGAATCCAGCCCTCGTCATTAAACAATATACATCTTCTTGCTACAGAAATGAGAAACTCATAAAGGATTTCAGAGGAAAAGTTTTCATTGCCGGGGAACTGCAGCCGTCGTCGCTGGATGTATCTGTGGCGTCGTAGTTTATAGACACGACGGTAGATGGCGCGAACGAAATGACGTAGGTAATGTTTTCGAGTTCAGAAATGAAAACATTTTGTTGTGTTTATTTGTTTAGTTATAAACTAAATAAAAAATGTAAAACACCCCCGATACCAGCAGGTCATCATAAGAGCCTTATTCAATGAGTGATATAGAAAACGCTACAAAACTGAACATAACTACATGGAATTCTTAGCTCCAATATTGGCTGAGATCTTGTCACTTGTTCCAATTAAAGCTTGGAAACTACTGGTCCTATTTCCACCAAACATATCTAAGAACCATCTCGACGGATAAGTCTTTCGATTAAAAAACCTTACTCAAATTGGTCCATCCGTTTGGGAAATGCACAGATACGTACACATGTTAAACTTATAACACCCCTCTTTTTTTGGTCAAGGGTTAAACATAGAGTACAATTTATTTATTTATTTATTTAAAACATTAATGTCCTTAATGTGTATACTTCTTAACACAATTTTTGAGATAACTTTGTATATATAACCCACTATGGTCTGTGATATAACCAGAACATTTTTCTCGGACTTTCGTGTACTTCTCTTCGTATTATATTGATAGTCTGCATATCTCTCTGATCTGGTGTTAGCCAAGGCTCCATACTAGGGCCCTTGTTATTCGGGATCATGATTAACGATCTCCAATCGGTTCTTCGGGCGGCTCAATGTCTCTTGTATGCTGATGATCTCAAGTTGATATATGGAGTGGAGCAGGAGGCTGATTGCAAGACATTACAAGGGGACATCGACTTGGTGTTTCGGTGGAGTCTCGAGAACAAACTTCTTTTTAACCCTGCCAAGTGCTGTGTGTGTTCATTTGGCCGCTCTCTCGATCCCATATATGCTCAATATATGTTAGGGACAGAGCCGATAAATCGTGTCTTCTCCGTCAAAGATCTGGGTGTAGTGTTTGACACGCGGCTCACTTTTCACGAGCATATTTCTTCTCTTGCCACTAGCTGCTTTCGGAGACTGGGTTTTGTGATCCGAAACCTTCGCCACTTTCATGATCCGGTGGCCATAAAAATGGTTTACAATGCCTTAGTAAGGAGTAAGCTGGAGACTTCGTCGATCATATGGAACCCCTATGAATCGACGTATGCCTTACTCCTTGAAAAGGTTCAGAAAGCGTTTTTAAGGTTCCTTTATAAAAAAATATCCGGATTTTATCCGTATCTGTACCCAACAAAGTACCTTCTCGGCTCCCTCGGGTACAACTCCTTGGAGGTCAGGCGGAATTGTCATCTGATGATCTCGGCATGTCAGGCCTTGCGTGGTGAGTCGGACTGTCCCGAGGTTGTGGAGCGTCTGGTGCGACTGTATGTCCCTGATGTCCCGAGGATAGCCCTGAGACCTCGACAGCGCGACTTGTTGGCTGTGCCGTCGTCGAGGACCGTGTCGCTCAGGAATTCGCCGTTGCCCCGCGCCCTCTCACTTCTCAATGCGCTCCTGACATCGACACCCGAGTGTGACTTGTTTGCGTGGCGATGAGCGGCAGTGTGTAGTGAATGCCTGAGATTCTGTGAGGCGATGGATACTAGGTGCTCTACTGGTCCAAATTAAGCTGTTTGTTTATCTATTATTGTGAACCTTTTATTGTTAATTTAAGTTATGTGACGCATATGTTTATAACTGTAATGTCATAAAAATGTTTTTATAAATAAATAAATAAATAAATAAATCTCCTGCACATACACGTACATAAATGACACTTTAACTATTTACATAATCAAGATCAAAAAAGCATCGAGTCACATATTTTTAAATCCTTAAGAATTTAAACGAATCCTTTTCATTATCTACTAACGCTTATCTAGTTACTACTGTTAATAAATACCTCATAATAACTAAAGAAAACATCGATTAAAAAATATATAAGTATATTTTTAATTATTTTAATGATAACTTATGTATCAATCAGCCATTAAGAACTAACAGAGTGAAAAAGAAATTAGGCCTAGAGATATTTACCCATAAAACCAAAATTATGACGTGGTCTATAAAACCGTATTTCTCTAAAGCGATCTCCGATACTTAAACTTTTATAGTCGCTTGCTTCATAAACTTGACACCTCGAATTTCCCATCCTAAGACTTCCTGTTTCCATGATTAGTCCATAAAAATCGTTTACGACTCAAATGTTAACATATTATCGGATCCTCGGGGGTTGTTAAACTTTAGTACGTCGTTCGTTTCGTTGACAAATTTACACCTGAGTGCATAAAATCAACTCAATTATTACTGATTAGTTATTGAGTGGGGATCGGTTGGAAATTTGTTATTTAATCTACTTTGTGGAGAAGTGTCCTTTTGGAAATTTGCGTTAAACCACGCCCAGTTTATGTCTGATATATTTAATTAGGTCACAGTCAGCGAACGAATAAAACATAGAAGCCTAACTAGCGTCGGAAAATGGCCCCACGGATTTTGTGTCAGTTAAGGCGGGGCGTAAATTTTGTGTCAAACGGCTGTCTAGTATGGAAATGGCGACGCCACCGAACAGTTCCATTACGTGAAGTCTCAAAGTAAGAAAATATGCCGTACTGTTAAGTGAAATGGTGTATTAATCATTCAGGAAAACACAAAAAAAAAGATGGTATCAGTTTTCATACGTAAGTAAAGCCTTACACATATTAATTTAATTTATTTTACGAAACAGATTTTGTATAGGGATGGTGTTATGCCATATGACTAATTTATATACGATGTTTGAAAAAAGTAATGAAATCAGTGGCGTGCCTAGGCTTAAAGGAGAGAGCCAGCCCAGGGATATGTTTTGGTAATTTTTTAGTGGGTAAATCCATTTTATTGCCGCATTACTGTTCAATGTAAAATTTCAATAATACACAGGTCGGGCGTGGGTTTTGGGGAAAATATGAGCTTTTTCTGAGCGAAAGTTGAGTGCCTACCTTTCCTTCGCCTATTATAAGACCTGCACACTTTACCTCATTACACTCGCACAGAACAACTCCTTCCATTGTTTAAAGCCACAGTAATCACAATAACAAACAAAATCAAAACACAAGCACTGTTTTTAATATTATTACCTACTTTTCGCTCAAACAAACACTAAACTAACTAAACATTTCTAAACAACGTGAAGTTGCATCAACCCTGTTTACGCGCGCGCGCACGAAATTTGCAAGTGGCCGATCCGTATCTAACTTCAAGCCCTGATACATAGGATATTTCCATGTGTTGTAGGCGGTATGAAGCCCGATTGCAAGCCAACGCGTGTGAGGGAGATGACTAGCGGTGACATCGATCGGCGACGAGCGGTCGGCGAGCGAGCGGCCGGTGCGCAGCGGTGGCGTGCGCGGTCGGAGCGCGGACAAATTTTGAACCACGCGGCGCCGACAAAATTTGAAATTAAATTATGAAACACGACATGGCGCGCCATTTTTTTTTTAAGTGTGTACGTTTGTCGTTCAAGAATCAAGATTAAGAATGTTTGCAAAGACCGTTACTAAAAGGCTATGCGTTTTGACAGGAAAACGTATAAGTACCAAATTATGTTTGATATTTTTCCACTAGAAAGGTTAATTGTATCGACTTTACCTACAGGTAAAATATAAATTATTACAAAGAAAGAGAAATAATAATATATACAGCACGCATTAATAGTAATCATTCAAAGTATTAGTACCTAACAACAAGGAACAAACAAGGATTCCTTAAAAGATGTATTTTTTTTAGAAATTCGTATGTAAGCAATAACCTTAACATTCAAGATTTATAATGAAGTAAACAAAAATGACTCTTTATTGCATTAACGATTCACCAATTATGAGTTTTCACTGTCACCGCCATGTTACCATAGACAAATGTCATGCGTTTAGTCGAATCACAGCTGGCCATTCGGAAATTGACGAATCACATTTATTTGCTAAGCGTAACTGAAAACATTTGAGTGGCTGTGATTGGTGGACCGGTGCGCATGCGCATTTCGACTACTGGGCCGGTTTTTGATTGTAACTTTGTATGAAGCTCGTGTTCTATGTTTTATTCGTTCGCTGGTCACAGTAGATTGTTTTACAAGGGACTATAAAATAAACAATTGCCACACTAAGTGATTATTAAAATTTGCGAACGAAGTGAGCGAGGACAGAATATTTTAGTGCCATAATGCCTTTTAGCCACTTGTTAAATACTCAATTTATCACTTCGACTGCGAGAAAATAAAATATATTTTAAGTGCGTGAGCCATCAAAATGCGATTTGCTTTTTATGCGTATCTCGCTCGCTGTAACACGATCCATTTCCAGCATAACTGTCATACGCGACTATTTCTCGCGCGAGATAATTACCCGTCTCTTTCTGTGCAGTAATGTGAAAGGGTACCGGTAGCGCTATCTCGCGCGACAAGAATCCCGAAGCATAGTGATAGACGGGCAGGTAGCTTTCAGTTTCACCCAAACTTGAATAAAATTGCAATCTGACAGCTTGCAATGAACATATCAAGCAATGGACACCGAACTGTATTCAGGACAGACCCTACTAAGCTACAATGACTACTTATCAGCAATACAAGCGATACATGTGTTTTATAGCCAGCAAGCGTGGTCACAACAAAGTCGTTACGCGCAGCGGGTGACCATGCTGCGAAGGAGAGGTACCGTAGAACAGGTTCCCAAAATGTGTAACCCCCGACAAGGAGGGGTGTTATAAGTTTAACAGATTGTGTATCTGTGTTTCTGTGTATCTATGTGTCTGTCTGTGGCATCGTAGCTTTCAAACGGATGGTCCGATTTGAATGCGTTTTTTTAGTCGCTAGACTTGTCTGTCGAGATAGTTCTTAACCGAAGCCGTTTCCAAGATATTCAGCTTTGATTGAAAAAGTAACATGATCTAAATTCTAAGGCAATATTGAAGGTAAGAATGTCTAACTTCGTGGTTATGTTCAGATCTAGTATCATTTTTATGCCGCTTATATTATTGGTTTCTTAAATTTTGAATTTAGGTTATCCACTTAAATGTCTTTGTCTCTGCACGCTAGCTAATTGAAATAGGGAACGTGCACAACGAAGGTGTTGGTATGAAGGTGTTGTATATTATATTTATTTATTTGTTTTTCTGATTTTTGCACCGCCTAATAACAAAATATTTTTTCAAGTCCTCCACTACCCACGCTTGTCTAGTAGAGATCGCTCTTTAGCGATAAGACCGCTTGTTGTTTTCCTATAATTGTAACTTCTTGCGTTGTATTTCTCCTGTATGTTTTATGAGGTGTGCAATAAAGAGTACTCGTATAGTATTTTGCTGCCAACAGGTGACGCTAATCTGAATGACCTTATAATGACTTGAAATTTATTGACATTTTGGAACAGTGCTGCTTATAATTCGTGCAAGTTATAAAGGGTGGGCCCTGTAATGTAACAGGAGCAACAAATTAAAATACAGATTCGTCCCTTGAAACTAAACAACGTTTGTTTAAAGCAACTTCTGAAAATAGCGTGTATTAAATGTCATTTTGTAGAATTGCGACATGTCCGATATTAGTAGAGTAACAGCTATGTCAATGTTCAGGGAATGCCAACGTTGGACGACATACATTGAAAATACTATTTAATTTGTTTAAAATAATACAATTTTGAAAACTGACTTTATTTTAAAGTTGCTGAACAAATGTTGTTCAGTTTAACGAGTTAAATCTATGTTTTAATTTTTTGCTTATATTACAGGACCCACATTGTATGTATAGGGTACTTTTCTGCAGCGCACCAGGATGCTGAAGCGGACACTTTGAGAACCCCAGGAACATAAAGACAGGAATCTGCGATGGGTGGTATAAAGAGTTATGGTCCGTCCAGATACATACTATTCTTATTTAGTTGTGTGCACTTTATGGATTGTTCAGTAGGTAAGTAATCATAAATACGAAATAATAGTTGGTTACGAGCAATCCATTAGCTTGCCTTTGTAAAGGCGCGTTATGTGTATAAAGAAAATTAAGTGTGACAAATCAAATCGCTTGCATACCTAATAAAAACCGGCCAAGTGCGAGTCGGATTCGCGCACTGAGGGTTCCGTACAAACACTTTCCATCCCTAAGTGGTTAAATTAAGTTTGCACCTGGTATGTATAGCGCCCCATATAAATTAGGTGCAAAGTTAGGTATTATTAGGTATTAAAAAAAAATTAATAACTAGATCTCGTTCAAAACAATTTTCTTTGGTAGTTTTTATAGTAATGTACTTCATATGTTTTTTTTAGATTATTCATTTTCTTATTTTAGAAGTTAGACGGGGGGGGGACCAACTTTTTTCCACTTTGGAAGCGTCTGTAACGCAAACTATTCGGTTTAGAAAAGAAATATTTTAGAAACCTCGATATCATTTTTGAAGACCTATCATAGATACCCCACACGTATGTGTTTGATGAAAAAAAAATTTTTTGAGTTTCAGTTTTTGACTAAGTATGGGGAGCCCCCAATATTTATTATTATTTTTTTATTTTTGCATCAAAATCTTAATGCGGTTCACAGAATACATCTGCCTACCAAGTTTCAACAGTATAGCTCTTATAGTTTCGGAAAAAAATGGCTGTGACATACGGACGGACAGACGGACAGACAGACAGACGGACAGACAGACATGACGAATCTATAAGGGTTCCGTTTTTTGCCATTTGGCTACGGAACCCTAAAAAAGCTCATCATCGGTATCGAATCAAAAAATCTACCGGGAAAACCACTGTCGTACCTACTTGTAGTATAAATAATGTTAATAACAAACAATGTTGAAATTAACAAAAATAAAGAAAATGCAAGTCGATGAATCTGATCATTTATCTAAATTCAAGTGCTATAGTTACTTAATCCACAAAAAAACAAGTTCTTACAAAACTTTTGAGTTTCGAATGCTTTATTTTAAAAAATTCGATTCACTGCCAATACGTAGTCCCCAAATTTAAAATACCTGAAAATATTCTAACTGAAACAATATTAACAAAAATATAAATTTCATTAAATTGTCGGAACTCTGCACGTTAGCTTCGGCTCCGTACACGCCTCCCAAAGGTCCGGGTTACCATTGTCCCGTGAACGGGTGTGACATACAAATTATATAAATTGGAAATCTAGGGCTATGCGAATTAACATCCGTGGTATGTCTACAGTTTTACGTCTTGCGTCCGCGCAATGGGTAGAAAATGCCATTTACAGCCTAGGTTGATATAAAATGAAGTAACAACTCCTTTGAAGACTTCCCTACTGTATTTTGTCCATTAGATCCCCCACTGGGCGAAATAAGTACGTTCACCAGACTTTCAATTATCTCTGTATGGGTACAGTCACCCACTGGGCATTTCGTATCGACAAGACATCAAAGCTATGTCACTAATAAGGATTTGTTCGAGACCCTAATACTTTAATGTAAAAGGAACTTAGTTTTGCTTTGATTTTTGTGAAGTTTATTTGGTAAAATGGATATTTTCCGGGAGCTTTTGTTAGGTTTTTTGTACATAATATATTAATTTGGTGATATTCCGGGTATAATGTATTAGATTTATCAATAATCGGGAATTATCCCGCAAGGGAAAGATTATTAAAAACCTCGAAATAAACATTACCTTATTTCGAGGTTTTTTATCACGAAACTACTTGAAAATTGCTTTTGACTTTTTGTGCCAGTTAATATTTAAATATACTTATGAACAAACACAAGTACACTACACAGTTAGAAATATATAATTTTATTATAAATTCCATACTTAGTAAATAGGTCATAAATAAAAACCGTAAATCAATTTGAATTGCGAAGAATATTCAAATAATTTAATTCATGTTCACTACAACAATTTTCCGTAAGTATAAGTAAAAAATTTAAAACCAGCGGGCCTACGATCGTTCCTTTTTCATGCGATAAATAATTCACTCACACTCGCATTTTGTCAAAACGTGACGGATGCTTTGTCACTTATTTACCACGTGATGAATGCAACCATCATAGGTCCGGGGTAAACATAGCTACATACTATTAATACCGAAATAATATAAAGTCAAGACGACATGTTACGACCGATTTACGTATGTAATAAAATGTTCATCCTCGTTAAAGGAACAGATTGCGTATTCTTTGATGTGAATCGTAATATCTGCTCGCAACATAATGATTGCCTGGTATTTGATGCTATTACCATGAGCTCTCTTAATGCCTGTAATTTAATAAAAATTGCAATTAAACGATGTTTAGAGGGTTTTATGTTTTGAATAAGAGGTAGCAACTTCGTCGGCATTTTTTTTATCTTTACTATAGTTGGTTAAAAGGTAGGTATCCTACTCGTAATCTTTGGATGGCCTGCTATCCCTATACCAAAATTGGTTAAAATTCGTCCAGCTGTTTTGGCCTGAGAGGACAAATAAATTATTACCAGATGGCACCAAATTATCAAGACGCCGTGCGCCCATAATATTATAAAACAGAAGACGATCCTGCATTGCACTATTAAGATTTTCCTCAGAAAACTGATGTTCAATTCAGATCTAGAATTTCATTACAGTACCGGTATAATGTCATTTTATAACACTGATCACTAAAATTATAAAAGATAATTATTTGTGGGTGTGTTTGTTACTTCTTCACGCTCAAACGGCTTGACTAATTTTGATAGGGTTTGTAATAGGGATGTATGAGATGGACTCCTCGGATTAATATATATGCTACGTTTTATCCTGAATGTGGTGTTCCCGAGGGATGCGTGGATATTAGGGAACTCCTGATAAACAGCGCTTACCGTCGCCCATAGACATCTGCAATACCAAACTATGTGCGTCGTGCAATAGGTACCCTAAACATCAAAAATAATGGTGGTGTTACCTGACTTCAGTCTCAAGTACACGACCAGTAAACAAATCGACCGAAAGTACGCAAATAGAACCGCATAAATGAGAACTACGGTATAGACCGAAATCCCAATGGGACAACCCTTCCGTATAAATAAGCGACGAAGCTGAGGGATCTGAGGATCGATTATTCTTACTTCAGAACTGGATATGCTAAGAAGGTACGTGAAAATGAGTTCGCAAATTGGAATATAGATTCTGATATCAGAGTGGATAAGTAGGGACCGAAAGGCTAACTTTATGCCAAATGGAGATAGGGCCAAACAGAGATACAGTACGATTTTATTAGAGAATACAACAAATCAGAACACAAAAAATATTATATTTACAAAGATTTAAATAATTTATGTGAGTAAATTCTAGGATTTTATATACTCGCACGAACACGAACCTTTACGATTTAAACTACTACAAGAAATTGGTGCAAATCAGAAACGTAATTCTAAATATTATACATTTTATGATAATAACCATAATTATAATAAATCTTAACCGGTGGTAACGCAATATCGCCGTGATGGATGGAAATGGCTATATCTACATTAATCGAATTAGGCCCATTATGTCGGTATTTTAAATATCGTGTTAATGTGTACCTATAGAAACTAGTTCTATCAAAAAATCAAAAACAACATTTTTTCATTTTCTGTTCAATATTTTTCTTTGCAACCATTTTCAGTGTCTAGCGAAAAACTAACCCCATGTCAACTTTTATAACAAAGGGTTAAAATAAATCTCGGAAAACCTAGGGTCAGTCTCAATGTTTTAT